>CM072874.1:10590000-11990000 GCA_036937835.1 Pampus argenteus
CCATTCTCTGAACTTAATGTCTACTATGTCTGCTAACCTTTTTCTAAACTCGCCCTCCCTCCCTCCCTCTCTGTCTGTGCTCTCTCAGCCCTCCTTAATTCCATTATGATTGAGACGATGTCATCCACCTCTGAACTCCATTATCACCACAGGAACAGGCTGACAGTTCTCATTACCATGTTATAATCCCTATTTAACAAAGGAGAGGAGAGAGAGAGGGAGTGGAGGGAGAGTGAATGAAGAGACAACAGATGATACACAGGAAATGTAATGATGGCCCTCTGCGACCAATGTAAACAGACCCTTTCAGCTAAACTACTCTGAACTATGTAGTGCTGATGTGCTAACCTGCATTGCTCATAGCTTACACTAATGTAATCATGTATTATTGCCACTGTGAATGTATGTTCCAGTATGTTGCCGTTATGAGCATTAATTTGTTGCCTAACATGGTGTGCCTAACACTAAAAGAGTTTATAGCTCTGCTTGTGCTGCCATCCAGCAGTTGCTGCAAGGCCTGTAAGCAGTACAGCACTTTCCAATGCTACATCACATATACTGCAGACTACACTTTTAAGATAAGAACACAGTTGTCTTCTGTGTTTGGACACAATGCTATGAGAGCTGCAACAGTGAACCAAAACAGTACATTTGTAGGCCAAAAACCAAAGCAATGAGCTGAAACTCACCATAAAGCTCTGAAGAAGGGAACTGCAGAGAGTTTCATCACTACGAGTTACCCCTTTCACATACAAGTAGTAGTAATAGTAGTAAAAATATTGATTATATTGATAAATGGGATTCTTAAACGCTTTCCTCACTCTTCAACTTACAGTGCAAAACGAGAGCAATCTCATCCTCATTGTCATAACTTCACAGACTGCTCTGTCACACCTATCACATCATCTCTCTCATAAGATTGAGCTAAATGCAGAGAGAACATTCTTGAATCACTAATTTCAACCCCAATCTACACTCAGACCATCACAATTTACCTGTTAGAGATAAGACATTCATGTCAGGCACAGAGGGCAGTCACCACAACTAACCTTCCTAAAAACAGTGGAATGAACATTATCCTCTTTTTATCTCTCCTCTTCACTGTATGCCTGAATTAACCTTCCCGCTGACCCTGTCATAATGTTTTATTCCAGGACATCTGGTACACAACGGATTGACACATGCTTGTCTGTTATCCCAGTTTCTTAACCATCAGGGATGACTGAGCAGTTAGAGGGATTATCCACCTTTTTGTTTCTGTCGTTGGACATCAGTCCAAATGGAGCCTGGACCTGGAGTGTAAAACATTACTGACAGTTCTTTTCTCCAGACATATCAACATGAACCTGTTTTCTTCACGCATCACTTGTTATGCTGTTAGCCTTTCCCCCCCAAATTTTCAAAATAGACATACTCTGCACGGCAGCCCTTCAGGAATGTTGTCAAATCTCCCCCCATAATTATCCACAAAAATCACTATCTGAACACATTTGTAGCTGAAATATGACAAACGATTGCTGAGTCACAAATCATTTTCTATCTTTAACATCTTGTTTTAAATAGCTGTTTGCACAGTTTGAAGAGGTTATGAGTCATCTTAACACTCCACAGTTTGCTGTGTGACATACATAGGTTGAGATCTGGGATTTCTTAGTCATGTTTTCCAAATTTGACCGCAAAACTGAGCTTTGTTCTTTTAATTGTTAAATGGCAGAAATGTACAAATAGTCAAATTGGTGAGCTTCTTCTCTTACCGATGATGGCGTCCTTGTCTCTGTTCTCCAGCTCTGCGATGGGCACAAAGTCACAGTTCAGTGTGGGGATGTCCCCGCTGTCATCACATGGCACAATGGAGGAGTTAGCGTGGAGGGTCATCTCGTAGTCATTCTTCAATGCAGTATACTGTTTGTTGGCCACCTTCAGTGTGGCTTTAGAGATGTAGTACACCTACAGAGAATTGGTGAGCAAGGTGTGCTGGCATTATAAAGTTAAACCTAATCAAACGAATTTCCTGTAAATTTGAAGCAACTATGATTGATCAAATTGGGTATATTATTGATTCTGCTAAGGAAAAAACTGAATACAACCCGTTCAACTAAGATGTGGCTCATATCAGCCCCATCACTTCTTTAATTTACCAGAAAATAAGAAGCAGCTGAGAGCCAGTCTGCTAAACAGCACAATTTAATTCACAATTCAATCTGCAAGAAACACTTCTTCATTTACACTCCCAACTCTCCAGTATACCCCCCCCCCATCACCCCTCTCTATCTCTCTCATCTACTGAGTTTGTCTCAACGTCTTATTCGTTTTCCTATCTCTCTCTAATGTACCCCACACAGAGATAGGAGTATGAAACTAATGTGATAAGCATTTTGGCCGCTTGGAGCCAGTCTCACGCACTCATTGTACTGTCAATACTCGGATCATAAAGGGAAGACAGATTCATTTCTTTATTTATCTTTAGAGGGCAGAGGGCACAAATTGGATCTGGGGCTGTGTTGGGAGTCACTACTAGTGGCTGATACCTGAGCCAGTGTGACTAGCAAAATGATGGCCAGGGTTAATTGAGTTATTAAGCTCTGTGGGCCAGACTGAGCTGAGCAAGAGCTTCAACATGTGTTCTACCTGTCTGTAATTGAATAGGTACACATGAACATGCAAAGGGCATGTTCATGTGCTCAGTCACGTGTGTTTAGACTGAGCACTACCCGTTTTTGCACAAACAAAACACAATAATTTGAGTGGATTGCTGATTATTCTTCCAGCTTGTCCATGACTAAACGCTCCCCTTCTTGGAAAATCTCTTGTACTCTGTCCTCTTGAATCTCCATACTATATGTGACATTTTACTTTTTAATAACATGTCTAATAATGGAATTTTACACTTTAATGCAATACAGACATAATACGTGACTTCACATGTGGAAAAACTGAACATACACATTCCAACTGACGGCACGTACTCAGGGTCCTCATTATTATTGATTGATTGATTGATTGATTTGACACTATTTTACCAATGATACATTAGTTTGAAGCGGTATATGCATAAATTAAATGGTAACCACATCCAAAAACTCCTTATGAAATAATGTCAATATAAACATTTACTTGCAGCATTCCAGGCCTGGGTGATGTGTAATACATATAAAATTCCCAAACAGCTCTTATCGCTTTAAGTGTAGTTGGATATGGGTGAGTGGGATCTGCTCACCTTGCCTTGCTCCACTAGAGAGAAAAACTTGTCCACTTCTTTGTTGAAGGCTGTAATCTTGATTTCTCCCTGTTGACCAGCACATTCCCGTGAAACAACATTTCACTTCATTGATAAAAGTGAAAAGCAGCCATGTGTGACATACTGCATGTTGACATGCATGCACGTGACAGACAGATATTGAGGCCTCTCTACTCACACTTTCATCTACCATCTCAAAGGAGAAAAGCTTTCCTTCTCCTCTAGAGTTACTCCAGGTACGGACATTGGACTTGTTGGTGACTCGGGCTTTGATAGTCCACCTAGGGATATAAACAGAATATATACTTGTAATATTGAATCAGCACTAACACAGTGCGGTATATATCAATACCACTAGATTAACTTGATAACACAATATAGTGTAAGTGGAAATAATTTGACTTTAAATATTAAAAGGACAATCTTCCTGATGAAGACAACATGCCCAAAATCTAGGATTTGCAAATGTTTTGCTTACAAAATGTTACATTAATGCCAGTCTATTTCTATCAATGGCTATTGTGTGAATTTATACAGTTGATGTATCCTTTGGTTAAAAAAAACATCACAGAAAAATTTTCTTTGAACAACTTAACTAAAGGTGCTGCAGTCTAAAGGCCGGCACAAACAGTAAATAATGCTGCAGAGACCCCACAAAAAGCTTCCTTTTTTTTTATTAATGAGCATCACAACTCAGCTCACATCAGTCACCAAAGTGAAACACAAAAGAACATTTTTAAAGTTCCACGAAAATATAAAAACTAAAAATCAAGCAACTTTCTTTTCAAAGACTGAACAAGGTGTTGTATATCTGCCAACTCCTGGATGCATTTAAAATGTGCTACTTGTTCTGTTTTTAACAACAGCCAGCCAAGCTAGGAAGTTTATGCAGTAGCAAGCTTTTTGACTGTGTTGATAATTGTGCAGTGGAGGATATTCATACCACAACTTTGCCTGCAATTAAATCCGCTATCATGAGAGCAAATGCTGGCCCAGAGTGAACCCCATTCCCTGCTCAGTATGGATAAGACTGCTACACCAAGGTCTATGGCAGCCAAAAGCCAATTATAGTCCGCTCTAGATGCTATTACTTAACACCAGCAGAATGGGATGAGAAAGCCATGCAAACAACCATAAAAACGATGTAACATACACTGTACGTCTATATAATCTGCAGCATGTCACACAGATGCACAGACACACAAACATACGTAGAAGAACCACAGCTGCTGAAGTAATCAGTCTTACTCACTGTAGGTACTCCCCAAATTCAAAGTTAGAACAGTCATCAGTTTATTACAACACCTGGAGGCACAGTTATCTTTACAGCTTGCAATTTCAAACAGGGCCATGTTATCAGAGCCCAAACATGGAGCGAGAGTTGACAGGGTACCTTTAATCCAAGCTGGACAACTACATCTTGCTATACTGTGTTCTTGTCTTTTTGTGGCCAACTTTAAGGTCAGAGACAGAGACTTAAGCCTAATGAAACGATAAGAAACGAGAAGGGGAAAAAAACTGCAAAAAATTGCAACCCTGGAGGAGGTAAAGAAAATGTAAGAGGGAAGGCAGGAGGGAAAAAATAAGGGTTGGCCAAATCCCCATTGGGCCAAATAACAGAATCAAAACCTCAGCAGCAAATCATAAAGACCCAGCAGTACCTGCTGCTAAAGTGTCCATTTCTGAGGCAGGATCAGTGAGTTCATTTCATTTCCATGCAAATGGACTGACTAACATGCACATGAACAAATCCACAGACCCACTCATTGATATTAAAAGAAATTCACACCCATACATGGATGCACACACACCCAACAACACATATGCACACATTTCAAAACATGCCCCAAAGTGATACTCAGGAATGGCAGCAAACAGGGATGTGGAGTGACAGAATGCAAAGAAATAGTTTAGGGAGGAAAAAAATCATAAATGTGTAGAGTAGAGCCTTTAATTTGAGAAGAAAAACATGTAAGTCAGGTTCAGTGCTTTGTGACTGTCTACAATAATTTAGATTCTTGTGTTTCAATTCTCTGATGGATATGCGTATATGAAAGCATGTGCATGCAGACAGGATAACAGACACACACACACACACCCTTAAACTCACTTGCTTTGGTAGGGGTTGAGGTTAGCAATAGGAATCACTTTTGTTGAAGAACCTGGAGAAGTGCTGCTAGCCTTCATGGGTGTTCGAGCGTTCCACGGTGACGTCTTCGTGGGTGAATCCTTCATGGGTGACGTCTTCATGGGTGAAGCATTCCATGGCGACGTCTTCATGGGTGAATCCTTCATGGGTGACGTCTTCATGGGTGAAGCATTCCATGGCGACGTCTTCATGGGTGAATCCTTCATGGGTGACTTCTTCATGGGTGAAGCATTCCACGGCGACGTCTTCGTGGGTGAATCCTTCATGGGTGACGTCTTCATGGGTGAATCCTTCATGGGTGAAGCATTCCACGGTGACGTCTTCATGGGTGAATCCTTCATGGGTGACGTCTTCATGGGTGAAGCGTTCCATGCTGATGTCCTCATGGGTGACTTTCCCACAAAACCTCTTCCACTGCCTCTGGGAGGAGAGAAGGCTGCAGGGAAACAAAGTTAGATACTTAAATACTTACAAATTAACAATAATAATAGTGTGATTCCGTAGTGCTGAAAAGATTTGTAAATTAATTATGATTGGTTGATCAAAAGAAATGAAAAACTATTTAGATAATAAAGACTTGCAGAATTCCAAAATAAACAAATATCAACAGCAAAAATAAACATTTGGTGGTTACACCATCTAAAATGTCAGGATTTTCCACTTTCTATATTTCATTGTTAATATCTTGGGTTTGGACTGTTGGACAATCAAAACAAGCACTATGTCACAACATCTTCTTACGCTCCGCTAACAACGGGCACTTTTTACAGATTTACTTTTTGTTGTCCGACATCTTTTTTTTTAAGCAGTCAGTGACACCAACAACACCATTTTGTGTCATAACTAAATACTTAGTGATTTATGCCATCGTCACCAAACAAGTACATACACGTTCCCTCATTATAACCTCAAAGTAAAATTAAAATTACCATTATCTCATGTGGATAGATTTATAAGAGCAGATAGTAATACGTAACTAGCAGAACACTTTGTCATTAAGCAAGTACAAACTTAATTAAACACCCTGACAAAAATATTTAAGCAGTTATCAAAAAGATTAGTGGTACTATTACCTGACCATGCAATCAGCTGCAAAAATAATGCCTTTTTTTTGTTTTACAAATTAAACTCCCCCCATGGATCTCTGTTGAGTTATTTAATCCCCCACCCAACATAAGTTTGTGCCAATGAATACACCTGTGTTTTTCTTGGGTAAGGCTGCCAATCAGTTATTAATTTATTGATAATTATACTTACGCCTTTCAGCCATAAGAAAAAAATAAAATAATTAAAGAAAGTAATTAGAATTAGTTATCACAATATCTGTCTTGTGGCCAAGACAGAAACCCAAAACACCAGTCTGTATAATAATGATAACTAACTTCATGGATCACGACCATATTACATTTAGCTTGAGTCAGAGTGAAAAACAGAGTTTAGTAGGTGTTGTGCTAGTTTTAAAAGGAAATGTGATTCTTTTGAATATGTAGCACACTGTATATAGGAAAGAAGCCTATGTTCACAGCTTGTCTCTCACAGTTGCTTTTATTTTTATATTTATCATTTGTGTTTCTCAAAAAATAAATGCTTGTACCTTGACCTGTAGCATAATGCACAATGATTCAAGCTGTTAAATTTCTTCATACATAGTATGCTGTGCTTTGTTGAATTGGATTACTATGTTGACATTATTTGTCATGGTTACATGTGTACTCACTTAACTCAGACCTATATGGTATATGAAATCTCACATATAAATCAACACGACTGATAAAAGAAGTTAAGAACGAGTTCCCTTTGTTTCTAAAACAACATAGTTCTGCTGTTATATGTTGTTTTTCAACTGACAACACCAGAAAACTTGAACAGTTTGGACCACTCCACATAACCATTAGGTGTTAATTCACCTCCCACACTAAAGTAGCATCAGGCCGATCAGCAGTGATTCAGGGTAGATGGTTATGTGGTGGCAAAATGCATTTTGGCATGGACGATCTGCCATATTGAGCAACAGCATTCAGGGGAAGAATTGTCAGTGATAAAAAGATGCAATTCCACAGTGATCACTCCCCTGATTCAGGAGCACAAAAAATACTCGCCCCTATGATACATGTGTTTTGCAGGTGTGTACTTATGTGTGTGTTTGTGTGTGTATGTGTGTGTGTGTCATGAGAAAGTTCCTTGGGGAAATCATAGATTGAACAGCTATTTTCAGGTGAGGGGTAATTAACATCAATATTCATACACATGCTATCCGAATGGAGTAGGAAGGAGAGGTGGTAGTAAAAGAAGAGAAGGGGAACTGATGGCTGTGTGTGTGCACCAGGGGGGCGGGGAGGTTAAACAGTGTTTGGTGATGAGGTTGCTGTAAGAAGAGAAAAAGACAGAAAACATGTAGATGGCAATAAATAGAAAAAGTGGATGAGGAAGCGACTTTTGCAAGATAGAGAAAGAGTTGTGAGGACAAAGGAAACCTGCAGAGAATGGTTAGTGATGAATAATGTTTTTTTCAGTGAGTGTAGATCTCTTTTTTGAATTTAAATATCATCTGCGAAGCAGTTTGAAGGTAGTCTATTTCAAGTGATAGTTGCTGATGAATATTTAAACGGTGACACAGATCTGTCGATGACTACTGTGTCATGACCTCTGCCTCTGCTGAAAGGCTGCTTTTTCTTTTAATTCTAACCTATTACTAATAATACTGTGACTCACATTGTGATACTTTAAATTCACAGTTTACCAGAAATACTCACAGACAGAAATACTCTATTAATGTCAACAGTCAATGCTTTCGAATATTTGAAATAAACAAATAAAATTTCTTGTACATGTGCTGACACCAGAGGAAAAATGCTCTTTGGCCATATCTTCCCCCTCCAGGGATGCCAGAGGTCAGCGTTCACAACAGAGCAGAATGCCTGGAGCTGGTAGTGGATGCTTTCCATTCTGCTAATTATGCTTCATCCTGGGCTCACTCCTCCATCCTCCAGTCCGTGACCTGGAAATTGATAATCGTCTGCCATCATCAAGGATGTTCCAATTCCTTAACTGCATCTCAGAGGAGAAGAAGAGCGAGGGGTTTGGTGTGAGTAGACACATGTATCCTCATGGAGGTTTTTTTTTTCTTTCTTTAAACAGCTCTGCTGATCTGATAGGACTGCACAAGCTACTATGGAAAACAACTTTACTTTAATATTTAATAGTACTATTTTTATTCTCTTTTTCTTTCCATCTTTACAATTTCGTATCGTCTATCTTCAGGTCAGGTCAGTGTTCGTTGTGGATAGCCAGTCAAAGACAGGATGTGTCTGCAGCTTAGAGTTTGTCCATAGTCTCTAATTCCCTGGTTCTGAATGCGCCACATATCAGCTAGGTTAATATTCTCTATCATGGCATTAAGAGCAGCTGATGCCAATCGCTGGGTGTGGGAAGGTTGCACACTGCGTTTATATCCCCTCCTACAGTCAGCTCATACTCTAATAAGGATAATAGTTCCTTGGTAAGTTCATAGGAAAATAAAAAAAGTCAAAACTGCTGGTGCATATACAGACACAAAGGCTACATTCCTTCCATATATGGAAATATGCTATGCAAACCTGATGTCACTTCATTAATCTTTTCCACCTCAAGGCTCACATGCTGAGGTGAAGGTGCATTGTTCCCTGTTAATCATCATCCTCAGGGGGAGCCATGATGCCTGTCTTGCAGAGCTCCTTTACCACTTCTCCATATGCCTTCCTCCTCTTGTTCGTGAATGCACTGTAATCTGTATCTACCAGCGTCCTGTATGGGAGCCGTCATCCTCACCTCACACGTCCCTTGCAGGATGGCGTTGCGGCCCTGGTACCTGAGCATCATGGTAGCCTAACCCTTGGTCTTGTTACTATGAATCCTATGGGCATGCTCCATTTGAATCTTGGCAACGCAGAGTGAAGGGATCCACTTTGGCAGTATTTCTTGTAGGAAAGCAACTGCATCCCCTCCCTCTCTGCCGGATGCAATCCCCGTAATTCAGACGTTGTTCCACCAGTCCTGATCCCTCCAGTGAGGCAACTTTCAGCTGCATCTTTTCAGACAAGAGGTGTTGTTACTCACTTCCCTTTTTATGACTCTCATCTGAACTGAACAAAACTGTTATTATTATTTTTTTATTATTTCTAGACATTTTGGGACAGCAGGACAGGATGCTGTGCATCATGAGTAATTGCTGTAGCCTCAAAATGACCCCAAAGTGAACAATGTCACGTTTGGTAAATAAACTTCGTCTTTGCTTCTTCTGTCAAATCTCTGTTTGAAGGAACTCAGACTTGAGGAAGATTTGTGAGTGATAGAAACAAGGATCCACATTATTCAAAAAGGAAGCATCCAAGGATTAAGTGTGTTGCTCAAGGACTCATTATCAGGAGATGAGATGCATTTCTACACAGGTGCCTCAACACAGACCCTCTAAAAAAACAGCAGCTTCCCCACCAGTGCCCATTGGACACATTTGTGGTATTTAGCTATCTGGTGAATGCTCTCACATTTATTGACATACTGCAATTTACAAAAAGTAGTCAAACACCACATTCAGTAGGATAAAACATGTTGAGCCTTCACCCAGAAGGCTTGTTTTGGCTCTATAGGTGAATGCAGGACCATTGCATCATCAGAACAATTAAAGAGCAGCAGGTTTTCTGTATCTGGTGGGATCTCTGAGGTAACATGTATCAAAATAACAAATGAGTAAAGAGTCTAACAAACTACTTAAAGCAGAACTGAGTCTTTGCTGAGTCAAGTTAGTTGACTTTCCCTCTCTTTCCCTCCGTCTGTGCATCGCTACACAGGGATTCAGTCTACAACACAATATTCATGAAGCCATGAAGTGCAGGAGCCACCAGCCCACACAAGCTCCCTCAGTATACACACACACACAAAATATATATGTGTATATATATATATATATATATATATATATATATATATATACACACACACACACACATCTCAAGCACTCATTATCCACCCACATGCCTACATCCTCCACTAAGGACCACTGGATATGTTTCTGCCACATAACTAAATCAATGTCAATGCTAATATCAAACCAACTCCTCAATGAGCGGATATGACAGATTAATTTCACTGTAGAAGGGCTGAACGAGAAAACAGACAAATTACTACTGATATTACGATGCTAATAGCAGTTTGTGGTATAAAACAACTGAGTGAAACAAAGGCTAAGCTAATAAAAGTAGACCCAATAAAAACGCAGGCTACTTTAAGATATGATACATGGCACCAACTCTTTTGGCAAGAAACCAACCATCATATTCTGTTATAAAAATTTGGTTGGTTTGCAACAATGTGGTTTCCTGCTCTGATAGCTGGGCAGTAAATATGATAAATGATCTCTCTGTGGTTTAAAAAAAAAAAAAAAAGGAACTTGCGTTGAGGGGAACTGCACCCTTCCATTAATTTAGCATTTCCTGTGGCTACCTTCAGTTGGCTGAAAAGCAAGCTGTGGCTCATGATCATGTTTCATCTAATTCTTTGAACACAAATGTGCTATGTATATCAAAGGAATGGAAACCAGGATTTACATTTGTAGTCCATATTGCTGGTTTAAGTGTGGTATAGTAAAATTAGATTGATAACTGAATCAAAGATTCTGTTGGTTCTAAATTATGGTCGCAGAACAAGGAAAACTTGTGAGAGGACTACTAATCATTTCTTAGTACCCTTCTCTAAAAGGGTACATGGCTCCCTCTGCTGGAGACGTGGAGTTTTGTCAAAATACTTAAATTGTCTTCTAAAATATCTGGACCAAAACCTGTATAACAATCTAACAAACTTCCTCAGTTTCCTGTTATTCTAAAACTACCATTTATTGTACACAGCTGAAAATGATTGTAAATTATCAATAAAATACAAATGCAGAGATCTTCTGAGAAGTAAAAAGAAAAGTATAATTTAAAATAAAAACACATACGACTCATTTAACAAAGAAGGTAACATTTTATAAGGTGTAAAATGATGTTGAATTAGTTGAATTTCTTTGAAATGATCACTACTCGCATCCATGACATCATATTTTTTAATCATAAATATAGTTTGGTCCTCTATGGACACTATACTTTTAGGAGTTTCTCTCGCATGACTGCACTAATTTGCTGGTAAAGAAATTCAATTGTTCAAGTGTTTCAGATTAGTAAAGACCTGCTAAATATATCTAACTTTGCTAAATAAAAAAAAACTGAACTTGTTTATATTAGTCTGGTATAAAATTACTGTTTAATTACTGTAATAAGCTCAGTTAATAAATTATTATTAATCTATATGACATGTATTATTATCTCAAGGAGATTAAATCGAACGCAACTGGACTTGGTTATTTGTCCACTTGCGTTCGATTTAATCTCCTTGAGATAACTATGACCTGGATGAATGAGAATATTCACAGACATGTATTATTCTTAAACAAAAAGCCTGAGGGCCTTTGTGTACTTATTTTGGTGTGGTCAGAATTTAATCATTTTAACATCACTGCAGTGCACACAGTAATACATATATGTATGTATTACTCGCAATATTCCATAATTGCGGTTGCTGTCTAAAACACAGAACAGGTAATTGACTCTGATATCTGTATCAGCTGCTCACTTGTATATGGAAAAGCACAGGTTTCACTCTCTTATTCTTGCTATATCAAGAATGTTAGAGCCATTAAAATAAATTAATAAAAAATAAATGAACAAATGTATCCGTTTTGCTAGCTATTGCTTGCTGTTCCTTGTGCTTTTGTTGGGAAATAAGTTAAATACTATGTTCACAATCCATCACCTTTCATTGCAAAAAAAATGATATCGCACAAGATGTGCTTTTGTCACTGCTACTGAGAGCGAGACATTCAAAGCTATGTCTAGACTGAAGTATTATATTTACAGAAGCTTTAAATCATGAACTATAACACTCACAGCTATTGTTCCTATGGGAAGGTCCAGGTACTGCTGCAGGTGGAGGGGATGCTGAGACAGAGGTGCTTGACTCTGGCTTCTGTGGAGATGCAGTCTTACCTGCATGTTGAACAGACAGTGTAAGTGTAGGCTGTTGAGTACTGTTTTTCAATTCATGCATGCACATATTAAGACTTAAGAGAACCATACCATCTGAATCATATTGGATGGGATTTCCAATCTTCTTTCCAATTTCCTCGGCCGACTTCAGTATCTCCATGTCCATCACAACCACCACGTGCCTGTAACACAAGAAGAAGAAAGAAAAATAAGGCCAAAAGGGATTTTATGTGGCAACTAGAGAGAAGGTGAGAGTAAGGGGAAAAAAGGGAAGGAAATAAAGAAGAAACACATACCTGCCATCTTTCAATGTGTTTGTGACAGTCTTCTTCAACATACACACGCAGTTCGGTAGCAAGAGGTTATCTTCCGGTAGATGGTTTAACTGTGTAGCCAACAGGAAAGCTATATGTACACACAAAACAATATTTAACATGTTTGTCTGTCAATCTGCTGCCAAAACACAAGAGACCATTTGTGAACTGAAAGTTTTCCGGCTACTACAAGATACTCACAAGGCAAATAGTTCAGACCATCACTCATCATGAGCCGGAACCTGGGTGGGCCCGAAACATTACTGATCTTAAGAATTTTCTAACCAACAGAGAGGGAAGGAAGGGTTGTATAAGACAAAACAATGAAAAGTAAACCCTCAGGACAGTAAACAGTTCCATGAGTCAATATTAATTATAACCCGGAAATTAGTAATAATCTTCACATAATCATCTTTAACCAGAGGACCACAGCATTCTTCAAAATTTAAAACTAATATTAATTTTAGAGCTGCACTGATTAGTTGTCAACAATTTGATAATTGAACTAATTTTGAGTAAGTAAAAAAAAAAAAGAAAAAAAAAATTGCCAAATTCTCTGATACCAGCTTTTCAACTGAATATTTTTTGGTTTATTTAGTCCTCTATGATAGTAAACTGAATATCTTCGGTTAGGGACATTTTATAGCCCAAATAGAAAATAGATATATTAAATTATAATAATATAAGTTAGTTGCCCTAATTACTTAAAAAATGCTTACTATATATGGTAGTATATGTGGGCCAATATCAATTTGTAAATTAGCGTGTAGGACTGTGTTGTGGCACCATTTTATTTTTAAATCAATGTGAGGAAGTACCTTGATTTGTCATGAATTCAGGTTACTAGATTAGCAATTAGTAAGGGCCAAAAGTTTTGAGAATGACACAAATATTTCATTTTCACAAAGTCTGTTCCTTCAGGGTTTTTAGGTGTTTGCCAGATGTTTCTATGGTATAATGACATACAATTAGAAGCATTTCACAAGTATCAAAAGCTTTTATTGAAAATTATATGCAATAGGTCAATATTTGCAATGTTGACCCTTCTTTTTCAACACCTCTGCAATTCTCCCTGGCATGCTGTCGATCAACTTCTGAACCAAATCCTGACTGATGGTCGTCCATTCTTGCATAATCAACGCTTGGAGTTTGTCAGAATTTGTGGGTTTTTGATTGTCCACCCGCCTCTTGAGGATTGACCACAAGTTCTCAATGGGATTAAGATCTGGAGAGTTTCCTGGCCAAGGGCCTAAAATCTTAATGTTTTGTTCCCTAAGCCATGTTGTTATGACCTTTGCTTTATGGCAAGGTGCTCCATCATGCTGGAAAAGGCATTCTTCATCACCAAATTGCCCCTGGATGGTTGGGAGAAGTTGCTCTCGGAGGAAGTTCTGGTACCATTCTTTGTTCATCGCTGTGTTTTTAGGAAAGATTGAGAGAGGGCCCACTCCCTTGACCGAAAAGCAACCCCACACATGAATGGTCTCAAGATGCTTCACTGTTGGCATGAAACAAGACCGATGGTAGTGCTCACCTCGTCTTCTCCGAACAAGCCTTCTTCCAGATGCCCCAAACAATCGGAAAGGGGATTCATGAGAGAAAATGACTTTACCCCAGTCCTCAGCAGTCCAGTCCTTGTAACTTGTGCAGAATATCAGTCTGTCCCTGATGTTTTTGCTGGACAGAAGTGGCTTCTTTGCTGCCCTCCTTGACACCAGGCCTTCCTCCAAAAGTCTTCGCCTTACTGTGCGTGCAGATGCACTCACACCTGCCTGCTGCCATTTCTGAGCAAGCTCTGTTTTGGTGGTGACCTGAACCCGTAGCTGAAACAACTTCAGGAGACGGTCCTGCCGCTTGCTGGACTTTCTTGGGCGCCCTGCAGCCTGTTTGCCATCAATTGAACCTCTCTCCTTGAATTTCTTGATAGTCCTTTAGACGGTAGACTGAGGTGCAATCTTACTCGCTGCAATAAACTCCAATAAACCGTTGCCCTTGCCCTTTTTGTGCAATGCAATGATGGCTGCACGTGTTTCCTTGCTGCTAACCATGACTAACTGATAAGGAATAATGGCACCATCTTCCAGTTCCAAGTGTCCAGTCACTTAATCATGAGAGATTGATCTCCAGCCTTGTCCTTATCAACACCCACACCTGTGTTAATGTGTGTGACACCTGTGTGTCATTGAAATTATGTTAGCTGGTCCTTTTGTGGCAGGGCTGAAATGCAGTGGAAATGTGGTTTCAGTGATAAAGTTAATTTCCAAGGCAAATAATTGCAGTTGAGTGGATCACTCCTCATTATAAAAACTGAAACTGCAGACTTTGGAAAAATTAATAGTTGTGTCATTCTCAAAACTTTTGGCCATGGCTGTGCGGTACTTATTATACATAACCAGTTTCTAAATTAAAAATATTATATTCCAGAATATATTAGTAACATAAAGTTACACGTTATATGACACGGGGATTTTATCCATAACGCAATATGCTTTGGTGGTGTAACATATAGTTGGGTTGATTTGTCAAGTGGACTTACCAGAAGCTGCAGTACGGGACTGTTCACCTCTGAGCCTTCATACAGGGCCTAGACAGTGACATGTATGGACATGTTATTAGCTACTGCCTGGCCTTGTCCATTTTTATATTGCTAATGCAAATTTACAGCCTAATTCATTAATTAATTAAACACAACAAAGATTGTTCCAATTGCATGGAAAGAAATGCCAAAAAATTAATTGTTCTGCGTCACTATTTTTTTTATACATACATACATACATACACAGAAAACATGTATATTTTTAATCCCAACATAAACACACGGTTTCATTATTCCAATTCTTTTCCTGTAAGGTTGCTTTGTTTATGTTGATACAGCTGTGAGGCTGTAACGTTAAGTCTCATTAGCTCACATTTGTAGCACCTGAAGCAAATAGTCGTACTGCCAAGTGTTAGCTTCGAGACACACAATTAGCTTAAAGTAAACACATTAATCTGGTTAAATAAACAATCATTCTTACTTCGATTGCCCCTTGTGTGAGTTGTGCACTCATGTGTCTGGTAAAGTTGTTCTCAAAGCTGTATCTTCTTATGCTAGTCAGGGTTGCGGTATCGCGAGAAGAGTGAGGCAAACAATACTTTGGTAATGTCTTCCCAACGGCACGTTTGAGGCTTCAAAATAAAATAGTAATTTTGGTCCTCATAGAAACAAAGCGCAAAAAGTGTTCCGATTAGAACCAAAATGTTTGCTATAATTGAAATTAAACATGTAGAGACATCTACAGCAACAACGTTTTTAATATAAAAATGTCAAAATTGACTAAAGAGCCCAGCTAAAAGATTAAACAAGTAAGGTACATTTTGCATTAACAACAACATTCAGGGGCAGATTTAGTGATTTAGGGGTCTCTCTACTTTATTTTAAGCCTTTTTCGAACCGAAAATGTTGATATTGGCAGGCACTCATCTATTAACAGTAAATCGTATTTATCTGATTTACTTCACAGTAAAAATACTGTAAACGTCCTAGAAGTGAACTGTGTTTTAATGAATAATATTGTGTAATAGTTCAATTGTTTTATTTTGTGAGTAAAATCTGAATCTGAAGTATAACCAGTAACATGTATCTGTGAGGTAAATGTAATGTTCCTTCCTCTGAAGTCGAACAGTTTCATATTTTTAAGTTATTTTGGGGAACAATGAATTTGAATAGTAACATAATTCAATATTTTTCATATCTAAACATCACAATAAATGTATATATAGCTGTTTGGGACCTCTGACACTTCTGACACCATTCTGGGTTTGTTACAAACAAGAAGGATATTTCCTAAATTGTCATCACCTTGCAATCTGAGGGAACACAGCCTTGTTTTAAGCTCGATGTAGTTTAGAGATAATTCAACTGGTTTCAAATTAATAAAATGTGGTATTTTTCCGAATCTTTTGTCGGCCATTTAATTATCCAGTTTATCCGGGGGGGGATCATAACAGTGCGTTTTATTTTGAAGGCTGTGGGCGGAAACTCTGCTTTGATGCACGCTACCTCGACGTCGGTCGTCTGACGGCTGTCGGCTGGAGGTGAAACTCAAAACAAATCCAGAACTTCCCTCCGGTGAGGATCCTTTTCACGATGGATCTTCCGTGCGTTCAGTGGCAAGATCACGTGGCACAGAAATGGACCGGACTCGATCCCGAATTAAAGGAGCGTTTTACATCCCTGCGTGAAATAGATGATGCTTTTAAATGCGCCCTAACTCTGACAACGTGGGTTGCTAGCTAACTACTCTACTACATTGTCCGTTTCTCAGTCATGTAAATGGGGATCTTTGGGCCATTGAAATAGATTAATCTTAGTATTTTTATCATTGTGGGACATAGTTTTGTTTTTGATTAGATCTTGAACCAATTTCCTTCTCATATCTCAGTGTTACAAAGTCTATATTAGTTTGTTTAAATAAGCCCTGACTTTACAGATGATTCTGCTGGGCAGATATTTGAACACAGAGGAAACTCATTTAGTTGTTAATCATGGAGAACGGATTTATTATGTTTCTGTGGTCTGTGTCTCTGTTTTCCAGCCAAGATAATTTGGACTTTTTGCAGTGCATGTCTGCAGGATACTCTGTACAGAAGGACCCAGAGCAAGCAGCCAAATGCAGGGAGAGGGGTAACTCTAGCTTCAAGATCAGAGACTACCGTGCAGCTGCTCTGCACTATTCACAGGTGATGTGAAGACAATCTCCTATAGCTCAGATGTTTTAGAAAATAGAAACTTCATACAAAAATTAAACAACAGTACAACAGTATTATTCAGAGGAAGTTGTCTACAGGTATAGTCATAATATAATTTGCAGTGTAAAAGTCCATTATGTAGCTGCATGCCCCCCAGCCCTAATTAATATGCATCAACAGCTTCTCTGTCTCCTGTCATGACAGGGCGTATGTTTTGCTCCCCAAAGTTCGGAGCAGCTGTCTATGTGCTACGCCAACCGCTCTGCTGCACTCTACCATCTGCAGCACTACAAGGTGAGATGCCACCGTCTAATGAGGTGGTGTAGTCCTTGCAGTATCATTAAAACCTGTCTTAACTAACACTGTGTCTTAATTGTTGCCTGAAAAAAAATGCCTGTAGATGTTTTGATTGCAACTGTCATTGTGTGATTATTTTGAATCCAGAAATTCCTTAGAAAGCAGCCTTCACTCAGAGGACGCCTGTCTCTCTCTTGTTTAGCCTGTCTATACTGCAGGAACTTTTCCCAGAAACCCAGGAAATATCATGTATCTATGACATATTCAGGAACTATTAACTGAAGCCTTTTGATTGCTAATTGACTTACCAATTAATTTTGACTGTAGGAAATCTCCTGCGTATTTATAGTAGTGGCACACACTTCAGTGTTTTGTTTTTGACTTTTTTCTCAGGAATCTCTTGCTGACATTGACAAAGCCCTGAAGAATGGCTACCCCTCTCATCTTGTATACAAACTAGAGGACCGCCGCACACAGTGCCTAAAACATCAAAAGGCAAAACTGGAACATCACAGTCCTGCATTGAAGAACCATCAAGGTCCAGACATAACAAAGGAACCATCTGTTTTACCTTTTACATTTGGGATTTGTCCTCAAGTTGCTGTTGGCTTCAGCACAGAGAAAGGTCGACAGCTGGTGGCTGCAGAGAGAATTGCACCTGGGAAGGTAATCCTGATCGACAGGCCGTACAGCTGTGTCCTCATACCAGGGATGAAGGAGGTGAGAGGGCAGGAAACAGAGAAGGGAGTGTTTGGAACAGAGCACACGCGCTGTCACAGGTGCTTGACCCAAACACTGTGTCCTGTGCCGTGTGAGGGGTGTAGTTACAGCCGTTACTGTTCAACTAGCTGTCAGCAAGATGCCTGGGAGGAACATCACCACTGGGAGTGTCCACTCGGAGCAGATCTGATGGCGATGGGTGTGATGTCACAGCTCGCTCTGAGGGTCGCACTAAAGGCTGGCCTAAAAAACATCCAAATGGCTAAGGAGGCTAAAGAGGAAAGCACAAAGTCTGGGCTAAGCTGTTTAAACAGTGACTGCAGGGAGTCCAGTAATTGCAATCCATGTCATACAAATCAACCCAACCCTATTTTATACTATGGTGACTCTTACCTGAGCGTGTTTCACTTGTCGCATCACCTCAGTCACCACAGCCCTGGTATGCGTTTCCTGTGTGCGTTTACCGTCGCAACACTGTACCTGAAGCTCAGCAAGACAGGACCTCCACCTGCATCTTGGGACCTCAGCAGACAATCAAGGGACACTAGCCAATTACCAGATGGAGCAGAAGAAGAGGGCGGTATTTCAGATTGGAGCCCAGAGCTGTGGCCTCTGGGAAGTGCAGTTCTGAGGCACATCCTGCAGCTCAGGTGCAACGCCCAGGCAATCCTCATGCTTCAAGATACAGGTGACTCTCTTAACTTTCAAGCACTCAGTTTCAGCTTTCACAAGTGTTACAGTCGTGATTGCAAGCCTATTACTGAGAAAAATAATTTAAGATTTGTATCTATGACCTCTATCAACCTTTACTTTCCGGCTCTTGCATCTCACAGGAACAGCAAACTCATCAGTGCAGTCCAGCAAGGAAATACGCATTGCTACAGCAATATTTCCAACTCTGAGTCTTCTGAATCACTCCTGCTGTCCCAACACCAGCCTGGTGTTCAGCACTGGAGATGGTGCAGATCTTTCCAGTTCAGATCTGTCTGCAGACAGTGATAATGTGGCCGAGTACAGCGGCACGGCCTGCGGAGTCGCTGTAACTGTCAGAGCAGCCAAAGCTATCGCTCCTGGACAAGAGATCCTGCACTGCTATGGTAAGAAAATGACATTGAATGAGTCACAATGACTTTGATTAGGGAACAATGGGTGCAAAAAGGAAACAGAAAGACAGTACAGCTTTATGTTGTGAAGCATATAGATGAGCAATGTTTAAATATACTAGTGATACTGAGATATAAGATTCCTGTTTTTTTTATAATTCAGCATAGCTTAAATGTTGATTAAATAAGGATGCATGACAGTTCGGTGTTATTCTATAACCATCTTGTCATCCATCACTATCCTCCCTCTTTCAGGTCCTCATAGCAGTAGGATGGTGACCCAAGAACGTGTGCGTCTCCTGCAAGAACAGTACTACTTCCTGTGTCAGTGTGAGGCCTGCGCCATGCAAGAGCAGGAGGAAGAGAAGGAGGAGGAAGAAGAGGAGGATGGGGCACAGAGCAGACACCAGTGGTCAGGTGGTCAACACAAGTCTGGACTTCTGTGTAGCAAGTGCAAAGCGTTTCTCAAAGTAAGCGCTAGTTAGTTATTTTTTTTTTTTGTTGTCTTACAATTTTAAGATTAATTGTACACTTAGTTTTAAGGAATTGCTCTGTCGATATTTATCTCACTATTGTTGACATGTCAGTCCTACTCATTTTTTATGATTTTCAGAAATGCAGTAAGGACAAAGGAACAGGATTTGTATGTATACAGTCATCTTGTGGTCATCATATGTCTTACTCTGAATTGAGCCACAGACTGCAGGAGATCAGGGAGGACCTTGAGAAGGCTGTAGTCCTCATGGAGAGAGAGAGACCAGGTGATTTGAAAAACAAAATGTATCATTGTCATTTAAAGTCTTTGAAATATCTTCATGTTAAATGTCTGCTCTTCCTTCCCTTAGATGAGGCTCTGAGGTTGTTGAAAAGGATTGAGCGTCAGTCTGGGCTGATCCTTACAGAGACACACCCACTACAGGGGGAGCTGGCAGATACCATGGCCAGAGCATATGCTACAATGGGTGGGAATATTAATGCATGCGTATTTGCATGTGAGCTATGTGATGTGCTTATTTGTGTGGTGATGCTGACTTCTATTCAGCCACAAGAAAAAAAATGAACTGTAGAATTAAGTTTTGTACAGAACTTGTTTTAAGAAATGTGAGCATATCCTTTTAATGGATATTTCAACAAACTGGCATGAATTCACTTTTACCATTAATGGCTATTTCTGTTATCAGCTGAGTTTGATAACACTTAACTTTGTTTCTTCTATGCCGCTGTTTAGGTGACTGGAATAATGCAGCCTCCCATCTGGAGCATAGTGCTGTAGCTATTGGCTCCCAGTATGGAGAAGACAGTATTGAAATGGGACGACAACTCTTCAAATTAGCTCAGCTACACTTCAACGGGTGAGTAAGAGTTGGACAGACGGGGAAAAACAGGGCATTTTTTAAACGTCTGACTTGGGACGCTAAGTTTAATAAGATGAAGAGCACTATATGAATGTAAAACGTAACAATCTTAAAACCCCCACTATTTTATTATTTCTACTGATAGGAATAGTTTCAACAGTTGTGTGACTTTTTCCTCTCTTTCTCCCAGTGGTGCCAGAGGTCCGGCCCTCTCTGTCATCCCCAAGGCCAGATGTCTCCTCCGCCTTTACTGTGGCCCTCACTGTCATGAATTACAGGAGTTGCAAGCCATGGAGGACTGCCTACGAGGGTAGTCTTACATATACACAAGAGTTAAAA
Source organism: Pampus argenteus (assembly GCA_036937835.1). NCBI lineage: Eukaryota > Metazoa > Chordata > Actinopteri > Scombriformes > Stromateidae > Pampus > Pampus argenteus. Next base: position 10,611,302 of record CM072874.1, read on the forward strand.
TCTATACAATATGTATACAGTTTTATGCTTTTTTTGTACTTTGAAATTGAATAAAATCTCTAAAATGTTCTCACTGTGGGGCTTGTTGACATTTTTTTTTTTTTTTGACAACTGATTCACTGTGGCAAACCCCTGAAGGGAAAAGCTGAAAGGTAAAGAAGAAGATGCCTGTCTGCACAGCTACCAAATGTCCACAGGTACATGTAATTTATCGTAGTTCTCTGACCTCTTTGTGTCAGAATGTATCCGTCAATAATTTCATTGTCATGCTTCAGTGGTGGACTTGCTGTGTGAGGCAACTTATCCACCAGGTGCTTCCAGGTTAGATGTACATCAATCTATGAAATCTGATCATACTCTCAGCTACCACTTACAGGTAGCTGTCTGACCATAAGGTGGCGGCAGTTATCCCCCGACAAATTCAATTTCATGCTCGGATGGCTGGAAAGCAAGATGTGGCTTTGACTCTTGAACTTACAGTATCTACCCTCCAAGACCTCCATACCCTCAACATAAAAGTCTTTACGGATCAGTCTTATTATAACTTTATGATATTGTATTTTTCCCCTTTTTCAACTTGGTAATCTTTTATGTAACTGTTGGGTGAGATATGAAGGCTGGTGTGCTACGTAAACAGCTAGAAAAAAAAAAAAAGTCCACAACTAAGCTCTGCGAGGTTCATTGGTTTTTAGTGATGATTGTGGGCTCCTGTTGAGCAAGAACAATAAATTCTGGATCACAGCTGAAACTCTTGAGTCATCTGCCAGTTAGATATCACCAGTATCTGGAGGGCTGCCAATCTGACAGACATGAATGCACACAGAAAGTCAAGGTCAAGACACAAACTTTATGAGACAGGTGGTGAAATCACAAAAAAAAAATAGACGTATAATGGTGAATTGGGGTAGGTTTCTTCTGATTATTGCGGTGATGAGGCTGCTGCAGGGCCAGGGCCAGGGCCAAATAAAGTAAAGACGAAGTGATGATGAACCACACCAAGGTCAACTTTAAGTGAAAGAATATTGCAATATCACAGGTTATTCTGGGACCTTGTGACTTTGCTCTGTCGTTTGTTGCAGATATTCAGAGAAAGAACGTTAAATCACTCTATATTTGGGTACAACAAATATTATAGTCAAAGTATTTCAACTTATATTCTGTATATAAAAAAAACAACCTTTTCTACTTAGTGTAAATCAGTGACAGTAAAGTACACTCTGTAGCCAATTCAAATGAGCTTGATATTCAGTAGTAATTCCACTCCACCAATCAAATCCTCATGAAGCTTTCATATCTTGTTCTCTAATGAGCTACTGTATATTACAGTGGGAGAGTCACTAATGCATGTTAAAATATGTATAGAGCCAGCGATAATATTGCTTACACAGACATAGTGTTACAGCACACAATAGGAGATGCTTACTAATGCATCTTAACATCTCTAAACGTAATCCGAGGTACAGTATTTGAATGTGAATCCTGTTAAATCCTGTTATATTCCCCTCCAAACACCCAAATGAAACAAACTGCTGACTGTTGATAAGAAAAGGCCCACATTTCTCAAACTTCTTTCATCAATCGGCTCATCTTCCAAGTGTTTGTGTTTACACTCCACACGTCTCTGGCAGATTCTTCACAGCTCAAGATCCAGAATCGCACATGCTGTTCATTCTATGTTTTCTGAGTCATTTCTGTTTGTTTGTCTGTTAAGCTACTTCTATATCAGTCAGGAGTCCCTGTAGAAAATGTGGACTCAGATTCAAGAAATAACATATTGTAAAGAAGGGAGGGTTACAGTCAACAGGACGGAGAAATGAGAAACTGGTGGGTGGAGGAGCCATCAATAAGTCTGTAGATATCACCCTGATTCAATATCAGAGGTTTCTTTTTTTTTTTACTGTCCAATGCCATTTGAGGCCATTTCCAGAGGCCATGATCTTGGGCTTATCAGATGTCCTGCTATACATAATGCAATCAAAACTGGCCAGACAAAAAGCTGTTGTGTGTGTATTCTGTAACAACTCCTGCGTCAATATCTGTAACACAGACCGACAGAGTTACTAACAGCCTAGTCGGCCTGACTCAGCTCGTCTCCTGTAAGCAGTTGTTCATCAACATCACTACCGCCCCCTGCATGAATTATACACACAGCTGTAACCATAACAATGAACTCTGGCTGCAACGGAGAGGAAGAAAGAAAAGACCAACATACTGACTGTGAGCCCTCACCTGGCACATTTTAAACATCTACTAACGACTGCGGTAATAATGATAGTAAAATCACCAGATCTCTTTATCATAAAACTAACCTTTATCTATACAGAAATGTGGTAAATTATGTAAAATGCAACAAAATGTATGAAACTATTTTAAAATGTGTTTTTGACTACATACTAATGACATTCCTGCAGCCTCAGTTGTTATACTTTATGTTTACTGCTAAATACCAAATGTTAGCTGAATTTCAACCATTAAAATGTCTGTTTGACCAATATGAGCAAAATCACGATAACGACTTAAACTCACTGCCCCTTGATCATTTTCCCGAGAAACACAAAAGTCAAGCTAGAAAACAAAAACAATATAACAACCCAAAACCAAAACTAATTTAAACTAGTTGTGAGTTGCTGTTACTGTTTCACCACTCATCCATCAACCTGCACCTTGAACTCTACCATGCTGACCCTCTTGAAGGGTTTCATGTTCACCTTTTTCAGACAAAATATCCCTCTTGCAGCTTCCAGCACATAAGCCCCTCACTCCTCACTCTGTGAGCTTGGACCCCCCCTCTAGCTCTCCGGTGTCTGCATATTGCCTTTAAGTGGATTTGTTCCTTCAGTCAGTCTCCTCCGATGCTCTATCTTTCAGCAGCCTCTCCACACATCCAAGGACATCTGATACATGATGCAGACAATGGTAATGTGGCTGATGCTCATGTAAAAATAAAATCCCCATCACTCTCTTACACAGGCAAGGTTATTACCAACTATTATGGAAATGGATGACAGTAAATCATAGTCACTAAAGACGGAGTGTGAAACACAACGACGCATTTCAAAACAACAGTTTGTTCTCAATTTCTCTCGGAGCAAAAATAGAAACAGTTAAATAGTTTTGAATGAATAAGAATCACAATCTATGTGTTTGAAGGCTGGTGTGATTTCCGCTGCAGTTAGCGAGGCTTACTAAATTTAGCATATGTGCATAAGGAGGGTGTAACACCACTGGACAAGGTGAGGGTGAGAGCTGGGCCGACAGACCCAGCGGCAATCACTCTCCTAAAACAGTCTGCTCACCCTGCTGGAACACACACCTATGACTAAGCAGCTCACACACAACATCAGTGTTTCATTGATCCAGCTTTTTTTCCTTTTTTTTTTTTTTAATTTTGGGAAGTAAAGTTTGACCCTTTTTTGTCATTGAAATCTTCAACCAGACTATATTTAAACATATTTTTTTTTGTGTGTCATTCTCATTGTATTATCTTCCACGATGAGAGGAGTTGCTGTTGACAAACTCCACAGAGGTATGCTCCATCATGTCCCCTAAACAGTGTCTGCTCTCTTATGATGTTCCCAGATATGAAGGTAGAATATTACTGGCATTATTCATCCCACTCCGAGGAACAATAACCCAGGTGACATACTTTGATCCTCAAAAAGAAAAGAAAAAAATATTTAGAAGAAAGTCGCCCTTGGGGAAATTTATTTCATTTTACATAGTTTATATTCTGTGGCGTCAGCACAGCCTTCTGCTGCCTGCAGTACTAAATATGTTAACTGAAGAATGAAAGGTCTGCAACTGTTTCTTTTTCCATAACCGCCATAAAAGTGTATTTATCTGACAAACTGATAGTAATATAAGATATGTTCTTCTCTTTTGTGATGAAGCAATAATTTGGCAGAGCTCTAAAACAGGCTCACATAAAACAGTAGATCCATCTTGTCAACTAGCAATAGGGGTAAAAGCTAAGAATAGGTCTCTGTCACCCACTCTCTATTCTCCAGATAAAAATAATGACCATCCCTTTTTAATTTGCTCCACCATAATAAATGTAAGATAATGTCCTCCTCCTCTTTGTCCATCTATCCATGCCTCCTTTTTCTTTGCAAATGTCCCTCTCTGTTCTCAGCTGTAATGGTATAGGAGTATTTTCGGCACCATGCTGAAATGTGGACGATGATGATGAAGGCATTTACCCCTATGACTGCTCACACTTCTCATTCATCAGTTATCCCTCCCTGTAATGTAATGCGATTCTTTATTGCTCTCCTTAGGGAAATTTTCTTTTCACTTTCTCCCCTCTCAGGAGGAGTACAGGATCTGCAGAACAAGTAGGGATTCAGTGTCTTGTTCAAGGACACATCAGTAAGGATAATGCTTGCTGGTCCTGCTGTTGATAAGTGTCCCCCTACCACCTCTCTCATTATATAGCTCACAACACTAAATCACACATACACAGACACACATTAATGAACTTTGTAAGTTGACTAACTTTTGCTATCAACCATCTTTCAGCACACACACAGTCCTGGGGATCTAACATGGCACATCTCTCAGCAGCTACACAGACATTAATTACTGAATAAATGAGAGGAGAGAGCACCGGACTTTGGTCACAGGTCGTCCATCTCTGTAGTGTCCTTCTGCCCGGGGTGCGGAGCAAAACCACAGTGGTTTGCCCTGCAAAGTTCACCCTGACTGTTGGTAAAAGTGATGAGCAGTCTAGCTGCTGATGGATGGAGGTCGCTACGTCTCTGATTGCCTCGCACTGCCAAACATAAATATCGTCTCTTACTTTTCCCCTTCAGGACAGCTTGACAGCACCGAGGTTTATTAGGAAATGTTGAGGGAGTGCTGTCAGGATGGCTAGACCACGATCAGCATGCATGTACACATACAATATGACCTTTCTTCTAAAAATAGTTGTTCTAGTGACGTTTGTACTAAAAAGATTTTGGAAAAAAAAAGATAACCAACTGAGTCTCTAACTCAGACTAATAAAAGCTCGTATTGCCTTTAGATAAACTTTGTAGTGTATTTTTGCACAGAAGGAGGACTGGATTTTGTCCCCCATCACTTATATTGGAAGTGAATTAGAAAGGGCCAGAACGAACAGCAAGCATTGGTTTCAGCCAATAGTATAGGTTCAGAGTTGTTCAAGTCTGACCTAAAACAGTTTTTTCTTAATTCCTCCTGTTCATACTGGTTATTAAGAGATCCCCTTTAAATGCTTCTACAATGTATGTGATGTGTATGTATGGGGGACAAAATCCACAGTCCTCCTCCTTAAAAGTTTGAAGCCAATATGAGGGTTTACTCATCCAAATTAGTCAACTCAAGTCATTATCATATCATATAAGTTACTGTTCTTTCTACTACACTAGGAAACACTGTCTGTCAAGACACAAAATAACTGTTAGAGATAGATATGCACATTATTTGACTAAGACGGGCAGCTGAAGCCTCATATAATCTTCAATTAACTTTAAAATACATTTTTGCTCAAATTGTACACATTGTAAGTGCATTATGAATGGATCATCTAATAGTCAGTATGAACAGGAGGAATGATTACAACAAGTTTCAGTGTTCATATGTGCACCTGACTATTGTTTAAGACAGACCTGATCCTATTCTTTAACAAATAAATGCCCATCACAATAATGTATCACCTTAAACTAGATTGACTTATTACTGACACCTTGTGGTAGCAAGTTGACTATCAACATTGTCTAAACTTTTCCTCGTGTATTATATGGGACCATATTATTGAAATAATAATAATAATTACTGACTAACTTCTGTAACAAAAAAAGAACGAAAGCTTGCAACGCAGCATTGATAGTGCAGTCATCTAATAGACAAACATAAGTTAATGCCGTTTTTTCCTAAACATAGTGGAACGGAAAAAGGATCACCTGCCACTGGGGCTGAGTAACCCCTTCTAACAGGACTGGCGGCTGGCCAGCGTGTTGCCCTGACTCAGGCAGCTGCTTCACTTTCCAAGGTGTCACTGATACACTTTACCCTTCAGCATTAGTGTCTTAATTGCCATGGGGGCCTCGGTATTGTCGGTCAATGACAGCCAGAGGGACAAACAGCGGTCACCTGAACATCAGATATCAACCATTTTGTAATTCAATCTAAATAGAGACATTGGTAAGTTATTATTGCGTTACACTAAATGTTTAAAGACTTTAGGGGGTGTGAAATATATAAAGATAAATTTCTGTTTCTATGTCCATCACCTCGTATTGCCCCTGATGGGGTATAATTTGTGGTAAACAGGATACAGTAAACAGGATGAATAAAAAGTAGTAGTTAAAGCACTAGCAGGCATTGTTACAATAACCTCTAAAGACACACAATACACTACAAGGAGTTGTGGAAAGCTCTTACACTATGTAATTCAATCTAAATATCATCTTGGCAGGTCAAGTATCCACATTGCATGGTCATAATAAAATCAGAGATCTCATGAACCAGAGACCTATTGGAATTGAATCCATCTACTTGTCACTTATGATACTGAATTACCTGCAATGAATATGAAGAACCTCATATCTATTTACAGAGGAAACCGTGCGAATGTGATCTTCAGCACTTTACTGAACTATTGACTTCCAGATCATATTTCATTCAGACTCCAAAAAGACTTAAGAGTTTGATGACTGTGGGTTATTAAATGTGATACATCACATGAAAACACATAATCCCCAGTAAGAACTGTAGTGATGAATTTGTATCTCACCGATTTAAAGATTCAAAAACATCCTGTAATTTCCCAGTTTTGGGATTAATCTATCTATCTATCTATCTATCTATCTATCTATCTATCTATCTATCTATCATTATCCTAATTATGATCTCAAATGGAGATTCCAGAAGAGGAAATATGTGCATCTGCATCTGTGTAATCGTAGTATATGTTTATGATCTGTTGTGACATCTATTGATTTCTACACTGGGCACACAGAGTGATCAGCAGCTACATCTAACTCCTCTGAGTGACTTGGCTTTGTTTGGCCGGTTGTGTCTGTCTGGCCACAGCTCACTCCATTACAACTTTAAATGACTAATTAATGGTCCCAGGACAGGTGACACCGACTCCTGAAGATCTATTTACACCCTCATCCCCAGAGGGATCTGACTGGAATCCACTGAACCAACCGCTGCACTTCTTCAGTTCTCTCTCTCCCACCCTCATCCCCTCATGTCTTATTCATCTGGTGGTGGAGTACAGGTCTGCAGACAGACAGATGGACAGATTTAGAGATGAGTGAACCAGACAAAACGAGGTGCAGATTGCATTTAGGATGGATGGGAAGGAAAGGGAGAGATAGAAAGAGCGAAGTGGGTGATATGTTACTATCTTTACTAGTGTAGTTTGACTGGAGGAGAGATAGATGAACCGTGATCCTACGAGCACATTACACCCACACTCCTCTCTGAAGAGTTAGATAGTGTGCCTGTGCGTGTGTGTGTGTGTGTGTGTGTGTGTGTGTGTGAACTGCATTATTTACAGTCACTGCAGAGCCCTTCAACTTCTCACCCTGCTTCCTTTTTTAAGTGGACACTATCAAACATACACACAAACACACAAAGTGCAAGAGAAAGATGAAGTAAGGATTTAGGTGGAACTGCTTTTACCCATGAACATGCCAACATGCTGGTCTACAGTATGTCTTTAGTACCCATCTAACAGACAGCAGCAGTATAAGTTTATGCTCCTAGCCAATAATGATCCTGCACAGAAATGCATACAAAGCTCCTTGAGTCACTTTTATAGCTAACAGACTTTTTCCCTCTCAAGGTCTCTGAGTCTCTACAGAGAAGAAAATCATTTTCTAAGTTTTATTAAAGTCACTCCTCAGCTTTAAGTACTTTTCATGCAAAACATAAATGAACACCACTAATCCGTCAAAGGCAGGAAGAAGAAGAGCAGAATCTAGTAAAATGGGAAGCAGAAAGAAGTTTGACATAGTAAAGAGACCAGTCTGTTATTTAAAGGGCAAGGGCAAAGATGGGAAAAAAAATATGTTTTATGCCTCATCAAAGTACAGCTTCAGTCATTACGTGAACCAGCACCTTTGATACTGTCACAAACAAAATGTCCCATTATAAGCGTTATTAGCACAGTTGTTCAGGGATAAAGTGTCCAACCCACTTTTATCCATAAACAACTGCTCACGTTCCCCTCCCAGCTATATTCATTTTAAACATCTCTAGCTACTGTAGGAGAAAATGACAAACATGTAAATGTGCACTCCAACAACCTTTGTCAACATTATGTAAATGTCAGACCTGTCAATAAAGGTTTAGCATAATTTCTCTGCTTCTCTCTGTGTGAAATAGAGCCAGAGAGATGATGATGGTGCAGGTAATGTGTTTCATGTAGTCAAGACATTGTGTTGAGCCATGTTGGAAGATGTAATTCCCTTAGGCCTTGTAGGACTTTTTTTGTCTCTATGGTGTATGTATGTTTGTGTCCTTTTCCTGGGTCATATTTAATTATGACTGCATGTGTCAGTCATATGCCAGCTGTGGGGAGGATGACTAAAAAAGACTACGTTGGCAGTTAAAACAAGGTTAATGAATGACGAATGACTCCGGAAGAGTGAAGGAGGGGACGAATCCTAAAATCCAACAGCGGAACACAGGAGCAATGCAGCCAGGATTTATAATTATATATAATTATGCACACAGCACAAATCGCATTGTGCATACATACTGAACAGTATACACACATATACATGCACAAACGCAGTAAGCCTTTGCTAATTTAACATGTGCACTAGAGCTGTCAGAAATAACGACACACCTGAGGATAGGGGGGGAAAAACTTGACTGCCAAGGTTATTGGCAACTGGTCACTCACCCACAAGTGCACACACAAAAACACACACACACACACAAACTGTAGTGAGGAGATAGGGATGGGCAGCCTTGGGTAAATCAATTACGAGGTTCAGTGTCAAGTTGAAGGCCACGAGTAGGGCACCATAACAATATCCCAGCAACAGCCTGTGAATAGTAGCTCCACTAAATCAGTTCTCTGCACCGATAGATAGAGCGGACGCCCAGGGAGCAGGCGCAGGGGTTCTGAGAGGAGGAGAGGACTCAGCAGATGTCCTTGTGTGTTTGGAGGAAGAAATACTATCCCATATGCCTTAATAGGCAAAAACAACCTGACATTAATATGGCCCTGTGTGCTTATCGGGAGCACCAGCAGCAAACCCACTCTCCATCACTTTCTATCTCTTTCTGTCTTGTTGTCTCTCTGCCTCAGCTTTTCTTTCTCTCCTTCTCCCAGTGTCCATATTTACATCCACATCACAGCGGTTTCTGTCCATATATTCCAGATGGAGTACTCTTGTGCATGACAGTGAACTGCAATCAGCTCCACGCGCTTCTGTTCCTTGGTACCTTTAATAAATCGTCAAAGTAACAAAAATTCAAATTCAAAAATGTCTAAATAAAATCAGACCCCTCTCCTGTAAAGAACTTCACTGACTGGTACAATGCCCTGACCTCAACCTATCCAACACCTTTGGGATGAAGTGAAGCGCTTGCTGAGAGCCAGCTTCTATCACCCATCATCAGTTTCTGACCTCACTATTGCTCCTGTGGCTAAGCATGAGCAGATCCCTCCAGCAGGTTCCAAAATTTTGTAGAAAGCCTTCTTAGGGGAGTGGAGACTGTTATTTAAACACATTAATGTCTATGATTTGGGGATGTTCAGCTATCACATACAGTATGGGTGTAATGTTTGAGTGTCTGAACACTTTGAACCAAGTGATGTAGCTGGCCCTGTGAGACTAGCATATAGGTTCAATATAGAAATGTTGTGAGTCCAAATTGTTGAAATAAAGAGTAGTAAAATAAATCTTTTTATTTCCATGTGTGTTTTGTTCTCTTTAACAGGACAGACATCACGGTGTGGTCTCTTTTATCTAGCACCCACTCAGTAAACACACACACACACACACACACATGCATAGAAAGAGTGACAAAGAAGAGCAGCCAACAGTAGTGCTCGTTGTGACTGTGTCAGTCAGGGTGGTCAGTGACTAATGACAGCTCACTGTTACTCTGGAGCTGCTCCAATTAAGTAAACCTCAAATTTGAACTTGGTTTGTCGTGGACAGGTCATCTTGAAAGTTATTTTTGTATCCAGTGGCTAAGTAAGTAATAGATACTGCATTTCTTTCTTTTTTTGTTCTTTAATCAACTTTTTCTTCAGCTCGTGTTACGTTTGTTGCTGTACTAAGATAAACATCCTTTTATCTGTACTTCTTTTCTGTCTTCCTTCCTTTAACCTATGTGTTGTTCATAAGCCACATTGTTTTGCAATTATTCAATAATTATGTTGGCTGGTGGAAGAGTAGAATAAATATTGTCCCTTAAGACAAAATATGAATTATAATTTACTGTGCCAGATTATTGCTTAATTGGAGTATAGTTCACTTCACCCTCATTACTTCCAAACTTAAATTTAAACACCTTTGTTGCATCTCCTTGATTGTAGAGAGTAATGAACGGAGATACAATGACAAACTAGTCCCACGCAATGCACATCTCTGATATATTCAAGCTTATGGGTGTGATTTGTTTGCCAACTCCACACTGTGGACGTGGAGAACGTAAACAACTCTCTAAAAGCCAGTTTTCTTTCTTATAGAGAAGAGACCAATAGGAAAGCACTGACTCTGATTAAACAGGCTCCACCGCCCACACGCAACTACAGCAGCTGATTTGCAGGAAACAAGAGACGCCGTAAATTCAAGCTGTAATAATAGAAATATGATTCAGAAAGAAAACGAGCAACATCATCTACAACCATCTAATGAATGATGCATTATTATTAGTCATTGATAGTCTATTGAGGGTTTTCCAACGTCTTCAAGCAAACCCACGAGAAGATATCCATAAGACATAATTCCGTAAGACTATAAACAACTATAAATTAGGAATTAGCATCGTGCATCTCTCTCTCTCTCTCTCCTTGTTTCTCTCTCTGTCTCTCTATCTATCTAACAACCCCCCCACCCCCTCCCTCTCTCTCTCTCTCAGTGACAGGCGTCAAAAATACCACCAAGGGAGCGCGGATCAGCAGCTTTCCACGCAGCCACGCTCCGCTTTTTGTCCACTCTTTCTGATGCGTAAATATCCCAAAGAAAACTCATCTCTTCTCCAGACAGAGACACGGAGCACCGACATGAAAGTGGACAGAGCATTTTTATCTATTCTGATGGTTAAAAAGTAGTATCCGATGCCGAACTGATTTCGACTTTACATGTCTGGAAGGATTACAGTAGGTCACCTTTAGGAGACGCATCGGCACACACACACACCTGCTTAGAGGCTGAAATGAGGGAGAAGATGTGGATATTTTACAGTGCCGACAATTCAAAGTGTCTTTTTGCTATTTGGAATCAGTGGTGTTTGTATTACGCAGCGCTGGTGTGTTTGTTGTTTTCACCTGTCAGGACAGATGATGCTTGCCCGTCGTCCTGTATTTGTGCCAGAGACTCGGGAACAGTAACCTGCAGCGATGGAGAGGACACGGAGGTACCGGGAGACATACCGGAGTGGACGTCTACCTTGATACTCAAGGGGAGAAACATCTCAACTTTACAGCGAGGTGCGTTCATGATGAGCAACGGCACGGAAATGTTGGAAATGACGACTCTCTCGCTGTCCTATAACGGGATACAGACTATTGAACCGTACGCCTTTCTGGGACTCCCCCGTTTGCATTTGCTGGATCTGAGCCACAATCGACTGGAGTCCGTCTCATCCAGGGCTTTCCACGGGTTACTAGACCTGCGCTCTCTTTACCTAAATCACTCTGTTTCGCCTGAAGCCACGGCGCAGCTCTCCAACGCGCTCGACACGCAGAGTTTACGCAACCTCCACAGACTGGAGTTGGCGGGAAACAGTTTGAAGTCTATCCCCCTGATGAGTTTAGATATCTATAATCTCCACGCGTTAGTGCTGACAAATAACTCCATAGAGAGCATCACAGAGGAAAACGTAACCAGTTTATACGAGCAAAGGCGCCTACGTGTCTACTTGTCTTTGAACCCGTTTCGGTGTAACTGTGAACTAGAGGCGTTTTACTATTGGTTGAAGAACTCATCCCAGTGTCCGGATGCAGAGCGTCTGCTATGCAGCGAGCCGGAGGCCAAGAGGGGGATTCCTCTGGAGAAACTCCGAGGGGAGGACGTGGACTGTATGGACGAGAACCTGGAGGCGGTTTCATACGTGTTCCTCGGTATAGTGCTGGCTCTGATCGGGGTGGTGTTCCTCATGGTGCTCTATTTAAACCGGGGAGGCATCAAACGGTGGCTCAACAACATCAGAGAGGCGTGCCGAGACCAGATGGAGGTCTACCATTACCGCTACGAGCAGGACTCAGACCCGAGACTGGCTAATGTGGCTGTTTGAATCCATGCAGGCCAGTGCTGTGTAGTGAGAGACAATAGTTAAAAAAAATAAAAAACAGTTTCATCATTTTCAGGAACTGAAGTGTATTTCTCTCACTGGGATATGCACACAGCCAAAGGCAGTTAAATGACTGTAAAAGACTAATACCTGTTCATCTTGCCAGATGAATATTACAAGAATCAGAATCAGTATTGTACACATTGTAAATCTCCTCAAGAGAGAAACGCTTTTCACACATCATGTGGACACCATCTACAGCAGCTTGTCAGACTACCTTAGTGTTACTTTATTAGATTATTAATCAAGTGACAAATATACTGTAAAGGTATATTTAAAAAAAAAAGCTAAAAACGAAATAATGAATCAATGTAATTACTGAAAAACTGCAGCCCTTTCAAACTGTTTAATAGTCTACATTCAGTTCTCCCTGCAGGGAGTATTTCTGCTTATAATTTAAGTCTACTGAGGGAGAGCGGTGGTGATGAGGGAGGCAGTGACAAGGCAAAGACGCTGACATGTTCGCTGGTGTGCCATGTTTGTGCAAGCAGGAAGATGCTGAAGTAAACTGTCATATTTCATCATCAGCCACATCGGATAAGTTACCAACTCTGTCTTTGTGAACAGCCTTTGATCTCTGAAGAAAAAAAAAAAGAAAAAGAAAAAACATAGACCCACATATGTGTATCATGACACCAGGTACATTTATCAGTAAAGAGCAGAAGAGGAAGAGACAGACATCTAACCATGCATGTGATTGTTGTAGGCATAGAAAAAGCCAACCAAAACAATAAAAGGTCAAATAAAAATGATGAGTTAGCAGTGTTCTTTACATCAGTACATTTTATTATCACTGTCAGGAAATGTTGACTTCACACAGCAGCAAGTGAGCCTCACACAATGAAAAAAGTTTCTTTGTTAAATATTCATTCTGAAATTTTTTTGTTGCTGTAAATTTTTGCACAATTGCAAAAAGCATTTGTGAGTGAGTGAGTGAGTGAGTGAGTGAGTGATTGATTGAGTGCACTGCTCCCCCAGAATTTGAAAGTGTAAAATACTAAAAAGGTCACATTGTTACTACACGCTGAAATCATCAGAAAAGGTCGGGACTATTTTATCTGCTTCCTTTTAAAGCACCAATGGGTGTGAGGCTGGCAAGAGGCCTGCACAGGGAGATACAACAGAAAGGCATGGCAGTGATAATCTCATCAGCAGCGTGACTAATAAACCAGTGAGAATGACGACCAACCTGTGAAGTCAGTGTCTGTCCGTGGCCTGGAGTCTAAATTAAAGGTCTGCATTACGATCACAGGGATGTTGGAACCAAGGTTGAACACGAAAACCTGGGAAAAAAGCAAGAAACAGTAAGAGTGTGTGTGTTATTTAAGTCTTGTGTGCACATTTGCACTGATTCAAGTTATGTGAAAAAAAAATCTAAATAACATCATCAGTGTTTGGGATTTTTTTGTTGAAATATATTTATTTCATAAACAAGAATTTTTAAAACATTTTCATGACAAAACATGATTACAGTAATACACCAGAATCAAGACAAAGAGGTGATAAATTCATCATCTACTGTTGATGTACAGTCATTTGAAGAAGCCCAAGAGGATGATTAGCACTGGACACTTTCAGCCAGCAAAGTCAGATCAAATAAATAAATAAAAATAAAGGAAAAAAAATTGCATCACAAAAACCCTAAAAACAGGCTTTTCTGTTTCATGTAACACTATGCATTGTGAGTATTTCACTCCATACATTCCATGGAGCTTTAAGACATACACAGCAAATACATCACATGACAACTGTGTGTATGTGCTGTAGATGCACATAATAAAGCTTTTTCATAGCGCACATTTTAAAATGTCATACCAGAGAACACGTGATAACATGAATTATGGTTGCATTCTGTTTACATGTGCAGGTTTCTAGGCCTGTCAAATTATTCATTGTACCGTACTGGGACACCTAAATGGAACAGAGCCATTGTTAGAGTTATTAGTAATAGGGTCTTTTAATTCAGTGTGTTTGGAGTGACGAGAAATATAATAGCTGATCACGTTTATCTTGTACAGAGAACGATACGTATCAAAGGGATCTCAATTTATATGCTCTTATTATGATTGATTACAGCGTGAGATTCTTGGGTCTGTTCTGTACTTAAAACCTCAAAGAGACAAGAAACACACAGACACTTTAAGCCATAACTCTCCTGCAAGAATATTCTCTGTTGTCTCCTGCTAGTTATTGTTCCTGCTGTCTCTTCTATCTCCCTTCTGTGATATTTTACTTTCCTATTTTCCTTTTTTTTTTCTTTTTTTTTTTAACAATGGGGCATAAATAAAGGTAGAACACGACAATGTTCTGCAGTTGGACAAAAAGATAAGACTTTATTTAGCCAATTCAGGCTTCAACTCTGCACTTTCCATGTACTTCACTTGTCATTGCTCCTTTTCTTTGTTCTTTCCTCCATTCTCCACACAAATACAGTATTTGTCAAAGACTTCCTCTATGCCCTCACCCGCCTTCCTCTCTCGCTCCTCTTCATCCAGGTAAATGACTTTATCCAGTTGAGTGACTTTGTAAGGACGCAGAGACAGGGTTTAAAGCTGAGCCCAGCGAGAGGAAGGAACCGCAAAAGAAAGATAAAGAAGTAGGGGTGTAGAGAAAAAGATTCATTAGTGTTCTTTAGTCCAAGCACCGAATGGTGTTGCCTTATGCAGAGCGATGACTCATCGCCTTGCTCTATATATGAACGTCTGGGAGACCAGAGCCCAACTACAAACTGGAGGAGATGTCTTTAATAAACGTGAAACTATTTTCTTAACTGTTAAACAGCTGCTGCCGTCAGAGGATTCAGTCATATATGAGATAGATATACTTCCAGCCAAATGGTTTCTATCTTTCCTCCATAGGAGCACATTTAAAATGTTTGGTATAAAGTGTCTGATGTCTCACAGTCCATCAAATACTGTATGAATAGTGTGGTTATTTGGACACATTCAAACTGTCAAATCTAAGTGTGTTCGCTGCTTGCTCAGGTGAAATTGGTGTCCCGGGATGGTGAATGTGTGAAGTTTGTAGTCCGCTGATCACTAGTTATTGATTGGTGGATGTGCCACAGCTGCTGTCTGAAGATAAGAGAGGGGTTTTGGAGATGTTGTTGCAGGGAAGGAGATGGAGGGTCAAATACATTTTTTTGGTCACTCTCTGTGATGTCCATTTTCATCAGTAAAACTGTAAAGAACAGCAAGAGGAATATTTAAAAATCACATCTTCACTGAAAAGGAAATGTGTGCTAATGTCTGTGTGAAGTGAAGTGAACTGGAAGTAAATGTGATATTTCTATTTTTCACTTTGTTTTCTTCCCTGTCCTTCACAATACTGAGTACAGTAGAACTTTCTCTTCACTTTAAAAAATATAAATCTTAAGGACACTGTCACAGAAATAAGAAATGTATTACCAGAAATGTTCACACACAGAGGGAGACTGCTGTTAATTTGAAGGAAAAAAAGGGGTCGATGGAGGGTTGTCATGGTGAAGTAAGAATATATCATTTGACATTGCCTTTTGTTTCTCCTCTGCACAGTATTATAGTACCACAGTATCACTATAGCATAAGCCACACAAGCGGTCAGTTACACAGTGAAGGATTACAGTTTGAGGTGCACAGAGGATTGAAATTTAAATGTACTACTATATATATATATATATATATATATATATATATATATATATATATATATATATATATATATATATATATATTCTTTTTTTTTTTTGAGAATGGTTAAAACTGCAAAAAATGTCATTTTAATTATATAAATCCTTATACATTGTCAATTCTCTTACATTTAATGCAGGAACTTTTTGAATACTGACTGTATTCTTTAGTTAGGTTTAGTTACTGTTTAAAATAAAGTTCTTGTTCAACTTAAACGCTACTCCTTTAGTGTCCAGCACTGCTTTCTCTCTCCCTCAGCTCCCGGAGGGTCAATCTTGCAGATGTCCACCAGAGGTTTAACTTCTGAGGATCGTAATGTCATTTACGTTGTTAGCAGGGATTTTCTCAAAGAGAAAGTGCTGAGGGGAAGTCAGCAAGTGCTTGTTAAACCACCACTGAAACACACACAGCTTACGTACTAGTTTAAACTAAATGACAATTTTCAAGTCCAATCGTAATTACTCATTATTAGCATTCATCTCCACAAATTTCCTTCCAGTTTGACTTGTTAAGTGTGCAGACTGGGGACTCCATAACAGATTCTTATGAGATTAATTATGCTTAAATTTGGACAGTAAAAGGTTTGTTTGTTACAGACAAGGTCATTATACCAACATCCTGCGGTAATGACATCACAAATGGAGGTCATTAGAGAGACTCCCAGGAGTCAAAGAGAAAGGAGTGACTCCTTTTGTCTGGCTCACAATGTCCTGTTTGATGATAAATGCATCTTTGGGGAAAATTACGCATTCGGCATAAGACATCATTATCACCATCGCATCATATAATTTTATTGACTTCATATGGTATATCATATCATCAGCTATCATACTGAAGACTGAATTAATACAGTAAACGTCATTATGAAATAATATTCCTACTCATTGCCAGAAACAGTATAGTAGAAATATTCCACCACTACTGTTCTGGTTACTCTGCAGTGTAATTACAAACCATGGGAACCAATGAATCTAAACGTCTAAACTCAAAGGTCTTGTGGGTTTGTTGATCAGTACTACATCAGGTTTTAAAGAAGACTACTGCAGTTTTGTCCCGTGCTCTGATTCATCCAGGATTTTGAATAAACAGTTGTTTGGTTGATATGCCTTTGGTCTCCGATCTACACATAGTTCTATCAATACCAATTAAGCCTATTGATTTGTTTATCCATATCTAAGACTCTCTCAGTGCTGTATGGAATATGCTGATGAGAAAAGACCTTAATCTGCCACTGTAGGACAAACACTAATTTCTGCAATTCCGCACATTCATTTCAATCATTTTCTTTCCAGCTGCTTATTTTGGATTTGGATAAAAAGAATCATAAATATTTGCTTTTCCCATGCCAGATTAATTGAATGATTGAAAAGGTGACACTGATGCACAGGATATAATCCATCTTTTACAAGGACAAGTAAGAAATATAATCAGAAATCACTCCATCAATATTCAAATGAATTTATTCTACAGTAACTATACACAGCATTCATGCCATAGTGTCCCCTAAACAGAAAAATATATATCAGACATCTCTACTAGATTGTAAATGATTCGCTCATTTTCTAGGGTACACTGGCCTTCGACTCTTGCTTCAGTTTAATTACAGTAATACACAACTGTATTTCCACACAGTTTTTTAAAATATTGATGCAATTTTTAAAAAAAATAGATACCTTACAATAATTATTAGTCCTCATTACTTTGAAATGTTTAGTGCTCATTAAATCTCATCCTCATTAATCACACAGCTATCTACTGTAGCTCTGCTAATTAGCTGCCAGTGAGTGTGCTTGAGCAGCATGTGTGTTGATGGGCAGCTTCTCATTCAAATGACTGTGAAAAGAAATAAATGCAGTCTCAGCAGTTTGAATATTTCATGCTGTCCTTCACTCAAGAGAAGCTGTATAGCCTCTGACGGGTCGTAACATTGGCCATTTACCTCAGTGAAAACCGCATCTGGCTCTGACAACTCGTCTGTCACTTCTTGAGCATTTCAAAGAGTTCTTTGCACTCAGTGCAGTTTACAGCCAACTAAACCAACTTGAATTACAGCCTGCAATCATCACTCTCACCCTTTTTCCATTTATATTTAGGGCCTAAGCACCGAGTGGTGCAAAGGATGTATGTATGCATGCAAGTGGTTAATTTGTCCCCTCGTGCTTTCATACTATATTAAATACTATCCTGGATTCTGTTGGAAACCTCTTTTGAAACTATTTCTATTGACACTGTGACGGAGGGATGGTGGTGTTGGAGAAAATATATATCTGGTTTAGATTATGAATTGTGTTAATGTTAATTATGTTACTCCACTATTGGTGGAGTAAGTAATCAATTACTTATGTGGAAGTAAAAAAGTAGATTAATCACATTATTGGTGTATTTTTTTTTATTTGATATTCTAAGAATTATTCAGATTAGAGCCTGAGCACCGAGTGGTGCTTCTAAGTTAAGTTTTTATTATTATTTGCCGAACTCATTTTTAAGGTGCATGGGACACACAGTGGACACAGGAAGGAGTTGTAACTTGAACGTACATTGTCCGATCCACCACAAATGTATCATTCTTGACAAGAGTCCGAGCCTGAACATATCCACGTGTTGATAACGACTCAATATTGTCACGCCTGCTGACGACAATAAGTCAGCCTCGTGTGATGGACGCTATCTGATTTATGTGATTTATGTGGCGTATGACTGAACGCCATTCTTATTATTGGTACAAGTAGCATTTTATTAATATTATTTTAATTACTTTATTATTTTATTACTATTTCTGAGACTGTTGCACAAAGTGGATATTTCATATAATATGCCATTTAAATTATGCATCAACAGACTTCTGACCAGAAAGATGGCAGCAGTGTTTATCAGGCAAAGAATAGCTGCCACCATATATAAACACTACAACGTTGGTATTGCAAGTCCTTCTTTTAGAGAAGATGGTGTAGAACAGTAGGTAAGGTAGGTAGGTATGAAGTGTGGAGCACACACACAGTTTAGTGACACCGTGGTGACTGTCACATCCCCAGAGAAAGAGTTAATTATATTTTAAGTTTCACACATCAATTTCAAAAGCTCTCTGTAGTGAATGCTCATTTCTTATCCATTACCTTGGAGTGACAGGAATCATGAATCAGTGTCAGGATTAGAAAAAATGTAGCTCATGCAGTTTATACGCACCCATAAATCATAGGTAGTGTTAAGTTTACAGCAGGAAAGGACGTGTTTTTAAAAATGTTATTCTCACATAAAACTTAAACCTTGTAATCGCATTTTATATTTTGACAATGACTCATGTCGACTAGACTTGTAATCCATGGTCCTGAAACTCTAAATCCACTGTTCAAGCACTCCTCTCTACTCATAGAGGGTTACTTGTCTTTTCAGGAGCCTGCTGTCTAGGTATCTGTTTTCAACCAATGACCTACATAAATCAAAGCCCTGTCCAGGCTCCTATGTTTGCTGCTGGTGCAAATCATCAGGAAGGTTTGTTTGAGTTTAAAGCTCTATATTAGTCAAGGTCAGTCAACTCTTCAAAAACGGATTGACTTGAACAAACAACACATCTGTGTAGCAGGGAACCCAGAGGACATAATCTTTTCAATTTTATTACTTTGTGTTAAATGTACTTAAATTTGGTCGTGTCTGGCAGTCTGACACTTTCATGAGATTTCCCTTGGAATTTACAAATTACATTCATTTTATTATCAAAAAGGACATGATGACCCAAGACGAAAGGATTGTGCCTCTTTCACTCCTTGGAGTCCCTCTAATGAGTTCCGGCTGTGATGGGATCACCAGGGAATGACGCTCAACAAAAAACAAACCCTCTACTGTTGAATCATTAGCCTAATTAATCTCAACCTTCATTCATTCATTCATTAGAAGTGGAGGGGAAATGTGGGAATGCAAATTTTTCAAAAGACTTTTAAAACATTTTTTAGTACCAGATCAGTAGTTGGTATTGGCAGACACCCTAAACTGAAGGATCAAATTCAATATTGAGGAGAAACTATTGGATTGGTGCATTTCTAATTATTAGCCTTCACAAACCCAGATAGATTGTTCCTGCTTCTATATGTTTACTCTGAGGCCATAATAATATAATAATGTGGCCTTCACCAGGATCCATATACAAAACACTACCGCAAATTCTTAAATAAGAAGAGTGTGACACCATAAAATCATTGTCAAGGTTAAAATAATATATAAAAGACCAATTGAGCTTAATAAATTATTTTTTGTTTGACACCTATCTAATTTAAATGGCCTTTGTAGTGTGTTGTTGAAATTATTATATGTCCCATAATAAAGTTCAGGTGTTGCTGGAGTGTTGACCCTTTCAGACAGATGTGCTTCTCTATGCTCTGTATGACTATACCATATATCTGTTTTATAGGCACATTTCTGAAAGTAAAGACTTAAAGCCTCATGTACACCTCACTTTAAACACCTAACATCTGATGGTTCATTTACTGACTGGATTTGCTATTCAGAGATAAGCATCATAACTGTTTTAGGTTATTTAGAAGCATTTTTAATTTTCTGCTGCTGCACAGAAGCAACATCTAGATGTCTTGTGAACTATTCGCTTTGATGACTCTGCAGTATATACTTTGTGCCCAATGCCAACTTAGCAAGTAACAAGTAAACATGCTAAAGTTTAATGTTGCCTATTATTTGTCACACTTAGCCTATTAATTATGGGAAGGCGACTTCAGAGAGTTGAGTTAAGTGGTGTGTAGGGGCTGAGAGTACAGGCCTATCTCAGAGAAGGAGTGACTCTTGGACAATTAGGAAGTTTACTTGGAGTTAAATGGCAGCTTTTCAAGAAGACTAATGACTCATTAATATCAGTGTATACCCCTTCTCATTACCCTCCAATTTTAATTGCGACAGTGCAAAACCTCCTAATGGATGCAGATGAGATTAATGAGGCTTAAGTCTGAAGAGTAAAAGGTTTGTTTGTTACAGGCAAGGTCATTAACCAGCCTCCTTAATGACATCACAAAACAGGGCTCATTAGCAGGGTTCCCGGGAGTCAAAGAGGCAGGAGAGAATCCTTTTGTCTGGGGTCACTGTGTCCTGTTTGGTGATAAAAGCCTCCCCTGGGAATACTACTCATTGTTCATGTCATCATATGTTGTTGCTTCAAGTTTATCTAAAGTATGACTTTTTTTTTTTTTTTTGTAGAGACCCATTAAATTGTGTTGTAGTATTGTGTAACTTCGAAACAGCAATAATGTACCAATTATTGCACATTATTATTGCATATAGTTGCGCACACACACACACACACTCTAAATAAACTAATATATAGACATAACTTGTAATTGCAACACCTAATACAGTAATGGGTGCAGGTGAGATTAATTAGGCAAAGGTTTAAACAGTGAAAGGTTTGTAAGGTCATTAACCAGGATCCTCAAATGAAGAAATCTTTTTGTCTGCTGTCATTTTTCCATTTCACTATAGTTTGTTTTAAATAAGGTCTAGACTAAAACCACCTCTGGTTTCCAGGACAATTGTATGACCTACCTAGTCAAGAGGCTTCTGACCTCAAGTTCATAATTTTTAACTCAATAGTCAGACACCCAAACGAACATTGAAACATGTTTTGTAATCACTCCTCCTGATCAAACTGGTCATAAAAAGATCACCTTCAAATGTGTTTACAATGTAAGTGATGGGGAACAAAATGTATTCATGTGGAGATAGAAATGAGACTTCAGCTGTCTGAGTAAGTTAAAATAAATTAATATCTTTCACAGTTCAGTCTTTTTAGTAAGGAATTTCCTCTTTGTGACTCTATGGAAAAATAATTTGGACGTTTAAACACATTTTTGCACGGAACGAGGAATTTGGATTTTGGCCCCCATCACTTACATTAAAAGTGATTTATAAAGGGAGTGCAGAGATGTATATAAAAACAGGTCATATAACACTTCCGGCTCTTTCGGAGTCACTGTCCCAAACACTTGATTGTCTTGCCTTGCTTGTAAGTCGTTTTAGATAAAAGCATCTGCCAAGTGACAAATTGTAAATAGAAATGTAAAATGTTTTTCACTCTGTTGACAATAAAGTCAAGTCTCAGCAGTCCTGAAAGCGTGTCAGCAACCATCAACTATATTTTCTATTTCAATTTGCTTATTAATTAATTTGAGAGTGATGGCAGTTTCCCATCTTGTGTTTTGTATTTTTGAAAGAGGGTTTGTGGGTCTACATCTAGGTTTATCTAAGATTTCTGATGCTATTAAAGGTTTGTATTAAATCGATAATATTCGTATGGGTGGGAATGTATTTTAAATTTTTGTTCCAAGAATTACTGATTGAGTTTGAGTGTTTACTTTTTTTTTCTTTGTATGTTGTGCTACTTTCAAGATGAGGAGTAATGAAGTGCTTAGAATAGCAAAAACAATGATTAGAAGTTTGTTTTGTCTGCAAGATACATGAATGCACAACTCTCAGTGGATGAAACTTTGATTTCAGTAACAGGCTACTTCTCATTACTGTATTGTTATGATTATTCTTAATTAGAAGTCTGGATGTTTTCTCTAGAGATCGATGAAGAAGGTTTATTTTCTACTGTACGCTCATGTAGACATTCAGTTGGTGCTGGAGTCACCTAAGAGTGTAAAACGATCATCAATAGAATAGGTGAGCAAAACATACACTGTATTTTGACACAATAGTGTTTAAGACTAATGATAATAAAACATTTTATTCACAAGAAAGTGGTTTCAAATAACTTGTCTAATGAATATACATGTTTGTGTTGTGATGCGAGTTTATTTGGAAAGCTTCATTGTGATAAGTAACTTTTACTGTTTTCCTCTTTTTCAGACTGGAGAGATTTCAAACTGTGGAGTTCAACTATGTCTTTTCTCAGGACTGTATTAAATAACTCTGTCATCATTCATCCTCCAGGCTTCTATATCATCGGATTTCAAACATTTCCCCACATTAGCATCTACATTATCTTTCTTACATTTGTCTATGTGGTTACACTAGTGTTCAATAGTGTGTTGATCTGGATAATTACCTGCGACCGCTGCTTACACACTCCAAAATTTTTGGCTGTTGTCAACCTCGCAGTGGTTGACATAATCTTAAATACAAGCACTATTCCCAGCATGATAAAGACATTTCTCTTTAAGGACAACTTCATCTCATTCAACCTGTGTTTGTTACAAATGTATGTCTACTATGCTTTTGTATCGCTGGAGTCATATTCGCTGGCTGTGCTTGCTTATGACAGATTAATTGCAATATGCCTCCCTCTGCGCCAGAACTTATTCAACACATTGCAGATCATGTCTTGCATTATTGGCCTGACTTGGGTTTACAATCTGATAAGAGTAGCATATAGCACGGCCATCATGACCCGACTGTCTTTCTGTAACTCCGTCAGAGTTTTCAGTTATTTCTGTGACTATGCACCTGTGTTTAGACTCGCTTGTAATGATTACACATTGCAGTGGTCTGTGGCCTCAACGTCTAGTATGGTAAACCTGATGGGCCCCTTTACTTTTATACTTCTGTCCTACACCAGCATCATGGTGACTGTGTTCAGGATGAAATCAGTAAGCAGTGCGATGAAAGCTCTGTCCACTTGCATTGAGCATCTCATCCTTGTCACTGTATTTTTCATTCCGATATTCATCATTTTCTTAATGGGACTTTATGTGCGATCTATTGACCCGGACCTGCGTGTTTTGAGCCTATCACTGGCTTCTTGCATCCCACCCTGCATTAATCCTATTGTATACTCATTGAAAACCAAAGAGATCAAAACCAGAGCCCTTGCACTTGTCCACAGAATGAAAATAAGCCCGTGACAACCATTTTTTTGTCTATTCAAAAGCAATCTGTGAATGGGTTTTACATTCGCAGGAAGACTGTATGACAGTGTCACTGTGGAAGAGAGAAAGCAGACATGATTTTATCTGATCTGGAAACAGCTGGGTTTTCTCTCTCTTGCAGTGTCATATTATTCGATTATTATGCCTCATTATTCAATAATCTGTTTTCTAACATTTCAACAGCACTCTGCATGCTGCTGTTATTATAACATTGACTAATATCAAGTGTACAAAACACATATCCCGTATCTTTTGTATTCATATTTTGCTGACTTATTTAGGTATATAAGGTAATTGATTGTCTTTGAATATATTTGTATATTTATTTGCTCTGCTATCTGAAAAATCTGTAACACTGCTCAACTTTATTTTTTTTAATGCTCACCTTTATATTATTTAAATGCATTTATAAATGTCTTCTAGAGCTTATAAGTCGTCAGTGTGCTGGTACAGACATTTATTTTCTTGTCATATTGAACTAAGTTTACCTGACTCCTAGACTTCATTATACCACAAACAAGGCACACTCATCCATATAAAAACAGAGGCTGATTCAAATGTGTTTTAAAGTTGTAATATAGTTTCTTCTGATTAATTTTGCTCTGTGAAATTATTAAAGATTTCCAGGAAAGAAAAGGGTTATGTAGATGGATTAATGAACTCAGATATTTACATAGTCATTACTTCATAACACTTTCTACTATGAATATTTAAGCTTTTTGACATTTTAAAATGTGAAAAATTAAAACTTGTAAAATCATTCTATTGTTCTTATTTAAACACAGAATGATGAATATTAAATAAATGAATGTGAATATTTTGTGCTGCAAGGTTGGTGCACTGATGCATACCACACATTTTTTCTTCGTTTTCACAATTAACCATTGTGGAGAAAGAGTGAGGAGGAAATGCGGAGGCAGAGTACTGAATGTTTTTGTCTCACAAAAACAATGAATATACACTTCCACCCATTTCCCCTTGATTCATAAGGTGCAACTGAGATTAATTAGTCTAAACTTTAAACAGTAAACAGTTTGTTTGTTTGTTAACATCAAGGTCATTAACCAAAATTCTCCGGTGATGGCATTGCAAATTAGACCCATTAGAATAGTTTTATTTTGGCTCATTATGGTCTGTTTAGTGATAAATGTACCGACATGGAGCAAACAATATGCAATATTTTTTCACTTTATACAAAGATAGTTGTACTTTAACCTTGTCTCATGAAATTATAAAATGTACAAATGTACGTTACATTTAAAATGGCCCTCAAATACTCACAATGTGAGGAATCCTGGGATTTAACAATAACTAAACTATCTGCAGCCTGCTGCTTTCAAGAGGTCATGAAGGTCATTATGATCAGGTTAGGAGTTATTTTAGGGAGTTAGTTACTTATCCAATCAGATACAAACTAAAGGCGATGAATATGTGATAGTTAAATAATAGGAATTATATTATAATATTACCATTTTACAAAATTATGTTATATAAAGTTACATTTGTGATATAGGGATATATGAAATTAAAATTATGATAATTTCAAATTGTACTACCAAGCCTTGGGTACAGTCTACTTTATTTAAATTGACAGGAAGTGCAAATGCTACACACTGCAGCATGCACATATAGTTCTTTCAAGCTTGTATGTTAAATTCAAACATTCAAACTGATTTTTACTAAACTTCATTTAGTGTTCTTGTCAGGTATTTGTCCATGACCTATATATTTGATTTAATCATACCAAGCATCAGTATCTCATCATTCAACCTAATGGTTGTATTACTGTTAGCACTATTCTCTAAGGATCAAATTAATTTCATTGACATGGTATTGCGCAATAACTTCAGTCTCTGTCAGTCTCCATTGAAAGCTGTTGCATCTGATTGTAACAGATTTGAGAGTCCGTCTTGCAACACGCAGCCTGTGGATTTCAACTATGACTTGCCTAACTATGCTTGCCTACGACAAGTTGATGCATCAGTGTTTAGTCTGGCCTGTAACAATTATACAATGCAGTGGTCTGTGGCCATTTTGAGAGAGGCCTGTAATTTTCATCAACTATGAGAGACAAAATGAGGGAGAAAAAAAAATCAAGAAAATCACATTGTAGGATTTTTAATGAATTAATTGGTAAATTCCTCTGTAACCTACAAATAAGCAAGATTTCTGGCTCTCACAGACATGTAGCTTCTTCTTTAAGAGGATCCTCTGTCCTCCACTCCTATATTAATGTTTGAACTTATCAGTATAAAAAGACTCCACTATGGCTAAAGCGCTGTCAAAGGACACCTGCTTAAGCCAATACATGTCCAGGCCTGTCTGAAGTTGGCTAGAGAGCATTTGAATGGTCCAGAAGAGGATTGGGAGAATGTCATATGGTCAGATGAAACCAAAACAGAACTTTTTGTTAATAACTCAACTTGTCGTGAGTTGCATCCAAAGAACACCATACCTACTGTGAAACATGAGGGTGGAAACATCACGCCTTGGGACTGTTTTTCTTCAAAGGGACCAGGACGATTAATCTGTGTAAATGAAAGAATAAATAAGGATTTTTTAAGAAAGCATTTCAAGGTCCTGCAGTGGCCTAGCCAGTCTCCACATCTCAACCTCATAGACTTTATTAAAAATCCTACAATGTGCTTTTCTGGGTTTTTTTCCCCTCATTTTGTCTCTCATGGTTGAAGTGTACCTATGACCAACATTACAGACCTCTCTCATATTTTTAAGTGGGGGTACTTGCACAATTGGTGGCTGACTAAATACTTTTTTGCCCCACTGTAAATATGTATTAATAATTATCTGAGATAATAATAGTTTAAAAATGTTTTTTTTTCTAAATAGTTTTTCATTTCTAAAAGTTAACTCAATACATAAAATATGAATTAATTCTGGTATTAATATGTTCCCATATGTGGTCTACTTATGGGCCTGACACAAGGCCATTTAACATATAGGCATATGGATTATGTGGGCAACAATTCGTCTTTTAATTAATTAATTTAATTAATTGACGTGCAGTGAGGTACTGACGTCATCAGTCAGCTTTACAAACATGTGAACTCAACGGTTTAGCTGATTCACCTTGATTGGCAACACTTAACGTGTTTTGTTTGAAATTTCATTTCAACATTTCTTTTCCATATAACAAACTGTAGCATATAAAAAAACGTTATTATCTTGTCTTACCTTTACTTATAAATGAAGTCCGTGCGCATGGATACACAATCCTCCATTTTAAAAAATAATGCTAAACAATATATAATAATAACTGGACGGTTGGACTTGACTTGCTAACTATTTACTGTAGCTTGCCACTTCTAATTCTATGATTCTTTAGCCGAAGCGTCGTAATCTCTGGGATCACCAGCGCCCCCTAGCATGAGACAGGAGAACTGCGTGCCTCACCTAGTGACTCTTCACAGGCGTTTTATGATCGCTCAGCACAACAAACATGTTACACACATACAGTTGTTGATAAAAAATAAAAAGCCCCACTGTACATCATATACATTAGCTAAAGAATTGTAAAGCACACATTACTGAATAAATATAATAAAATAATTTATTTTTGATTTCCATAATGACAGGTGAGACACGGCCTCACCTGCCTCACCTGACTGCATGTCACTGCTGCACACAATACAGCTCTATGAAGCCAAGGCCTGTAGTGTGGCTGGGTGTGACTATAAATGCAAAGCTGAATACGTTTGGGTTTGTTTTTTTTAAAGAAAAATAGTACATTTGTTTACCAAATGTTCCTTAGTAAATAAAACTTAAACAGATAAACCCTTCTGAGACGTCCCGGTTAAGCGACCTGCCCTCTGGTGGCTTTCTGTGCATACGAACCGACTCTCATTTGCACTGAAATATCAATTCAAGGAGACCTACGAAGAGTACGTTCACATTGATACGCTATCTTCACATGTAGGCGGCAATTTATCAATGTTGTATTTATTTATGACATAATTATTCCTCTATTTGTCACACATTGTCGTCTTTACGTAGCGGAACTGATGTTATGTATCGACGGAACCACTTCACGGTTACACAGTCGTCTTCTACTGAAATGTGTCCTCTACGTGCGTAACACTTAAAACAGGTTCTTGGTGTGCTGCTGCTGGTCATAAAAAGAGTATAAAGAGTTAAAGAGAGCAGATTATGGGAACTTAACTGCGGTTCCTCGACGGACAGTCACCCGGTAAAAAAACGAACAAACTCCAGACAGCCTCATCCGGGACAGTGTTGGCTAACCTACAGTAGAGTATGTTGCTTTCTGTTGATAGCACTTGACGGGATACACTGGTTGAATAATTATTCGGGTATTGGTAACAATATTCAGATTCAGTTACTCACTGTTTCCCTTTTTCCAATAATAATAAGATTAAATCTAAAATATAAAACAATGTTACAGATAATAAGGGGCAGTACCGTATCAATTTACTAAATATGTTCTCTAAAACAATGTTTTAGAAAGTGAGTTAAATTAACATAGTCTGAGATTTGGAGATAAATTACATTGTTGAGAGGCCTGGACAACCAAGGTATCCTGAAAGAACAGCCGGGACTGTCGTTGCTCTATTATTACTTGTTTTCTCAATAACATCATGTGTTGTCTTCAGCAGACCGCCTGAGTCAACACTGACGCATTCACGCAGGATGGCGTCCCCTTCACCTCACGACCGCAGCCGTAAGGATGATGAGGATGACCCCGTTGAACGGATGATATCCCGCACGGGATGTGCCGAGCTACACTACGCCGTGCAGGAGTGCATGGCTGAACATCAGGACTGGCGTGTGTGCCAGAGTCAGGTCCAGACTTTCAAAGACTGCATGATGAATTTCCAGAACACGCGGAAAAAACAGCTGATGAAGCAGCAGCCAACTTCCACTGAGTCCACACCCAGCTGAACTCACAAAAACCCACACACAAAACACAGAATGATTGTGACTGATCATCACAGATGTATTTGTTTATATGATAAAAATAATTTTGAGTACAGAAATTACAGTCTGTTCACCAGGGAACTCCAAGAACGTTTAAGGACAGGTTCACGATTCTTCAAGTCTTTCTTAAAACAACAGTCAGGTGTCCGAATGAGCACTGAAACAAGATACGCTTGTTGTAATCGTTCCTTCTGTTCATGCTGGCCCGTAGAAGATCTCTTTAAATGTAACTCAGACTGCTGAAGCCTCGTAGAAGCTTCAAATTAACTTAATAAATACATTTTTATACAAAATTGCTGTATGGACACACTGTGGATTTTGTTCTCCATTACTTACATTAAATGTGGCTTTGAAAGGGATTTTTTAATACTAATTATGCAAATTTTGGAGTTTATTTATTCTTTCAGTTAACATGCATGTCCACCTGATACTTTTATGAATAATATTAAGGACAAAAGAAACACTTTCCCTGCTGGCTTGCTCAGAAGATAACCTTGACACATTCAGGCTCTAAACTTCTTCCTTTCTTTGATGTACACATTAGTTTGAGTGAATGTTTCTCCACGGCGTCTCCAGACTCTGTCACATGTGCTCAGTGTGAACCTGCTTTCATCTGTGAAGAGCACAGGGAGCCAGTGGCAAATTTGCCATCCAAAAATGTTAAACCAGAAATCATAGCTTTATCATGAACAAATGACTCTGAAGAGCTGTAAATACCCTCATCGGTGAGAGCTTTCACAAGTTTCCATACCACGACTTGATGGCACACCCTCACACAGCTCAAATTCTAATTGTTAAAAAAGATAATGGGTGCAACAGAGATTAATTAGTCCAAAAATGTAAACAGTTAAAGGTTTGTTTGTTAAAGTCAAGGTCATTAACCAGCATTCTCTGGTAATTGGCATCATAAAGAAGGGGCCCATTAGTGTCATTTTGTGTTGGCTCACTATGGCATGTTTAATGACAAATTTACCTTTAGGGAACATTATGCAATAGGTGAGTCATATTGCATTGTTTATTGACTTTGTGCAAACACAGTTCACACAATGTTTTTACAGTTTTATAATCATTATATACAAATGTCTGCAAATGTCTTGAGTTTGCTGCCACCAAAACGGTGATTACGTTGTGGATGGTACAAATATCTGCAACATGATGAATCCTGGGCGCTCACATTTACATCAGTTGTTAGACTTTGCTTGCACACACAAAAGGTCACAGAGGTCATTGTGATCACGCCGTCACAACCATGCTTTCTGGATTCCCATTTTTGCAGCTTGGATGAAGAAAGTCATGTGGAGGCGGGTGTGTCTGTCTCTGGTGGTGGGGGTCAAGAGGTCGACCTTCTCTCTCTCTCTCTGACACATTGATACTGACCTTTTATAATAATAATAGTAGTGACCATTCTATACTGACAAGCATAACACATTACGATGACCATCAGGGTAGGGAAGACCACAAACACTAGACTCACGTAAACCATAATGTAAAAAGTTTATCTTCGCAAATTAGTGTTGTGAAACGCTCAAACTCAAATGTTTATTTTGAGCGCAAGAGGAGGTTAATCAGAATAAGCTTCAGCTCTGCTCTCCATGGATCAAATTAATATCTTTAATAGGGTATTACCCAGTGACTTTTTCAGTATCAGCTGGAAGCTTTCATCTCAAGAGATCAATGCCGAAAGTATATCTTCCACTTTCCACAAATCAGACATGCAGCCTTCCACCTGCAGCCCTGCTGAAAGCAGCGTTGAACATTCATTAATTGAAATCAGGTAGGCTACTTTCAGAACGTTTTTAGCATTTAAACATGTTTGGATTCATTGACAATATATTTTATATACTATTAAGTTTGAATCTGTTTATAGCAACTGGAATGAAAGTATATATATATATATATATATATGTGGGTTTATGTATGATGATGATGAAATGTATGATTTCCCTCTTCATCAGGCTGGGGAGTTTTTATGCAGAGATCTGTCATCCAACACACAGCCTGTGGATTTCAACTATGTCTTTTCTCAGGACTGTTTTAAACAACTCTGTCATCATTCATCCTCCGGGCTTCTATATCATCGGATTTCAAACATTTCCTTACATCAGCGTCTACTTCATCTTTCTAGCATTTGTCTATGTGGTTACACTTCTGTTCAACACTTTGGTGATCTATGTAATTGTCTTTAATCATTGTTTACACACCCCAAAATTTCTTGCTGTTGTCAACCTCGCAGTAATTGATGTGGTCTTAAACTCGTGCATTATTCCCAGCATGATAAAAATATTCCTTGTTAAGGACAACTTTGTTCCGTTCAACTTGTGCTTGTTACAAATGTATGTCTACTATGCTTTTGTAAGTTTGGAGTCATATGCGCTGGCTGTGCTTGCCTATGACAGGTTGATCGCAATATGTTTCCCTCTGCGTCAAAACTCAATCAACACTGTGCAGAGCATGTGCTGCATTGTTGGCCTGACTTGGTCTTTTGCTCTGGGAGTTACGGCATTTACAACAGGTATAATGACTCGACTGTCTTTTTGCAATTCTGTCAAAGTGTTCAGCTACTTCTGTGACTATGCACCTGTGTTTAGACTGGCCTGTAACGATTACTCGATGCACTGGTTTGCAGCTTCATTCTTAAGTGTTTTGCTGCTTGTAGGACCATTTGCCTTCATTCTTCTGTCCTACATCAGCATCCTGGTGACTGTGTTCAAGATGAAATCGCTGGACAGTCGGGTGAAAGCTCTGGCTACTTGTGTTGAGCATCTCATCCTTGTCGCTGTATTTTACATTCCTCTTATTACCATTTTTACTATCGGGTTTTATCTGCGAGCTATTAACCCGGACCAGCGTGTGCTGAGTCTGTCCCTGGCCTCCTGCATCCCACCCTGCATCAATCCTATTATATATTCTTTGAAAACCAAAGAAATCAAAATCAGAGCCATTGCTTTGGTTAGAAAAACTAAAATCGGCACACAACAAACACACCAATGTAAAAACCGTCCTTGCAATATTAATACGATGTAGCAATAATCTAAAAGCAATATGTTTGTGCAGACTGAGGTCACCAGTAGTAAAAGTTATGAATGGAGAACTGCACTACAAACCACACACTTTTATTTTAATGTGATTTAATCAATTTTGCAATTATGTGTAATATAATGTGTGTAAATTATGTCTTTGTTTTACTATATATTTGACTTTTACAGACATCCTGTTCTTTCTGATATGATATACATGTTCATCAGTAATAATAATGTATATTTTTATGTAAATGTATCAACAAATAGTTTTGAAAAAACCCACTGAGAAAATATGACCCTTTAGGCATCTCATACTGCATTAAATATTGTTTTGAGCACACAGAAACTGCTGCAGTCTCTTGTTAGCAAAACTACAAATGAATCCCATCAGATAATATTCTAAAGACTTTTTAATTGTGTCTGCAGGGTTGTGCTAACGTGATAGATTTTGTGAATTCTCTTAAGATTTGAGACGCGGAACAAGGAGAGATACACCTGATGAGACTGAAATGTTCACAAGTCATTATCCAAAGTTTAATTTCCAAATTTAGAACTTCAGAAAGTCAAGCTGTCCTTGTCGCTGTATTTTACATTCCTCTTATTACCATTTTTACTATCGGGTTTTATCTGCCACTCGTTGACCCAGACCAGTGTGTGCTGAGTCTGTCCCTGTCCTCCTGCATCTCACCCTGCATCAATCTATTATATATATATATATACTTTGAAAACTAAAGAGATTAAAACCAGAGCAATTGCACTGGTTAGAAAAAATATACTTGGCACACAACAATCAGACCGATGTAAGAGAAAAACCTTGGAGTGTTGTTACAATAAAGTGAAAAAAAAAAAGCTCTAAATATTTGTGCAGAAAGTTAATATATAATTTTTCATTTACAACTTTGCAACAAACCATTTTTTTTCCTTTTGAATATTTCATGCATTAAGGCCTTTTAAGGCCTGTGTTCTTCATTTCTATTAAAGTGTAAATTATTCTTTCAGCATACTGAAACAGCTGCACCACATTAATTTCAGCCAAATTGTTTGAGGAACCTAATAACCTAATGAACAAAAAAGTTTGCTTTTGTTAGGCGAAAAAAAGATTTGCTGATTTTCATTTGAAAGGATTTGGAGCTACACGGTGACAAGAAGTGTGTGTGTGTGTGTGTGTGTGTGTGTGTGTGTGGGTAAACATCAGGACCAGTGTTTGTGAGAATCAGGTCTGGACTTCACAAAGAAAGAGCAGCAGCATCTGCGAGCAAGTTAACAGCGTCCTGCAACACTGAAAGCAGGTGTGCTTTCATTAAAATTACAGCTTCACAAAAACAATATAAATGTACACCATCAAGTGTTTATTGTTTTTATTTGTAATAGGTGAAACTGAGATTTATTCTTGTAATAGTTGTGACGTGACATACCACAGAAAATAACGATTCTCTGGTCTTGTAAAAACTGATATTCTGTATTATATATGATTCATCCTATATTCTTCTGAATCTGAATAAATGCAGATACAACATAATTATACATCACACTGTCTATATGGAGGACATAGACTAGAAAACGGTAGTGTGATGAATGCCTGCCCTCTAGTGGGATTATGTTGTACATTGTAAGATGCACCATGACTACCAGCACAAACGTTTGAAGGCTGGTTCGGAGCCTAATCTTGAACAAGTTCTTTGCATTTCGACAGCCAAAGAATCTGCTCTCAACCAGGAAAACTTTAGGGGCTGGGAGGGGATTATCATGACTCACCAAAACCCAAAATGCATTGTGTCTCTTCAGACTGAGCAATGGCAGAGCCAGGCTAAAAGCTGTTAATGTGTCACTTTGTACTTGAGTGTAAAGTGCTTGATGTTGCTAGGGAACTGAAGGTGTGTACAGTTATGTAATGGCATGTCTCTCTAGCCTGTGGAAAAGCAAACCAACTTTCATTGATTAAAAGTGTTGAAAAATGTTGAATATATAAATACAGGAGGCTAAAAACTTACTTGTCGGTATGTAGCTGCTAATGCTAAAACAGTGTCACAGTAGACACTGCGATACAGCAAGCCATCCTGTCTGTTTCTGTGTGTATATTTCCACAGTGAA
Organism: Pampus argenteus; assembly: GCA_036937835.1. Lineage (NCBI taxonomy): Eukaryota > Metazoa > Chordata > Actinopteri > Scombriformes > Stromateidae > Pampus > Pampus argenteus. The sequence goes on from CM072874.1 coordinate 10,645,406, forward strand.
GGTACAAGTACAAACCACTGGATGGTGCAAACCCACCAGAATTGAAGACTCATCAATGGATATGTTTCACCTTCAGCCTGAGTTTTGTCTCTATAAGTCAAGACAGTCAGCCTCAACTATTCAAGTTGTCCATGAAGTCCTTATGATCACTAAACTAAGACTAAACTCAGAGTTTATAGACAATCTAACAGTTATGACAAGATTTAACAGTGCTGAGACAATGTGTTCATGTTTATAGTTGTTGCTGTTGTTGCTGCTGGGCTGCTTGCATTTAAGGTGTCAACATTTAAGCATAGATTTGTTATTTCAGCAAGTTTTAACAGATAGTGAGCTGCGTTGAGACCGACCAGCAGTGGTATGCATTTAGAGGGTGGCAGTCATCACATAATACAATGTGCTGTTTCCTAGATTTAAATCAGATGTATGCAACATGTTGTATTTTAGATGTAAAACTCCTATATGTAATATTTAAAATATGTTTATAATATATATCCTGATGTAAAATAACTAAAATAACTTACAGTACAGTATCTCCTCATATTGAAATCTCTGATCATAATGTGGGTAATGCAACAGAAAAATACATTCAATGACAGGATACCATAATAGCCATTTTAATAGTAAAATTGTAGTACTTATTATGAGTTAAGACTTACAAATCTCAAATTTTCTATTGTAACTCCCCTTAATGTGTCAATACAGCAGTGATACTGTTTTGTTATGACTGGATGAGGCTGTGTTGTTAAGCCTTTTTCTATTGAAAAGCTTCCTTAAAGAGTTCAGAACCTCTCCCGTCTTTAAAGAGTACACAATAGGATTGACCAAAGCCGGTATAGTGTGTGTCAAAGAGGAGTTTATGATCCTGGTGTTAGGATGGATGTCCGAGGCCACTGCAGCAATGTTGGTGCCAACAATTGGTAGGAAGAAAACAGCCACAAGTATAAGGTGAGAAGTACAAGTTTTCAAAGCTTTGAACCGCTCCTCTCCTGATGCAATCTTGCTCAGTGCTATGGCAATACAAACATATGTGATTGCTATTAATATAAGAGGAATACAAAGGATTAGAATGAAAGCAACATATGCCATTATGTTATTTAAAGACGTGTCATTACAGGCCAGGCGATATGTTGGTCCATGATCACAGAAAAAGCTCTTAATCACTAAAGACCTACAGAAAGAGAGGCGATCAATAATCCCAACAGTAAATGCTACGAGACTCAACAAAAAAACCCACGTGAACAGCAGCATCGCAGTAATAGCTGGTTTAGTCACAATACTATGGTACCTTAAAGGAAAGCAAATTGCTATGAATCGGTCATATGCCATAGTAACAAGTGTCCACGATTGCATACTTGTGAAGAATAGAACAAAGAACATATAACTTAAACAAGCCTCATAGATGATGTACCTGTTTTCACCCAAAAATGTGTCTAAGAGTTTTGGAATAAGAGCGGTGCTGCCACACAGATCTGTCAAAGCCAGGTTAGACACAATCATGAATTTAGGAGTATGAAGAGCCTTGACTATGTAGATAACTGAGAGGAGAAAAACATTACCAAGAACAGTCATGACATAAACAAAACAAAGGAAGACAAAGAAATACTTAACGTTAGGCATGTTGGAAAATCCACTGATATAGAATTTTGCAGGGCGAACAAATGTGCCATTAAATAAGGAGGCAGCTTTCTCTTCAGAGCTCATTGTGGATATCTGTTTTACCTAGATGTGAAGAGAAGAACACAAGAATAACAATAAAGGATGACACATTTTAATTGTTTGATAAATTGTTGTAACCGAACCCACCTCAGACAATATCAGGTGCACTGAAGTGATTTGTTCTGTGAGAGATCTGTCATTTATACTCTTTTAATGTGGGGCAGTAGAAATGCAGGTGGCCGTGTCACATATTCATGAATTGGATATTCATACAGGCTTCTTCACAGCTTCATAGTTTATGTCACTGGCCTGCTGACGCAATCGACTCTGTTATCTAATGTCACCAGGACGTCAGCTGATTAAGTTTTGAGAAGAATCTGTAAAGTGATGAGACAACGTTAGCAAAGGAATAATAAAATTAATACAATCCAGTTAATAAACTAGCAGTTAAAAGAACCGCCATGTCAATTTTAAGAAATCATAAGGGTCGGTAGTATCAGTCATTTATAAGGCATGAGTTAATGATGAGCTAATAATTAACAAAGCATTGTTATACCTTTGTAAATGATTAATTAATGTTATGTTAATATATCACAAATATGTTGCCATCTATGAAGTATTTAATTATTTAAATAAGATAATTTAATTATGAAAAACTCATGAACAAATTAACGATTTCTTTATATATATATATGAGTTCATGTCTGACTGTATCACTGAGCGTGACCTTCTGCCCTCACTATGCATGTAGGTGCACAGCTCTGCAGCAACCTAAGCACAACACACATCAATACAGATAACAGGTTGAAGGTTTTATAATGGATGAAATGGTGAATCTGTGGAAAAAAATACTGGACAACAAATTAAATTATGGTATATACAAATCATAACAAGATACTAATTTGGGAGAAAGAATTGGGTCAATGTAAAATATATATTACCCAACTACTAGTGGAGTAATCACATTACTAGTGGAGTAATTACACTACCTTTGGAGTAATTTGGAGTAATCAATTTACCCACTGAGTAATTTGGTCACTTATATTGGACCAAATAGATACCTGGTGTAATTAAAACTGGGTTTCCAAACTGACTCCAGTTATCTGTTAAAACTCTGATGGAGGGCAGGTTACTGTTGTAATCACTTTACCCACAGTGATTAAGTCCATTATATGTGACCAGTTAGATTACTGGTGTTATAATAAATAATAAATAACACAGATTGAAAAAAAAAATGGGGACAGATGGAAAAACATGAAATGTACTTATTATTTAATAAAGCAGATATGATCAAAGTATGCCGACAAGTGAAACAAAATATGTGATTTCAAATCATTGGTATCTAAAACTTTACACTGATCTCAAACAAGAAGAAAATCACAAATTCATACTGAAATTTCTATAATATTCAATATTAAAGAAGAGGTCTCTGGCAGGCAGATTGACAGGCAGATGACAGCATATAAAAAGTGTATAAGTGTTGACTCATGAACCTACAGGCAATTATCAGCAACTCTGCAGCTCCCATCTGCTGTGTAAGGAGATTTACACTGAGTTTTCATCTACATACTGTTAGCTAACGAGTCTACTTCAGCAGGTTCAGCATTACTATTCACTTCATGGTGTACGGCTATCATCTACGTTACCCTTTAATTTCTATTTATTATTCATGTTCTGTTATTATATATGATATTCTGTTATTGGATGTATTGGATGCATTTTTTTATATACAAAGAGGCATTTGGTTGATTATCAGACATCAGTGCATTGAACATCCTGTGAGGGGGAAAAAAAACAAACTATTTTAGTTTATTTACTCTTGCAAACACTCAATCATGATAATATTGTATTCAGAAAAAAAAAACACATTTAGATTTGATCACAATAAAATATTTGTTTAATCACAGATTTTAGGTTGCGTATTGTGTCGATCTAAATGTTCATTTGATTATTCGTCAAAATACAAACGAAATACATTTCCAGATTTACAATAAATAAATAAATATTTCAAGAGGACATTATTTATGCAGAGACACACATGGATAACAATAACTTGTTAGCACAATTATTGAAAGAAAAACATGCTATTTTAAGGTTTGACTTTATCTTATACTTATATTACTCTGTAATATAAAACATATTACACTGTAGAAAACAACAAACAAGTACAGAACACACAAACCAGACCACCAGCACATTAAAACATTGACAAGTAAATAATATTATATTCTTATATATGTTTTTTTTTTTTACTTTATAAGAGGGAGAGATAGTTTTGTGGATTAAATTGACAACAAACTGAACACTTGATAGGTTTTTTTGTATTTCTTTAGACCTTTCAATAAAAACATTTCCCTTGAAATCACTTCTTGTTGGTTGCAGCTTCTCTCACACAGACAGAAACTACAGTCGTAGGGGCTCACACACTGTAAGAGGAGTGGTGATATATTTTAAATATATTGATTGATTTCAATACTTGTTACAGAATATCTACTTGATTCATGTGATGTGTGAAGCAATTTGAGCATTTACAATAACCAATTTACTTCCATGAAAACAGACAGATATAGCATCAAGACATTGTCACATTAGGGTTAATTTTTTTCATTGTAACTTTGGACTTCACTCTTATTTTCAATAACTTCTTTACAGATTCTTTGATTTCTTGTGTCTGCAGAACATAAATGATTGGGTTCAACATAGGAGGAAAGACAGATGTCAGAGACAGGTTTATGATCCTGGCATTTGGATGTATATTTTCCATCAAGGTAAATGTAATTAACAACGGGATGAAATAGATTGCAACCAATGTAAGATGAGCTATGCAGGTTTTAAAGGCCTTGAGTCTTTCCTGCATTGCAGCCACTTTAGTCAAAGCATAGCCAATATATAAGTAACTTACCAAGATAAATGCCAGTGGAAGCCAAAAAATAAGAACTGGGAACAAACAGCTAACAACGTAATTGGGGAAGTGGTCGTTGCATGCAAGCCGGTATATCTGGCCATGGTCACAGAAATAGCTGTTAATAACTACAGAATTACAGAAGGAAAGTCTTGTAATAAGGCCAACTGCAATGAGTACAGCAAGTATAATAAAGACCCAGAAAGAGGCAATCAAAGAAAACATGAACCTGTGGGTTATCTTCACTTGATAGTGCAGTGGGAAGATGATAGCAACCAGTCTGTCATAGGAGAGCGCAACCAGATTAAACGACTGCATCGAAAGGCAGGTGTAGCAGAAAAAAAGATATGCCATGCAGTTGTTGTACGGTATGAAGTGGTGGTTAAAGAGAAAGACGTCAAGAACCTTCGGCACCAAAGCAGAGTTACCAAACACGTCCACAAATGCCAGGTTAAAAACGGCGACGTATTTTGGAGTTCTCAGATTATGGTCCAAGTATATTACAGCCATCACAATTGTGTTACCCAGCACTGACACAACATAAACAAAGAAGAGAAAGACATAGTAATGTTTTATATTTGGGATGCCAGATAAACCACTTATCATGAAATAAGGAGGGCGCACAAAAGTGATGTTTTTCCCAGGAGCTAAATTGAATAATTCCATTGTAAAACTTTTTTTTTTTTTCTTCCAGGTTTTACAGGTCACAGCACAGTGATCAGCATAGAAAAATGTCCTCTTCTCTGCATCAGCATCAGTACTGTTTTGTCTTATGTAGATGAGGACGATCTCTTCTCTCTGTCTCTCTGTGACAGAGTGATATCAACTGTTTTGACAGGAGTGGCTAAAGGCACATTGCACTTCTGCCAAATAGGATCAGTTCCCCTGTGTCAATTGTATGGAAACCACTTATCATATGACAAACTCAATTCAATCCATTTTTACTAACTCCAATTATGTAATCTATATTTTTGGATATTTGTTTTTGTATTACAGTGTTTAAATGATCAAAGTCTGTGTCAAAACATGCAGCAATTACATACTAAAAAGACATTTTAGTACATATTTTAGAATAAAACAACATTTTAGCATGTTTGAAAAAAAATGTCTTTTTTTTTTTTTTTTTTTTTTTGCAACATTGCTTTGTCCATCTTACAAAATCTTAAAATGTATAAACATGGACACATAATGAGCAGGTCAGTTTCACAGAAGCTACACATTCTGTAGCCGTTTTCACAATAAAATATCACAGAATAACCCTGAAAGAAAATCTAATGCATGAAACTACAAATCTAACATTTTGTCTTTGAATAGGTACAATCACATAAAAACAAGACCAAACAACATGCAGATAGTTATATCTTCTTTGTAATTTCCCTAAAACATAATGTATATATATTTTGCATCTTGAGTTTCTAGGAGCACTTGGATCAAGCAGCAATAGTTTTGCAGATTACCTTAAGAAGTAAGAAACATTTATTTCTATAATTTTCTTGTGTAAGTACAAACATTTCTATGAAACAGATAATCAGTTGCTTTCCTTGTCAGATGCTGACGCAGCTCTCACACAAGAAGAAACTATTATGTCATTTTATACACTAAAAGAAATTGTTATTAACGTATTGTGTCTTTTTTTATGGTTCTGATTTTAGTAATTAGTCCGTAAAAATGTTATTTGATTAACACATACATACTCAATTTTTATAAGATATTTGCATGATGTTTCAAAATATATCTAATATTTATAATGTACATTTTACTGTGGTGCAAACTATGCCAAAAATGGAGGCCCGCAAAGATGTCAAATATTCAATATTGGCTACTTTTCTTTACTGTAATTTTAGATATCCCTCTTATTTTAAATAACCTGCACAGAGATTCTTTAATTTCTTGTGTCTGCAAAACATAAATGATTGGGTTCAACATGGGAGGAAAGATGGAGGTCAGAGACAGGTTTATGATCCTGACATTTGGATGTATATTTACCATCAAGGTAAATGTAATTAATATTGGGAGGAAATAGATTGCCACTAATGCAAGATGAGCTGTACAGGTCTTAAAGGCCTTGAGTCTTTCCTGCATAGTGACTATCTTAGCCAAAGCATAGCCAATATACAGGTAACTAGACACGATGAATATCAGCGGAAGCCAAAGAATAAGAATTGGTAACAGAATACTAATAATGAAGCTGGGTGTATTGTCATTGCAGGCAAGCCGGTATATCTGGCCATGGTCACAGAAATAGCTGTTAACAACCACAGACCTACAGAAGGAAAGTCTTGTAAGGAGGCCAACTGCAATAAGCACAACAACAGAGACAAAGAACCAGACAGAGGCAATTAAACTTAACATGAACCTGTTGGTTATCTTCATTTGATAGTGTAGCGGGTAAGTTATAGCCACCAGCCTGTCATAGCAAAGTATAACCAGATTAAACGATTGCATCGAAAGGCAGGTGTAGCAGAAAAAAAGCATTACCAAGCAGTTGTTGTACGGTATGAAGTGGTGGTTAAAAAGAAAGATGTCAAGAACCTTCGGCACCAAAGCAGAGCTACCGAGCAAATCCACGAATGCCAGGTTAAAAACTGCGACATATTTCGGAGTTCTCAGGTTATGATCGAGGATTATTACAGCCATCACAACTGTGTTACCCAGCACTGCGATTACATAAACAAAAAAGAGAAAGACATAGTAATACTTTATATTACTTATACCAATAAATCCACTTATTTTGAAATATGCAGGTCGCACAAAAGTGATGTTTTTCTCAAGAGCTGAGTTGAAAAACTCCATTTAATTTTTTTTTTTTTTTTTTGTCAATCTTATACTGTCCAAAAAGTGGCGCACGGAGGTGAGCTCTTCAATCTCCCACTCTCTCTCTCTCTGACAAGCCTTAACTGCATTTGTCATTCGTGTTTATGTCAAGTATGGATCTGATCCCTTGAGTCTTCTTCTCTCATCATTTTCCATCTTCCCAATGCTGTCTTTGGCAATCAACCCAAAGCCCATTCATTACTACTGAGCATGTAACATGTTGCTCATAAATAATTATTCAGTGTTTGTTGGGGACTATTTTATGCAATGAATTAATTTGACTCACATTTAAAGCTAGTGGCTATTTGCAGCACAAGATGGTCGAATATAGGATTGACTCAAAATAAACTATTTTTTGGGGCACTTGTTGTATTTCCTTGGACAGTTACTGCCGAATACATTGACAGAAAACAAGGGGGGAGAGAGATGGGTATCACATGCAACAAAAGTCCCTAGCTGGACTTGAACCAGTGATTTTGCAGATACATGGCACTATTTGGCTACCAGGGTGCTTCCCCAAAACTAACTACAGTGTCCATGTCCATTATAAGGAAGGGAGAAGTCAGTTAGTGTGGCTCATTAATGTATTGCCAAGAGTTGCTTTACATCAATGGTAGTCTTCTCCTTTAAATAACATTCCTGGAAACACACATAAGCACCATGACTGGCAAACTGTTCTCACAGCATAATCGTTGGTTATTGGTAGTTGAGAAGTATAAGAGTATGCAGTATTAGCCAAAGACTGGGTTTACATTTTAAAGTAGGCTAACCTTAACCTTTGTTGACCCCTAGGCTCAAACTATAAGCACTACTTTTTTGGATTGTCACTTTGCATGTGTGCAGGCATGCGTGCATGTCTGCCTGCATGCTGGAATTGTTACGCAAATGTAAGATTTGGAGTCACATAAAGGTCTATAATGATGTTTGTTGGCACCTGTCCTGGAGCACATCTTGTAAAGGTGGGTCATCGATCAATTCAACGTAATTAATATCTTTTAACGTTCAGAACAGATTTACAGATTCATTGAAAAACGTTACTCATATGTTGTTAAAGTGATGTTGGCAGAGTAGAAGAGGTAAAACTGTGTCGCAAGTGCACGCTGCAGCTTTCATGCACTTGTCTAGCATTCAGTTTTTTGTGAATAATTTTCACTCCAACTCACATTAAAGCACAGAACTCCAGCCCTGGTACACCAGCCAGCAAACCAATGCACACTGTCACGTCACTAAACTAAAGAGTTTACCACTTACTGTATATTGTAAGTTATCATCAACTAATTTACTGATTAACAGCTGTGAAAGAGGGTACCTATTTGAGAACTCCAACTCAAAGACTATTCCAGCGATTGTTGTGCCAACCACCCCACAAAAATCACAAGATGTACAGACCTGTCAGTTAGACCTATAATGACCACATCCTGTTGCAGATGCAGGGGCCAGAGATATAGGTCTGATCCATCTGGATTATGTGTCTGAAAAAAAAACATTTGTGTCAAAAGAATTGTCGGCTTGTTTTTACTGGGTGTGTGTTCGTCTTTTGTCGTTGATTATGCTTGTTAATTCATAATGCATTACCAAGAAAACAAGGGTTTCAAGGACGGTGGCCTTGTCTGTTGGCTTTATCATAATGTTACTGTTGGGATATCGCTGATATCTTGTTACATGAGATTATTATGTATCACAAGATTGACAACTAAATTTGTGGTGTCTGGAGGATGTTTTACTGGAACATCATCAATGTTCATCCATCTAATCATACTTTTTTTTTTTTTTGCATAAATGCCACACTGTCAAAAGGAGTAAAACTCTTTATTGCAGTTTCATACTGAAATTGTGATTGTTTGCTTCTTTCAGTCCTCATGAGTAATAAGGTCACAAATGAACTATTCTTTACTCCCTCGTTGAAAGCTGAAACAAATAATGAGGCTGTTAATGAGTTGTTTGTTGAATCTGTTCTTGGAAGATGATGACATAGCCTGAACAGTTAGGTAAACACAGTATACAGTACAACTACAAGGCACAGTCAGGTGAGAGAGGGGGTTATGTTAGAAGACAGAAAGAAGTTTGAAGACGAAAAATAATTACATCAGCTCATGAAGTTAGAAACTTTCCATTTCTTGGATTGTTTCAATAAGAAATAAACATACAATAAATAAAGTGTCTTGTCTGCATGTATACTTGCGTTCTGTGTATATTTAAGCACATTTCTTTCATAACGTGAACTAGAAACTGAACTTCAGGCAGAAAAAGTAAAAGTGTAAATGTCTGCTCCTAAAATTACACCTAAAATTAAAGTAGCTTTCAAGGCAAAAAAAACCCAAAACGTCCTTGTCTTATTGAGTAGACTTTTGGAAAACTTTACAGCTTTATTTTCCCTCTTCAATAACCTTTTATTGAACAAAGTCATATGCAGCAGTGAACAAAATGCAGTAGAGAGAGGTAGGTACTGTGACCAGGACGAGTGAATGCTAGTTTGTGGTGTGACTGCAGCTTGATTCCTGCCTCAGAAATCAAGCTGTGATACATACATTATTAATTCATTTGTCTCTATGTGCTGGGCATTAAACAATATCGGAGCCTACTCTAGAGACTATTAAAGCTGCAGGGACATGAGACCTCTACACTTACACTAATACATGCAAAATCATCCACAGAGACCAACCATTAAGGTAATGTCACCAAATTAATGAAATTAGCTGAGTGGGTTCAGATTCTCCCAAAGAGACATTTCCAAACAAACAAAATGGCTCAAAGCATCTACTGACTCAGGCTATTTCATGTTTTATATTATGTTATACAACCTCTACGGGAACCACTCACCTAGTAGTAGTAAGTAGTAAGTAGTAATGGATCTAGTAGTAGTTTAAGTTGTAGCAGCAGTAGTTGCTGTAATAGTTTGGGTAATCAAACTCATAGAATTAGTATTACTATTAGTTGCAGTCACAGTATTAGTAAGAAGCAGTAGCAATAACAGTTGTAGTATAAATAATAGTAGTAGTAGATACTACTAGTAGTAGTATAGCAGTAGATGTAGTCGTGTTATGTTACATTACAATCTTCATCTTTTGACCAAGGTTGCATGAATACCTTCACAAGTAAACAAAATGGACCATCACTGCAGAGTTGACTTGAAGTCACTTTTCTTCCATTACAAACAACTCTGTGTGTCAGCTCTATTGCATGTTGAACCAGGGGAGACCCGCCGCGTTCCCACTGCACCTTCTCATTGGCCCTCAGGAGAGACCTGAGGCTGCTTCCCACAGGATAACAGTCTCGCTTAAACCTGTTATGACCAAACTGACTAATTAATCCTGAGAGCGTTTAGGCTCCCTAACCCCACACGCAAAGACACAAATATTTATCACACAGATTGTCCAATTTATTATTGTTCAAGTATACTTTTGTTATCACAATAGACATACAGGAGTTTTCAACTACTTTCACTTCTTGGCACAAAGCCCTCAACACAGTTGGTAGCTTGATGTTTTTACCCACAGATTCAGTAGATCAGTTACTACATGAATGAGCTAAAATAAAAATACTGTTTAAGAGTGACTAATGATGCCATGAGTGTTTAACAAATAGAAATGAAGAAAAAAAACTAAATAGATTATGGGTTATATGGGCAAAAATCTATTTTAAATTTCACCTGCATGATTAATTCATTTATTCTATCATAATCTGATGTGACTCACATTTAATTACAGTATCCGTAACGTGTATAACACATTAGACCAGACCTGGGCATTGTACGGCCCTCAGGTTAATTGGTAATTACAAAATAAATATATTTTGTAAAATAAACATATTTTCTCATTTAAAAGCTGCATTGATTTTATTATGATGTTTTTAGTTATCCACGTACATAATGACACAATATGTATAGCAACGTGTATATATATATATATATATATGTGTATAGAATATATATATATACAGAAGATGACTTTAGCCCTCAAAAATGTCTGCTCATGCTAAAAAAAGAAAGGCAGATGACAAATGGAGGCTTTTCAACAAAAAATGGACTGCTAACTATTTGTTTGTGTTCAGTTTGCAGGGAGCAGATCAGCCTCTTTAAGGGCTACAATTTGAGTCAGCATTACGACAGGAAAGAAATACAACAACTTGACTGATGCTGAAAGGGCGCGAACATCAGAAGCTTTGCTATAGCTAAGCTGCAAAAGCAGCAAAGGCTTTTTAACCAAGCTTCATACATCCAGGGATGCAGCAACCAAGACCAGCTTTGTGATATCCCACAACATCGGCAAAAAAAACACTAACACTTCTTGGAGGGGGGAGTTTGTCAAACAGTGCATTCAAAAGGTGCATTTGAACAAGTCCCGCTGTGCGGACGAACCGTGACGAGGAGGATCAAGGACATTGCTGAGAATCTGGAGCTTTAGAAAAGAGCTGTGATGTCGATGACACAGATGACACAGCCTACTAGTTATAATTGTGCGGGGAATAACGGACAAACAGCAATGAGCATGAGACTGAGCAAAGCGACAAAGGCAACCTCACTTTTTTAATGCTTAATTATAACATACAGCCTATTCTTACTAGCTTGTCAAAACAAATCTATTTACTGCTTTTTATAAATAAAAACGCAATTAATATTATGCAGAATTGAGTTCAGCCTTTTGGCCCGGCCATCCACAATATTTTCTGTTTGTGGCCCCATGGAAAAAAATAATTACCCACCCCTGCATTGGACCAATGGTTTAGCACAGAGAACATAACGATGCCCACTTGCCATATTACCCATGAGCATTTAAATTAACCTTAATAACAACAACACGTTTGGTGGCATTTTAATCATTGGTTGGGTTTATTGAACCAGTTGATTAACACGGCACACCGGAGGATGTTATTAACCTGCTGGGTATTGTCACAAGTGGCTCAATTACCACACATCAGGTTAACAGCTTCCTGGTTATTTACAAAGCTTTCAGTAGAAAAAACTGCCCATGTAATATTTTAATATTAGCCCCATATCAGTCCTGGATGCTTTATGGCGAAATATAGCAGCAAAGTCAGCAACAATCACACCTATGCTCTCCAGTGTTACTGATAACAGGCAGTCCTTTGCTAAGTGTTAGCTAGTTTAACTGTTAGCTACTTGATTCCTTGTCCAACAGTCAAAAAGTTTCTCTCTGACATTACTACCGTAACCATGGAGACAGTAACCAACTGTTTATTTACTGTCAATTTATTTATTTGTTGTTGTTTTGTTTTGTTTTGTTTGTTTGTTTGTTTGTTTGCCCTTCCAAAATACACAAAACAATCACATGGCCCATTCCCAACACTAAATCCCATAGGTTTAATAACCGAAAACAAAATTATATATTCATTCACAGAGATATATACAAATTATACAAGCAACAATTATTCAGATTAAACATCTGAGGTAGACTACACTGAAAATATCAAGGTAACGACCATCGTAATATTCTGAGTTGTCATTATTACCCAACTGATTGGTTTATAGCATTGGTTCTCAAAGTGCGGCCCGCGGGCCAATGGCGGCCCGCGAAAATATTTATGGCGGCCCGCGATAACATCTGTCAAATTTGTAAAATTGTTAAAACTGTATTTTGCTTTGAAAGAATAAATCTCAGTTTAGTTGAGTTTAGCGGCATCTACAGGCCTAAGCGGTAATTACAGGTGTGTCTGACCATCACCATTCACACTTGACCTCACTCCTAGAGGCCAAGAACGGAACAGTCATGTAAGTGGAACGGTGGTTGTGTGAAGATGGAGTATGAGATGGAGGAGCGAGAACCAGAGCGGGATCCGGGCACCTCGAGAAAAAACGCAATGTCAGTGATGAGAAAACCCTCATGGGTCGGAAAAAGTTGTTTGCCTGATCTGCAAGCAGGTCATTGCTGTGCGCAATTACTTCAACATAAAGTTACGATAAGTTCAGTGGTAAGGATCGCACCAGTAAACTTGAGCTGCTTAAAAGAGGTTACACTGCACAGCAGTCAGTTTTCACAACTTTGTCTAAAACCGGTAAAGCTGTAACACAGGCAAGCGGAGCAAGCCGTTTAGTGACGGTGAATTTGTGCATGCTGTCCTTCGTATCGCAACGCCGGAGATGGACTCGGACATCAGAGGAATCGTGGCCAATCGGAAACAGCACCACAGAGCCCATTGAAAAACGGTATGTTGTAGCTAAGCTACAAATTTATAGTGTGACTTACAGTAATGACAAGCTTATTAATGACAGGCAATGATATGAATGATGATGATGAAGTTTCTCTCTCTCTCTCTCTCTCTCTCTCTCTCTCCCTCTCCCCCCTCCCCTCTTTCTCTCTCTGCCCCTTTCAGATGTCCCTGTGGTGTTATGGTAGCTGGAATTGCCCCAGACATTATGCTGATAAGAAGCAATCTGTTCTAAAGACTATTCTAAATACGTTTGTTACTGTTAATGACTGTTTTAGGGTATAGAACCCCAGTGATGTTTGCCAGGTTTAGCCTAAAACTGAGTTTATTAAAATGTGTTAATTGCAACAATGAAAACTGCATAGGTGCAATATGGTCATTAAAATAATTACAAATGGAATTTATTTTTGCTTTTCTTTTTTTCTCCACCGCCCCGCCCCGCTGGTGGCCCTCACCACAGTGTTAGGTTGCTAAATTGGCCCTCACCCATCAAAACTTTGAGAACCCCTGGTTTATAGTAATGTTTTAAACATAGACATAATATGAACAAACAGTATAGATCTCTTTGTTTATAGTGAGCATATTGATTTTACAGTTGACAATTCAACTTGTCAGTGCTCCCTGGTGGACAGACTATGTAATGCCGACACTATTTTTAAATTAGTTTGGCATTTCTCTACTGCACTTTCTTGTTAGCAGCCAACATATACACCAGTTTGTACATGGACCATATCGGCCTGGCTAATTTAATAGTCTAACTCAAATTGTAATTAATTGCATAAATTATATTGATTATTTTGTATGTGTCCTAGTTCCATGCTCCTGGAACCAGTATGGCTTAGAAGCTTTTAAGGGGAACAGGACTTAATTAATGTAATGGGTATACCTGTGTGTTAACTAACACTTCAGCTTTCAACAACAGACAAACCATATTTTACTACTTTTAAATATATTATCACAAATATAGGTGCAACAAGCAGTGACGATTACTCTCTTGATTAATTGTTTGGTCTATAATAAAAAAAAACTTCCCCATGCAAGAATTCACAGTACTTTATCAAATAAAAATTTTAAAAATATAAGAAAATAGTGAAGTTTATGAGAGGCACTAATATCATGGCCTGTTTTTTTTTTTTGTACTTCTTTTAAACCGTTTGATTCACACGATAAATAGTCCAAATCATAAAACTGCAGCTGCTGATTCTGTTTGTGTCTTTATTTGATTGATTTATTCTCACAAATCATTTCAGAGTTTAACGTGATGTCAAAGACTGTACTCGGTCCCTATCACAGCGGATCATCATCATCTGATTAACCATAATAAATACCAAAAAGAATTGCTCAAAATATGAAGTTGACATCATTTCATAACTTAAGCAAATTGTGAAAAAAGTGCCTCTGATATCAACATGACATAGACATAGCCATGTTATTCTTTAAACCTAAAAGTAAGAAACTAGGAAGAGGGTAATTTCCACATTTCTGAATACTTGTGGAAAAAAGTAAAATACATATGTGGAGTGCAATAATTTGGCTGACATCATGTTCTGTCTTTAATGAGTATATGTGTAGCGCTGGTATTTGTCACGCTGCTATACAAGTATTTTGCCAGAAGATGGCAACATCCTCAAACCTTACAGGCTACACTGTGGCCTGTTACAATCACACACTGAGTAAAAAAAATTATTTAATGTTTGGTGTGTATGGTAATCCATAATTACTTTTTGACTATGTAATACATACAAACATGAGTAATGTGCCCTGCACCCTGTAGTTGGAGTTAAATCACATGAAATCATATCAGTTTCATTAATGTCTACAGATATATATTGTAGCCGTATACTGTAAATGTGACATATATATTTAAATGATACTGCAAACTGTTAACCCATGCAGAATCACACTACCTTTAAACAGAAACAGGGATTTGTCTGTATTCAGAGACTGGTGTATTGTTCAGGATCCAGGCAGCAGCAATACTACATAAACATAATGTGGCGTCCTGAGTGGTACTACCGTAACTACAATCCAGACTCTGTGTGTGTGTGTGTGTGTGTGTAACAGAAGAATAGTTGTATTCAAAGTGAATATCTGGCCCACATTACAGTCACTGTGTGGACACAGCATGACTGCAGGGAGGAGAGCTTGGAGGGATGGAAACAGGGAGGAAGAGAGGAAAACAATACAGAGGTTCACTGGAGTGCAGTCATCATCTTTTAATAAAATTACTTATTTAGAAAATAACAACTACACTCATACTCTCCTGCTCAAAGGCTTCTGTTTTATTCCTTGTAAAAGTGTAAAAGCGCCTCCACAGTAGACAGTAATGTGACATTCCTTGTTCATTCAGTGTTTCATTTACCAGTTACACGAGACAATACATGTGCAAGAATACCAGGCTGAACTGGACTCTGTGTTCCACACCACTCTTCCTGCTGCACTTTAGCCTACTGACTGTTGCGCAAGTGACTTAAAACAGCATGACATTGTCACCACAGAAAGAGGATGCAGTTTAATTTTATTCTTTCTTGTAGGCTTGATGTTCATCGCTTACAGCTCAAATGTTTAATAGAAGGTACCATAAAAAACCTCTTCTTTAGACAAGCTTTGGTCAGGTTTTTGATAGCTGCTGATATACATGTAAGCTGACTGTCAACAACATTTGTCTTACTTTGTTTAAACTTTAACTATGAACTGAATTTAATCACAGGTACTTATCTACAGACTCCATAAAGCGAGAATTTGTTAACTCACAAGAAACACATTCCTACACAAAGCAAATTTACTTACTTACTACATTGTTGAGGTATTCGTATTTCATGCTACTTCTAGCATAGAAAGTTTTTTTTTTGTTTTTTTTACTCCACATGTATTTGGCAACTGTAGCTACTAGTTACTCAACATTAATATTTCACATACAAACCATGATAATCTAATGAAATATGGTGCATTGCTATACCTAAATATTAGATATTAGTTATAGTGTGGTTACTCAACAGTATATATAGTTAAAATGAGCTCGACCTCAACTACTTAAAACATTAAAATACTATTAACCCATTAATGTAATCTATATATGACAATAAAACACCCTAAAAAGGGTCATTGTGCTTCTGATACTTTAATTACATGCACTAATGTTAAATGCTTACCGTCAGTGTGTTTATGTGTGTAAATTTAACCATGTTGTTATACAAACTTGTTTTTGACATGATGCTGAATATCTGCTGCTGAAGTTTATTGTTGCGTGTCAAAAGTGGACCGTGACAATACACATTTACGATTTAAGTGCAGTTAAGTCATGACAGGAGGCCGTGCACTTCAATAACCTTTATTTAGTTTACAGATGTATTCCATTTTGACGTTTGGAGGGGGGAGAAGGAGCATTAGAGCTATTTACAATTGGTTTTGAAAACGTTTATTTCTGTACAGATTTGAACCCTGATCAATATAAACAATATTTTTTTTCTTAAGACCTAGTGCTGTTACAAAGCGACTCTTTAAAGCAAAAAAAAAACAAATAAAAAATGATTACATTAAATTATAAACAAATAAAAGAAAAATAATAAAAAGAGCACAGAAGAAAGAAAATAAAAATATAGTCTGTCGATGATTAGGGAGATTCTGGCTGCTGTTAAGCACAAGACGTTATCAGCGAGTGACTGTGAACTGGCTAGAAGCTAACCGTATACACAATCATAGACTAAACACCAATATACTGTATATCAACAAGATCTAAAGTCATGTTCTATATAAGATTCATATTAAATATATTCTACACATGTTACCTTAGTTCGGAACATTACTTCCCTTGGAAAAATATAAAATAAAACAATAAAACTTTTATACAATTTTTATTAATCTGATGAAGTAGCACATGCTTCAGTTGTGCAAAATGGACTTATTAATGCAGAGAGAGATTTAAGGAGAGAGTAAAAAGCGAATTAAGACAAATAAGGAACATTTTCATTCCGAGTTAATTTCCCTGCTTGGACAGCAATTGTCAAAGAGATCCTTCACAACACTGTGTTAGAAAAAGGAACACAACAAGTCGTTCCCTTCCTGCTGTCAGGGAGGCGGAAACGAGAGGCGGAGAGAGAGAGAGAGAGAGAGAGAGAGATGGTGCATCAGGGTGGGAAGAAAACTGATGTTTCTTTTAATCACAACACTGGTC
The DNA here is from genome assembly GCA_036937835.1 of Pampus argenteus. Lineage (NCBI taxonomy): Eukaryota > Metazoa > Chordata > Actinopteri > Scombriformes > Stromateidae > Pampus > Pampus argenteus. The sequence goes on from CM072874.1 coordinate 10,663,117, forward strand.
AGTCAATAATATCTATGGACTGTCAAAACACAGTCCCAAATGTCATGGACAAACATAACCAGAACAACACCGCCAACACTGGTTGTTTGTTAGGCTTTGTTTGGCTTAAATGTGACGACTGAAAGAGTAACTGTACAGCGCTCTGCAGACAAAAAAAAAAGGTATAATTTCTCTATTGTGCACTTTAAGGGCACATGCAGAGGAGGGCAGTAAAAAGGACACAGGTGTGTGCGTGTGTGTGTGTCCTGGTTTCAGTTCTCTGGTCAGGCACGTCTAAACTTCGTCTGATGCACTGAGGGAGATCACACAAGCACATATGGTTAATGTGTAGCCAGGGTGTCATAGTGTGTGTATGTGTGTGTATGTGTGTGTGTCTGTATATTGGTGAGTTGTTAGTGGTTAAAATTCTCAGCGGTGTGTATGAGAAAACAAGGCCACACACACAAACCTGGGCACCGCATTACTATGACAACCAGCTAGAATGAGGAGTGGGTTAGACTTTTAACAGACTGGCTGAGGATGGCTGGACTGGTATGTATCTACTGTATGTACTGTATATATATATGTGTGTGTGTGTGTGTCAGAAGGCTTAAAAAGGTGTGCATCAAGAAAGAAAGAAAAACAAAACCCACATGCAAATCCAGTTCCTTCCTCTAAATGTTCAGTTATGACAACAAGGAATCAACTCTATTGTTAATTAATTTCCTGCTCCCAGCTCTTGTGCCCTGGATCAGTCTGAGCCTGATGTCTTTTAATGTATATGTATGAAAAGGGGAGAGAAAAGAAAGAAAGAAAAAGAAGAGTGTGTGTGTTTGTCTGTATGTATATCTGCATTGTGGACAGGCTCCAGGACAAGGGACAAGCTCGTTTAGGTCCTGGACATTGAGGGCGAGGATGAAGGGCCCGACAGCCGAGGTGTGTTTTTACAGAATGACACAGCAGTTACTCTCCCCGGTCTTCTCTCTGTTCCTCTGACCTATGAGAGGACACACACGAGGACACACACACACACACACACACACACACACACACACACAGAGAGTCAGCTAAATATCTACTGTACTGTATGGTGTTATATAATTTCAAAACATTTTACTTGTGACATGACTAAAATAAGCTCCTTTCATGTTCCTGATCATTTGGACATCTGACCGTTGTTTTAAGACAGACTTGAAAAAGTCCTTTAACAGCTGTGTTTCCGTTTTAACCAGCTATTCTTCAAGCCAGTGTCACCAGCTCACAATGTGACTTCCTTAGAACTGACAGAGGTGTTGGCATATTAAAAATGTTGACTATTTATTAGGTCTACATACACTACTACACAGTCACAAAAAAGGAAACCTGTCACATAATATGATTTATATTATCTGAATATTCTCCACACTTTGCCGTATCTTGGGGATACCCTTAAGGGAGCCAATTATTTGCACCAGTGACTGTTCCTAAAACAGAAGCCATGTGTAGCGATAAATAATGGCTGGGAGCAGAACGTTTATAGTTGTCCAGCATGTGAAAGGCCCTCTGAAAGGAAAGAAGGGAGACGGAGAGCTGGTTACCTTGGGAATTTGGCTCAGGCAAAGTCTCTCTGGCAACTAAATGCATCACTGTGGTCTTCCCCAAGGGCAGTTTGAGAGCTAGCGGGGGAGAAATTGAGAGAGAGAAAGACAGTCAGACAGAGTTAGAGAGTGAGGATGTAAAGTGTATTCAGCTGTTCTGTCTTTACAAAGTCATTCACCATCAGTGTCATCTGACTCTTCAACTGTTCTCTGAAATTATAGATAATTGCATCAGAGTATAACGCAGTACTTCAGAGGATAATTTTCTTCAGTGTTGCATAAGAGATGCAAGTCTATTATGCTACATTAAATATATAAATAAATCCATACTATCTTTTATCGACTTTCAGTGGAAACTTATTGTAATGATATGATCATGCAGTATGTTATTTATGCTATCTAAATCAATCAATCTCCAGTCATTTCTTCACTTATAAAATATCAATTGATTTTTTTGTAACCAAACTTAATAGATATAGGAAGAATGGGGCTGGACGATTTGGACAAAATCAAATATTACAATATTTTTGACCAAATACCTCAATATCGATATTGCAACAATATTGTAGGGATGACTATTGATGCTTTCACAAAATATGTACACAATGAGATCTTTGATAAATAATCATCAGTAATGTGGATATAATGACTTAAGTGGGTAAAGACAAATTTTAGAACAGTAAAATGTAATCCTGCCTTCAAAAACATGAAAAGACAACACATTGAATATCACAATATTCAAAATCTAAGATGTATATCTAGTCTCATTTCATTATATCAATATATCGCCCAGACCTACTTTGCAATATAATAAGTAGTACTAGTCACGTCCTGATATTTGATGAAAAAAAAAAATAATAATGAAAAATAATACAAGAAAGCTGCTAGATTTTAGTTGATCTTTTTGCCGTGATATATTTGTTACTCCCCAAAATCAACCATGTGACGCATGCTTTAACATGCGTGTGGTGTCTATATTTGCGGTTTTGGCTCATCTATAAGTGGATTTTGTGTCAGCGTGCAAACTTGTTAAACCAAAGATAAGGGAATTGTCAGATGGATGGCAGTAATGGGATAAGGGTAAAAAGGGTTAGGGAATGCCATTAACCTCATTAACCACACAAAACACAAGTCAAGTAAAAATTGGGTTAAGTGGACTAAAATGCCTGAATGCCAGGATGAACGGAAATGGGCTGCCTCAAAAAAAACCTCACTCGTGGCATTCATTTTCATGCCCCTCTCCCCACGCCCCATCTCTCTCTCTCTCTCTTGTTTGTGCTGCTTGAGGTCTGCTCTAACGCCAGTCTTGCTCCTTTCCTGCCCAGTCTTTTTCCTCTCTTTTTCTGTATTTCCTCTCTCCTCCCTCTCTCTGTCAAAGCATGCTTGTCTAGAGCACTGAGGTACCTCTGTTCTGCGGCTCAGAGAAAAAGATGAGAACAGCAAAGAACTTTCCAGCAACACACTGCTGGTTTTTTGCATGCATGTCTATGAGCACATAAGCTCTTTTTTTTTTTCTTTTTGTGCAAGTGAGTGTGTTTTTTTTCTTACCTCCTAGTGTTACGTTGCCATGTAGAAAACGTCCCTGGTAGATCAGCCTCAGGATGTTAGGACTGCTGACCTGTTCTTCCTCCCAATCTGAACGGACAAAAGGGGCAGAGAAAGATGGAAAGAGTTTTTTAAAAAAATTAAAATCGCCCTTTTCCTGCATATCTCATCTTTAGTATCTGATGCATTTAATTTCTTGAAATCTTTTTTTTTTTCCTCTCTCCAAGACAATATCATCATGATCATCATTATTGTATAATAATCCACACAGTTAAGATGCAGATTCAACAATGACCATTTTCATTGCTGACAGAGCTTCAAAAGTCAATTTCTGATTGAATATGGCTTTTGAAGGTTACTGGATTGCTAATTCAGAAGAAGACAAAAGGGATTTCATTGTTAAGTCGCTTTGACTTTGAAGTTCAGCAGAGCAAACATGATGATAAGCTTTGAATGTTGAACTATTTCTGCATCAATCCAGAAATACAGTGTAGACAAAATACATCGGTCTGTATGGTGATAAAAAAGACCACCAACAACAACAACAACACATTGAAGATATTTTAAGACATATGCGGCCTTTTATTTTAGATAATTATGTGCAATATATAATATGTGGGCTTTGCGGGATGCACTGCAGAATGTGAGAAAGCAGAAGAGGGACACTAGGTGTGGCTTGGGAAGAGCCAAAGACAAAAGTAAAGACATTAAATGAGAGAGAAAACAAGTGGAAAGTTGCATGGCAGCGGAGTCTGGCCACCAGATGTTTGTCTCCAGCTAAGCGGAGGGTGTTGGTGCTGACTGAGTGACTGCTCTGGGTCTCACTGGGTTCAGATCTGCAGATGGAAAGGAACAAGGGGAAAGAAAAACTGACCCCAAACACAAAACTTGTTGTGTAGAATAATCGGTACAATTTTCTAGCTTTTCAAGCCATTCTTAACTGCAATATTCACAGCACCACAGGAAAAGGTTATGGTCTGGTCAGATTTGAAGGCGGTGTTAGGTCAGCGGTATCAAATGATTTCTGACAGTGGTGTAGCAGTAGTTAGGGAGTGGGTGTCTTACAGATGGGAGGTGGCTGTACAGCAATCCCACATTCCTGTATGCAATGATAATCAGCCTAATTACCCACACTAAAGATTTGCACATTCGTACACTGCTATACAGACCTATATGTAAGCAATTAGCAGTGGGTTTGAATGTGATGTCAGCACTCTGAATACACAGTATACTGTAAGTCCTCAGCTGCCTTTATCTGAGCTATAGAAAATACCACCAAGACAAGTAAGATGATATGAATTCCAAATAAAAAGTTTAAAGATAAACTGTTTTAACATTACAGCTAGCTGTGGACATGCTGCGGCTGTGCTTATGCCATAATGTGATTTATTATAAAATAGTACAGTATGGCTCTATGTTATCCATGAGCAGAATGTGGGTGGGGCAGATGCACTTCAACATATTTAACATTACAAATAGTCGATTGAGTCACTGTTTAAACAGACAAATATTGAAGAATAGATTAGGTTCACAATTTTCCCAAGTCTGTCTTGAAACAACAGTCAGGTACTCAAATGAACAATGAAACAGGCTAGTCCCCGTTTCTGTTTTCCTGGAAATAGTTTCCGTGTTGAGCTGCAGTGGAAGGATAGTAACAAAAACTGGAACTTCGGCTCTAAAAAGACAGTAACTGTGCAAGATATTGACTTCATTTGATGGATTTGGACCACTGAAGCTTCATATTAACTTTAGATAAACATTTAAATCCATTTTTGCACAGAAGGAGGACTCCATCACATTAGTGGTGTATTATGAAGGCATATCTTCATGGCCAGAATAAACAGCAAGTGCCAGTATTTATTTGGGCATGACTATTGCTTTAAGACAGATATGACAAATTGTGAACCGGTCTTTTAATTAGTTTATAACGTCATTTGATAATCTGTTGAATGAGCTTGTGAGACATTCATTTACTAGTGCCCAAAAATAAGCCTATGAGATGAAAATAAACAAAAGTGGCACAGTCTTGGATGTAAGTAGGTGTCAATAATGGTCACTGACGTATTTGAGTCAGCCAATAATGACCACTCACCCATTGGCCAGTTGTCATAGACGTGTTTGGCGATGTCTGCCGCTGAATCGTTGGGAGAGAAGAGGAATTCTTTTGTCTTCCCGCTGACTAAGATAAGCCGCAGGTTTATCTGCAACACAGATTAAAAACATCACAGGTATGTTAGGACTGCATGCGAGAAACAGACACAACATCACACAAACAGTCAAATCAAGTTCAAGTTAAGTAATTTAATAGGAAACGGAAAGTATATGAGAACCCAGAGGAGTACGGTATACTTCTGCAAGATCAACTCCCATCTGTCTCTCCAACTTCCTCTTCGCGTCTTCACCCCAAATCACTGTTTCTTTGTCTTTGGTTCTCATTTCACATTTTGCCTTATGTTGTCTAGACATGAAACCACATGTAGTTGTTTGAACATGATACTTTATTATATGCCATTCTTCATTAGACTCAAATAAAAGCTTTCTCATCACACGATTTAACTTTAAATTAGAGGCATGTTATGTCTGCTACCTGGATTTATTCATTTATTCTCTACTGCATTTACAACTACATTTTCATTGATACTTTTACTTTGTGCAGCATTTCTTAAGGTTAATTTCCTGGGTATAAGTATTAAACCCCTCTGGCTTGCAGGTATTATATTTATAATTAATAATTTAGGTGTTATGTTATTCATAAATGAGACTGTAAGTAGTATATTGTCATTTCAATACAACCAAACCGGCTCACTGTGTAAAACAGTCCACAAAACAAGCTGCCACGAGCCCTGAATACCTTCTTCCAGTAGTCAGGAGTTACAGCCAAGTACAATAATAACTCACTAACAGTGTGAGACTCCTTTTTCCAGTAGTCTTGTCCTCTTTTCTCTGCTCCTCTGCTGGAGGGGATCAGAGTTCAGGGTCACTACAGTACAGTACTAGTAGAGCTGCTTTTGTTGAAGGACACTTTCACCATGTTAATTATGGGGTCCAGTAGATGATTTTTAAATGCATTGCATATCAATGAATTCATCTGCGTTAAGATGCAGATCAGAGGTTATCTCTTGGCATGATGTGAGTTTAACACTGGTTCAGTATGCCTTTGAGCAAAAGTCTGGTGTGTGTTTGCCTTTGCTTACTGCATTTGTGTGTCTGGCCCACATGGAACAAGCACGTGTGTCATTGTTCCTAGTGTGTTCCCATGAGCTGAGCGTTTGTTAACCCTCTACACAATACACCCCCACACAACAAATGCACTCTACTGAGTGACACAGATAAGTGTATATATATATATATATATATATATATATATACACGTATGGGCGTGCACACACACACAGACACTAAACACACAAAGCTAACTGCGGTGATGCAACAGAGCCAACACCAACGGCTTGAAACACAGATCTCTGTAAGCATTTTATCAAATCAGCTTATAGGTTTAAGTATGGAAGACACACACACACACACACACAGGTATAGACACACATAAATATATACAAAACAACACACACATACAGTGATAATCATATGAAAGTCGTATTTGACCTCATCATTGACCCCTGCAAACATACAGTGCATATACATGGATAAAGCTGCCTCTGAGAGATCAGGGGAACTTAATAGTTTTGAGCTTCTGTTTTTGTTTTGTTTTTGTTTTTATATTCAAAGGCGAGAAACACACAAATAAACCTATGTACAGTATGTGTGCACTTCTGATAATGCTTTTTTTTTTATGACAAACAACACCAACAATCATCTGCTGCCTCCTGCTACATTTCACATGGGAGCGTCTCAACAATACAGACACAGATGATGAAGCAGGAATTTGCAGACCTTAAGAGAAACATTTAAACTAGTTACATACAAACAACTGACAGCATCACTGACAAAGACAGAAAGAAGGAGGACGAAACATTCAGAGGAAGCCCTTTCACACAAGAAGGTCTTGCTCCTTCCTGCTTGAACACCTGATGGTTACCATGGTGTCACCATGGTGACAGCCAGTGGTGGGCGGCTTAACCTGATAATGCCTACAAGATAGCACACTCCACCTCCTGCTCCTGCCCATTTTCCACTGTGTCACATCATATTGTCTCTTCCTCCCTCGCTGTCTGCCCCCTCCCACCTCACTCTGTCAATCTGCCGCTCTGCACAGTTTACAGTGCAGGAATGTACAAGGCCAGAATAAAAAGAGGCGCTGAGCTAGCTTCAATTAAACAAGTAAACTCAGCCTTTCTCCTCTTATCATCACCCTGCATGACTTTCAATCTTTTCTCTCTGCTTTCCATCCTTCTTTGCTTTTCTCCATCAGTTTCTAACAGGCAGATGATGAATAAAAGGGAAAATCTTAATAGAAATAAACATAATAAACGCAGATGCTTCTGTGCAGAGGCAGTAGCAACATCTAGTCAGACATTTCATTTATTTTCTCTTTAATTTAGGCGTTTGCTGTTCATTTTCTACTTGCCTTCACTTCCTCTTTTCTGATTCAGATTTGAACTGAACAAAGACCTCTGACTAATATTTCTCCCCCCCCCCCTTCTCCCCAGGGGTCGTGCTGCCTTCTCCCTGGACTCTCTTCTGCAGAGGGGGCTGGTAATGAGCTCAGGAAAAGTATATTCAATTACAATCTATTGTCTTTAACAAATACAACAGCTCCAGGTATGGGGGAGTGGCGTTTCATGCATTCATGCATGAACCTACATATACAATACATAGATATATCTGCAGGCAAACAGCCCACTTACTCATGCATGCAAACTGCATATCCTAGCATACGACCAGTCGCAGTGCGAGCTTGTGATGTCAGAAGTCAGCTTTATAAAGGCTTCATGCAACATACTGTGCATTACTTTAGTAAGATGGTATGCTATTCATGGCTACTTCTGAAAAATATATATAAAAGAAAAAAATAAATGCTCCTGGTGCACAAAACTGTAACAACAGAGCTTCCTACTCATCACTGTAGAACAGACATTCAAACACACCTTAAACTACAATAATTTAACCCTCCTGCCAAGTAATGCCATGGTGTAAACATGTGAAGTAAGCAAACTCTCTAGGCTAAACACTGTTTGTGCACGGCGGAGAGCAGGAAATTCAATGCCATCTATAATTACTCCTCCCAGAGTACCACTCTCAACTCCTTCTCAAGGCAATTGTGTGTGTGGATGTCTGTGTCTGTGTGTCTGTGTCTGTGTCTGTATGTGTGTGTGTGTGTGTGTGTGTGTGTGTGTTTATAAGTGCATTAAAGAGTATTGCTGCTCTCTACACCCTCTGCAGCAGTCAACAAATTATAGAGTGGGAAGCCTTCCTGTGGGAATATATTAGAGCAGCTTTATACATAGTCTACACACTAAGGTTAGCCGCTGCTGTCAAATGTGGATTTCTGACTGTATGAATGAATTTAAGAGAGGAGGTAGGTGATTAGCCAGACTGGTCTGCTTAAAACAAGCCAGCTGGAACCAGCAGCCGGCCTGCCTTGACTTGCACATTAAATCTAATGAAACTCCTTTGCAGAGTAAACTCAAGTATGCAGCTATACAAATCCCATGCGAGTTTATCAGTCACCGGTTCTATTGATTTTTTTTTTTTCTTGCGCTGCTCTCTCTGCCTGTCGACTAATTCAAATTAATATAAACAGCTACAAAGCGTGAGATATGATAGGTCATGTTGTGGCTTGTTGGACAACGTCTGAACAAAATGGTCCGGAAGAAAGAAAAACAGCCTGAAAGACAGTCATCTTGTTTTTTTAATTAGTCGAGACTGAGTAAATAAAAACAGCTTTGCAAGCTCTTAGTCCCTTACATAAACAGCTACTGCAATTATTACCCGCTATTACCACACCGATTCAAGTCAAGAAACAATTGTTTTCTTTAATTAAAGACAGGCTGTTTTGAATGAATGTGTGTATCCAAAGTTGTAAACAGATGTTGCGTTGTGAGAAAACTGGCAAAAACAATCGGCCATCTTAACTTGTCAAATAGCTTCATTTTGAGTCTGTCATGCTGAATACAATATTGTGTCTTTCTTCTTTGCAGGAGTTCCCTCTTTTGTGAGTGCACATCTATACAGAGAGGTTACATAACAGCGTCTGACTGATGACAGTGTGATACGAGAAACAAAGCCGCAGGCAAGGATTTGTAATCTCATTCTATATAATTCTATAATGACAAACACTTGTGTTACTGTGTACTTTCTGGATCTTAGCGGCCATTGTGACTGAAAACTGCTTTGTCTTAAAACGATGCAGATAATAAAATACAATCCAGGGGGTCAAGCTGGAATTACATGTAAAATTTACAATTAAGGCTAATCAGATGCCAAAACACTTCACAATGGTTTAAACTATACAGAAACAGGATTTTATAACTCTGTTAAAGTTATCACGGTGGCGACTATTTTATTTTTTTGGCACGTGTGCAGTGTTAATTTAAAAAAATACCAAGTTTACACTGCAAAGTAATTGACAAGGAATGCGCGCTTGCATCGCTTGCATGTATGCGTTTAGCCAACGCAGTGCCTTGCAGGCCGACATCATATGGCTTTGAATCAAAAGTTGAGAATGGTTCAGCTTTCTTCCAGATGACCCTGCATATATATATTTATTTATTTATTTTAAGATCCAGGACTGCCTGGGTTTCTTGTCATGCAGGCCTTATACCTGCCGCGGGTACAGGTGCTAGAAAACATGAAGGTATTCCTTATGTAATATGGATACAATTTACAAAACTCACAAAAAGTGCCAGAGTGAAAACAGGTGTCTAATTAACTTCTAATATGATAGAATTGACAATTTTTTTTTTTGTGCTCAAGTGAATGAAAAGCTTCAGCCAAGTAATCTGGTCAAGATTTATTCCAACACCACTGATTATGTCTACAGTCATGCTCTGCTGGTTGTCATGCCAACACTTGTGGTAACCAGGGAGCTGGTCAGTCATCTGTGCTGTTTTGTCCTGTTTTTCAGATTTTTTACACGTACACAATGTGGACGCCTTCTCCTACAGTGCACAAAATAATAATGCGCCATAATATTACAATAACGCAGGCTGGTCGTATTATTGGTAACGCTTAAGGGCCTTAAGACCTGCAGTTATGTGTATATTTATTATCATATGCACATTTGTGGTTGAGCAGACATTCTGCTCATGCAAGATTGAATCTTTCTAATCCAATCAGCTGCAATAATTTAGCACCGGCAAGCAATACATGAGAAGAGCATTATTTATCAGACAGAAATATCCTTGTGGATTTAAAGCTGGATGTTAAATGTGATACATGCACTAAACTTAGTATGCAGAAACTGTTTTCCTTCTTCTTTAATCAGCTAAAGTTCTATCCTCTCCAATTCCTGCTACGTCATCTAATGACCCAGTGATGACCTAACAATTATTTCAGCCAAAGAAGGTTTCTCCATCCTCATATCGTTATCCAAAACATGACAGACCATTTAAATTTAACTGATTTTAGGGCTTTCCACTGCCAAAAACTATGTTAAGTAATTGATCACAAGTTTTTTTTTTGGAAAGCAGTGTGATGATTTGACATCACGTATTGTACTTTTGTACTAGTACACAATGTTCCAGAGAAAAGTTCACTCACAGAAGTTTGCATATTCGCCCGATTGTTGCTTGCGAAAAGCCAAACAGGGCTCAACAATACATCACTCAACATTAACAGCACTTCAAAACATCTGCATCATATTCTAAATCTGCATCTTTGACCATTCATGCTTTTGCCTCTACATGGCTGAAAAAGCTCAACTCAATTGAAGAGTGATTAAATTTACAACTTGTCTTATCTTAGACAGCAAAAAGGGTGTTGTGTTCTTGTGTCTAGCAATGCAAATGATTCTAGTCAGTGTTGTCATCTAGTGCCTGAATTATCACTATACATTTTCATTTTAGGATTATCTAACTAGTGTTGGGATTTTTCCTCCTTTGATAATTTGTTGGTGACAAATGCTTAATATACATCCATCTGAAAGCTTAATGTCTATGAAGCAGCAACATTGTACATAGCTTGTAACAGCAGGTTTCTAGCTGTAAGAATAGTCGATTTCCTAGAGCTTCTTAACTGTCTCTGCATGAAGCGAGCCGGACGTTCAGTGGACATAAAAACTAAGGCCTTCTTCCTGTTGGACTCTATTAAAGGCCATTAATCATTGAAAAGAGGGTCTACTGTATGAGAGCTTGTAAAAGCCAACACCACAGACCTTAATAAGATGCACTTTCTGGGGCATCATGCTAACTTCCTGTGGCAAAGGCAACTAATGGCTTCTTCACAGTAGCATTGTCAAATTTCTTTCCTGCAGTGTAGAGTCAAACACTCTGGCAGTTTTAATTGCACAAAATGAAGAGACCCTCCACCCACAGCTATAATAACATATAATTAATGATATGATTATAGGGAAAACTCATTATTTGGCCTTTGTGTATTTTCATGTCTTGGACTCTGACCCTTTTTCTTTTGACAGTGTTGTACTCGCTGCCGTGAATTTCATTATTCTGCTGCAATTATAATATATACAGGACAGAATAAGCAGTAAAACTCCCTCCTTCCCTTCTGCAGCTCTCACTGCTGCCACTCATATGTTTCATTACTCAAATGCTCTGTCAAAGCTCATATTTCTCTCCAAGCCCTTGTCATTTTGTACTGTCATTCAGAAAGACCCATCCTTTGATATGCTAACATCCTGGCTCCTCTTTCCGTTCGCTCTTCCTCCTGTCACAAGCGTGATCAGCTGTTTCCTGCGTTCCAGTCGGCGCTGTACCCGACAGCTCTCCGCTCTCTGTCCTCTCTTGTCATCACTTCCTTCTTCTCGTTTACATGCTGATAACCCTTTAATCCATCAGTTGCCTCTCCCATCTCCAGAAACAGGTAGCTCTACCTTTCATGCTATCATCTCTTCTCTGAAAACTCACATTGCTTAACTCGTGCACACATACACACCCAAGGCAGCATTCTTCTCTCCTGACACACGCCAAGTAGATAGGTGCCTTTGATCAAACGTTCTTCTTATCTCCTCTGTGCCTCCTTCCTCGTTTGCTGTCTCTCTTCTTCACACTTCTAAATGGCTGTTCAACACCCCAGGGTCAAATGAATTAACATGCCAAATGTGAGCCAATGTCAAAACTGAAGTAAACTACTGTACATTACCCGCTAGCAAGCCACACACTGATGGGACACTGTGTGTGGAAGCAGCAAGATCAAAGGGATCTTTATCCAACATTACTGGGTGACATTACAGAGCGTGAAAGGTGTGCAGGAGCTGATGGACCCGACAACATGCTGCAGTTGTTATCTAGCCTGGTGGAGAGTAGATCAGGTTCAATTTCAGCAAAATATTCAAACCAGACTGTATTTATCACCATACCACTACTCAGGCTGCTCCCATTTTGACACTACTTCAAAAAAAATGAACAAAAATCGCAAAAAATAAGACAGGAGAAGCACAGAGACTACATACTTTTGAGAAAGTCTGAACAGCAGAGAAACAGACTAATGGTGATGATCTTTTCACAGATGTAACAGTTTTGGAAATACATTTTTTTGCTTTCTTGCCTAGTGTTAGATGATAAGATTGATACCACTCTCATATCTGTCTAGCGGGCAATTAGCTTAGCTTAGCATAAATACAAGATACAAGATGTTCATTAGTGAGCTTCAGAGGCGCTAGAAGGTGTATTTTTGAACTTTGGTGCGCCATTGTATGTTAAACTAACTTGCTGCTAGTTTCAGTTTCATTTTAGTGTCCACATAGTGTCGTCTCATCTAACCCACAGAAAAACAACAAATAAATATATTTAAACTACATATAAATAAATATAATATAAATACACAATGTGAATTGTTGTTTTTAGGCGGACCTTTGATTTACCCCCCTAATTATTGATTTAAAACCTGAATTCAGTGATGGGGGGCCTAGTAGAGCCTGTGATAAAGAACATGGATTTAACAGGATTGACTCTTGTTTGAGGCAAGAACATCTGATCAACTTTAGTGCTGCAACATTTGCAGCAAGCTTTCACACCACAAGTGCCTTATCTTATTGTTACACCAGAAACAACCCAGCAGATGCATGTGGAGACATTTTAGTACTTATGTTTGCAATTTAGACAACATCAATTGTGCACAACACAAACACCCGACACATCTCCACTGATTAGAAAGCTTTATGGACGTTATGTATTTTACACTTATTATTAATGTTTTAAAATATTTTTTTCCCTCTCCTTAATTTTATTTGTCATTGCTTTTTGTCATCGTCTGTCATCTAGTTTATTGGTTATTATCTTTTCAGAATTTTTATTTCTCTCCATTTCGTTAATCTCAAATTGTTTAAATTTTTCTGTTTCATTATCAGCTTTGAAGCACTTTGAATTGCACTGACCTGTACGAAAGGTGCTACACAAATAAAGTTTGATTCATTGACATTTCCAGCTGCACAGGTTGATGGTACAATACGTCTGAAAGGACTAAAAACTAGACACAGGTGTCTACTAAAGAACTGCCACACTATGCTTAAAATAAAATGAGTTTCCCATGATTTATTAGCTTCTCTGATTAATGACACAACATTGCCCCAAGAATCATCACTCACACTCTCTGAGCGACCTGTTCTTCCTGTGCAAGACAGACTGTCAGACAGATTAAGACCAACCAGTGTCTGCCAGCACCCCGACTCTGCGCGGTGCTTTGTCCGCGGGGTGAACACATGAGCTTACCCACATATTTACAGAGTCAACACAAAGAGTAAGGACACTTTATAAATGACCAGAGAAAATGAGAGAAAGATGGATGCATGTAGGAAAGTCAGAAGGAATGCCAAGAGATGACAGTTTCACTTGAACATTTCCACTTGGTTTACTAGTGACAATTCCCACTCTATAAGCATCTGTAACAGTTTAGGGTTGAAGACAGCCTCATCTCCACATCAGACCTCAGCTAAGCGAGGCTCTGTTGCCCTCATCTCTACAGGGAGAATAAAAACTAAATACATACTTTCAGAGAGAGAAATGAGAGCCGGAGCCCACAGAAGTAGTGAGACAACAAGAGTAAAGAAAGAAGAAAAAAAACTGAATAAACATGACTAAGAGGAAGGTGTAGTACCACAAAAAAAGAGAAAAAGACGAGAGATTTGCAGATATCCCTGCCAAAGTGCTGATACTGTACAGATACCATGATAGTGATGATGAAGTCTGATGCTATAGGACAACAGGGGAAATGCTGACACTCCAGGAGGCACGCCCGAGGGAGGAAATGAGAAAACAAGAGAGAGAACGGAGACAGACTCAAACTGGGAACAATGAAGGTCAGAGAGAGGCATTGAGAAGAGGAAGCATGAAGGCAGTGTCCACACTTGTACATACATGAACACACAATTCAGCTATGGGGTAGTTGGTGGGCTGCGATGCTAAGGCTCTGCATTTGAAGCTGTGTAAGACGTGAAATTGCTCTTGTATGCTTCAATCGATTCTCCTCTCATCCCTCTGTCAGTGTCTGGACTGTATCCCCCCTCTAACAGTGAAACACAAGGCAAGAAATGAGATACAAGAGGATGAAATGACAAGGTGCTCAACAGTGAATCAAAGTTGTATCTGTAAGCAAAGAAAAAAAAAACACAATATGACACAGATAGTGAAAGACAGAAGTTCAGCTACAGAAATCCTACCAAGCAGATAAGATTTTTGCCAACATGGAGATTTAAAGCCATGCGCTCCAGTTTAGGTGCAGTCTAGGCCACCCTTGTCCTCCAGATGTAGACAGTGCGATAAAAAGCAATCAGTTTACTATCAAAGAGGACTAATGAAAAAAATATATATATTAATGTATAATAAAAATATTCACATTTAAGAAGCCGTGTCATGTTTTTATTGAAAAGTGACTTAGGACAATTCATCCATTATCAAAATAGCTGCCGATTCATTTTCTTTTGATCAACTGATCAATTAATCATTACAGCTCTAGTACTAGAGTCATCAGGTATTCATGTCATTGTTTTCCTACATTTGGCAGCTACCAGCAAACACACAAATCCAAAGGCCACCGAGCCACATGTCAGCAGGCTGCTGGTGTGAGGGGACCACACAGAGGGTTCATGATCCCTGATGATGGTTTAGATGAAAGGACCTCCTGTCCTTTACCTCCTTTGTCTTTCAATTTGCTCTACAGCAGCCCTGTCTGCTCACTATTCTGCCTCCTCATCTCACTCTGCTTCACTTCCATTACAGGGTGTCTAACCTATGCGACTTCCTCCCCCTTGTTTTCCTGACCCCCGCTATGTGAAAGCATCCCCCCACCCCACCCTGCCTCCCGGGAGAACAACACACTTTGCAGTGACCTCTGCCTTCCCCCGTCTCCCTCCTTCCTCCCCTCTGTTTACACCCATCCACCCCACCCCCGTCTTCTTTCCTAGGTGGTCTCTCCAGCAGTGTGTAGTCCATGCCCTGCAGGCAGGATTATCTTGGTTTGTAACATTTCAGGTTGTCATTTCAAGACATAAGCGTTTGCCTGTCATGACAGAAAATATTTAATAAATGTTTTCTTTATGTATTACACGGCCATCCAATGTCTTCTTTATCCAACCAACAGTCTGAACCACAAAGATATCATGTATGTTATAATATAAAATAAATAAATAGAGCAGCAAATCTACTCACTGGAGCAGCTGGAACCACACAAGTTGGCATTGTTGTTTAAAAAAGGACTTAATCGATCAATTAATCATTGCAGTTCTCGACTAATGTGAGGGAAGAGGCTGAATAAACATCAGAGGAGAGAAGGGACAGCTGGAAGACAGAAGTTACATCCATAACCGTGCATTTTCTTTTCTCCTTCAGAAAAGAGTACTGCCCTGCAGTCACAACTCACGTGATGCCGTGTGAGTAGAAGAGAGAATGTGTGTCTAGATATGTGCGTCTGTGTGAGTAAAGGAGTATGTGTGGAGAGAGAGAGAGACACACACACACACAGAGAGAGAGAGAGAGACACACACACAGAGAGAGACAGAGACTGCTGGCAAGCTAAAATGCCCTCTGTGCTGGAATTTACCAGATGGCACTGGACAAAAACAACCAGGGGTATTACTACCACACACACACACACACACACACACACACACACACAGAGAGAGACACACAGCATTTTCTAGGCCTATTCAGGAATAAAGCAGCGTGCAGTGACAGGAATAGATGCAGGTTTACATGCAAAAAAAGCCCTTTTATTATGCTACATCTTTACTTGAACATGTGCAATAAAATATTTGTAATTAAAGCAAGTTTCTACATTTAAAAATACAAAAAGTCAAATCAAGCACACACAAGTATAACACAACTAAGTATGCAAGTCTGCAAATTTTAAGAGCCAGTGCAAAGACACCAGAGATTACATATAATATTGTAAAAATTGTTTCAGTGTACTGGTTTTGTTTACAAGCTATGGCCTCAAAAATTATCAAAGTTCAATCAGGGGAGAAAGCACTTTAGACTACCAAAACAACAGGATGCCCCACTTCTAGTAATCTGAATAGAAATCACGCACCTTCTTCTACATTTAAAATCAAATAATAAATCACAAGTGACATAAACTAAGTGCCTGACTCTCTGTGTTTGATTTTTGGTGTTTGATTTTTGTCTGGTTAGAGATGTGAGCCACTGGTGTATGTTTGTGGTGCACATGACAAAGAAAAAGGTAGCCGCAGGGGGAAATGGTGGAGGCAACGCGTCACACAAGCAACGACAGGAAGGAAGAGGGTAGCGACGAGGAGGGTGGGGTGAGGTGAGGTGGAGGGCTCAGCAGCTGGGGACCCAATCAAGATCTTTCACAAACATTGTTCCATGCCAGGGCAGGAAAAAAAAAACATGGATACAGATGACATAATCGGCAAAGGGGTGCTGTTACGTGACCATCATTAAGATGTTTAAAGCAATGTTATATAAGAATTTGCTTCTAACATATCCACCTGAGATTAAAAGTTCACAGCAAGGTAGATGCAGAAGTAGCTTGGAGGTTAAGACACACTTTGGTTTAACAGATATAAGCCCTGTTGATTCAACACTGTGACTTGTACATTAAAATGTAAACAGGATTGCTCTAAACTGCCATCTCTGGGCTTTAATTGTTCTCGTGAGCCTTAAACCACGCTGGACTCTGAACTGTAACTATACAAGATCAGCTGACTGAGCTAAGTGAAAGTCAGCTAAATTTTTCCAAAAACATGCCAACCCTCACTCTACCACAAACATTGCAGCTTGTTTTTCTCCTAACAATATATTGAGCCAAATGATATCTAGCGTGGAGAAGCCACTTCACAAAAATGTGCAATTAAACTAAACTGTAGATTGGTCGATATCTGCTGATGACCTCGGTGAAAGTCAAGCTTCTATTGCTTCCTTCGAGATAAACTGATGTTTCTTCATTACAAGAAAACAGATGAAAAGCCCTCGATCGCTCTAGTCCAAGGTCCAATGCTTCATTAGTTCTAGCTCATTTAGATAAGCACATGCATACACACTCATGAATCTCACGCACACACAACCCCTGCTGGGATCATTAGAGATATTCACAGTCAGAGTGCTCCATAGCATCCAACATGCAATGACAAATTTGTGCAAGACAGCATGAAGGCCAAATATACCCTCTCTCCATGCTCCCTCTTTCCCTATATCACTCTCTCTGACACACACACACACGCACAAATGCACACACACACGTACAATTGAAGTTTGTCATTGTGGTGAATGTAACAAGAAGAAGTGTAACTGAAGTTAAGGATCTGAAGTGGTTGAGATTAACACAAAAAAGTAGTGCAATATTAAACATGAGCAGGATTATTGATCTCTACACAGACCCTGAAAGCATCTGAGAATTAAGGCTCTGGTTTATGTAGCACAAGGTAAATGTGACACACAAGCTTCTGGAGGATGACCTCTGAGATAGCTATCATAGTAGCTGAATTGAGTAGTTGCTTAATTGATTAGTCAATCAAAAAAAAGAAAAGAAGAAAATTAAATATCTTCGGTTTTGAACTTTTGGTCAAACAAAAACAAGAAATTTGAAGACATGGGCTGCTCTGGAAATTGTTGCTATTTTCTGACTTGTGAAAGACAACAATTAATCAATGAAAAAGGCACTAATGGATCAACTGATAAAATAATTATAAGATACACAACTGATCCTATCTGCTATGGTACCATGAGGACAGTCAAAGCGTGACTTGTTGCTTCTGGCCAGACCGTTTACATTTTGAAAGCATTAAAAAAATATTTTGCTAATTGGCAAGCGCAACAGAAGAAAAGACATGTGTGAGAGGACTAGAGGCTTGCTGATCCTGTTAGAACATCCAGTCAGCGAAGCTTGACCTTTGGATGACTGCTCTGCGGCTCATGTCTGCTCTGCCTGGGACCTGGAGAGTCTCAATACTGACCCTCTAATTCCCTCAGTACGTATTGTCTGTCTGACTGACTGCGCTGGCACAGGACGTTCAAATATCAGGACAGATTTAAGCACTGAATTGGAAATGGCAGCCTGTACCAAAATGTACCAGGAAGAGGGACAGTTGATTCTTGCCAGCTTGCTATGCTGACGCACACACACTCACTGTCTCTCTCTCTCTCTCTCACACACACACACACACAGACATACAGTCCATGCTGGCATATAAATGTCCCCTCAGCTGGAAATTGTTTCCAGTACACCTGAAAGGCTCCTTTTATTGAGCTAGTCAAACACCAACCGGCCCCCATTCCTCCTTTACACACTCGCTCTCTTTCTGCTCAACATTATAGAGAAATGCAGTGGGGGGGTTTTTTTGTACCACTGGAGTGATTTTGTTTCACATCTATTAAAACTATATGTAGGGAAATTACAGCTCCACCGCTTTATGGGAAGTTCTTCTCCTGTAACATCATTTGAATGCCAATATGTTTAAAACAAGAGGATGTATCGAGATCCCTGGGTCAGGCATTACAGGGTTAACTACTTTGTACCAAATTGCACTACGTTTTTTAAAATTACCCTTGAAAAACCTGCAAAATAGAATAAAATTAAAGGACCAGAGTTACAAATGTATTCCCAAGGTTTTCTTTTAGTGAACAGGACCTTTCTAAGTAAAGTGCAGTAAAATGAGCTGATAAGTCTGGCTGTTCGTCTTCCTCTCTATGTGTCACTCTCAGGTTTCTCTTCCTCCTTTTAGTTTGTCTAATGCAGCCAGCTCACAGCATCCTGTGACCTTCATTCATTAGATAGTTTCTCCTTTTTTCACCTTAGGCTTAGGTTATGTTGAAGGTTATGTTGAATGACTGAATGTCAGGACGACACTGGGCTCATGTCTTTGGCATTGTAGAGAATTTGATCCTGTTTTGGACCAAATGGTACAGTGCCAAGAGTAGTGGAAAAACACCATTATGTGCAAGCAATGCGGATGCAGTTCTCGTTTGTGCTGTTTTCTGGAGCAAATGTGAGGTGGAAAAAACGGCAAAGCCAACAGCAAACTCGTCACACTCAACAGGAAGAACAAGTTGTGCTTTGTCTGGTTTCTTTATGCAAATGTGTGCATGCATAAATGTGTGGATAAAAGAAAGTATGCATGCTTCAAAAGTGGGTACAGGCATGCATAGTCTAGTCAGGATTACGCTAATGTGTTAGCGAAATCGAGTTATTCTTGTTTGCATATTACTCATACTCAGATGACATACTTCTGTGATGTTCACACAGTATAAAAGCTGAAGAGTGTCCTCACTTTACTTCTGTCCTGAGGTACTCAATGCCTAGCAAGTACTGTGGAGAGAATACTGCAAGTATTCTATACTCCGGGATCAGTAATTAGGACGATAACCTTAGTCTACACATCCTCTACGTCACTACCACACTACAATACCTGTATTCAAGCATATGCGGCACACAAAAGTGCCAACTCACCGAGAGAGAGATCAGGACCAGAAGTTTCCTCTTGAACTTGGACCCTGGGAGCCCCCCAAAAACGTTGAAGTAATTCAACACATTCCTTGCCATACCTGCCAACAACGATGGAGGGATTTTCCAGCAGAATAAGCCCTTATTCCAACACGCACACACTGACCTTTTCTTTGCACAGATAACTATTCAGCCGGGCTGATCGGAAATCCAAACTCGCAACAAAAGACAGGATATCTCATTTTCAAAAATGACGTTACCTTGACTGTAAAATGGTTTTGTCCCCATCACTCTTTCCTCACCCACCTCGATTTCCTTTCACTTTACTTTATTAGTTCAATAGCTCAGGGCTCAGAATATCAATAATTCATAGCTGTCAAGCCACAAAAAAGGTTATTTCCTTTTCCTATATCCTTTTTTTTTAGATTATGGACATCAACAAAGTAATATTTATTAATATTCTATATAACTCCCATAGTGGATACATGTAGCTAGCATGAATCATCTATCAGCTAGTACAAACATGAGAGAAGAATAAAGGGAAAGTAGGAATGTTGACAGGCGTGTACAACTAGATCTGTGCAGTTCTGCCCAGACAGCGAGGTGTCATTATTCATAATGGACAACACATAGGATGCACATGGACCGACTCATGACACTTTGGTGAACGCATGAACACACAAACAAGCACACGCAAACAGTTACATAAGCAATCAATGGTCAAGAGGCTCTCGATAGGACTTCCTGTCAGCGCTAGAGACATGTGTCAATGCAATTGAATTAACGCTACACAAGCACAATGGACCGCTGGACATACACATTGACAGAAGCTCTACTAATACCAGCAACTGTCAATACAAACACGAAACGACATGAACAGAAACAAATGAAAGGTAAATACTAGTACACGGTCTGGGAACATAGCTGTCAATTTATTTTCAATCAAAATATAAGCTTAAAAAAATATATTCTCTATTAATTAGTTATTAATAGAACCACCATGACGTCCATATATTGACAATGTATTCACATCATTCCTCTTGTTTAGAACAGATATTATAACGGCTGTATTGCTCAGTGTTTTTAACTTTCAGTAATCCATTTATAGAAATTCTTGAAATTAATATGATTCAAGCTCAACTCCTGCACCTTCAGAGCTGCCGTCAGAACTTGCTTAAAGGCCAACATGTGACAGTGTCACAGTCAATACATCAACTCGTGCAGCCAGGCAGGATGATGTAATCTTGATCTGTGACTCGGACCCAACACATGGCATCGGTAACACATACATACTCACTGCCATGATTCATCCAACTGGCACCGTCAGGATTCAATAGTGTCCTTTCTCTCCTTCTCTGCCTCAGAATGTGTTAAACTAAGCCCTCGTAGCGGCTCATGCCGGAGGCTGAAGGACGCCTGCGGACCTCTCTCTCGGTCTCCAGGTACTCAGTGTAAAAAGTGCTGAGCTAAGGACCAGTGGGAAGAGAGACAGGGAGTGCCGTTTTCAGTAGCAAAGGATTCCCCTCCCATTGTTCTTTCATCCGCGACCAACACACCGCTGACCTCTGACCTCAACCTTTGACTCCTTTGTTTGTATGTGTGTGTGTGTGTGTGTGTGTGTGTGTGTGTGTGAGAGAAAGTCTGCGTTTTCTGTGTGCCCCAAAGGGACTCTAACAATGTGGGAATGAACTATAAACTGCTTTCAAAGCATTAAAATTATAGCTAGCCACACACAGTGTAGCAGAGCTAACTAGTGTTTAGCTAAATACTGATCAAGTAAAACAAAAATCCACTATTCAGAATAGATGATGACACATTTATGAGATAAATACATATATTTATGTTGTATATGCATGTTATGTTTATTTCTTTATGTCATAGCATGTACAACATTAATAACAACGTCCGATCTCTGATCCAAGCGTCCCACTGTTGCCATGGGGACCATTTGGACCCTGTCAGCACTTCTGGGCTCTGCCTGGAGCAAGGTAATTTGCCTTCTCCGAGCACCCCCCCCCCATCTCCCGATTCCTCCTTCTCCAAAGAAAAAAACTAAACATCCTCCATTCTCAACAGGCACAACTATTCCTTCTCTTATTCTTTCTCTCAGATTCATTCAACCACAATGTTTGGCACCAACAATCTCCTCTCCTCCTACTCTCACTCCCACTCTATACAGTCTTTTTAAAAGTGTGTACACACACACACTCACCAGCTCCTTCCATAGACTGAGAAAGTAGGGGGGGATGGGGGGGAAAAGACGAGAGGAAGTGCATCTGCTGCTGATTTCAACCACACAGGAAGAGTTAAAGGCAGATAGCTGATACTTCCCCACATTTCCATGGGGAACCCAGCAGCCAGTTTGATGTATAAATTGAGCTAAATCACAAAGGGAAGCAATTGTTCTGATGAGTTACGCTTGCAAAAATCTCAAAACATCTTCCTTTTGTGCAGAATTTGACCTTTATGTTTCTGCTGCGAGCATATTACTAAAATGAGCCTGCAGACAGCAGTTCTGGCATGGAAAAAAACCCATTTTGAGTCTTGGCAATGCTTTCTGAAAAAATATTATTACTTTACAATTGGAGAAATGAACTTTATGCCCAGCACTGGTGATAAATGATGCAATAATTAAGTGATACTTCCCCCACAGGGAAATTCTTGGAGCGCAAATCAGGCTGAGCTATAACCCAGCTGGCAGGGATTCAGTGTGTTGCTTAAGGACATTCGGCAGGGCGGACGGAGGCTTGAACGAGCATCAGCACAACTGTAAACTGACCCATAACACTGCAACAAGACATCCACACAGATGGTGACGTAACATAAGGCCTTCTATGAATATTCTTTAGGATTGACGTAGCACTAAGGATTATAGCTACCATTCATAACGGATCAGAAAATGGAAGATTAGGTTCATGATTTTGTCAACATGTTATATTTAGATGCTTTAGCTTTGACTGGAGCATATATACATACAGAGGCTCACCTTTAACTTTCTCACAGCATTATCCCAACATCCTGACAACATAATGGACCTGCTATCCAAGAGGATCAGCTGAGCTTGGACATGCAGGAGCAACGGCACAGCTGGGGTAGCTGATCTCCGCGTGGAGGGGCACATTACGAGGTTTATCCTTTCTATACATAGGTCTGGAGGTATTCTTAGAGACTCCACACACTCGCAGCAAAGATGACAGACATAACACTGCCAGACGGAGGGGAAATATTACGCTTAAGACCTGGTAAATCCAACTAAACACATTTTATACACCTCTTTAATGTGTGCAGTAGCTCACCCACAAGAGGCTGACATAAATCTTTGTGATGACACACATTACATAACACACACAGACACCTCAGTTTAACTAAAAAAAAAACAAACAAACAGTAAATAAGTCACATGAAGACAGTCTTGGAAGCTGATGATGATCACAGACTGGAGGTTATAAATTACCCTCTTTTTAATATACAACTACATCAGTAAGTATGACATAAAGAGGATGTGGTAGCAATGCAATTACCAGTCACTGTGTGCGCACTCAAACACAGCAAAAGATCACCTCCTAAATTCCCGTCTCTTTACAGCCATACTTCCTGCAGTGCCAGGGGTTTTTTAAATGCCAAATATAAAATATACAGTCGATAGCAGAGAGGTGATTTGATAACGTATCTGAGTGGAACGCTAGTGTTGGTTGAGGAGCGAGTACAATTTTACCATGTTCCAAGTTCATAGGCCACTTCTGTCTGTATCTAAGTTTTGACTTGTGTTCCACTAAATTAAAACCAATTTTCTTGTGAAAACCCAACTTATAAGTCTAGGAGGGATGAAAAAGAAAATTTACATTAAGCCTGATCCGTTACTGACGTGATATTTCAATCTGTAACACAAACATCAATACCTGCTATCGCATCTATACATTAAAACACACTATCCACTCTCGCAAACAATAAAAACATAAGACCCCGCTTTTCACCAGCACCCAAGCTGCATAGACTTCAATAGAAAATACTATATAGTGATTACAACAAGACCAAAGCTGGAACCAGCTAATGTTTGGTTTTAAATGTTTTTTGCTACATTACATCAATGACAACTTAAATGATGAAAATGATTGATTATTTTTTTCAATGACAAGTTGATTGAATGTAATGCATTATTATTTCAACAGTTCAAATTTACATTATGAGTGCAATCATCAGTGCAAACCTTTCAATTGAATCTGCACACAACATCAAAGACAGAAATGAAATAATACCAATGAATGTCTGAAACTTTTGGTTAAAAAATACTTCATGAAGTCTAAACGGTCAACAAACATGGGAGTTAAATGTGATTTACTGATATAGATCACATCAGTTTAGAGGATAGATTTACCTTTTTTTTTAACTCTTGTCTTACAACAACAGTCAGGTGCTCATATGAACACTGAAAGAGGTTTTCCTCACTATTAGAAGTGTGTTTAACCAGTCATTTAAAAGTTTATCTGAACCTTATACGAGGTCTGAATTAGTCATATCACTTGGATAACTGCCACATTTACAGTCTTTTTAGTATAACACTTCCTCTTTGTGTTTCCCTGTTGAGCCAGTGTGAACAGGAGGAAAACTTTGATGTGTAGTTCCTGTCATACTTGGCCTGTACAGCTATGTGCTCAATACTGTGGATAAATTAAATCAATGAAACCAGCCTTGGAGACGCTCTCCGTAGCTGCTCTGGTTTTTAATGTCAGAAGCGTCCGGGAATACATGGATAAAAGGGCTTTTGTGTGACTAAAACACACACACACACAAAGTGACATTAAAGGCTCTCACCATGTCTGCTGGTGTGCTGCCCGTCATCGTGAAGGTCTTCCCGGTCCTCGGAGGGGTTCACACACACACACACACAACACAAGCGTACAAATATCCCCCTCTTTTTCGTCTCTCTTGTGAAAAGCACTTACAAGCTCTGAAAAAAAACCGCGTCGTGTAAACAGAAACAAAACAGTTTATTCCTGGTGACTTGCTCTCTCCACAGTCATAACACCGAGGTAGTCGAGACGTGTTACGGCGCTTCTTCTTCTTCTTCTTCTTCGCTTATTGCACAATCATGTCGTCGCTCGTTTCACCTCCACAAATCGGTTAATTTGGAAGTGTAGGTAATGTTAACGGGGATTAGCTGTCGACCCGAGGGCCCCTGTGACCCCTCAAACATCAAGAATACCCTGCTTTAGAAAAAAAAGTGCCTACGCCATGCGAAAAACCCAACACCGCTTGGTACATCCGGACTACGATCTTTTTCTCTGTTGGTGAAAAAGAAGAAAAAAAAATATCCGCAAGGTTAACGGTTACCGTCCTCTGATGCACTCAAACACTCCCACCGGGTCGGTACAACATGAGAAACACGGTGAAATCTGCCGGTTCTTCTCGTTAAAACGGGAGTTTGTTAACGTTTGTTGTTAACGTTACTGGCTGCGCTCGCGCTGCTGTACCTTTACTCAGCTGTCATCCTTCCTCCAACATGACGTCAAGCTCGCGACGGGAAAAACACGCGAGACGTCCGGTTACATGTTTCAACAAACAAGAAAATGAAAAGAAAAGAAAAGAAAAGAAAAGAAAAGAAAAGAAAAGAAAAGAAAAGAAAAGAAAAGAAAAGAAAAGAAAAGAAAAGAAAAGAAAAGAAACATTTTGAGTGGAGGGGAAATTAATGAACTTTAATTTGAAAAAATAATAATAATAACTGTCACATTAATAGAAAAAAACCTGTGACATTATGTGTTTTTTTTATCATTTACACCTTCGCTTTTCCTGCTTATATTTCAGAATGACAATACTTTTATGTACCAAACAATATTCAATCATAGCAAAGTAGCAACATGATGCTTTGTCATATTCTTATTTACTTTTGTCTCATCAGATCATCATGACTATGTAACAAGAGGGAACTTAACTAATATTAATTTTGGATTTAAGAGTTCTGCAGGCATAAATGCATTTTTACACTGGAACAGCTCTCTGAAGCAGCAACAGACTGGAAGGAGTTTTAAACTTTTGGCAAAGAAATTGTTAACGAAAAGTCTTTTTTTGTTGTTGTTTTTTTTTTTGCTTGTTGTATAATTCTTCAGTTTTGTCTGTTTGTCTGTTGGTTGGTTTATTTGATTGGGTACTGCATGTATTTTAACATCTATCTAAATGTTATCAGTTCTTGATTTAAATCATTATTTTGTTCATTTTACACTGAGTGTTAATAATTCTTATACCATTCTGAGAAATGTTATTTTAGCAACCCTTTCTAAATATGTTGGTCAATATATATCCACCTGTCTATATACCTACCTATATCCATACTGTAATAGTGGATTTCTCACCTGCAGCTACCAACAACTATCCATAAAACAAAATATTTATGCATTTACCCCACAAAATTCCTTAATGCATCATTTCTCAGGTTGAGTGTATGCTTTATTTTGAAATCAAAATCGCTTCACATCCGGGTTTAATGTTTCTTTCTGTGCTGCTTAATTCCAGCCCCTTTAAGAACATGGCGGCAGTCCACCCATTAAAGGGTGAAACAGGAAAGAGAGTGCTGAAAGTATAGTGGGAGCTTGTGTGTGAGATTGTGTAGCTTGCTAGAGGAATGACTGAACAGACTTCCTGAAAAACTGGCAGGGAAGGAGGTTTCCTTTTTATAAAGCGATACAGAGAGGAGAGGCCGTGTGGAAAATCAGAAAAAAAAGAAATTCATCATATTTGGTTTTTGACACACTGCTATTAATGTTTACGTTCTGCACTTCACCCAAATAGAAAAAGTTTCTGCTTTGCTGCTGAAGACAAGTCTTCATTATTCGAGCAACTCTGAGCTTTTTGTCTTAACAGCACAGAAAATGATACCTTATCGACTCCTTTTTCTGTCTGTCACCTCTAAAAGGTCAAAGGTCAGGGTCAGCTGCAGAATAGCATTGCTGCAGCTGAATTTAATGTCTTTAAACCTTCACAGGTTCACAATAGTACTCAAAACTGCATTGCTTACAGTTATATTCATGCACAGTGACAGTGAATTAGAAATGACTTGACTTGATGAAGTGACTTAAAGGATAAAGCAAGGCAACAAGGCTGCTTCTGTAATCACTTAATCAATAGTTTAGCCAATCAGTATCCAGCAATCATCAACTCTCACATCACATGCTGTCATGAAGAGTGAAGAATGCTTTACAGACATGAAGCAATAGAATAGCTTTTGTTAAACAGCAAAAAAGAAAATAATAATTGTGAAAAGATGTGTGTTGGGAAAAAGACGTGACAGGTTGATAATATTAGTTCAATATGGTTGACGGGTTATTTATAGCATACATCTAATACATATGTAATATAATATCCTGTCCTTGGTGAAGTGCTCTGGCTTGTGTATGTGTGTTTGTGTGTGTGTGCGTGTGTGTGGGCCTGTTTCCGTCAGAGGTCGAAATGCATATTAGCAGCAGGTCTGTCCTCTCTCTGGTGGACTGAGTGGAATCCATTGTGGCATCAGGAGTGGCTTTTTCTCTGAGATCTACAGGATTAACTACCTAATCTCCCCTCCATAAAGGGAGAGTGGAGAGGGGGTAGTGAGTCTGACACACACACACACACATACACAAACACACACACACAAAGAGCCTAAGCATGTCTGCTCAAACACAGTGAGGTGTGAATGTGTTTTTGCTACCTATCATTTCAGAAATAATGTCATTGCATGATTTTAGCTAGTGAGCCTAGTAGGGATAGAAATAATGATTATTTTCATTATGGATGATTATTTTCTAACTAAAGGGTTAAGAACGTAAGAGTACATGTGGAAACTGGATGTAAAAGAAATGAAATATGTAGTGATTCTGCTGCTGATGTCGTGCTGACTGTTCGTTTAACCATAAATGCCGCTGTCTGCCTCATATCTTCCCAACAAAATCAAACTGTATCTTGATCAGATCAATATAAGTGTGTGTGTGTGCGTGTGTGTGTGTGTGTGTGTGTGTGTGTGTGTGTGTGTCTTCAATCTGTGTTTCCTCTCTCAGCAGTTGCCTGTACTTGTACAACAGTGCAGGTCTGGGTAATATGAAGCGCCAGGTCACCTTTACAGTCCCTTAGTTCTTCTCTTTAAGGTCTGCTGATCAAATATAAATGCTACATTTTGCGTAAAGACAATACAACTCTTCTAATCCTCTAAGCCTCTTGACTGTGCTCTCATTTAGGTTTTCATCTAAGCACCTGCTGCCTTGCTCAGACCACACACATACACACACCATAGGAAGACATGTTGTACATGTGAAACACACACACACACACATATAATGTGTACCAGCACTGAAAGGGAAGTCTTTTTGTGTGATTTAAAGGTCAAAGTGAAGATTGAAGTTTAATCAGTATACTATATCCACTTACACCCTGTAAGAATAGAAGATAAACTTTGATCTATTTCTGTCTCCAATGTCACTAGTAAACAGTTGCTGCTTTCCAGCTTTGAAGGGCAGCATGGTAGTCTCCACTACTCCATGCAAAAACATTGACGCTCAGTATAGCAGTAATCAAACATCAAACAATGTGTTGCTACCTCTGCCTCCCCGTGTTTCCCGCAGATTATTAACATGCACCGTGTGTCATCAGCCATTCTGAGAACCCAAAGCAGACTTTGAGCTCAGACTATGGGCAGAAAGGTTGGTGCTAAGAGCCACCAACACAACACAACGCCCAGCATGACCCTTCACATCCCCTGACTGAGAAGACAATTGAATTTGGTGGTCCTATAGGAGTTGTGAGCAATTCATTTCCCACTGCAACCACACCGTGCTGTGTTATGTCCCTTTTCTGCTAAGTCTACAGTCTCCCTTGGACCCATCAGTTCGACTGATTGAGAGAGATCATTGAAAGGAATGCCTTATTCCTAAAAGGTCAATTCACCTATTAATATACAACCATGCAGGTAAATTTGATTTTATGTATGCAGGTTGTGAGAGACATCAATACAATGGAATGAAAAATGATGTTTATGTATTTTGTCTTTTACAGAAGCAATTCATT
Source organism: Pampus argenteus (assembly GCA_036937835.1). NCBI lineage: Eukaryota > Metazoa > Chordata > Actinopteri > Scombriformes > Stromateidae > Pampus > Pampus argenteus. The sequence continues at coordinate 10,692,219 of CM072874.1, forward strand.
CGGACAACTCGCAAAAAGTTAACTTATCAATTGCAATTGAAAATGAGGATTTAATGAAGATATGTCGAACTAAAATTTATTTCCTGGTGCTGAGGCTTGTGACTTATACTTCCTGTTTATTTCCTCAATCTCAGTTTCTTTTTAGAGCAGCTAATTAGCAGAATAGATCACAGCACAGTCTGTCTGTAAAAACTGGACTAATGTTAGCAGTAGTGGTTGGCCGTTAACGGCCTTAACGCGCTGCGATAATGTGAGACTCTTATCGAGTCGATATAAAAAAATGCTGCCATTAATCTGTTATCAAAATTGGGTTTGGAGCTGGGTCCTATAATAAGCAAACTGATGACTTTCACCATGATATTTTAGCGTGGATGTATACATATTTGCACTGTAGGGGACGAGAACTAGTTTTTGAACCTCTACGCACCTGTGAATTAACCGAACTACCACACCAAATGTGATAGTCTATCATGGATGCAGCCACGAAGGCTTGCTTCAGGGAAAATTCATTTTGAAGAAGCTTTCAAGATTTCAGTGAGATTAATCTAGATTTAAAAAATGAATTTATGTCCACCACTAGGTAGCAAGAATTTAAATTTACTAGATTATAACTTGTATTTTAATGACACGTGAGGACTAAACTTTCAACATATAATTGCTGTTTATTGCTGAATTATCCAAGTACTGTGTACTGTGAGATACTTTTACATAAATGACTTGTGCTATATGCAGGTTTATTATCGAGGCATCACTGTAATGATGTTGATCTGTAACCCAGATCTGTCTACCTACTTAACATCATCATGTTAGCATTCTCAGTGAGTATATCAGCTCATTGGCGTTTAACTCAAAGCGTATACAATCTACAGTATGGACGCAGCATGGCTAGCTGTGGCTAGTGTTGTTTTGACTGGCTGTCTGCATTTGAAATACTCTCTCTAGTGATTCACATGAACAGCTCTCATGTACCCCTTATTTTCTCTGATTGACAGCTCTACCTTCATTGCGCTGAATCAGGTCTCTCTCAAAAGCAACAGTCTAAACCCGAGTTGGATTTGGCTCAGACTTACCAGGAGACAACCTAAGCCTGGAGCTTATCTACAACGAACTGTTGTTGTGGGGATCAGGATAAGGTGGGAGCTTTTTTAATCTACCCACCTGTCTAACATACTGAGCAGTAAATATACACAGGGATTTGTCCTGAGATCCCTCTGATAGACCTTTTTCTTAAGTCTAAATCAAAGAGATACAAAGTTGTCTGTGCGATTTCAAGTTACTGTGTTTGAGTGTTTGTGTTTTGAGTCAGCGATGAGTGCAGTTGGTGGTTTGTTGGCGCGATATATGAAGAGAGAGGCAGTTTTCACATACTCATCATCTTTCAAATCCTCCTCCCCTCAGCTGTGAAAACAATTTGTCATCATCTCATGTTTTTGCCATCTGTCTGCCACAGAAGGGGAATAAAGTACACGCCTGTACTTCGTATCTGTGGATGCTTATCTGTACTCTTTCTGTTACCTGTGAGTGGGAGTTATTTTGCATTTTATGTGTTTGTATGAGTACAGCGTGTCCCAGGGAGGTTCTGTTCAGTCTAAATTAACTCATTTTTTCTTGTCTGTTTAACCTGTTCAACTGACAAACTCACACATACGCACATACGCATTGGTCTAACTGCGCTGTGCATAACATCTAATACAAGTACGACTGTAAAAGACAAGCAAGTCAGGTTTGAACAATGTGAAGGAATGCGGCTGTTCAGCAGGTTTCTCCATCCTAACTCTATATATATATATATGTGTGTGTGTGTGTGTGTGTGTGTATAAGGGCATAAAAGGTGTGGAAGGAATTGATCTATATGTGTGTGTGTATGTGTGTGCGTGTACATGGGTTACTTAACTGTACACAATCATATCTAACTGCACATCTCCCCTTGTTGTGTTTAAGAAAGACAGAACGAGAGTGTGTGTGCACAAACAAACTATGTAGTCGTTGTGACTACATTTACATGCATACTAATATTCCCCTATTATTCCGAATATGACTATACTCCAAATTTGATATGGGTCATGTAAACAGCATATTTCGTTTGGATATTCCAAATCGGGAATTATTCTAAATGTAGCATTTGCTGATTAAGACATGCAGGATATGCCACAGTACAGGTAAACAAACCAATTAGCCAACAGTTTAAATGTCATGGGGGGATTTTACGTAAATCAAAGTATGCATGCCTGCACGCAAACAGGAATATTAGTGGAGTATTTATTTGTCATTAGCCATGTATATCTACTGGGTAGACCCGAACAACATTTTATACAGACATTCGTGGTTATATAATGTACTGTATTTTTGAAGTGGAACCGCGTCTTTGTGAGGTGTTATGACCCTCTCTGTAGTCAGCCACTTCTCTTTCCTGGCTTCCACTCTGATTTTGTTGTCTTTAGGTTAATATTTATTTAAGTTAAGTGAAATAAAGCTATTTTAGTTACAACTCATATATAGTCTCCCTACCTTTGTCCAACCTTGAGCCAGGTTGTAACAGCCGACAATGAATCCTGATGACTTTGGCAATCTTCTGACATCTCATCTATTTTTGGTTCAGAGCGAAGTGCGTCTGTTCACACTTTCATGCTTACAACAATGACGCTTTTCATACAAGTTAAGAAAGGTTTTACTCTAACACCATAGTGCTGAATTTTCATTGTCTTTCTTTTTGGTCTCTGTTTTGAAATGACACCAGGAAGATACTTAACCTGTGAAATCATAAAGAGAAAAAAAACCACTGTAAAAGGAAATATCTAGTTATGACCAACTCAATTCCTGTCAGCTACTGCACTTGACTTAATCACAATGTCTTTTTACTGCACTAGTTACTGTCACTCATAACTGACTCACACACACATACACAAACATAGGCACATAGTTACAGTAATGCTCTACCAGGGTGTGGACACACAGCTGTGTTGATAGAGCAAACCACAGGCAGCACCAACCTTCACGTAAGTTACCTGAATTAGCCTCCACTTCCTTCTTCACCTCCCCCTCGCTTTCCATTCCACCATCTCTCATGGTGACTCTGCAGGTATAAAGTAGAGGGTCAAGCAAGGTTATCAGTAGCATACGACTAGTAGTAGCTATCAGGGTGGACGCCGGGCAGTCATTTTCACACAGAATAGCTGTGATTATATAAACTGCAGTCTTCCCTATAGAGCTCAAAAACAAGGAAATAAGAGGATTGAGAGCATTGATTGTATCTGTTTCCACACCTTGGTTATCATATGGTCACACAACTTTGAGCTAGATTTAGTCACAGAAATAAAAGATCATGTCGGTCTTCATGCAATGAGCATGTGTAAGTGAAGCAAATAATAGGATTACATGTTATTTTTTTGCTGGGCTGAGTCCTCAACTAGCCATTGTTTTTCAGGTGGTTACTTGATTGGTGTTTGTTCCAGGATGTCTCTTTGAAGCTGTTTGAGGTAAGCGCTGCATTGTTTTGTAGTTTTGTTCTTTGCAGACAGGACATATGGCAGATTCGTCAACTGTTTGCAGAGCTTAAAAGAAAAACACCAACAGAGAATGATAGAGGTCTTAGTCACCAACATTGTTAGCAAACAAACATAAGTTAACAAACTAACCAGGCAGGTGTGTACACAAACACAGCAACATGAACTTTTGATCCTGACACTTTTATATTTCCTTCATAATGCAGAATATACTCCAATAAACAGATACAAACGTTCTCTTTATGCTTACTGTACACACACAAAACACATCCTCCCTTGACACGCACTCAAACCTCTCAAACACACACATACACACAAAGTTGATTAGGCACTGATGGCCTCAACTTATGTGAGTGATTCAGGGTTTTACCAGAGGAACTGTTTTTTTTTAAGTTGACCTAATGATATTACTGCTAGTGAAAGAGATCCTAAATTAAATGATCACTTCCTCATGATAGAAGAAATAAAAAGGGAAATGGGCCGAACAGTCAAGCAGTTGTAAGAAGGCTACAGAGGCAACACAGAAAATGACAAACCATTTGTCCAACAACACTACACACTACAGCCCTAAAATGGAGAAAGAAGAAAATCAACAAAATTGTTCTATCAGTGAAAGTACATTTCTGGTGTGTCCTTGATATGGGAGCACTGTAATAATGGCTTTTTACTAATATTCAATCAGGTTTTAATTTTAATCAGTTGATTGATGATTTTTTTTTTAGCTGATAACCATTTCATTATTGAGTGTGCCAAATCTGCACCCTAATCCCACATAAAATAATTTCATTTAGGATGGTCTGATAATATGACACAGTAGGACAATTTTTACTCATAATAAAGTTAAGTTCATAGTAAACTCAGTCCAAATCCGCAAGATCAAATGTGAACTTTAAAGCTTCAAGCCATCATCAGGGAGTTTGGTTTGTACGGGTAGCTATTCCAACCTATCAGGGACTGAATTTTTAAATCTTTAAACTACTGCTGACTTCCATTGGTTTTCTCATCTTGTGTCTTACTGTAGTGACGTAGTGGTGTACGCCAGCGTGAATCAGCACCAAGCAGCAACTACCACGGCTTGAGGCTGAAAGTCAATGTGGAAGTACCTTAAAGTGTGATGGCTGCCAGATGCTCCAATTAATTCCCAATTCAATTAGTTATTATGACCTCTATCACCAAATTTGGTCCGTCTGATAATTGGTCATTTTGGAAATTATTGCCCCATTAATAAGATTTGAAGAAATATAGTGGGCTTTGATGACTGCCATGTGGGCTTTGGGTTGGCAGCTGTGATCAACATACAGTGAGTTTATCAAAGCTCATTTTGACTGATAAGCATCTCTGTTTCTCAGAAATTATGTTTACGTACCAATTTATTTTCCTAGTTACATTTTTATGGGGAATATAATTGCTGCTAGGCATATTAATGGAAAGCTATACAAATAACAAATCCATTTGTTTTCTACTTTGACAGATATCGAGCATGACGCTGCACTTTATTAAGGGTTATTAAATGATTTACTGGTGCTTTATAAACCATTTGTAAACCAATAACTAGAATACTATTTCCTCCTACAGCATCAAATGTCCAGCTGAATCTACGACAAGAAGCACTGATGTTTCTTTTGGCTCTTGGTAGATAAACACCAAAGACACTTTTATTGACTATTCTGTTTGGACGTCAATTATATTCTTTGTATTATATTTTATTTTATTTTATTTTATCTGTTGTGTGTTGTTCCACATGGTGTTAATCACTGTCTTTGTCTGTCTGCCTATATATTTCTATTTATCCAGACATTCAGTCTCCTGACAATGTGTAAGGTGTACAAGTCAACAAACAATTTGTACACATGGACCATACACCAATATGTTCCTTTATAAAACACACACACACACACACACACATACAGAGAGAAAAGAGAAGTAAGAATTCTCATGAGATGCAGGATGACAGATCTTGTTTCACAGGAACTTAGCATTTGTGCAGTCACGTACTCAAGCATTTGCAACACAAGAAACATACAAACACTTTCTGTTGCTGTCTCTCACATACTCAGGCAAGTATGCATGCCTGCACAAAAACTATTTACCTTCTCAACGATTAGTACTGATCAGATCAATACAGTACTGAGAGATCTAAGAAAAAAAAAATCTTCATTTGGTCACAAAGACAAAAACCCAAGCAAAATTTCAACCAGAATCATGTGTATATGAGTTATAGAAATAAATAAATGGAACCATTATACACTACAGTTGTAATGGCTGATTTTTCAATGTTCTTAAAACAGTCACATTTTTTATATGTAATAAATGATGATAACGGGTTTCAAAATATTAAAATACAATTCTAAATATTTTACAGATTATTATTGGAAGTAGTCTTTGAATCATGTCTCTGGCTCAAATGCATTTTACCTGATACCCTTTCTCTACTTATATTCATGACTATGCTTCAGTTTACTATCTTTAAATTATCAACATATTTTAGATACTTTTAGGTGAACTATGGAGGCAATGAAGTGATTATGTAACCTTCTCTTACCTGCAGGGTAAGTTACCTGTTACCTCCCTTATTAACATTGTTGCTGTCTTTATTCCCCATTAACTTGCACAGGTTCTGGGGCTTCAATCTAAAATCTCACCTAGGGCACCAACATAGGCTGTACCTTACACTAATGAAGAGGTGAGACCTAAAACATACGCAGTATGTACTATTCTATTCCCCTGCTGAAAACAAATATGATATTCACATATTATGAGGGCCACCCTTTATATTCTTCCAATGTGTTGGTTGAAGAAATGACAGAGGGCCTATGTGACTAGTTTGTAAATGGATTTGTCCTTTGCAATAGCATCACCGAGTGGAGGAAGAGGTTTATAACAGGATCCATCTTGCGTGAAATGACATTAGAGAACCATCTTCATGAGACAACTTTGATCAGAGCAGCTCAGTGTGTGTATTTTATAAAAAAAAAAAAAAATGTCCTCATGCATGGCTCTATCAGATGAATACTGTTGTTTTTCTGCACAGGCAGTTAAAAATGATTCCCCCCATGCTCCATGCTGAGGGAACCAGCCCTCACATGATTGGTTCAGAGGTGGGTTGGTACTGAAAAGATGCGCGTGATTGGTCCCTCACTTTGAATCACGTTAACATTCAGAGACAGAAAGTACTATGACTGAAATTGCTTTTTAACTGCCAACACTTACACATGTGCATGCTGCCACATCTTTTGCTGTGCAATATGTTCACCTGTAATCTCTATTTGTACTCAAATATACACTTTTAATAGGTTAAGCAGTAGTTTGGTACTTTTTTTATCATAGCATGACTACCTTACATCTATAGTATCAACTATCAAACTAAAACTGTACTTTTATAGTATATGATATACATAGAACATACTAAACATAGTATATGAAAACACAATAAATACTTAAGAAAAATAAAGATAAATAAAAATATATATATATATTCCACACTGACATAAATTGATCATTTTGTATCTGAAGCCTCATCTAGCTCGTTGTCAGTGTGTGGGCCTTTTTATATAAAACACTGGACACATTTTTAGCACACAGTAAAAAATATTATTTATTTTTAAACATGTCCTACAAACATACACGCACATAAAGCACACATAACTATAATAAGGACAAGTGATGAAAAAGAAAAAAAGAAGAAAACTTACTGATTCACAATTCTATGGCACGTAGCTCCGCTTATCCAGAAAAAAAGCAATTAATCAAACCATTCTGTCAGTCGTCTGCAGAGCCCTGATATGCTCACTTCAGTGAACATGAGCTCGATAGACAGTGTTATGATGTACTTCTCATGCTGGCTGCAGGCGCCCGGCTATATGCAAAATGTTTTTGAGAAAAGTTGTTGTTTTCCTCGGATTTGTTGTTGAGTTTAAATGACTATTAAGAGGTCTGGGTCTTCATTAAGAGGTGACTGATGATAGTTTTTTGTGCATGTTTGTGATAAATTATGCACTTTGGGAATCACACTGATGTCTTGTAGATGGGTGTGTAGGAAAATTAAATCATGAAGAAAATAAAAAGGTTGAATTCCTGTACCAGTTTATCAGCAGTACAACATTTATTAATATGAAACTCATAATGTGGAAAACATCTTTATAATAGAGCCACACCTGAGACAATTTCCACATTCTTGAAATTAGACGGTTGTTGTAGACAAACAATAATTAACAGTTTTAAAATGAATGTTATAATTATTAAGGGAAAACAAAATCCAAACCTACATAGCCCTGTGCTTGCCGCTCCCATTTAACTGATGTGATAATCAGTTCAGTTTCTCTAGCCACACCCAGGCCTGATTACTGCCACACCTGTTCTCAATCACTTTGTCAATTAGTTAAATATGACCTGCCTGATAAACTGAAGTAGACCTCAAACACTCAAAATTTAGACAACAGATGAGGAAAACATGTAACTGAGATCTATCAGTCTGGAAAAAGCTATAAAGCCTTTTTTTTAATGTTGGGTCATTATCCACAAATGGTGAAAACATGGAACAGTGGTGAACCTTCCCAGGAGTGGCCGGACTACCAAAATTATCCCAAAAGCAGAGAGACTGCTTATCCAAGAGGTCACAAAAGACACACCAGCATCCAAAGAACTGCAGGCCTCACTTGTCTCAGTTCAGGTCAGTGTTCACGACTCCACCATAAGAAAGAGACTGGATAAAAATGGCCAAGATGAAAACCATTGCTGAGCAAAATAACATTAAGGCTTGTCTCATTTTTGTCAGAAAAAATCTTGACAATCCTCAAGACTTTTAGGAAAATACTCTGGACTGACAACACAAAAGTTTAACTTTTTGGAAGTAAACATGGTGGAACAGTAAAATATGGTGGTGTGATGGTCTGGGGCCGTTTTGCTTCAGGACCTGGAAGACTTGCTGTGATAAATGGAACCATGAACTCTGCTATCTATCAAAAAATCCTGAAGGAGAAAGTCTGGCAATCTGTTCATGACCTCAAGCTGAAGTGAACTTGGGTTCTGCAGCAGGACAACGATCCAAAACACACCAGCAAGTTCACCTCTGAATGGCGGAAGAAAAACACAGTGAAGACTTTGGAGTGGCTTAGTCAAAGTCCTGGCCTGAATCTATTCATCTAATGCTGTGGCATGACCTTTTTAAAAAGGTAGTTGATGCTCTAAATCCCACCAATGTGGCTGAATTACAACAATAATGAAAAGATGAGTGATGGTCAAAATTCCTCCATAGCTGTAAAAGACTCAAATTATCACAAATAATTGCAGTTGTTGCTGCTGCTAAGGGTGGCCCAACAAGTTATTAGGATTAGGGGGTAAACACTTTTTCACACAGGTAGGTTAGAGCAGGGAAAGCAGTGTGCACCTGATGTGGGTTCAGCACCCAAACGCATCTTTAATTAGATAAAGCAAATGTCAATCAAACAGTCAGTGTTATCTTTTTTTTTTTCTGGCTTCTGGAAAATGTGGACATACTATATTATATGTCGGAGGTGACATGAAGATACAGTTTTGAGCATAGACACAATGCAAACACACCACCTTTAATTATTCAGGATAAAGCAAAAAAATATGTATGCATATGTAGTTCACTAACTTACAAAGTACAAACATTTCTACATGCATGTTTTTTTTTTTTAAATATTAACGTTCATGTAGAACAGTGATTTTGCAGTGTCTGCATCAACACTTACCTGGACTTGTCTAATCTTCATTGATAAAGTTTGTGGAGAAAAGCTCTTTTTTTCAGATCTGAACACCCTCATCAAATCAAATATAGCATTATGGTATATATGAACTCTATTTCATCTTCCACTGCTTTTTTTTTTAGTCAAATTTTCAAAAATATATCAGAAAGACCAGTACTCCAATGACCACAGCAGGTCTTTATATTACCTGTGATAATCACAAATCAACAAAAGATTTAAAAAAAACACTTTTCTGAACCTCCTTAACATGTTAACAGATTTAAGATTTACTTGATAATTTAGTAGGTTAATTAGTTATAGTTTATTTACTTTTATGCACATTGATATATATTTCAACAGATTACAGCTATGGAAAGTAAGCACATTTACGTAATTACTATACTTAAATGTTTTTAGGTATTTGTTCTCTATTGTTATTGTACAGAAGAATGTTTATAGTAAAATATTGAAGCCATTGACTGATATTTAAGGTATTATTTAAGTTAAATATGGATTGAAAATAGTCTTCCCTGATCTTTTGATTTTTTTCTCAGCAGTTTTGATGCAGTTGCAGTAATGTGAGCACTAGATGTCTCCCTGAGACCACTGATGGAGCTACGGCTGCACAGTGGGCACCAGGTGGCTGGGATTAACAGGCTTTGGAGCCGTCAGTGGAGCTGTGGAGCTAAGCCTGTTATACTGTATGCGCACTTCTGGCCTGTACAGCCCCATACAGACACTGATCAACAGCTGAGTGCAGCCACGGATCACTACAACTGTTTCAGCATAGTTTCCCTTTCCTGCCTCTCACAGCGTGATCCACTGCAGTATGAAAAAGGACAATCTGTTGGCCAATCCAGTGTGTGTGTGTGTGTGTGTAAACATTCACCATTTTAACTGCCTCCCTCAATCTGCTGCAACTGTAAGCAGGCCATATTGCATATTGCACACAGACAGACAAATAATGATCAGCAGTGACAGCAGCTCACAGCTGTCACGTGTTTGGTAATTGTTTGCTTCAAGTTAGCTTTTCCATGCAGCTTTTCTGAATCAATAACAGACGTAGACAACACATTCATGATATGTCCCAAAGAAATGTCACCATGGCTATCATCATCCACTGGTTTCATGTGTAATAGGAATACAGCATCATCAGTAACTGTGTGTCTGTGTGTGTGTGTGTGTGGAGGGGGGTGTGCTCAGGGATAGCAGGGGGCTACGTCACCTTCAGAGACTGGCTGGGCTTTATCATAGCAGTGCAGAGGTCAGCTGCTGCCCTGTGTGTGCCTGTCCTCTAGTCTACTTCATACCAAGGTTCATTCATTCAGTAGGCCAATACTGACATTAGTACAGAGACATGCAGCACAAGAGAAGAATACACACATCTTTGTAATTTGAATACCACAGATCATAGACGTGTTTGTGCTGCTCGGCTCATTCCTATGAATACTTGTGAATGCTCGGGCTGACAGTTGGTAACCCCCCCTGTCTGCATAAGCTCTCTCCCATGGGGGAAACTGTGTTGTCAAGACCACAATGTACAGAGTGTGTGTGTGCCTTTTAAGGTTTGCAATGGTGTGTACAAACCAGCCATATCCTTATGTCACTGGGTTTTTCAAAGCACATAATCCTTCTTATATAAATGTGTGTTGTGTGTTTTTTTTTTATACCCTGGATGAGACCTCGACTACATGAGAGATGAAGCAGCTGTATCTAAATAAAACAGGAAGAGTCAGTGATGCATGTTGGCATGCAGAGCAGACAGTAATGCTACAACTTTTAGTGCACCTCCACCAGGGCAAACTGAGCTTCTATGCACAGCATGTTTGCATACAACCACAGAGGGCTAAAAAGCACAGGGTACATATGCAGTTATGGTGATGAGTCATTCTTCATAGGAACAGCTTATCGAGGCATTGTTGTTGGATGCTTTCCTGCTCTATTTAAATGTCTCTGGGCACAGTCATGTCAACTTAAATTTACCTCACTTGAGTAGAAAGCGATGCAAGTTAACACAAATCTCACCTCCGGAGAGATCAAAATTAATGACTCATAGGTCTTATACATTTACTGAGCAGGATAGTCTCATGACTGTTTCAAAAGCAGTACACTTGAATACTTTTATCATTTTATGATGTTTGAATTGCATTGATTTTGGTGGCAGCGATGACCACTGAACATAACATACCAGAGCTGCTATTTATCCTACATCATACCTTAGTACTACTCTTCCAGACCGGCCATATTGTAGTTTTTACTTTTGTCTATTAACATTGACTTAAAGTACCGTAGTGTGATTTTCTCAAAATGATCAAAACCTATAATATTTTCCCGTAGACGCAAAACAAAACAAATTTATTTAAAAAAAAATGTTTATTGACATCAGAAGCAATTTAAATTTCAACAATAAACAAGGCGTTTTTTTTTCTTATTTTTGCTATTACAGTGGTACATAAAGATCATACGTCAATTTTGATAACATGTAATTTAAAATAAAAACACACAAAACAAAAACACTCAGATCTAACTCAGAAGGTTTTTTATGTGCTGTGCACCTCTAGCTAGGGTAAATACTGTAAGCCCACCCCTTGACACTGTACCAGGCAGGTAGTGGTCTAGGAACTACCACTGGAAAAATAAGACTGGCAGAAAGACACAGACACGATACTTGTGTAGTGTTAACTATACAAAAAGGAGAAAAAAACTGTACAGCATAAAAACAACTGATATACACAGCCTTTTTTGTTGTTTTTTTTACCCCTTGGATACTAACGTATTTTCTTTCAGTAAGTGAAGTGTGTACAAGGGGGTTAAATGCTTTATAAACAAGAAAATGACCACTATATACGCCAACCACCATCTACTCATCATCATCGTCATCATCGTCTTCCTCCTCCTCCTCATCGTCGTCATCATCATCATCGTCATCCTCCTTCTTCTCTGCCACCTTGGCCGGGGCTTTTCCTGGTGCTCCACCGCCTGTTTTGCCCTTAGCGCGATATGCTGCAATGTCCTGTGATGAAGTAACAAAGAAATATTCTAGAAAAACGCCGCCCATAATATTTATACTTAAAGCCTAACAAGGATGTGGAGCACAAAATAAGTTTTACCTGGTATCATAAATATAATATAATATATACAGATCACCATTTCTTTACCTTCTCATACTTCTCCTTCAGTTTAGCAGCCTTTTTCTCATAGGGCTGCTTGTCCTCTGCAGCGGTGCCATTCCACATCTCGCCCAGCCTCTTGGCAACATCTCCAATGGTCAGACCAGGGCTCTCCCCTTTGACCTTAGGGCGGAACTCCGAGCAGAAGATGAAGAAGGCAGATCTGGAAAGAAAGCATGAAAAAATTGAGACATGTTCAATATTAAGTCTTAAGATGATTCAGTTGCTCATGTTTCAGATTTGTTTTGTTCTGCAAAAAAGATCCTGTATTTCGATCGCAAATGGCTGTGAATATAGTATTGACATGTAGTACTTACGGGGGTCTCTTGGGGGCATTGGGGTCCTTGAACTTCTTCTTCTTTCCCCCCCTGACTGGAACGTAGCTCATCATCTCCCTCTCATAGCGCGCCTTGTCCTGTCTAGCCAGGTCCTCAAATTTGCCCTTCTCCTTTGCAGACATTGTCTGAAAACAGAGAGATAACTGGCTTATGGTACCAGCTGTGGTAACACCCACATTCTTACAATGTGAACATCTGTATTTAAGTACTATACATTAAAAAAAAACATTATATGTCTGAATAATCCTGATATATACACCACTGAAGAGTTGATCTAATCCAACTATCTAAACTAATCAGTTCCCAGGGAAATATTTGGGTTTTAAGAAACAGACTACAAGTTTATGCAGTCCTCTTACATACCTTCCATCGCTCTGAGCACTTCTTTGAGAACTCAGCAAAGTTAACCGAAGCATCAGGATGTTTCTTCTTGTGCTCCTCCCGACAGGTCTGGACAAAATAGGCGTAGGAGGACATCTTGCCCCTTGGCTTGGTTGGATCTTTCCCCATCCTGGTAGTAGTATCTAAAACAAACAGTTCAAATATAAATTAAATGTACAATTACATACATATTCAAATTTTTTTTTTTTTACATGTAAATATGTTTCTCTTGGGGAAGTGAAATGGGTGCATATTTGGGGAGGGGGAAAAAAATTTATATTTTCTGATTTTTTTTTTATTAATTTTTTTAACTCATATTTAAAATATTATGTTAATTGCATGTAAATGTTTTATGCGTTTGCTGTCCGTACCCACCTACCAGGCTCGTATAATGAACAGTAGTATTGATGGCACCGTTTAATTGACCCGCCCTCTCTGCTGTCAAACGGCACTAAGTTAGGACCCGATATTGCAGTCCGTTAAAACAAAACCGTTCAGCGCAGACGGAGCTGATGCGATGAAAATGGCTTTATTTATTGATGCAATCTGTGCTGTGGCCTTTACATAAACCTCAGTGGTCCGTGGCTAACTCCCATTATGGTGGTTTAAAAACTGGCTAAACACAAATTCATAAAAGGAAATTTCAAAATAAATGAATATATATATATAATTTTCTTACAGCGATACTTTCCGGTCCGTATCACTTTCGCATGTGACTGCAAAAGTTTCCTAAGTTCAAGTGCATAACATGAACCATAAACCTCCGTGGGACTCAAACAGTGGACCCGTTTCTTTTTTCTTTTTTTTTTTTAAATGGCTCATCTTTGCAAAAACAAAAAAAAATAAAAATCCTACAGTCATTAAAAAGGCCCTTATAAAACCATCCATTTCATTTATATTCATGTTTTCGTGATACAAATAACTTTGACACAAAAAAAGACACAAATTACACATAAAGTCTATTTATTGAAAATATAACAGTTAAAACCGTTATTCGGTTAGATATAACACTCGTCCTCTGTTAAGTTTTCCATTTCTGTGATTCTGTAAATAATTCCGCATGATTTGCTAATATCATCCAAACTAGTATTTTTCCCCCTTTACATTTCCCCATTAAATGCTACTGTAACTCCCAAGTAAGCTGCGTCGACCGAAGTAGTAATGGCGCATAGGCTCTTGTTGAGGAAAAGGAGGTCAACAACGACGGCAATATTTCTTCTTCCATTTTGTGAGAATGCCTTCTTCATGAAAGAAAGTCCCCCTCAAATGTCTCCTCCCGCCTCCCAGTTCGCTTTGCAACGAGACAAATATGTCTAGAAAGCCGGCGATCTGTACAAAATATTTCCCCGATTGAATCCTATTGCACTAGCCGCCTTGTATAGTAATACATTGGGTCTGTGCTGTGTCTATGAGCGGGCTGTGCTACTGCCTTGGTTTCTATGAGCTCCTAATGGCCGCTCGTCTTCATCCACTAACATGGAGAATATGGCTCCTTCTCTTTGTGTCAACGCACAGCCATTGCACTGCATGCAATAGAGGGCAGAGCGACCGCGGCGACCACTTCACTTCAAACCCGGATTTAAACGTTTTATAAACATCGGAAAAATCTCACAAGGGCGTCGTTAGAATCACGAAAGATTGAACTTTATTTTGCCGTCGTTACATCGTATAGTTACCGGACTGTTTCTCGAGAAAACACGGTTAGAAAAAGTTGAACTGAACTGCGCCTCTTGTCGCTGGCTTTCCCCATTTGCCTCGCTGCCTTGTTTCCTATGCGAATACAGTCAGCCATTACAGTAAAGCGCAGATCGTGAGGTAATTTTTTCACCGTCTTATAGGGCGATTTGTGAAAACCAAACATACGTGTATGTGTATTTTGAGATGGTGTTTCTTTTTCTCATGTTTTCATTAATTTTCATGCATGTTTCCACAGCCGCTCGCTGTCCCAATCTTCACATGACAGGCGTTCAGCTTCGCAATGCACTGCAATGGCTAGCTAACGGCGAGTCTTCTACCATTGTCGCTAACCGTGCTGTCCGCTTGACATTCCTGAATTTTTACGCGATAACCAACGAGTGATTTGTCTCCATTTTGTAAAAACGACACGACAGTAATATACAAAATTATTCGTATTGAACAAAATCAAAGGTTATCGTCGAATTTAGTCAAAGCTAATATTCATTTCTTCCCTTTTTTTTAAATGGAGCGTCTCGTCCACAGGCAGAGTAACGCTACCTGCTTAACGCCGGCTGTTTTGTTTTTTTCTGTTGTTTTTTTAACGGTTCTCCCTGCAATAAAAAATCTTTACAAGCCTTTAAATGTGTCACATTAGATCGTGGCAAACACATAAGTAAGACATTTATGAATGTTATCGTCATTTTCATCATTTACGGACACTTCAGATTTTCGTGTGGTACTTACCAAGGGACTATCGCTGGATCTCAGTGCACTCTGCAATGGCTGTGTGTGAGGCAGCACAGGCGATACGCAGTGTCTTCACTCCTCAGCTCTCTAACATTACTCTCGGTGGGGCTCGCACGCCATTGGCCAGCGCCCTGTCTGGCGCTCCTCCGATTGGACGGGAGGTTTTCATTGTCCTAATAGAAGACGAGGTCCCATTGGCTCTCTTTTGTGAAACGTCACTGGAGTTTTCGGAGGCGCGTGGATACAAAAACATTTGTGTCCGAGCATGCTGTAGCTGGTAGTAGTGTAGTGTGTTTGCCATAGTATTGAATTCACTACGTTGAGCACAGTGTACAGTAGGCAAGTTAAATGAATGAGACATCGTGCAGCGCTTGTAGTCAGTGAACGAGGCAGCTGTGAAATGTTGTGTCATTATGTTGGACGGGCTGCTCCTCACTGAATCAGCCTGCTCTATTGTACTTTCTCCTCCAATACACGTGCGCTTATTTGCAAATTATGACTTTGAAAATGCATTTGGAGAACATCGCTTTTTCACGCGTAAAAGACACGAGAAACGCGTGGCTCGTCCCATACGCGGTAGTAACGCACTTGGATATTAAATTTTAAAGGATTTGGCTCAGAGTTAGAATGATAACACAATGGCAATTAAGTAAATATCTGCCTTTTAATCAGTTCATATACCGTGATTTTCATTTTCAGCTCATTATTGGGAAGAATTAACTTCACTGACTTTGCCACACAGTGTTTTCTTATTCTATCCCACAAGTATTCCTAATAATCACTTTACACAGGCACTCATTTAGTGCTATAGCTATGTTTACTTATAATCCTGCAGCCCCTATTAAGATAGAATATGGCACCAGATATCAAATCATGATAAGTATATTTAAGTTCTTGAGATTGAATGTTTTTATTTTTTCTCTTTTTTTATTTTTTACATGCTTCATATACAGTCTCTGATTGAAAGAAAGTTGCTCATCCTCAATTTAAAAAACAGACTTAAAGAGATCAAAGAGCTATTGTTCAACTTAAACCAAAGTGATGGGATAAAGCAGTTTACAGTTAAGCAATTAATTTGTCAATAATCTTGGCCTATGAGAAATAAATTTTTACAAAGTGAGGTGTTGCTTGTAGACCTGTTGTCATGAAATAATGTATTCAAACTTAATTGCTAATTGTACATCCCATAGATAAAATGGTCTGTATGACAGCATCATACCATAGATATATGAAAGCAGTGTTTGCTCCCAACCCCAAACATTGTTCTGTGCAATGAAATGATTAAAGCCTGAAATTCCAGTATACTTAAATGAGAAAATGTTTAACGCTATTTTAATGCAACCCACTATTGCCAGCTATATTTCTCAGAGTTTTCAAGCAGTTGTGAGTTGAAAGTTGTGTTGTCTCTAATCTGAGTATCTGATACAAAGCCATTAACACTCTATAAGCACATTTTGTTGTGCTGTTGATATACAGTTGAACAATTAGTTTTAGTCGCGCTGTCAAGAGTTTTCAATAGGTCCTGTGATTGTGTGTTTGTTTGTTTGTCTGACCAACCACAGATTTTGAAAACTAAAGTTACATTGCTATGAATGTTGCTGTGCACATTCATTTAAACAACCCTAATGAGTTGAATGACCCTGTGACCTTGCTCGAGTACCATCATCAGACTAAGATTTTCTACAGTAAGTGCTTTTATGGCATCTTCTGACTCGTAACTCACACAGAAACAAAACCTGCTGTAAAACCATGTATCATGTATTATAATAGGATAATTAAGAGTTATACCATATTACAGAAGAGTTATGTATACATAGGGGCTGTTCAGAATTACCTTTCCAGTAGGTAGGAACTGACTTTTTAGTCTATCTTCACCTTGTGACCTGCGCTCCATAGCGCCACCATTAGGTCAAACTGATATATAGATATAGATATAGATATAGATATGTAGATATAAATTGTAGAGAAATGGTCCAGTAAACAGGCCACTACTAGGATGATTTCGGACTATGAAAAGGGCAATTTTCGAAATTAATAGTGGATTATACTATTATCTGACTTATCTTATTTTACATTCTTGTTTGTGCTGCTGCTGGTGGTTGTTGTGGTGGTGGGGGTGTTAAAATAAACAAAATATCCATGGTTCACTATGATTTGCAAAATGCAGTCATATGCCTACTGAAGATAATCTTGTAGTCATATTTGCGTAACAATTGTCTAATTATTTCTTTGTACATTTGATACAGAAACATCTGATACATCTTCTGCTTAGTAGCTAATATAGAAACAAAGAAAAATGGCTGACACAGAGTTTATTCTTATCCTTGAATTAAGAATGGGAAGGGTGAACTGATTCCAAATGCCAATCACAACCCAGACTCAGGCCACATGTCTGCCTGTGATGCTGCTTGTCTGTGTCTCATTTTGCATCAGGAGATGCCACGGCAGAAAGCTATAGCCTGCTCAAGAGGCGAGGAGTCCGCCAGTTTATGCATTCTAATGAGCACTCCCTGGGAAAAATATGCAAATTCATTTTGTCATCAAGAGGAAAAATAGAGGACAGGAGCGCAGCACATACAGGAGGGGCTTAGGGGAGGAGGACACATGCAGGAGGAGGGATTGGGTGGTGTAAAAAGGAGACATTCCTGTGTGTGTGTGTGTGTGTGTGTGTGGGTTGGGGTTACAAGAGCAGGAGGTGTGAGAGCTGGGCTGTAATATAGAATCAGAGTCAGGGACATATGTAACGCCCAGCCCACCTCCATCCAACAAACTTCCCCCTTCTATTTATCCCACAGCCATGCACAGTAGGTCTACAAACATAAATAAATAGCTGTACAAAACCAGATAAATTATACACTATAGACTAGATGATGGAGAATTCTGAATATTTCAAAATATAAATATCACAGGTTACTGCTCTAAGTATATCTGACATAACAAAGCAGGAAATGTGGTTTGCCACTTTCATTTGAATTTAAAAAATATATATATATATATAAATTACTAATAATATACAATTTAATTTAAATTATATATATATATATATATCCCTCAGGGATAAATATTATCTATCTATCTATCTATCTATCTATCTATCTATCTATCTATCTATCTATCTATCTATCTATCTATCTATCTATCTATCTATCTATCTATCTATCTATCTATCTATCTATCTATCTATCTATCTATCTGCACTACTGACTACTGTGCATGAGTGTCGCTGTGCAGTTCACTTGACTATCAAGTGGGGGCAGTATCCTGCGGAACCATCGTTCCTCAGAGGGAGGAAGACAAAGGCCGCTGCACAAGCACCGGCGAGAGCGGCGGAACAAGAACGTTTGTGATACGAACACATGGGATCACTCCGCAGGCGGAGATTATTTAATATTGCTGTGTGTGGATGGATTTCACCGATCAGTGTCGTAATATCAAATATAATTTGAGTTTGTTTTCGGTACGTATGATTTTTTATTAACTAAAACTGGAAAGACGGCGTCGTAGTGACTTCAGACTAATGTTAGCGTGCTAACCACCAGGCGCCGTAGCCGATAGTTTGTAGTTGGGGCCCCTGTTAATAGAGTTCATCTCAACAGTTACTTTTATTGATTTCATAATTAGCATTTATATCGTTACTGCGGTAACAGCTAATGGGGAATGCATACCTAACCCACGCAACTATGTATAATGTAACTATAGTCTTAATACTTAAACGTGTATCGTGCTCTCCTAACATTTACATTTAAATACAGAGTATATATATATGTATGTGTGTGTGTGTGTGTCCAGGTTTTGTGCAGAGTGCGTTTTGTTATTTGTCATTATCTTTAGGCATTGAATAACATGCCCTGTGTGGTGCTGTATTTCTCTCCTCAGCTCCTTTGGAGGTGAGCCACGTTGCGGTGACATGGTAATATTTTTTGAATGGCACCGGACAGCCGTGGACCAGAGGAGACGCAGTGGTTTACCAATGACTAATGAAGACACTGGTTTGGGGGCTTTGGCCTCACCACTGGCGGGGTATTTGGGAAAAGTCAGTTGAGCTTATGTTTTCCTCTCGCTGTTGTCACTTGCGCAAAGCTGAATTATATTTGAAAACAATACTGTGACTGGGCAGTACCAATCCAAATCAAAGAAAGAAAGAAAAAAAAAAAACACACAAGAAACGGAAATCTTTAGTAAAAGGCGAAAGGTTTGGTTTGGCTTGAAGCCTGTAATGATGTTGGGACTCAAAGGTATCTAATTACTATATTCATCTGTTCGGAAAGAAAATAAGGGTTTTCTACTTACTGTGAAGTTTCATTTACTTTTATATGTACTTGACACCTACTTATAAAATTCCACTTCATATTTGCTGTTTAGCTTCATTAAACTCCACTTAACACCATTATTGACGAGCAGAAATCAGCTTTTAAACACACTCTTACCTAATATGATCCATTTCTACAAGGTAATTAAAGTAAAATCTTAAGATGTAGATTATTTAAATGTAATTGGAAGGATATAATGATGAAAGCTGCTTAGAGGTGTGGAGGTAAGAGATGCTGAAATATGGCTGTGAATTTGGTAAAAAAAACGAAAAACAAATCCTGATTAAAAACAGCTAAAATTTAATGTGCATCAACATTGAAAATGAGATGTAAGGTTTGTCCAGATTTGCACGTTCTTGTAACCTGTTTTGATAATTTGAATTTAAATGTTAAATACTGAAATTATCTTTTGTATTTTTTTTTTGTGAAGGTCATCAGTCTTTATTAATATCATATATCTTTAATCATAATGTTTTTTGAAGGTTCATGACAGAGCTGCTTCCCTGGAGTATTGTCCCTGGTGCACCTCAAATGGCCTGAACTACACTCTCCGCTCTTACCGCATTAACCTCCAGGAGTCGATCATCCTCTGCACAAACCCACAGGTACGTCTCACTGCAGCTGACACTCAAGCATGCAGCCAAATAGCCGTGTTTCATGTGTTTTTTTATGTGTTAACTGTCATTTTAACTTTTCCTTGTCATTCTCACACAGTGCCTGTTCCCTCTGGTCAGCCGGCCCTTGGAGGATGTTTTGGCAAGCTTGGATCAGGTGGAGGCCACTGTTGGAAACAAAAGAAAAAGTTCCTTGACACTGGAAAAGGAAGAGGTGATTAAACCTTTATCTAAACGTCTACGATCAAGTGAACCTGACAATCCTGGGCCACAAAATGCCACTGACACACATCTCAGCCAAGCAGAGCTCGGTGTTGTAAATGGCCAACATGCAGCAACCAAGACAGCCAGTGGAAAGATAAATGGATGTCACCAAGATTGTCCAGAGACAACAGGGTGGGAATCGCACCAAGATGAAGATGTTGTTCAGAAAGGGAAACCGGAAATTGCTGCCTGTACAGATAGTCTTGCTTCTCCTATAGCCTCAGCTGGGTCCCCGCAAAGCTCCGCAGAAGTCTTGTTGAATCCTGATGGGGAAAAGCCAGCACTCTCTCCTCATCGCGGTACATCAGAGGCAGAGGAAGACTTCAGACAGGCGAAGGGTACTCCTGAGGTGCTGAACAAACGCTGTCACCTGGACTCCAGTCAGTCCAGCTGCACAGATGTGGACATGTGGACAACTGAAATCAAAACACCATCGCCTCAGCCGAATGAGCGGACAGTACAGAAACCGATGACTGCAGACATCACTACATGTAAGGACATAGTGATCGTTAAGTCAAAATCTGAAGATTTGTCCCCTACCTCATTAATAGAGCCAGAGGAGCTTGTATCTGTTCCCAGTCAGCTTTTCTGGAGGAACAGCAACAGCTTGTGTTGGCTGGATGCTCTGCTTGTTGCCTTAGTAAACTGTAAGAGCTTGAAAACATGTAAACCTAAAGATGAGCCTCAGCGATCACCTGTGTGGCAGCTGTTTGAAGGGTATGAAGACGCTTGTGCTGCCATTCAAGCCCACCAGCAGACAAGCAGGGGTAAGTTAAAAAGATTACAGAATACCTGTCAGTATAAAGTAATTTCAAAGATATTTGATATTTTAATTTGGGTGTATTACATTAGCAATAATTAATAACAATACATTTCCTAATTGATCATGGTCAAAGTTTTTTTTTTAATTCAAGACTGAGTTATCCAAACTGTAAAAGACATTTTCTCATATCTATGGTTGTTTCTAGCCTTTTTTTGCTTTGAGATTGAACAGATGTGAATGGATCTGTTGTTGTTCAAAACATTGAAACATTTACAAAAACACAAGAGCAACATGTCTCAACTCCCTCAAATTGAGTGGTGGCAGATGTGTTAGAGGTGAATAACAAAGATTAGCACTGAAACGGTATGCATCTCCACATACCACTTAATTGAGAGAACTAATAATTAAGAAAGGTTGATTTAGATTTGGGTGAATTAACTCAAGTGGAGTATGTCATGTTTGCATAAAATATATATAAAAATATTTTGGAATATCGTACTGGCTGTACAATCTGCTATGAATAGAAACTTCCTATTGTATTAAAACATTTATTGATAAATATGTTTTTATAAATATATTGTGACTCATGCAACAAATCTGACAATTTGTTGCATGAGTCACAATGAAAAAAAACTGTGAATTTTTTTTGTGCCTTTATGTGCAGTTTACTTATCTGAAGTTGTTTCTGTCTAGATGGCATTGTGAGGGTGCCAAGTCATGTGCTGCAAAAGACCAATTCACTTCTACAGAGTCTCAGGATGTCAGTCTTCAAACTACTGCAGCCCAAGCTACACTGCAAACTAGGTAAGCACAGGAGGACGTGGGCTGTGACGGTAACTATAGTACCGCGATCATGTGATGCCTACTGTGGGTTTGAGCTCAACCATCACTGCAAATATTTATTTTCACTTATTAAAATTTTATTTGTATTTCATGTTTTTTTTTTTTTTAATTTTGCCGGTGAAAGTTACAATAGGCGTCAAGGTCCATGAACACGCCACCATTGCTGTCTGTGTAATATTCACAGCGACTGGCGTTGTGCCTCCATGTTTGTCGTCACTTGCCTCCCGAGGGGGGTTGAATGAGGAAGAATGACACAGACACACCCTACCCTCTCCGGTGTGTGTGTTTGTGTGTTTGGCGTATTACTCATCATAGATGAGGGATTCTCGCTAGTTATGCATCTCTCAGCCAAAGGTTTGAACTTTGTGAGAAGGCCCGTATTAGGACAGAGGCAGCGAGCACATTGGAGGTCAGTCACTGTTATAGTCATGGCGTCCATAAGTGTGGCGGAAGGCTCAATCATCCTCGCTGTTTTTCCCTTTTGTGGAGAGGAGACATACATGCCTCATTCCTGAATAGTGCCAGGCACACCTTCCTTTACCGTAGGTTTAAACTCTGCGATCTGCCCCATATGTAAACAGCGCCAGTGATCACAGAGGGGGGTTCTCATTGTCGCTATGCTGAGCATGACGTGTTTCCTGACATGACCGGGCATAGCGCTGATGAGCATGATAGGCACAGCACTTTTCCTCCAACCGTCCAACTCCAATGTAACAGAGACGGCAGAGGCTCCAGCTGTGTGTCTCTGAGTGAATCTAGCTGAGCTGCATTCCCGGCTGCGGTGTGTAGGAAGACATGAGCGCAAGGCGCTACATCATCACACACAGACATACTAATATGAAAAAAGACGTAACTATTTTACTTTTTAGGGATGGCGGTAAACGGGCAAACCACAGGGATACTTTTTCACATCGTTAAAATGAATTTTTATTGTATGTGACAAGAGGGGCAAGGGAAGAAGTTTGATCGAGCACTTCATCATTCTTGTCTTGCCCGTCTTTCTCTCAACTTGGTTTGCGGCGTCTTGTTGTGATTTCTTTATAATGCATCTTAAACACAATCTGCACTTTCAAAGCAACTTCCATCATCTCATAATAACAGAAGGTGTGAAATATGCAAAACTTGAATTTCTCCCTCAGCTTGTGGCAAACCCAATATTAATAAAATAAGGAAGTGGTCAAAGTTGTTTAGTGGTTGTCTCTTGCATTTTGAAAAAAAAAAAAAAAAAAGGATGAGCAGGGATAGTGAGGGGGAAGAAAACAATGCACATACAGTATAGATGCAGCCAGTGGATGCATACTAGCCATATTCATATGTATGGACACAGATTTAGTGTATGTAAACCGCAGTCTCAGCCAGCGCTTGCACCTGCGACGATGCTTTAACCACTGCATGCTTGTACCTTTCAGGTCAGAGGGAAACTCCCGTGTTTGCCATGCCTCTTTTGCTCACAATGGACCCCTGGGTGGAGCCTCTCTTTCAGTTGACCTTTCATTGGGAGTTCACATGCAGTGAATGCAAAACTTCAACTAAAGAAAGGTAGGTGATTTTACAATATGACATAAATGACTTAATTCACTGAAGCATGTCGTCTAGAGCAAATTTGAAACTTTCTAATTTCTCACCACACAAGTGACTATGTGCGGTGGATTAGTGATTGATCTCTTGTAATGTCTTTCAGTTCATTAAGTTGTGCTGAATATTGCAGACCAGTAAATCCATTTGGAGTATGTACAGACCTGCTCAGAAGTTTTATCTCCATTTATTATTTCCTGGTAGTACATATATTCTCCCTGAGGTAACAGAAAATGTTTTTTGGTAACATTATGTTGTGTGACCGAAACTATTTTGGTAGAATCTGGAGGATGGCTGAGACAGATGGTTTCCGGGGTACATTTAGTCTTTTAAGAGCAGGAAAGCAAATTAGTTACTTACTTACTTTGTCAGCTGTCTTCTTAGCAACAGGTGACTGCACCACGTTCTCCACTGCTAACTAACTGCTGCTTGCAAGCCCTACATTAACTGTTATATATTTATATTTTAGAGCTGGAATGATTTGCTGATTAATCGATTAAAAGAAAATGAATTAGTAATTATTTTAATAATCTTGTTCCTTTTTGTCATACTTAATATCTATCTAACAAAAAAATTGTAAGGAAAATGTCATTATTCTCCAGTACAATTGTTTTTTTGTTTTTTTTTTACTTCCGTTGGAAAATGCGTATCTTGTATATCTTTATTTATTTATATATATATATATATATAAATTGTGTGAATCCTAAATGTATTTCATGCTGGACTTTGCAGGGTTACAAAAACTCTTCCCACTTTCACAAATATTGTGCCTGATTGGCGTCCACTTCATGCAGTTCACTTGGCCCTGTGCAATGTGTGCCGCAAGAAGAATCAGAGGAGGACTTTGAAGCTGGAGAGGTAAGAATGAAACAGTGTGTACTTCTGTGCAGCAGATCTAAGAGGGAAAATGTGCAGTCTAAGGTTTGGCTCATACATACTAAACAGATTTGTTTTGTTTTATTTATAGAAAGTCTGCCTTTTTTTTTTACACTTTTCCAAACATTTAAGTAAGCCTTTTCTTTGTGTTATGTAGCGTGCCTCCAGTGTTTGCACTGCACTTTGTTGAAGGGCTTCCTGACAACGACGTCAGAATCTACACCTTCAGCTTCGAGGGGAAACGCTACACTATCACCACTGTCATACAGTACGACCATCATCTAAAGCACTTTGTTACCTGGATTTGTCAGTCTGATGGTAAGCATTTTAAAAAGTGAATTTTAACATAACTTTATTAACTGTTTTTCCACTGATTAAAAACATTAGGACAATATCTTTCCCAAAATATGTCAGTTAATTGGCATGTCAGGTGAATTCTTTGGCATATTTAATCCTAAAAGGAGTCATTGTTAGTGTTTTTACATGGATAACTGAAGTCAAAAGGCAGATGTCTTTTGCTTCTGTGCATTAACCTGTAAGTTACATTTCCATCACTTTTCACAAGCACTTTTGCTCAGTGCTGAGGCATGTAAAGGTTGTGTTGTAGTTTGCCAACAGCACATTCTGCTGGACGATTAATGTATTGTTAAATTAGGAGTCCGGCCATTGAGAGCAGGTTTAAGTGTCATTTATACAGGATGGTCTCTGTAAAAGAGATTAGTCTTAGTGATATTTTATTTTCTTACAATTATTATTACATACAGTTTACAAATAATATCATTAGCTGATAAGTATTGGAGAACTGATAATTGAACAACCCTGACATCGTTGTTTTGATCATCATAATCAAAACACTAACAAACACTCGTTGCTGCACGTGCCGTTTTCTTTATGTTTCAATTGTAATCATGTGTTGTCATGCTTTTTTTCTTGCAGGTTCGTGGCTGGAATTTGATGACTTGAAATATCCTTATTGTAAGACCCATCAAAAGCTGCCAGTACCTGCTCAGGAGATGCATATAGTCTTCTGGGAGGCAAGAGAGGATAAAAAGCCTTGTGCCTGTTCTCCCTCCAGCACATTTGCTGAATCTCCCCCATCCAAATATGGGGTGAATGGGACTGAATCTGACTTAATAGAAGAGGAACAGTTGGCTTGCACTCCAGATCAGTCTCTTTTCAGCTGGCAGAATGACACTGATATTGTCTCCGTGCTCTCTAGCGACGGCAGTAACGTCATGGACAAAACGGTTACAGCTGGTGTTGACACATCCATCGGTTCCACAACTCTGCTCGACACCTTTGAGGGCCTCTCCCACAACGACATTATAACTCTCACACTGGTGGAATTAACAGCAGATTCAGAAATGCAGCCTAGAAATGAACAAACTAAGGATTTGAGTGTTCCCAGCAGGAATGAAACACCAGATAGCTCGTCTGTTGTACGCAGCCCTGACATCAAGCTCTCCACCACCTCCAACGAACCCGAACCTGAACCTGAACCTGAACCCGAACCCGAACCTGAACCCGAACCTGAGGATGGCTCTTCCAGTGATCCCACATTTGTGCCCAGTGCCAGGAGAGGACGAAGGGGGCGCCGAGGAGTAGCCAAAGGCAAAACCACCAGCAAACAACAAAAAGGGAAAAAGGCAGCCGCGTCAAAAGCAGCTCCACCTACTTCACCGTCTGTTTCTTCAGACCCCTCAAAAGTAATTGGTAACAAACCTGTGGATGCTGCTGCTCAGGATAACACACCACTCGTTGAAACTACACAGCAAGCATCCCCAGTGTCTTCTACAGATACCTCACCTCTGACCACCACTCCCACCGTGCAGCCATCACTAGATCTTAATGCACGCTGGTCCTTCCTTCTCAGTAAACACCCATTGAACCACGTTCACAAGTCCATTGCTAAACTCACCCCTGCCTACCCACTTACGCAAACAAAGCCCACTCCTAACACTCACTCGACCCCCAACCCAGTGAGAAGACACCAGACTCCTGTAGGACTCTTCTCTAAACCACAGCTCAGGACAGAGGAAAGCGAGGGTCTCCCGCCGAAAGCTGCAGAAATGTACGGTGCATTCAGTGCAAAGAGCTCAAACACCACAAGTCAACTCCTGTCACCTGCACTTCTTAATGGCAAATCAAAGTTCTTTCAACCCATCACCTCTGACCACCAGAAACCACTAACGAACACTACAGCAATGTCTGTTACTTCACTTCCTGCGCCTGAAGTGAAGAGGCCTCTTGACATATCCTCGTCAAAGAAACAAAACAGCCAAACCTCAAAGCTTCCTCCTGGTCTCAGCGACACAGAAGTCCTCAGGTACAGGCTGATAAAGAAATTAAAAGCAAAGAAGAAAAAGCTTGCGAAGCTTAATGAACTGTTGGGTCAACAGGGGGGATCCAACCTCCGACCAGACAGCACAGACCTGGGCTCTCCTAACACCGTCACCTCCAGCACCTACGACGGCTCCAACTGTGACGAGTTCCTCTCTGATTTGCTTTCGCCTGCAACGACAGCCAGCAACTTGTCACCAGACAGCACTGGCTTCCTTGAGATGCTCACCAACGGGCAAGATGGAGTCGACCGCCTGGACAGTGGGGTTTACGCTGCTGGTGAGGTGTCGCAGACGAACGCAGTTATCAACGGGCCCAACACTGAAAACTTCCTGGATGAGTTTCTCTCGCAGGCTGCAGCTCAGCGACCGACCGAGATGGAGACGGAGGCGCTCGGTGCACTTGAACTTTTCATGATGTAGTCTGCATGCTCAAAGCACCTAAGGCAGCAGCTTCTTCCACCTAAAGATACAGTTTGCAAGTTTAAAGTATCTTTGTGTTGATATTCATCTAGAGATGATAATGAAGTTTGTATGCTTGTCAGTCATGTTGGAGACTGTATATTGAACCATGAAGGACATTTGTGAGCTCTGTCTTTTTTTTTTTTTTTTTTCTCCCTGCAACTTTGGCACTTTGTAGCATTTACACTGTTTGTAACAGAGTTGAATGAAGCCATCATGATTACAGTCAAAGGTGTTTTTTGGCAAATAGTTTGAAAGTTCTCATGAAACATTTTTTTGTATTTGTCATTTAATACTTTTAGATGACTTTGTTGAGAATTATTGTTTGATATTCAACTGTAAGAAAATGTGTTTGTGCTGTTTATGTTCAAACTTGGCAAGCTTCCCAGAAGGGGAATAAAGTATTTATATATAATTCATTTTTTAAATGTTGAAGTCACTGTGTATATTTTTTTTTAAGTCATACATACCTAATTATTTATGAGTCACAGTTTTGTACATATCACTCATAGTTCATATATTGATCATCCTGAGACTGTAGCTTCCTGTTTAGCTTATAAGGGTGGGACTAACAGATACTAGAAATAAAAGATAAATACTCTTGTAGAGGCAAAAAAAACCTCAAACAAATATTATTGATAAATGGATCTGAACTAAAATAAAGTGCTATACTAATAAGTTAGTTAGTGTCTATCAAAGACGTATTTTACCAATAGTATTGATGACTATCACTTCATCATTAGATGTACATTCATTCAGAGGCAACATTTATTACTGACATCTTGATTTTTTTTTTCCCCTGACCATAATATGTTGTCAATGCAATCTCATTTTATCATCATGAGTGTCAGAAATTTTGTGTAGTTAAAATTCAAGCTCATCGGCAGTGGTCAGTAATACAGTAATATAACTGAAATGAAGTAAATCTTAGTTATGTGCATATCTACAGTGTTACTGTAGTAAACACATGTAAACTAAAAGACAAAAGGGTGTTGTCTTTTGACTGGGACAACAGACATTTAGTCTAAATGATCTTCTTTCATGTCTCTAAATAAAAATGAAAATAATCACATACAGCCCAAGTATTCAGAAATATTTCCCTGGATTTTCTGTCCTTTTTTGTTTACTTTAACCATAACGTTAATAATAATGTTAAAACATACGACCCTCATACAGGCCACCTAGTGGCCCTTGTGATACAGTGAGCACAATTGTTTTACATCGATTTTAATGTGGTTCATTATATATTTATAGTTAGAAAGCTACATATCGCTAAAGGATAAAGTTGTTTCAATAATCAAAAAAGAAGGCGTTCCCATACCGGGAGTCGAACCCGGGCCGCCTGGGTGAAAACCAGGAATCCTAACCGCTAGACCATATGGGACGTGGTGTACGTGAACCTCCTCAATGCTTTTATCTGAATAATACATACTACTATGACAATAGTGCCTTCTTACATGATAGTGTGAACTTGTAGCATCGCTATTTATCCAAATGTTAATTACTGTGAACAACTTTGTTTTATTTAACTAGTCCTTTAACTACATGATATATTGATATTGTATGAAGTGTGCCAGGATTTAGTATGACCTTGACAGTGTTTAATTATTTTAATACATATAAACAATGGATCAAATTGAAGAGCTATCATTAATTCATTTATTTTCTATTCTTTATCTCTCTATTTCCTTTTATTACAACAATACACAGATTAATAATTATATGTCTTTACTCTGTCTTCAAATTATGAATTAATAACTGAATTCTTATTATTAAATTAATAATGTAGATGCATTTACAATTTGCAATTCACATTTTGCTTTCTTTTTTATTTATCCATCTTGCCTCATTCTAAATGAATTACTCAATTTCTAATACGTTGTTAGAAATGTATCAATTTATTATAATTATGCTAATTTCCGTAGCAGCGAGGGAGTGGGATGGCAGCTTTTATAGGAGTTAATCCATCAATAGGAAAAGATCATTCTGTACAGCTTTCTCTGTGCACACCATCTGTTGGAATAAACTGGAGAAATTAAAACATCATTGGGGGGAAAAAGCAGAGAGGATGCTGCATTACCATTCAAAAGCACATGCAGGTGCTGTTTGACCGTAGGTAGGCCATATCAGAATAGGCCAGTCATTGAAGCATCATCCTTTTAATGAGTATCACACAACACAATTTACTCAACTACTTGAGGGTAATTTTGAGGCCTTGTCTTGGTCTTGCTCATCTACCAGAGACGCACTCTCAAAGATCACCTACTAGAAGATCGATGAACATCAAATATTACCATAGAGAGGAAGTAGCAGGCAACTTGTGTGTATTAAGACAGAGCATCATTTACATAAAGAGGAAGCAACAAACAAACGTGTATGTAGGGTGGAGGTGGGATGGAGACTAAATGATGTCACAGAGGGACAGATCAGGCTGTCTGAATAACTGTATGAATACTCAGTTCTGCTCGTGAAAGAGAACAATCCCAACCTCTCCATCTATCTGCTCCTATACAGCTCGCAAAATAATCATGGACAACAGCATAGTGGTGGAAAACATCTACCTCCTGGTCATCGTCACACTCATCAGCGTACTTCAGAATGGTGAGAGAAAACAATTAAAAAACAAAATAATAGTCAACCACAAGTTTTTATTTTTATTTAAAAAAACAGTAGTTTAAGATGTGAGAAATGCTGTGATAATGACATGGATGATCTCACTTTTTTTTTTTTTTTTTTTAATTTGTTTTTGTGTTTTAAGCATTCTTTGCCCACAAGGTAGAAAAGGAATGCAAGACAATACATAATAACCACACATCTGCTTGTGAACGAGTGTCTTGTGCCAAGTAAGTTTGATACTCGGTTCCTCTGTTTGTTATAATTCCTGCTATATTTCCACAGTGAATGGATGGCTTTGTGCTTCCTGCTGTAACACACAGAAACTTTCCATTTGGTTTTATACCCCACGCTCACACCTAATATTAGCTTTAGTGAGAGGCAGTGCTCATTTGCCTGAACACTCCTAGATATAGGGGGAAAGTTGGTGCAGAGCTCATTTGAATGGTTGCTAGGAAAGCAACAATGGCCATTAGGTGAACCTTTTTTTTCTTCCTGTTAGGTGAATCATCATCATTTGTAAGTCTAGTTAAGGTTTCAGTCTGTGTGTCTATGCAATCTAAAACCAAGCTTGTCCAACTGTCTAAAATGTCATTTCTGTGCCTTGTTACAAAATTAGCACATAAACATACAAAAAACTCATGAGTAGATTTACCTGCCTTCTTAGATACTTATTAATTTTATTCATGTTACACACACTTCACCAGTTAGATTTCACTTACTGTGTAGTCAGAATAATAATCAATCAAATAATCAGTTTTTGCCCATAAAGATATTGAAGGACCTCATCAGTCCACGAGCAACAGCACACTTCCTGTTTTCTAAGAGGACATGTCAAAGCCACACCCTGGATTTCTAAAAATAAGTTTAATCCTTGAATCTTCAGCTTCCTACAAGCATCTAAAACCTCAAAGGCTTCAAATACAGTTTCTTTCAGGATATCCAAAACGTGTTAAAATGAAGAAATATTTGAGGTGAATAATTGCATTCAATTGCATAGCTCATATTTCATTGTTGATTGCACATGTGTACTGTAAATAACTGTAAATCCTGTCCATACTGCCAATTACCACACTTATATTTATACAAATAACTCCGTTTACACTGTCCACGCTGTTTTTTGCAAAAGAGAGAAACGAAATTTCGATGCTCTGTATGTCCTGTACACATAGCAGCATTGACAATAAAGTTGACTTTGACTTCGACTCATTACAGAACAGTAATCCAAGTAGTAAGTGAAGTTTGTGAGGCAGCGGTTTTATTTCCAAGTAAATGAAACAGATAACAATCAAGCATCATAGTTCATTCACGCTCATAAAGACTGAACTCTGATTTATTTCCTTTCTTATTATTTAACACTTTAAAGGTTTTAGAGACCTGAAGTGGTTTATTGCAGTTTATTGCAACAGCCAGTATGTGCCAACTCTGACGCTGTGGGCTCAGTTTTTCCTGGCATCACATTTCAACTTCACCAAAAGTTCAGAAAGCTTGAGTTTTATAGCTCATGCACTGTTGTTCTATACCCGTGATCTTTTTTTATTCTTCACAGCTACTTCTCTACTCTGCAATATTTCCCAACATCCATAAAGAAAGGGTTAGGTTTCCGCTGCTGCTCAGTCTGTAACAGATTGCTGATTGCTTCATAGTTTCTTGTTACAGGTGACTTCCTTGAATTAGCTAATTGCAGTTCTTTTCCAGGCGTAACTGCATGGATGCTTACCCCACTTTCCTGGCAGTGATGTGGTGTGCCGGCCTTTGTCTTAATCAAGGTAATCATTAACCAGTTATTGTAAATGACATATCTCCATTGAACATTGTACACACACATACAAAGAAACACAACTGAAAACACATTTCGCATTAGTGAGGTCAGCCACGGATGACTCTCAATAAGGACTGACACGCGATAAGCATTTCACTTCATCCCAAAGTTGTTTTATGGGGTTATGGTCAGGGCCCTGTGAAGGCAACTACATATCAGAAATGTAATTGTATGCTGTGACATTAAAACCTCCCCTAGTTGTAAAAATATACAAACTTAGTTAAACAGCCCCTGACTATAAAAGGTGTGTCTACATTATGGATTTACATACAGGTTATATACAGGATTCTGACTGTTTTTCTTTTTTTCTATCATTTGTTTGAAGCTCCTGCCGCCTTTGCTGGGATCATCTACATTGTAGTCAGGCAGAAGTACTTTGTTGGATACATGGGACAAACCTCTCAAAGGTAAATGAACACAAGTAATATACTCATCGAGCACTTTATTAGGAACACCTGTGAGATCCTAGTGGGTGGTGGTGGTGTACTGGAGTGCATATTTTGCATTACTTCCCTTCCTCATTAGCATACATAAATGTGAAAAATATTGTTTAGAAGTCTTAACATTTAAAAAAAAAAATGTCTTTTTTAGCACTCCAGGCTACCTGTTTGGAAAACGTATCCTCAGCTTCCTGTTCCTGATGTGCCTTGTGGGCATCTTCAACTACCTGCTGACACGCTACTTTGGCAGGAACTATAAAGAATACGTAGAAACCATCACCGGCGCTGCATCTGCTCTGCTCCTCATCCCTTAGTCCAGTGTGTGGCATATAACAACACTTCCGTTTTTTTGTTTTTTTTTAACCAATGAGCATTGTTGAATTAAAACTCTGTTCTTTTTTTTGTAAAAGAGCCTTTATTGTATTTGAGTTTGGTAAAAAATAAATAAAAATACATTTAGCATAAAAAATGTTATTCATTAAGAACAAAAGTCTGCAAACATCTGGTTTGTAGCAGAGATTTGAGCCCTTTTAAACAATTCAGACGGACAGACAGAAAATTCATACATACTCTGCAGGTCATTCAGAATGTCCTTGTCAGTGTTTTATCAGCCTTAGTCATATCTTGACGCAACAGGTAATGTAGTAGGTCCTGCACATAAGCAGACTAATCTGACTTCGGGTCATCGTTCATTTGGCAGATTGATAATTCCAGATTTTTACGACCAATCTTCTGTTGATGAAGAAAGTCGCCTTTTCATGTTTTCTTAAAGAGGCAGACTCCATCAAAAAGCGTGCAAATAAACTTGCCTTTTTTCCTTACTCTTCATCATCCACTGCTTGCTCATGTCAGTTTCAACTTTAAAATAGTAGGAGATATGAGCAGAGAAGACAGGTTAGGGAGTGTAATGCAATTACAATATAAACATTACTTTTCACATGTTAAAAGAAGAATAAAAGACAGTTACCTCAAATGTTCTCTTGCTGAAGCCAAACCAGTGTGGGAAGTCCAAGAGGGCATCAGAATAGTATTTCAGAGTAAAGGAGGTGTCTCTCCACACAAGTTCGACTTTTATCTGGTCCTCAGTCATAATGTCGATGTTTTTTGCTGCCCAGCTCTTCAGTGCTTCAGTCAGGTCGATCTGAATGAAATTAAAAGTCTCTTTAAATACTCACATTTTGGATTGCAGTCACAGAATAACTCCTGGAATGTAATAAACAACATAAAAGTGACGTATACAATAGAAAGACTATAAAGTCCTGCTTACATCCACCCTGTAGCTTTCTCCAGCGACAGAAGAGATGGCCCAGTCCAGGCCTTTTTCCATCTGCCACCTGATGAACGGGTCATTGCCATCGATGGACACCACATACTGCTTCAGCACTGATACAGGGTAGAGAATAATTTATGATGATGATGATACACAGACAGAGAGATGAAGAGAGGAAGCAGTAAAACATGTTCATACTATTATAATTTATCTACTCCACCCTTTGTTTATGGCAGGAAGCCGACAGTCACCCATCCAAACTGAATGACACACTTAACCCTGTAATGCCTGACCCACAGAAATAATGGACAGTAAATTCTGATTTCTTGAATCTGGAACTTTTATTTGTCCCATTCACAAAATTAAAAAAAAAAAAGAAATACAAACAATTATTTGCATATAGGTTTTTGCATTTATATAGTACTGTGTTTGAACTGTTGTGATTATAAATCAGGAGTTGGAAGACAAGTATCAGATTGGATATAAGAGGCTTTTGAGTGAAGTTTTTACCATAAGGTGATGCAATAGGTCTCAAAAATGCTTGTATCAATTTTGATACATTTGGCATTATAGGGTTATACAGCTTCAAGTACTTACTGGTTTCAATTAAAATGCTATTTTGTGCTCACTAAAACATGCCAGTGGTGTCTCTGAGGGACATTTATTTTCACTGTGTAATTACACACACGTTGCAGACAGGTTTAAGTTACCTCTGGTCTCAGGGGGTGCTTTTTTGTTCGAAACGTTTTCTGCGCAGACGCACATCAGGTAGATTCTCTTGGACAGCAGACTCTTTCTGAAGCTGGTGTACTCCCATAAATTGTGCATTTTAACTGTCCTGTTTTGGGGGAGAAAAGCAAATCAGAATAGTTTTGTGCTGCCAGTTTGTTATTTGTAAATGGTGGGTGTAAAAGGTGCAGCATCCTAGATTTTCGTGTTTGCTCACCTTCCGAGCGACTTCTGGAAAACGATGTTCCTCCCTGTGCAGGATTGGAAGTCATCGATGAGCACCAGGCTCGTCTCCGGATCGCTGTCGACTGTGTAACCGGAGCTGTGAGGCACCACGGAGAAACCTGCCGGAGGGTTTCTCAGAAACTCTTCGACTTCTGTCACTCCCATCCTGCTGTGGGACATCTCGTTTATCTGCATCGTGTCACTCTTTTCTGCTGCTGCTTTTATATCCTGACTAAAGTCTGCTGCTTTAACGTCACACCATCGTGTAAAGTTAGACGCGCTTAAACGCGTGCGTCTTCCGGTCTCCTACCAAAAGTAAACCTTTTATTGCAACTGCCTGCGTTATATAGCTGACATTTCCAGTCACTTAATCGATGATTAGCAAACAAACATTGATAATAATCAACAATTAAAATAATCATTAGGCTGTATATACTGTACAGAACCACCTACTGTTTGTATATAAAGTAACTTATCACATTATGTATTTCCTGCTTACAAAACCAGTTCTGCCTCTATATAGACATCGTTGTTTCTATACAGGCTTTTTTTTATTTTTAAAAACTACATGCTTGTACATAATAGTGATATATTTATGTGTAATTATCTTTTTTGGCTTTGTTCTCTATTTTTTTTTCTGAGGGTAGTTAACTACATATAGTTCAATTACTAGTTTAACTGCTGTAGTCCCTGAATCAAACACACCAGATATGATAATTTACTGTGATGTAGTTTGGATTTGTAGTTGAAGTACTTTCTGAAAGCAGAATTTTTTGGGGAGCAGTTTGTTGGCAGGTATACCAACACACAGCAGAATAATAGTGCAACTTAGAAATGTAGGCGAGGCAAATAATCATCTTCAGCCGTTGAGGCATATTTATTAACGATGGCAAACATAACACTGCTCTTGATTGTCCACATCTGGCAGAGATTGAACGGGCCAGGAGTCCAAGAGAGTTTCTCAAGACCAAACAGCACTTTTTATATTGGGCGTGACGTCACCAATACACTTGACCTCTGATATTAAATCAATAACTACCCCTGGTGGAGTGGAACACATCTTGTACAAAATACATCAATCATACACTTTTTACATTATGTCAACACAGTTAAAATGTAATTTTTTTTCACCATATAGTAGTTAGTAGTTTGGTAAACTCCAGTTTTAAAGTAGTTTCCCCTATCTATCTATCTTTCTGATAGATTGTTGTGTGTAAGTACATTTAGAGCCATTAGTAAAATCCTTGCATGCATACACATACAATAAAACTGTTTCTGAGTCTGATTAGTTATGGCAATACAGTGATTTAGCTACACGATGTATAAAAACTTATATAAAAAAAAGTATAAAAGTAAATATAAAGACTGTATTCATAAAGTGGAATAAAAATATGTTATTCATATATAACATTATCCAGATCTAACAGATTAACTACTTGGGTGAAAAATGCCTCATTTAAATAAATAAGTATATTATACCAATTAATATGCTTTTAATCTGAAAGCAAGCGTGTTTACTTCCTTTATAAATTATTTACATTATAAAAACAAAACTAATATTGTATGTATTATAGGCTGTATAGTGTGTATATAATAATAACAAAGTTCAACTAATTGAAAAACGCCTGTATATTGTTTCATTTTGTGTCTATAAGACGACTGACACTGGAATGTACAACTTTGTGTGAAGCCACTTGAAGGCAGCGTTTGGCCCTGTGCTCTGGAACAACAGCAAGCAACACTTGACCTCAGAAGAAAACCACTTGAAAAACGTTTGTTTGAACACTGAGTCACCTTGTGATTCACCAACAGCATGCAGCATATTTGTTGTTATCAACAAACTACTCAACGTGCAGGCTTTTCCACAAATGTCACATTTCACAGCAGAACCAGCCTTCCTTTTTGTGGCTAAAAAGTCAGTGTTTAGCCTCCGTGGTCAGGAGGCTGTTGACTCATTTGTTCTGGATGTCTCCACCAGTCTGCATGGCCAACAACAGAAAAAGTGTGTCCTTCCTGGATACTACTTCTTCATACGAGACTGTAAACAATACCTGTCCTATTGAAAACAAAACATCATGATGGTCTGACTCACAGTGCTTTGACTATACAAACCAGAGAGATGATATTACAAACACATGTACAATCTAAAATAATAATCTCAAACACAGCATTTGTTAAGCCTATAAAGTTCAGTTTCTTTTTATTAGTTTATTTGTAGTGTAGCTAAGCTCTGACCTCCCTGTGCAGGGTAGATACAGCTGCTCTGAGAGTCAGTGCAGCTTTTACTGATCTGCAGGACTGAGGAAGTTTGTGGAAAAACACACGACTCGGACTGATGTAAATGATAACAGAAGATATATGTCGTCCTAACTTTTGCTGGTGTGTCGAAAACAGACACTTTGGAAAACATTTTTTGTCATTTGAGAGGAGAGGGTTTTTAAAAAATTAATGTAATGAGAATTTACTGTAAAAAATAAACATAAAAACAAGGGTATGCTAATAGACTCGTCTTTGCAGCTATATTAGAATAATTTCTGCTTTCTTTATTTCCCAATGACACTAAACTGAATATTTTTGGCTTGTGGACTGTTGGTCAAGACAACACAAGACATCTGTAGGCTTTGGGAAACAGTGATAGACATTTTTACCTGATATTTTGTAGACTTTATTCTTCCACTCAACTACATTTCAGAGGGAAATATTGTACTTTCTATTTCACTCCAATTCAGTACGAATAATCTAATGATATCAAACGAATACTTGAGTACTTATACTTAAATGGGAGTGTGTAGTAATGGTAGTAAGCTAATAATTCACTGTCCGCTAGAGGTCGCAAAAACGCCGCACACAGACTAAATTACAGCAGACCTCTGCCAGTACAGGAATGGAGCTAACCAATTTCTCCAGTTAAACATGAAAAGACCGTGATTTTGTATAAAAAAACAGCAGCTACAGGAGCCATGTCACCTCATAATGTGGTTACCGGATATAAACTGGTCGCTGTGCTTCTTCTTTGGCTCGGTAAGTACAGTCAACGCATGACTGACACAGCTGCTGTTAGCTAACCTGCTAGCGTCAAGCTCGATACACTGACAAAAAGACCGGATGCTGCTTTCGAAATGACCTTCAAAGTAATCGTGTCAGTCAGTGTAGCAAAATTTAACCCAACAACACGTGACAGTTTGGGAAACATATCAGTAGAAATTTAATTCGTTAAACGTTACCCAGGTATGTTATTCGTCGGTGTTTATCTTTGCTTAAAAATAGCAAAATATATTTTAAAAAAGTCTTATTTTGAAATTGTAATAAAAACGAAGTGTTTTTATTGATTGTGGGTAGCCTTTGGTAGCTTCACGCATCACAAAAAAGAGCAGGTGATACGGTGAGTTTGTAAAAGAGAAGGTTGAAATTAATTTAGTATCTGCTGTCAAAGTTTGTTTGAGTCTGATGATATGTACAGATACAATAACACAGTAGCTTGCATGTGAATAATGAAGATAATTTGTGAACTAATTAAAGTGTGCATGCTGCAACGTTTGATATGAAATTTGATTTAATTGCGTCGGTAACCTTAGTTCACCTGTCACTTTTTCTTGACTGTAGTTTTGCAAATCAACGGCTCTGCACTCCACACGCGTGTTTTCAGTAACTCTGATTTGACCTGTGCTCAGGTTGAAGCTGGGTGGAGCAATGCTGGGAAATAGTTAAAGGGAAATACACACACACACACACAGAGTCCCGAGAAGAGGTCTCATCAGGCTAAATAAGTGTGCAGGGACTTAAGAATAGACACTGGATAAGCTTAACCTGTTTTACACCTGGATCTGTAACAATAATCATTATTCCCTCCGTTTTTGTATTTTTTCATATTTTTTTTCACTTGACATATTATAGCGTGAAAACAAACCTCAGGTGTAATTATTGATGGCTGCAGGTATCAATTATATAGCACCTTTCAAGGGCAGAAGTCACAAAGTGCTCCACAACAAAAGCAACAACAAACACAAAACAACAAAACAGTTAAAAACACAAGGCAAAGCCAGAAACAAACAAAGCAAATTAAACAAAAGCAAGTCTAAACATATCATGATGCAAACAACATACTTCACTAATAATTATTGTCTTTATTGATAGTTTTTTTTAAAAATTATTATTAATTAAGAAATTAATATGT
This sequence comes from Pampus argenteus, assembly GCA_036937835.1. Taxonomy (NCBI): domain Eukaryota; kingdom Metazoa; phylum Chordata; class Actinopteri; order Scombriformes; family Stromateidae; genus Pampus; species Pampus argenteus. Next base: position 10,731,062 of record CM072874.1, read on the forward strand.
TTAGTCTATGAGTGCCAAAAAATAGTGAGAATGTGATTGCAATATTTCTTGCTTGTTTTGTCTGGAAAACAGTCCAAAACCTTTTTTTTTTTTTTTTTTGCTTGACTTTAAACATTTAATCAGTTATCAACACTGCTAAAGAATTGGCTCCACTAATGTGCTGCATTTTACTGATATATTGATAACGCTGTTGCTTTTTTCTCACCGCCTACAGGTTCCAATGCTGGAGGCAAAAACACAGGACATGCACACGTAAGTGCTGTCCCCAGATCCTTGCTGTGATTATGCTTCATCATGTGGCTCAGCAGTGTGTGTCAGACTTAACGAGAATCCCTCTGTGTTCCTACAGGAAGCAGAGCACCAGCAGCACACCACACACAGCACTGCCGGTGAGTAACGGGATTTCACTGCAGATGGTCTGATATTTTGTCTGTAGTGACACATGATTTTAGGAAAACAAATCTGGTTTTACAGTGCATTTAAATAAGGTTTGATTTTCCATAACTCCACTTTATAATGCCCAGAGTGTACGGTTGTAGAGCTCAATCCAGACACCAAAATCTTGGTGAGATTATTTATTAGAATAAATAAATCTGAGGGCAAGAGAACTAAAAGTTATATAAGTCAGATGTAAATGAAGCTTAGAAGGTGCATTATCTTACTCTAAGAGGGACCTAGTAAAGAAACATAAAGAAGAATTTAATTATTGCAACAGCAAAAAAAAACAACATTCATCATCATGTCTCTTTTCTTTTCTCTTCCTAATGTGTTGTTCCTCTATTTTTTTTTTGTCTGTATACTAGTCTCAGATTTGGAGGAGGTGGTGCTAGTGATCCAGAGTCAGAGGAGCTCATACCACGCCCGTCGAGGTGGACAGAGGAAAGTGGAGGTTCTGGAGCAGGCAGCTGAACTTAGACAGGTAACTCCTGGATAGTTAAGTGGCTGGCACTGCCTTGTTTCCCAAAGCATCTTAACCCTAAGATGATGTTAAAATCCTTTTTACAAACCTTGAAATCTATGAACATTTTCACATTTTATTATTTTATTGATATATGTATTTTTTTGCGTGTCATGTTCTGGTAATACACAGGATAATGTTTCTTATTTAATGTGTGTCCGTGACTTTGGGGGAACAAGTTGGAGTCGTGCACTTTTGTGGTATTACACTGGTACCAATAGGTGTCCTCCTTGCCATAGAGCTCCCCTACCTGAGCTCTCATAGTGGTTATTTGGTAATATGTACCCGCAGCATGGCTGTGAAAACTAATTTGTCATAGACCCTCAGTGAGATGAAATGACATATGGACATGACAGTCTGCTGTAGAGACAAAGAATTATTGATTTTCCTTAGATGGGAATGAGTACTGCGAAATAAAAAGACATCTGACAAGTAGAAAGACAGCCTCTTACTAGTCTTTGATTCTTCGTCCAACCTCATTGTCAGTCCAGAAATTGTTCCCTGAAAGTAGAAATGGTGTAAAGCAATCAGCAGAGGCTCTGTGAAAAAAAAAAAAAAAAATCTACAGAAACATATTTTACAAAAATGTCAGGCAGTGGTCAACGCAGGAAGTACGCAAATGTTCGTTCACTGATAAAAACCATCAGAGCAAGAAATCTGTTCTTGTAGGTTTGTCAAGCAACAACTTTAACCCTGAGGGAGACATTTTGGAGAAATTATCAGCTAATTGATAACAATGTGTCATACGGTCTGCATTGCATTTACTGTAGTCTCTCAACCTCTCTCTGTAAGTCTGTTTCGCCTTTATTTAGTGAGGAGCCCTCTGCAAATCACATTGCAGCCTGTAAACAATAAATATGGTGTCGCAGCTGGCGAAAATTTAATCACATATGCTTTGTTTGTGAAAACAGAGTGTATGTCGCTGGCGACATGGTGGGAACATTGATTGAATTTGACACGTCTATGATTGTTTTGTTTTGCAGCCATGTGTTGCGAGGCGGTGGTGGTGTTTACGCACCAATTTTCCCCCTGAGAGATAGAAAGAAAATGCAGTTAAGGTCGGGAGAATGTCAAAAAACATCAGCTTAGCTCCATTTTTTTTAATAAAGGATCCACACAAAAAAGTGAATTAAAATGAATTAAATTAAATAATAGGTTACTATTCTTGCAGCAATGAAGAGCAATTGTGCACTCAGGAGGAATGTGTGAGGTGATCTTAAGACAACAGAGATGACAGTATAAAAGAGTACAGGAGAACAAAAATATTATTTATGTTTCCCACCTCATATTTCCTATTTCAAGCCTCTCATTCTTACAGTTTCAATTTGATTTACTGACAAAAGTTTTATTTCCCAGAATCTCTTGAGTTGAAAAACACACTTATCTCAGAAACATTTAGTCATTACCTTTTATCAGTGACAACATCCACTTTGCCCTGGATTTCACCCTATCACGCTACGATACACTCTGATTGGTGGAGGTTGTTAGGGGGGCGTGCACATTGACAAGAAATCTGCAGACACTTCTGTTGGGAAGAAAAATATATTTATAACTTTATCTGAAGATAATATGGGGGCTTCAGCCATAGCCATCTGAGTTACAGAAAAACTCTCCTTGTGTCTTGATGAACGCAGTTGTCTTATTCAGCTGGAAGTATTGTAACACAAAGAGGGAATTTGGGACCAAAAAGACTTTGAAAGATATTAAACGGCTTGAGACAAACTTTTAAACTGAAGGGTTATGGAGTTTGTCCCCCATTACTTACATTAAAAGTGCAAATGTGTCAATTTTCATTTAAGCACCTTTATGACAGACTTTAAAAAAAAAAAAAGTGATTCTGTCCTTTTAATACTTTCATGTCAATCAATTTTCTATAATTACGTATTCAATCTCTACTAATAAAACAAAATTAGAATGATTGTGGACAACAAGATAACCGGTTTCATTATAATGTGTTTTTGCTGAATTTAATATTATCGCGTATAAATAGAAAAACAACAAATCTTTGTTGTTTTTGTTGTGAAAGTTCACTGTGTAAGAGAGATAATTAGAGGTATAAACTGAAACCCAAAATATTCAAGAGAAACATGATTGATGTCACTATAGTGAAATCCATCTCGACAAAATTGAAGGAATATTCTGCCGTCGTTCACAAAAAGCATTTTCACAGAAACTGAATGAAGGAAAAGAGAGTTAGAAAGTGCTGATAAGAATAAGACAAGCTTCATTAATAGCACATTTGGATGCGTGCGGGTGTATAATCATCGTATGCTGGCAGGCTGTGATGTGTTGTCTAAAGGTAGACAAGTGCATCAAGTCTCAAGATTTGATGTTTATTTACAGCTAGATAGACCTTGATTGGGGCAAGCTGTTTTGATGAGGGCAGGTTGTGCGTCATGCGTTTTTAGGACTGACGTATGGCCAGGTGTTTATTTCAACTGAAGCTGAGATTAAAGGGGCCCATTTGGCAAACGCTCATAAACTGAGAGACGCTGACACCTTGTTGTCTGGCTGACAAATGCTTGTATTCTTATTTAGGTGGTGAGACTTCCAGTTATTCGTAAACAGGTGTAGCGCTTTGTTTACACGAATTTATACCTACATCTTGGTTTAATATTTTTTAGGGAAGGATTATATTTTGTCACATCGATCTTCATTTAGTATTGGCTGTAAGGAGAGGCTATTAATCCAAGACGTCACTGGCAATGCTGCGTCTTTTCAGCCTCATTATCCAACCTCATTACACGCTGTCTCATTTGGCTGCCGCTCTCTGCTCTTCTTCTCTACATCTTACAACAACACTTGTAAGCAGATGGTAAAAACCCCTTTGCATCCTCAGTCTGAAATTAGACTGAAACAAAACCAAAACACACACACACACACAAATTAATTCAACACTTGATTTTCCATCTTGTGTGGGCTCCCCAGTGGTACAATATCACAGTATCAGGTTCCCGTATCGTCTCTTTCTATTTACAGTGTGTGTGTGTTTGACTCACGCTTACATGCAGCAGGTTTAATACAGAAATGATTTTCAGATGCATGATTTAGTATTGTCATTGTGTTTTGTCCTAACTGTACCTTTACTGTGTCATATGAGACAATTGAGGCACTACAAAGAGTGAAAAGGTTCTTCTTGATAAAATTGAGCACTGCACTCCTCCTTAGAGTAAAATGTAGATGTGAGCTTTAAAGCAATAGTGGGTAAATAATAGAGACTGTCCTCCTGAGAAAGAAACAGTTGAAATGACGTCTATATATGTATATGTCGACAATTTTCCTCATTCAGAGGCCGCAGGGTGGATGAAGGATATAACCATGGACTTTGCCACAGGAGACTGTTGTTCGTTTCCTGTTTCCAACCATGATTAGGACAGTTATTTAAAGAACCACAACTACGATCCTCCTCTAACCTTACTGCATTAATTATTATTGTAGCCATGACAATGAAGGTTGCCTAATTTTATTGGAAGTAGTAGCTTTAACCCGCATCACGTGTTTTTCTCACCTTAACAAAATGATCATTTTAGCCCAAACCGTGACATTTCTCTAAATCTAACCAGACTTTAACCACAGCATTTTTTAACTGTGATTGGCAACAGTTTTTGGAAAGCAAACACAAAGTGCATGATCAAATGACATATTTGGACATTTAATTGGGACGACTTGTTTAATTATTAATATTTTGAAATATGCATTATTACTTTTTGTATGAGAAGATTGAAACCACTCTCATCTTGGTCTGTTAAATATGATTGGGATAATTTGGGAATTCAGATCTTTAATTCACACATTATATTGTATTTGTTAAAACAAGAAGTTTTGGTTTTATGTTAAGGTGTTTAAGTAAAGCTAACCAGCTGCTGGCTGTATGAGAGTAATAAGGATCTACTTATCTAACTTTTTGCAAGAAAGCAAATCATTTTCCAACATATCAAACCATTCTTTCTTAGAGCAGCTCACAAGTGACCCATGTAATAATTATTATATTTTGTGTTTTTAACTATCTCCATTTGCAGCTAAACATTAACAAGAAAACTGACCTGATATAAAAATTGGATGGAATAGAAATAAAAACAAAATCAAACTGGAGTATGAAGATATGTCTGTTGCTGACAAGGACAAGGAGGGACATCACAGAAAACATCTAGTACTACACTGACAAGTACAGACAAATCCAAGGAAAGAGAAACAAAACCAATGCCAGCTTAATTTTTGTTGTTTGCAACCATGAAGAATGCAAAGTTATGTAAGAGCGTGTGAAATCCTACAATGAAGCTGCAGCTGCTGCTGCTAAGCCATAAACCTGCCCTACACTCAACTTAACTGTCTTTTCAACATGTGTCTCAGAAGGTGGTAACTTTCCACTATCTGGGCTGCTTATAACCAAAGTCCAAAAAATATAATTAATATATTTTATTCTTAATATTACAAAAATGGGTAAAAGTGGACGATTTGTACTTTTATCTTTTGCTTTGGTTGATGTATAAATAACACACAGGAAAGAAGCAGAATCAATTTCAAACCCAAAAAAGAGTATGTGCATTAATTCTTAAATCTGTGTGTCTTGCAGTGCTATGAATAGCTACACTGGAGAGTTTTGGGCATAGTGAGTCACTTGGTAAGGAGGGAGACCTTAAACAGTGGCATCTGAATCACCTCCTTCCCCATTTTAAGCCTGTCGTTATCAATCTGTCATCAAAGCTGTACAAAACTACAAACGGTGCACGCAGCAAGATGTACAGATGTTGTTACACAACATCAAGGCCTCACCACCCACCTGGACGTGCTGTCTAGGTATATTCAGCAGTACGTTTGTCAAATTACGTGCAGCGCTGACAGTGAGCAGCCTTCCTGTCAAAAATTGGAGATACCCATTGCATATTGCATTGAAATGCAATAAACGATAAGAAATAAGGAAAGTGTTTAATTTCCATTATTTAACTAACTTTACAAAATTACACATTAATAAACACCCACATTGTATAAACTGTGATTAACAAAACTTGAGTCTTGATAATGGCGAAATGTATTTATATACATGTTTTTAATATTATAAATAACATCTTGTAACTACTGCTTATTTCCTCCGCTACCTCTTTCCTATGTACTAATACAGTACATGCAGTATATGGTGCATATATAAAGCACAAGATACAGTCTGTACTCATCATAAATCAAATGCATTAAAATAAAATCAAAAATATATTTTTTGTTTTGAATCTTTTGTACTGTGTTTTTAATGTGACTTTGGCATAAAGGTGAATTAATTTAAGGTCATTTTATAAAATTCAATTGTTGTTGATTCATGCAGGGAATCCCAGTTGTTGTTCTTCTTCATGAGCTGTCAGGGTATGAAGGTGATTGGAGCATCCTCCCTGCACTTCCTCTGTGAGTTGCAAACACACATATAGAGATGATGGACACATCAATGGTATTCAAGAATATTTTGTTGCTTTAATGAGTCCCCGTGACGGAAATCAAGGTTTAAAGCTAATAACTTCTTGTGGATATTTCCAGCCTCTCTGCCTCTTACGGTCAATCAGCATCCTGGTTTGTCTTCATTGAGGAGGAAACTAGAGTCACACTGGCTGCTCTGCTGCACGTCCTCCACAGATATCAAGCCCATGAGGTAAGATGCACACACAGATATGCAAACATCAAAGCCCAGACAAATAACTGAGCTGCCTTCCTTTCATGTCATCCTGTATGTTTGAAACTGTCAGGAATGGTTCTTGGGTAAGCGTCTCAATGACAACGAGGCTTCCATCATCCACCACTATGCCTTCTCTGAAGACCCCAGCTCATTTGGTTATCCTGACCCTGCAGCAGGCTGGGCTCTCAGCACACCCCTGCTCCAGAGGTATGTGCAGATGTGTAGACCATGTGCACTTTGTGTATAATTAGTATGTGAATGTGTCACCATCAGTATGTGTCTCTTCTCTTCTCACCGTCACATGTTTCAGACTCGCTGAGCGGATCCAGCACGGGCATCTGAAGTCAGATTTTACTATTGACTTGAAACATGAGGTACTTTGAAACAATTTCTTCAAGTTTTGTGAATTGTGTTTTCATGCTCATCCCCCAGCTATCATCATGATAAAATAGTTATGTTTTTATTACTTGGTTCTGGTTCAGTCCTGCTTTGTGCCTCAACAACTGCTGCCTGCTGAGCTGAAATGCTTAGACATACACTGATCAGCCACGTTAAAACCACCTTAATTTTGTGTAGGTCCGGTAGGTACAGTTCTGACCCATCAAGGCATGGACTCCACAAGACCTCTGAAGGTGTCTGGCACCAAGACTTTAGCAAGTTGCAAGATGAGGCCTCCATGGATTGACTTTGTTTTCCAACACATCCCACAGATGCTCAATCGGATTGAGATCTGGGGATTGGCCAAGGCAAACCTTGAACTCTCAATTTGTGCTATAGTAGCTCTTCTGTGGGAAGCAGCAGATGTGTTAGGTTTTGCTCCCCCATGACTCTGCTGCTGGTTCCCCGGTCGTCCTTCCTTGGACCACTTTTGGTAGGTACTGACTTCTGCATACAGGTAACTTCCCTTTGGAGATGCTCTAACTCAGTCATCCAGCATCGCAATTTGACCCTTGTCAAAGTCACTTAGATCCTCACACTTTCCCATTTTTCCTGCACATTAACCTGCTGCTTAATATATTCTACCCCTTGACAGGTGTCATTGTAATGAGATAATCAAAGTTATTCATTTCACCTGTCAGTGGTTTTAATGTGGTGGCTGATCGGTGTATAACAGTGATCGACAGTATTCCCCCAGTGACATGATAGGCATTTGGTTGGGGAACATATATATATATATATATATATATATATATATATATAAGTTAAGTTTGTGTTTTACTTTACCATCTAGACCCAACAAGCACATTAATAATTCATAATGTGACTCCTCTTTAAAATGCAGGGGACAATGTCTTGAACTTTGAGCTGTGTGTCCCTCTAGAATTTACCAAATGACTTTTGGGTAATTCAGAATAAATTATTGGACAGGTAAGTGTGTATGTGAGAGACACTGAACCATTAAGAGGTCCAGTGCTGTCAGGAGTTATAGTTATTTACTGTTTCAGCAGCCACAAGGAGCTGTCACCTTGGAGGTAGAATTGATTGTTATAACTTATAATGTATTTTATATGCTGATCATTTTTCCAACTTGTTCGCTGTTTCTGTGTTACTGTGTTAAACTATTATGCCATTATATTTGTCTCCATGTCTGTCTTCACTTTTCTAGATTGCTTTGTATATTTGGGAGGAAGGAAATGGTCCAAAGCTCACGTCAGTTTCAGAGTTTTGTACGGAGCCAAGAGACAACTGTGCTACCACATTTACAACCTACATGCCCAACTGCGTATGTACATCTCTACACGTCTATACAAGTTCTTAAAGGATGTCCCTGTATGTGTGTATAAACATTTGTCAGCATGAATTCATGTGTGACTGTCGGTTATTACTGATCTGGACTGAATATGTACAACTCGTGTAGGTGTGACATGGTTCCTCTGTTGGTAATTAAAGATGAAATCAAGGACATTTCTCATGGTTGCTCCTATAATGCATCACCTTCGATCCCATTTACAAAATGTCTGTGTGTGGTTAGCCAAGTAGACCATATATCTGGATTACATACATGCTGTATATTTACTGTGCCAGGATGATAACAAATATGATTTAAATAGTAATATCACAAAATACAACATTAACATGTGCTCAAAGAAGGAAAGAAAAACCGTTGCGAGGCAGCAGATGCATCCAAGCTTTTATTCTGTGTTGATTGTCAAATTATGTTTGTTGATGCTGTGTTTCTGTTGTTTTGTGTTGTTTTAGTCCTGTGTGATGAAGCAGAAGCTGCAGAAATAAATTTAAGTTATTTAGTTCTATCCCATACTATGCATCTGTTTTTCTGCTTCTATCGCTGCTGTGATCACTTAATTTCCCTCCATGAACAAAAGTATTAACTTAAAGGAGAAATATCATGCCTTTTGTGATTCTGTAAATTATGTACTGTTAAGGTTAGGATACTTTCTAAAACCTGAGGTGAATGTATGTAAAAATGCTCAAAGTTAAGTAAAGTTAGCTACTTCCTCCTCGTGATGACATCAGATTGTTTGCTAAACAAGTTCATCAGATTTTGGGTCCAACATGTAAAGATGTATTTTAAAGATGTTGACATTTTGAGTAAAGAACTGGCATTCGACTACTACTGTTTACATAGCTTCCTGAGCCAGCCAGAACAGTGAGCTTATGGGGAGGGGGCTTTAAAGAGACTTAGGAGCTGCAAAAAAGTACCAGTATAAGATAAATAAGTGTATTGTGTAAAGATATTCCAGTAGAGCCCCAGAATAAAAAAAATAGACCCGGAAATGTGCATGATACGTCCCCTTTAACACTTCTGACTCAATGAGTACATGAATAAGCTTGTACTTGATGAGGGATGACTATGATTTAATATAAAGGAGTGTCAGATGTTTATATTGAATTATCTCTTGCGATAGCAGATTCAAAAAAACTGACAGCCATAAATAAGGAGTGTAATTATCTGGAAGAAGAAGCACCTGAAATGAGAATTCAGTGCGAAAGAGATTTAAGTATTGACATGTCTGGTTCTCTCTCTCTCAAACACACACACACAGTGCTGTGATTTGTTTTCATTTTTATTATTAAATGATAATACTGTTAGCACCTAGTGTACCTCATTGTGCCATCCTGACCCATTTTAGGCCCATTACATTTCATATTTGTGGTGGTTTGTGTGCACCTGTGCACTTTTCACCGTTTTATACCATGCATCTTTTTTTTAAATTATGACGGATCTTGTTTCTGTTCCTCTCTTCTGTAGGGAGATCCAGTGTCGAAGAAAGACATATTTGTTGCTGTGAAAACCTGCCAAAAATTCCACTCTGAGCGAGGTGTGCGTTTGTTATTCCCTACTAAGTATTATATCCTGTTACATACTGTATGTCTACAGCGTGATTGTAACCTATTAAACTTATTAAGTATAATATTACAACATTTTGTAAAGATGCAGTGATGAAAAATGCTTTTTTTTTTTAGTTGTTAATTATTGCTCCCATTGGCTCTGGTTACCTATATTAAGTGTATAATTTTGGAAAGAGAAAATATAGACAAACATTACTGCAAACATAATTTCCCCTTTTATTCATCACTGATTGTTTACCACCACTTGCTTAACAGTCTGGTGGTCATTCATTCCTAGTTAACCTCCAAGGTGAAAGCTACCTGTTAAAAATTCACAACCTCATCTAGACTTTCAACTAAAATTGCAACAGTGTGTATAATTATCCAAAACACTGTTTGGATGTAAGTGAAGGGTCAGAATCAGTAGTTATGGCTTTTTTTTAAAAGCAATGAACGATATCTAAAGCAGAAAGAACAGCATGTGATTAACTGAATTGGCTCTTACTTAAAATTCTGTTTTATTAGACTTGGACGGCGAGCTGTCATAGCAGCGTTCTCTCATCTATACAATCAACTAAATAATGGGATATGTTTGAGAATAATGAACGCAGGATTGGCCCCACTGGTAGGGGATCAGAATTCATTATGTGTGATTGATTTATGTTTAAAGACCGCAATTGTTCCACCCTGTCCCACAAGTTGAAGATGGTAGACATCTAATATTAATATATCACACAGTCCTTATAGGTTTGCAGCAGGGACTTGGAGCCATCAAACAGTGATTCTGTGTATATGTCTGTATGATTTAGAGAGTTTTGCTGTTTGACGTTTAGTTTTCTCTCCCCCACCTGGTCTCTCCTTTCTCGTCTTAGTGCCAGTGGTGAAGGCGACCTGGGAGAAAGACGCTGAGCTTCTGGAGTATTACAGCGATGTTACTGATGCCTCCATACCTACCATCAGTCTGGGAGTGCCCAATACAGAAAGAGGTGAGTTGATGAGTAACCATGTTTACTGATTACAGGACTGATCTTTTTTTTTTTTTTTGAGCCACCCCTGATTGTAGTGCAGATACTTTGAAGTCTATTCACACAGCAGGGGGGCAGGTACAGTGTCAACAACACCTCCATCTCTTACTTCTGTCCATTTTTATTCTCTCTCTCTCTCCTATGCTTTTGTTTGTTTTCTATTTTTTTCTTTTTAGTGAAGTGCATCTCTCTCCCTGTAATTTAGTATCCTCAACTGATTTATCCCCTTTTGTTATAGCATCACATCAACCTTATGCTCAGAAGGATATAAGTAGAGTTAATGCCCCCTGTCCTTCCTTATCTGTGCCGAGTATATCTGCTTCTTTAGACATCTAATTTGTCTAACACATCCTCACCACCGCTTTTTTTTTATTCCTGTATTATTCATTTATTCATTGACCACAGTATTTTATATTGTTTTATTTCCCCCTCTACTGTTGTGCTTACAAACTGTTCCTAGTTGCTTTGTCTTCATCTTCTCTCTAAATTGTCCTCACTGCTGCATGTCTGTGCTTTCACTTCTTTCATTATTGTGTAGGGATGTGTTAATTCTAAATAGGGAATTGATGGTCTGATATACTTTCATGGGGTCTGAAGATTTTGCTCCTCCCTGGTAGTTTTGAGCAACAAAATGATGATGATGTGTAATGGTCTACTATATCTTTTTCACACATTATGTCAATTTGTTGTGTCCCTGCAGGACACTGTGGGAAGACATTTGCCATCTTGAAGCGGTTCTTGAGTAGAGCTGAGCCAACGGCTGACTGGCTGCTCATTGTTGATGATGATACCCTCATCAGGTAAGTAGGAAAAGAGTTGCTATACCATTCCTAGAAAATGTATATTTATAAAACATGAAAACATGCTGTCCACATGCACTGTTGATGGAAGTTCCAGTGCTGAACTTCACTCAAGCTAAAAAGGAAAAAAAATCTCTTTCTACGTGTTGTGATTATTTACCCTGTGCAGGTGTTTTCACTCATGCTGGCTAATTATAATTATGCTCATGTTCATGAACTAGTAACAAATAATCTTCCATACACGCCCACACAGTCCTGAGAAAACCTCTAATCAGACAGAATGATGGTGCAGCCCAGAAGAAAATTGGAAATTACAAGATATTCGATTCGATTTTAGTAAGGACTTCATAGAGTCACTGATTTGTACTTGTTTTCCTTGTGTGACATACGCATTCATGCACCTCACTTCCTTATTGTTGCCTATGTCTAGTTTACCCAGGTTGCGGCGACTGTTGCGTTGCTACGACCCAAAGGAAGCAGTGAGCCTGGGTGAGAGATATGGCTACGGCTTGGTTCAGAGTGGATACAGCTACACCACAGGAGGAGGAGGGTGAGGCTGCAGTTAATTGCAGCTACTTACTGGCTAATATTGAATGAAATATTATAAATTATAGGACACATTTTCACCAGTGAACCATGATGTTAAATTGAAAAAAAAAAGTGAACATACAGAATTTTGCACATTTGACATATTTGGTATTGTTGGAAATATTTACAATAAAATAAAGTTTGTGTGGGATTGAACATTTGTTTAGATTCTCATGTACACGTTTAAATGTTAAAAAGAAACCAAAGGAAGCTGTTAAACAGAGGAAGCAGTAATACTAGTAGTAATTAAACATAAAGGGAAAAAATACCTAAATGTGTGTTTGTGTGTTGTCCAGGTTTTCCCCATGTTGTGGGGACATGCCCCCCTTATGGGGACAAAAAGTAAGTCCCCTTATCATAGAAGATTGATTTTATGGTGAAGAGTTTGTTTAATATTAAGTTAAGTTTATGGCTCTGTTAAGGTCTGGGTAAGATTGATGTTGGGCATGTGGTGGTTAAATGAGGATAGGTCTCCAGGAGATGAATGTAAGTCTGTAATGTCTAAATGTGTGTGTGTGTAGGATGGTGCTCAGTAGGGTGGCGGTGTCCAGGCTGGTTTCCAGTGGCTGTGGCTGCTTCAGCGATGATGCTCCTGATGACATGGTGCTGGGCAGGTGCTTCACTTCCCTGGGTATTCCCATCATACACAGTCCACTGTTCCACCAGGTAGGGAAGAATGCACATACATGTGTTCAAGTGCATATTTTTAATATGTACTTGACAATTGTTAAACATCGAAACAAATGTTTTATTACCATCTGTAAATGTAAGTTTTGTCTTTTCTGACACGCAGAATAAAATAGTGAGAACAAAGATGAATTAGCAGCTGGATGGCCATTGTATGAGATCTATCAGATTGGTTGTATTAAGTTAGAGGTTGGTCTAAAAGTTACATAAAAGCTGATTTGCCCTTGATATTTTAGGCCCGGCCTGATGACTATTCAGAGACATTGCTCTCCTTGCAGCAGGCCATCTCCTTCCACAAGCACTGGAACATAGATCCTGTGGCTGTCTACAAACACTGGCTGCAGGACACACACGCACGAGATGAACTGTAGTAACAGTGTATGCTTATGTAGTATGTATACTTTACATACTGTAATGTAGACAAATATTGAATCCAAATTTGCACAACCACTACAATGACTGTTATAACTAGAAAGGCCCTGAAAAATCATTCCTACAAACCTTAATATTTCCTTTTTTTTAATGTTTGATGTCAACATTAAATCAAATCACTGTATGTAAAGTGAATTGGAGGAGTTTTCAGTGCAGATTTTTGAACAGCACAACTGTGCACGTGGACGAGCTGGTGTTGGTATGTGTGGATGGGCGTAAGAGTAATTACAACCACAGCCGGCAAGTCTGCATTTAAATGCCTTTTTGCAGCTGTTTGTTTGAATATATAAATGTTTGTAAGTGTTTGTGCATTGCTGGAAACCTGTTATTTCTTTAAATTTCAAAATACTTTTTTTTTTTTTTTTGTAAATATTTTGAAAATAAAATATTCAGTGCTTGAACAAAATAAAAAAGTTTTTTCTTTTGTCAAGTATCAGACATTGCATTGTGCAACATTGTGTGAAAGTGGAGAGAGAATTACCTGCTGTGGGTCCACACACACACACACAAACACACACACACACACACACACACACACACACAGAAACCAAGTAACTTGAAGTAATATTTTCCTCCCCCTTTTTCACTCATCTAGAAAGTAATTACACAAAAACTATACTCCACTTCAACAAATCATTGACAAATGTTAGACACAGAGTTGTAGTGAACAAAATTCTGCAGTGAGACTCCCCCAAAAAGATTTCAAAAGACCATTGTAGTTAAAATAAAATAGCCTAAAGTTGCACCGGCATCTTGTAATGAGTCTCTTTCCAGTTAAATGAGTCATTGTCACACTTGTTCACCCACATTAGTTCTGTTCCCATTTCTTTTGTCTGTTGCTGATTGGTTACCACACGGGGATACCACTCCTTCATATCAAGAGACTCAGCCTTACTTTTTTTCTGCCTCCGTCTGTGTGTCTTTCATTTTTCCAGACTTGTTACTCTCAATGAAGGCCAGAATCCCATAAGTCTTGAAGTGCCTTAGTATTATGTCACTGTGACATTAGTTACTGTAGCAACAGTGATATTGACTGCCCATAGTGACCGTTTCTTTTTGAGGCTTTGTATGGTGCAAGGCAGATGACATGTTGTGATAAATATATATTCAGTGCATTTTTGCAGAAAGAATACATCAGATAAAAATGTCACTGTCACATTATTCATAACACCAGAGAATGATCATGTGAATTGTTACTGATATCTGTTAAATTGGCATTGATAACTGATACTGATACAAACTATACTTGTGCAAGACACAATTCATATAGTTCTGCTAATCATCTATTCTTCTTTGTTCTTTTTAATAACAATTCCCTTAAATTTTATATCAGGATGCAGCTGCAGGGATGTCATAGAGTTTCAGGCCAGTCATGACGTTATTTAACATTACAAACTTTACAAAAATGTATCACTCTGTTCCTTTTGCACTTTCAATAATGCACACACACACACACACACACCGCCATTATTAATGCAGAGATTGTTTACTCCTGAGTGCTTTCTCTCTCATTTTATTGATGCACATGTGACATGCTTCAGCTGCACAGTTCACAAGAAAAGGAAGCTGTTGCTCTGCAACTTCTAAATCAGCTGCAAGAGGCAGCAGCATCACTCAAGGTTGTAATTATCACTCCAGTGGTCCCTGTTTCTTCCAATTTCGATTTAGTCACGGTCGTGTCTGTTGACCGTATTGCATGTCAAATGTTCTTTACACTGTTCTGTTACTCCTGGCATTCGTTGGTTTTCAACACAACACAATATTTTACTTTAACGACTGTAAAGTTAGTGAAAGCTTTAGTTATCCTTTTACATAGAGAGAGAATGAGCACCATTAATTAAAGCTGCATCCAGGAACACTACCAAGACTGCAATCTTTGGATCGTTGTGGAATTTCCAGTGTGTTCAAAAGTCATAAATAAAATTTAGTGCCAACAAAACACTTTTTTCTTCTCTGTTGTGTTTCTTTTTCTATCATTTGTCAAATTAAAGAGCAGTTATCACTGACAGTCACAAAGTGATCGACAGGTCAATTACAACAAGCGCTTTCCCATTTTGAAAAGTATTTAGGACACTGGCAGTTCATGGTGGATGTTCTCGGTACCAGAGGTTGAGTCATGAATGTTTTTGTTGACCCCCTATATTCCCTAGCAGGGCTACCATCAAAATGTCAATTTTTAACACAAGAAACATCAAAATGTCGTTCAGATATCCATGAAATCTGAGTTCTGGTCTCTCTTTTCTAACCGTATCTGTAGATGGTCGGTGAGAAGATATGTAGACATTTCTTTATCCAGTTCAGTGTCTCTGCTTAAGATCTAAATACCGGGATTTCAGACCTTGGTATTTCCTGGAAAAAACAGGATTTTTTTAGTGTGTATAATGACAATATCATATGGAGTGAAACAATTTAAGCCTTCTCCAAACCTTATTCATGCTTCAGTGCGAATCTTGTGAATAAAGTCTAGTCATGAATTACTATTGTCATTATAGAAATAGGACTGGATCTACTTTTTAGCAGTTTCTTCCAATGACTTTCATGTTGAAAATGTGAGTTTACAATTCAGTAAACTATTTATTTGCCTTCTGTTGCTACAAAGGATCCTTAAAGGATTTCTTTTTTAAGAGTTCTTGTGTTCTTGTCTGTTTTGGTTTCTGTGTAAAAATGGCAGAAAAATGGCAAATCCACAGGTTGTATTAAACTGGAATATTAAGAACGCAGAAGAACACAATAAAGGCAGAACGTTATCTTTAACTTCACATAAACTAACTAAGCAAACAAAAAAATATAGAGTCTGCATAATAGACCTGTCTGCATAATAACTAAGTTAACAAAATTAACAAAATTATCGTATTTCCTCTAATAGTGGTTTATTTACCTTACTATAGATGGAGGTTCCTGTCTTTACTTTAAAGCAGGCTGATATTAGAGATATGCCTTTATTTCTAATTTTACTTTTGTTTGATAAGTATATTTGCTCATATTTTAGTAGTTTGGTTGTTTTCTGATCTGCTTCAGTTTGCTGTGTTATATTTTTGTTACTCCATTACTGGTAATTATGGTAATCTGCTCCAGAGACTTCCTGGCCGAGTAACTTCCGGTTAGCCCTCTGCTGGTTTAAATGTGGATCAACAAATTTAATGTTGTCGCTCTTCTACATTTTCTAAATGTTATCAGGCCGAATTGATCAAATTAGTGACAAGAGGTGTATGTGCGACTCAACCGCGTGTCTCGGCTTTCTATACATAAAAGATATGAAAGACCACAACCCCCCCAAAGAGCCTTAAAGACGGACATTTTTTACAGTGTGGGCAGCGCACTTCTTGCAGCGTGCTGAGGAGTAAAGTTAACTGCCGTCAGTGCTAAGAAGGAGCACCAGGAGTCACCGAGATATCACCAGCTGATTAGTAAGAGTCCTCTATATTAAAACACTGTGTCCTGACGAACACCAGACACAGTTTTTTGTGGTGGTTAAATTATTTGCTGTGATCTCTGGTTGTTGAAAAGTGTGTTATGCTAACATTTTTATGTTAGCTAGTGGCTACCTAAAATAAATATATAGTTAGCCTGACTGCGTTATGTTAAACTGAAACAGAGTCATGTTACAAATCTAACTTGTCAACATTACCCAAACAAACTAACTAACTAACTAACTAACTAACTTTCTCCTCCTCACAGGTGACGACCACACCCACTAAGAGTCCACTCATCATCAGGTAAGACCACAGAAACACCAATTTAGTCAGCTCTTGTGGAAACTGTGCTTGTTATACTATGTGTGTATTCAGACATTTTATATGTATTTTAACTTAACCACAAGTCACCTTAACGGTCATCTGTTTAGGTCTGTTCTTACTCATACTAACTCACACAAATACTGCTTTCTCTGTTGTCTATGTTTCTTTAGTTTTCACAATGAAAACAGTACTTTAAGGTAATAAAGCAGATCAGATGTGTGTAGGAATACAGACGTTCTATGGTTGAGAAAAAGTAGTGCCAAAAGAAAGGGCTGCGTAACAGCAAGGTAAAACAGTGAACATTTTCTAAATATAATGGACACTTTAACTGAGTGATGATATTTCTTGTGGGACTTTATTTAGGTGGCAAAACTGTGTTTTGCTGTTGGCCCTGTCCACTGTAATACATTGTGTAGCTTCCATGCTGGTACTCCTATCTGCTTCTCCACACTGGGGACATGATGACAGCCGTCTACTGTAGGTCATACACTAACTATGGATAAGTACCCCATACAACCCAACTTCAAAAAATCCAAACTATCCCTTTAAAATCTTTGTCTGTTATTGTTTCCAGAATATATGTGGTGTTTTATCTATTATTTATCATATCTCGATTCTCAGCTTCTTAGTAGAATAACACAGTGAAATTCCCATAAACGGTAATGTCACATATTTATACTAGTGTGTGTGTATATATACTGTACATATAATCATAATTTCCATGCACGGTAAACGATTTGTCTCATTTTTGACTGGGAGCTTTTTTTTTCATTAAAACCAAGGAGTGTTTTAACTGCTTCAAAGAGAGGTGAGAACACATTTATTTCACTTTTGAACATCAATGTCAAAGTAGCTTGTTTAAAAAATGTTTTGTACAGCATTGGAGGCTTTGATGTATACCAGAAGAATAATTTATTGTTCTCAAAGCACACACAGATCCTCTCAAAGATATAAACCCACTGTTTGACTGTTACCAGTGAACCACTTAATTTTCCCTCTTACCTTTATGATTGCCAGGCCCAGCTGCTGACTAGCTGACTTATTTATTCACAAACAAACAGACCATCAGAGAAGGCAGTGATTTAAAATAATTTTGCCTTGTGACTCTCTTTCTCATCCTGAGATACTGTGTTATGTTTATAGTTTCATCTCTCGGTAGACCACATTATTTCTGTCGTAATGGTCTTAAAAATGTATTTGTTCCGCTAATGCTGGGAGTTATAATTGCAGTCATACGTAAATAAGCCCAGTTAGACTGCTTCCTGGTGCCAGTGCTTTAATCTCACTCCTCTGATCTGTCTGCTTTCTTGGCTGCTACTAGCTATTGCAGGGCCAATGAGGGCTTCAGTGGCATTCAGATAGTACTCAGAGACAAAGGAGACAGCAGCATGTTGATGTTGTACAGATTGGAACAGTTGAGTCCAAGAAATAAAACAAACAGATAGACAAGAAAGATAGCCAAGCAGGTCTGCAGACAGGAAAGCGTACGCAGGCCTGATCATGGACAGAACGTACGCTACCATGCTGTTCAGACTAAAGAAAATAATTATGATCTTCATAAATGTGCTTAAATGGAAACACGCTTGTAAGTTTGTTCAGGCAGACTCACACGTTTCCCTGTTTGCTGCAATACAGGTTGTGCTTAAACTGTCAATCCCCTGCCTTTGCTTCTGCAATGCTATACTGCTGCTGTACTACTGTAACGGTGCTGCAAACACTTTGATTTTCAGCTGCCCGAGTTTGCCTCTGTGGAGAATTAGCATTGCTAATCGTGCTTGTTGTAGCTGAGCGTTTTTTTTTTGCCTTTGGGTTGTTTGGCTCATACATTATGATGCTGTCATGGTGGTGGTTTTAAAAAGTGGTGAAATAATATGAACATTCATGTGCAATGTGCTGGACTGCTCATGTCATGTCTTGTCATCGTTTTACGGTGTCCTTGCCTCATTAGAAATCTGATGTCTAGCATAGGGTTACATCGTACATTGGCTCTGAAACTTGACTGACGTGACGTGGCATTTTCTCTGCACAAAGCAAGCTTCCTAAACATGTCAGCAATGCAGAAAAGAGACAAACTTTATCTGCTCACTTTGTTCCAGCATAAGAATACTAAGGAGGACTCTTGTTGGGGGGTGTTGTTGTCTGAGGACGAGCACTGAGCTGGAAATGCTGTTACAACCTGAGCATGCCTTTTTTTTTGTGCAAATTGAGCAGATTAAATTTCTCACTTTTCTGCATTCTGCCTCTCTCTCTCTCTCTCTCTTTTTTTTGTTCTAGGTTACTGCTAAGCATGAGAGAAATATTTAAACTCCAAACAACCATTTTATATGAAAGTTTGCTTTACTACTACTGAAGCTTTACTCAATTAAATTGTAACTGTTGACTTTCTGTCGGTTTGCACTGCTGATACACTGAGCAGTAAGCTTAGATCTGTGAACTGATGGTCATCTGCTGCTTAACAAGGATAAATAACCAGCAGCCAAAAACCATAAAAGACAAGTGCAGACCAAGTATTTTGTTTTTGCGCTTGATTTGTGCTGTGGCAATGTCAACAGTAGGTTTGTTGACTATTCAGTCAGGCATGTTTTCATGTCTGAAACTCCAGGTCGACTCCTCGCTGCTGTAAAATCTGAATCAGTGGGCATAGTTACACTGCAGGTTCATGCTGTAATAACGTCAAACATATTTGATATGACATGGATGGATGGATGGATGGATGGTGTCTTGGATTAAGTCTCATATTGGTCTACTGACGCAAAGCCATGCTGGTTATATGTTTAAAACAATCAACTGCTCTCTCTCTGTCTGCTTCGCCATTGAACAACTTCCCAAACTCAACAATTTACTGCAGTTTGTCCTTTCCTTTGACTTTCTCTGTCAGTCTGAAGTGATTTACAGCACTTAAACTCATATTGACAAGTCAAACACATGAGAAGAAGTAAAGGAATAAATGCAACCCGCCCTGAGCCACTTATCTGCTACATATTAGACTTCTAATTCAGTTGAAATGGGACATTATGCTCCTGCTATTCATTCAGAGGCAGTATTCAGAGGCTAATTATACACGCTTATTCACATCTTTTTTGGATTACTGTGCAGAATCACATTATGTCTACAAGACTACAACGTGGTATGAAGCAAACCACTAAAGTCTTTTGACTGAATGCTTTGATTAATGGGATTAAAGGCAATGTGAACTTCCATTGTAAATGGGGAAAAAAGGCTATTCGACTTGTGTACTGCGTGTGTGTGTGGGGGGTACATCTGACCATATTTAACTTTTCATCGTTAATTCTTTTGTTTATTAACTGATAACAGCAGCTTTTATTAATTAAGAAAGAAGCTTGTGGAGTGATACAAGTTGAGAAAGATTTCCACTAGTTATTTAAAAAGTTACATTAACTAAGTAAATGTGATCACAGCTACAGTAATAACACATATTGCAAAGTATTGCATGCATACATACATACATACATACATACATACATACATGCATACCACCATTCTTCTATTTTTCTTAATAATATTTGAATCTAACAATATGAGAATCATCCGGTAATCCACTGTGCACTCTATCGCCCCAGAACTGGCAACCCTTAAAATTAATTAATGAAGAAAAAAAACAAATGAGAAACACATTTAAATAAATAAATAAATGTAAAAGAAGCAGGTGGTGAATAAGTAGTAGTAATAGAGGAAGGGAAAATAGAGAAGCAGGGAGTGTATGTGATGAATTGTATGAGAGAGAAAGTGAGTGGAGGGTCTGAATGGAGAGAGGAGAAAATGGATCAGGATGTTTATCTTTTAAGGTTCTGCCTCTTAAATACAAAAAATATCTTGAGCTTAGCTAATGCCCCATCTGATTAAATGACCCTCTACCGCCTCAGTACTTAATCTCACTGCACAAAAAATGCATTGTTTGTGTGCAAGCTGGTGTGAGAATGAAATTCTGATAATAATATAGAATGCAAACTAGCCACAATATATTCTGTATTTCACTATAAAGGACAAGACTCATTATTGATCACAGAACTTACACAAGTATGAAAAATAACACTTGGTACTGCATTTATCTTGCATCTCTGAATAGGGCCCAAATATCTCATAAAGAAGTACATTTGGTCTGGGTGGGAGGTAAAGCAGTTAATCAACTTCCTCAGCTTTGGAAAGTTATTCTGTCTCCACCAGGATTTGGAAAAAGCTCCGGAGGTTTCTCAACCAGTTAGGACATCATTGCAGAAATCGAGAAGTAAAGAATATGTTTCTTCAAAGACGTTGAAAGGAGGGTTTTATTTATAATAATTTGCTCCATACACAGAAAAATACCCACAGTGATTCACTTCCTTCTAGTTCAGAGGAAATAGAGCTGTCTTTTACATTCTTAAAAAAATCTATTGTGTTTATTGCATCTAAAATAAAAATGTGACCACAGTTATACAAACATTTTGCTAAATTGGACTTTAAGAAGACTTAGTGATATGCCAGTGTTGTAAATAACTTGCATACTATTATTGCTCCAAGCGGAACATAGATAATGACACCATAGAAGTGATGTGGCTAAATGTTCACACTGGATATGTAGGGGGCATTTTTATTTCTTCTTCATGAATGTACGTACATGACTTTAAAGTTCTGTTTCTAAATCAAATTTCAATGTAATTAATTCTCAAAGCACTTCTACTCCTTCCAGAAAGTGTGTGTGTAGGGAGCTTTATATTCATAACAAACGGTAATGGTTGAAATTTTAAAAACGCAGGAAGTCCCTAACGGTAGAAGAATGAGGGCACATCAAAGAACTGAATTACAACTTGTAAACACTTGGAAAACTCCTGGCATGCACTGAACGTTGAGTCGATGGTGCCATGAGACAGAACGTGTGCAAAGGCATTACCGCTACTCCATGTGTTTTATTAAGATGTGAGTGATGTCGAGTAGTAAGTAAGTAAGAAGAATGTTTTATGTAATATCTCACTGTTGCTCCGTGGCTCTGCCAGAACCTGCCTGTGACATTTAAAATGGGACGAGAGATTTTAGCCCCTTTGTGTTAATAATACATGATGTGATGTAAATAAAAAAAAGAACCAGGAGATCTTAATAAAATAACTACCTGCTGCACAGATGTAATGAGTCTGTTTCTCTGTTTTTCTCTCCCACCTCTCTCTTGCTATCGCACCTCTGTTTTGATCTCACGGTCACCTTTTCCTAGTTTTAATATTAAGATGCACCCAGTTAAATGTACATAAGTTTGGGGAAAGATTAAATAATATTTAATGGAAGTGATAAATGATAGGTGGTGTTCATTATTTACACAGTTTATACATACTGTATATGGCCGTACTTGTAAGTGGTGCACTTTGCAAAGACCATTTATTTATTGGGGGACTTAGTGCTGTGTTTTCTCTTGATTAATCAAATGTTGTTGAATTCTACTTGTACTGAGCCAAATGTATCCTACCATTCACACCACCTAGCCAATAATAACACCGGGGAACAATTTGAAAAAAAAAAAAAAAAAAATCAGTTGACTTATAATTTTATGCTGATTAAAACTAAAATTTGCATGCTGATTCCAAATTTGCAGTTTTTGTTTTGGCACGTCAAGTTTTTTTCTCCACAATTTACCCTCCAGATAAGCAGTATTCCCCTGATTAGCTGAAAGAAGACTTGACAGCTGATTACGATTGGACTCATCTACAGCTACGTGGCAACTTGTTTGTGTAGTCACATATGAGACAGTGCAGTGAGAGGTGTGTGTGCAGCTCTCAGTAGGTCAGTACTATCAATATCTGCAAACAGAAAGCTAGCAGCTAGCATAGTAGGAATTAAGGGGATCTGTGCTGGCTTTTCTCTCAACCTTGTAACCATGGGCATACCGTTGTAAGTTCTGTTTGTTTTATGTTTTGTTTTTTAGTTTTCAAAGCTTGTAACTATTCCATCTTAGCACAGTATTTTTCATGTTTGAAGAAAACGGGGATCCTATAGTTCGAAAACTTGATGTGATGGAGAAAAACCGAGATCAGTTTTGGATTCCGCACCCAAAAATGAGCTAAAAACAGCTGTCAGACTTTAACTCAACAAAAATTGTGTTCCCCAGTGTAATAAATGACATTTGGTGCTGCTTTCTGTTACAGCAATTGCATTAACCTTTTCTTTTTTTGTCTTTCTTTTAGTTTAGTTACTATCTGTAAAAGCTTCATGTGATTATAGCATTTTACAGATTATCCCGATAAATTCCAGTGAAAATTGGTGCAGTCTGCAACTCATTTCCAGAGTCCCCCCCCCCCAAAGCACTGAGTACTCACAAACCTTAACTGACATCATCTGTGTGATCACAGTAGTCTTTGGCTGAGTACAGATGGGTGTGAAGGCTCCAAATGCTGTATGGGAAATGAGGCAGCACGTTGTAAAAACATGCTCCGTTGTCAGAAACATTTCTATGGATAGTAAAGTGTGGCGTTGATATTTTATATGTAGTTGGAGAGTGTTTGTTGTTCAGTTCCTGCTAATCAAAACTTTACTGTTTAAACTAAATCAACATATTTGGAAGTCCCCATCAGACATAGAACATGATATGACTAACTCAGACTGCTGAGGTCTCATATAACCTACAGATAAACTTTTAAATGCATTTTTGCACAAAATGGATAATTGTTGTTACATTTTGCTGCCTGTCACTTGCATTAAAAGTGTATTTCATATGAACAGGAGGAATGATTTCGGTGAGGAAAACCTTTTTCTGTGTTCATATGGGCACCTGACTGCTGTTTTTAAAAAATTAATTAACCTGTTCTTTAATTGAAAAAAGAATGTCCAAAAAAGCTGATATCTCATTCTTGACTCTCTCCTTCGTCTCATGAGTTAGATAACTTAAGACACAAGAAGAGGACTGAGGAGGAATGAATGAGGAACGAGAAAGAGGCCGATATCTTAGTTACAGGGAACTTTTACAGTCCTTAGATGTGCGTACTTCAACAACACAACACACAAAACAATCTGTTATATATCCTGTCCATTGTAGTACGAATGGAAGTTAAAAAAGAGACTTTGATCTGTGTCATTTTAATAGCACTCACTGGGCAGGTATCCCAGATATCTATAAGAAACTGACTCTCTTTTCTTTCCGACTTCATTGGTTCAAATTCACAGGTCGCCCTTCATTCAGTGCAGCAAATACATTTTTTTATGCAAAGCACCACATAGAATGAAATGGCTTTAAAACAAGGCAATCTAGAGAAATGTTAAGCATTTTAAAGTTTTGTAAATTGTGCTGTCACCTTTTCAAGCTTCTATAGAACCAAACTTAACACGGTGCTGTATGATGCACTGGATGTTCAGACATGTGCTAATTGATTAAACAGTTACATGTTTATTAGTATATATGTACCTTGCCAGGTAACAATGTACATTATTTAAACACCAACCTTTATACTAAGAATATCGAGTAACAAAAACATGTTTTAATCACTCTACTTTCTTAAAGGCCTCTGTGTCCATGCTCCTTATTTTCAGTCCGGTTAAGACCCCTCTCTTTCTCTCTCTAAAGTAACCAGAAGGATCAGAAAATGTGATCCAGTTCACAAGAATGGTTATGTAGTTTGTCAACTATATAACCTTTTAAACACACATTTTAAATGCCTCACTTGAATGTACAAACTCATTCACAGATTTAGTCCAATGTCTAATGCAGTAGTAATAATGTTTGTTGTCTGTAGGTCGCACAAATATCAAACGCGCAGGAGCTATTTCTTTTCATGCCTGTAGATGTTGCACATCTGCATGCACACTGCACACTTTACCTATACATTGTAAAAAGGAGCAGCTTTAAAATGATGAATGTTACAGAAACCTCAGGCTCCAGTAAGAAGTCAAACAGCAGCTCCATGGATATATATAATCTACAGACTATGATATGGGCCCAACAGATAAGAAAATAACATATGAATGAATGATCATGTGGCCAACCAGCAACAGAAAAAAAAAAATGCTTGAGTGTATGTAGTGGATTTAGCAGGCTTCATAAATTTAAACTAAACGGGTAGTAATTTTGCCATACCTTATTTAATTACATTCCAGTTACACATGCTCTCCATGCAGGCCATGTTCATACGTCTGCAGTAATATAAATGGTGCAGCCTCCCCAATTTATAGACTTTTTTTAATGGAGCAGAAGAACAGAAAGTTACATGCACCTGGCACAAACAAGCCCCTTGTAAAAATACCCATCGGTGAAAAGCCCTTTGGGTGTTTAAGTGGCTGTGAAAATAATTTGGCCCCCAAAGGTTACAATGACAAACTATTTTTAAAACCAATCGCGTGTTGGAGTGGGGGTGATCCTTTGTTTTTTGTTTTTTTTTCTTTTTTTTTAAGACTTCTTAAGACCATAATATCTTTAGATCCCTTTTCGGGTAGACTGTGCATGATTGGCAAGTTTTATTTTTACATTCTCATTTACACCTCATCCAGTGAGACAAACACTTCTCACTGAGACGAAGCCAGACTCAGATGTGCCACTGATGACACCGACAGGATGTATGAAAGTTTTCAAGCTCAAGTCATAATTTATGCTAGATGGAGATGTTTTTTTACGGATATAATGTAACAAAAAGAGAATCATATAACTTCTCATATCTTGTGCAATATAGCTGTTTCTTATATTTCGTAAGGAATATCCTGACTGTTTGATTAAAATTGTTGATTCAAACTCTTGAGGGTGAAATTCCCTCTAAATTGTTATTTAGAAATTCAACCAATGCACCACAGCAATTATTCCATGTTGATATTCAAATAAAGTTTAATTATTCATTCAAATAAGTGAATTAAACATCTGAACATTGGGGATTTGGATTCACAAGGATCATTTGAGTAGTAGATCGTGGCTTTGTCTTGTTCTTTCACTCGTAATCATGTTGAAGACCAATTTTGACTTTTATTAATTTAGAAGGATAATATTTTTCCACAGGAACAAATTAATGAGGGAAATAACAGTTTTAAACACATACCTGGCAAATCTTGCAAAAGGATTAAAGCTTTTTTAATACAAACTAGTAGGTAGACGGACACGGTCATGTCTTCATAAATCTCAGGTCATCTTAAGTGGTAATAAGGTGTTTTTTCCAAATAAAAAGCAAAACATTAAAACAAAATGCACATTTAAAATATAGATATTGGCACAATGTAGACAAAAAAAAAACAAAGCGAGACATAGTTTGTTCCTTTGCCACCAAACAGCCAATTCATAGATAATAATATTAACTTAAAAATATATTAAAACTAAATTTATTTTACTCCTATATTTATTTTTCACTAGCCAATGTCTTGCCATGTTTTTAATAATTAATATGTTTTCCATTTGTCCCAAGCAACAGAAAGTCAATAGTTTTCCCCTTTCAGCTGTTCACAAACTCCACATGAATAAACATGATCTAACATGTTTGTTTTATTCCATCTTTAACCACAAGTTACACACACCTTTGCTATGCATCGAGTGCAGTGAACTGGTTTAGTCTGTGTGCACAATTGGATATTTGTCCTTACAAACATAATCTATTGCAGATGGCGAGGTCTGATCCCTGCTAAAAGCCAATGTTGCTGTTTTCACTCTCTATGTTAATTCTGAGCAGACAGCCGAGGGTTTTATTGTTTCTCTGGTCTCTCTGGTGCCTTTAGATCCATCTGAGGTCTCCACTGATGCCAACCAGATGCAAGTTGTTTCTAAAACATGCACTGTTGTACATACCCATCCAGTTTTCTGCCACCAAGAGGCTTCACTCCAGCTGACATATTTCCCTCCAAAGTATTGGGGAGGTTTTGTCTTGCCAAAAGTAAGTGAGTAGTTTCTTTGTGCAGTGATGCTTCTTGACAAGTTTTAGGAATTATTATTCAATTTTCCTGTGATGTACAGTACTTGAATTAAGCTTCAACTTGTCAACAGACATTTTAGACTTAGAATACAGACCATATACTGATAAAGAAAATGAAAGGATGTACAAAGTAATACTCCATTTATTTTCTAAAGGGCACTTCAGAGTCTATCACCCATAAAATCACACACAGCACTGTTGGACATTGTAACCCTTTATAACACCACCCCCATCAAATTTATCTATTTAAATTTATCTTTGAGAACCTCAGATGATGAAGCCCTGGACAGTGAACCATCACTAAGAAATAGACCTCTAACATGACATGACTTATTTGATGTAAAGGTGCACTTCTCAGTATTTTAAATGTATTAAATGTGTGTGTGTAAAATGTGTCATTGTCTGATCAACTCAGAATTATCACTTTTGTTTTTATTATCTACTTTGTTTGCCTTTTCTCTACAAAGCTTTATAGCAACTTTCAGCTAATTGTTTTGGTTTTATGAAACACAAATTTACTATGTTTACTATTTACTTTGTTGCACTCTTACAGCCCTCATCAGTTAAAACTAGCTGGTGAACATAGTGGAGTACCTTAATAGCCAGATAATGGTTGAAAGGAGGTTGAATACTGGACTTTCATCAGGTGACCAGAGACACAACTCCAAATTAATGATACTGTTGCTCTGAAACTGTTGGATGTGTAAAAAAAGAAAAGGAAAAAAAAAGCACCTATCAACTAAGTTGATATTATGTTAATATTGTGTTCACAGCTTGTTGCACTGCCCCCAAGTGGCCAAAGAAAATCGCATCATCCAAACCCATCATCTTATGAATCCTGATTAAATAACCTCATTCTTTTTAGTTGTAGCAAACTGTGCTTTCTGTGACATCAGTGAGAAAACGCAGATGTTACGGGGTACATTTCCATCTCCAGGCCAAGAACAAGAACATCTCACAAGGAACATGCTGGGAAATGTTGCTCCATGCCAGCTCCTTTTTCTTAAATTCAGTAACTTAGTCCTGCCTTGCAACATCATGCAGAGATCACAGAAAACTGTCCCGAGGCTAGCTTATCTACTGAAGTGACAGCATGCTAGATCACAAGATTGCTTTTTTTTTCCTGCCCTTGTTTGAGATTTTTACATTCAAACCCCTAATTTGTTCTTAAAATGACTAAAAAGTGGATGAGAAAACAAATTAAACTGTTCGATGGTTAAAAGATATGTAGTAATACAAGTACTGATCCCTGCGTTTAAGGTTTAAACATTTTAAAAAGGGCAAGTCCGGTGAACCGGCCAGTTTCTTGATCTTTTTCTTTTACATATATACACGCACACAAAGAGATAGAGAGCTTAAATCAACAGTAACTCGAAGTTGCATCAAAATCTCTCATTTTCTTCCTCTACGTTCTGCATTTCTTCTCTTGACATTTGGCAACCAATCAAGAAAAATATAACCTGTTAAGGACATTCATGAGAGGCCCTGTCTATATGCAACTCGCTTTTAAGATCAGTCACACTCAGTCAGCAAGTAAAGGAAAACATGGACACGTTTCTGTGACATCTAATCTAGAGTCAAGAGAAATATTGAGGTAATTAAGAAGAGAGCATCTACTCAAGACATAGAAGGACCTCCACCTGAGGAGGTGATGCCGGCCGGTATCCTTACAGTACGTACCTTCATTTATGTCTTTGATCATGCATTTATTGTGCCAGAGTGATTTTATATATTTTTAACAATAATTATACTCATAATTATACATTTTAGGGGTAGATTTGTATGTATTGACTTCAACAACATTAATATCTGATTGATTTGCATTCCCATGAACCCAATGACATTTCATACATGTTGGTGTATTTGAAAGGAGAATATCTCCAATTAAATCCAGTAAAGCTCGACTCTGGCAACAGACTGAATTTAACTTTGAAAAGTTCTGCTTATGTGGCCCAACTATATTTCCAAACTGAACTGTGCTCAGTAAAATGTAAAATGCTGGTTAATCATCATCACCCCCTAAATAACTGTTATTTCCTGTAATTAATCAAGATATATGATGATCTTTGGGTGTGAGATCATTTGGCATTTGTTTACTGACTAAATGGCTTAATAAACAATCCCTCTGATAGGAATGCCACCTCAATGAAGATTTAATGGACTACTATAGAGTTAGATGAGGACATTTGTTTGTTAAATCTCACCAATTAACACATTATCGCTGGAGTTTTATAAATCTGCACAAATAAGTAAAATGCTACGTCAGAATCAAAGCAATGTCTTCCTCTCTGCTGCCGTCATCTCCTCTAACTGAACTGTAGGCTCACCTCAGGCTGGAGGAGCTACAACTGCAACTATAAATACACTTATTTCACACTTTGAGCTGCTTGGGACAAGTGACTCTGCAGCTGTTTAATATCGACTATGGTGTTTAATTATAAATATTGTCACACAACAATCCTGCACATCTGTGTATGTGTGCGTTGGTGTATGATAATGTGTGTGTGTGTGTGTGAGGGAGAGAGAGACTGTGTTCTTCTGACCTGCAGTGACTAGCTGCCATGAGCCCTCCTGTCCCACATGGTTAGTAATTAATATTTATTAATATGAACTAATCATCATTTGTTGTGATACTTCTACCTTTTAGCTGATCTTGTTCCATGATTGTGTTAATATGCTTTGGCAACATTGTATGTCATTGCAGTAAAGCCACTTGTATGAGAGAGAGAGAGAGAAATAGAGAGGGAAGGGGGAGGGAAAGAGAGAGAGAGAGAGGGGTAGGGAGGATGTCTGCTGATTCCCCCTGTGGCTTAGTTTGGGCTGGTTGTTGTCGAGTATGCTCTAACACATCGGACTGGCTGGGACCTCTCCTGCCTTACCTGTCGTCTGGCGCCGGGTTTTCACGACAGAAACAAAATACCGTGGATTCATCTGAGGCGCACCGACGGGAGCGCAGGAAAACTTCTGAGCCTCAGGATGGACGCGGCTGTCATCATTTTCCTCATCCACTTGACTCACACTGAGATTAGAGGTAAAGACATGGACGGGGAAGAGGGTCATTAATTTAGAAAAAAACAAACAAACCCATAGAGTAGATTCCTGCATGGTATTTTAGTGCTGCTGCATCACTGTGTAATAGCTCTTATTTTGTAAAGGTGATATTTACGTTTATTATTTATCGCCAGGTGTTTTCATCCAATATACTTATCAGACTGAAGCAAAAAAACGATTAAAGCGTCGCATTTTAACTCGTGTAACTTGTTCACGGAGCCTTTTTAGTGAGTTAGCGTTGACATCCGCAGGTAAACAGTCAGAAATGATAATGAATCATTACAGTAAGACGATGGCTCTCAGTTGAGACGAAAATTATTTATTTTGGAAATACTGGAAATAAAGGCCTGTAGTGATTTGAGTTGGACAGCAATTTTATTTATTTGATGAAGTGTCTCTTGAGTGCAGCAAAAGGCTTGACATTGTGTTTCTGTCCCCTCAAGGATAAAAGAAAAAAAGATTAGGATAGAGTCTGACTTCCTTTTTAGGTGCTAGTTAAGGACTGGATTAGGTTTAATATTAAATATTTATTTAATAATTAAACACCATGGTTAGATTGTTCAGTTGATAGAGAATATCCAATAAGTATGAATAATAAATGTCATATACTGACATTTGCTTTGTTCTCTGGTCTAATAGGGGATCACTGGTGGGTATTGAGCCAGAAATTCAATATCTAATTCATGTCTTTTTTCACATCAAACATGCCCACTCACACCTCCTCCACCTCCCTGCCTGTGACTCATCTTCACGCCACCTACCATGTTGAGAACTTGGGGATGAGATATTTTAATCTGCATTTTTTATTTATTTTTTTGCACTAAAGGACGCACACAGAGGCCTGAGACTGACAGGACAGATATGTTGATGTCCTTCTGTAGTTCACAACTAATAACTAAGTGATTCATTCATGAGTGAAGGACTCACTTGAAGGGATACCATCAAAATGAATACTGTTGATGTGACAAATAGACACCAAACACCGATCTTCATCAATCGTCATTCAGGATTAATAAGAGTAAGAAATATTATAAGTAAAATATTGAAAACTTGTGATTATCGGTTAGGAGCAGAGCAAAAATCAACTATGTGTCAAAAAAAATGGTGAACAATGTCATAAAACTGTAAATACATCAGTGCCCAAATGGAAATCAATAACTCGATCACAAATGTTTTAAGGGCATCTTTAATGCAGTTTCAGGGATGTTATGGAGTTTATCTAATTAATCAGTATCAGTCAGAAAGCAAACAGAGTTTGAAAAACACTGCAGGGAGGAATACCAATGAAGAAGCAGATACTGAGTCATTTGATTTTCCACAAACGTTTCAGATCATGTATTCAGATGTTGTTATCCTTGTAAAATAACACAAGGATGACGAGAGCAAAACTGTTAGATGTGGAGACATGTGCAGAGATGCAGTCGGTTCACCTTCAGGAAGCTTTTGAGACACCAGAGTTTACATCACAGCAGACACGATGGAACAAGGATCAATATTCAGTCACCCATTCTGATTATTTGATTTATATATTTTTGGTTGTCATTGATAGTCCCCAAAGTGTTGTTCGGACTACTTTAACTGGTGTGTTATTGTATGCCAACATATGGTACTGCTGATGCAATAATATACTAGATGTATAGATGTTGATTTGCAGTTCATATGGCAGATCATTAAACCCTATTTTATTTCTAAATATTGTTTTTTTGTTTTGTTTTTGTCTTTACAGTGCAGAAGAAATAGTTCATTAACAGCGGCTGGTATGATGTCAGTGTACGTAATTTCTTGGCTTTGGTGTGAGAAGGTTCTCTGCCAGAAAGAGAGAGAGAGAGAGAGAGAGGTGTTGTGTCAAAATGATGCTGCTCTTTATGTATGGGAAGACTCCAGAGAGGCTGGTAGTCTGACTGAAACAACCTATTACTGTGTCATTGTATGCAGAAGCTTTGCCAGGTGGTCTTATTAATTGTCATATATCCGTTGCTCGATTGCTAGATGAGGGTATAAATAAACCTGCGCCATCTACTGTAGGAAAGAAAAGTTACAGTTACAAGTTAAGATCTGCAGATCTGTAGAAATAGCGATGGTGCCACTGAATCTCAGAGGGAAACCGGCAATTTTAACACCGTCATCACTTGCAGGTAATGAGCACAGCTATATCTGATATTGACCTTCAGCAAACTTGTCTGCTCTGTAAGTCACATGAGGTCTGTGCACAGATTAAACAGTTAGACCGCGGATGCCATATGTCTGTTGTCACTGTGCCATGACAGTCTAGACAGTGAGTAAGTACTTTGCTGCGTTACTCAATATGTGCGTGTATTGTAGAAAATGTGTAGAAAAACAAATCTGAAAGAAAGTGAGAGAAGAGTGATTAAAAAGACACAAGCCACAGATCAAAACAGAACAAGGGACTCTCTGTGTTAAGATGTTGCAACTTACCAGAGGCCTGCTTTGACTAATCAAGAGTGTCTTTTTGGAATATCACGAGGACTTTGTGTTCAGAATAACACGTACTATGGTCAGCACATTACAGTAGGTACTATAATAACCTCTGAGGTCACATTAATTACAAACAAAAAACATCTGTCAAACATGAAAGATGAACACTGCAGGATGGAAATATCTACGTACAGCAGTCGTGTCTTTATATTATTAGTTTACCAGTCATTCAGGTATGTGTTGATTCATCATAAATTACTGTAAATGACATTTTGACATTTGTAAATAATACTATTAATGATGGCTCCATTCCATTACATGTCAGTGAGTGAGTATGTAAATAAACCAGAGCTCTGAAACTGGCTCAGCTAAATGCAATGCAGCCATCACTGATGTTATTAATTCCACCTGTGCTTTTCCTGCTTTGACAAGTCAAAATGTCTGCTGTGAAAAGGGTCTATTGCAGCACCGCTGGAGAATGAGGGTGAGATTGAAAATGACATTATGGAACGTGCCAGTTCCTTTTTAAGCCTTCTCACTAATAAACTTTAAAACTTATTTTGGATTTAACTGTTCAAGCTGGGTCTTCAGTTAGGATGTCGCTTTCCCGTGCAGTGACTTCATTAAGTTCATTTTACATTTCCAAGTTATATCACTGTATGACTGTTAATATGTTACTTTAACTAAGTTTTAAGTCTTTTAATCTTTTTTCAGGCGAGAAAGTAACCATTTGGTTTCCCAGCATGTGGCCGGCCGGTTTATTCAAATAACATCGTTTGTAAATTTACTGTGACGCTTTGGGACATGTTTCGGAGCTGGTGGACTGCTGGCTGACTTGAATTAACATTTGAATATTGTCCATACAGCAATTTAAGGCTAAGTGTCATTTCAATATGGTCATAGAACACCAATACGAGTATGTGAAAATGAAAATGCAAAAAACACATACATAGGTGGAAAATTATAAACCTATTGCGGAATTACATTTTTATATTTATTTTAATAAAGTCTGCTATCAGCTTCCATAATCATTGTCAGTTAGATATGACTATACATTTTGATGCCTATAGACCTACTACTGACCTGCTGTTTAAAAATTCCACATAAAGTTGAGGTGTGCGTCTAATTTAATTCCTGTTTTTCTGTTTTTTTGTAGGTGTTGTTCAGGATTTTAAGCTGTTGACATCAATGAAAGACCACATTTAGAGCTATTTTAGAGGTCTGATGATTTAACTACCAGTAATTAGATTTTCTATAGTGAATTTGTTATATTTTTCTTTAAATACCATGAACCACAAGGGACACAATCCTCAATGAAATGCACAAATATGCTTACCTGATGCATAAAAACATTAACCATACGTAGTAGTATACAATATAATTGACACAAGAAATTAATTATTTATGGGTGAAAATTAGAATTTAAGTACACGCGTGTCCATACAAGCCTTTCATTTAATGGCTAAATCAATTTTCTTCCTAAGAATGTTTATGACCTCATTAGAAAAACAGACCAGATGTTATTTGTTGATTTAAAAAACACCAATAGTTTAAAAAAAAGAGTTTTAAAGTTTGATTTTGTAACATCAACCGAAAGAAGACAACAAGAAGGGAGTAGTGCTGCATGTGCCTCCCGCAGATGTGTTAATTGGCAAGCAATAATGAGGAATTTGTGTTTGGCTTGTTTTACAAGCCAAAAGAAATGACAGACTGCAGTAAATGAATAGCCAAAATAACTTGACTCATGTTTTCAACACAAGTTGTAAAGCAGTGATACATGATTAATCTAAAAAGGTTTATCTTAAGCTTTATTTAAAAAAAACAGATGACCAGCAGTTATGTGAGATACATGAATTATAAGTCACACTACACACTAGTTTACAAGCCTTGTGTGCATCAAAATATAGGATGCATGTTAACTGGTGTGACAGAGGTAAAAGTAAAGATGGTGAACTATCAGATAAATCCATTTCCTGTTTATATCCTTTTAGGAAGGAACAAATCACTTTAGTTGAACTTTAGATGATAGCTCTGATGGAATCTCTTACACCTCAAAGACAGGTTTAATGGATTTTAGAAATATTTTCAACCCCTAATTTTTCTCATCTGGTTGTGTTTGATGTGCTGTGGGACTCAAAAAGATCATACAGGGAGGGATGTGATTGATTGTGTTGTCTGTGATTGTTTTTATTGGGTTTATAATTTATGTATTAATCATAGCGTTAGTTCAGACAGGGCACTGAAGTTGCACTTGTTTCAGCTGACTGCCCTCGGCAGTTTTCAATATGGTTAAGAATAACTTACTCATCCACAGTCTTGTGACTTGTAACATCAAATCACATTATTGTAGTTTCCAGCAAATCTAAAAGCATAACCATTAGCTATAAATGGTCATTCCTTGATGAAGTGTTTGTGACTGAAATAGCGTATGTAGTAGTATGCATATGTATGTACTACAGGCTACAAATAATATATCAGATCACATACAGTCAACTATGGAGTGCCACAAGGCTCCATGCTCGGTCCAGTCTCATAGGCCTTTTTCATAGTAGGCATTTTGACTTGCCACTGTAGGAAAATCACAGGTATAACATTAACAATGGCTCAGACCCTGAAAATGAAATCTAAGCTATCATTAATTTTATTATTTACACGTGCTTTTCCTACTGTGTCCTGTCAAAATGTCTTGTAAAAAACGTTTATTGCAAGGACAATGAGTTCATAAATCATAACACCCCTCATGCTGTTTTATTTTGTAATACCATGGTATTTTGCTAGACAAAGTTTAATGTCCAAAAGTAAGCTAATTCAGCATGAAGTGATAACAAGAATTTTATTTTTGCATTTTTTTTGTAGTAAAAGAATAAACTGACAACAAATCATTGCACTCTGTAATGCATATAAGCAGATGGATAGAAATATCCATAGCTACAGTGGCAGTCAGAAGATAGATGACATAAAATGGACTTCCTCTTAATGATAAGTCAATGCTCTCAGTTATTTTATGCTATAGGTTGTATTTTATATGCCTGCATATAATTCTGAAAGATAGATTTGAAAACATTCATTGCAAAACTGACTGCTGTCCTATAACTTAAAAGGGTTGTTGGCAAGTCTCACCTTTTCTTTATATTTCTAAGACTAAAAACTTCTTCTAAACCTTTGTGCTAACTTTCCTCCTTTTCCTCTGTCTATCCCTCAGCACTTTTGGCCAGCAGGGTAGAAGTAGAGTCTGGATGCCCCCTCGGCCAGTTCCCATGTGGGAACGTGAGTGAGTGTCTCCCTCAGGCTTTGCAGTGTAACGGACATAAAGACTGTCCGAATGGAGCTGACGAGCGGCGCTGTGGTAAGTGTGTGTAGCCTATGTTAACTAGACCAGTGGTTGTAAACTGAGTAGGCCTCAGGGAACATTTATAGTACCTCATTTTTTTTACCTAATAGTCTTGTGAATTTTCTTCTAAAAAAAGCTTACTTCATTCCTTTCCTCTGGCACACAAATAACCTACTGCCAGCTCTCATGGTTCACTTAAACCAGATTTTAGTGGGATCCCAGCAAGAAAATCTGTGAAATGTTATATTTTTTAAGGCTCACTTCATGCAATCTCTATTCTCTATAGACATGAACAACTGAATTGCAGAAGCGGAAGCTGGGCATGTAACACTGACAGCTGAGGGAGCATATACAAAACTAGGTCAAAAGCTAGTATATGGCTAGGCCGTGTATAGTCAGTGTGTGAAACTGCATATGACATGACACACATGGTAATGCAGGGACATAACAACTGTATACCAACCATCAATATATTTCACTTCACATGAGCAGTGCAAATCTAAGTGAATTCATATCATCATACATAAAATATTATTAATATTAAAGCACATTTGATATAAACGTAGTTTGAATTTAGCCAAAGAATAATCAACAAAATAGCTATAAGCTTAATACAAGTGACCTCAAGACAATGACAAAAACATCTTTCACATGCAAAGGTAAAAGACTTTAGCACTGGACAGCCACAATTAATAACAACACGTGCAAGTGCAATGCATTTATGAGTCATCACAACAAACAATATTTCTATAGCAACAATTTTCTATTATATTGTTTAACTATGATCTCAGTCAGTCAGTGACATACCCATGTGTAAGGCTGGCCCTGCTGTTGAGGTCCAGCAAAAAAAAAGATGGATTACACAACAGCCAATTAGTCTACAACAATCTATAAAATTAGATACAAAATACCCTAATAAATCTCTTATTAAACCTTTTTATATTTTCACACTCTTTTTCATTTGCAAAGACGATGAGAAACATTTAGTACGCAGCCATCAGCAGCAGTAGCTAATTAATTGCAATTCCTGCTAATATGAAAAGTTCAGTTGATCTCTGGTTAATGTATTCTCTGCCAATGTCTGTTTTCAACCAAAGTGGTTTTTGTAGTTTTACAAAGTCGAGACTCTTCTCTAGAGAAATGATCTAGCCGATCACCTCATGTTAATGTAAGATTCTTCCAGCATGTTAATCTTATCAGTTTAATACTTCCTAATTAGGGCATTCAATATTTGGAGTAAGTAGCTTGTTAGGAAAAGCAGGCTACAGCTGTTTAACATTTCATGTATTGTACTTCTGGTTGTAAATGTTAATTAGGCTACTATTTTTCCTCTTTTTGTTCTAGCTATTTTAGCTTTTAATTACTTGCAAATTTTGAAAGAAGACATACAGTACGATTTAATAAGAGATTTAAAAGGATTTGAATTTGATGAGTCGATTGATTACCAAATTTAAATTTGATAGAATACCAACTACCCCTTGTCAGTTTCTGTTCGGTTTCACATTATCATTCAAGACCAACCTCTGATGTTGACTGATATATCAACCATTATTGTGTTGAAATATCTATACTTCAAGAAATAGTTTTTAGATGTTGGGAAATTAGTTTGATTGCTTTCCTGTGGAGAGTTAGATGAAAAGAATAATACAGCTCTCAATACTTAACATATTTTAAAAAGCATTGTTTTTCTGTATAGTTAAGACATATTTATCAGCTACATTAAGACAGGGCACAGATTTGTTGGTGTTGGTAGTGCCTTCCTGTCAATGGTCAGGATCCCAGGGACCCATTCTGTGCTGTATTTCTTCTTCTCTTCCCCATCCTCCTCATCAGACAGCCTGCCTTCACTGGCGTGTTGTGCACTATTGCTGTAACTAGAAGAGTGCACTTAGCAGTAGTAGGGTTTGCCTAACTTTATAAACCCAATAAGTTTCTTGTACACCAGTGTGAACATGTTGCATGACAGTGTTGTATTGTTCATATAATACCATTGTCACTGTCAGACAACTATGATTCAAAAAGCTTTGCCAGAGTTAACTTACTGAAGATTACAGGGTGAAATGGATCCATAAAACATTTGTCCCATAAAAATAAAAATATCTGTCCATTACTTCTGCTTTATTCGTGTTCACTTACAGCCTTCAGTGCAACATTACGGAGGCTTTAAATAGTAGCTGACTGTAAGCTGTAATGTGCTGGCTTCCTTTCAGAGACAACATGTTTGACAAGATGTTTGACAGCAAGCTCCAATTGGCTCTGCATTTTCCCAGTGATGCAAAATCTGTCGTTCATTAAACAATCACATCTATGCCTGATTGGAGGCTCCTTTAGATTTTCAAAGTCAATTAGTCTGAGAAAGTTGAACAATAGAAAATAAGAGTGTGTGTGTGTGTGTAGCCTGGTAAATGCTGGCGTGATGCAACTCTTATTAGAATATCAGCCAAGCCCAGTCTACGGTCCAACCTAACTGTGGTGTAATCTTGTGTGACAGTTTCTTAGACAAACTTTTATAAGTAGAAAATATTTGTGCTGCTTTAAAATTTCATTAGACATAACAATAGCCTGGAGCACACTTATGATTTAACAAGTTATACAAACAACTTTGTAAAACAGTAAAACAGGTAGATTATTACATTCAACAATATTTATAATTGAATCCTGCAGAGCTTGTCACCTGTCAAATCTCTTAGTGTATTTGAAAATTACAAAATAACTATTAAAACTTCAGGAAACCAAAACAACAGTGTTTTTAGCTTCTCTTCTGCAGTCTCCTGTGAAGCTCATGTGTGATGACGATTTTACAAAAAAATATATCAAATTATCTTCCACACATTGTTCCACATGTCTTTAGTTGATCACTTTCCCAGTGGAACTGACATCATCCAGATGAAAGCTCCTCTCTGAATCACATCTGTCTCCAGTGTTCAGATAATTACTGTTCCTTGTTTGGCTTTTCAGGGGACAACATCGGTTGGGCCGACTTATTTGGACGAACATTACAGAATCCCAATCCTGTGGACTCCCTGGATGAATGCTGTAAGTGTGTGTGTGTGTCTCAGTGGAGATTCTGATATCTTAACTCAGTGTATCCATCTATACTGATACCACACTGCACAAATGACAAAGAATCTGTATTTGATTTGGGTCACTCACGATACCCATTGTGTTTTAATGTGGTTAGCATAAGTACTTAATACTGATCTAGTGGATCAGATTGGAGTATCCCTATTTTTTTTATTATTCATATATTGTTTGTCATAAACTGTTCAGTGTTGTGACTCATACAATCCACTGGTATTCCTTGACAAGCCTTTATAGTTATAATCGATTGCTATTGCTTATAATGCTATTATAAAGTGTTTGTGTGCATGTATGTGTGTGTTGTGTGCAGTCTTGCAGGAGTATCCAGAGAATTGTGACTGCATACTGACAGATGTTGAGTGTGTGGAGGTCAACCTGCAGGATGTTCCACCGCTGTCTCCAAATGTTACCTGGCTGTAAGTTTCATCTGCCTGCACTGATGGTGTGTGTTGTGTGTGTGTGTGTGTGTGAGATGTAGTTAGCATCGAAGAGTTTATAATGAAAACATTTAACCTTCTTAGGCAAATTAGACAATTCTAAAACAAATCAGTATGAGTCTAAATTGCAAAGTTGATGCCTGTAATTGGATTATTTTGAAGTGAATGAAAGTAATCAATTTATTCTAGTTATTAACAATAGGAAACCTGACAAAAA
Source organism: Pampus argenteus (assembly GCA_036937835.1). Taxonomy (NCBI): domain Eukaryota; kingdom Metazoa; phylum Chordata; class Actinopteri; order Scombriformes; family Stromateidae; genus Pampus; species Pampus argenteus. The sequence continues at coordinate 10,770,646 of CM072874.1, forward strand.
CTAAAACTAACAAAAGCTTCATAAACCAGATATTAATTAATGATGACATTATTTTGATCCTTTACTTATATCCCATGTTTTTAATCAGCATTTCTCATCTGGTTCCCAACACCTACATTCCTATGGTACAGCTGATTCCTCAAACTTTATAACTTGGGTCAGCTAAAGGTTCGTTTTCCTTTTGTAAAATTTTTCCTATTGATGTTTTTGAAACTATATGTGAGTTAAACGGAAGTATCTTTAAAATTTTTGAGAAACCTTTAAAAAAATTATCACAGTACATCAATCTGTTCAATGTTTTATCTCCATCCTAATCAGACCTAGCTTTTCCACCACCGTGGCTCTTATAAATTCACAAATGATGTGTTCTCTTCCTTTGATAAAGGCCAACTCACAGGTGCAATTTTTTTATCAATCTTTCCAATGCTTTTGATATGGTTGATTACTACCTCCCCCTTAATAAGTGCTATTCTTTTGGTTTAATGCAAAATGCTCTCCTCTGGTTTATTGCCTCTGTTTATATCTTCAAAAATCATCAGTATTTTGTCTCGCAGGGTTTCTCTGTCTGACTATATAATTGTTGAAAATGATGTTCCACCTAGGGACCACTTCTATTTTTCTTTGTTTTTATTAATGGTTTACCTCAAATATGCTCAAATTGTCTTATTCATCTGTATGCTGATGACATTGTTATTTACATTTCTAACATATATATTACAAATCCAGAATTTGCAACAAACTTGCATTGAATATGTCCAGCAGCATGGTGTTTGGTACACAACAGGTTGCTGCACACCAACCTCCTATTTGTTTACCTTTCTGTGTTACCCTTCTTTCTTATCAACTCCTTCTGCAACATTTCAAGCCTGATTCACAAATTTAATGTCCCTGGTATTTTTAACCAGCACAGTTATTTAAAAATTTGGAAGTCCCTCCATGTGAGTGCTGGTAAGTGTTCTGGCAGCTGTAAACTTAATTGGTCTTATTCCAGTGAGGGGGAAAACAGCTGCTGTAGCCATCATAGCCTCAGAGCAGAAGTCATACTTGTTACTGTCTCCATGGAAACCCACCTCCTTCTGACCACCCCTCCTTCACTAACAGTCAGAACCAACAGGACCGTCCACAGAGCAAAAACGGCTAAAAACGGCTAAAATCTTATTTTATGCTGAAAAGATATCTTAAATAACCTTTAAAAAGTTCCTCTTTGTTTATATGACCTTTTTATAGCTGTGTATAATGGCATTCGCCTGACCTTTACCAACATGATGATGCAGTCAGATGGCAGTTGAATATCTTATTTGATGAAACTTTCTGTCTTCTCATTAAGTTTCTTTTTTAAATTTGGTATTCAGCAGGGCTTTATTCTCAGTTTCTAATTCAAACTGTTTCCTTTTGGGTGGTTACCTTTTAGACAATGAAAGCTAATCTTAGTTGTTGTAGAATGGACACAATGTAGAGTGAAATTATATCATTCTGACTATGACACAAACCTGATTTGGAGGAAAAAGTCAAACCTTTTGTGAGATTTGAGAAGAAGAAAAAACAGTTATAGGCACAATAGATGATCATGATATGTCTATTTCTCTCCCGCTCTCTTATTTATCATTTTTTGTGGGATGTGGGATGAGTTTAGGCTATGCCAGTATTATGTTCTACCCTTTTCATTTTCCAAGACAGTGAACCTTTTCACGTTTTTGCCGTTCCTTTCTCTGATAGATGATTCCTCTATTATGGATATTTGAAAGCTCTTAAAAGCCATTTCTGAATACAATAGTAGTCGTTAAGACCTGTGTAAATGTTTATTTCTTAAAATGATTCAGACTATTTGCCGCTTTTCTTACTCTGTCTCTATCTGAGTGTACCAGCACTCTGGCTGTCTGTTTATGCAAAATATGCATAATATGTGTTTTGCTAACTATGGCATCTTATGGGTTCTGTCACAGGTCACTAAGGAGCAATGAGATCCGAGTGTTGTCTGATTTTGTCTTCTCAGAATACCCTGCTCTGGAGAGACTGTGAGTCCTTTTTTTTTCTGCTTTCCATATCTTCATAAACACTATTGATTGTTTTAGTCACTGTTCACTGTTAGTCACTGTGTGTATCTACATTCAGTGTATACTGTAGCTTCAGTTATTTCAAGACGATCATGATTCCAACCCCAAAGACATCATTAAATATAACCATTAAACTGTTTTTTTTTTAATTTGCTTCTGTGTAATTGGATTTTTTTGTTGAACCAATTGAGCACTGAAATTAAAAAAAATGCAATTTGTTAAGCACACACATTAAAATGTATAATGTGCTGCCACATTAACATAATCTATCTTTATTGTTATTGTTGTCTCTTATTCTGCCTCTTAATGCGTTGTCAAAGCTGACCAGTTTTAATGTTTTGTGCAAGACATGATTTTATTATGATACAGTAACTTTGCGTCAGTCAGACATTTATGTCTTTTTTAAAAATAGTGTGTTTTTCTTGTGTAAGTGACTGCCTTTTACTGTCAACTGAACCAGATTGATTATATTGATTAATTCTAAGTTATATTATATTACAGTCATTATATTATGTGAGACAGACTGTAGTCTAAGCAAATATAAAAGACAAAATCAAACAGAAATGAATTAATAGTCTCAGTGATAATGTCATGCTGTTAAGTGATGATGAGGGAACTAGTTACTGGTCTATCAGGCATATTCATATTTTATTTACTGTTTGTACACTATTCAAATAGTAATTTAGGTAAGTTTCATCAACACACATGAGCATTGTGAGTGTAATGACCTCTGTAAAAGTCACAGTACCTCTTTTCTAATGTTTGAATGTTTTAATAGCTTTTTTATTATTACCTCTCAATCATCTCTGGCCCCTTTTCATTTTATCTCTGTGAGTTGCGTCACTTTACCATTAAAAACACACTGGAAAATCTCTCATAAATCATGTTGACAAATACTAAGCACAGGCAAACTATAAAACAGCAACTGCCAAACGCAGAAGCACAGTTGGAGTTTAAGATGAAAGAGCAAATAGAATAGTTTTCCTCAAATGTGAATATTTTTCTGTTACCAGGTTTCTGCAAAACAACAGCCTGCAGTTCATATCCAAACATGCCTTCAGTGGCCTGTACAATCTAAAGAGGTTGTGAGTATCCTGCTTACCTCATCAATGACGTTGTACTGTACTAGTCTCTGCTGAAATACCTGCATGGATTTTATTTCCCTTAATTTACTTTCCTTTTTTTTTACCATGTCATGTTTCTCTGATGAGTTTATCTCTGAAGAATGGGCAGGAATCAGTCGATGTATGGCCCATATTTATCTAGCATATTATGCACAAGAGAAGGAATTCAAGGACCTTCATGAGCTGCCCTTGGTTATTTCTTAACGGCAATCATGTACATTTATTGAGGCCATGATTGATATGAAAATATGAATATATGGAAGAGAATCTGGTCTTAAATTCCTGATGCTGTTACAATTTTCTCATCGGTCATTGGTGCACATTGTCTCATAGTGCGGACGCCATGTTAGATTGACGACCAAAGATTTTACTACGTTTCTCTCATGATTTCATGATTGTCATCTTTTGCCTCAGACAGCTAAAAATCACACAAAGAAAAAAGTCATTACTGAAAAATGCTTTGTAATGTCATATTTCATGGTGTGGAAATACTGCACACAGAAGAAAACAAAAATGAAAAGAATGAAATGTTGTTGAGTGTTAATAAGTTATTCAAATCGTGTACTGTCAAAAAAACAAAGAAAACAAAGCTGCTTCTCACTCTTTCTCTCAGGTTTCTCAGTGAGAACTTGATATCCTCGCTTAGTCCTGGTGTGTTTAGGGACCTCCATCAGTTACAGTGGCTGTGAGTAATACACACACACACACACACATAAACAAATATGTCTACAGTATATGTACGTGTGGGGGAAGTTGTTGTATTGTGCACTTCACTGTGTTCATATATAAATGGACATGCAAGGACGCTGTGTGACTGTTGAAATATATACACTCACAGACATACAGAGTAGTTGTGGCCGTCAAAATTAAAGTGTACAGTACATGCCTGTTGTGTCCACATATGTGGAATTTCATTTTCAATGCGTGGTTGAGGGTTAGGGTTAGAAAACAAATCTGCATTGATGTGCTTAAGATCACATTCAGTTGTGTGGCTGGAGTCTTATTTTCCCTGTGAAATCCCATTAGTCAAGTGTACCAAACAACAAAAAAGATGTTGTGTTCATCTAATGAAGTAAGAGCTCAGGGAAGTTGATTATTTTGTTATAGGGCTAGAATTGTTTTTGCTATTTTTAAGTCTGTATTTAAGTAAATGACCTCTGCGCTGTTACAGTATCTGTATTTAACAATTTCAGCTCATCTGGTCTTTCTACAAATGTGAAGAAACACATTCATTAGCAACAGTGGCACTTTGGCTCTACTAGCCTTTTGGGTAATCCCAAATATTTCAACCAGTTTCCAAACAGTAGAGCTAATGATACAGTATAAAATATCTGAAGAGCTGTATGGCTTTCGTGAGGCCCACCTTGTGGCATTTTCGTAGAGGAATGAGAGGCAAATCATGAAGCACTTTGGATGAAAGCACTATATAAATGTACCATTTATCATGGATTTATGATATATAACAGTAACTTAGAAGGATATGTTTAACTCCAGACTTGGCTATATACATTATGTGAAACTGCAGATGGTATCTGTGTTCATTTGTAATATACTGTATGTCAAACAAATATGTCAGTGATTTAAATGACTATATGATTTAAGAGTTTTTTTGTGCCAGGATGTTGGATCATAACCCACTAAGCAGCTTGTCCCAAGACACCTTCATTGGCCTCCAGTCTCTCATGTACCTGTGAGTTGCATGGTTTTTCTTAAAAAAAAATCTTCAGTTAGCATTCGCTAATTTATTTCAACATTTTCTGAGATTTCACTGAGATCAGGAATTTATTACATATCAGTAGCACATATGTCTTTCAGAATCAGAAAACAGTCACAGAGTGGACTTGGATAAGTTGTACTTTTGTATTTTTTCAATTTTCTTTTTTTCCTCTGAACACCCAGAGAAAATCAAGAGTCAGTCAGTGGAGTCTTGCGTTATCAAAATAGCAATTAAGTTTTGTTTTATTACATTTCATAAGCCACTGAGTCTTAAAGCAGTTGATTTTTAATTTACCTTAGGTTAATGAGTTTTGATATTGTTTATTACTCTGAGACCAAAACACGCTTCTGTCTCTGTCTTTATCTGTTTTCTTCTCTTCATCACCTGCTGCCATTGTCAGTTTCCTCCTCTGACCCTGTTTGGATCAGCCCTCACTATTGTTCTTTATACAATAGTGGGATTACTGTATTGTTCTCCATCTTTGTTTGTGTCTTGTTTGTTTGTTTCTTCTGCTTCCTGCATGATGTCTGCCCAGAGTTCATCTCTCTGCTTAACTCAGTGGCTCTATCTTTTCTTTTTTTTTTCAACTTTATTCTATGCATTAAGTATCACTGTCAGTAAATGTCATTTTTATTGTTTATGCTTAAACGATGAAAGCCTCTCGAGAGCGCCTGTTAAGACATTCATCAGTGGAAACCTTTGTCCCTCATCTCTGATTTGTCTTTCATCACATTTGTCTCAAGTTTTATCATCCCAAATATCAAAGTGTTTTTAAAATCTGGAAACTATTGGAGTTGAGATGATACTTTTCAACTTTTCAACATCTAGGGACATTTTACTCCATTTCATGCTATACTTACGTTTAATGCCAACCATTTTTTAAACAAGCATTTCAAACTACCACCTAGACAAACTATTCTGTTCATTTCAGTACTTGCAGAGACCTGAAAGAGACTTAAAAATATCTTGGGTTAAGTAATCCATTGAACACTGAACAATTTGAGCATCATTTATTTGTGTATTTGTTTTATTACTGTTTGCCAATGCAGTTGAAAATCTTTATTGTTAGTACACTCAAGGACTAAAGTTTGCTAATTGGCTGCTAGTGAACCCAGTGAGAAGAACAGTAAAGTTACTGTTGGGAAAATGCTATATGCCAAGATAACATGGAGACTTTGACATGGAACAAATTAGATTTTTTAAAGTAGATTTATTTTTATATCTCAGTGCGATTAAGGACAACTAACAGCTGCTAAATATCCAAAAACACATCATTTAACACATTTGACATTAAAATGTTGTAATGTTGAAGTCCCCCTTTCAATCGAAAAACATGGTTTTATTGCTTTTCCTACAGTTGTAGCTACATGTTTTTTCTTCTTTCCTCAGCTCCATGGTGGACACCTCGCTGCAGCAGCTTCCTCACCCAAGCTTCTGTCAACACATGCCTGCCTTGGACTGGCTGTGAGTCTGCTCTGACAGTGTGCTTGTGTGTGTGCAGGTGTGTAGTGAATGTGTGTGATTCAGTAGATGTCTGTGCTCTAAAGAATTAGAGCAGATGTGTGTATTTGTGCTTGTGTGCATACTTAAAAGCAAATGAGGCTGGTAAATAGAGGCGACAGAAGGTTGCATTGCTGAAAGTCTAAGGATCAGATAAGTGGTCCCTTCGAGTACATGAGAGGTTTAGTCTCCTCAGCTGATGTCACCTTTGTCGGCCAGCTTGACCAACTATTTTTGGTCATCGAGCGCAGACTAGAGAGCACCAGCCAGATGAGTCTGACACTAATGATGACCTCATGCTATCTGTACTTTCCTCTGTTGACAGCATGTTTCTTTCATATCCACTCCACTTAATTAAATTCCAAAGGAATGTCTGTTACTGTGTTGCTTTTTCTTTAGCTGTTTTTTCCCCTTCCTTTACACTCCCTCGTAAAACAACAGAAAACTATTACACTTTTATTCACTTGTATGTTTGGAAGGATCAGTTTGTCAAAATTAAAATGGACTCATCTCATATGTTGCTATACATATATTTATGTGTATAACATGCTAAATAAATATGTTTTTCTGCTTTCAGGGATCTTGAGGGAAATTTGATTCAAACTCTCAACTACTCCATCTTGAAGACATGCAGCAAGCTTGAAGTACTGTGAGTTCAGAACATCTTAATAACAATTCCTGTGCTTGAAAAATATAAATTGCTTTTAGGAGTTTGCAAGAGTCATAAGCCACGTTTCCATTCCATTTAGGAGACTTGTGAAGTTTCCCAAAACATAAACTAAGTTTCCAGTGTGACTAAAGACGTCTTAGATGATTTTTAATGTGGGATTAATAAGACATTGACCTGGAAAGCCTGAGATAATGAGCCAAAAGGCACTTTCACTAGAACGGAAAACCTCCTCTTCTGCTGGATCAAAAAAACAAATAGTTCTGCTTTGTGATGTTTATTTGGCAATGCCTGACGAACATTCTTGCTAGATTGAACTGTTTCTCTGGTAAATTAAATTTGTGCTATCAGTACAGTGTAAAGTCTCAAGCAGCGACAAGGAGCTCAAGCGATAAGGAGCTCAAGCAGCGATGAGGCTTAGAGGGCGTTTAAGCTGAGATGTACCATAAAACATTTTTAAAGATTACAGGCCGACATTGAAGGGTAGCACGAGCCGGGGCGCTGGCAGAAGCATCACTATAGACTGGATATACTTTTCCCCGAAGCCTAGAGTAAAGGGAATTACGGTAGCCAAAGTGTGTTCCAGTTAAATGGATGAGTGAAGTTCCTCAAATTACCAAGGAGCCTGGTTTCCACAATATGTTTCAACATGAAAATAAAAGTCAGAATCAAAAACTACACCTAGATTATAGTGATCAGACAGAGGATAAGGTATCCAGGCTAGACCTGAGACATTGTGATACAAGAAAAAAACAAAACAGGAGGATATTACATTGGGCATCATTCCACTGAAAAACATACATAGACATCCAATGCTTCATATCTGACAGACACGACAAGATAGAGGATGCACTGTCAGCCTCGCTGGGTTTTACTGTTTTACTGCCAAACATAAGTACAAGCTGTCTGCTTTGATGTTCAACTGTGCAAAACTATAGATAAAGTGCTCCCCAGTTCCACAATAGTCATTTCTCTTGGATAAAACACAGATACTTTGAATGGGAGTTGTTTCATGCCAGCCAGTGCTGTTCTTGTTTTTATGAATCTAGATAGCAAGCTAGTGTTGCTTGATGATCAGTGCAATGATAAATGACAGGTGCAGTCACAGGGAGTGAGTCAGTTGCTTATTATGTCCTCTGAAACATTGCCTGACATTATTTAAAAGCCTTGCTTCTGTTTAGTTTTTCATAACTAGCAGTAGAAAGATGGTTCAGTGAATTAGATGTAAACCCTTTCTCCACACTGTTTTTCATTTTAAAGCTAAACGAATGTGGTGTGTCACTTCATCAAACACATTTCTTTGTAACACTTCTCTTCATCATGTTGACAAGAATCTCTCATCAAAATATAACAGACAGAAAGTCATAATAAAACAGTACTTTCCACTCACTGCTGTCACCTCTCTGCCTCAGAATGAGTGTAAAATGTGCTTCATCTTTTTGTGTTCAGATGTCATGTTGACAAGTGAATCTTGTCAGTCTGGCCGACACAATGATCCGTCAAAATGAGTCTGCACGTGGATAAGAAGAAAGTCAGCAGTTTGATCCTGGGCAATAGAGTGAAAGAACAGTGCTTGTTTCGGCTTTATTACACTTTTAAGATGTCTTTGAGTATGGCACTTATCTGCCATGTGCTCCAGTGCTGCCCAATTGCCCAAGTAGGTCAAATAGTATGAAGTAATAGTTCTGAGCTTGAAAATGTGAATGCATATGGGCAAAAGAAGGTTAAAAACGTCTTTACATATAATGCAGAAACTTTTTTTTTCAGGTGGAGCTGTTTGAATCAGCACTAAGCCAATGTTAATGGACAGAGCCCAGTGGGATTTGGTCGTTCAGATATTGCAACAAATGAAACCACCTTGAAACACCACTTTGCACCACTCGGCATTGTTTGTTACAGCTTTTTCTGTCCTGTTCAGATTGCTGATGGACAACAGGATCAGAAGAGTTCCTGAAAACACCTTCCAGTCTCTGTGGAAATTGGCTGAACTGTGAGTAACTGCATCGTTGTATTCACTTTACAAGATCCATTCACTTTACATGTGCTGGAATTGATTAATAAGAAGTGGTTATGATTAAGAATGGATTTTACACAGCTTGACTCAAATTTAATTAATGCTCTCACCCAGCAGCAGATCTTTGTCTGTTTTGCTCATTTTTATTTAAAAAGCCCAATCATGAAAATGTGAAACAATAAAAAAATTTCAGCTCATTTATCAAACTATGGGGACTGCTGTTAAATAGTTAAGATGAAGCAATTTCCCAAATTCCTTGGGTGAAATAACAAGAAGTAAGTTAGAGTTACATCATAGAATTGCATACAATATAAGCTAAATTAAAGGACTATATTATAATTACACTATAAATATTATTAATAATAATATTATTATTTAGTGATAGAGGGAACATAGCCTTGTGCTGCTGAGATTTATTATTGACAAAATGCTCATATATGTTTTCCAGTGACCATGATGCCCAAAAGGTGTTTATTAATTTGTGTTTGCAAGTTATTGCTTTGATTTAAGTGTATTGCACTCATGCTTTCCATGTCTAATAATGAATGAGTAAACATAGACATAAAGTAATCTACGTGTGTTTTATTTTGTTTTTGGCTATAGACTTACCATTTCCTCTTTCACTTGGTTTAGGAATCTATCCAGCAACAGGATCAGGGAGCTGCCGAAAAACACCTTCAAGAGCCTTTCCAAGTCGCTCCTTAAATTGTGAGTAACTGACAGCGTGGGTTCTCTGGAGGCAAGCTTTTCATTATGTGAGGATAATAATAGGAGGAGATTAGGGGGAAATGGAGAGTATTAATAAAAAAAAAATAAAAAAAAACATCATGAATTTCTAGTGTTGGATTCAGAGAACATTCATGTTATTGGTAACGTCTCACACAGTAAAGAAATTATTCAAGGGGATATTCTACAACAGAAAAAAATGTGTTTTGATGGACCTCGCTGTTAGAGATGTTATGGTAGTGCTGTTAAAGCATATAGTTTGTTACACATAAGTGGTCCACCAAGCATAAAGCACTCAGATTTAGTCCATTGTTCTATTAAGGAGTCGGAAACAGGATTGTTTTCTGTGTCTGAATTCTACAAAATCCATAAATGTTGAAATGATAAAAAGTATTAGTAGCTAGAAATATCAATAAATAAAAAAAAGTCCAATATAAAAGTCCAGAAGAGCTGTATCATGTTCATTGTTTTTGTGCCGTTTCTGTGTGCAGGGATTCAACTTTTTATATACAGTAAGCAACTTCTACAGGAATAAATTGTAGCTACCTTTGAACACAATATCTAATTTTCTTAATACAGTCCTCTGTACTCAAATTACTTAATAATACATTTCAGAGATGTGTTTAATAGACATAGTAGAGTAATTATACTCGTTTGTCATAAAAGTAAACAAACACCCCTATTTCAAATGGGGTCTGATGATAGTTTCATGCAGAGTTTGAATTCACTTGACAGCATGTTTTTCATCTAGTCTTTAATTATTTGTTTGCATGTGGTTTGCTCAGCTGTTGCATCGGGCTGAAGCGCTAATAGGTGGTTTGGGTTTGTGGTCCCTGGTTGACTGCTGCTCAGAGTCAGCAAACTGTGCAACAGTCTGTTCGAGCATATCTGATATTTCACAGGAGTAAATGTATGACATCAGTCTGGCAAGCTCATGATGGGACAATGTGAATCTTTATTTTGCCATCAATTGAACACATCATTCAACATTTCTTTTTGAAAGATAAAACAAAGATTAAACAAAAGCATATTGTGGAATCCACAAAAAAACTGTTATGGATTTTATCCAAATATAGCATTTCATCTCAGTCAGATCACTTTGTTTGATATCAGGATATCCGTTTTGAGTATGAAACAGAAATATATTCATCATCTTTTTTTTCTTTCTTTTTTTTCTCTTTCTGAGTTAAGCAGCATTGTCAAAACTTTTAATTTAAAATTCAATTTTATACGTCATGACCCACACAGAGAGAGCATGCCGTTAAATTCACATCAGAATATAATATTCCAGCAGTGGTGATGATGATGATGATGATGATGTTCCCTCCCTCCCTCCACACATTCACACACACACACACACACACATTCAATTAAACACAGAGAGAAAGAGGTTGTTTGCCACTTGCTTTATTGATCCATAAATCCACTGAAATTTTCCCCCAGGATAGTTCTTCCCCTCTCTTGCTTAGATATTTTTTTCCATGTCCCGGACTGAACTGCTGCAACATCGAGACAATTATCAAGGACAGCCTGCACCTTCAATTTCTTTTAAAATGATGCCAAACTCTGATGTAATTTTATGTAATTTGCAGAAACTTAAGTCTGGCACCAAGCACATCACCGTTATAAAGTTAATATGTTGATGCGTTGAATCTTCCTCTTCTTTTCCTTGCCATGTGTTGTCTTCCCATAAATGCTAAACTACCAAAATAAAGTTGGAATCTATTGGCAGCACAGGGCCTTTGTGTCATATTATATGAACAATTTGACATTGGTTTTGGTCTGCAGGTGTGAAATCTCTGCCAGCAGGACTTGAAAGGTTTCGAGAGGTCACATCCAGAGACCTTTACTCAAAGTTTACTCAAGCTCTATTTGTCAAATGGAGGTTGTGTCCACCTGTGGCCTTTATCTGTGAAACTAAACTGAATAGGAAATCATTTATTTAATCGGACATTTGAAGCCACCGTACCAAGACAAATCCTGTGTTTCAGCCTCAGAGGTTATCCAGACCCTACATAATAATAAAGTACAGACACATGTTCTCACAGACCAATGCTGTCACTTCAAAAATAGTCAGATGTGAATTAATAGTGAGACTGTACAAAATAAGAATAAACATGAAACAGCTGTGTAGAATGTGAATGCATTTTACTAATAGTAGAAAGAAAGATGAGTCAGGTGATAACTTGTTTCATCAAGTAGGAAACTCCAAACTTCAGCAAGTCACTTTTTTACATTTATATTAAATACAATTGAACTTTTTAAACCCATTTATCATTGCTTTTTGGTCTGTGTCTATGTTACGTTTTAAAAATGTCAAGAATAGCAGGTTAATAAGCAAAATAAAAATAATCAGAAACAGATTTATTTCAGCAGTTTTAAACAATATAGTTACATACCTTTATTATATTACCTATATACCCTATTGGACACTATTCACGTGAATGAGAAAGAGTAAGAAAAAGAACAATGGAGTTTGAACATAGTGAGTACACACTGCATCTGTATCCAGCCTGAAGTAGGGTTAAACACTGGAAGTTATTGGCCTGTTCTCTAGTTAAAAAAAGACAAAGACCATCTGGATTTTACTGACATTTAGCCAAATGTTACATTTCACCCCAGCAGCCTTTATTAAGTTTGTCAACCACTGTTTATTGTTGCAGAAATATTTCCCACAATCCCCTTCTCCACATTCACCCCAACCACTTCAACCACCTGACACATCTTCAGTCTCTGTAAGTAAACACACACACACATACACACACACACATGTAACCTGCATGCTGTAGCCTGTGCGGTGGTGAAATATGCTCTGTTTCTGTAGGGCGCTGGAAGGAATTGAGATATCAGATATTCAGACTAAGATGTTTCTGCCTATGAAGAACCTCTCCCACATGTACGCATAAATCCTACACAAGTATCACAATCATCACGTCTGTCATCACCAAATAACCAAACATGATGTGTCTTCATCTTTGCATCTGTTTGTCATAGAGCTGATTCTGTCTTTTCCTCTTCTCTTTCAGCTACTTTAAGACGTTCCAGTACTGCTCCTATGCACCTCATGTCAGGTCCTGTAAACCCAACACAGACGGCATTTCTTCTTTTGAGGACCTGCTAGCTAACATAGTGCTGCGGGTGTCTGTCTGGGTTATGGCCTTTATTACGTGCTTTGGTAACCTTTTAGTCATCGGCATGCGGTCGCTGATACGAGCTGAAAACAACCTGCATGCTGCCTGCATCAAAGTCCTCTGCTGTGAGTAAGCACTCATTACAACCCGTAACCCTTCAGAATGTGATAGTGTTACACAATGTACAAATACAGAAATACAAATGGAGAAAAAAAAATTGTGCAGCTTATTTTGGGATCATTATAATGCAAAAGGTATTAGATTGATTATCTCATGGATTTATATTATACTTGAATTTTGATTATCAAAATTTTGTCAGAGTGAATCATGTAAAATAACTAAAATAATATGTAGTGAGGAAGATGTGGCTTCCTCTACTCTCTTTGGTTGAAGTGTCCCTCCAGCACAAATAAATAGTATTTTTGTACTATTCTATTTGTGGCAGTTATTCTTAAAATAAATGTTATTCTAACTTGTTTAATTGAATTGTGTATTTGCTTCTCAAAATGTCAGTTTTATGTACGCTTGAAAACACTTTATTGACATCGGTGGCTGTTAAAGTAAGAGCAACTCACCTTATGGTAAAGATCGAGTTAATACAAATAATTTGGATTTGTCTAGTTTTCTGCCTTGTACTGTGATATTTGGTGATATTAATTTCTGCTTTTTTATTTTTAATGTGTATATATATATATATATATATATATATATATATACACACACATACACTTTTTCCATAACTATCTTCGAGACTACTAATCTAACCAACCCCATATATTAAAGACAGTATCTATTGCATTTAGTTTAAATTCTGGGTCTCTCAAAATTTCATTCAAATAAATAATTTATTTTTGTTTATTACTTAACAAACCCTGATCTGTGTTTTAACTGTATTAGTGACACAATACTTATTCATCCTGAATGTTTTCATAACTAAATGTTTTCTTATTTCCAGAGTATATTATAGAACCAAACGATTAAAGTAATTACATTTACATTACACTAATTACAGTTCCTTTCCATGTCAGATTTGCTGTGACACTCATCCGCATCATTAAGTATTTAATCCGATATTTACTCTAATCTGGCAAAGAGTTAATTTCACTCACAAATTCACAATTTCACAAATGAAACAAAGATCTGGGAAGCATAGTCATTTAAGTCTTTTCAAAGGTGGATAGATGTAATAATTTCCATATATTCAGCTCTTCTGTAACCTGATCTATCCATCTCCAATTTTTTACTTTTGAGTGTGGCGTATTCCCCTTTTATTTTAGCTTTATTTTGCTTTTTTAACTTGAATGCCAGACGTTTTAATTTTTCTAGGCTATTGTCATAATACTCTTATCTTGTAAAAATGAGAACTTTTTGTGTTTCATCTGTATGTATGATTTATTTCACTTTTTTTTTAAAAATTCCCCTCTAATACTTTTCATTTCTGTATTCTCATGTACCCTCTGTAATCTCTCTACCTCCCTTTTTTTTTTTTCCTAGTTCCTTTTGTGCATTGTTTTTTTCCAGCTTGCATATATTATCTCACTTTTGCTGCTACCCATAATACAATAGGTCTGTTATCATTATCCTGGAGGTAGCTGCCCATAGCTTGTTGAACTTTATCTCAAACAGATGACGAGTGGTTTCTTCCAAGTCATGATGCTTAGAATTGAGACCTAACAGTTCAATCTTGGTTTCATCAGACCAGAGAATCTTGTTTCTGTCAGACTCGGGAGTCCTTTGGGTGGTTTTTTGCAAACTCCAAGCAGGCTTCGTTGTGTCTTTCACTGAGGAGAGGATTCTGGTCACTCAGCCATATTTGATTCTCTTATATTATTGATTACAGGCGGCCAGCTCTAGGAAGAGTCCTGGTTGTTCCAGACGTCTTCTATTTAAGAATTATGGAGGCCGCTGTGCTCTTGAGAACCTTCAGTACAGCAGACGTTTTTGTAGCCTTCCCCAGATCTGAGCACTGACATAATCCTTTTTGTGAGCTATGCAGGCAGTTCCTTTGATCTGATGACTTGGTTTTTGCTCAGATATGCGATGTCAGCTGTGAGGGCTTATGTAGACAGGTGTGTGCCTTTCTACTAAATCATGTCCAATCAGTTGAATTTACAACAGGTGGAGCTAAAATCCAATGTCACAGCAAAGGGTCTAAATACTTATGCCAATGTGATATTTCAGTTTTTCTAAAATCCTGTTTTCTAATGACTGTAGATTGATGAGAAGACAAAATAATTTAAGTGATTTTAGACTGCAACATAAAATGTGAAAAAGTGAAGGGGTCTGAATACCTTTTGAATGCACTGTATGTGTATGACCCATGTAAGTGATTACATTACTCTTTCTTGCTCTGGAAGTTAGAGATAATGTTCAGAGGTGTGTATTTTAATGAGAACCTTTGGATGGACTCCTCCAGCAAAACCACACAGAGTGCTTCGCTTTCTATAAATGAACTCATGTATGTCACTTTATTTTATGTTTCAGGTGCAGACTGCCTCATGGGTGTGTACCTGTTTTTCATTGGAGTGTTTGATGTGAAATTTCGTGGACAGTACAATCGTAATGCGCTGCTCTGGATGGAGAGTGTGGAGTGTCGCACCATTGGATTCCTGGCCATGCTCTCCTCAGAGGTAACTTAATATGGATGGATTAACACCCACAACTACACAAACCCAAATATGCATGCAGACACAGCCAATATCAATATTTGAGGGTGTGTATATATATATATATATATATATATATATAATTAATCCTTGTGACAAAAATAATAGTGAGTGTTTTCCCCTCAGGTGTCTGTTCTCCTCCTGACCTACCTGACTCTGGAGAAGTTCCTCGTTATTGTCTTTCCCTTCAGCAATCTGCGCCCAGGCAAACTTCAGACTGGGGTGAGCTATACTACCTGTACATGCACCAAACTTCTTGTGTTAGTACTCTGCAGCTGTTGGGTGTGTGAAGTAATCAACAACCTTAACATGTGAAAAAAAATGAATTTACTCTGCTGTTGTAGTTTTCTTTTGAAAAGAATGCTCTCTTCTGGTTCAAGTATTCTGCTGAGTAATCAGTCGGTGGACACACAAGACACTCCTTTGCTGTTTAAGGTTAGAAATAGACAAAATATACTGTAGAGCAGATCCCAATTACAGCAAGGAAGAGTCAGAAAACCAGAGTAATGTGTGGAGGTGCATCATGTCAGCTTTGGGTCAGACAGGGTTCACAACAACAACTTTATATAACTACAAGAATCAATGTAAATGACAATAACTTTATGAGTACAAATAGAACAATGTGTGAAAACACCTTATTAGGAATTCTTTATGGTTTAGATTAAAAGATTAATCAAGATTTACATTAAATCAGCGGTGTGGAAACAAAACTCTCAAATACATTCAGGGTCACTTTGGTTCACCTTTGTGTTAAAAATGCAATTATCACATAAAGATTTCAAATAATAAAATTTTAAAAAGAAAGTACTGACATAAATATACTATGTATATGGACAGGATATTTATACATGTATATGTACAGTACGGTGCTTGGATTATTTTTCTGTAAAGTCTGACTATTTGCTATAAATTGCCACTTCTTTGATGAAAGAGGGTTTCGGTGCTCTGTTAGAAACCTCTGCCAACTACTATTTGCTTCCTCAGATTGTCCAGATAGAGATATCTTACAGCACAAAACAACTTTCCAGTATGCAACTAAACCAAGCTAAATATTTGGAGTAAGTTCTACATATAGTTAACGATGAGGAAATCCAATGTTTCATCAAACTTGCTAATTTTTCATTATGAACTTTGAAGAACACTGTCAGAAATCCTAACGGCATGTTTGTTGTCCCCCCTGCAAGGTGGTGCTGGCCTCTATCTGGCTACTGGGGTTCATTATTGCTGCTGTTCCACTAATGAATGAGGATGTGTTTGGAAACTACTATGGACGTAATGGGGTTTGCTTCCCCCTGCACTCTGACAGACAAGAAAAACCTACTGCCAAAGGATATTCCACAGGGATTTTTCTCGGTAAATTGAAAAAAAACAACCCTGAAAGTTCATTTTACAGTGCTTTTAGGAATTAACTAAAATGATGAAAGCAATGTCACTGTGTGCCAACCAACTAATAGAACAGGGAACAGGATTGCACCTTAGATTGGGATATTACACAGCAAACACCTTGGTTCCATCAACAATGCATGCTTAGTCTGGCTTCTTATTACTCAGTGTTCTCACTGAGGACCAGCGACAATAATGAATGAAACATGGCACTATTCTGTCTCAAAGGTTGTGAACATTTACATCACTGAAGAATCCTGGGAATTAATTCATGATCTGCCAGTTTTCCTCTGATTACTAGCTTTTTTTTTTATAGATGTTTGCATGCACATATGTAAGTCAGTGTATTAATCTGTGTTTGTAGAGGTGTACTGTATATATTGAAAATGTCTGCCTGTGTTGTATGTACATTTGTGGGTGTGAATAGCATGTGCATTTCTTTAGGTCTAAACCTGGTGGCGTTCCTGGTGATCCTCTTCTCCTACTCCAGCATGTTCTACTCCATCTATAAAACGGGCATCAATGCGACAGACCTGAGAAGCAGACTTCACAGAGATGTCGCTGTGGCCAACAGGTTTTTCTTCATAGTGTTCTCTGATGCCCTCTGCTGGATTCCCATATTTTTGGTGAAAGTCCTCTCACTGTTGAAGGTGGAAATACCTGGTAAGAAATGAAACAGCACCCTGTGTTTTAGTTTTACATTTTTCTGTGCAACTTACAATAAGAATAAGAATTACTTTAATATCAACAACATCACAGTTTTCTACTGTCTACACTTACTTCTACAGTTAGTTACTACAGTTATCATTATTTTAATGCTTAAAAATAATGATAACTGTTCTTCTTTAGGCACCATTTCCAGTTGGGTCGTCATCTTCATCCTCCCCATCAACAGTGCCTTAAACCCCATCCTGTACACCTTGACCACCAGCTTCTTCAGAGAGCAGGTGGAAGTTTCACTCTGTCGGTGGCAGAGGAGACACACCTTGAAAAAAGACCGCAAAAGCCTAACCTCCTCCACAATCTTCATGGACACATCACGGCCTCCTTGCTACCATCCACCAGCCTACCTCCAGCCTTTGTCACTGACTGGCGCAGATCCTCGTTATGCCTGAGGGAGGCAGGAAGCATTTTGTAAACTACGGGTTGAGGGGCCTATCAGTAGTTGCATCATACATGACCATGTCACTGGCGCATTTTAATAAGATTGACTTTCCAAGTGGACTGAGTTGTCGCATCATGCCTCTGACATGCTTTGTAATATTGATGCCATTATCCAAAGCAGCAACATATTTTCCCCCCCCAACATGTACATGTACTCATAGGGAGATATCTGGGGTTCAGTGTCTTGCTTGAGGACATGTGGACAGGAGGAGCCAGTGATCAAACCACCAACCTTACAATTATTGGATGACTCTCTCTACCACCCTCTCTTGAGCTACAGTCACTCCTATTAAGTAAAGCCATTTAGTTTGCATGCTTACATAGCCATACTTTTAATATTGTTCCAGGTGAGGCTATAGTAGAATGAAAATATGAATAACGAAGGAGAGGAGATGGATGAAAAATAAATGCCAGCATATAGTGCATATCTTACTGCCACCCTGTGGACAATCACAATAGAATTAAAATGTCTAAAGTCTAAAAAGAAAAGTGCAGATTTAATACATAATTCCCCACATTTAACTTTTGTGACCCTTGTCAGCAGGAGAGGGAGCTGGCTGACAGCCGAATATGAATATGTTTCTGTGTCAACAAATGCAACAAATGAGCCTTGGACTGCATAAAATACATGGTTTATGGAATTGTAATGCTGGCATAAATCAGCGGTCAATGTTTTTTTTTCTCATTTAATGTGCACAAAAAAAACCAATGCATATTCAAATGCCAAAATCCTGCTTGCATTGTTTTTTAGTTTACTGATATTTAAATACAAAGTTAATTTTACATCTAGTTTTACCACCACCATCTGGTTAATGGTCATGTTAGAAGAGAGCAAACAGGCTAAAATATTAAAAGAACAGAGAAAGCAGAGATCACAAAAAAGAGGTCTGTAAGCAGCTGAGTAGAGATATCTCTTGGATATCTGCTCTTTGTGCTCTCTGGGCATTATGTTCTCTACTTGCTCTGTTGTAACATTTGTTGTATTCCTGCTCTTTGTTGTCTTCTCTGATCATGCAGGTCATTTCTGTTACTCTGTCAGTTATCATGCTTACTGACCTATAAGATAAGCCATTAATTAACTCTTTCCTTCTTGAAACATCCCTTTCTTAAAGCCTCCGCTATACAGAAATGCAGAAATGAAGCTAAGAAAGGTTGATGTGTGATCATGCAAAATGATCATTTAAATCACACAATATTTAATTCATGAAACAAATATTAAAATTAAATGTGCAAATAAGAATATTGAATAATAATTTTTGACACAAAATAGGACATTTATAATAATATAAATATATGTTAAATAGTTTTTCTTTTTCATTAAGTTTTTGACAGGTTTGTATTGAAGGGATGAGAAAATGAAAAAATTTCTACCACTATCTATATATGAGAGAAAAACACGCAACTATCGACAATCATTGAATGTTGTGCATCAGTCATGTATAGCAGCAGCTATCTTCTTGTTCCCTGCTGATTGTAAACTGATGCCCATTTTGCCACATTTTTATGTTTTTCTGCTATAATGGGTGGAATCTGAAAATTTAAACTGTGCCTAATGGCTCTTACTTGTTTGATACTTGTAGTCTGCATGTATCAAACAAGTTTGCGCTGTTTGTAATATGACTGTTTATGAATCTAAGTCAATATGCTGCAGCATCTTTATACTGATGAGTGATGCTTTTTTTCTTTTGTTCTGACCTCCATATAACATAGCTGACATGGACTGGATTAAAACATTTGGTTGTAGCATGCCACGTACTTTTAATTCACTCCATACATGAGGAATTTGTTTGATTCAGTTTCAGTTCAGTCACTGTGCTTGTCAAACATTACCTGGACTGTTTTAACTGTTTCTATTTATACTTTTTTATACTTATATATAATATCCCTTTGCTTTTACTGTGTATTAAGATGTAGAGCATTATACAGATAAATGTGGGTGGTGGGGGGTAAATAATTGTACATATTTCTGCAGAGTATACCAAGCAGTAAAACCCCCACTGATGAAATAAGGACTATAATTTCATATTATACTGTGCAGATGTGCATACATGTATGTTTATTTTTGTTGTATAATATTTGGTACAGGAAATTGTGTTCTCAGTGTATGTTGCGTAAACCATTGTGTTTGTTAGTCAGGTTGGTGAATTTTGTGTTTCTTCAAAGAGATGGCTCTGACTGAAATAATAAAAAAATATGAGAACAAATATGAGGTATGTAAACATTTTACCCTTTTGTGTGAGGAAAAGAGAAATTTATGAAGCCTTTGCTCTAAAAGGAGCACAGCAGAAACAAAACAAACTTGGTGTGTACAACTTTGACTGCACACACACACACAATGTAATTGCAAAAAAGATGTGCTGAGTCTGCAGTTCTGTTCTAAAATTATTGAAGCTCCCTAAAAGCACCCAACAGAGAATGAAGGCACTGACGCACTTCCCTGTTTCTTTCATCTGCTTTTCTAAAAACCGAGAAGTGAAAGTTTTATGGCAGTAGTAGTAGAAAGTAGGATTTTTAATGGATTAATCTGTAATCTATTTTCTTGATTAACCAATTAGTCATTTGGTCTATAAAATATCAGAAAAGATGCAGCCTATACTAGATGTATAGTATGAAGGAAGTGCCCATTTGGATGTGTGCATAATGAGCCTATTAAATAGGCTGTTTAAAAAACGCAGACTATGTCATATATGTATTGGTTTATGCTGCCTGTGGTAAACGTGTCTGTTATCATGCTACAACATGTATGTTCCATGTTTTTTTTTGGTTTTTTTCTACAGCTTACTTAATTTGGCTGCACCTGCGACGCACAGCATCCTTCATGGCAGGTGTCCTGCCCTTGAACCAAGGTGCGCCCCTAGCGACACGTTAATAGACACTGCCACCAACCAATAGAAAATGCCCGTTGCCTCAGTTTCCATAACCACAGCATCTGATTGGTTGCTAGGGGCGGGACCTTATCATCCCGAGCTGTAGCGCTGTCAGCCGGGGCGGCACGACTCCTGGAGGAGTGAGACGAGACGGATTGATGAAAACAACCCACTGAAATCACATAAACAAAGACTTCGTGCCAGGAAATGATCCAGTAGTCGCCACGGTCGACGTAGAAAAGGTACTGTTCAGTTTAATGTCGCATTACAGCTTTGTCCGGTGGTGTTTTCGTGCCTCTGTGTTGACTACAAAGGCAACCGAGCAGTGTCTTAATATAACATCGATATTGCTGTTAACTACCACAGGGGCTTGTACTAGCTGTTGGCTACCGGGTTAGCCAAGTAGCTTGGTCAACAATCATTATAGAAATGGTGATGAACCTAAACGTCTCTTTGGTAGCACCGGCACAACGAACAACGCGGCGTTTCTTTGTGAGGAGGCAGATGAGCAAAGCAACAGTCTTTATGTTACCAGCGACGTCGGTTGTAAATACACACTTGGTGATGGCGGTGGAAGATAATGTGCTACACAGCATGTTAGCTAGCTGAGTATCTTATAATAATGAGATACCAGGCAAGTTATCATTGTTAATTCTCAACGAATACATGTGTATATGTATGTATATATATATATATATATATATATATACTAATACATACACATCATGTCTGAGCCATTGGGCCGCTTTACGGTGTGATATTTCTCCATGTTGTGGACATGATTACACAGCAGTGCTGTGGATTAAAATACAACCATCACATTTTAAAATTGAAATTGGTTTTGGTCCTGTGGAGCGCATCATCCTCATATGTGTCTATGCTCTTTCTACAGCCAAGGATTCAGTGTGAACATTGTGTGAGAGAAAGCCGGTGTTTGATCATGTATTATTTAGATGCACTCACGTATACTGGCAGATAGCAGGCAGCAGTGCAGGCTCCTTCATTTCTCTTAATCTGACCAAATTTGAATCATAGGTATTGATATATATATATAGTAACCTTGTTGACATTTAGTTGTGAAGAAGAGCCACATACAGTAGGATGATACCTCACTGCTTGGTCTGTTTTCATACTTTTTTTTTTTTTAAGGGCCCATTTCTCCTTATTCTTCACCTCTCTCCCCCTCCTCCTCCTCCCTCAATCACACTGCCTCTCTATCTCTCCAGCTGTTAGCCACAGACAGTCAGCAATCGCGACCCAGTTAACTCCATTGTTCTGGTCTTACGCTACAAGTAACACATACACAGACAGCAGCGTGTCATGTGTGTCACAGAACTTGGATGCTCATCCCACTCTAATCTACAAGGACTGATCTAAAGGTCATGACATAGTATTATTATAAAGTTGATACTGCCTTACAGCACTTTTGACTGGAGACTGATAATACTAAAGAGTTTAAACATTGAAGAGTAGAGCTGCAATGTATATTTATTTATGTTTATTTTTGCTCTGTTGCTCAGAGACACATGCAGGCCACTGATTCGTTAGCTCACTGTGATCCTAAAGCTTCTTCTGCATGTTTGAAAGGAGCAGAAGCGTGTTTGACCCTCCCGCACTCTTAGCTGGTCAACCTCAGTCAGCTGATGAACTATCTGTTTCTCCTTGTTCATCGTTTCCATAGATACCACCCAGCAATTCAGTCTCACTGACTTACACAATGCAGTGTTCCTGCCAGGGACACAAATCCACACATATACTGAAGCGTACGCACACACACTCTGTAGCATCCCACTCATTTTCTAACTTTGCCACAGGTGCTGTTACAGATTAATGTTTATTTTATGAGCAAGCTCTTCTCCTGGATATTGCTTTGAGAGTAGCAGAATACTCTGATGAACCTAATTAAGCCTCATGTCGACATAATTACATAGAGTTTTGATATAAAGGTATTTTATTGGTCTTTGGTGTGTTTGTTTTTCACATAATTAGTCAGGGAGTGTTGTTTTACTGCTGTTAGGTTTGATAGAGCTCTGAAGCTGTTAGCTGATGCATTAGTCTGCACATTAGAGACCACAGAGATAGTGTTACATAACACAGCTTTGTATATGTATGTATGGACCTGCTGATGGGCATACAGTCATGTCTGTTTGTATGTGCACTTCCATAATTAACATTGTCTCTCTCTGTCATTATAGAAGTCACAATAATTGACAGGTTTTTAATGTTGCTTTGATTAACTCTAATCATTTAGTCTAGGTGGATAAATTGCCAGTATAAAACAGATATTACCTGCACTCAGAATGAACGTTATATGTTTTACCTTTTCAGAAACCTCTACCAAGTCCCAGTGTACTGTTTCATGTTATCACAAGTATATATTTTAAATGTCTTTGTGCAAATAAATAACCATGCCTAAAAGTTTGGTCACTGCAGCAAAGAGAGACTTAAAGCAGTCTTCTTACAAATACAATAGAGACAAAATAATGTCTGAAAGTGTCTTCAAAACTATCCTCCTGAATCAGAAATGTTACTGAATTGCATAAGAAGAATTATTTCTCTACTGGGCTCAAGGGGGCACCATTGTAGAGCCAGTGTTTGGGCTTCATGGGGAAAGGAGAAAGATGAAGGACATCTGACTGTTGCTGTGGTTACCACTACTATGATCACCTGAATCAGCAGTGGTAGTACTCATAGTCATAGCAGTTGTATTGTATAACTATAATGTGTGATGGTAGCCTTATAGTGGATATTTCAAAGTGATACATTTCTTATAAGATGCAACAGTGCAATTAATTTTAGTTGCTTTACTCTTGTCCCCTATTCATTCGATCTATCTATCTATCTATCTATCTATCTATCTATCTATCTATCTATCTATCTATCTATCTATCTATCTATCTATCTATCTATCTATCTATCTATCTATCTATCTATCTAAGTTACTGTGCCTATTAAAACTGTTTTAGGAAAGCACTAATTCATGTTTAATGACTAAAACGAATTCTAAACCACTGATTTATAATGTCAGTAATAATATGTGATTAAAGGATGTTAAATAAAAGGCTGCTGTTTGCTCATATACAAAGACATTGCTATTTAGGACAAACCAAAGATATCCCACTAACAATACTTCTTATTTTATTTTTGGTACTGTTGTTGACAAGTACTCAACATATGCATTTAATCATATGTACTAAATAAATGTCAGGCGAGAACTGGGAACAAAAAATGTTGGTGATGCAAAACTGTGTTGTTTCTAACAAAGAGATTGATTGTTGCGGTGAGCCTCAATGGTATCATAATTTTTACCCTTCATCCCTGTCAACCACTGAACTGGACTGCTTGCTTGAAGTGCATAAGCCAAAAGTAAATGTGTGTATGCCCTCAGTTCTCCTGTTGGACCGAGTTGCTGAGCATCTGGGGCGGTCTGGGAAACACTGTGAACATGACAACATATTTGAGCGACAAAGGAAATAAAAGAGGATGCAGTTGAAATGATTAGTAGAAAGATGAAGAAATGGTGTAGTATGTTTTAAGACACAGTTTGTGACCCAGATTTAAACCATTAGGTACCACAGCCCAAATTAAAAACATAAGATTGGAAACTCTTATCATTCTCAAATTGAATTTAAATTGATAATAATAAAGAAACATGCAAACTGCTTATTTTCTACCCGAGAGTGGGTCGAAGATAGTGACGTAGACAATGAAGTAGAAAAAGATTAGATAAGGAAATGACAAAGCAAAGCAGGATGTTAAAGATGATAATAAGCACTAAAAAGTGATCGTGGCACATTCCTTTTAACCATTTCTGGGTGGGGGAGGAAATAGTTTTATATTTCAGACAGCATGTGAGACTCCACTTTGTTTTTGTCAAGTTTCCCACAGTGTGCCAGCTTCATATCCCCAACAGCAGGGACATGTTTCTGTTTGAGAAATGTAGAATATTGACTGATAGTTAAGATGTTTCTTTTTACCTGACATTTCAGGCTAATAAAACGGGTCATGATCCTGTGTTGTGTGTGTGTATGTATGGGTTGTTGTTTTTGTTGTTTTTTTGCTTGTCCCAGCCAGCTACATCATGTTTGTAGTAGGTGGAAGGTGATGTTTAGGTCATAATTTAGGATGATTTATGTGCAACAGCTGCTACTCATTAAAAAATTATAATAAAAAGGGAATAATTATGATGATCAGTGATGTATGTGGCATGATAATTGACCTCTTTTGTAAAAAAAATAAAATAATGTATAGAAAATTTTAGTTGGATGGATTTATTTTACTTCCTGTGTTTTTATAATGATTAAGATGCCCCTTTACTCCTCTACTTACACAATGTTGAACCAATATAAACACAGATATTTGAGTTATTTACATAGTAAAAAGGAGAGTGCAAATTGAAAATAGACGGGATTATCTTTGGTGTATGAGAGATTGACAGCTGTTTACCTGCTGTATAAACTGTATAAACTGAACTGACTAATCAGGTCATAGAAACAAGGGAATGACAAACCTGAGTGGCTTGTCAGAGAACCATAGTGAAGAGGAACAGTAGATTCAAATCAGCATTAGGCAAAAAGATAATAGAAAAAACATGACCCACTGTCACTGACAAAGTACTTTGTGTTTGTTGACACATTCCTGAAGATGATTGGTTAACCCTGTGTGTTTTCTCTGATTGGTTGGCCAGAGATGTCAGTTAATGAAAGGACAAAAGCAATCTCCTGTGTGTGTGTGTGTTGTGTGTGTGTGTGTGTGTGTTTTTGTGTGTGTGTGTGTGTGTGTGTTTTTGTGTGTCTTAATACTTGGCTGTTGTACACCCCTAGGGGATGGCACGCCTCTGTAACTGACTTTGGCACCATGCCTTCTTCTGCTTGTTTGCCACCTTTAACTATTTCCCTGCCAGACTGAATTAAGCGTCATTGTTGTGTCTTTGTGCTTTGCCTTTCTGCTTGGTTGGACGTGTGACTGTAGTAGATTGTTAAAATCCCTTTTAACATCCCACTTAAAATTATAACTATCTAGTTTTTCTGTCGATATTTCTATTAAATCAGTGAAGTGGTCTAGCTAATTTCAGATAAAGTAAACTACATTTGTCAAAGTGAAAATCCTCTTTCCAGACTTTTGACTTAAAAAGATAAAGATTATATGGTTGATCAAATCTTGTACTGTACACATACAGGAGCCATGACAAACATACCACCTCCATAATAGATGATCACAGCATATATATATTTTCACATTACTAATAGTTCAAATGCGTGGCGGACCTTTTTCTGTAGAGGATATGAAAGTTTTGTTGTTTACATGCACAAACTCAGGGGAGGCACTCAGTGGAGCTGATGTCATGACAATAGTGGCATAAACAGCAAGAAGTCACTTCAGGGTAGTTATCTCCTGAGACATAACTACTCTACCTACAGAGAAGAGAGGAAACACCATGCACCATGAACAGCTCTAGTGTCTGTCTTGTGTGTAAAGTTACATTTCTTTTAAGCAGTTGTTTGGTAAGCATTTGAAGTGCTGAGGGGGGTTTGGGTATGTGTCTTATGTAAGTATTGAGAGGGAAGTTTGTCCTGATTTTAGCTGCCATTAGATGACCACATGTAATTAGGGCTAGACCAAAACAGTATTTCCTGTAAGATTTGTTTTTTTTTTTTGTAGATAAGGGTCAGTGAGGCCATTTGGGTTCTGAGGCCTCGAGTAATTCCCCTTTTTCAGATCCAGGAAATTTTAACTGTCAAAATATAGCTTTTACATTGACATTTCAAAGCAGTTCCATACATGCAGTAAGATGAGTATTTAAACGCTCTTGAGTGCAATGACCATTGTTTTTATAGATAGTGCTGCCTCAAATGCATCTGCTATTCAAGTTAAACAGCTAACTTTCACAAAAATCACTTTCTGTCTGTCCCAGCGTTCAGGAGTCATCCTGTTTGTGTTTGGCTTTGTTCACCCCCCCCCCCCCCCCCCTCGTAAAGGGGTGTGTCTGCCCTGAGTAATCCTACACCATTAACACATTGAAGTTACTGTAACTGGCTAAACAGCCTCGACCAGTGAGCGCAGACATTCAAACTCTTACTCACACCCACATGCCATGTGTTGGTCTGTCTGAATCGAGCAGATGCATGCCACGCTCTGCTGTGCTTTGCTTATATGTGAGACAGAAAGGATGAAAGAAGAAGAAGAAGAAGAAGGAAGCAGGTGTGTGTGAGAGAGAACACGAGTAAAAAAAAAGAAGAGAAAAACGAAGACGACGAGAGAGAGAAGGGATAAAAAGAACCACCCAAACTTCCCAAACCACCCAATCAAACCTCGTCCTTGGAATTGGATCCCTCCCTTGTTCAACACCTGAGAGCGGAGAAACACAGCTGTGCCTCAGAG
Organism: Pampus argenteus; assembly: GCA_036937835.1. Lineage (NCBI taxonomy): Eukaryota > Metazoa > Chordata > Actinopteri > Scombriformes > Stromateidae > Pampus > Pampus argenteus. The sequence continues at coordinate 10,798,040 of CM072874.1, forward strand.
ACTCAGAGGAGTGAGAGAGAGACTGACAGAGAAAGAAACAAAGAACAGGTGAGAGCAAAAATGGGACACAGAACGAGAAGACAGTTGAACTTTTACAGAAAATTCAATCTCTCAAACTAAATCTGAAACAGATCATTTTTTATAAAAAAAAAAAAAAAATCTCATGCAAGAGAGCGAGAAGGAAACTTGGAAGAGAGGAACCTGAAATCTCAGGAGAGCAGCGTATCTGTAACAACAAAGCAATGAGCTCACTGCCTCTCTGGATTGGATAAACTTCACAAAGAGAAGAAACCCAAGTGAGACACTGGATACCAACATGTGGACAAAAAGGAAATGAAGAAAGGCAAAATAAGGATTTTAAAGTCTTTTTAAATCTTTTGTTTTCTTTCTAAAACCTTTTTTGTTTTTGTTTTTTTCCTGCTGAATCTACTAGTTAACCAAAGTACTACAATGTAGTATCTCCCTGCTTGCTCTGAGGCAACCAGGCTTTGGTAATAGGCTACCAGGAGTGGGCTGAGCTCCTGCGGCTCGTCCAGCTATTAGCAGAGACATGTCTCTAGAAGATGTAAGAAGCACTGCTAGCTTTGGGGCTGAAAGCAGTGCTTCAGACCACGCTGATGGCCAGTCTCTCAACCAAAGTCAGGACCAGGATCTGGAGGTCCAGACCCAAGGCCAGGATAGGATTGTTCTGGAGCGTATTGCCTCTCTGTCGCTGGACATGTTTGATCCCAGCGACTTCACTGGGAGGTTTACAAAGATTCAGTCTAGATCCAGAAAGAGGACCAGGATCATCGTAGGTAGGTCTTTTGTTTCTGTTTTTTAGGATATAATATTTGAGCGGACACAAAAGTAGACAAGGAGAAAGCAATCAGCCCAGAAGTCAGTGACAGGCAGCAATTTGTAATCATCCCATTTCAATGTAAGTGGATAATGCAAATTTCTCATGACCTGAGGGTTTTCTCAGGCTAGAACATCCATAAGGTTGAACATCCATCTGAAATAATGATCCTCAAGTCCGCCGCTCGAATGTGGGCTGGGTTGAATTCGCCCTGTAAGACGTTACTACCTGTTTGGACCCCATCTGTCTCTCCATGTTTGCCACAACAACAGGAGTTTCTCCTTTGCTGTGCACTTGACTTAACAATCGTCTCTATTGTGGCTTTGTAGACCCTGTGAAAAGTGAGACCTTGTGTGTCTATAGAAAACAGCATGAGATTGCTCCAGTAATCCTTATTCTACAGAATAGGAGAAAAAGACTATGTAGTTCTGGCCTCAGATATAAGCAGAGTGCCCTTTCTCAGCTTACCTTAACTTCTGGGAATTTCATGTCCAAACACTTCCAACTGTGGGGGAACGCCAAGACCTGAAGTCAAAGTATAATAGAAGTGGGCGTATGCTTTCAGAATATCCATCCACCACTGTAAAATCTACAAATGGAGGGTTTTTAGCAAATTTATAATAATAAACTAATATGTTAGCAAAAGAACCACAACAAAGGCTTGTATTTTATGTACTATTGACACACTTATTGTATCTGAAAATCTGTCCTATCTAAGCCTGAACGTGTTACCTTTTAGGATGATTTATTTTTAAATCTGAGACTCTCTGCCATTGTCTACTCAGCAAAAGATTACAATAAGATCCATTGATCTTTCAATGGACAAACAGGTCTGGTATCAAAAAGAGGTGTAACCCTGTATTTCTAGTTTGCCTACATTACCACCAATAATAGGAAGGAGGGAGTAAAGAGTTCAAGGCTGAGTGTGTCTTTACAATAAACTCATGACACTAGAGGGATTGTGTCAGGGAGACGTGTACGGAAAACCCCAGGGGGAATGAATTTCAAGATAGCATAATTTTAAGGGGTCAAAGGGAGTCATTTTCATACCTGACTATACAATTTTCTGTGGGATTTGGCTGAACTTCAGAATGTATCCGAGCTTAAAAAAAGTAGACGTACAGGGAAAAGGGGAAATCTGGAGTGAGGTAATGCCTGCGTAACAAAAGTACCACCTGCACAGACATGTTTCTCAGGAAAATTACTTTTCAGTAAATTATCTCATCGATCACAAAAGTCTTATATTCAATATTCACACAAAAAATGCCACAAAATTGAACTTTATGGGATTCCGATGCCGTGGCCATGTGTACCACCGAGGCTTTGACGTTAGGGAGGTATGTCTGGTATGAAAACTGCTGACACACACACACACACACATACACACACATTCTTCACAACAGTTATCTATTTTATCAACCCAGCTGTGTCAAGGAGACACCACTGTGTGAACCGTGAACCTCAAACATCCCTCTATGACTGTGTGTGTACGAGTTGTGTGTGTGTGTGTGTGTATGTGATGGGACCAGTTAACACCCACAAGCATGAGATTAGTGATTTTTAGTAGTGTTATCGTTTAATAGACGTCAGTAGAGATCCAAACACAGAATGAAGTGTCTCATTTTAACCCTCGATCTGAATAAACTGGCCAATAATGAGTAAAAGACATCTACTTAAAATCTGTGTGTTGCTCAGTCAGTCAGAAAAGAAAAACACTTTCTTCTACTGTTTGTCATTTCTCTCGTTTCTTCACTTTTCTGCCTGGTGCCTCTTTACTCAGGAGAAACAATCGGATGGAAGATGTTTAGTAGTGGTTCAGTAGTAAGTACATCATCGGCATTTTTGTCATCTTTTATAGTAAACTGAATATCTTTGGATTGTTGAGTGTTGGCTAGGACAAAAAAAACATTTGAGGAAATCTTCTTGAGCTTTGGAAACATTTTGTGACACTATTTTGTGACTATTGATGAATGGATAAATTAGGCCATAATGAAAATAATCATAGCTGCAGCCCTAATCTGCATAAAAACTCTTCACTACTAAAACTCAACATTAAATCAGTCAGGATGCTAAAAGCTTGATGTCAGACTATGTTTTGAAAAAAAAAAGTTCTAAAAGATTTGTTTTTGATTATTGATTTATTGGTTATGAGACATATTTTAAGAAAAATGTCCAACATTCTTTCGTGCCAGCTTCTTAAATTCTTTCAGGTTTCTTAAATCATTTATGATATTTTTGCATCATGGACTGTTTTTGGTTGCGTTTTGGGCTTTCGGAAACAGAGATAAACATTTTGCACAATTTCATGGACCAAACAGCCTAATCTGGATAATAAGTAATAAAGAGTTGTTGTATTATCTGATAAAACAGTTGCTTTAGTACTAAAGCTCAACATTAAATCAATAAGGATGTTTAATGTTTGAAAAAAATTTAATATATTAAGATTTCTATTTTGATTTTTTAATTGTCAATTTTATTGATAACTTTTGTAAGAAAATAGCCCATATCTACAGAGACCAGATTGGTTCCCTCTCGTGTGTGTGTGTGTGTGTGTGTGTGTGCGCTTTGGTGAATACATTTTAATGTATGTATTAAACTGCTGAGTATGCCTTCAGATATGACTAAACACCCCTTTATTTAAGTCTACATGGAATACAATGGTGTGTGTGTGTGTGTGTGTGTGTGTGCGTGTGTGTGTGTGTGTGTGGAGTCACACTCACTCAACAGTTGGCGTGCCCAGGCCTCTGCTCTGAATGTGTGGAATCCTGAGCGCTTCCCAACTGTGTATGTTTATGTTCATGATTTTCATTTGTAAGCTGAATAAATGCGTGTCCCATCTACGGCAAATATTTCTCTATTTTCCATTGTGGGTCATGAATTTGAATAGATTTGTAAAATCTTGGACATGAGCTGCAGTCCAATAAACACTTTGCACTCTCACACTTCTCTCTAACCCAACAACTGCTCCCTCTTCATAGAGAGAATGTCGCCTTTACATCTAGACAAGCTGAAGATCATTTGCCAAAGAGACAAACGAAGTCTTTATTTGCCATTTCAATCATGAAACAAGTGAATCAGAAGTTTTTGAGCCTGAACCTTTGTATTCACTTGTTTCTGGTACCTGTAAAGCGGATGCACACACGACATCCGGTAAAACAAAGATTTAAAAATCGAGTCCCATTATATTTATTTATCATATATATGAGCTTGATAATTAAGTATTAAGTCTATGGCACTCTCGGGGAGATTTCTTAATCGAGGGACATGAGACTGGTAAGACTAATGAAATTATGGACTGATGGGTTGAGATGTGGAGATAGTCGGACATGCATAATGGCAGCATGAAAGCACAGACATAACATATTTAAAAAGACAGCCACAAGATGATAATATAGTCTTTTACTTTTCTGGGCTTGATTGTCTTGATTCAGTAAACACCAGCCATCAGGAGGCTGGCTAAAACTGTTAATTGCTAAAAACTGTTTGGCACAGGACTTTAATGGAGTAAGCAGAAGTTGCAGACAGAATTAGGCCTGCAGTAGTCCTCTGCTATATTTCTCCTCCTTTGAGATTAGACTGTAATTGACTGTTAATGTGAACCAGGCCATCCTGTGCTCAGTAGCTCTCCTGTGAGCTGTAGTTTTACATGATACTGCATCTCCTCCACCCCGCAAAAAACCTCTCTCACCCTTATTTCCTCTCTCCCTCCCTCACCTGTTCACATGTCCTGTGGCACTTCCGCAGTCCATCCAGGGAATTACATAATGACCCTAATTATCCACTTGTATTTCCACTCTTAACTTACCCAACTATAGCCATTGCCATGATTACCATCATACCTTTCCGCTTAGAAAGAAAATTGTGAGGACAGCCAAGGGAATATGTGAGTGTTTATGGTGGAGGGGTAGAGAAATAGTTTTCTCTTAACTTTGTCTAATTGTCAGAAAATAAAGGTCATGCTCTTTAAATGATCATTCAAGAATTTACTGTCAGCCACAAGCGAAGTGCTGGTAAATATGTTGGTCTTTATAGCTACTTAAGGAGGGAAGTAACTAATTAAAAATGAAGTGGGACGGTAAAGCAGTGTTTGGGTAGGGATGTTTTTGTGAACCCAATAATGCAATTATTTTCAGCCCAATAAAGTCTCTAAATTTAGGATATGCAGCAGTAGGCTGATTGTTACTTATATTTGACTTTTTGTTTCCAGCTATTCTGTGATTCATTACACAACTTAAAACAGCAGAGATGCTGCTGCATCTGCAGTTCACTAAAATTTGTTTGGCACTCGGCAGCATTAAATATTGATTGTTTGAAAACTACATCTGCAGGATCAGCCAGCATCATGCATCATGAAGTGAATCCAAAACATGAATTTACATTGTATAGAAACAACTGCTAGTGGACAACAAAAGTTACTTGACTGTGCCCAACAGCAGCAGGTCCGTTTTTTCTGTCCAGTTTCCTGAGACACAGAGACAGTAGAGCCTTAAAAACTCAAAGTTGTAATGTGATTGATTAGTCTTAAATCCATTAATATTCTGGTTTTCCCAGTCAGATTCAAATTTGCAACATCCCAAACTTTCTCCTCTATACCATTAACCCAAACCTAGAAAAGAAATTGGTACGCAGCTGCCCCAAGGGAGAAGCTATTACAAGCACCGATATGATTGAGTATTTGCAATCTTTCGTCTCAAAGCTGCCTTTTAAATATCTTAATTATCTTTGCCCATGTCCCAAATACTCAAATCAAAAAGCCCACTAAATTGGATCATGTAAAAACCTTTAAAATTAGAGTGCAGCTCACTGTCCAATGGAAATTATTTAATTTGTCATATTCTGTAACAAAGTGATGCTGTAATACTCGAATGAATACACCTGAATTGGTGTGATATCAGTTTCTCCTTTCCATCTCTCACTTTCTAAGTGTTTCAGGGAGACTATAAACTCTAACTGCTTTTACATTTTTACTCAGTCTTTCATCTGAATTACTCAAATCTGTCTCTTCCTAATGTGTCTTTTCATTGTCCCTCTTTGAGTATTTTTTGCTTTGCCATCTTCCCTCTCTCTGCTCTCTCTCTCTCTCTCTCTCTACTTCCTCTCTCTCTCTCTCTCTCTCTCTCTTGCTCTCTCTGTCTTTCCTCTAAGAGGATTGGCTGCTTGCGTTTACCAACATCTGTGTATCACTGTACTGAGAGAGCAAAACAGAGAGGGGATGGGGTGTGTTAGCCAGCAAGATAGCAACACAGAGCACAAGCAAGGCTGAGTACCTCTCTTTTTTTTCTTTCTCTCTCTGTCTCTCTCTCTCACACACACACACACACACTCAGCAGCAGACAGCCGCAACATCCGCATCACTGGCTTCCCACCCGCATCCCTCTATCCCAGTCTTTCTCTCTCGGAGCACACTCCTCTTTCTCTCGCTTGCTCTGTCCGCAACGCCTCATCCTGCCGTCCTGTCCTCCCTCTGCTGTCTGTCACCGTGGCGACATAGCCACTGCAGCCATGGCGACCAGCCAGCAGGATTCAGGCTTCTTTGACATCAGCATCAAGTCTCTGCTAAAGTCCTTGGGAGGGAGTGAGTACAGATACCACATCACTGTTCTTCATACTGTTAGTATGCCAAACAAATGCGTGATACAGTCTGCACTTGTGTCAGACCAACTAGTCGTCAGCAGATCGTAGAGTGTATGGACTATTTTGTTTGTGTATTTGTGTGTGTTGGAAGCGGTTGGAATAGATAGGACTGAAAATGAAGCAGCATAACATGATCCACGATGTCAATATTTGGCAAAGTTACATAATCGAATGAGAGAGAGGGAGAGCGAGAGGAAGGGAGCGAGGGAGGGAGGGAAGGAGGGAGAGAGAGAGAGAGAGAGAGGGAGAGAGAGGGAGAGGTTAGCTGGGGATAAATGTATTAATTATACAGAACATTACTCAGCAAAAGAACAAGTCAGTCTTTGACTTATTTATAAAAAATTCATTTTGTTAAAAACAAAATATATAAAACAGGTCTGTATGGTTACATGTTATCTTTTCATTTGGAACTATAAAGTATTTGATCACTTTTTTCTTGATTTATTCATTCTTGATTTAACTATTTCATGTGTTGACAATTCAAAAGACTTCAAGCTCTTAATCAATGACTTGATCGGTGAGTCTGTGTTTACCAAACAAGTTAAGCTACTGTACGTCACTCTGAGACAGTCTGGGATGGACTATTGCCAGCTGGATGTACTGTACTTTCCCCCACTTTTCAGCATTGGGCTCATTAAGAGACATTACAATTACCAGGAAGCACTGCTGCACTGCCGGGACACTAATATAGTCATCACCATGCAGCTTTTAGTTTACCTTTACTGTAACATCAATGTTGTCTTGTTGATATAGCGGATGCAGAGATCAGCCAGCGGGCTCTGCTTCTGTTTTTTTCCACATATTGACTGAACACAGTCAACATAGCTGTCATTTATTGAAAAATGGTTGTTGTCTTGTCTGTGTACCTTTCATTAGCTATAATAAAAAAAAAAGGTTTGTTGTGTATGTGTAGAGCTCATTTATTAGATGTGTGCTGAAGGTTACTGTCAGCAGGGCTTATGTTGGTGTAAGGGTTACAGTGTTGATGGCTTCTCCTCAGACATTTCTAATGATGTAAAGATAAGACATCACAGGGTCCATGATGAGATGAATTCAGTCATGTGTAGGCTTGTCAAGTCTCCAAAGTCATATGAATGATGACAATTAGAAAGCCAAGAAACACACCTCAAAGGTTTGTGTTTTAAGCATAATTTACTTTTCGCATGAAATCTCTGGATAAATAGCTGACTTCATCTAGTTGAACATGTTCCATCTCATGCCAGCCTCACTAAAATAACAATCATGTGTAGGCCTACACACACACACACACACACACACACACACACACACACACACACACACACACATAGTTGGATCAGATTTTTTCCATATTTCAGTTTTCAATACTACAGGTATTTATCGTTAAAAAACAATTCTCAATCTAAATGTAAACAAAAGAGGTTGCCCCGGCATCAAAATGAATACACAGTGTTATAAATATTATATTCTAATCTTGATGTGTCAGGGTGTGTGCATGTGTGTATCACTCTGTCTCATAATCTGTGTAACTCATAATTTATCACTAAAGCATGCTTGTCTGTTGGTATATCATGATTTTTCAAGGTAACCCTCAATCTAGATATTCTTCTTTCTTTCCCGCTCTGCTGTTTTGTTCATCTTCATGTCTCATTCTTGCTTGCACCGTATGTTTAAATAACTCTTTTAGCATATAAAAGTAGCTAAACCTGCATAGACTCGTATTGACTTGACATGACAGATTTCAGCTGAGTCATCTTTTAAAATGCTGAGTCATGCAGATATCGATAAGGGTCCCAGGACATGCTCTGTTGCGCCTTATCGACAGCTCTACTGGACACCCCTATGTTTTCCTACTCTCATCTCTTCTCCCTACACACATGCGTGTAGTCTTTACACATACACACATACTTTAAATTCACTTAAAGTCACTGAGATGCTGTAACGGATTATCTGCGTTTAGAGTCAACCTTATATTCTCTGAATTAGATTAGCAGCATTTGCTTTGTAGTTTAACCACATTACTTTTATTAGTTTTCCTGATATACATCGCCGTCTTCCCTGGAAAACTGCTGTACATGTGTGTATGTGTGAGTCTTTCTGTATGTATTTGTGTCTTTGTGAATGTGTGTATTTGCATGTGTGTGTGTGTGTGCACTTGTGTATGAGTAGGGGTCAGTGGGAGTGGTGGGTATGTAAGAGAGTGACCGCCAGGGCTCTATATATAGCACCTCCCTCCTCCCCTCGCCTCTCTCGGGGCAGTGTTGAAATTCCAACCCAACTCTTCTGGTCAGATCTCCACAAGGAGCAGATTTTACTTAACTGCTACTGACAACTAAAGGACAGCCACAAAACCACTTTTAAAGAAGCACTTTCTTTCAAAACAACTTTCCACTGAGCAGGCGAGGATTTCAGGGTCGTCGGAGCTGTCGCACAGAGAAGTGATGGCAGGCCGAAGGCGGAGCAGAAGCTAAAGCAGAAACTGATAGTTGGTCTGTAGGCTCATATAGCTCTCAAGCATGGGGCCCTATGCAACCTCTGATCTATCCAAGCATGTCCCGGAGCAGTACAGTGGAATATTTCTCAATCCCTGTTGGTAGAGTTCAATCTCGATGGAATAAGCTGAGAAGACACTTTTGCACTTGTCTCTTCCTCTTTCATTGCAACACTTTCAGCTCTGAGGCATCAATTCATCTTCACTTTTGTTTTCACCCTGGCTATGGCTCTTCTGCTCTGTGGATACAGCGTATCTTCCTGTTTTATTTGGACTGAATGTGGGATACAGTTGTAATGATGTATCCCGCTGTAATCGCCTGCAGACCCACTTTTTACCTGCCTATACCTGCCTATCATTTTCCAAAGGATGGAGCTTCATACTTTTAGCTTTGGTTAAAGCTGTTCAGTGCCAAAGCCAGACATTACTGTGATGCTTGTAGTTGCTGTCAAGGTGGAATAGTTTAATAATAAAGACAAACCTCTTCTGGGCCACTAATCTCCAGCAAGGAAAATCTATTATTTGTCAATCATGGGAGCTGTATTTTACACCCTATAGACTACTCTGCTACCCCTCCTTGGTGTCCCATTCCTCCTCTGTCCCATTGTTTCTTACCATTTCCCCTTTACCTACTGTACTATCTGCACCATGGAAGTGCCAACTAAATGGAGCAGGGCTAGTGTCATCAGCTTCATCAAGGGCCTTGGTAAGCATGCAGGGGTGTGTGTTCATATGCACGCATGTTTGCATCATGTGAATGCTCGGGACAGGTTGCTGTGTATGGGTGCCTGTCCTGTTCAGGAATTAGTATTTACATGTCACCGCTCCAGTGAAAGGTCATGAAAAGGTCATCAGTTAGACCTGACAGAGTTGTTAACTCACACATACGAGTCACTACTGGGAAGTGAATTATTGCTCTGGTTCACCTTACGTAAAAATCACGCATGTGCTAGTGCAGAAAGACATGTTGCCAGTGGTTGCTGATGGAACAGAGGGTGCTCTTTGTTTTACACACCTTCTCTAAACATGTTCAGGAAATCAAACTGGCAAATGTGCTACAGTCACATAAGCCTCCTTTGTTGGCTACTTTTGCATGCATCGCTAAAAGTGTGGGTACGTGTTTGGGTTTTTCCATAAACAGTATTGGTTCACTATGAGACGCTTTCATCAACAATAATCCACAGTGCAACAGTATCTGTTTTCCACAAAGTCTCACTTAAGCTCTTATAGTACTGTCTGACGCCACAGGAATATGCTCTTTCTTAAAGTAATGAGTTTGTTGTCTTAAGGACAAGTGAATATTGTTAGAGACAAAAGGAAATGCCCTAGCCCAATATATCTGTCTGTCTCTCACTCATGATGCCTCTAAATGAATGAAAACACTGACCCAGTCAATGTGTTTATGTGTGTGCCTAGATAGTGTACCCAGGAAAACTTGGACACACTTAACTTTAATTTAGTCATGGCGGAGGAGTTTTAACTTAACAGACAGCTGAAGAAAAAAAATTTGACGTGATTCTGACATGGACAAATTCTGTTCATTCCTGTGCAGGGAGGATCTTGTATATTGAAGATAACATCACAATCAACTAGGTGTAGAATATGAAGCTGTATGAAGGAAAAGCATGCATGACCATAGACTGACTGGCCTGTCTTTGCCCCATGCCCTCCTCCCTAGCCTCTCCAGTGGGACTGAAGCCACCCCTTCCGCCAGTCAGTGGAACCTTGGGAGAGAGGAAGGGTCCTGTCGTCATGGCGCCCGTCAACGTGGACCCCGAGAGTAAGCCAGGCGAGTTTGTCCTGAAAAGCCTGTTTGCTAACTTCACCTTGCTCTCTGAACGCAAGATTCGCATCATCATGGCCGAACCACTGGTGAGTGACTTTCTGTTTCTCGTCTGGTTTTGTCTCTATTTTCCATCCCCCTGTCTCTCTCAGGTTACAACATGCAGGTCATATTGGATATTTTATCTGATTGTGTTATCCAGAGTGTCTTTTTATGACAGTATATGTTGATCAGTCTTTTTTTTTTAATGCAGAAAAAGTGATGCAAATGTGCCTCTCTGCAAAATAGTATTTCCTACCTTATTTATGATATAATTTAAGTTACAACAGGCTTCACAAATTTTTAGTATGCATTTCTCTTCAGGGTTATGGTGGCTTGAGCATATCCCAGCATGCACTAGACAAAAGGCAACCTAGCACAGCACATTGCCAAAAACATTCACACCTGCAGGCAGTATCTTACCTTAGCTGGACTTTGAAAGGAAACCCAGATAAAATATAAGTGGACAACCGATATTTGAACCTTTTTATATATTAGCAGGCCTGAAATGGTGAATGTTAATACCTCAGCCTTTTAGAAGGATAAAACCTAACCCTAAGCTCTTTTAGTTTATATCTCACGGTACTATATATTATATGGCTCGTTTCGTGATTTTTTTTATAACCTCTACACATGTGGAATAGTGAGTGGGATCTGTTTTTCCAGCTACAAAAAGTTATTTACATCACATATTAATCAGCATTTCTTGTCTCTTATCTAACAGGAGAAGCCGCTTAACAAATCTCTACAGAGAGGAGAGGACCCGCAGTTCGATCAGGTGTGTATATCTGACGTGGACACATCATTAAAAATATGTGATGCCTCTTTTTTTCTTCTTATTTTGGGAAGGAGAATAACCTCTAACTCTCTCTTCTTTCTCTCTTGTGCAGTTGATCAGCACTATGAGTTCTTTAGCAGAGTACTGCCTGCCGTCTATCCTGAAGACTCTGTTTGACTGGTACAAGAGGCAGAACGGCCTGGAAGACGAGTCCCATGAATATCGACCCCGAGCCAACACCAAGTCCAAAAAGTGAGAGAGCACAAACTGCACACACAATCAATTTAGAGCGTCTTCTTTTTGGTATTCGTCATCCGTGAGAGACTGGAATAGATTTGTAAGACAAAAATACATATATTTACATAGATCCCTCTGATCCTGCCACATAAACAGCAGAAAAAATAAACATAAAACTAAACTCCTATTGACAAAATATACATTAAACCGCACAAGTTCAACAACTAATTGAACTGCACACTGACTACACACAGTTACGTAGTGGGCCAGATGGTGCCTGCAATTAATGTATTAACGGAAATTCAATAAAAGCAATATCTCATGTGTGACACATCCGTGAGCCGAGTACAGAGGCAAGAACGAGAGTGTGCACCTGGGCCCCTAGACAGAATCAACACTGTTGACAGTGATCATGACAAATAATGCCTCTCTGTCTCTCTCTCTCTCTGTCTGTCTGTCTCAGTGACGAGCAACAAAAGGACTACTTATTGGAGCGGAGGGATCTGGCAATAGACTTCATTTTCTCTCTAGTGCTTATAGAGGTTTTAAAGCAGGTGAGTCTCATCAAACATACAGGCATGTGTGTGTTTAAAGAGGAAAGTCTGTCCTCAAACAGTATTTCAATCGTTATTCCTTCAATACAAATGTCTGCATAATACTGCAAAAAACAATCACAGGAAACAGTTTAGGAAATTGAACATGCTCTTTGATTAACAAGATATTACTTTCTAGATACTTCCAGATGCAGTATTCCTCACCTGTTACCAATTTAAAACAAATCATTTGCCTGTGTTTGATCCCATCATAGATTAAAGAAAATACAATGCAAATAGGACATATTGTTTATTATTTGTTTTCTTTACAACTTTACAATAACTGTACTTCCCTCACCCCACTTCTAATATCCCGAAATAAAGGAAAAAAAGCAAAAAACAGGTGGCCACAGCAACTTGATTGAGAAAAAAATAAAGAAATTATTAAATACTAAAAGGAAAATTTACGAGTCCAGAAATATCTGTTTTTACTATAGTATGATATTTTTGATTTTTGTATTTGTTTCAGATACCCCTTCATCCTCTTTTGGATGGACTCATCCAAGAAGTTATAAACTTGGCCTTCAGGCACTTCAAATATAAGGAAGGGTAAGAATAACGACATGTAATAACAGAAATAATTTAGTTCTGTAGTTTACAGTACAGTTGATATTTTTTGTCTTTCCTTCTTTTTTTAGGTATCTGGGACCCAACACAGGCAATATGCACATAGTGGCTGATCTCTATGCTGAGGTAGTGGGAGTAGTTGCACAGTCCAGGTACTGTAGACTTCCATTAATTGTTCAAATTAATGTTCATACTGTATGTGTGTTTGTAGGTGCATAGACATTTGTATATCTACAGTGAGTTAAAAGTTGTCCGTTGTTAATGAGGTTTTTTCAAATAATGTGGATTATTCAAACTGAAGTTCATTCAATATAAAGTAACATTGACAGATAAAAACATAAATGATTTACAAGCGTGTACATTTGCTTTCAAATTGCTTTGATTTGTCTGACATTCATTTGGCATGTGCGGCTATCACTTTAATATCTTCAGTTCAGTTATACATTTTTAACTATTTATTTTAGAATAAAATTATTTTCTTGCAGTGGAGACAGAATTGTAATCCAGGTCATGTTGCAGCTGTAGTCTGATTTGACAGGGTGGAAAATTGAATGTGTAGTTACAGTAGCTACCTGTCCTCCCATTGACCCCATTTTCAGCAGAAACAGTTAGTACGTACTTCCTGTCTTCAGCCGTTATGAGAAAAAGAAAATGTTTGCTCTTCCCAGTAGTTTGGAAGTAGTAGTTTGTTTGTGTGTGTTCTTCAGTAGTTTGTGTGTGTGTGTGTGTTGGTAAATAAGTGTGTGTGTGTGTGTGTGTGTGTGTGTGTGTTTGATGGCAACTGAGGATAATGACACTCCAGATGATGATGGTCCTCTGTCTGTGTAATGTTGTGTGTGATGAGAGATGGGCACAATTCTCATTTTGAGAAGGGGGTTATTACTGTGATGGAAGAGGCATGGGTTCACTGGGTAGCACACACACACACACACACACACACACACAGAGACCAGCTGAGCCATTGCATCATTTAATACAGCCATTGATCTGATAATGGATCAAAGTCAATAGTAAATCTAGTTTAGAAAATGACTCCCCTGTTTTTGGATAATGATTTTTCTACATGATTAAGTTTCCTTGTTGTTGGGGCTCTGATATTTGTTTAACGAAGTACCCTTTTCTGCAGTATTTATCAGTGTTGCTATTATTTTTACACACGGATATGAAAAGGTTGAATACTGACACGCATAGACAGTCTGATCACATACTTTATTCTCAGCATTATCTGTGTTTATGTGCATCTTATTAAACACACGAAGGTTAATCAGTGTACACACACGCACACACACACACACACACACACACACATTCCCTCCACATCAACCTCCAGATGCCATTCTAAATATAGACCAGCAGTGCACCATTGGTAAAAAAAATATATGTGGATTGTGGTTACATACACAAACACACACACAAGAATACACACATACAAAAAACAGGTGAGTAGAAAAGTGAGAGATGCATTATAAAAATGTATTTATCTACATGCAATGAAATATTAGCCAATAATTCCATTAACCGTACTGCCACTTAGCTGAGGCCTGGAAGTGAAAACATTTATTAAAGCTCAGGAGAGAAAGGCAACTGTTCACATCTGTTTGCCATTTTCTGCAGGTTCCCAGCAGTGAGGAAGAAGTTCATTTCTGAGCTGAAAGAGCTGAGACAGAAGGAGCAGAGCCCCTATGTCATTCAGTCCACCATCAGCCTCATCATGGGACTCAAGTTCTTCCGCATCAAAATGTACCCAGTGGAAGACTTTGAGGCCTCCTTCCAGTTCATGCAGGTAGACAGAGCGAAAAAGCATTTGCTGCCTTACCTGTCATTTGTATTTCAACAATAAATGACAAGAGACAGTGGTGTATGTATCTCAGTTAGACAGAGGAACATTTTGTCATACATTCATATCTGGAAGCAGTTTAGCGTAATCATAGAGTCATCTTATTGTCTACTGAGAAGTTAAGCGGAAGTAATTAGGGGTTAAGTGTATAATCTATTGGCATTTTAATGCTAATTGCTGCTGTGAGAATGTTTCTCATTTCCCTCCCCCATTATGAATCAGGTATTTGATCCTGTGACTTTGCACAAAACATTTTTGAGTCATGTACATACATTCTTTCTCTCGTTGTCTCTCTCTCCATCTGTCTTTAGGAATGTGCACAGTATTTCTTGGAAGTGAAGGATAAAGACATTAAACACTCATTAGCCGGACTCTTTGTGGAGATACTCGTACCTGTAGCTGCTGTAAGTGCATTTCGATTTAATGCTCAGTCTAAGTAATGCGAGTAAGTAAAAGAAAATATATAGAAATCTAACTTTTGCATCATCCATTCTCCCCATCAGACTGTGAAGAATGAGGTGAATGTGCCGTGTCTACGAAATTTTGTAGAGAGTTTGCACGATACCACGCTGGACCTGTCCTCTAGGAAGAAACACTCTTTGGTAAGTTTGTTAAGAATAAAGGGAGACCTTTATTTTCTGCTTATCACTGCTCATCTCTCTTCATTTCCTCTCCATTATCAGCAATCGGTGAAAGCAGTTACTGTAACTCATGTGGGCTTTTATCTCTTCTTGCGAATGAGACAGGAGCGGAGTGAGCAGTGCACAGTCTAGTTTTTGTGCCAGATGGGCAATATTTACTCACAGCAAAGAAGCAGGGAGGGGAAATCGGCAAATTAGATGCAGTACATCTCTCTTTTTATGAAAGTGATGTCACACAAACAAGCAAGCAATAAAACAACACTGTTTGTCATCTAAGTCTTGTACTGAGCAAAACATTCTGTTTTTGTTTTTATTTTTTATTTTTGTAATCTTTCTTCTTTCCAGATCCATACACTAATTAATAGATGATTCCTGAAGTTTATTTAAATTGTAATATTCTGGTTGCATAATCAGATTTTATTTTGTCGCCCGTCAGAGCTACGCTAAGCAATGCTGTTTCCCCTTAGTTGTCTCCAGAATGTCACTACACCTTGTTTCCATAGCCGGTTGATTGAACCATTGAATAATACAACATGACACCAGGCTGCCGTGTTGCATTATTACCGGTTGCTGTTGATGTACAATTTGCGCTGCGTGCATGGGTTCCTCAGGCTGAGACTCATGTTCTCAGGGCTGCAAAAGTGACACTCCGTGACAACCAGTATGGGTGCTTCCTTTGACGTATTCCCCAAATACTCCAAGCTACCTACGCATTCAAGGCTGCAGCTTCACTAAACACTTGACACACCTTATTACAAACATACATTTGTTTCACTTTTTCCAAGCGAACAACGCACAGGTATGCACACAAGCAATCAGTACGCTACCATGTCAGAACAGAACGGACAGACATGAGAGGAATGACAGTAATGTGGTGCATAATTGTTATACTTTTGCATTCTGAGTGCCTGAGTGCAACGAGACACAGAAATGGGAGAGAGGCAGATAACAAATACTCACTTTGATAAGGAGTAACAGGTAACCGACGCATTCCTTGAACCAAGCATTTCCACAACCTGAATGACAAGGGTGTACCTGGACCCATCATTAGTGTGGCATTCATGTTTAAGAATGATCTGCATGCAGACTGTAAAGGGCCCCTCACACGTCTTATTAGACACCAAGTTCACATTCCTGTATGTGAACTTTGTGCTGATAGCTTTGATATATTTGTCTCTTTTCTATAACTATTGGAAAGATATTGTCACTGCTTTGTCCAAATGAACTAAACTTCATTTAATCGTCTCATGAAATCCATTAGCAAGGTAAAGCACAGAGGAGAAGCAGTTTTTTGTTGAATTTGTTCTTTAAAATGAATTTCAGAGAGGAGGATGATGATTAAAAAACAACTTGTTAATGAAGGATTTACATGGTCTAAAACAATTAGAACACGATGGTGAAAAAACCTTGAGCTTAATCTCAAATAATGTAATTGCTAATTTTTGTTAAACGACAAAGGAAGAGCTCAGAAAACTGATTTCAGCTCAAAATAAGTGACTCAGACTTTTGATTGACCTCTTTTCAATGTAAAATATCATGCTTTTTTGTGATTTTTTTTTTGTCATTTATATGCTGTTTTAATGTCAGATGTCTCTGTTGAACATGGTCAAAGAATTAGAAACTTGAGGTGAACATATGTAACATGCTCCCTAAAAGTCCAACGGCTGTCTATTTCTTTTATTCTTAGTATTTGTTTCTAAGGTTGTTCACATTGTCCGCTTGCATATAGAGAGCAGTAATAAAACAGTAATAAATCACTTAGTCAACATAGAAAACTGGTGAGTAAGACATCCAGTAAACAATGAACTTTGATTATTTTGATACTTCTTGTTATAAGTGCATGTTGCAAATGTCTCCCATGTGTCTCTTCTCTCTTTGCAAGGCTCTCTGCCCTCTGGTAACCTGCCTGCTGTGTGTCAGTCAGAAGCAGTTCTTCCTCAGCCGCTGGCACATTTTCCTCAACAACTGCCTCTCAAACCTCAAGGTCAGCCTTTCACTCTATACCATGCAAATGTAAGACTTACTGTAGTAGGGTATATTTGTATGGATCACAAGGAGTGTCTGAGACTAGTCAGTTTCTGTTGTTGACTTAATGGTAATACTCAAACAATAGCAATTAAGTCTGTGCAACAACGAGTGCACTAACACTGCCAACAACACTAAATCATCAAAAGTATGTATTGCCTTAAGGTTGATTCGTGATTATATTGTAAATGCTGAGAAAGCAATGTATGCTGTGGATCGAGTACAGTATGTAAGGAATGCTTGGCGGGGTAGTATTGCTTTTTTTTTTTTAGAAATATTGTTGAGAGACAAACCATGCAAAACATTTTTTTATGTCAGGTGGAGCTATGTGAAAAAACTGTTCCTGATGAAACACAGCTGTTTTGAATACAATTTTGTTTTGCATGTGTGTGAATGCAGAACAAAGATCCTAAGATGGCACGTGTGGCTCTTGAATCACTGTACCGCCTGCTCTGGGTTTACATGATCCGAATAAAGTGTGAGAGCAACACTGGAACACAGAGGTAACAGCAACATGCAGTTATCAATATGTCATTGTCAACAATAATATAACTTTCAACTCTTTATGTTTTAGTTCTATTTATATTTCGTCTTCTTTTGTGCTATAAAATTATGCTTTTGTGATGTTAACGTTTTTAGCAGATGTTGCTTGTTTCTTAAAGATGATGTGGTAATAATTTGTTATAGCTAAAGGTGACACATGTAATGATTTTACTCATGTATTTAATATGTGTCTCAACACTCCCTCTCCTCTCTCACTGTATCTCCTCTCTCCTGTCTCTCCTGTTCTTTCCGCAGTCGTCTGACGTCAATCACCTCCACTCTGTTCCCCAAAGGGAGTCGTAGCGTTGTGCCCAGAGACATGCCTCTTAATATTTTTGTCAAGATTATCCAATTTATTGCACAGGTGTGTATTACATTTGCATAAATACACTAACATGCTACTACCACTACTTTAGCTTAAACACATGAGAAATGAAGTAGTCTGTTTTCTATATTTTGCGTGGAGCCAACAATTTGTCTATATATTATTCTGTGATTGTCTCTTCTATCTACTTTTTAATTCTTACTTTACACAGTTGCAGAAACAGGTGAAAAGCTAAACAATATATATTATTTTAGTACATACTCCCCTGCAGCTCAGCTAATACAGGATTATCAAGAATGTAGGCCATCAGATATGTATTACATTCACCAGTATCCATTAACACATTTCATCTAGTGGTTATATAAGAGGGTAATGTTTTAAAAACTCAAAGTATATGCACTCATGGCTCTTTAACAGCATGTATGGCATTTAGAACTGAGTGGACCTACAATATATATTTTAATGCCTCTTCATATCAGTGTAACATAGATTTCTGTAAATAAATAAGTTATTACTTACTTACTTATTGTCTCCCTATGTTTTTTTTTCTCTGAATAGTCAGTAACATGATTAAAATGTCTCAATCTGTACATCATTGGTGACAGCAAACTTACCTGCTGCCTCACAAAAGATTAACTCTGAAAACCTTTAACATCGGCGTGTTTGTCCACTGTTCAGGAGAGACTGGATTTTGCTATGAAAGAGATCATATTTGACCTG
The DNA here is from genome assembly GCA_036937835.1 of Pampus argenteus. Lineage (NCBI taxonomy): Eukaryota > Metazoa > Chordata > Actinopteri > Scombriformes > Stromateidae > Pampus > Pampus argenteus. Next base: position 10,817,070 of record CM072874.1, read on the forward strand.
CTGAGCGTCGGGAAACCTGCCAAAGCCTTCAGTCTCAACCCAGAGGTAACAAAAGCAGACATTCAGGGCTTTTTACATGGATGAGCATTGCAGTTTTTTGTGGGGGGTTTTTTCAGTCAGCGAGGCAGGTAAAGAACAGTACGCTCTTTGTTGGAGCATTGAAATGAAATGCACCATTGGCCTGAATAAATATCATTTCAGCTGTAGTAAAGTGATGTACTTTACTGTCGGGTTTATCTTATACAATGTGATAACTGTATTGTGATTATATGAACAGTAACAAATCATTAAAATCTATCACTACACAGTAAAGACCAATATTGTGAGTATGTTTTGGACAATTGTTTAATATTATATTATATAAGGCATTCAGATTGTGAAAATAAGTAAAGATTGTTACTACTTAAATTACAGATATTGTAAGATCACATCTGATTAAAAAAAAAAAACAATTTCTTTGAGTAGCACAGAATTGTTTTCATTATCCCAAATAAATATACATATAGGATGGATTCTGTCATGTATCTTCCAGCACATGTATTTACTCAAACCCTGCCAAAAATTAATCATTACTCTTGATAAACAGACTTTGTAGCATGTAGTAAAAATGCTGTGCGTTATCTGTATCCCAGCGTATGAACATAGGTCTGCGGGCGTTCCTGGTGATAGCAGATGCTCTGCAACAGAAGGACGGAGAGCCTCCGATGCCCAACACAGGAGCCACTCTGCCCTCTGGAAACTCTCTGAAAAAGAAAAAAACTTATCTCAGCAAGACCCTTACTGAAGAGGAAGCCAAACTAATAGGTTCGTGTGTGTTTACGCAGACAGGAGAGCTAGTTTAATTTGTATGTTGTCTCTAACTCCATCTTATTTTTTCTCCACAGGCATGTCCTTGTACTACTCCCAAGTGCGAAAGGCTCTGGATAACATCCTCAGACACTTGGACAAGGAGGTGGGTCGTTGCATGATGCTCACCAGCGTCCAGATGCTCAACAAAGAACCAGAGGACATGATCACGTATGTAACTGCAAAGTGCAGCAACTGTTTTTTTCAGCCTTGATTGAAATTATGCTGTTTTAGTGACTGAGCTTTTGGTCTGACAAATTATCACTTACACACAGCAAATATGCAATTAAACGGCCAACTTTTCTTATTCAAGTCGTTTTCTGAATGTGTTAGCACGTTTAACGTCTGACTCTGTCTTTGTCAGTGGTGAAAGGAAGCCTAAAATCGACCTGTTCCGGACATGTGTGGCTGCCATTCCTCGTATCCTTCCTGATGGCATGTCCAAACCTGAGCTCATTGACCTGCTCTCACGGTGAGTTAGAGACAGGACAACTTTACTTACTATTGTCTTTTAAATAAACATTGAACTGTGTTGGAACTTTCTGTCAGTGAAGTTGTACTACTTATTTAGTTTTTTGTATCAGTGATATCTTGTTCATTCAACTTTTCATATGTTGTCATCTATCCTTCAGACTTACGGTGCACATGGACGATGAGCTTCGTCTCATTTCCCAAAACTCCTTGCAGAGCCTGCTACTTGATTTCTCAGACTGGAGGGAAGACGTCCTGTTTGGTTACACACATTTTCTTTTGCGTGAGGTATAATTGACTGAGACCTTCAGCTACTTGGAGAAATCAACTGACAGTAAATGATTATGTGCAGCATTGCATTTGTTACACTACAATTGATTTATTGTGCACAAACCGGTAAGCACTATTTAACGGGGAAATAGTAACAGTTTGAGAGGATAAGTTCCTTAAATCAAAAAGGAAAAAGTTTTTCACATTATCATTCATTATGCTGCTGTTTATTATTATTTCATTGTTCAAATCAAAATTTTAAATACCATAAAAAACATAGATTATTAGTGTTTTTAACACTTGCAAAAAATATTCATCATTATTTTTCATTCTAGTTTAATCCAGTTCAAGTACGCTGCTACCTTTTTATTTGCTATGTTTTATGTTCATATAAATTGTTTTATCTCTCTCCATGGTGCAGTGATTCAAAAATGTTTTCCTTTCCTAATTAAAAGCATACACCAACATTTGCAGCCCATCTATAAATTTCCTTCTCCAAAAACTCCCAGGTCCAAGACACCCATCAGGGTTTACAGGATGCATCTGTAAAGCTTCTTCTGCAGCTGCTCACACAGTGGAGGTTAGCTCTGCAGCTCCAGGGGAAGATGCGAGGTGGAGTTGAGGTTTGTACATTTTGTCAGTTTCACCACCAAGTGCCATAATTGAATTTACATTTTAAAGGTGCAATGCAGTTATATTGGTTGCTTTTGGGGTTATAAAATGATTTTTAAAACTAACTTCTTTTCCCTTTTTGTTTTCACTCCTCATCAGGCCAGCCCCAGACTGCCAGACCGAAGCCCTCATTGCTCTGTGCTCCATGCGGTTGAGGGCCTGGCTCTGCTGCTCCTCTGCTCGTGTCAGATCAGCACACGGAAGCTGGCAGTCGGCGTGTTAAGAGAAATACGCTGCCTCTTCACAGCTCTGGGACACGCTGAGGTCAGCGCAAGACACTATTCTCAGCTTGTCTCACTTTTTATACACTAGTTTAGATTTTAAGCAACTAACACAGCAAGTTAAAAGATAAATATTAGTTATTAATAGTGATTTTGGGAAGAAGGAACATGAAAACAGCGGGATGGAAGAGCAGTAATCTGACCAAAGCTGTGATTAGAAATGCAGCACATGCAACCCATGAATTCTCTCACATTGTATGATGCTGTTATAAAAATAGCTGCCTCTATAAATGTCTTTTCCTCCAGGACGATGACAAACCCATGATAGAGGTCATGGACCAGCTGAGCCCAGCTGTAATGGACAGCTTTGTTCATGTGGCTGTCTCTGACTCGGTAAGTATATTTGTGATAAGAGTGTATAATTTGGTTTTATACTCCACAGCACAGAACGTCAGATCAGTTATTTATAACACAACCTTCCAGGTCACTTCTTAAATTCCTCTCCTCTTCTTCTTTCCCTCAGTCCACCTTACCACTGAGCCACCATGTTGACCTCCAGTGGCTGGTGGAGTGGACGGCTCGACTGGTGAGCAGCTCCTATGACGTGAAGAGCCCGAGCCACGTCTGGATCTTTGCTCAGTGTGTGAAGGACCCCTGGGTGCTCTGTCTGCACATCTTCTTGCGGCAGGAACATCTGCCCAAACACTGCCCTACCGCTCTGGGATATGCCTGGCCCTATGCGTTCACACGGCTACAGCTGCTGCTGCCACTAGTTGACCCCAAGTAAACACACATTCATTTTATTGTGTTTTATTTATATTTATATATATATATATATATATGTGGCATTATGTATTTCATACAACAAATAGTACAAGAATATGAAATATTAAAATATCTGACCACCTGCCCCTTCTCCTTTTTTACCTGTTTTTCTACAGCAGCCCAGTGAATGCTAAGAAGACCAGCACGGCTGGCTCTAGTGACAGCTACATCTCTCTGTGGCGTAACTACCTGATCCTGTGTCTTGGTGTGGCTAAGCCAAGCATCATGTCCCCCGGTCACCTCAGAGCTTCCACTCCAGAGATCACTGCCACCACGCCTGATGGCAGCGTCACTTATGACAACAAGGTGTGTGTTTTGTGTGTGTGAAAGTAGGGTTCATATCAGATCTGAGGAACTAGAAATGTATTGTATGGGATTAGTTAATAGTTTCCAGATTCTTAAAAGTGTCGGGCACAAATAGTCAGGGAAAGTAATCTATATATTTTTGGCCTGTCCTGATGCATGATGAATATGGTCCAAATTATGAAGGATAATACTCAGGTAGATATTCATATTGACACTGTCATAGAATAATCAAATATTGACCAATCCAGTAGAATGTTTGTTAAATGTTACCCATAGACATAATTATATATATGTTAATCCGTGTTTTTTTTTTGTTTTTTTTTATCATATAGGTGATAGGCACTCCCTCAGTTGCCTGGCTTTTAAAACAACTGGTCCCACTGATGAGAGCTGAGAGTCTAGAGATCACAGAGTCGCTGGTGTTAGGCTTCGGATGCACAAATGCTCTGGTATTCAGGTATTGGAACAGGAACATAAATGCACACCTACAGTACAATAGCACACATAGCTTGAATTATTAAAATCAGACCTGGCTCAAGCTAAATATTGTTTTTTACCAACTATGACTGTCACATAATTCTCAAAATTGTTCTTTTGCTTTGGTAGAGAATAAACACACAAAACCTGAATGTCAACTGGATATATTTAGATTACAATAGATAATGTATGAAGTGCTAGATTTGGTCCACTAATGTAAGAAAGAAATTCTTAGAAGGACAGAGATGTATCACATTTTTTCAAGGACAGATGTTCGATTGTGAACAGGAGGTATTTTGAGAACTATTTTTAACCTGAAATGTTTTCCAAATGGGTGCTCATTGTTATTAAAGAGATTAAGGTCTCCCTCCCCAGACATATTTATCTAACATTATTGTGTTTGAGGATTAGTGACATTTGCTTTGCACAAGTTACAAACCATTCTGTTCGCTTCTATCAGACCATTGTCTGTCTACAAAGACTTGATCAATTTCATTCAGCAATGAAGCAATCAGTTTATATTTTGTACCCCCTTCTTATCCTGTGTTTTTACAGGGAGCTAGTGGAAGAACTCCATCCATTGATGAAGGAAGCACTGGAGCGTAGACCTGAGGTAACACACTCAAACACAAGATGAGATTAACTTTATTGATCCCAGACAGGAAATTTGGAAAATATACTCTAGATGAAGTATAATGTTAATCCAGAGTCACCAGTTAATACAATGTAGAAGTATATTTCAAGTGGCACATCGTGTAAGCTCATACATAGCCAAAGTACAGCTGTTCTTATCCTATAAACATGCTGAAAAGCTTTTATTTCAACTATTTCGACTATTGCAATGCTCTTTTTACTGGTCTTCAAAAGCAGTCAGTTGAAAAGATGTGCTGCTAAACATTTATCCAAAACACGGATGAGAGAGCAGATCATAGCTACACTCCATTCGCTCCCAGTATTTTAAGGAAAATGTAATATACGAAACATCAAGTTTTCACTATAGCAATACATTGAAGACCTGTTTGTGTCGTTTGCTTTCAGAACAAGAAGCGCAGAGAGAGGAGGGATCTTCTCCGTCTTCAGCTGCTGAGGATATTTGAACTGCTGGCGAATGCAGGAGTTATCAGTGACAGGTAGCACAGACATTTAATCTAAGTAGTGCCTTCTAGTTGTTTTGGTTTTGGTCTATTATATATACATAGCTCCACTACTGCTTTTTGGGCTTATCCAACATAACTCTAATAATCCACGCTTTTCCCTGTTGATATATACATATATGCTTGTTGAAAGGAGCTACAAGCTGTCAGTCATTTATTAGAACTGGCAACCTTCTCTCACTAGCTTCCTTATGTAATTTGTCACCAGACGATCTCAATGATTACCAAAGTCAGACTTCCTTCTCCTCCTCTATAGCACTAATGGAGCACTGGAGCGTGATTCCCTGGCATTGGGTGCCTTATTCCTTGAGTATGTAGACCTAACCCGGATGCTTCTGGAGGCTGAGAATGAGAAGGAGCTGGATGTGCTTAAAGACATAAGAGCCCACTTCAGTGGGATGGTGGCCAATCTCATCCAGTGTGTTCCTGGTAAATCATGTTATTACTTTTTTATGATATTATTGTTTTCATAATACATTGATCTTTCAGTATTAGTAGTATACTTATACTTATGTATACTTATGTATTACAATGTAAATTTAAATGTTCATATAGACATCTGTCTCCTGTTTTGACTCTCAATGTCTCTCTCTCACCTTCATGCTTCATTCTGCGCAGTCCACCACCGGCGCTTCCTCTTCCCTCAGCAGTCACTGAGACACCATCTCTTCATCCTCTTCAGCCAATGGGCCGGACCCTTCAGTGTCATGTTTACTCCCCTTGATCGTTACAGTGACCGCAACCACCAGATCACTCGGTACCAGTACTGTGCTCTCAAGGTAAGCAGTACCCACTGTGTTTTTTCTTTTATTGTATTTTACATTCGAAGAAACTCTAGTTAACTCATGTTAAATTTTATTCTTTTGTCACCAAGGCCATGTCAGCGGTTCTGTGTTGTGGTCCGGTTTTTGACAATGTGGGACTCTCTACTGATGGCTATCTCTACAAATGGCTTGACAACATCTTGGCCTGCCACGACATACGGGTAGGTGAACCCTGTCAACTGTTATCTTTAGGTTTTTTGCATAGGATGTTTGAAGTCTGAAATGTTCTAAAATGAAATGCATCAGTTTTCTTATATTCTGTACTGCTACTTTTTTTTTGCTGTTTCCTAATTGTGAATAAAATGTTTGCCCTAGGTGCACCGTCTGGGGTGTGAGGTGGTGATCCTGCTCTTAGAACTAAACCCAGACCAAATCAATCTGTTCAACTGGGCTGTAGACCGCTGCTTCACTGGATCATACCAGCTGGCGTCTGGCTGCTTTAAGGCCATTGCAACTGTTTGCGGTAACAGGTAGGGAGTCATGAATTTGTTATAATCTGGTCTATTGAAGACCTATTGAGCAGCTTTTGACCTCCCTGCTGGAGAGTTTAGGTACAAAAAAAAATTTAAATAAATAAGTCACATTATTATTATCAAAATAAGATATTAAGAATGTCTTATGCAGCATGCTGCATTATTTTAAAAATATTGTATATTATACAATGCACATGTCCAAATGTCAGTTGGTTTTCTTTGTAAGCAGCAACTAATGACCATTTTTCCCTTTTTTGCCAGAAATTACCCGTGTGACTTAGTGACATTGCTCAATCTGGTGCTGTTCAAGGCTTCAGACACCAGCAGGGAAATATATGAGATCTCTATGCAGCTGATGCAGGTACATAAAGTACATGTATACAACATAGAAAACTTTAAAAACACATTTCCAATTATAAATATTTATTTATCAACAAGAGAAGACTAGCATACAGCTGAAACCTGACAATGCATTTTGACTGTAAAAAATAAACAATATGTCTGCAGGTGCTGGAGTCTAAGCTGTGTGCATATTCTAAGCGGATGGTGGAGCAAAAGCCTGGTAATATACTGTATGGAACACATGGCCCCCTGCCTCCACTGTACAGCGTCAACTTGTCTCAACTCTCCATCCAGCTGGCCAGCATGTACCCAGAGCTCACTCTGCCTCTCTTCTCAGGTAAATACTGTACTTAAGGGTGAATCTGAAGGGTCAATTCTTTTGTAAAAATACTGTGTCACAATGTCATAATAATGTCATAATAAAAAAGGTCAATGCATGGAAAGTGAAAACAAGATATAGACATACTTCATCACAAAGTGCAGGAAACAGCGGCAAGACTAGAACCTCATTATATGTGTTTTGTACATCCTAACTGCTGACCCATCTGTAAATAAATCTCCAACACCCACCACACATTATCATGTTTCGACAGCAAACACTGGATATCAAATTCAGGAAGTAGATGTACTCCCAAAATGCATTTTTGTGACATTAGGGTCATCTGTGCTTCAATAGTGCCAATTAACTACTGAAGCACACAGGATGATGTCTAAAACAGCGCAATTCACTTTCTTTGAACCCTCATAACCAAAACCCTTAGAAAATGATTTCCTCTAACTTAATTTGTCCGAGCAGAGGTGAGCCAGCGTTTCCCAACAACCCACTCCAACGGCAGACAGATCATGCTGTCCTACCTGCTACCGTGGCTCAGTAACATTGAGCTAGTGGACACAGGGCTCCTCCCCCCTGCTTCAAGCCCCTGCACACCAGAGGAAGAAACTCGCGGGCAGGCAAATAGCATTGGTCTGTGTCCCAGTCTGAGAGGTAACGGCTGGGGCTCCCTGCAGGCGACATCTCTGGTGCTCAACAACCTCATGTTCATGACTGCTAAGGTGGGAAGCAATGTTTGTGGATGTATTTGAAATTACTCTTTTTTTTCCCCAATGAACTCTGCCTTTAAAATGGATTTTCCGCATTGCATTATCAGTATGGAGATGAGGTTCCTGGTCCAGAGATTGAGAGCGCCTGGAATGCTCTGGTGTCCAACGAGAGGTGGAGCAACAACTTGCGGATCACCCTGCAGTTCCTTATCAGCCTGTGTGGAGTCAGCAGTGATACCACACTGCTGGCTTATGTAAGTTTTGTCTGCACACACCAACACACTGCTCTATAGTACAGTATACAGTATCCAATTGATGTATATGTATCTATTTTAGATCAAGAAGGTGGTGATCTACCTGTGTCGCAACAACACAATCCAGACTATGGAGGAGCTTCTGTTTGAGTTGCAGCAGACTGACCCAGTCAACCCTGTGGTCTTGCACTGTGACAACCCTCCCTTCTACCGTTTCGCTGCCAGCAACAAAGCATCCACCTCACAGACAGGTGGGAGGAGAAATCCCTGTCACACTCTATGATATCAGATGATAATTTCCTCTCAACATTGACTTTTAGTTTTTTAAAGACTGATGGTTGACTGTATTGTAATTCTGAACATTATCTTTAAATTGTATCATGTGTAGGCACCACCTCAAGCAGTAACACTGTGGTGGCTGGACAGGACAATCTGGCAGACACTGATGAGAACAAGCTGGTTAGAGAGAGTGAAGAGCGGTCAGTATTGATACATTTTTATATTTAGTTGACTAGGGTTTGGCAAAAACAATCTTTATATTAATATAAATCTTATATTATATAAGCCTCTGGTAACAACTCTTGTAACATCATGCATTTTCTCTCACCAGGGCCAGGGCTCACAACAGACTGGAGTCTCGCTATAGCAACAGCTCGGGAGGCTCCTATGAGGATGAAAAGAGTAAGTTGTCTTGGTTTTAATGAGAATGAACGTACAAACTTGCTAGACCTGTAAAGAGCTTCAGGACATGGAATCTTCCTGTCATTCCTTGACATGTTCACCACTTTAACCTAAGACTTTTATGCAAATTGTCACTAATCCCCTCATACAGATTGACAGTTTTCAGTGAATAAACTGACAGCGATTGTAGACCATGAAACAAAACGTGTCCACAAGTGTGTATCAAACATGTTATTTGGATTCGCGCCAAGGCCCAAGGTCTCTTATGATGCAGATACAACTGCGACCACAGGCATGATCTATCTTTAGCAAGCATCTGTGTTGAGGGGCTTCCAGGCGTGAGTCTGACACTCTTGTCCTCATGTGACTAAGCAGGGCCAAGAGCCAAGTAGATCTATTTCTCAAAAAGTGGACTTTTAATTTCTGAGAAGGGGACATAACCACTTAATCCAATCCAGCATTTGACCTGTTACAGATATTTTACTCTTGTAAAACCATTAACTAAATATTGAAGAACTGCATTATTGTTGAAATACTTAGACTGTGACATAGCTCATGTTTGGAATACCGCAGGTTTTGAATTGGCTGTTTTGGGGTGGTTAAGTAATGTTGGTAAGTTATCTGTCACATGAGCTGTTTGGGAACTTCTTTATACTAACAATCTATAGTCAGAGTATTTTAAATAGATATCATTGAAGTTAAGAGAGATTCCTGGCATTTACTGTATGTATGTGATGTTTCATCATGTTTAAGTTTATTTTTATTGACTAAATCTTGGGATTGTTTTGTTTTTATAGATGACCCACTTCCGCCATATGCCGGTTGGCTGCTGGGTGTTCTGGAGACCAACCATCCTCATCCATTACCCATGCCCGTTAACGGAGGATGCTGGGCTCCTCTTGTTGACTACCTGCCTGAAACCATCACACCTAGAGGACCACTGCACAGGTACACACAAACAGACTCACAGTAGGAATGGTCAGCAAAGCAAGGTATTCTCTCAGACACACCCATCACACCTACTCACACATTGTCTGAAAACATTCAGCACAAAATGAAACTGAGTCGGCTTACTCCGCCTCTACTAGGATGCATTGTAGAAGAACAGAATCTAATATTACATTAATGTGGCTTTATGTTCAGACAAATGACGTTTATCTATATCTGCAGTCCTCACAATTCCAGCAATGTATACACAAAAACTGTTCGTAGTATAAGACTAAAATTAATTGCTGCTTTTTTCCTCAATTCGTGTGTTAATTGTCTCAAACACCTCCCTTTATGACCTCTTTGACTTCAGTAAATTTAAGAGGTAATTGCCCTCCTGGACAATCTAGCAAGTGTTGTTGATTGTACTGTGCACTCACTACAGTGACACTATTGTGTCTGTTAATCCTCAGGTGTAACATTGCAGTGATCTTTATGACTGAAATGGTGGTGGACCACAGCGTGAGAGAAGACTGGGCTTTACACCTGCCTTTGCTACTACATGCACTCTTCTTGGGTAGGAGTACACAACATGCATATATTACACATAACTTAAATTTGGTATACCTCTAACCTGTAAAATGCTGCCTGGAAATTCAAAAGTGAAAAAAAGAAAACACACAGCCTAAATGTCATGCATAAAATACACAACCTATCATGTGAATTTTGACCAGCTCTATATGATATTATATTTTGAGTGTGATTGACCTTTTTGAAAACTTGACTAGCTGGCTGATCATCTGTTTAAACTCAGAGAAGTTTTCTGATAACAAGTCTTATCTCCCATTAAGAGAGTATGAGGTGGACTTGAACTGAAAAGATAAGATCTAAAATCATTCTTTCAATTACCTTCTGAAACACACACACACACACACACACACACACACACACACACACGCACACATACACACACACACATAACTAAAATTTTCTTGAGATGTGTAGGTATTTTGTGACGTCCAATAAGCTTAGCGTGACAGTGTGAGGTTTTATCTCCATCCCACACAGACGGGCACTTCAGGACAGACTGTTCTTTTGTGTCACCCCCGACACAACTTTATAATCTAACACCTGGACACATACCTACCCTCATAGCTGTGCAGAAATGTATTATTATGTACACTGCATATTCCACATACTAACCCTCAAGTTTAGGCTTGTCATTATTATCCAATCAGCTAGTGTCACTGTGCACATGATGCTGCTGAGCCATGATGCTGTTGATGAATCCATGTTGTGTTGTTTCATGATTTTTTTTTTCTGGTTGTGTATCAACATTAATTTCCAATTCAGTTCAATAGTAACATGCACAACTTGCATATGAAACGGGAAGTAAGTTGTAGCAACCACTGATGAACATCAATCTGATGCACAAGAGATAAGAGATGAGAAACTTTGTCATTATACTGCTGTTCAAGACAACAACACAATAAAATTACAATGGCACACTAAACACAGCAGATATTTAGGAGACTATACTCCGACATTTCTGAGCACAGCAACAGTATCAAGCAATATTAAAATTCTCTTAATATATCTTTATCATTCTAAGTAATTAATTCCTAGAAATGTACAAACTTTTTTTTATTGTAGCAAGACAGTTACATATGCAGATAAATATCAGCATCATTACAAGCTAAAATCTATAGCATACATTTAATCTTTTTTGCTTTAGTATACATCTTCACCTACCTGTTACTACACAGTATTCTCACCTAGTTTGTGTCTAATCCTGTCCTTGTATATTTTACTGGCCAGGTTTGGACCACTATAGACCAGAGGTTTATGAACACAGCAAGCGGCTCCTTCTCCACCTTCTTATTGCACTCTCATGCAACAACAACTTCCAGGTTAGAGTGTGGTGCTTGTTATTTATGCCACCCGTCAACAGGACTTCAGCCAAATAATACAGAAGCCTCCTTTCTGTGTTTCTAGGTAATAGCCTCAGTACTGATGCTGACCAGAGAGATCAGTGACAACAAGACTCTCACCATTAAATCCAGCTACCACACAGAGTATCAACAGTCACGTAAGTAGAAAATACACACATTTAGTGTTCCTGTGACATAGGAAAACAGATATAAACATGTGCTGAAAGAATGTAGTACTTAATAACATGGTACAGATGCAGTGCAATATAATAATAGTAGATTTAATTCTGAAAACCCTGTCATAATGTTCCCATAGATGCACCTGACTTCCTGCGAGAGTGGCAGACGTCTCCAGTGGTGGATTCTGGCCTTAGCTCCACCTCCAACTCTTCCTCTGCCAGTCTGGGTGGCGGCAGCACTGCGGGCAGTGTTGGAAATTTGCCCCTTGTAACACCTGACGACCTGGAGGACCTTGAAGATACGACCAATGAGACTGACGAGAAGACAAACAAACTCATTGAGTTCCTCTCCACCAGGTACGCAGACCCCAAGTAATGTTTAGGGCAGTTCTGGTGGCGATGCTGCTGGATTCTGATGCACACATGTTTAAGTAGGTGTGTGTGTGTGTGTGTGTGTGTGTGTGTGTGTGTGAGTGTGAGTGTGAGAGAGAGAGAGATAAAGAGAGGGAGAGATATTCTCTTGGTAGTGCACATATTTAGGTGCTTTTGTAACATGTGTGTGGTGCTACTGGTGGTGGGTATACAGTGCTTGGAGTACTGTGTTGTTCTTGCTCAGAGCGTTTGGGCCGCTGTGGGTGCATGAGGACATCACACCTAAGAATCCCAACTCCAAGAGCACAGAGCAGCTATCCAACTTCTTACGCCACGTCGTCTCTGTCTTCAAGGAGTCCAAGTCAGGTGAGAAACCGTCTCATGTTTATGCCACATTTCTTTTACTAAATAACAGAACTATAGGGGCTCACCAACAAACTTATTTCAATAGTGTTACATGTGGCATTTCTGAAAATGTATATACTATTTTTTAAATGTTTGTTTAAAGTCATAAAGTAATATCTCCAGAAATGCTGTAATAACTTCTGATGACAAACCACTACATGTGTGTTTTTGTGTATCTTTATATGTCTTCCTACCTACATACAGACTTCCACCTGGAGCACCAGCTGAGCGATGTGGCCTTACAGACAGCTCTATGCAGCTCCTCACGTCACTATGCTGGGCGCTCTTTCCAGATCTTTAGAGCCCTCAAACAGCCAATCAACAACCACGCTGTCTCTGACCTGGTCTCACGCCTGGTTGAGGTGGTGGGAGAACATGGAGATGAAGTGCAAGTAAGACGATGTGATTAGAGGCATTTATGAGAGAACTGTTCCAGGACTTTACACCCTTAACCTGCTTAACCTGCACCATGTTGATGCTGATGTGTATGCTTGTTTGATTCAGCAACTTCTCTCTGTGTGTCAGGGCTATGTGATGGAGGTGCTGTTGACCCTGGAGTCAGTGGTAGTGAATCTAGCAGAATGTTTAAAAAACAGCGACCTTATGGCAGCTCTAACTAGGTAGGGCTCTGCTCTATTTAAGTGAAAGAAAATCAGAATTTAGCATGCAATTATATTGATAAAACTGATTCCTTATAGTTCAATTCCAAGGGAACCATACTTGGCTATATTCACATTATCTATTTTTGCCGTGTCTGATTCATAGGACATCTTCACCAGACTTTGTGACTAGTGACAAACTAATGAACAGAAAAAGCACCGGCCAGTTGAACTTCCCTGGCCCAGGATTTGCTGGTCTGTCATCACAACGCCACCAACGCTCCTACTCTGTCCCCAAGAAGTTTGGCGAGTGTGGCTACCAGTCGAGTGATCCTCCTCGTAGTGCAACGCTGGATCGCATACAGGCAAGACTGGAATATTCTTCCTGTAATGCTTGAAGTGACTTGTTGAATACAGCACATTTCATGTTGTATTTTCAATCTATAGGCCTGCAACAATCATGGCCTTTCACGAACAGGAAGAACCTCTGGGTCCTGCACATCATCAACCAATCGCATTGATCCCAGTGTTCTCTCGGATCCTGCCCATGTTTCCCATCCTTCATCAATACTGGCCACAGTGTTCTGGGTGGCAGTATCACTCATGGAGTCAGACTTTGAGTTTGAATATCAGATGTCACTTCGCCTCGTTCACAAGCTCTTGTCAAAGGTAGATGAGATGAAACTTGATTGTAGAGAGGGGAAATGTATGTAACTGTAGAAACAAAAGTTGAACCAGAGGCAGAAGAGTCTCAAAGCCCTGCTAGCAGCAACTTGACCAAGACAGTGCCAAGTGCCTTGTTCTCTTGCTAGTATGGGTAAAAGTTAGTTTATTATATTTTTGAAATATGCAATACAAGGGAATTGCTATCAGTACTGTGCAATATTAGCAATGATTCATTCTACATGAGTTTATCTGCTACCATTTCAAGTACATATAAGAGAATGTATTTCAGGAGGAAGCTACTATTTTCCATCTTCAGTTAAACAAAAAAAAACTTATTTCCCAGGTGCCCTTAGACAGAGCAGAGAATCGCGAGCGCCTAGAGAAGCTGCAGGCTCAGCTGAGGTGGAGTGGTTTCTCTGGGATTCAGCAGCTTTTGTTGAAGGGTTTTACCTCCCAGGCCACCTCTGACCTCACCCTGCAGCTCTTCTGCCAACTCACGCCAGTCTCCCGTGTGCCTGTTGTTGACAGCTCACAGTCAATAGGTAGGTACTAGGGATCATAATAATTGCCTGTGCTATTTTATGATCTTTTAAATCTGTATTAGCTCAGTCGCTTTCTGGTAGTGTTGAAGTTTAGCCTCCTCTCTCTCTCTCTCTCTATCTCTCTCTGCAGGTTTCCCTCTAAATGTGCTGTGTCTGCTGCCTCACCTGGTGCAGCACTTTGGCCATCCAAATCAGTTTTGTAAGGAGAGTGCTGAGAGGATCGCACAGGTACTATTCAGTTATTCTCTTGAGCTTTACAATATTATCCCACTTGAGTATCCTTTGGTTTATAACTGTTTACTTTTAGGTTAGGTCAGACTTATAAAAAAAGTTGCTTATAAAAACAACATTCTGCCTGTTCCTCTCTCTCATTGCTTTCTTTTCCTCTCTCAGGTGTGTTTGGTAGAGAAGAACACAAAGCTGTCCCATTTGGCCCATGTGATGACTCTCTATAAAACACGTTCCTACACACGGGACCCTTTCTCCTGGGTCAGCGTGGTATGCCGCTATCTTCATGAGGCTTTCTCCGACATCACACTCAACATGGTGACCTATATGGCTGAGGTACGTGCTGTTGAATGTATTATGCATACCTTATTTTTAGGTTTACATGGTTAGCTTTCCCTGATGGTTGCTACAAAAATACAGGACCAAGTATTGGTTGCATTTAAGGGATATCACATTTTGATTTTAGATAGTTAAGATGCAAGTTGACAGTGTTTCTGTGATACATGCCATTGTTTTGTGAGTTTAAAAGCTTGAAACAAAACCAAGGCCAGCACAGCAATTGGTCCATTTGTTCATTCAGGTATATGTTTCATGTTGATGTTTTGCTGAAAGATAGCACTTTTCAGTCATCTGGCAGTCGGTTAAAGGATATTTACCTACAGTCTGATGTAACGTTTGTAACTTAACATCCATTGACATTTCCCTTAAGCATGGTACATGTTGCATACTTTGTCACCCACTAATTATTACTCTCTATCTCCTAGCTGCTGGATAAGGGCCTCCCTAGTATGCAGCAGTCTCTCCTCCAGATCATCTACTGTCTGCTCAGCCATATGGACCTGACAGCTGTACAAGTGAAACAGTTCAACGCTGATGTCACAAAAACCATTGAGAAGTTTGTCCAAGTAAGTGTCCTACAGTACTTTGTGTTATCTGAATCTTATTCCACTGATACTCTGTGTGTTATTATGTGATATAAAGTAAAACATGCACTGCTGTGTCTCTTATACTGTATGTTTGACATATGATTTGACAGACAGTACACTGGAAGGATGCCTTAAACATCTTGAAGCTGGTGGTATCACGCTCTGCCAGCCTAGTCCATCCGGTATACGGCCACTCGCAGGGTGACCTTTCCAACTTAGAGGTCAGCAGGGTGTGGGATGGTTCAGCCAAGGCTCTGCCCGGTAAAACATTGGACTTCACCTTTGACATCTCTGAGGTGAGGAAGAAACTGTTGCTGAAGATCTTTAGAGTGCCCGCCATCTATTTACAGTACAATGCTTTTCAGAGATAAAAGAGGACTACATGTCATAAATGTTTCTGATATTCAAACCATTTAAACATTGTGGTCCTGTCTCTCATTTTTTCTTTGACAGACCCCAGTGATTGGGCGTCGGTTTGACGAGCTCCAAGGTTCAGGGGGTAGAGAGGGGAAGGCCAGAGCCATGGCTGTAACTCGCAGTACTTCCTCCACCTCTTCTGGATCCAACTCCAACACCATACTGGTGCCTGTCAGCTGGAGGCGACCACAGTCATCTCAGGTAGAGTTACACACTACTCTTAAGATATCACCATATCAAACTATTTGATCTGGTGCCTCTTCTTGATATATCAAATGGCATACTGGCTCATACCCTTCGTTTTGTCATATGTCTCTGCAGTGCCCTAGCATTTACAATAGTTTTGAATATACAGTATGTAAATGAAAAATGTATGGTCGCCCCAGGTTCAACTGATTTATGATTATTTGATCTCCTGAAGCAATTAAAAATGAACAAACAAAGAAAGGAAATTTGACAACAGACAATTGAGTTTACGTCAATCTCCTCTTGGATTAATACACTTTATTTCCAATCTTTCTCTTGTAGAAAAGAACCAGAGAGAAGCTGGTGAACGTTCTGTCTCTCTGTGGACAAGAAGTTGGACTGACCAAGAACCCATCTGTAAGCTATCTCCTATTTCTTGTTTACAATACACAACATGCATTCTCTGCTTGTTTACTGTTCACTTTCACTTTTCTTATTCCTTATAATAACATTTGAATTTTTAACCCTAGCAACCTCCAATGTATGGAGAATAATGCCTCTCTACCTTTTTTGTTCCTTCTCATTAGGTGATCTTCTCATCGTGTGGCGACCTGGACATGATGGAGGTGCGGGAGAGTGGTGTGTCATCAGAGGAGGGCGGAACCAGAGAGGACACGCTAGATGATACCGCCAGTGAGCAGCAATTCAGAGTTTTCCGAGACTTTGACTTCCTGGACGTAGAGCTGGAGGATGGAGAGGTGAGATGTTCTGAAGGGGTTTCTTGTTTGCTGTAGGAGTAAAATATTGCTAGTAACTGATTTATAACACTCTCTTTCCTTCCCTTCACCTTCAAATTTAATTTTATCCGCCTTTCTTTCTTCAACAACGATATATTTGAAATGTATTTCTCTGTCTCTCCTTCTTGTCTTTCTCTCTGTCTAACTCTGTGTCTCTCTCTCTCCCCCTCGCTGCCTAGGAGCTCCAGGTAAGGTCTCTCACACTTACATTAGCTTTTATCAACGCTGTGGTGTTGCTGGCTTCTTTTTTTCCGACCGAAAAATTCCCCCAGGGAGATTGTGCTTCATTTTGCTCACATAGCTTGGTTGCAGAACTACATATCTGACAAATTTATTACCTGGCATAATCGAGATAAATGATATTGTTAATTTTTTAGAGGATGAAGATTATCATGTTGAATGCAAACCACCTATCCAACATATTTTTATGCCATGAATAACATTTTGCATCTTGTCATCAAACGCGCTTAAGACAGCAATCATTCATTATCTTGAGACTTAACATGTGTGTTCTCCTCACAGCAGTGTAGTACTCTGCTACCATTGTCTCTACCCTTGTCTTCCAATCTGTATATGTGTGTTTTATCCAGGGTGAGACTGTTGATAACTTTAATTGGGGCGTACGTCGGCGATCACTGGACAGCACAGAGCTGGGAGACCTGTTGGAGGAAAGTCAGCATTCAGGCAGCACCCCCAGTCTGGGTCACGAGGATCCCCACGATTCAGATGAGTCTTCAGAGGAAGAGGAGTCTTCAACTAGCCAAAGCCTCTCTCACTCTCAGCTTGTGCGTAGCCTTAAATGTTGGATCCATACAACATTAACATCCACTACAGCCTGAAAACCTTTTAATTGATACATTTGTTGTTGTATCCAGCTAATTTGACAGAATAACTCAATCAAAATTTACAATCATATATGTAATGTCCTTGGTTTGACTTCCTATTCCAGACTAACCCCTCTCCATCAGAGGAGACCAACCACACTGATTCTCTATCTACTTCTTACGACACATCTGCCGACCCACAGTCTTTTAATGCCACCACGCCAGGCCAGGGAGTACTCCATGATGATCACATTGGCCTACATGTAAGGAATAATACATGAACACACACATACTTTATGTATTTCTATAGATACAGTATTTATTTCCATCTCTAACTTATCATCTCTGTCCCTTCAGGTGAGGGTGTGCGGTGAAGATGAGGACACTCAGGCCCAGGATGATGAACTGTCACTGAGCACCAATGAGCTTCCTCACGGCTCAGACTGTGGTGAGAGCTTCACCCTGGAATTACCGGGGCAACCTCAGGATCAGCTGGCCAATCTGGACCACAGGCTCAACGCGGACTACTGTCAGCCGCCACTGGACTTTCTAGACCCCAACTATCTGCCCAGGTGAATGTGACAGAACAGGAAACTGTTTATCAGCTGGCAGATTGACTGACAATTGGGACTAAACCTGTGCTAAACTGCACTCTAAGCGAAAACTGTAATGTTTACATGTAATGTAACTGTAATGTATACAGCGTTAGGCTGAACCTTGAAGAAACTAAATCACTAAATAGAAACACTGCTGCATACATGGATAATGTAAGTTGCATGCAAAATAACCGTATTTGTCAAGCTGTTTTTATGCTGTATGTGATGTCATATCCCTGCTTGTTTTTGTTTACTGCAGCAGTTTGTGTTTGTCATATATTGATGGATTTTTCCTCTTGTTAAATTAATCAATTACTATTGATATATTCCTATTAGATAATCCTGTGTAATTCTGGTTGATGAAGTGTATGCATCAAATTTTCTGCTACCTATAACTTATATATTTGGCTAGCTTTATAAAACAACTTTCTTCAAACACTACTAGATAACCAGATCTATGTGGCACAGAATCTGTTGCGTTATCCACCTCACATTTTCCCATGAGTAAGCCGGGGCACTTGATTTTGATATAAAAACCTTTTTTTTTCTGAAGGTATCAAAACCTTTTTTTGTGCCCCCATTTCTTTCCCACTTCCATGGCGACAGCTTACGTGATGATGTAGATGACTTGGAAGACCTTGGTTTTCCTCCTCCCCCCTCTCCATTTTTCTCCGCCATCTTGGCAGCGTTCCAACCCACAGTGTGTGACGATGCTGAGGAGGCATGGCGTTGTCATATCAACCAGCTTGTGACAGATTCAGATGGGTCCTGTGCCGTCTACACTTTTCAAGTCTTCTCATCTCTCTTTAAGGTAAATCACAGAATCATTTATTGAAATCAGTCATAATCCATCACACTGAGCATGTAGACTTTTGTCTGTGTGTTTCTGCTTGTGACGCTTTTTCTCTTTATTCGTTATTTAAGCATGATGTAAAAACTGATACTCCGTAGGATTTACATACATGTGTGTGCCGCAGTACAATAATATAATTACTCAACCTCCCTTTTCCAGAACATCCAGGGTAAATTCTGCACCTTGACAACTGATGTTGCCACTTACCTCGGAGAGGGCCTAAGGGGCATCGGATCAAAGTTTCTCAGATCTTCACAGATGCTAACCACATGCTCAGATTGTCCAACAATCTACATCGATGCCGACACTGTTAGTATTGCTGCCAGACAAACAGTAATTGACGGGGAAAGCAGTCGTTAATCATATTAATTGAATTGCTTTGGACTCACTTTTTCACCTCCTCCTTCTACTTCTTGATCTATCCAGATCATGTCTTACGGTCTTCTTGAAAAGATGAAGTTCAGTGCGCTGGAGCTGCAGGAGTATCTGGATACCTACAACACCAAAGAGGAGGCTGCTGTATCGGTAACTCACCCTAAATATGTTATTGAGTTTATTATTTAAACAATGATTTCTTTTCATGCAAACATGTGATTGACAAAATATTCATTCATTCATTGTTTTCCTTCAGTGGCTGAGGAACTGTAAGGACACATTTCCCAGGTGCCCTGGTGACAGTGTGGTGACCTGCCAGCCTGGAGACTCAGAAGAGAAGGTACGGACAACTGGTTTACAAGTTATTTACTGAAGTCTACTGAGTTTACAGGCAAACATGCTGAGCACTGAGTAATTTTTTCATCTGTATGTTGTATCTCTGATTTATCTCTTTCCCTCTTTGCTTCTCTATAATCTTGTCACACTGAAATGCTCTTTGCTCTTTTTGCATGTTTGCTGTGTGTTACCTTTTTTACTGTAGCCATAAAGGACTAATTTGAACTTAAAGCGACTGGGTTTTTATACACTGTTGACTAATCACGGTACCTTGACTGAATAGTTGTGGTTTATACTATGCTGTGCACGTGTTTGATTGACGCTTTGTCTTCCTCCCACCTCACTCTGACGTTCTAACATGCTCTCTCGCTGTCTAGCAAATGGAGTCTCTTGCAGTAAGTTCTCTTAAAAGTTTCTTCACTTCACTCCCACATTTCATCCCTCTTTGATAACCTTAATTTACTTTGCACAAGACAATCATCTAGTTGTGTAATCGTGTTTGTATTCCTTTGTATGTGTGTGTGTACGTGCAGTGTGTACTGTTGAGAATTTGTGACTGTGCCATTGTGTCAGTGTGTCCTCTGCTACTGATGAATCTGACCCTGTTACTCATTGATGTCCTCTAGCAACTGGAGCTTTGTCAGAGACTCTACAAGCTGCACTTCCAGCTTCTTCTACTCTTCCAGTCCTATTGCTCGCTCATAGGTCAAGTTCATGCCATCAGCTCTGTGCCTGAGGTAAGCCAAATCATAATTCATAGATATCATTTCAATGTTAAAATCAGCAGTATCTTTTATTGGTTCTCCTGTGCCTACAGTATGTGAGAAGATTTACCAAGCAATACATGTAAAAGTGTTGGCAGAATCAAATGGATTATACGTATACGGATGATGTGGATGTTTTTCTGCTTGACTGTTGGTTGTAAAAAATATGATGCTTTCATGGTCATTGTGATTGATCGCACAAAAGCCCGACCAATACTGGAATTTTAGGTCAATACCACTCTTTGGGAGTAAAGCAAATGTATATATTGACAAATATTTTTTTTACAAACAAGCATAGCTCGAATCTTAACTATTAAAACAAAAGGTCTTTGTATTCTTTGTATTCTAAGTGCCACTGACCTGAAGAAAACACTGGTAGCTCCTAAAGTAAATCTTCACTATTGAATTTAATGATATAAATGTTCCATGTGTAATTCTATTAAAAAGCCCTCATACATACTCAACCACCATCTGTCCCCCCCACCTACTAGCTGCTGAACATGTCTCGAGAGCTTACCGATCTGAAGACCAGCCTGCAGGCGGCGGAAGCGGCTGTAGCCAGCGACCTGGAACACAAACACTTGGCCCACACTCACGCACATGCCACCCAGGTGGCAGCTATGGTCGTACCCAGCTTCCCCAACTCAGAGGCAGCAGTGAAGGCCATACTGGAGTGCCTTAAGAACCATGAGTTCACCAAGGCTGTCCGCTACATCCAGGAGTGCAGGTGAGTAAAATTTTTAGGTCCAACATTGTACCTGATCAAAAACCAATGTATGGCCCTTATCCAACATACATCAACATGACATCACCACCTCTTTTTGTTCTCCTCTCCAGGAGACACACATTTATAACATACAGTATTTTCCTCTCCTTATATCCATCTGTCATATGCTTTTATTTATCTTGTTTTAGGAGGCAATGGCCCAACGGAGTGTTTGGCGGCAGCTCAGAGAGCGAGGTCCAGACATTGCTCAATGTCTACTTTCGCCACCAGACGCTCGGCCAGACGGGCACCATTGCTCTGGTCGGTTCCCGCCAGGACCTCAGCTTGATTTGCTCCAAACTGCTGGAGCTCAATGGGGAGATCCGCGACATGATCCGCCGCGCCCAGGGTTACCGGGTCGTCACAACCTACCTCCCCGACTCCAGCGCTTCCGGGACCAGCCTCTGACACGACCTCAGGAGCCCCCCTCCCCCTCCTCCCCCACCCTTACCTCCCCTGCCGTTACAGCCCATGACCCTTCCAAAACCACATCCTTTGCCGCAACTGAGCCATACACCATCTCAGTCTGCTCTCACAGAGGAGGCCCAGCACCCACATACATGGCCGCTGCCTCCGCCTGTGTGTCTGCTGCCCCGGCTGCAGAGCTCCAGGCATATTCCTGGCTACCACCCTGCGCAACACTAGTACCCAAACCATATTTAGACCATGACCCAAACCTTTCTCTGCTCTCCTCATCCTCATCCACGGCAGATTCTGATTTTCCCAAACCCCCAAACCTGTTCTCATCGCAAAGCTGCTCAAACACACCAGGCCAACCAGATTTTACACTGCTGCACACACAAGAGCCAGGGAGGGAATATCTTGATGAGAACACTAGCGTTTCTTATCCTTTCAGAGGACACTCATCACATAGTTCACCACTGTTACATTTACACAGCAACAAACACCCAAAGTCTCTTACATCTAACACACTCCCCACTGTAGCCTCAGAACCCACCCTGCTCACATACGCTCACACAAACACACCCATTGCCCCTCAGGGCTCCCATCTCCCCCATTTCCCCCGTTCTCCATATAAACACTCAAGCACATCCCCAATTCTACACCAAGGCCATGACGCGGTTTTAACCCATGGCCCTGCACGGTCTTCATCCCTTCTTCCCCTTCCCCCACCTCCCCCGCCCTGTCCCACCAGCCCAGGAGAGGCTGCAGCATGGGGTTGTTGTTGCTCCTTTGGTGGTGCTGCTACGCCCTTATCTCGCTACCTGGGGAAGGTGGGACACGCCACCCTGCCCCTACTGAAAGTAGGGGGGCTCCTGAATGATGAACCATCAGATGTCCAGACCTAATATGGTAAACTTTTACCTTGCCAGAGGACCTTTAGAGTTTAAACCTCTGTGAATTTTACAGAATAGCCAGAGACACCTAAAAACAAATGTACATTTAGAGAACAGTGACTCATATCCCAGACATGATGGGCTGTATCACTGAAGCCACTGGATACTACGGATTGCTGCCTGCTGTTAAAGATGACCTGATGTGATTCTATCTGAGTGCCAGCTTCGCTTTAGAGCTATACATTGTAAATTTGACGTGCTCCTAATTTAAGTTGTGCTTGATGGTCATTTATCAGCATCTAATCTGCTCTGCACCTGAGGACCTGTGAAGGCTCTTGGCTTGAATTTCTAACTTGCTTCCCAGAGGAATTCAAAGACCTGATTGAATCTGACTGACTGTTGCTGCTTCCTTCAGGAAGTTTGCTGGTCGTATCACCAGAGACTGTGAGGAAACTACCCGTGACACTGCGTGACATCACTGGTCGAATTTCCGCTATTGCACTAAATGGAGTTTTGGTATTACATTTTTAGAAATGCTACAGAACAGGAAGTTATGCTACCGTTGTTTTGTTACTATAAGAGAAAAGGATGTCACTTTCACTAAGAAGGAAAAGCCAAAAGCTGAAGTAACTTTGTTATTGTGTCTACTGTTTTGAGACCTCCACTGGAGGAAACTGTGCAATGCATGACCCGGTTGAATGCTTTCTACTGTATTGGCATCTCTTTTGCTCCCTAAAAAAGTCTGAACTCTTCAGACTGACTGAAAGACTGATCGACAAAAAGCGGATGCAGGATATTCAAGCGTAATTCCTTATGCTGCCCTTTCTCTGTTTATATTCTGTATCAGTGAACAAGCTTGTCTTCTGACTACTGTCGTAAACATTGGTAGACTAATCATGCCGTTATATGTGCGCGGTGTACACTCCTCTGTGATTAGTTGTAGCATCCTTAGTGGGTGTATACAATGCATAATTCTCACTGTCCTACACTGTAATACGTTGATGCATTCATATGCCTAGAGGATGGTGCATGTATACACTCAAATATTTTGTCTCCCTGTCTATATACTGTTAATAGTTATGGGCACACAACCATTGTAGCATATGTTTGTGTGTGGTTTCTAGTTACCTTACACGTAAGGGAAATGCTGACATTCAGCACTCATTGTTGATGTTCAAAACAAAACGTGTGCTACTACTGAAGTCCAACACTTCCTGTTGTTAGCCCTTTTTGTGACACCCTCCACACTTGTCTCCCCTCTAGCAGTTCTTGCCCTGTACAAATATCTTTTTCCTATTTATACCTGACGTGCTATGAATCACTCATTCAACTTAGGTTTTATATTGATGTTTGTTGTCCCAAATCAAACTGCCATGCATGCATCTTCTGTGTACTGTATGGAGTGTTTGAAATATTTATTAACAGAATCATATTTTATCTGAAAGATACGTTTGTATGAGGTACAAAAGGGAGCTTTAAGCTCATGCGGGTATGTTTTGTTTCATTTTATTTACTGTGTGTGGGAGAACGCGTGTGCATGCCAAACAAGAAATTGCACATTTTTAAAGCTTTTTAGATGAAGACTGTAGTTGTTTTTTCACCTTGTAAATACTTTTACAGCCTTTGTGAAGTTGTTTTGAGTTGATGCTCTCTCTGTACAAGTTGGTGTCAAAGTAAAAGACATATCAAAATTATTTTTCCCTGCATTTTATTTAACAGCCCCTCATGTCACATTTTCTTTTTAAAGTAGTTGCAATGATTAGTAAATGAAAGTCAATCAACTATTTTCATAATTGTTTTGAGTAACTTTATAAAAAAAAAATTCTCATTTGAGCTCCTTAAACGTAAATTTTTTTTTTTAGTTTAGTTTTGTGATAAACTAAATCTTTGGTTTGTGGACCGCTGGTTGGGACAAAAGACATTGGAGGACATCACCTTGGGTTTTAGAGAGAGAGACATTTCATACACCAAACTATTAAATGCAATAAAATTAATGCATAACATGCTGTATATTTTATATCAAACTTAATATGACTCACTCTACTACAAAACTTCTGCCTCAGCACTTATATTGATCCTACATATTTTCTTCAAAAGACCATTTTTCATTGATATACTGCTGAAAGTCACATGACAAAACTAGATGGATTAAAGCAGTTTAAGTAACTGAGCTACTCTAAGATGTTTAATAAACAATTCCTCTTAATGTACAAGAATTTATCAAGTTTTGAAATGCAAGATGTTTATTTCTTTTTACAAAAATAATTTCATGGCAAGTTAAGCACCAGGATTAACGGAGGGAAAGAAAAAAAAGACAGAAGTTGCTCCCATGAAGGCCAGTTACTTGAGGCAACTCTAGGTACTATACATCTGCTGACACGGCTTCAACTTTGATGTAGAACTACATGAAGAACAGGTGATTTCAGACCAGATCAAAACATGCAATGCAGCTCAGACGATGTATTTGAAGCTGTAGGTGGCATCGCAGGACAGCCTCATGCCCTTGCAGCGACAACACAGGTCCTGACGGTGAGGTCTCCTCATGTTGA
This sequence comes from Pampus argenteus, assembly GCA_036937835.1. Lineage (NCBI taxonomy): Eukaryota > Metazoa > Chordata > Actinopteri > Scombriformes > Stromateidae > Pampus > Pampus argenteus. The sequence goes on from CM072874.1 coordinate 10,842,463, forward strand.
TGTGCCTCTGCTTCTTCTCACAGCTACAGCAAGTCTGAGAGCAACCCTGAGACAGAGGGGAGGCAGAAGAAAGACAGGAATGTAACTGAAAGCAGTGAGAGAAGCAAGCACAGAATAATAAGTCGTTTTGGAAATATAAAAAAACCTGGGTTGAAGGATGCTCGGTTTTTAAGTAACTGAAAAATCTTTGAGACTTGATTCTGTTTACCTGAGAACTACTCATAATCATGCGCTTGTCACAAGTTTAAAAATCGGGGGATATGTAGAAAGCCCCAAATCACATTGCAATTCAAAAATCAATATTCTCCAAAGAGCACATTTGAGGCATGTTGTGAAGTGGAGTTCAATACTAACCATAAACATATTCTTTGAACAAGACAAGAAAAAGTACCTTGCAGAGGATGGACTCCACTCTGTATGGGTTAAAGCCCACCTGACACTTCCGACAGAGCTGCTTGTAGTACACCTGATGAATTTATTTTGAATTTTTATTATGAGTGCAGATTTTTTTACAGACACAGATGACTGCATGTTAAGCCATATACTGCAGTAAACAACAGACAACCAACTTACCTTACTGGTTCCAGAGATGCACCATACATAAGCACTCTCCCACCGGATGTTGCACTTTTTGCAGTGGAAAAAGCCATACCTCTGCTCCAGGAACTGATGTAAAGACAAAGTGACATTTTCAGTGATCATTACGTGTGTGTGAGACATGCCAGGTGAGATTTGTGTATCACCTATTGAAAAGGGAAACGTGCAGTAATCAAAGTGTCAAAACACCTGAAAGTTGGTGAGCCTTGAAGGCCGATGGAAAGCTGTCTTGAAGTCCTTCACCGTGTCTTCGCCACTTTGATCTGCGTCGACATCCTTGTCAGACTCCGCATGTTCAGTTTGTCCCTCACTTCCGCCATCATCGCAGAGTTTCTTCAGGGGGATCCTACGGTCAAACACCGGCGAATATATGGAAACAGGCCTCAGGAAGCGCAGGTTGCTCACCGGTGTGCTGTACAGCGCCTTCCCGTCCTGTCGGGACAGATCCGGACTCTTGGGAGACTTCAAGGACGCAGATTCGTCGCCTTCCAGGCAGAAAAGCGTTTTGGGACCCAGCGAGCACTGGACGATTTTATCCACTTTGGCGTTTACTTGCACGCCGCACTCTTTGGTGTTTGCTCTCTTGAGTGGGACAGGCAAACTGGTGTTGACTTGGGACAGGATGGCCTTGCAGAGCTCGAAGTAGTTGAGGCCTTGGGGGGTCATAAACCGGCCCTCTCTCTTTCCCCAGTTGCCACCCTGAACCGGGGGAGCGTAGACCGGGTTACCGCAGACATTGTACGGTAAAAATGTGGACGGGAACCCCTCCATCCTGGAGCCATGAAACCAGTCCAACATTTCCTGCTGTGATTTATAAGTAATTACATGTTGCTATAGTTGCAGTCTTGCGGCACTAATTGGTTAATTGAGAACAGGGGCGCTTTTGCAGGGCTCTCTTCCTGGTGCCATATAGCCTACAGAAATATTTAGTATCCTGGAAAGACATTTCAACTACAACAAGTTAAAAAAAATATATCAAATGTATCCTCATATAAAAAGTAAGTTCTCCACTGAGAACCACAGAGACACAGCAAACTCAGGAATACTACACATGCAGAGGTATGGGTCATCTTTGAGAACTGCTGTGTGATGTTAATATTCAATATTGATTATATATACTTGTAGATTAAAGTAATTTGAGTGAGTTTAAATTATTTTATTAAGATGTTCACCATTAAGATCTGTGTTACTTTAATTCAATGTCTGTTGGCACTAGGCTGTTTTTTATTTTTTATTTTATCTAAAATAATTTAATAAAAGTATATTAAATTCAGTTACCCAAATTCCTATTCCCATTCAGCAGTAATATTTCACTGCTAGCTAAGAAATGAATTGTGTAAAACAATATGTTTTGAAGCTAACCTTAATGTGTGTGTATTAATATATCAATGCCCTTCAGGCAATATAATGACTTAGATTTGAAATCTGAAATATTATATTGGAGCTCCCCCTATAGCTCATGTTGGCCAGAGACCCATCATGTAATCAAAGCAAAGCAAGCCCCCTGATCTTTGGCACATCTATTCCTTTTAGTCAGATGTTCTGTAAACCAGTTTAACAAGGTCTTTGTAGTAGTTTTAGATTAATGTTTTTGTTTTCAGGAGAGACACACTGAATGCAGTCAAAGCCCTAAAAAAAGGCCAACCAAAGTAAATGAGCTTTATAGGCTAAAATAAATGACGAACATATGTTCTGTCATGGAAAGTGACATGATGTGAATAAATAAATAAACAGGTCAAGGAAGAAATGTATGGCTCCATAGTTATCTAAAATGTGTCTAAGTGTAATGTTTCATAAATAGAGGTGCCCTAAATAGAGGTGGCTTTAAAAGGCAGGGATACCTTTAAATATGAATTGCACTATTCAGAAACAGTAAATCTAAGGAAATATGAACGTCAGCTTAATGACAACAGTATTTTTTATTATGAATGTGTCATTATGAGATCATTTTTTTGCGCCACACATTTGAAACACGTCTGTTGTTGCATTCAAGTGCTGTCGGAGTTGCAAAGCGGACGAACACAACAAGGCAGTAAAAGACAACTGGCAAAATGAAACTGGTTCTCTTGCTGAGAATACATCTCTTTACTGTTATGTCCCCGTTTCATATAAATTATATTCTGATCAGCACTGTGTGGACAAAATCATCTTTATATTGAAAAAATGCGTTTTTTGGGTATTTAATAATGTTGAAAATGAATTAGTGATCATTTACATGAAATAACAGGACTCTACGAGCAGCACTTGAAGGGGCCATTAGGCCTACAGCGACCAGTCCATAGGTGGCGCTGTGCACTCACTGATGGTTTGAACCCATGGGCACCCAATCTATACATATTGGCGCCATTTTGGAGCTAGGAGGGGGAAGAGAGCTGCAGAGGAGGACACGATTGATCACAATTCACCCTAACAGGTAAGAAATTGCATAAATAAACAAGTCATTTTGGTTGAAATGTTGCAATATTTCTAGGCGTTGCTGCGAACAATGAGATATGACCCAGGATGTGTCGGCGGAGTAGCCGGGTTTCCAGCGGTAACAGGGGGCGCGCAGCCCGCCTTGCTCGCCTGTGTTCTCGGCAGCGCTGTCCGATTCACAGCGCTGGTTGACCTGGTTCTGCGGCGCTATATGGGTTAGCTAGTGAAATACTAGCCCGTTTATAGACTTAATATCCCAGCAGTATGAACAAACTATGACTCGACGTGGTTGTGCTACTAGGTACGGGGTATCAATAACCGATATAACGACAGTTAGCCGGGTGTTTTGTTCAGTGCAACATTACTATCTGTCCGCCCTCTGTCACTGAGATTGCTGTTGCTAACGCGTTAGCTCGGCGACGCTAGCTGGCCAGCGAGCTAACGGCAGCTAACTAGATTAGCCACGGTTCAAATTACAGCAACAAGGCAGTCTGGCTATACTACAGTCCCTGGCCTTGACATGCTGCTGTATCACAACAATAAGAACTCGTATTCATAAAATGGTTTCTTTCTAATCCTCAAAGTAACGCTAACGCTACGTTATAAATGATTTTAACGTAATAGTAACCCAGTGACTGCTACGATGCTATAAATTATTTGAGTGGTGGACTTTTGTGATTGCGGAGACGTTGTTTCGTAGCGTAAATTGTTGATCTAGTGGTTGATCGATTACACAATTGATACATCTAGAGGAATACCATACCTTGATAGCAGCACACATGGTCTCGTGTACACTTTATTGTTATATAGCAATATAGCAAACAACAAAAGGCTTTAAGCGTTGAAGGAGCGTTTGTAAAAACCCCAAAGACAAACATACGAGTTATTTGTAGAAGTGTACGTTATTTTATGAACTGTTAGGACAGACACCTCTGGGTGCTGCAGTGTATTTGGTTTGACAACTGTCAGCCTGTGATAATTGAATGGTGTCATCATCAACGCAGCGGATTGGTCAATGTATCACTGGTTGTAAGAAGTGTCTGAGTTATCTGAGCATATGGCCATGAAATATGGGTTTTGGTCATAATTGCAGTTGTTTTTGGAGTCATAAGAACTTTTCAAAACAAGTTTCCTATACAGTCAAATTGGATTTTCTTAAATTTATAGATTTTTATGGTAGCATCATCGGATACAATTTCATCCTGAACCACTTTGCAGCACTTTGTCAATTTGTTTGTCCCATTTCTAGATGTGTAATGCAAGTTGCAGCAGTCCTTCATCTTTATATTTCCAGCATAAAAAAAAGTTGAAATTATGTTTGGTCAAATTCTTGTTCTATATAATTACATCTGTTGTCTTTAAGTTTTTCCTCTGTGGTGGTTTGCTTGTGTTTTTAATGGATGCAGAGTAGGAAAGTTTCCTGCACTCGCTTCCCAGTGCATAATAACCTTAGACATTGTGATTTAGCAGTGTTGTCCGTTTGTGGATAAAATGTCATATGGCTTCTCTTGCAGTGTGGCTTTAGAGGTTTACTCCAACCTTGTAGTCGCTTTCTCATAAACTCTGGACTAATTTCAACCTTCCCATCTTTCCTTCATTGTTGTTTCTGGCCGACCTTCTTGGATTGAGTCTTACTCCATTCAGAAAATTTTGTCTGGAGTCAAAATTCAAGAGCTTTTATTGTAACATGCACATTAACGCTCACATCAACACAACAGTGAAATTTGGCCTCTTCAAGCTCAAGTTTCAGAGTATATTTACAATACAACAAGAAATATTTACAATTATTAAAAAGAGAGAGAGAAGAGAAAGATACGAGATGTGTACACACACACACTATATATATATATATATATATATATATATTAGGATTTCATCATTCATCAGGGGTACTATTCTCCCATTTGGTCTCCCTTACTTTGTGTTAGTGCCCATATGGAGGTCGTTGAGTTCAACATTACAACCAGCTGGTGTCCAGTCCCCTCTCTGTTTGCTGACGGATATTCGCTTCTCCTTCACCAACATGGTTAAAACCAAGAATGGCTGTGTCAAGGTTTGATTTTTAGGGTCAGGAGCACTGCTCTCAGTCTTCATATTTCAGCCGGCAGCTGTTTAAAGGCCTACAGTTGGGGGAGTAGAAAAGACAGACGGATAGAAAACATTCAGTGGGGGGTAAATGTGTTTGACTGTGATAAACAAGTAATGAGTTGAAAGCAGCCCACGTTCAAGAGGTTTAGTGTAGGGCAAAAGCTTGCTTGTGTAAGATTATTTGTTGTGGCCTCTTATTCAAAGTGAAATATTTCCCTGGTGGATGGTGCTCAGACAGACCCCCCCAGGTCGAGAAATACTCTGATTGGCTGCCAGAGCTCTCGGTGTGTCGGTGTGGTGGACCAAGAGAGGGATGGACTCATCTTTGGCAGCAGCTGTGTGGTGCAAAAGAAGGTCAACATCGAGCAATTTGGCAGCCTGCCAGTGTCCAGTGTGTGTGCATATTCGGCCTTGTTATGATGTGTGTGTGCGGCGTGCGTGTGTGTTTTATAAAAGCTCAAGTACAGCTGCAGAAAATTGTTTGGTTGTGATTTAAAACTCAGTATTGTGGTCTGGCGTCTAAATCGAAGCCAAATTTTGTCAGACTGCGCAGTCCTACGGACCCCCACTGTTTCATAATAATCAATTCTCCTGGAGTTATAAAAGCAACGTAAATTGTGAGAAGTCTCCAACAGAACAGTAGTTATGGAAGCAAAGTTATCTGTCTATTCAATTTTAATGCTTCAGTAACAGTGTATGCAGTGCCTTTCTAGGATAGTAGAACCTGTTTTGCCAAGTCCTCTGGGAGAGGTTGTTGTGGAATTAAACATTGAAGCTTATTTTTATGTCCAGTAGCTACAAATGCTGGTGCATTGCACATTTTTTTTAAATATAGGTTATACCACATAGCTAGTTCTAGTTCAATAATCCTCTTCAGTACAGATGGAGCAGAAAGGTCTGCTCACTAATTTATCTGCTGCAGTTTTGTTTTTGTTTTTTTACAAGACATCAGCCATATCTGTGAACTGGTGCTAGCTGGCTGTAGCCACCTGGCAGGTGGAATCTGGAAACTGTTTAGTTGACTCCCAGTGCTTCAACTCTCATAACCAGAGATGATATCTGCTCAACAGAAACTGAGAACAGAGATCGGTGTGCAAACTAATTTTAAGTCCTTCTTAACTCACAGATGTGACCATTAAATTCACTACAAGATAGCAGTCATGTAAAACAGGTGCACATGTACCGTAACTAATCACGTCGCACTTTATATGACTGTTGTGACTCAAAACTGGAGGGCCAGGTTAGCCAGCTACCATCTATGTTAAACTAAATATAACTGTGCATATTGTGATAACTTGATTATACAGTCATTTTATGCATCATGCAAAAATATAATATACACACACACAGTATTGCCCAGTCCTAAACCCCTGTTTTAATGCAAATACCGACCATTACAGTGTTATAGTATGATAACCCAAACTGTTTTGATTGATTGATTGATTTTGATGATGGATCAGCTCGGGGGACTAAAATGGAACAGAAATCCAAAATCTGTTGAACATATACTTGCGCATCAAAATTAAACAAGTGGTGCTGAAAAATTATGTAAAAGGAGTATTGAGTTAATTAGTTACATGACCATACAATTAGCTTTTGTTGAGGTACCTGGAACTACAAGACTCACTTTTTACTTCAACTTTTTTAACTTTAAGTGCTGGTGATCCACTAAAAGTACACCTTGTTTCCACATGTTTAGCTAAAAAGGAGTGTCGGCACAGCAGCACAGCTCAATATTCAATAGTTTTTGTCATGATGATGCGCCTTCATCAGCCTAGCAAAAACAAACTAACTGTGCAAGATCAGATTTGGGGTTGTCAGCACATCTCAGCTAAATCAGTTTCCTGTGGGAATCTCTCCTGCTGTTGACATATTATGGTTGCTCAGTCTTGACACTTTCACAATGTGGTTTCATCATAATCGTATTCTGACTTTTACCACTGATGTTGAGAGTGGCGCAAAGGACAATGTTGTTGTTTTTTTCACTTTCACAGAAATCTACTTGCCTGAAGTCAATTTTTACTTTCCCCGAAACAAATTGTTTTATTCGTTAGTGGTTATCAAACAACAACAACAAAGACTTAAGTTAAATTATCATGTTTAGTCTTTATTTAAGTAAATGAAACAGAACAAGGACACAGTGTCATAGATGTGAAGCAACAAACATTCTTGCATATTGAAAATGGCATGACCCATCCCCCTCCTCTGAGATAGACGCGTTAACTGAGCGAGTGAAGGCACAGGCTGCAGCGGATGCTTTGTGTGAAACCAGTGAAACCATACAAATCTTAATTACACCCACAGTGTTCTCGTCTTTGTACAACACACTCTGCATCAAAACTACTGGCCTCTCAGTGCTAATATATAGTGAGAGCATAGGGATCAGCCCAACTAGCTCGCTCAGTTCTTGATTGGGCAAAAGTGTGTCACAATATTCTCAGATGTGTGCAAAGGACGGGGGCTATGCTGCGTGCCAGAGAATGAGAACATAGTCGATGATTCGATGATGATGATGATGATTGGAAAAAATAATCGAAGCATTTTTTAACCCAGTGGAAACAGGTGGCTTTTTATAATATGGGTAACAATGACTTGGACTTCCAATCCTCTTTAATTCATTAGAAGGTTTACACTGTAATCGTGCTTGTGTTTTAATATTTGCAAGTAACTAGAGTTGTAAATAACTAAAACAAAATCAATTTTTTATTATTATTTTTAAATACTGCACACCCAGCTTTTCACTGTGCAGGCTTTATTGTGTATTCATGAAGTGTGAGTTACACTTTAGTTTGTCTGAAAATACAGGGGGGGATTGGAAAGTGATATTCCTGGGTTGACGTATATCTGCCCTTTTTAATGTCTTTAATGGACAAAAAAACAGCAGCACGGTGAGGTGGGCCAGTTAGTAGCTGTTGCCAAAAAACAGTATAAAGTGCAGACTGATTAGTTTTGGCCATAAGTAATGTACTAAATTAAAATTCAAAGCACATTTGGCATCATGTGAATGCCCTAAACATGGATTGGGTGTAATCCTTGTCAGGTTAGTGGCTGCGGTAATGAAATGGAACACAATAGTAGCAGGAGCTCGCAATAAAAAGTCAGCCCCCTCTATGAATGCAGTAATTTCATCCTAGATTCAGCTTGTAGAAAGATATTACTGTGCTGTGAATACATTGCTGAATATTTTAGAGGTTGCTCTATTGCAGACAGATTTTTTTTTGAAGCTTTGAAGTATTAAAAAGATTTGCCTTGGGTTTCAAATAGGTAACAATGTGCTTCTTGCAGCAGTTCCTCAAGGCTCTTTCTTAGTCATTTTTCTGTTCTGTCTGTCTCACTTTCTTTCTCACTCTTACCACCTAATGTTATTTTCTCTTTCCTCAGGCAGTGAAGAGCTAAAGAGGATGGCTCACTCTAAAGCTCGAGCCGCAGACGGGAAGGTGACCTACCCCCCGGGGGTCAAGGAGATCTCTGACAAAATCTCCAAAGAGGAAATGGTCCGCAGGCTCAAGGTCAGTCCCTTTCTCTCCTTCTGCTTCAGGTGCATCTCCCCTGTTGTTGATTTAAGTCAGTTGAGGGTAACTTCTCAATATGATGTGGTCACATTTCTGAAAGTGTAATGTTATTATTTCTTTTAAAACAAGACAAGATGTGTGTTTGGTATTGGGAATTAGTAATAGTATCTAAGATCAGATTCCAAATTTGAGACATCGTTGTATTCTGATTCATATTGCTGTAACGTGTGCAATAAAAACCATGCCAGTCTTCATAAAAATGTGTATTCTTTCTTTCTTGCAGTTAATATAGGTTTTTAAAAATTTGAATAGTGGTGTTATGTCAGTATTTGCCTTTGCATGGTGTAACTGAACACATTTTTCCAAGCTATTCAGCCAACCCCAACTTACCTTTGGCATAACCCCACCCTTTTTTCAGATGGTGGTGAAGACCTTCATGGACATGGACCAGGACTCTGAGGAAGAGAAGGAGCTGTACCTGAACCTGGCCCTCCATCTGGCCTCAGACTTCTTCCTCAAACACCCAGACAAGGACGTGCGTCTGCTGGTGGCCTGCTGTCTGGCTGACATATTCAGGATTTACGCCCCGGAGGCGCCCTACACCTCTCCAGATAAACTCAAGGTATGGTGATGAGGATTTTGCTTGGTCAGATGCTGCTCCACCAGAATGATGGTAAAAATAGCAGGATTTTTGATGATCTTTATTTTTCTTTAACTGTATTTATTTAAGCAAGTACAAATTGTTATCAATTTTAATTGAAAAGCCGTTTTTTTTCTCATGGCGTTTTTATTGGGGAAAATACAGAACAAATACAGTCTCACCATACGTCATTGATTTGATATTCTTGCCATATATCATATCCAGCCCTAACTTACGCCTTAATATATATGTCACTCTGTCTGTCTGCCGGTTTATTCAAATAAGTTTTGATGTTTATTTTGTATTGGAAGGTGTTGCTATTAGTCACCTTGCTAGTCATTATGAACATTTTGGCTGAAAACATTTTTTAGATTTGTTGTGGTTGTTGTGTGCTATATTCTTAACTTTGTTATGCTGCCGTATGTAGAGTTTTGATAATGACTGTAGTTGTTTGTGTGGAGCATTCACTGTCTGTATCTTTCTCATCTTCAGGACATTTTCATGTTCATCACCAGACAGCTCAAAGGACTTGAGGACACCAAAAGCGCCCAGTTCAACAGATACTTCTACCTGCTTGAGGTGTGTGTGTGTGTGTGTGTGTGTGTGTGTGTCTCAGTGGGAGTGTTGGTGTTTAGCAGCATTAAATCCAAATCCAGTGTGAATCTCCACTGAAACTAATTAGGTTCAACTTTAAAATAATTAAAGTACAGTTATAAATAACTAAAACTGAAAGATTTGTTCACAATCTGTAGCGAGTGTTGATTGAACCCATCTGACACATTGAAATATCAGCTGTAGCCTACTCAAACTTTCAAACTATTTTTAGGGAACACAATGTTGGGATAATTCAATCGGTCAGTCCACCACTTTAAGATGTACTGCCATAAAACGATTGTATGTACATTCATATTTCCCAGGGGATGAATCCCTCTGACTTAAGTGATCCCTTGACATAAGTCAAGGTTTGGACTAAATATCTCAAACAAACATTCATGTTCCCATCAGGATGATTTGTAATAACTTGAGAAGCTTACTACCCACCTGTTTTCAAAATTGTTCCTTTGCAAATAAAAAGAGCAGTGAGAGATAAAAGGCACAATAAAAGTCTTTATAGCGTTTTGGAGCCCACCTCTAATCAGTATTTTCTAATCATGTTTCTATGCACATAGAGAGTGTAGTCTGTAATCTGGAGGAAGCCACTTGATTTTGGGATGCAATTTGTAACGTTGCACGACTGTTGCATGTAAACTTTTCTCTACTTTCACTGTACAAACTCAGACTTGGATTGTTTAAAAAAAAACAAAAAACTTGATAGTCATAAATATCTGTTCCCTATGCATTAGAAGTAATTCATTGTATTTACAGCCTGAAAACTTTTATCTGGTAGACTGATGTTTTATTCAACAGTTTAGAAATCAGTGTCAGTGATACTTACTTACACGGTTAATGTGAACAGCTTAACCTGTGCAGGACTACAGGCTGTGTATGGCTTGTTTACTTAATAGCTCATTGTGTGCATATTTGCATTGATAGTTTTATTTTATCTGTTCATAGTATTTGGTCTCTGCTCCTCTGAATACTCTGAACTGATACATGTGTGTATTCAGGATCTTACGTAACCATGTTGTATTAAATAAATGTGAAAGGTGAGTGTAGCGGTGCAGATGAGGAAGTAGTGCTGACAGAATGATATGCACCATCTCCTGCTATGCAGGAAAAGCTTGTAGGAAACATGTTTATTAAATCTGCAGAAATCAGGCGATTTTGTTTTTCAAGTCCTTCAGGCTACAGCAGCCTGTCTGAACTTCTTTTTAAAAACTAAATTAAAACAAATGATAAAAATAGTATATCCCTTCAAAAGGTTTAACCCCTCAATATTTTTTTTTTGTAAGATCCTCCTTTACCAGTGTGTTACTCTGATCTTCTATGTTAATGTTTTGGTTTAATGTTTCGATTTGCTCTCACAGGGCTTTAGATTCATCATCATTTACATCTGAAAGAAATTTCCTATGAAAGCAACGTTGAATCAAATTGAAAGTAAATGCATTGTGTTTGCAAGTTCATTTCCTACTAATTTAGGATGGTGATTAAAAAGTCAGTGTTATAAATGAAACATAATTGGACTATCGGAAATAACTGCGAGATGTAAATTGCTTTTCACTTCATGAAACTACAATAATGCAGATTATAGCTACATGAGCCATAAAGCAATATATAAAGCACTTTTCAGTCATGGTTGTTTTTTTTTGTTAATGTTCTTAAAGCTTTGTTTAGACATAGAGCGATGATACTCGCTCTAGCCTCTCAGAGTGAATCCACTGATGCAATTTTTTTCACCAGTTTCATCATTTAATGTTATTAAGATATCGATTCTGCTGCCTATTTTTATAACATTCGACAGAGCACACGCATTGAATGTTTTGCTGGATATTAATTTATGCATCTATGCAATTGGCATGAGTGTACTAGTCAGATTATTATTGTGGTCATTTCTGGTCAAAACCCAGAAAGCATTGGAAAAATCTGTCTGAAAACAGACTTGTTGATGCTTTAATTGAAGGCAGCTGAGTTTGATTTGGTTTTGAGAAAATGATTGTATAATAAACACACTGAAAGTCAACCTATAAGCAAACATGGCTTTCTTTTTCACCTTCCCAGTATGCATCTGCATTGCAAATGTCATTGTCACTCATGTCCTGCCTCCTCTCTTTTTGTTCAGAACATAGCGTGGGTGAAGTCGTACAATATTTGCTTTGAGCTTGAAGACAGCAACGAGATATTCACCCAGCTTTACAGAACACTCTTCCAGGTTATCAAGTGAGTAGATTGATCAAAGCCCTCCTCACTGTTTTGTATTTGTGTGTCCATGTTCAATATAGTGTTTGTCCTTGTGTGTGTTTGTGTAGCAGGCTTTTATTTTGGCTACGGCAGTCCTAATGAAAGAGTTGATCCCTTAAAGCCATCTCTAACACCTCAATATGTCTCTGCTGCTACATCATCAAACAGCACAGTAGCAGTCTGGGTGTTTCTGTTACCCTCCACCCCTCTTCCATCTTTCCTCCAAACCCTCTTCTCCATTTCACTCTACTCAACACAACCTTGGGGGCTGAATTCTGCAGTACAGAATTTGGCTGTTTGCCATTTGAACAAAGTGTGTGTGTGTGTGTGTGTGTGTGCGCGAGCGAGCGAGCATAAGGCCTTTTTTTATATATACAATCAAGAGGTTTGCTTTCTATTTGAAATGTTTGTAGTAAGCTAGTAGATGTGAGGGTATGCAGCCCGTGTGTGTAAGTGACACATCCAGTGAATTGGAGTTAATGAGACTAGTAATGCCTGGCAGCATTGAGGACAGCAGTCACTGAGATACAGATCTAGGTAATAAGCTTCACCTCACACTGTAATGCAGATCATACCCACCCTCTGTGATCAAAGCGTTGCAGTCAGTTTTGTTGTTTCCAAAATGAGAGATCCACCAAGTCGTAAACAGAAATGCCTACAAAATGCCAACTGCCAGCAATGTCAGTCTCAGCCACAGTGCACCAAAACATTGATTCATGTGCTGAAGTGGTCACATTCAGCCTAAAACTTGCAATAAAATCAGAACACTTGATATTTGATGTTAGTTTTAATTAGCTGTCTCGGTGCAAACCAATGTGTAATATTATAGGGTACCATAATTAAATTATGCTGGGATGCCAGTCTTGACCTTTTGACCTTCCTCACCTTGTTTCCCTAGCAATGGCCACAACCAGAAAGTGCACATGCATATGGTGGACCTGATGAGCTCCATCATTTGCGAAGGGGACACTGTATCGCAGGAGCTGCTGGACACCGTGTTGGTCAACCTGGTGCCAGCGCACAAGGTACGTGACCAACATGTGATTGTGACTACATATATTTAATATTTCTTAGATATACACACAAATAAAATATCATGAATACCAAAGCCACTGGAACCAGAACAAACTGAAGTGAGTGAGGCCAGGATTATTTTCTATCCCCTGTAATTCAATGAGACCCCTGCAGGTGAGAACAGGTAAAGCAGCCGAAAGAGTTTGTGTACAAATATCTGTGGACATCTGTGCCTGCTACATGCCTGCCTGATGGGATTATTCTGGTTGGGGTATCATCTCCTTTTCACACATTTAGTTTTTGTTCTTTAACTTGCTGTTTTATTCACAAATTGTTTTTGGTCTGTCTAGAATTTGAATAAACAAGCGTATGACCTGGCCAAAGCTCTGCTGAAGAGGACTGCTCAGGCTATTGAACCATACATCACCAATGTAAGATTAAATCTTTAACACACCTGTTTATATTATGTCTCAAGTCGCTGTGTGTGTTTGTCTTTGGCTGGTTAGATATGTTTTTTTTCCTGCCTTTAACACCAGCTACATTGGACTTATCTATTTCCTGTAGTAGTTATAAATGTTGAGTATTAATCCTGTGCATACTGCAGCGTCAAAGCTTGTTTCATGTAGCCTAATGGGAAGAGCATGATAACCAACACTGCCAAGGTACTTAAACCAGCCATGCTAGAAATGTCTTGGCACTGCAAGAGGTTTGCATCTGAGCAAATGATGAAGTAAATTGCTGGACATCAAAATCAGCTGTTGAATATAAAACATTTGATGCATCCCAATATTTGTCCCGAGGCAAGTTCAGTGTTGTAAATTGAGATTTAACTGGGACTATTAGGCTGACATGGAGAAGGAACAAGCAACAAGATTTTCTTCACTAAAGATCTCACTGGTAATAAATGAAGTTGCTCATCCAGACTTTCTCCCGTCTCCCATCAGATAATTTAATGTCAGTTCAGACGCAGAGACTTACACAAATGCCATGTAAATTGAGCTGTATGTCACAGAAAACTCACACACTTTGAGGAACTATTTGTGTTATTGGTAACCACTATTGTCTTTGTCAGTTCTTCAACCAGGTGCTGATGCTGGGAAAGACTTCAGTCAGTGATCTGTCCGAACATGTCTTTGACCTCATCTTGGAGCTTTATAACATTGACAGCCACCTGCTGCTGTCAGTTCTGCCGCAGCTCGAGTTTAAACTCAAGGTACAGAGAAACACGCTCTTTCAGTTCAGCATTGATGCACTAGATTGCTTTATGGATTTCATAACATCTAACTTTATATATATATATATATATATATATATATTATATAATTTGTTGTTGTTTTTTTTTTCTCCTGCCTAAGTTGATGTCCTAACGTCTCACTTTTGTCATATCACAGTGTTAGCATGGTTGTTTATTTGATGCACTGCACTATACAAGGACATTATCCATATAAATTACATTATTATTATTAGTTTTTCTTTTAATATCAGTGGCAGATGTAAAGGTAAAAGCAGCAGCAAAGCTTGTGTTAATATTAATATTATGATTTTTATCAACACAACCAGACTAAAATCCTGAATTCTCTGGCCCATTACCCACAGAATTTCACGTTACCTTCTATGCAGGTTTGTTGATTCATATTAGAAAGATAAAGCAGTGAGCCAGTCAGCATAATGTTGCCTCTGCAGTGTCTCATAAAGGCATCCTGCTGATGTATAACGCTCATTAACTGTTCAGAGGGAGTGTAGATCACTGCTGTCTCCTCAAAATAATAGTTGCGATAAAATCTCTCCCCCACAGACTACACACTCAGTCTCTCTCACCCTCGCTCTTTTTATCTTTCCTTGCTTGTTTCTCTCTCCCAACTGCTTTTCCTCCTTTCATCCTCACTCCTTCCCCCTTTCTACCTCTGGTCTTTCTTTGTCTCCAGTTCTTATTGTACTAGCTGTTTCCTCTTTTTTTACAGCCTATTCTAAAACATGATTGATACCAAAGAAACTGCTGCCCTTGTGTGTTATGTAAATGGTGATGTTGCCAATGTGGTTGATGTAAATTACTTGGCATGTTTACCCATTCGACAGCCAAAATCATTTTTCTCTCTCTCTGTTTCCTCCGTCTCTGTAGAGTAACGATAATGACGAGAGGCTGCAGGTGGTGAAGCTGCTGGCTAAGATGTTTGGAGCAAAGGACTCAGAGTTGGCTGCGCAGAACAAACCACTATGGCAGTGTTACCTGGGCAGGTGGGTTTCATTGTTGTAGCATCCACAAATTCATAAGAATAAAATCTGCTTTGCATTAACTGCTTTGCTTCAACACTTAAGTCCTTTGTCTTATTTTGTCATTAGGATCTTGTGTGTGTATGAAAAGGTTTAAACTTCCTGAAACATGCTGTGTGTGCCTGATGGTTGGTTTATGTTTTTCTGTGTGTGTTTGTCACCTTTAAAGAGTTGCTGATGTAAATGATTTTTTTTCCCCCCCTAAAGGTTTAATGACATACATGTGCCTATCAGACTGGAGTGTGTGAAGTTTGCAAGTCATTGTCTCATGAACCACCCAGACCTGGCCAAAGACCTCACAGGTAAGTCATCTTCAACTTTCTGACAGTTGTTTAGCCACTATCTGGAGGTGATGGTACGTTAATGGATCTTTTCTCCTTTCCTCTACAGGAACTTAACTTTGAGCCTTTTTTTGGGCGAGGTTCTGCCTCTTTGTCTATGTTTTACAAATCAGAACGTTTTTGAAGCACTGTGTTTACACAGGAACAAACATTATTTTTATGCACTGTTTGGTTAGTGAGTGTGGTGAGGGCTGTTCAGTCGTGGGATAAATGGAAAATGTAGTCCTGTTAAACATTTTCTTTTGAATGTGATGACTTTTAAACGTCAGTATGATTAAGTTCCTGTAGTGAGGGGGAAAAGCTTTTATGCACTACTCACTTGTGCAATACTTGTACACTTACAAGCTCATATTAATAAGTGAGGACCTTATTGTTGTTCCTTTGTAGTGGTAATTTAGATTCAATGAGAAGCAATTAAGTAATTAGTATTTTTTTTGTGTCTGAGGCATGAATGTATTATAAGAACTGGATACCAAAGTCCAAAGTGGCATTCATTCATTTGGGGAAAATTGCATGGCGAGTACATGAGCCAAAAAAAGTTTTTCCAGCTTCTGAGTTTGCTTCTGTGCTGAGCAGTCCACTGCATATCGACCCATAGACTTTACAAATATAAAACAAAACAATAATGGGTTCAAATTTTATGATACTAACAGTTAGTAGGGAGGGGTATTTCAAGCAAAAATACTATTCGATATTCGCTGAGAACTACTTGATCTTTATTCACTATTCAGATCTGCTAGTTAATTTAGCTTAGCGTCATCATTGCCCATCCCTAATAATTAACCTATTTTCTTTAGTTGGAGGCTTCCAAGGACAGATGCGTCACTTATACTGGTGCTCAGTTTAGGGGTGTTTGTTTGTTGTACTTTCGGTGGCCATCGGGACAGCGCTGTGTCCAGCACTCTTGATACATCCATGCTTGGAGGTGGCTGGTTCTCACATTTCACTCATTTTAACTTGTTTTCTTTCCCAGAATTTTTGAGGGTCAGATCACATGACCCAGAGGAAGCCATTCGCCATGATGTCATTGTCTCTATAGTAACTGCTGCCAAGAAAGACTTGTCTCTAGTCAATGATGCATTGCTCAACTTTGTGAAGGAGAGGACTTTGGACAAGAGAGTAAGTGACCTTTTTTTTTTTTGCAAGTGACAGTACTATTCTCATATTGATTTTTAGTAAATCATATATAAGCCTGGGTGGTATGGTAAAACATTATTTATTTTTTTTTATATAAAAGTCTATCATATATGTATTTTTGTTGAGCTCAGATATTTCCAATAAGCCTAAAATTACCTAGCAGTAGATTCAGAATATGAAAATGACCATAAAAAGAATCAAAGACTAATGATCTGTTTCATGTTGGTCTTAGTGTTACACCAAGCCCCTTTTTCAATTGTTTCATCCACTTTGTGTCAAAGGGCTTTAAGTATCCAAAATGTCAGCACATCACTGACTTCTTGATACCTTGATTATCCACAAAAGCCCTTTATTTTTAAGGTTGCTGTTGCTTTCTGTGCTGACAAGTTAAGTTTCCTCTTAAGAACTGCCCATCTCACTTCTCTGTCTTACTTTCTGATACCAAAACAACAGCACAAGGTGCGTTTAGCTAACCCAACTGTGCCTATTTTGGAGTGTAGGCTGTCCATCCCTAGAGGACTGTTAGAAATAACTTTTCTGCTGTAATGTGATCTCTTTTTTTGCATATTTTCAATCGGTAATGCTTACCAACAATATATTTAGTTTGCTAATCCTCTTATTAAGAATATTTTCTGTCTCCATCTGTATTTAGATTACCTAGCCCGAGTTGTATTACAGATTTTCTTTCAGGGGCTGTAGCTTCTCATGAAGTTCTTATTTAACAAGATGTCATAACTGAGAATGTCTCTTCTTTTATCTTTTCCCGTCCTCTTTCATCCTTTGCCTATCAGTGGCGTGTACGTAAGGAGGCCATGATGGGCCTGGCATCTATCTACAGGAAGTACTCGCTGCAGGGAGAAGGAGGGAGGGAGGCCTCCAAACAGATTTCCTGGATTAAAGACAAGCTGCTCCATATCTACTACCAGAACAGTATCGATGACAGGTTCGAGAGTGTTTTTTCTTGTCTTCTTGTGTTTTATATGAAGCGTCATGAATTTCAATAAGTGTTAGTTAAATTTAGTGCAGCAAAATCTGTTTCCTTACAATGCTGATTAGACTCTGTGTGGGTTGCTTGAATCAATATGTCTCCATTTTCTCAACCAGTTGAGTATAGATATAAACATTGACATATTTTAAAGCAGACCTGTAGTAGTCGGACACTTTTCTACTGTCTCCATCAATAAAAATCAGGTTTTCAGTTTAGTCCTTCAGAATCCAAAGATGACCTCTCTAGACTCAAATCATTTGTTGCTGAAGTGTGACAGTTGTATAGTGGAAAAACTACCACAGAAGAAAAGATACCAATTCAACTACCTACAGCTGTTTTCAAAAGCAAGTGAAATGTGTGCGATTTATTTTGATTTGAGCAGTCAGACACAGCACACTGCAGCATCAACCACTTTCCTTTTTAACTGGAAACTTTGTTACTGTTTTCTAGCTACACATGTACAACACAGAGTCTATAATACCTCTCTTAGAGCTGTTAAGAGTAATTCTACAAAATGTCACTTGCTGAAGAAAACATAAATGAGCCGTCTGGATGCCCAAAAACTTCACGCATATCAAACAAAAACCTCCACAAACATCAGTGGAGTCCTTTGAGTCAGTGCTGTGGTGGAGCTGCTCAGTTGCCAACAGGAAGAGTCTCTATTGTAACAGGCAGTTCCTGTGTGTGTGTGTGTGTGTGCGCGTGTGTTAATGTAACTGTATGAAAGTGAAGCAGGGCAGCATGGAATTACTTGTGCATGATCAGCAAATTGTCCCTCATGTTTGTAGCAGATCCATAAAACGTCTTAAATATGTATGACTATAAAGCCTCTTTTCTTTATGAGATTATTGCATTTTGAGACCTATTTAATAAATCTCTGATATACAGTTTGTGGTTTGAAACTGCAGGGGACAGTAATCTTAATAATGCAGAAGATGTGTTGTTCTAAACTGCCTTTTCTGCCAGGACTCTCAGATCACACTCTTAAAGAGGAAACAAACTTTCAAGATTAGTTTCCTTGGGTTTTCATTTTTACCTAGTTTTCTCCTTAAATTTTCCCCTCCTTGTCCACAGGTTGCTGGTGGAGCGGGTATTTGCCCAATACATGGTTCCTCACAACTTGGAAACCACTGAGAGAATGAAGTGTCTTTACTACCTGTATGCCACCCTGGACACAAATGCTGTCAAGTAAGTCTTCAAGACTTGTCATTTTTAGTTTTGCGTGAAATGTTGCTACTGTACAACTGCCATTCCTCCTTTTTATAATTTGTTTTCCTCCATCTTTTTCTTTCTTTCTTCCGTCTTTGCCTCTCAGAGCTCTGAATGAGATGTGGAAGTGCCAGAATCTGCTTAGACACAACGTCAAAGACCTGCTGGACCTGATCAAAAAACCCAAGGTAACTCTGACTGAAGCACAAGCTAAACGAAGAGAGGCTGATGGATTAATCTACCCTTGTCTCATGTTTCTAAACTGTTTTATTATTTTTTGTCATTTTTATATTTGAATAGTCTGAAGCATCGAGCAAGGCTGTATTCGCCAAAGTCATGGTGATCACAAGTAAGGGACATCACACATGAAATTTGTTTAAAAAAAAAACCTGCATATACTACCATCTCTTTTCTAATGAAAGTGCTGAAACAGGATGACCTTACCACTCTGGTTTCAAATCTATTCCATGCACAGCTTTTAATTCTGTGTGTCTATAGGGAACCTGCCAGACCCGGGAAAAGCTCAGGATTTTGTGAAGAAGCTGGCTCAAGTCCTGGAGGATGATGAGCGAATCAGAGATCAGTTGGAAACCTTGGTCAGCCCCAGCTGCTCCTGTAAGCAGGCTGAAGTCTGCGTGGTGGGTATTGATGTTTCTGTTTAACTGATACGCTCAAATGCTCACATTGTACTGTTGGATAAAAGCATTATTAGGAAATGGTTCTTAAACTTAAATTCTTCTCAGTTTTCTGTATAGTAACTCTGTTTTCATTGGTGATGTTAAGCACTGAATGAATATTTTGAATAGTTGGTAAAGTAAAGTGCAAATTGTTACTCACTCTTCAATAATCGCTTACCTAAAATGTATAAAATCTTTTGATTTAACAAATATTCAGGCCTAGTAGACCAGACAGGTTTCTGCAAAACCTTTTTTATAATTTAATTGTTTTCTGTGGCAGTTTAGATTCATGACATTTAGAGTCGTGTGTAATTATTATAACTTTTCATTTTTTCATCATTTGTTTGTCACATCTACAGCGAGACATCACTAAAAAGCTCAGCAGCCCCAAACAGCCCAGCAATCCGTTTCTGGAAATGGTTAAGTTCTTGCTGGAGCGAATTGCTCCAGTACACATCGACACAGAGTCCATCAGGTAGGGGTGTGTGTGTGTGTGTGTGTGTGTGTGTGTGTGTGTGTGAAGGCACGCAACACAAACTTGAAGTCATCACATTAATACAAAGGCAACAACAACAAATGCCAGTGATGCATGTTTCAGCTGTACATTATTTGACTATTTTCTATTACTCTCTTTATCATTGTGTATCAGTGCTCTGATAAAACAGGTGAACAAATCTATAGATGGAACAGCTGATGATGAGGAGGAGGGCGTTCCCACTGAAGAGGCCATCAGAGCAGGACTGGAGCTGTTGAAGGTAAAAACACAGTGAGAAATTCAGCTGAGCTGGGCTCCATACTGTATCTATTTACAAAATGTCATTTCATTATCTTAATTATAGTCTTTACACTTCTATCTGTACTGCTCTGGGCTGTCTGCAGCTCTAGTAATCTGGGAATTAAATACACTATCATTTCTAGTTGAGTGAAATGACAGACAAGATAAAATGAACATTCAGTGATGGATAATGCCCTGAAGACAGGGCTGAATGATTCAAACACATTTGTCATATTAATAATGATGGCATAAAAACTTATCATCTTATCAGCAAGTTTATTTTTAACCAATTTTATTCTTTTTATTCCACATAGGTGCTGTCGTTCACACACCCAGTGTCATTTCACTCTGCAGAGACATTTGAGTCTCTGTTGGGATGTCTGAAAATGGATGATGAGAAGGTGGCCGAGGCTGCGCTGCAGATCTTCAAGAACACAGGGAGCAAGATGGAAGAGAGTTTCCCTCACATCAAGTCGTATGTTTCATTGTCTGAGTGATTCATTAATTTGTTGTCTATCTTAAAGCAGAATGTATGCATGTGTATGTTTTAATCATGGATAGATGTCACTGTGGTTCTTCATATTTCTGACTGCAGCACTCTACTCAAGTCAAACTTTTATTATCCCACCAGGAGAAATTTGGTTGCCGCTAAGTTTATAGGAAAATGCATTGATCATTAAAACAAAAAGAAATAATCACTTATTGCAACAATCTAGACAGATCACATGGTCAAACAGTACAAATGACAAATACAGAGCATGCTGAACTCTTTGTGACTTATCACAGTGTTTTTAATGGTGCTCTTCTGCCTGCTCCCCCAAGTGTTTTGCTGCCGGTACTGCAGGCCAAAGCCAAGAGAGGCCCTCCACGCCAGGCTAAGTATGCCATCCACTGTATCAACGCCATGTTCACCAACAGAGACACACACTTCGCCCAAATCTTCGAGGTCAGTCACGTGTTACACATAAAAGATAAATAACTAGAGACATAAAAATATTCTTTGCCTCATCTGAACATCTGTGTGTTCATGTGTGTATTCTCCAGCCTCTGCACAAAGGCCTCGACCCTGCAAACCTGGAGCAGCTCATCACTCCTTTGACCACCCTCGGCCACCTGGCTCAGCTGGCCCCAGAACAGTTTGCTGCACCGCTCAAATCGCTTGTCGCCAATTTCATAGTGAAGGATCTGCTCATGAATGACAGGGTACACACCTCATATATGCAGTATATTCACATCACATGTACCAGCCTTATGTTTAGAACGGCAATAGTGTTCCCAAAAACAGTTATTCACAGTTGTAGGATATTTTTTTTGCTGTCAGTCTATTCATAAATCATGTGAAATGAGGCTTACAGTATCATTTGTGTTGTCTTTAGATCCCAGGCAAGAAGACAACCAAACTTTGGGTTCCTGATGATGAAGTATCCCCCGAGACTCTGGCTAAGGTCAGCAAAGACCCTCTGAGTGTCATTTTGAGCATCAATCCAGCCTGATTGCTTTAAATTTCTTTCTTGTTAGCCTAATTTTCTGCCCCTTCTCTCAACTTTGTTGATCTTTTTTTCCTACCATAAAGAATAATTTCAGAGAAAGAATTATGCGTTTAACTTCACATTCTCCACTTTAATTATTTACTTAAACAAGTAATGATGTTTCTTGATTAGTGTACCTCTAGAGATTTTGTTGCCTAAAAAATGATTTTTGATCCTCCACCCCCTCAGATCCAGGGCATAAAGCTGATGGTGAGGTGGTTACTAGGAGTGAAGAACAACCAGAGCAAATCGGGCAACTCCACCTTGAGGATGCTGACTGCTATTCTACACAGTGACGGAGACCTAACGGAGCAGGGCAGGATGGGGTAAACAACAAAGCCTGTACTACTTTATTAGACAAACTCAAGGTCCTTTGTGTCAAACAGCTCAGAGAAAGTGTTGTTTACAGATTATAATCATGTAATTTTAAGTGATAATGATAGTTATGTATTGTGGATCCCAGAGGTTAGGTTTTAATCCTTTATTGTAAACACATTTTCAGATAGATAAACTATTCTAACCCTCCTCTTTCTCCTCAGTAAACCAGACATGTCGAGGCTGCGGCTGGCAGCAGCATGTGCCCTACTGAAGCTGGCACAGGAGCCTTGTTATCATGAAATCATCACACTGGAGCAATATCAACTGTGTGCTCTCGTCATCAATGTAAGAACCAACACAAGTATGCTTTTTTTCATGCAAACCTCATGCCCACATATTTCTCTTCACTATACCTCCTCCTCCTAATCATCCTCTGAATTCTCTGCATCTTTATCTTCGATCTTTAGGACGAGTGCTACCAAGTGCGACAATGTTTTTCTCAGAAGCTCCACCGGGGTCTGTGCCGCCTCCGTCTGCCACTGGAATACATGGCAGTGTTCGCTTTGTGTGCCAAGGACCCTGTTAAGGAGAGGAGGGCTCATGCACGCCAGTGCCTGGTGAAAAACGTCAATATACGTCGGGAGTACCTCAAACAGCACGCCGCCATCAGTGGTAAAATAACTGACTGACTAATTTTAATAATAATAATAATAATTAACCTTTTTATTTGTAGCAATACAATAACAATGATATTAAATCTTATAAATACAAGTGAGGAAGACTTTAAATATATATTTTTATCAAGTGTATTTTTCTAGCCTTTACCAACCCAACAATAAAGAATATAGTGTAATAGTGTATGTATATCTAAAATCAGAAAGTGTTTTTAAAAAAATAAGGAATATTACTTCATCCTAGATGTGTAAAAAGTTTTGAATGCCTTTCTTTCCTCATTGCAAACACGTTGCCAAGCCACTCTTAAAAAAAGGTTTATAAATCCTGAATTGTTTACTGTCTGTTCAAGCGTCCAGTCTTCTTCTCCTCTACCTTTTGTTGCCATGTTGGTGTGTTTAATGTTGCATTACTGCCCCCTGTAGTTCATTAGGATAGTGTGAAACCATTGGCAGCTCTCTGTATCTTTGCGCATATGCGTTCTTGTGCACATGAGAGAAACAAAACCTTTTTTTTTTATTATAAGATCTTTTGCTCCTCAGTGCGTAGGCCAACTACCATCATCACATTGTGATGAAGAAATAATTGTGTAATATTTATCATCAGACAAGCTATTTTCTCTGCTGCCGGAGTATGTGGTGCCCTACACCATCCACCTACTGGCACATGATCCAGACTACGTCAAAGTACAGGACATCGAGCAGCTCAAAGAAATTAAAGAGTAAGTAGTACTTGGAAAGATTTAGTTTAAAACGCTGATGAACTGTTATTGGATATACACCTTTAAATTCTTTAGATACTGCAGATGCATTTAAAGAGGGAAATGTGACAACGTTGGGCCTAAAATTTCAAAATGCTGATGTGAAACTTCCCTCCTTGTTAGGGCTCTGTGGTTTGTCCTGGAGATCATCATGGCCAAGAATGAGAACAACAGCCACGCCTTCATTAGGAAAATGGTGGAAAATATCAAACAGACAAAAGACGCCCAAGCCTCCAGCGATCCCAAAACCAACGAGGTACAAACTCCATCTGCAACTTCATGTGCAATGAATAGAAAGTATGGTACATACTAATCATGCTGTCATCCCTTCACAGAAACTCTACACAGTGTGTGACATAGCCATGCACATCATCATGTCAAAGAGCACCACCTACAGCCTGGAGTCCCCAAAAGATCCTGTGTTGCCCTCAAGCTTCTTCACCAAACCCGACAAGGTTGGTGTCTGCACCCCAAAGTATTTCCACAAAATCTTAAACATTTCCAGTGAAGTAGTTTCTCGTATGTAAATATTTCAACTAAAATTATTCTCCTTGATTTTTGTCAGTGGTTTTCCGATTGTTTCCATCCTAATCCTCACTTTATACTTCTTATATTTCTCTCTAAGTCTTTTTTTTCCCCCTAATTGTTGTTGCTTGTGCACAAACTCTGACACAAAATTGCCTTTCCTGTTTCAGAATTTCAGCAACACAAAAAATTATCTCCCTCCAGAGATGAAGTCATTTTTCACACCAGGAAAGGTGAGCTTAATCAAACCCCTGAAATGGTAATGATGTTGTTGCTGCACTTAATTAAAAAGCACATCCCTAACTCAAACTCCTGTCATTTACTATTCCTTTTTCCTAAAGCCCAAGTCAGCTAACGTTCTGGGTGCAGTAAACAAGCCGCTGTCGTCGGCAGGTAAACAGCTACAGAGTAAAGCTTCTCGTATGGAGACAGCCAGCAACGATGACTCTTCATCCAACCCAGGCTCCCCACAACGCAGCAAGACCAGGTATAAAATATGAAATGCAAGCACACACAGTCATATACAAACTCAGCGTACTGTGTTGCTGCCTAAGACACTAAATTCCCTGAAGCTGCAGGTGTTCAACTGTTCAGATTTATGAACCTGCATAAAAAGAATTTAGGATCTAATTATTAACATAATGTAAAATAATGAGAACAAACTTCCTCCCAACACAGCGAGTGTGGAGGCTCATTGCTATTTGGTCAGACTGCACAGGAACACAGAAAGAGGTGGCATTTGTACTTTGTCTCCTGTCTTTTGCAGTTTTGTGTATGTTTATAAAATAGTAACAATTATTAATTTCAGGCATGACAGCACAGAAATGGACCACAGTGAAAACGAGGACATCAGCCTAAAACGAGCAGACAGCACGGACAAGGTATCAAAACTTCTTTATACTGATCTATAATATCTACTGTGATGTGAGACTGGTCATTATAATATATATAAACGGAGGATCCACATTGGCTTTTCATAGTCTTAAAAGCTTCATTATGAGAGGCTGCATTAAGAAAAACATTTTGTCTTCAACTGCCTCGGTCGTCATTTACACATGTGGTTTGTCAGATCAGTGTGTGTAAATATCTTATGATATATTATTAGCCAGTAATCATTCTTAAAATATCAGTCAACTATTTGATCAAAACTAAATGAATTTCCAGTCATAACCTTCTTGAAACTCTTCCTTCCTCCAGTTCAAAGATCATAGGTACTGTCATTTATGAGATATAGCTTAGATTCCTATTTAATACTGGGATTTAGTCTTATCACCAAAAGGATAAACAGTCAAATATAAAACCTTTTTGTTACACATACAATGCAATCCAAATGGCTAATTAGAAAATAAAGAGTAAAAAATGAAATATTGACATTTCCCTAATCTGTAATACAGTTTGACTGCCCAAATGAACAAAAAGCGGATGTGAAATGACAGAGTAGCTTGGGACGAGTTAAATTAGGCGTGTTGCTGAGATCCATTAAAGTGTTGCAAGTCATAAACTCTCTTGTCGCTGTGTTTTTGATTCTACTGTGCAAACACCAGATGGATTTAAGTCAAGATAGGATTAGCAAGAACACAACATCAAATTATGACCTCCTGCATCACCTTTTTGTATTCTGAATAAGTAGTTCAGCGCTTATGTCTTCAACAAAAAGACAAGCCGTCTTCTGTGTCACATAATTTACAATATTTCCTAGGAGTGAACTCATATTTAGTATTTTGCAATTTGTTTCTCACATTAAAGTGTATAATGGCTTTTCAGCAGTTAAGCTTCACAGCAACCACAGCGGTTATGGAAACTAGATAATTTTTACTTTCCCTCTGCTGAAATCAACGTAATGTTTTTCACTCATGGAAGGTTTTGAATTGAAAAATTGTGTTTCAAATAAACGACGGCAGCCAACCCTTGTCAACCATTTTGTTCTCCTTTTTACAGGATGGTGAAAAGCCACGAGGTCGCAAACGGGGTGTGACCTCCAGCGACGACCAGGACGGCAAACCCAAGCGCGGCCGCAAAAAGGCAGCAGCCAACACAACCACAGTGGCTGAGTCCGAAGACCAGTGGGACGAGGACAATCGGCCAGAAGACGAACAGAACAGCCCACCAAAAAAAGGACGCAGGGGCCGGCCTCCAAAGTCCGCCGCTCCAAGTCAGGATACGCCTTCCAAAGGGAAGAGGGGGCGAAAGAAGGTAGCTCCTCCTCCAGAGGATGAGGAGGAAGAGGAGGAGGAGGAAGAGGAAGAGGATAGGGGCGAGGAGGAGGTGGAGGAGGAGGAGGAAGATGATGACATGAGCAGTGAAAATATGGAGGTGAAGACCAAAGGTGGAAGGCAAGCCCGGGCGCCACGGCGGTTACTAGGGTAAGTTTTGTTTTGTTTTTATTCAGTAAAGGCATACAGAAGAACCGAATGAGCTTTACCAACATCTGCTGTTGGCAACATCAAATTTTGAACTCATTTTTTTCCCTCTCCTCAACAGGTCAGAGTCAACAGAGTCCACACCGCAGAAGAGGAGAGGACGTCCACCCAAATCAGCTCAGCCACCTGCCAAGAAACCAGCGTAAGAAGTTCACTAACTTTCATGAGAAAAGGTCTAATTAATGGAAATTTCTCATATTTCTGTAATATTTTATCATGGTGGCTTATATAAAATTCAATGAAAAAGCCCAAATTCCCTGTCATGTCACCTTACTAGACCACTTTTGGTCACATAAATACACTTGTAAAAGTTATTTTGTTTCGGTTTTTGTTCATGTAAGTGATGGACAAATCCAGAGTTGTCCTGCTGTACAAAAATGTAACTAAAAGTTTATCTGAAACTAATATGAATCTTCAGCCGTCCAATTTAATCAAGTCAACGTCTTTCAAAGTTAGTCATTTTAGTGCAAGGGTGTAAGGGCAGTTGTATTGACTCTCCTCTGTGGTATCCAGGCGTGGTGGACGATCAAAGGCAGCTGCTGCAAAAGATGACTCTGAGGAAGAAGATGAAGACGAGGAGGAGGAACAAGAGGATGAGCCAACACCAAAGGTACTGAAAGTGTTACAGGAGTCATTTCTGGGTTTTAGTGTAACTTAAATAGTGTGGAGGAATTTATGAGCTCCCTACTTATAATTTTTCTCTCTTCTAGGGTCGCAAGAAAGCAGCAGGGCGAAGAAGATGAGCTAAAAAAATGGAGGACAAAAGTACACGGCGTCTGCTGTAAAGTCGTGGAGGAATGATGTAGGAAAGAAAAAAAAATGGACACTGAACTTTTTAAACTTTTCATACACCGACGCTCCTACTGTTACACAAGTTCACACACTTGCATAATACCACATGCACACTACATCAGTACATCTGTATCATCAGCTGTGGGTTGTTGCATTGTGTTGCATTGTGATGATGTTCGCCACATTAAGTAGAAATAATTTTAACAGAAAAAAAACAAAAAAAGCTCACTCTTGTAAATAGTCTCTTATGTCTGTTTCATGTTCTGTTGATGTGTTTGATGCTGACTGGGGGGATGCTGTAAAGCCTTTACCCACTGATATTATTAAAGTGCTCCCATAAAGCAATATTGCTTATCAATCCTGTGTCCAACTTTTAAAAACTGAATGAGATTAACCAATTTTTTTATTATTATTTTTTTTTGTGATGTCATTTTACTTTTGGAGGGGGGGCTACATGCGTTTTTGTTTACAGCTCTGTATATTAATACTTTTTTTTTTTTTATATATACCATGTATTGAAAAATTTGAAAAAAACCTGTCCAAACGTAGAGTTACCTCTGGAAGAAATTGTAGTGTGCGTCTCATTTTTTAGGTTTGTACTTGCTGGTAGACAGAAGTCATGAGCAGCTGTGTTTGTAGTGTTTGTCACTGCTGATTAACTTGGCTTCACATCCACCCAGTCAGATCCCCCCGTTGTATCAATATAATTCTCTATAAAACTTGACATGGTTGTTTTTCACTTTCTTTCAGTTTGAGGTCTTGGATCAAGCGGTTTGCTTGTCAACATCATCAACTACGATGCCTTTAGGTGTGACAGACATTAGGCAGAAGAATGTGTTTAATCACAAAGGTAGTCATCTGGTCAGAAAATTCTGAAATATACTGCTGGCAGCTGTACTAAAAAGGTTTTTCAAAAAAAAATTTATTTTGTCAGCTTAATTGACACAATTTTCTGTGACAGATGAGTATTGTCATTGTGTCAGGATAGAGAGTGTCTGTGAGATGACTGGAAAGCGTTTTAAGGTATTGATACCATATTGATATGGAGCTGATCATCAAGAAAAGTACATAAAATTGGTTGCTTATTCACCAGTGTGTACCAAAGCTGAGCTAGTGAAGAACAATATAATTTGATTCAGGCCTACATGTTTGATGTGGATAAAAACTGAAGAACTGAGTAATAAACCTCCTTGATAGTCTAAAGAGTTGTTTTAGCCAACCTAAAGTTTTGGTTTTGATCTGCATGGCAGATCATCGCACCTCTTCACATATTCATCCTGTATTATTTGCCTTGTGTGAAGTATTGATTTTAAGCCACAGCGAGTCCAGTGACAAACAGTTTGTGCTTTAGGGCTGCTAGTCATCATTCAATGGTGTTCTTCCTGTGTTTTTTTTATGGAGACTAGCAGGACCCTGCATTGCTTATGCATGTACACTTGAGATCTGAACTTTCCAGTGCAGCTCAGCTTGGTGGAAAAACGCCCACACATCACGCTCTGCTGCTGGTTATGATCCATGACTGTCCATAATCACATGCTGCTCAGCTGCTGGGTGAGTCTGTTTTCCTGCATCAGATAAACCAGCTGCCTTTCAAGACAAACTCAATGAGCGACACCATCCTTCACCTCTGTCACTTGCTGAGCTATACATAACCAAGAAGCAGCGTTTACACAGTATGATGTTCCTGTTTGAATGCACTGAACTGAGTGAACATGATAAACATGTACACATTTTAGTGACTCATTTGATAAACGTCATGAGAAGGGCAGTAATCAATGTAAATAAAAACAGATGTAATTGCCTCAAAAGTTCAATTCTCAACCAAACTACATTTGAAGGTGTGTTACTTCACCTTCTGGCCTGACTATATCTATTATTCATTAAACACATGATTCATTTATCTTTATCATACATTTGGAAAAACTCACAGCAGGCCACCAATGTTTCCATGTTTCTATATTAGAACTTTTGATCAAATTTTGATAAATATTCTATTATCTTTGTTTACTCTTAAAAAGTAACAGGTGTAAATACCATCATCTTAAAGTCTCTACTCGTCCAGAAAATTTCCATTTTGACCCGAGGTGCAAGCTGACAACTTACTCCAACACACACTCACCCCTTCTTGTTTCCTCCTATATTTATGCAGGTGCTATATGGACAAAGATGTCCAGCAGTAAGAGGCCTGAGTTTCCAGGCAACCCTGCTGAAAGCAGGAAGATAAGGAAGTAATGTGCAGCAGGGTACACTGACTCTGCTGTTTGCATATCTTCTCCTCACCCCTCTCTCCCCCCATCATCTTCTGCCCAGCTGTGAGAAATGCAGATTAGGTTTGTCTTGCTCTTGACATATGACATTAAGTCGACATTATGTAGTTATGATGATGATCTGCCAGCAGATGAAATATAATAACAGTGCTGTAACTGATATCAGATTAGGACTTTTTGCACCTGTGTCACTCTTCTGTCTTCTTGATGATTTCTTTTGTTTTTTTAATTTCAAGTCAAACTGCTCGTTTTTGAAGGAAAAGTACCTGATCAGACCGTAAATAAGAAATATATTTAATATAAGTGCTTTTTGTTTGTCTTTTTTTAGGTACTACTGAGACTTGTGTCTCTGCTTTGCAAGTGATTGGTCATCTGGGACTCTTAACGTCGTGTTGTGCTTGCGGACCTTCGTGCGTCAGGTGCTTTGGCTAATAATTGATAGATTCAGAGAGGTGGTGTGTGGTGGGTTCACAGCTGGCTGGCGGCTCTGCGCTGTTTAGTCACTGAAAAGCCTCTCAGCATGGCTAAGTGAAGATCTGAGTCAAAAAACTGGACACCCGAAGCCAGTATTGACAGGCACTATGAGGAGTTTGCTCGCCCTTTTGACTTCTCTCGCCTTCACCTGTGGGACCGCAAAGCCCAACGCTGGTTTGAAGACGTGGGGGCGCTTTAGTAAACTGCCGTACCCGGGTGACAAGGCTTTCCTCTGCGATACCTTCCCTAAAGACTTTATTTGGGCAGTGGGCACCGCGGCGTACCAGGTGGAGGGCGCGTTTGAGAAGGACGGCAAGGGGCTCTCCATTTGGGACACTTTTACGCGCGGTGGGAACCGGATGGCCACGGGGGACGTGGGCAGCGACAGCTATCACAACATCCACGCCGACATCCGCGCCATCAGGCAGCTCGGGGTCAGCCACTACAGGTTCTCCCTGTCCTGGTCGAGGATATTTCCCAATGGCACCCGCGGGAGTTACAACGAAATCGGCACCAACTACTACCGGACTCTGATCAAGAAGCTGAAGGAGATCCGCGTGCAGCCGGTGGTCACGCTCTACCACTGGGACCTGCCGGATCACCTCCAGCAGAGCCTCGGCGGCTGGAGCAACCCGGAGCTTGTGGGGATTTTTAAGGACTACGCCGACTTCTGTTTCCAGACTTTCGGGGATGATGTGAAGTATTGGATCACTATTGATAACCCGTTTGTGGTGGCGCGACACGGGTATGGGACAGGAGTGGTCGCTCCTGGGATAAAGAACGACCCCGATCTCCCATTTCGGGTTGGACACAACCTCCTCAAGGTCAGAACAGTCACATTTTATTCTTGTTATTATTTATAAAACAATGTTCTGCCTGATCTGATAGAAGCAGGCGTGTTGAAATCTTAACTGTCCATTAAGCCTGGCATTAGGTATCAATAGTGTTAAATTATCACTGAATATGTTGGATGATTATGAATGATCCCTTAAGCTATAAGCATCATTTTTATTGTGGCAGCATGTGGAGAAAACAACATCATAAATAGTTTAATCAATAACATATTTTACAAGATGAGCACATGTTTGTTGAAAAGCATCTTGTAACTTTATCTGTAAGTATTATGAAGTACAATATTATATTCCTAATGGTGTAAAGGTAAAGAAGCATAAAAATGAAAATCATCCTCCAATAGCATATTACTGTAAATATACTTAGTTACCACAGTTAAATCTATATTATTTTAGTTGTATATTTTTACTGAAACATTAATATTCTAATATGTTTCAGTGTTTTAATCTCTAATATGAGTATATCATTATTATATTAAAATCTAAACTAATATGATGATACTTCTATCATAATCTAATATTAGTTCATCAGACACCTGTCAGCACTTTGAACTGTGTTGACTTGTATGAATGGCGTCTTTCTCTCTCCTCCAGGCTCATGCAGCTGCGTGGCATCTCTACGACCGACACTACCGACCACGACAGCAGGGCAAGCTGTCCATGGCGCTGGCCTCTCACTGGATCAAGCCCAGTCGTACCCGCCTGGAAAGCCTGCGGGAGTGCCAGTGCTCCTTGGACCACGTCCTGGGCTGGTTCGCCCGGCCGTTGTTCACAGACGGAGACTACCCTCCCTGCATGAAGGCGAGGCTGGGCTCACGGCTGCCCTCCTTCACTCAGGAGGAGAGGGAGCAGGTGAGGGGAACAGCCGACTTCTTCGCCCTCTCACACGGAGCAGCCCTGAGCTTCCAGCTCATCAATGACAGTCTGAAGTTTGGACAGCAGGAGGATCTGGACCTGAGGATGCTGCTCTACTGGGTCAACGCTGAGTACGACAGGCCACCCATCTTTGTGGTGCAGAGCGGGTGGTAGGTTTAGATGTGGTGTTGATTTGTCTGTAAGTGTGTGATGCTCTCATGTGTCCTCCTGTGGTTTCAGCTGTTTGCTGTGGATCATGTCTCGTTTTGACTGCTGCTCAACACAGGTACGTCCTCGGCAACACCAAGACAGAAGATCCGAAACACATGTACTACCTCAAAAGGTTCATCGCAGAGGCGCTTAAATGTGAGTGATGAATAATAACGATGAAACAAGGTTACTATGAGTTGACGTCCTCGCGCTGAGTTTGAATCTGTCTGTCTGTGTTTGTCGCACAGCAATCGTCATAGATGGAGTGAATGTGATTGGATACACCGCCTGGTCTCTGATAGACGGCTTCGAGTGGCACCGAGAATACGGGATACGACGAGGACTTTACTATGTCGACTTCAACACTCCTGACATGAAGAGGGAGCCGAAGACATCTGCCACCTTTTACAGGTGTTTACATGTAGTAATGTCATGAGTGAGGTCAAAAGTAGATATCTATTGATTTTTGTCTGATAACAATAACAAAACTAACTCACAGTAGCTCAGTTCCCCTAGTTGTCTACCACGGGTAAATCACTTAAAGCATAACTCTAAGATGCTGATGGTTGTCTCAGTTGAAAAAGGTATGAAAAGAGGGAAAATCTGCTCCCTCCATTCACCAAAAGGTTTATTACACATCAACTGTTAGATATTAACTTTATCCATCCCAAAAAAAGCACAGCTCCTCATGAAGTGATGATCATTCATTCATTAATTTTTCCTAAAGAAATGTCATCCAGAGGAACGGTTTCCCTGAGCTCCCAGAGAACAGACCAGCACAAGGAGTCTTCCCATGCGAGTTTGTCTGGGGAGTATCTGCTAACTCCATACAAGTATGTGTGTGTGTGTGTGTGTGTGTGTGTGTGTGAGAAAGTGCTGAGGGTGGGAGAGAGGAGAGTGTGTATACTGTATTTATGGAGGGAAGGGGGAGTAGAGTAGAGGGTCAAATGTGCCAATCTGCAGAGGTCTGATAATAATAAACGAGAATACAGCAGAACATGAGAAAACATTAACTAAATATTCACTTTGTTCAGGAGATTCAGCAAACCTAAAATTTGGTGAAGTCAGAGATTTTATTATAAAAACAAAAAAAGCTAAAGAAAATGTTCTGTGTTTTACTTGTTAATTTAGGACTTAAGTCATATTTATTCGAAGAGAGATGAAACATGAGTGAGAATTCCTCTTTTATTTGTCTGAGTTACATTATGGGCCTTAATTTGAAACTTTGAACAGTTTTTGTGGTGAAAGTCCAGTTCAGCAACAGCCATGACGATAAATCTTCTCTTAATCATAAACCACGTAACCTCACACGGTCTGCCTGCTGAGCTAAATAACACCGGGGCTGACTGTTTTTATTGATTTGCCCCAATGGCCTTTATTTGCATCTGCGTGTATCAGATAAACCCCGCCAGTACATGTTTACACTGGTTTCTCTTTGTATCGTAGGTGGAGACCACGCCCAGCCAGTTTGCAGACCCCAGTGTTTATTTGTGGAACATCTCTAACAACGGTGAGCTGATGAGGCTGGAAGGCTTCAGTGCGCCACCTTTACGCCGAACCACACACTGTGCTGATTACGCAACCATCCGACAACAGGTGGGTCTACCAGTCAAACATTTGAGTAGTTTAAGTACAAACTGATGCCAGTTCAAACAGAAACAGCACAGATTAAGTGTGCTGTACCTCAGCTCAAAGGACTCCCAAATGCAAAAAAAAAACAACCACCCTGCACACTGTTCTCTAATAATTATACCTTAATTTAAACATCCAGTCAAAAAGACTTACGTAACTGGTAAATATTTGTAATTTTGAAAGTACAAATGCATTATAAAAGCATATTTGCAAGACAGTTTTCTGTAACCGCCCCAGTGACAAGCTTCTGTACTAATAAGGTAGAATCTTATACAGGTTTGTATGTGTGTTGCTTCACCAGGTGTGATATTTTTATCCTCTCCTTCCTTTAGGTGGATGAAATCCGGCAGGTGGGTGTAAACCATTTCCACTTCTCTCTGAACTGGTCGGCTCTGGTGCCTTCAGGTGACGTGGCTCATCCCAACACCACTCTGCTGGGCTACTATCGCTGCTTCACCCGTCAGCTGCTGCAGGCCAACGTCACACCTGTGGTCACTCTCTGGCACCACACGCGCCAGCGCAGCAGCCTGCCGGCCCCGCTGGATAACGCCAACAAGTGGCTGAACAGGTCTGATACAGTCACCTGACCAGTGACTCATTTTGAATTTAAATTGTACATACTATACATGAGCACTGAGCAAACTTTACGACCCTTTGAACTCCATATGTATATATACCCAGAACCAACAAACCATCCCTATGAGCCACGGGTTATTACAATTTATGATAATTCACAGACTGCTCTGATGTTAAAGTAAACATGCTGTGATGTTTCGGGGGAACAGTGTGTCCCTGTTGCCACCAACATGAAACCATCTTTTATCACTTGTTGCCATGGTATCACCTGCCATCTGGGACACGGTTTCTTTTTTCTGTAATAGAGATATATCACTAAGCCTGGTAAACACAATATTTGAAATCTCATTGATAATTGAAATACAATGGCATTTTCAACTTTTTGGCACAACATTTAGTGCTGTTATGATCTGCCAGGTCATAATTACAGTGATTAGTGTTCAGATATCCTGAGGTTTTAAATGGCTTATTTCCCACAGTGAAAACTTGTGATTTATAATACCATAATAAAACCATGTCCATGACCATGTGATATCTATAGAAATATAATATACACATTTGACATGTTTCTCAGGGAGGCTCCAAAGGCCTTTGCAGACTATGCCAGACTGTGTTACAGAGAACTAGGTGCACATGTGAAGATGTGGATCACCCTGAATGAGCCCAATGATGAGATGGTGAGCTACCAGGAGGGCCATCAGATGCTGCTGGCGCACGCTCGGGCCTGGCACGCGTATGACCTTGAGTTTAGACGTGCACAAGGAGGACAGGTCAGTCAAACTGTTGTGTTGAGTTTTTCTATTTGTAGATTTTTCTCATTTAAAGTGTATGTACTGTATATATATACTGTTGTGTCTCAGGTGTCTCTGGCTCTGCACATGGACTGGGTGGAGCCGGCCTTTTCATTCAGCCGTGAAGACGTGGAACCGGCTAAAAGGGTTTTGGACTTCCGTGTTGGCTGGTTTGCTGAACCGATCTTTGGCAGCGGGGACTATCCTCTGGGAATGAGGAACTGGCTGCGTCAGCTCAATTCACTCGAGTATAAATACTTCATTCATACTTCAGACAATAACATAACTTTATGTTATTTAACATAACGTATTGATTAGAAGTTGTGATTTGTGACAAAAACTGGTAATCAGAAGCTTCCATGCAGGTAGGAAATCAGTTTAAAAGCTTATGGTGTACTTTGGCATTAATATTAAGTATACACAATTTACAGTGTATGGGTCAAATCCACTAACTCAGACTTCATGAATACCACTGATACATACCAACTCCTGTATTAAATGTCATTCTTTTCTTTTTTTCCTGCAGCCTGCCAGTGTTCAATGAGGCCGACAGACAGCTGGTTAAGGGGACATATGACTTCTTCGCCATAAGTCACTTCAGCACCAAACTGGTGACTCATGCCAAGGAAGACTCGTAAGTGAAACCATCTCCTTCTATTGTTCTTTAAGATTACACTTTTTATACCATTCACAGTAATCATTGAACTAGGGGCTGCATTACAACCCATAACGAGAATGTTTTTATTTATTTATTTATTTTTTCTTAATGATAGGCAGCTACTGTGTCATCTCCATGTCTGCAGGTACACTTACACAGCAATGTTGGAGGTCCAACACATGATTGACACCACGTGGATTATGTCCCCCAGGCCTGTTGTGCCCTGGGGCCTGAGGAAAGCCCTCAACTGGGTAAGATCTGCGTCACTGTGGTTGGTTGTGACGCAGACTTGAGTCATCTTGTTTGTTCTTGTAGTCAGATGTGCTACAGTTGCTCCACAATGAATGCTTTCATATTTAGTGAATCACAATATAAGCTAATTTTTTGTTTCAGTGGGATATTTCTATCTGACAGATAGAAACTAACATTTCCATTCTGCTGTGTAAGGTGAAGGAGCACTACTGTGACGTGCCTGTTTATGTGATGGCCAACGGAGTCCAGGAAGACCCGGCCCGCTTCAAAGACAGTCTTAGAGTCTACTACCTGTACAACTACATCAATGAGGCGCTGAAAGGTGAGACTGTTTGTATCTTATTGAATTGATGTAATGCACTTACAAATTTTGTTTATCGTTGCATTGTGTGTACTGAGTGAATCATATAGCCTCTGTAGAGCTTAATTATTAGACAGGTATTTAGGTCATTGACCCTTAAATAGTCAGCTGCCTCAGATGCACTCACATATGCAAATATAAACAGAGATACACACAGAATTGTTGAGACATCACTCCGTGAAGACCTTGACTCTCAGTTTCAGACTGCGATGTGCAGTTTACGCTGTGACCACAAAACTGGCAACCACCCACATAACCATATTTGTGTCTAAAATACATCAACATACATACATACAAGGTATTTTACTTATTCTGCTTTATAATAATCTGAAAGCTAAATATTATCAGGCAACTTTTTTTTTGTATTTTTGAGAAGTTGTATAATGGAAGCCCATTCACACTGGGAAAACAAAGTGAAAAAGAACCGTAATACTTTCTGATAAATGCCTAGTAGTAGTAGTAGCAACAAGTCAAACAAACAATTTTCCATAAGTTATTATACATAAATTACTATACAAAATTGCATGTTTTGATTATAAGGAAAAAATATTTAATAATTACATAAATAGCTTTCAATAAGCAAAATCTCAAGTAAAAATACATGATGAGTACTAGTGGTATTTACTACACAGTAGTAAATACCACAGTAGTTACACAGTAGTTATGTTATGGAATCTTGACTTCTTGGACTGTGTGTGTTTACAAGTTGTTTGTGTTCCTATGCTCCTCTTTAACCAGCTCCTTAACCCTCCACACCTGTCCTATCTTAGTCTCATCAGCCTTGTCCAGTGTTTTGCCTGCCACACCCTCCTAACACCTTGTTATCCAATCATTATGGACCCTCCTAATTCTAGTTCCTGCCCACTCCAGCTGTGCCTTGTGTCGTGATTATTCTCGTGTGTATATATATACCTGTCTGTTTTCAAAGTTGTTTATCAGCTTGTCTACGTTCCTTGTTTCATGCCAGCCTCTTATCTGACTGCTGAACACCAAGTAAACATCTGAAATCAATAATTCATTTGCCTGCTCTGCTACCTGTGACTAGTTACTTCCCACATGTTATTACTACATTTTGGGAGATTTTCAATCCAATGAAGTGTTACCTTTATATTCTATTTTTTTCTACTGATGCGTCCTCTTTCCCGCCTCAGCGTACACTCTGGACGGCGTAAACCTGAAAGGTTACTTTGCTTATGCCCTGAGCGACCAAAGGGACCCCGGGTTTGGCTTGTATGGCCATGTCCATGAAGAGGTCATTGTCAAGGCCTCTCTCTCCAACTATCGCAATATCATTGAGCACAATGGCTTCCCCATTCAAGGAGCTGCATCTCAGCAGTGTCCCAGCTTGCCCCCGCCCTGCTCGGGGTGCCATGCGCTGGTCACGAGGCCCGTAATGGGCTTCCTGACTCTGGTGGGCTCAGGGGTGCTCATCACTCTGGGCCTCATCATCTACTACACAGCCAAGAGACACAAAGAGTGTTACTGATGATCGGGACTGTCGGAGCCTTTTCTTTTTCTAAAAATGACTTGAGAAAAAGAAATGGAGCTTATTGCTCTCAAGTGTAAAGGTCAGTCTTGATGTCAATTTTTAAATTATAGTAATTCTTTTGAACTTTTAGTTAAATGAAGTCTGAATTAGTAAAGTGGTCCAATTATCCTCACATTTTATGTGTTACTGCTGTTATTAAATGTCATGTAAAGTTGGTGTAAATATGTTCATAGTCTGAAGCCTTTAGTTTATAAACCCACAATTGCCACAATATCCTTGATATTTTCTAAACAGTTAAATCCTTCGTTTTCAGAATATTACAGATTGACTACTATGAAATAGGAATTTTATAAATGACTCAAGAGTCCAATCTTAACCATTCTTCCACCAAGGCTTTGACGTCGACGAGATAAAACAAGAGAAAGGACTATGAAGTACCTGAACCACAATCATAAAGGAAGCTCCACAGACTTTTTTACATTTTAATTTTATATATATATAGTCAAATTTCAGATCAGTCTCAAACATTGACAGTAAATACTGGATACTCATGACA
Organism: Pampus argenteus; assembly: GCA_036937835.1. Taxonomy (NCBI): domain Eukaryota; kingdom Metazoa; phylum Chordata; class Actinopteri; order Scombriformes; family Stromateidae; genus Pampus; species Pampus argenteus. The sequence continues at coordinate 10,880,953 of CM072874.1, forward strand.
ACTTTTGAAAAACACAAAAAACTCAAAGATGAACTGTGTTCAAAGCGTGCAAACACCAGATGGCATGTAACACAGTGGCTTAACAAAATGATTTTTGTACGCTATAGACAACAGTTGCACATTATCAGTTTCAACGGATGTTGTATATCAGAACTGCTTGAGAGTTGATGTTTCAAAAGTCAAGGGTTGATTTTTTTTTTTTTTTTGCTGAGACCCCTTGCACTCCACTCTGCTGCTAAGGTTTTTCCCCATAGAAATCCCTGGAGAACAACTTACATTCACCATGTTTGTACCTGCATTTATGGTTGGACAGAACACCTCAAAATACTTTTGACTTTTGACTGTTATTTTTACTAGTTTTGTGTTTGTAATGAATATTTGTTAATCTGTGCTTAATGCTCAAATGACAATAAATTTGCTTAAACAAACGGGTTAAAAAAAACAACACACTATTGGCTGAGAGCTTTTGTTTCATGTCATCTCCCCGTGTTTCCAGTCTGTCTGTACTGTCTATGTGCTTAATGTGACAGGTCTTCCTCTGTAATATCAAATTGTAATTATTTAGAATTTGTCTATTCGTGGTGATAAAGTCCATATTTGGTCAGATATCCACAGAGCAACACCAGACCTTGTAATGAAGACATTTATTGTAATATTTGGATGTAGATTTTTTAACAAATTATTGCCTGCTACTGCTACTATCAAAACTGCTTTTTTAAGATTCAATGTTTTACAATCACTGGAGCAACAATTCAAGGTTTACATATTTAATAGAGAGCCAAATTGGTGAAGTGAAATGTGTCATTATCACCATCATGCCTTGAAGAAATACTGACGTAATTCTGTAAGCTACCGATAAAGTTGTTGGGGAGAAAAGGTGGCATATCAGTAAAACAATAAGGTCTTTTGAACATTGTCGAGTAAAGTATCTGTATGCAAGTCCATTCAGAGTCAAAACATCATGGCATCCAGACCGTCTTCCATGAACTTCTTGTAGATGGCCATGAACTTGGCTGTGAAGGCCTCTAGGTGGTAGATAGCTTTGTTGCCCAGCTGCAGTCTGTGTTCGTAGAAAGCTGCCATGTGGGCCACCTCCGTCTTCAGCTGGCCATCGCAGTTACTCAGCAACTCTGTTACCAGACCCTGTCAGGGGATTAGACAAGGATATTCAGCAATTAAGAATAATTACTCATTACCTTATATGTTACTTTTACTTTATTTATCCCACAACGGGGAATTCCACTTAATATTACTGAAAACCTTTACAACACTTTGATAAATGGCACCTTCATGATGATGTCAGGAGGAATACAGTGAGTCAGCAGCTCGTACAGTCGGGCTCGGACCTCCAACAACCTGGAAGATGGAGATTCAGATATTAAAATATCCCTACGTCTTGATTAAATCCTCTCTTTCTCTTTGCCTCGCCTACCTCTGAGGGCTCTGCTGGCTGACGATGGCATTCGCCGTTTCTCTGAGGTAAACCTCCCAGTCCGTCTCTGGGACATCTTGGTCCACTGAGAATGGATACCTGGAAAAGGTTAACACACGCAAAATAAGCAAATACTTTTAAAGATGGATGTTCATTTGTACTCTACACTAAAGAAGAATGACAACAAGGTTTGTGCACACTTACTGCTGCACTCTGCAGGCCTCACACATTAAAAGGGCTTTGCGAAGGTTGCGACCAGACTTCTCACTGATTTGCTTGGCCAGCTCAGGAGGGAGGAGCAGACCCTCCTTCTTACATACTGATGTTAGAATGTTACAGACCTGGGAAACAGGAAAAATATATATATTTCAGGCACTTAATATGCCATTTCCAGATTATTACTAAGGATAAACTAAACCACAATATCTCCATCTTACCTCTTCTGTGCTGGGTAGAGGAACTCTGATGGCCAGACAACGGCTCCGAATTGGCCCGATGACTTTAGAGGTGGAGTTAGAATAGAGGATGAGACGGCAGGTGGCCATGTACTTTTCCATTGTCCGACGCAAAGCATGCTGGGCATCCTTCGTGAGCCTGTCCACTTCTGTGAGTAACACCACTGAGAACAAAAGTGTGCCAATTACTACAGATTGTGGCATCAGGGAAAGCTAATTCATGATTAAGTAAGCATATGTTTATGAGATTGTCCTTTATTTTTTTATCCTGTTAAGACAGTTGCTCTAAAACATGTACCAGCTTTACAGATTGAACTGGCACAAAGGGATGCGTGTGTCTTTCCTACCTTTAAACTCTCTCTGAGTACTTGACTGGATCTGCTGAGATTGAGCCACAGTTTTAATCAGCTCTTGAATCACCACACGGTCCTGGTTTCCTGCATCACTGTACGACACAGAACACGATTTGTATGCCTCATCTCAAATATAAAGACCTTTTAATAAGTAACTACAGCTGTCAAATAGGTGTAATATAATCAAAAGCACACTTATATTCTCTGAAATGAAGCAGAACAAAAGGTATAATGTAGCAGAAAATGAAAAGTACTTCTAAACTGTACTTTACCTTGGGTTTACTTCTAAGTGGTAGTTGCTGGCTATTGTGTTGATCTCGATTTTTTTCTTTGAAGGAGCCTGGAGAGAAAAAAAGAGAAAAAGGTGTGTGTGTTTGGATTGTTCTGTACGTTTTCCTTAAAGTTTCATAGGACATAGTCATAGAAATGTGCTGTTTGTCAGAGTGATGAGTTTGTTTTATTCTAAAGGTCCATCAATATCTCTAGTAAACTAATGAAGACAGAGGATAGACATATGAAGAAACTGCAGGTGTGTAGTGTAGTTTTTCAATTATTATTGGCTCTCTCACCACGATGGTCTGGTGCTCTATACGAAGCTTTTCCACCCCAGCTCCATACAGCTCCCTCAGCAGGCACATGATGCGGGTCTTCTTCCCTGCGCCTGATGGACCGTACACCAACAAGTGTGGGAAGTCGCCACATTGAACCTGAAACAAAACAGACATTCACAAACAGGTTATGGTTGATTATCATAAGTTGACAGAGACTCTACTGGACCACACGGTTATGTGCTTTTAAACACCACTGAGTTTTTTTTTGTGAAGATCTGTTATGTTTCTTTGTCCTATACAATACAAGATAGTAAAATATCTTTATGTTTTGGGGTGTTTGTCCCAAAACATTTGGACCAGTGAAGTAGTAAATATATATTTATATTTAATTTATTTATTTTTATACACACACACACATATACAATTTATAGATGAACATAATTTCTCCTGGTAATACAAGTTAAACTAGCTAAAGTCACTGTTGCTGATGCTAGCCGTTATAAGACATGTCGTTAACCTTACCAGGTTTTTCAGCTGAGCTGCTTGCTCTTTATGATAGTCGAGTTTCCCGAGGGAAGTCGGTCGATATTTGTCCACCCACAAACTCATCACGATATGAATTCAGAGACTGTTATTGTCCGTGTTGACAGCAAACAACCTGCCGCTAACTGATCTCCCGCGAAATATCGTTCACAAAACCCGCGCAGCCGCGCTGCTACTTCCTCTTGAACTACGGAGAGTCGACGGGGTCAAAAATGCTGCACGAAAATCACGATAACTCTGTAAAAGCTTTACAATGCTAGCGAGGGGCGCTTTACATCTGTAAGTGGCATCACACACAGCAGTCTTTTAGCTGATAACGACAGGCAGGTATAATTATTATTGTAGGCTACTACTTTAATATTACTGTAGCATTATTTTGCAGTGCAGAAGGACCCAGCAGCTAGTTTTGTCCCTGGGGCCTCCTGAGAGGATAACCCTGGCCAGATGTAAGGACAGTAGAGGAAGGATTGCATCTACTCTGTGTTTGTAGGTGTTTACACTTAAACAGTCTGATACCACCAAGAATGTGAGACAGTTAATCCCCCTGCAACAAAAACAAAATATCACAATATCACCACAATCTCATTCAATGCCATAACGATCAAGATAGTGTGAGCTGGCTCATGGTTTTAGGCGAGACTCCTATTTTATGATCTTATTCTACGATCATCTTCTTATCAAAATGATGTAGTTGTTGTTTTTCATATTTCACACATTATCTACTGTACATGCTGTCAAGATAATACAACTTACATAGTGTTAAACTATATCTATATACATTTCATGTGCTTTTCTCCCTGTGGTTCGCTCTCTTGATTGTAGAGTTTTTTTTATTTTTAAGACACTGACACATACTATAGGTAATTATTATATTCCTCTTTCTTTTGTCATGTTGTTATATTGTGTTATTTATCTCACCATGTCTTGCTTTTCTTTTCTTTGCCCTGCTTTTTTCTTCAACCTGACCCAGGTAGGCTAACTGTACCTCTCTCTGACAGGAATGTCATATATGGAGGAGCATGCCTCAGCAGGTTGGTGTAGCTTGCATTTAAATGCACGTTTGAGTTAGATTAATGTGCATCCATCATCACAGCTGCAATGCAGAACATAACATCTGGGGCAGGTGGGGGTGGCAGGTGAAGGTTATCAAGTTCCTTCAGGCAGGATATCCTTTATAAGTATTTGGTTCATTCGGAAGTATTAATTCAGTTCTTGTGAATGAGTGTGTTTTATTAACTGCCTGATTGTACTTACGTATAATTCTGTTTGATCTTTATAACAGCATTTCGTATATTGCTCCACCCTAAAACATAGTAAAACTTATCCATTATCCATACCATATCGAGTTAGAAGACAACAGTTTACAACAAGGTAAATGCTAAAATATTATTATTATAATTATCTTTGGAAAATATGTTATTTTGCTGAGTTAAAAAAACAAAAAACAACTATAAGTATTTGAATGAATTGCAGCCAATGTCCTTACACGTCTGAAGCTTACTGGATAGCTAGTTAACACTCTAAAAAAAGGTTTTACTGGTTCTGTGGGTGGTGAACCTTTCAAATAAAGAGCAGGAACAGAAAGTAATTCAGAACAGCATAACTTCACTCTTGTCTCCAAAGAGAAACCTCCACCCTTGACCAGATTTCCTCTCCCCAAGACTCCCCAAACAGGCCTCAACAGGCAAAATCACATCCTCAAGGTTAACGTACAAATAGCAGGTCTTCCCTCCTGACCAAAGACATTCTCTCCCAAAACATAAAATTCAATGTTTGCTTGCAAATACGTGGAATACCACAGTCTATCGACAGCTTTGTAAGGACTATAATTCCTTTCTTGTTGATTAAGGCTCACAGCAGCTTAGTTCGGGGATAAGAACATGTTTAACGCATTACCTCATGTGTTGTCAAAGAATGTACTTTTCAGGTGAAAAATCATTTGCCTTAAGCCACATTATACAGCAAAGGCTGAAAGGGAGGAATACATACACACACACAGACACACACACACACACACACATACACACACACACAGACACACGCACACATATGTTCGAATGGCACAAACACCTGCCTGTGGAGCTCCCTGTCTTCTTGCTGAGGTAATGTAGGAGGGAAAAAGGCATTCCTCAGCCCTTTCTTTCGCTCTCCTCCCCTCACAGCAATTCATATCTGTTCAGAAGTTAACTCACCTCATCGGTGTCATGTAGCATATAAGCATTGAGTAGCCCTGGGTAGATACTTCTTTTACTTCCCAGGTTCTGCAGACTGACTGCTGTGTCAGGTGTGTTCTTGGATGACACAACTTCTGTACAAAAACATCAGGTATGTTAAAAATCTTATTGTGTTTCTTTGGAGCATCCTTAAGTTGCTAAAATGTTTTAAATGTTACAAAGGTTCTCTGTGCTAATTATTTAGCATTTACTGTGATTAATTCCACAGTTATTGAGATACTGTACATTAGTATTTTTTCACAGACCAGTTGATACATTGTCTACACAAAAGTAGGATCAAATAGCTCTTTGTTTGAAAGTGCGGAGCGATGAATGACACTCTTGTTGGAAAGGATTCGTGTGTTTTATCTGTGTTTATAATTTTCAGGATTTTAACAATTTCTTTAAAGGACCCACCACTGCCTGTTTGAAAGACAAAGAAAACATGCCAGGAAAGGAAAGGGTGTGTTGGTTGCAGCTCAAAGTGTTTAAACATAATACATGTGTCCAAAAAATCTGAAAGCTCCAGTGTTGCGCTGTAGGGTTTCTGTGAAGATGAACTTTGATGATGAATTTGTCATGGGCCAGTCACATTTGTGATTGTTTTGTCCCAGAATATCCAAATTTTGATTCCACAGAAACAACATTTCCACTATTTAATAATGATGTCATCACATTTGGCATGTGTTTATTATAGTATTTTGGAATTGATGCCAGTAGAGTTTAAATTCTGAATTAACCCTTGTATGGTATTCGGGTCTGTGGGACCCGTTTTCAGTTTAATTAATTCTTTTTTCAACCTGAAATTCATTGGCTTTGGCTCATTTTCTGTGAAGAACATAAATCAAAACACATTTGTTTAGTATTTTAAGAGAAAATTATTGGATTGTGGTGTTTTGAAAGCCTAAAACTCTAGCGGGTCCACCAGACCCATAAATACTAATACCACACAAGGGTTAAATTGGTAAACTGTCCACAGTTCTACATGTTTAGAGAGAAAAATGACTGATTGGCCATGAGTGAATGGACCTGTTATCAGAAGTATCATCCTTCTTAAGCATTACGCTCAAGTCTGTAAGCCAAGTCCAGACTTGAAGCTAGACAGATATTCATTTACAGAGATACATGATACTGTATTTAGATGCATATTATTTATAGTGTGCACATGTGTAAACATGAATAAGTTTTCCCAAAATGTTTCCTCTCCTTTTCTCTTCAGCAAGTCAAAGAAATGTGCTGGGGCATTCAAATGAGGGCCAAGCTGTAAATATCCAGTTGCAGCTTCATTTTAATTCATCATAATCTGTTTAAATGAGCCAACATTGTGCTTGCCAAACTATAAAAGACTTAACAGATGAAGACTGGTTCCCTAGTGATGCACGAAGATGCAGTAGCTCCCTTGCCTGTTCAGCAGCAGCCTTACAGGCATATTTACCCTGAGGTTGTGCATAACCTCCAAGGTCAAGTTCCCCTTTCTGACTCATACCTCCAACAACAAACTGAAAACCATGTCTGAACCTGCTCCTTTGCTGCACTGTGCCACAGATCCCGTGTCCAGTCATGTTCAAAGCTTTACGTGGAAGGAGCTGCAGATGGCCAACAGCTCCTCCTGTGATCTAACTAAGCCCGACTCAAAGCAAAATGGACACTGTGAATGCAGCTGCAACTCAGACACGGCTCCTGGAACAGGCCGAGCCGGGGAGGTGACAGGCCTGGATTGTAGAGCAGCTGTTCATAGTAATTGTCAGATGGAGGCAGAAAAATGGAAACATTGTGAAGCCACGTTGCCTCAGCAGAAAGACGGGAGCCCCTCAGAGACCTCTTCTTCTGAGGAATTTCTTTATGCCTTTTTGCCAGCACTGGATAACAGTTGTGGTAACCATCTGTCAACATCTGTGAGTGCACCAGGGGACTGCTCACTGGATCTGCTAAGAATAGTAAAGCACAAGCCGAGCGCCATCGTATTCTGTGATTCTGACTGTAGCACTGACAACCAGGTGACCTTTCTCAATGAGCTCTCTGATGGCGGGGAGTCTTCCTCATCCACTATTGAAGCAGCAGAGGGTGACGATGATGAGAAAGATGATGATGATGATTTTTCGGAGGCCTTACAATATAAGGAATTCCTGGTCAGTCGTCACCGTAGAAACTTGAGCAGGAACAGGAAGTGCTTGAGGAAGAGACAGGATGCCCAGCCTAACAGCACTTCTGGCTGGCAAAAGCCCACCAACAAGGACAAACCTGAACTCACAGGTAGCCCAGAGGAAGAGGATACACAGAACAATGGAAAACAGGTAAGAAAAACATGATGGGAGTAGAGAGAGAACAAGGCCGGAAACACAGATTTTTTCACAACTATTAGATAGTAATTTAGTAGCTGCATGCCTGTGTTACATTACACTGCTCGTAGACCTTTAGAGGTGCTACTAATAACACTGTTAATAACAATGTGAGCCAGTATAATTAATGATTATTTATATTCACACCTGTGCATTTCCCACCATGACAAGTCATAGTGTGTCCTATAAAAAAAAAGGCTGTTTCTGACAGTAAAACCTGCTTGCACCACTAGAGGGCAGCCATGTCAAATTGATCTCACACTAAACACCGATCGTGCCTTAGTTACTTGAATTTGTCTTTTTTTTTTTTTTAAATTGAGGGGTCTGAGATGTTTTGAAAATATTTTAAATAGTTTAAATGTGATTTCCCATGAATTTGCATCTGTATTTGAATCTGCATTGACATCTCCAGCTCCCAGCATGCACAGCGCCAGTAGGCATCCATTAGCGTGAGCTTGCCTCTGACCACCTTCTCACACCTGTCAGAGGGGCCCTCAGTCACTTGCATGTTCTGGCACAGTGCACGCTGTTCTCCAGTGTTGGCCCGAAATGAAAGGATTTCTTCTTCCTGTGCTCCTTTTGTGATGTTGTTCTCAGCATTTGACTAAGTAGCTTTTAAAGTCACTTATTATTGACAGGCCATTGCTCATTTGAATACCTGTTGAGTCAAAGAGGTCCCATTGTGGTTCCACATTCTTGGAATATCTCGGCTCAGGCAGTTTCGTCACACTCTGCAATGTGGGTAACAGCTTTCCCAAATGAAAGGAGCAAAAAACGAGTTCAATCAAAATGCGGGTTCATTAAGTCTTATAAGCTTATGGCTGTAATACATGAGTCTGGTCTAAAGGCATCATTTCCCAGTTCTGTAGGTGCCTTGATAACTGGATTATAGCACATTATGTCACATCTGTTTTAAAAAATTAAGATGAGACTTGAATGTAAAGATTTATCTTCTTGTTCCTGGGTGACAAAGTGCAACATTGTTGTTTATTATATCAAATTTCAAATTACAGTATACATCTAACTGCATCAGACGATAATAAGACCGTCAGGTGTTTTGGCTTTCCCAAGATAGTTCAAATAATGAAATGAAATGAAATGAGGTCTTGTAGCAGAGAGACTGTGATGCATTAAAAGCTTCATCCTCTGTAAATACTTTGAAGCAAAGCCTATTAACATTTCATGAACTTTGAGAGCACTCTGCTGTAAAAGTGAGTGTGTCTCTGTGTGTGTGTGTGTGTGTGTGTGTGTGTGTGTGTGGTGTGCATTTGTGTTCACGTTAGCACATTTTCACTCTGTGTATGTGTGTGTGTGTATGTTCTTGTTTTGAGTCACTCATGCCACTAAAAAGCCTTCACTCCCAATGTTTTCCCCTCACCCTGCGCCTGTCCCCCATAGTAAGGGTAAAAATAGCACCCCGGTGCACATAGTCAGCCCTCTGTGTCCCTGTGTGTAGGAATCTGGAGATGTGGGGGCCGTAACACACAGGAAATGGCTTCACTGCCAAGCTGTTACTGCAGATATTTTTTTTAATCTGGTCAACATGATGGGTTTGGGAATGGGAGTAGAGAGAAGGGTGTGTTTGTGTGCGTGAGCGGGTGGGTTGAGTGGGTGAGGCACAAACATGTGTGTATGAATGTATGTGTGTGAGTGAGGGGGCTGTTTTTGGACTTCAAGTTCCTCAAAGGGGCCCTATGTGCTGCTATCAGCCTCTGGGACTCTGGGATTGGCAGCGGAGCCCAGAAACAAAGCAGTTTGTTCATTTCCTGGAAGGGCCAGTGAACAAGTGTCTCAGTCAGAGTCTATAACCAATGGGTGGAGAGCGAAAGCGAGGGAAAGCGAGGGGTTTAAGTATATGCATAACTGAGCTGTATGAAATGAACAGATATTGTGAGACATTTACATAATGTACATTGCTGTTTTTACATGTTGTAAAGGCAGCTTATTCTTCACTGGCAGTTATCGTTATCTTTGGCTGTAGTTGTTTCTCTTCTTTGAAAGGCTTCTGTCTTTGCTGCTTTACAATAATCTCATTGAGAAAGTGTCCTCCTCCATAGCGTGGGGCACACTGTGTTTCCCTGGCCAGGCTGAAAAAGCACAATATTCATTAGCAAGGAGCCTGGAGGCAATGAAGGTGGATGAGGAAGAGGTGTGTGCATGCATATGGTTGTGTTCAGCAGATTTCTCTGAGACCAGCATACATAAATGGCCTAAGTGCAAGGTTAACCCCAGAGTTCGCCCTTGAGCCATATTTACCTGCATGTGTATATTTTGACCCGTGTGTTCAGGCTGCTGCGTGTAACTCCATGACTCTGCTGATGAAAAAGTTGGATCAGCTCAAAGACGAGATCCAGGAAGTCCAAAGCGATAACCCCCTTCACTCAGATGTGACCAAAGCTGACCGGGAACATCAGAGCACGATGGTGAGTCGAGGACAGTTAAATCAAGGCAAGCCTAAATTCATTTATAGTGCTCTAAACTGGCTTGACCCACATGACTGACAGTTTTTTAATAGAGTCTGGAGAGAGTTTCAGTTCAAGACAAGGGAATCTATAAAATCGACTACCCACTTCTAACTAATCAATACAAATAGTTTATGATAATTAGCCTCCTCAGAGGTTTCCATCTCTTCAGGGGACGTCACACTGACTTACAGTCGTTGCCTGGAGACTTATCTTAATCTTAACCATATCCACTACATATCTAACCTTAATCTTACATAACCCTAAACTCACCTTAGCTTTAAACTAAGTCTTTAGCCTAAAATCTATTTATTTTAATAGATTTACATTAAAGGGGACTTGCTTTTTGTCCCCATAAGGGGGGACAAGTCCCCCTAACATGAGGAATACCTGGACCACACACACACAAGCAAAAACCTACCATTATGTGATCCTCACACATGTTAAACAGAGTCTCTGCTCTGGGTTTTACGGGTTGCCAGGCTTGCAGTCTTTCCCTTTATTTAATAAGGGGTAGATTAATTAGGAATAATAGTTTGAATGTTTTCCAAGCCTGTTGTTTTTCCACCATTAAAGCCTTTCATAAATCAGGTGGGTTGTGACTCGTCTGGCATCCAGCTGGAGGCAGCATTAATCCCTCAGAAAACCACAGATAGTAAGTGCTGAGGTCATACCAGCTTTCTGTTATTTTAATGGTTTGTTTTAACATCATTTCTGGGAGAAGAACCCAGTCGGCGGATGGCTCCTGTGCTGTGCTCCTCTGCTCTCCTCTCACAGGGCTTTCCAGCTGCCTCATTACTGCTCACCAAGTGTAAATCTGGTAACCTCAAATAGCTCTTAAACCAACAGCACAGAACTTTAGGAATTCTTATAAAAAAGGCCGTATTTAATCGAGCTAATCTTAATCAAACTGTCTGGCAAGGCAAGAAAAACAGCAGTAAAACAGACATTTTTAGCTTGGTGTATCACATTCTCTGTCAACTATTTTTATATAACACTACAGGAAATTTCATTTGCAGTAAAGGTATTTTTTTTTGCAGCAGCAACCCATCAAGGTAAAATACACAATGCAACACTATATTATGATCAATTAAACACAATCATTAAAAAATGTTAATGATCAGTTCTGCCTGCTTTATAGTGGAAGAAGAGAAAATGTCAGATATTTGTAGGGTAGTAAAGATTAACTGACCATAGTCCAAAAACTGTAGTCCATGACTGCTTATTTTGTGTTTGGGCTAAAACGACCCAGTTAGGGTGCATGGCAGCGTAATAATCAATAAAGAAAATTGAATTTACTCCCTATCCCTTCCCCATAAAACCCCTCAAGAACTTACTGTGTGCAAGCATCGCAGTTTGTTTTCATACTCTGCTGATCTAACAATGAACTTTTTTGTCATTGCGAGTCTCAACAACTATTAGATGGATTGCCATGAAATTTTGAACAGACATTCGCGTTCATACATTGATGTATTCAAGTTACACTGGTGACATTTCCTCTAGGGCCAGCATTAGGTTGACATTTCTGATTCTGTATGGTTGAAGTACTTTGTGTTTAGTGCTAGCACATGTTATTATGCTAACATGCTAAACTAATATACACGGTCTACATTACAATCAGCATGTTAGCATTCAAATACATTAGCATTTAGCTCAAAGCACCTTTGTGTAGTACTGCTGCCTGTAGACGTGTGTCTTCTTTTCTGACGAATGACAAAATTTCGAAATAAATTTACATTGGAAATTCAGACTTTCAGCCTGAACTGTACTTGTTTTGGGGACTTGATGATGTTTTCTAACTGTGACTGCATGGTTAGAAATTAGCAACAGCATCATAACATCTCTATGATTGAAATGCTCTACGGGGTCAGGAAGGGAATTTTCTACACAGAAAGGCTTTGTATGTTGTGATGAAGGGAAAAAGTCTCTTTTGTGGATTGGATCCTTGGGAGAAAAAAAAAAAAAGCATGCTGTTTATGGGAAAAATGCCATTCCTCCTTGACTTTCAGTCACACACACACACACACACACACGCTTCTATGTTATCAGCTCCGTGATGAGAGCGGGAAACACAGCAGCGGGTTTTACCAAGTATCTTCATGAGCTGTGAAGTGAAATGGGGATGGACTTTCCAGTGTTGTCACTGATACAGAGGGGACGAGGATGGGCTCGATAAGGTTTGGGGGGGGATTTTCTGAATGAGAGAAGGGCAAAGACATCATCAGCAGTGTCTCATATCTTCAGTCACTCCACACTGACACCAGCTTTATTAAATATTCCACAGAAACCAGAGTCCAGAGAACCCACAGAGACACAGAGAGCTGCTGAAGAGGCAGGTGACATGAAGACAGGGACTGCGGTAAGAGACTGGAGGAGACAGAGCCTTACAGAGATTGATATTAAAGCTGCTGCTACTGTATGTGTTTAGCATAAAAAGTCTCATTCATTTTGAGACATTACTATTAATTAATTTAAGCAAACAATACAATAACTGAGCGGGTAAATGTGTAGTAGTTTAAATAGTATGCTAATCACCTAGACAGCATTATGGTTAAAAAAGGAGAGAAAGTGATTTTCTTCAAGTTTTCAGAGCAGACAAAAAAATATCATGTATTCTTTGCTGAAGCCAAAGATGAGAAAAATAATATATATGTGAATATGTCATAATTGCTTTTGACTGTATCACATGATCTTCCTAGTTTGTGTGCAAGTTGACTTAAAAAGAATGTCTCTGTCAAATACTGTTTCTACGATCAAGGATGAAAAATAACACGGTTGAGAAGTCCTTCAAGTGCTCAGAAAAAATAAATAATAAATAAAAATTCTGTATTTTATGACAACTGGGCAACTCCAGAACAGCAAATTATTGAAACATATATATATTTTTCTTCCAACTACTCTCTCCAAGGCCAAGAAGGCCACCGTTTTTTTGTGCCCCATTTGATTTCTTTTTTTGTCCACCCAGGGTTTTCCAACTATGGGGAGGATAGCAAGCCGAGCCCTGAGTCAGGATCAGGGAAACTCCAGAGCTCCAGACAAACCTGAGCTACCAACCAGGCGCCGCTCGCGCCCTTTGACCCGCAGCAGACCGCTGACCCGCTCATCCCTCTCGTCGCCTACACATCTCCATGCTCGACGGGTCAGGGTGAGTCAGATTGTGTTGGGGGGCGACTGACAGTGAGATTTATGTTAACATGTTTGGATTGACTTTTTGATGATGTAAGCACAGTGTACTTCCTGCTAACCATTCACTACACATATGACAAGCTGATAGGAGGTTATTTGGACAAATACAGGGTAGAAGATGTGTTTTCTGTTTTGCCACAAAATGAACTGTCTGTCCTGAATTCTTTATTGAATCACAAATGCAACTAGGCTACAGTCTACTGCCACCTCTCCCATGAGTTACCCACTGTGGCCTAGAGTTTACCTTTTGATTATATCATCAGGTTACCACTCATAAGCTGATATGGTCCGTGATTTACCTTGGCTTGATCAGATTACAGATTTAGTTCAAACCTGCAGTCGCTCTTTAGAAACAGCATGCATGCCGGTTTGGAGCTAAACAACGTCTAACACTTTGCAGCTGACCCTGCAGACAGCTTCAGAGACTTGTCTGATTGATATAAGTTGATCAGTTAACCGTCTGGGGCAATGTTTTAATATCTACAAAACTCAATTTGTAACATCTCTGAAACAAAACTCAAAGCTTCGACCTGGTTTTGTGGTGTATAATTTCAGTCAGTCAGTATTGTTGCTTTGTGTGCTGAAACAAACATTGAACGTGTGTTTTTATTTTTACATTGTCCAAGCAGTGATGCTTTCTTTATAAATACGTTGACCTTGCAAGCCCTTTTTTAATTTCTGCACAGCCTTCTTTATCTTGTCTTAAATTGGGAATGTTTACTTAAAGTTCTTAATTATTTAACTATTTGAAAACCTCAGTTTACTCCCTCATCCCTTTCCTCTCTATCATCATCCTCTATCGTCCTCCTCCCTGTCTGGGCCTCTGTCCAGTCGGCATGTTCCCTGCTGTTGTGTAAATAAGGTGAAAGTAAAAGGATGAGGCAGCTCTGCTCCGTTCAGCAGTATGCAAGGTCATCTTTCTCCCCATCAGCACTGCGGCAACAACAAAAACTACCACATATACCATACTGCTCAACAGGTATACATGTAACTGTCAGTCAGGTCCAACCATCATTTATCAAGAATTGCAACATTTTTAAAATTTTATTTCTGAAACAATAATATTGGATTTTTCAATATTATAAGTTATAAAAATATTAAGCATGATGATTGTTATTTAGTTGAGAATGCATTTTTTTTAGAAATTCACATTAGCTTTTAAATTATCATATTTCAGTGTGTGTGCGGCAGTTCCTATATACATGCTGAAATATTGTCATTTTAACTGTATGTAACGTTTGAGATAACCTATAAATGGAAAAAAAATGTGCAGTTGATCCTGAAGTGTCAGAATTATTAGTTGTGTGTGTGTGTGTGTGTGTGTAAGTGTGTGTGGATGTGTAGGTAAAGAGGGAGAGCAGGGGCCGTGGGATCAGACTGATGCTAAGGAGTAGGTTTATTTTCCCCTAACCGTGACTGATATAGTACAGCTGTCCAAACTGACATGGACACACACACACACACACGCACGCGCACACTCCTGCTCCAAATTTAGAGCACATTTTGTATCAAAGGTATTTGTGGGGGAATTGCAGTAATTTGATGAATTGTCATTGTTTTGGTTTGTTTTTTTTAAATATATGTGGATGCACTTGAAAGCAACTATAAAAGCTGTTTTTTGGGGCAATTTTAGGGTTTTGTCTGGTTAGATATTCCTACCAGTGTGACAAAAATCTACATGGGTTATTAATTATTGTTTCAGGAATAATACATATAAACAACCAATGGCTGATATTCTCTGCACAAATAAAACATATTGAGCATTACCTGCTATCTATCTTAAACTTACTGATAGAAATGTCAAACAAAATGTAAATCACTGAAACTTAAATATTACTATCTTATTGTTACGGATTGACAGGTTGTTTGTTACGTCATTTCCAGTATGCGACCTTAACGGCTGATTAAAACAGATGAGACTCATTCAGAATTTCCTGTCTGATTGCAAAACTGCAAGTGCATCAGTCAGTAAATCCCAGCTCCTGAGGATATTTTTGGGATGTGGGTTTCCCCATGATACAGCGTCTATGTTTAGATAATGTTTCACACACTGAAAAGAAAATGAATTACCAGTTTTCAATTCATTCATTCATCATTTTAGGGATTTTGTAAGGAGTGTATGTATGTGTGTAATGTACTTCTCAAGCTTCAATTTCTGTGTTATTGTTGTTTTGTTTTTATTTACATCAGATATGATCATCTATTTTGATTACCTTTTCTGTCATGCCCTCTTCCTCTCGCTCCCAAATCAGCTCTGAGACTCTCAAAGGAACACGGACACACACAGACACACATATGCATCCACGATATCCTTGCCAAATCCTTCAATTGGATTGCATCATTTATTATAATTTAAAGTGGTTTTCCTGAAAGTGCTTCAGTCTTATGCAGCACCAGATGTCAGCCGACTAAACAACAAATTCCTCACGGGATTTTTTTCTTCTTCTTTTAATTCCAATAAATCTTAGGTCAAAATTAAAGAAAATAAGCTGTTAGGGCTTGATGGTTTTTCATATGTTAGTGTGGCAAGAACACTCACGAAATATGTCTCTGTTGATTGAACCAGATTTGGAATTTGGGTCATTTTCCCAGCATAGCTGCTTATTCTGCTGTTCAAGGGGAGTTTGTATCACGGAAACTGGAGTATCACAGAGTCGTCGCCTTTGGCAGATATTCAGTTTACATTCTCCAAGGTTGAGATTGCTCCTGTGAATTCTGTAAGTGTTTGTATATTTTCTTACCTTTGTTTTGGTACTCATTGTGTATTTTTTATTTTTTTTCATGTCAGGTTGCAGCAAGGATGACCAGCGGATTTGCAGGTAAGATGACGCATAATGTGTGTGTGTGTGTGTGTGTGTGAGAGAGAAGGTGGGGGGCTTGTCTACATTAGGTATCCATTCTGTTGGATTGTTTGCATTCCCGCTTTGGGATAAAACTGGATGTCTGGGAATCTCCAGTGGGAGTCTCCCACTGGATTCCCAGTCAATATGTCAAACCTCAACCACCCAGAAGTAATGATGTACTGTTTCTACTATAACACGCACACACACACACACACAAAGCCTAACCTATACACAACACATGCATATTCAGGTGCATAAACACAGATATTCAGTCAAGCTCAATTAAAAAACACAAATATTGTGCGCTTTGAAGTGTCGGTTTGTTGGAGTTTGTTGTGCGATAAGACACATACACTTATCATCCCCTCACCAGAACAAAAAAAAAAGTTTTTCTCATTAAAACTATTCACTGTATTTTAAGGAACATCAAAAATAACTTTATTAATTAAAGAGAACATAGTTTTTCTGCTTGGTCTTGGTCTGCTTCTCTATTTTCTCTGGGACTCAAGTTCCAAGAGACTGTGATACAAGAGTCAGAGGAGATGATTAATGAGTCCAAGTATGACCTCTGTTCATATCTCTTATCCTCAGAGTGTGTCCCTTTTGATTGACATGCACAGGCGTCATGGCGACTGTAGTTAAGTGCAACCCACAGAGATGTCTTGGTGACAGGGTCACATTTGCTGCGCTGCAGGATTGTTTATTTTTGTGTGTTTTGTATGTGTGTGTGTGTGTGTGTGTGTGTACATGTAGTAAGAGTTGGGGTGTCTCCGATGTGGCAACCAGGGTCACGTTACTGTCAGTGATAGTCCATGAAGGAGAGGTGCAGTGTGGGTAATGAGGCCCCAGAGGCTGCAGGGAGGTCAAAGGTGACTCTGTTGGTGGTGTATGACGAGGGAGGGCGAGAGTGTGTGTGTTAGAGAAACATTTCATTAAACTCTCAAACTGCTACAAACACGGTAGCGCTGAGAGAGGAGTGTAGATTTGTTTCATTGTTTGGGCTGTCGTGCTTCAAGTTTGTTTTCTCACTTGAGTGTGTTTATTTTCTCCTCTGATATGAGGAAGCACGTTGGCTCTTTGACAGAAATCCTGTCTAATCAATCAGTCTGTGTGGTCTGTGTCTCAGCTGCAAAAGGGACAGGATATGATATGGACATATCTCTGCTCACATAGCTGACATTCACTCTGCTCACTGACAGATAAACAGGGAATTCCTCCCAGGACTGGTGTTACCTGTGTTCTCTGCTGGGGGGTCTGCTTATCTGGTTCAACACATACATTCAGCTTGTGATGTATTTCTTTGGTGTGACAGTTTTCTTGAATGCCTGTGTGTGTGTGCGTGTGAGAGAGAGAGAGAGAGAGAGAGAGAGAGAAATAGAGAGAGGGAATGCCAATGATGGTATGTGGTTTAAATCCCTGCAAAACTAAACTAATTTATATTCAATGCAATTTTTCTCCCTGGAGAATTAATATGCAATAACAGAGGAGTATTTCTGACTCCTATTTAGGTTACTATTGTCCAACATTTATAAAGAAGGATGTATTGATCATGTTTTAAGCAGCTTACCAATCCAGCGAATGCAGCCACAGTATAGTAGTACAGTATTGTATACATTGATGATGAGGATAAAACCAGTCCTGGACTGGGTTGCTCCAGCTGTTTGTAAATCCATCACTTCTGTGCCTTCAGATGACTTCTGTTCTGTTCTGTTTTTTTTTCTTCAGTCTGTGCATAATGTCAGGTGTGTGTACTGCATGTATGTACATGAAAACTACTAAGATACCTCACACAGAAAATAAATTGGCTCATCATTAACTCGCAATATGTGATGTGTAGACTGACCCTGGTGCAGAGGTTTGTGGTGATAATAGGTCCCTTATTAAGAAGTGTGCTTAGTAGTAAGTGATCCTGTGTGTTTGTGTGTGTGTTAACTATTGCAGCAGTGTGCAGCATTGCTTTAATAAGTCTGGAAGTGGATTTGGCTGTAGTCCCAGCCTCTCGCTCTATTCCTTCCTCTCCCTTTTCATTTTCCTCTGTCTCTTCTGACCGTTCAAACTGTAACTGTTCAAACTTGACCCACACCATGATGTTTTTTTTTTGTTTTATTTTCATGTCTATGTGACATCTTGATATGTTTTACTGTAACTGTATACTGCGTTTGCTGCATGATCTTTATCAACTTAGTTATCAGATGAGTCAACCCAACAATCAACAAGCAACTAGGTCACCTTTTACAACTTTGTATTGCCGAACAGTAGTGAAGAGTTTGAAGGTGTTTAAAGGATAATTTAGGTTTGCAGCTTTGGAAAAGAAAGCAAAGGCAGATGGTGATATTATTAAGCAAACTGTCAGCTGTAAACATCCATCAGAGTTTATAGACCTACCATATTACTGTGAGGCATACAATATTATTATAACCAATAGAAATGATGACCATAACTATGGAAATATGAATGGGGAAGACCATGCAGTTACAATGTAAACATGTATCTATACTGTCTCACATGGAGCTCCACAATAATTACTATTCAGTCATAATGTTTCACTACAATCATACATCATAATGTTTGTGATAATAGGTGATGGTTTGATTGTAACAAAATTAACATTATATTATGTTTGGCAGCATTTAAACACCTCTAATGTGCACATGAAACTCTACTATGTGTGTGTGTGTTGGCATGTGTGTGTATTTGTGTATTGCCTGTACACGCTTACGTGTTTTGTGTGTGGTCTTGCAACCCTATACTAGCACAGAGAAAATGCTTGAGGAAGGAAGTTGGTGTTTGAGGATTTTTCTCCTGCTAAAATGCTGCTTATTTTAACAACTAAAAACCTCACTATACATGCGCTGCTCCTAAGTGCCTTTCAAAATGAGACACTCAGCAACAAGGCCTCCTATCAGCATGTGATCTGCACTCCCATGACCTGTGGAGTTTCCTCTGTGTCCATTAGCTATTGTTTCCCCTCATGGTCCTGCCCCAGGTCCTCCAACTTCCATACCACAGTCTGCACCCCATAGTCGTCCACACTCAGCTTTCAAACCCCCATGTCTGTCTCCAAATACCAGCCTCGGATCAGCGTGTCCCCCTCCCCATCCAGTTCCATATACTTTCAACCTCCGGCTGAGCCTGCTTCTCATATCCCAACCCTGTTTCCCATCTGTATCATCTCTCCTTTTTGGTCGTTTGACTGAGACCTTTGCTTTGTGTCCCCCGGCTTCAGGCAGACCACAGTGATAGAAATCTGCTGTAGGTGAGCTAGTCTTCTAAATAAGAGGTAGACAATGTCAACAGGCTTATCTTCACAGGCTGGACAAGGGAAGATGTTGTTGTTGTTGTATGCGGGACATATACTATGCATTAGCTCCTGACCAACTTTCATGTTGGCCCATTTTTTCTTAAGGAATTGACCAGAAATTACTTGACAGCTGGTGCAGAAATATTGACACAATAAGACACATTTTAGACTTTTTTTTAGATTGGACGTAGATTCTGAAATAATAAAAATTGTGCATTATTTCTTCATTCCACTGTTTCGTACTGTATTTTAGCAAAGCCTGCTGATAAAACTTTAATGTCAGGCAGGAAAATCTGAATCGTTTCCACTGAATACTAAACATAGCAATGATTTTCCATACTTTGATGGTGGATCTATGTGTAAGGACATAGACGCTCTACTTCTTTTAACTTGTATTTATCTCTCCATACAAGATTAGAACGGTTAAGAAGCAACATTATTTTTTCCTGTGAAGATACTTCTTTTTTTTTGTGCTAAATATACAGTTTCCAGTTGATTTTGAGTGAACACATAAACAGATGTTGCGACGTGAATCCTGCAGAGTTGCTTTTCAGAACGCTTTTCAAGGAAGTGAGCAACATATGGAATTACTATGTGATTCATAGTAAGATGATTAGGTGTGTGCGTGCGTGTATGTGCTCTAAGGGATCACTAAAAACAGATAGTATGTGCGAGGAATTTAGGTCAAGGTCACGCTATGCCATCTGTTCAATGGTTTCATTTAATCTGGAGGTTTTCCACTTTAAGCAGGCTGCTGAATGAGAAATACTTCTGTATGATTCTGTGTTTAGATCCTTCATTTGTTTAATATTAATTGTTGTGCACCTTTTAAATAAGTATTTGTTGAGGTGAGATGCAGTAGATTCAGTGAGCTGAGCATCTTGGCCTGAATGACCGAGTGTTGCTGAAAATAGAGACAGAGACCCGTGAGAGACACTGCAGAGAGTGGAGTGGGGTTGGACAAGATGCTTTTGTCACAGTCTTTTGATCATGTGATCTGTTGAATCATTGATTAGTCTGAACCGGCTAACCTAGACTCTGTGTGCATATGCAGCTATTGACTTTTTTTTACAGTAGCACAATCACAGTGTATCTCCTCATTGGAGAGAGACTAACAAAACAGAAAGAGATGTTTGTCACCGTCACATATAGTCTGTGCAGTATTCTGGCTAGCTCATCATGTTGCTTGTTTGACACAATTCCCTAACCTCAGATGACCTGTTGTTGTAGACAGGAAGAAGAGGGAGAAACTTGACCTCCTTTTTCCAGCTCGTTCTCTGCCTCTAAAAGACAGCAGCACTCACTCTACCAACCGGTCCTGTCCATTTCTGTAACCACTGCAAGATCTGATTGCTCTCCCGGTGAAGACGCCCATGCTCTTCCATGTATTTTCTCTCCTGAAAGTCAGATCCCAGATCTATCCCGAACATGTCCATAGCACTGTTTTGATTGGCTGTTTGAGCCCTGGAATGTGTTAGTTTGGTGTTTTGATTGGCTACTGCTGCAAGACAGTGTTTTTGTGGTGTTCTCTCTCTCTGCCTGGGAGTAAAGGTTGACCTCAAGGACCAGCTTACCCTCCACATATCATAGCCTTCAACATCACAGAGGAGAAACACAAAACGGACCCTGGATCAAAGTCACTGGACGTTTCGTAGTTTTTCCCACACGAGTGTTTAATTTCTGATCAGCAGCCTCTTTCTTTTCCACTTGTTCTGTCTCTCCACCTCAATCAAACAAACATGGCTGCAACCGCTCATTTTGCATGTTTAAAGCTAAAATATGCTTTTTAATGTCCCACATCAGTATAATTAGCTTGCTAAGTGCTGAATTGTCTTACAAAGGAGATAGCAGGGTTCACAATTAAGACTTTTGGAGAATTTCTGTTTGTTTGGGTTTTTTGTTTTTTTTACTGTCAAATTTTCAATCTCCGCCACCCAGTTAGATTGTATTTCCAATTGCTTATTAATACAGATATTGCTACAACTGATTGACCGATGCGACTAGATTCTGCTTTCATAAGCCTAATTAAAAGCAAATGGAGAGACAGAGATCATTAATGTAGTTATGTAAGTCTTTATCCAATTAGCCGGTTTACTTCTGTCTTTTGTGAAAACATGACCAGTGTTTGATCACTATTGGCTTTGCTAGATGTTGTGATGAATCTTTGCTCACTGATAGAGGTTGTAAAAGTCTCAGATCACCTATTATGCATTAAAATAGACACGTCTTTCTAATAGAATAAGGAAAAAACACTGGGACCATGATTGTCAGATGTAAAATAAATGCAGATTTTAGATTCATTTAAACGTTTAACAGCTTGGTGTGAAATGTAGAGACTTTTCCCACTTCCAAGATATCATCCTTACAGCCCCTCTTCTGTTTTTCATTGTTTAAAGGGAAAACAAAGTGGGACTTAATCTCCTTCGAAGCCAGTTGTGGCTGTAGTTGACTGTGATAATGTGCTAAAATCCCTTAATCCTGCAGCCCACACATGACAGCATTTGCACAGGGAACAGAGGTCACAATAATATGTGTGTGTGTGTGTGTGTGTGTGTGTGTATATACTCTGTATTTCTATTTGTATTGCTCAAACATGCCATAATATACCTTGAGAAAATCCCCTGAAAATGTACTTTTGAAGAATAATATTTGTTTAGAATCACGTCCAACAGATGATTTGCTTCCATCTCCTTCAAGACCTAATGATACTCAGAAACCTGGTTCATAGTTATAGTAACTGATTTATCATACACAAATACAAATACAAAAAAAATTCAAAACAAAATCGCATCATCATAAACATACTATAAAGAATAGAATAGAAAGAGACAGGAAAGCTGTGTAACAGTCCATTCAACCTTTGTAGCAAGCTGTACTTGAATATTCCTGTTATCTCAAATAGTGAATGTCCATCCTAGTCTCGATTATGTGATTTAAAAACATAAATCCATTTTAATCTGAACAAACTAAAACCACGAGTATTTTAGGGCTGATGCAGAGGATGATGTAATTTTAGTTAAGAAGAACTCAATCGAGTTAAATTCTGTCAGTAGGCTACTGTATAACTTGATTTCACATCCAGAATCATAGATAATTGTCTTCTTGAATTTCTGAGGCACCAGTGAAATATCAGCAAACTTCTGTTCCTTTGTTTGACAGCAACCTGAAGGCAGAAGCTGTTTAAATGTTTGCGTAGACATAATTATGCTGCATGGATCTGTGAGATTCTGCTTGCTTCATTTGCAGGAGAGCTTAGATGTCCATAGCATGAAATAAGGACCTTGTTTGTGTATTTCGTGACTCCCTTCCAGCCAGTTGGTTGGTTCATCTTGCATCCATTTTAAAAGGGTACAAGTTTTCTTTTGTTTTTTCCTTGCATGCTTTCAGCATCATCTTTTCAAGATTCTCTCTTTTCTCCATTCGTCTATTTCTAGCGATGGTGCACACACAGATTCACCGCCTCCTCTCCTGTCTGCTTTTTCAGTCCTCTTCGCAAGATGATCAGTGCTTTCCCACTCAGAATTCAAGCTTGCACAACTGCATCCAGTACTCCCATTTTCTTTCAAGGGATCCTTGGTATTACGGTGCTCAAATCAAGGCCATACGCCTACATATGTCATGGTCTCTTGCCGGCTTGGGCTTATAAACCCACACACTGAGCTGATTCAACAGTTTCAGGTGCTTGCATCTGTCACTATCATCTAATCAATCGTTAGGCAGCTATAAATATGTATGTTAGTGTACTTGTCAATCAACGTTCGTCTCTCCTCAGCTCCCTGCTTCATTCAGATACTCATTGTTTATCATTCTTGCCAGCCATTAATCTCGCAGTGTAACACGGTCATATAAATCACTGAGTCTCTCCGCAGCTGTACTGTCACCAGACACCGCGCCATTGCAAGGCAGGGCAGGGTAAGTTGGGCCTTGAACTCCAGCCCTAACCTCTCCAACATGTGTGCTGTATGTTTGATGGGTATCAAATCCAACTACATCATCCAGAAGTCACATTTTTGGGTGAAGACAACATTTTTTTTTTTTATTCATAACCTCATGACCGTCAACCAACCATACCAGCCAGTGAAGCCATGTTTGGTGTCTAGATAACCGGAGGATACTGCTGACTGGTCAAGATGTCAAAGCGTGTTTCGACAGGTTGAAATGTTGAATCAGGTCTCTGCTTATGGATCAACGCTGACCCAGAACTCAACACCACAAACAGGACATCCGATGGCAGGACCACAGCAGCTGAGGAGCGTCCTGTACTAGCCTGATCACTCTGTCTGACATTCCTGGGATGACGCAGGAGTAACTCAAAGCTCAGAATGAAATTCCCAAAACTCTTGACCTATCAGATGAGCCAACGTGACTCACAAAGACAGACGGCTCAGACGGCTGGTGTTTGTGCACTTTCACTTTAGGTTGTCAGGCTGATACTCTTCACTCTATTTCAGTTGATCAAGCAACAGTGACATATTCAGTTACTTATATTGTAGACCTATCACCTACTTGCGCCCTTAAAGGAGAAACCCACTGAAAGCCTTTGCAAAAAACTATGATTCTTTGTCCATTTTGTCATGTTTTAGGCAGCCTAGATCACATTAACATTGCAGCAAGAAATGTCCAATATTCACTGAAAGCTTCTTTAATGTGAGGAATCACTGTTGTCTGTGTCCTTTAATAATAATAAACACAATCAGCTATTTCCACACATCAGTTTGAGTTTTTAAGAACTTGTGCAGAGTATTTTTTTTTTGCAACAGTAGTCTGTTGCTAATGAAGCCCAACATGTCTGTTGCTACAATCTGTAATACAGCTGCCCCCTGAGGTCAAATGTGTGACTAAATGACCAGAGATACTAAGGAATGCTTTGCCTGGCAACAAATTGCAAATGGTGTGCATGTATGTGTGTGTTCTTAGTGTGTATCAAGGGCATTGAAAGAGATCCTTGTTCGGGTGAGAGTCTGGGTCTTAGAGAACGTGGTGGCTTTAGTGTGTGTGTATGTGTGTGTGTGTGTGTGTGTGTGAGAGAGAGAGAGAGAGAGAGAGAGAGTCTTGAAACCGCCTCTCACATCTGGCTCGCCTTGTCATGCTGAAGTTATGTTGAAACATTTCTGCACCTTCGCCCTACAAATGACTAGATGAGTCGGGGGCAGGGGGGGCTGAAGATAGCAGAGATGCTGGGTGAAATAACATTAGTATGCCCTTATTAAATCCTGCGAATAGGACCTGATCCGCCTCTGCTGGTGCAGCAGGGTGACGCAGCGCTAGAGGAGCTGTATACCAGGTGAAGCGGTGACGACCATTGCGGCAGCCAGACGCAGCCTTGGGCGCGCAGCCGGTGCCGTTTCACGAGGGTTTTGAGGAATAACGGGTGTTGACAGAGCGCTGCTGCTTTCAGTCGGGGAATATGCGTCCGGGTGTACCGCAATGACAACCCAGCGAAAGTCTGCCAAGCTACAGCTGCGGCGGTCGATCAGCGAGCAGCTGCGGGACTCCACGTCCAAGGCTTGGGATCTACTGTGGAGGAATGTCCGGGAGAGACGGCTGGCAGGTCAGACAGCATATGTGGAGTACAGTTTTATCCTGATTTTGATTGACACACGTCTGTCAAATAGATCCATACTGTAGCAAAAAGCATTAGTAGTGAACTGTTGGGACACCCCTAGTGTGTTTTTATAAATGAAACATACATCTGAGCTGAAAATAGATCTCAGACTATAGGCTCCATGGATGAGTGTGTTTTCCTGGAGGAGGTCATAATTTGCCCGCATTTTTAATTTGGCTACCGATATAAGGCATATTCCACTGACACAGCTGAGTCATATTTGGTTATAGAAGAACATAAAGTTGTGTACTGCATATAGTCTCTGTGTTATGCCTGTATGGTCATGCGCAGCGCGCTCTCTGATATTTTGGGAAGGTCATTGTCAAATTTAGTGTTCACAACAGCGCAGGCATGTGCTGCGGACAGGAGTCCGCCGGGGGTTCACATGCCAGTCGTTCAGCATGTTGTTGTCTGCTTTATGTTTTGTAATTCCGGCTGGGATATATAGGTTAATATTTCGGATTTCAGATTTCATATCTATTAGCATGAAGTTTAATATTTTCCGTACGCTCAAATGCAGCAAGTTTTGGGGGGGTTGTCAGTCGATATTTACAGTGTGGGCTGGATGCGCAGAGTTTTAGATGTGTTGCTCTTTCAACTGTGCGTCAGAGAGAGAGAGAGAGAGAGAGAGAGAGAGAGAGAGATAGCAGGAGAGAAGAGAGAGAGAGAGAGAGAGAGAGAGAGCTTGATGCAGAGAGCTGCAGCTGTCTCCTCGGTTTAATGTAATTACTGAGATGTGCGCCTCTTAAGGAAATTAGGCGATGGACGTTCCCACAAACCAACACAGGCCACGATATCGGTCAAAGCCACAGTGCCTGTCAGGCGCTTTCAAGTGCAAGTTGCACCAGCATACTGCTACTCAGTCACGGCTAACCAATAACGATCATTGTCAGTATTGCATGGTAACTATGTGGAATAGTGATGCTTTGTACGAAACCAATAGGAGAATAACACCATCAGAGAACACCTGCTGCCTCAGTAATCCTCTTCCCTCTTATTGCTCACCCCTTCATCCTGTCCCCTAGCCATGGTCCAAAACGTCCCAACCCACAGCTCCTCACCCTCCACCCCTCACCCCACTGCTTAACCCATCAGCTTACAAGGCAACACAGTTCACATCTGTCTGGGTCACATTTGGAGATGGCGGGAAATCCTTAAAATGTGCTCATCTGGCTTTACCGTTATGCTGGTATTCAGCAGTGCATTTTCCACTCGATGAATTAGTCAGATGAATGGAATATAGCATAAGGAGGTCCATGTTGAGAGCCGCTAAAGTTTTTATTTAAAACAGTGTAGTCTATTATTTTATTTATCAGGAATATTGTCCATATAAACAACAGAAAAACTACAAAAGAGTCAGAGTTCACCTACACGGTTCCTTTTGTTTTGATGTCCCTGCAACACCCACAAATCAAATACAATAACATGCAACTTAAAAATAACCATATACATTAAAAAATACATATCTGCACTGTGATCGTGAGAAATGTACAGAGTCCAGAGGATGAGTGCTGAAATGGACTGAATTTTAAAGTAAAATATATTGGGTTTATGATTTCATTCAATAATCTGTATGTATGCATTTGTGTGTGCACACGTGTGTGTGTGTGTGTGTGTGTGTGTGTGTGTGTGTGTGTGTGTGTGTGTGAAAGCTGAGAGCATATAATATCACCTGGGTTTAGTTGTAATCCCACAGATTTTTAGGTTAGCAGTGGAGGACAGAGCTCCCTTTGCGTGTGGGATTTGTGGGTTTTAGTTCCTTCAGTGTGAGTATTGGTGTGTGTGTGAGGTGTTTTTTTACTGCTATACTGAAAATGTTCAGTAGCTGTGAGTAAAACTCAATGATCGCAGCAGGTTATAGCTGAATTATGTCTTATGTGCAACACTGGGTGTCTTAGGACTTCCTGCTGATCAAAGTCAGTTTTATGTCATTGGCCCTGAATGCATTTGAAGGGCAAAAAAAATCAAATTAGAGAGAATAAGAAAAGCGACCAAGTACACAAATTCCAATGTGTCAGTTTTTTGTTTGGGTTCAAATTTTTCAAATTAAAACCCTGTGAAGGCGTATAGGCGTATTTTAAGGTGACATATAGCTTTTGCCTCTTGATATTGTCAGTTTCTAAGTGTGCACTGTTTATGCATGATCATTATTGATACTAAACGGCACTTCTTATATCTTATATCTGTGTAAGCAGGGTATCGATAAACAACACCCTGCGTATTCAGTACAAGCATTCACACAAAATTATCAGAGCGTATCACGGGGTAGAATTATGAATTATTTGAGCCATATCTATCTATATTATCTATATTCATCATCAGTGGTTGTGTCACCGTACCTGGATATTTTTTTTCATTTTTAATATCACATGACTAGTTGATTTTTTTCTTCTTTAGTTTTCCTGTTCCTGAATTCTACCCTGTCTGTAACCAAGAGAGAGCGATGCATATTATATTACTGACCATTTACTACAGCCCTGCCCTGTGCCAATCCATTTACACACATCTATTTAGCTCACTCACATTACTGTGTCTGCCAGCCTGCCGGGCCCTGAATCTGTCAAAGTTTTTCCTGTCCTGTGTTTTAAGTGTATTTTTTCTAAGTTGGACTGATATACAGGTATAGAGTATAGACTGGCCTAAGAAATCATCATAGTTAATTAATACTTCCCCCTTTTGCATCGAGAAACCTTGTAGTTTTGATAACTTTCTCTCAGATTGCCTCAAGAGGGCAGTCTAATCAAATCACAGATTTAATATTTCAACAAAACTGGCTACATTCGACTGAGCATGAGTTTGGATATGCGTATTCATATGTGTATTCATTTCCTTTTTGACTCTGTGTGTGTGTGTGTGTGTGTGTGTGTGTGTGTGTGTGTGTGTATGAGAGTGAGTGAGTAAGACTCCTGACCTGAAATTGACTTTTCTTATGACCTACTTTTCACGTGCACACCGTCCCACTCTTACCCCCTGCATATTACTATACCTCCACAAAATGAATTAAAATCACCCCATTATCCTTGGCAAATCAGTATTCTGCCGAACTAGGTCAAAGTATGAACTTCCCTCCTCCGTCCGCCTCTATCTGCATTCCATACATTTATCTGCTAACTTGGTTACTGTATGGCAACATTCAGTCACACATTTCAGACATTAGCATTGTTTACTACAACACCTACACAACAGAAATTTTATTGGGATGTATTCCCCAAGGAAGGAATAAGGATGGCGTATACATGCTGGATCAATTATGTTAAATGTCGTGGTTGTGGTTTGGATTTATAGTTTCTTATTGGCATAAAGTCCTACTCAGCAACAACAGCTTTGCTCCTGCATACATTCCTCAGTATAGTCTCACACACCCACATACTTTCTATTGTTCTGCCCTTCCCCATTTCACATTAGGATATGGCCATTGGTAAAGTAATATTTTCCAGGCCTATCCCCATCTCTGATCACATCTCTCATCCAAGATATGCCCTTCTCGCTTTCTCACACACACACTGACACACACATATGCCTGAGGCATGTACTGAATTGTGTCTTTGGCACATCTTCAGCAAGCAGGGCAGTGTTCCCTTAGCTCTCAGGCCATTGGCTCCCGGTCATGTGACCAAAGGAAAGTCCTTGTAGAAGCAAGAGTTTAAGATTCTTCCTCCCATCTTAGCTCAGCTGCAGTGTGTGCGTGCGTGCATGTGTGTGTGCGTGCATGTGTGTGTGTGTGTGTGTGTGCATGTTTGAGGAGAACAAGGTCTATCGGCTGAGTCAGGTGGTGTGATGAAACTTATGTGTTTGTTTCGATTGTGGCGAGTTTGAGGGAGGAGGCGAGCGGGTGGAGAGCTGATTCAGCTTCCAGTGAGGACATGTTAGAGGCAGGAATTCAGAAGGAGTGCTCACACAACAACTCATCAGGGCGAGAGTGAGGAAGACTTGTAGGTTGGTGAGGATTAGATTGTGATGGTATGGAGGCTCTGGATGGCAGCATGACCGTTATGGATGTGGACAGTGTGGCTGCAGCAGAAAGTGCAGACAGATTAAATCCTGCAGGAAGGGAGGAGATAGTAAACAACAATCCGAACAATGTGGACAATGCAAGAGACACTAGCAAAGATGTCGACGTTACTGTTGGTGTTGTTATGAGAAAATGCATGAGTATAGCCATCACTGACAGTGTGGAGAATGTAGAGGATGCTGACACAGTCGACACAGAGGACAGTGCTGATTTTACAGACAGTCAGAGTATAGAAATCGATGACAACGTGGACAGTATGGATCAAAGTGCCAAAGGTGACAGTAACGACTGCGAGAGTGACAACGACAGCACCAATGAGAATTCTTGTCTGGAGGTCATGACACCTGACGGACAGGAATATTACCTGAGGCTGGGTGACACTCCTCGACGGCGGTCTGCCCTGCGCCTCTCACGCATCATTGCCCGCCGGCAGCTTCTCCGGAGGCTGGCACAAGGTAGAAATGGAGAAAGTTATGAGAAAGTTTTAATGTGTTTGTCATTTATTGTCAGAATTTCAGTGTGGATAGATTTGCATCTCTGGTCTGAAGAGCTGAATGTTCTCTCGAGAAATGTATGTATGTGTATATGTAAATTTAATCTGGATACTATCATCCAGATTTGCCATCTTTGCAATCGGGAGATAGGATAGAGTGCAAACTTACTTTTTACATTAGACTTTTCAAGCTTAGATAGTGCAAGTTTATGTTAACTTGTCTTTTATCGGTTTGTCCTTTTAGAGGTAGAAGAGAACCGGTTTCATATTCAGACAATGTAAGCTTTGATAAAGAAAGATTGTGATTGCAGCCTTTTTATGTGAGATTCTGTCATCATCACTGAGACAAATTTCAATATTTGACTTATCCCACAGAGGGTTTGCACCGGACATGATGATGTTGTTTCATCATGTATTTAAGTATGCTTTATCGGCAAGAGCTCACACACTACAGGTTTTGTTTAGTCGGACATATGGTCGGACATCTTCTCCGAAAGTGTCTTTCATAAATCTGAAAGAAGTCATAACAAACCCTAAAGGACTGTAGTGTTATTGTTTTTGTCTATGTCCCCACTGCCCAATTCGTCAGCTTTGTATTTCATGGTTATTTCCTCATCTTCCTGTCACATGATTCATGTTTCCCGGGGAGTACACAGAACATCCTGGTGTTCATAGAATTAGCAAAGCAAAAATACTTCAGATTGTTAGTGTGGCTACACGCAGTGTGTGCCGAATTTATTTATTCATTGATTTTTAATTTTCTTGATTACTCGATTGATCATTTAGTCTCTGAAATGTCAAGAAGTGGAGACAAAATGCTCATCTCCAGACTGCTTATTTTGTCCAAATCCCAGCAACAGTCCAAATCCCAAAAATATTGAAATATTGAATTCGGATACCATTTTTTTTGTTCAGATTCACCGTAACACATTATGGTATATTGAAGGAGCAGAGACGTGTCAGGTCTTGTGTATAGTGTTTTCTTTTTTTCCCCCCTGCTGATAAATTTGTCTCTTCAGGCCAAGTCATGTATGAAATCTAGAAAAATTATATTGTATGTGTAGTTATGAGAGAGTGAGCGAAGACAGCTGTGGCAGTCGAGTGGTGAAGCAAGTTTCTGCTTGTGCGGGTTTTGGGTAATGGTATGACTTCTCAAACTTTTACTTCTTGTCTCTTGCAATTATACACCCCCTCTCAATGTCCTTCACACACACACACACACACACACACACACACACACAATCCCCAGATGCATTCCCCTCCTCAGCAGCTGGTAAACTCTGAGACAGACTTAAATAAGAAAGAACTCAGTGACCTAACCAAATGTATTGTATTTTTTTGTAAATTGTAAATGTTGCATCAAATCCTTACTGAATACTAAATCCAAGCTTGGTTTCAATATATAATTTTTTAAAACTTTAAAATCCCTGGTTTCTGAGTGTGCTGTTGATGGACATCATCCTTCCACAATGTTATGCACGAACAAAGTGGATCGTATAATTTCCTGTTAGTTTACGTTTGTTCATTGTGTACTAACTATAAAAATAGTATACCAAGGTAATTAGTATATAGTATGCTATATGTAGTTAGTCTATATGTAGATTCGAATTAGGACACTAATTCACCAAGCTTCAGGACTCCTCCCAAAGATATTCTGTCTTTCAGCAATTTGATGGTGGTGACGTAGAGCACTGTAATGTCTGAGTGGTTGAAATCATTTTCATTCTCATCAAACCATTCATCTCTGTATGAAAGCATCATTTGTTATGTTTCTCCACTTGTTTATTCACGTTTACTAGTCTCTTTTAAACATTCACTAGAATTTATTTCTCAATCAACTCTTTCCGAATATATCAAACTATATCATGCTGTACTGATGCTGTACCAGTCAAGTCTATCAGTCCAAGCTGACCTCTAAACTAACTCTGTTCAGCCAAATTGCACATAAATAAGTTGTGAATAATAATATGGATAAGATGTGGAACATACATACACTTTTTATTTCCTTCCTGTAACCATAGCTTGAAGCGATATTATAATTGTACAGAAATTTAAATGCATTGCTCCCTCTGCTGGAGAAAAAGCAGCATACTCAAATACATTGCCTTCATTCTTCATAAACATTTTTCACAGCCATTTGTTTTCACACCCTGTTTAATCTAATCTGTTAATCACGTATCATAATCTTTGTCCTATTACCTGCTAACTTACAGCCGTCCTGACATTTCTCTGTTCGACCTCTGCTGTCTTCAGTCAGTGATGCGCAGGCGACTCTGCCTGAACCTGCACTGATTTCATGCCAATGTTGATCCTGTTTTACAGTACATTCCTGAGGGCTCCACATCATCACAGATGAACCATACGACACAGGGCAGACATATGCGTCTTTAACATCCCTCCCTCCATTCTTTCCTCCCTCTCTCCCATCATTCCTCCTCTGCCTTCTTCACTACTTTTTTTTCTTTTTGACCTTTAAACATGATGGACTAAGTGCTTTAGCTTATGTGGGAATATGGCAGCTTTCCAGGCATCCTGTGTATCTGTGTGTGTGTGTGTGTGTGTGTGTGTGTGTATTTGTGTGTGTGTGTGTAGCCTAGCAGGAGGTCTATTAGTGCTCAGTTAATGCCTGATCAGACTTTAGAAACTGTCATTTTTCTCTCCCATGCCTATTATCAGAGTTGTTTATGTGTTTGACATATTTAATTAATTTTGACTGAGAGGACATATTTAAATAAACACAATTTAAATAAAACAGCATTTAAATGTGCAAAAATAGCCCAACACTCTGTAGTTCTACGCTCTGTTACTGCTCATTATCCATTAGCGTGCCTCAATCTGACGAACAATTATCCCAGCTGAGTACCGCTGACATATTAAGTACGGGAACTTCCTGTTGCTGTTCTTAGCTGACATGCTGCACTGGATGCATGGGAAATCCAGGGCAGGAAATGATGTCATGCAAGGCACTTCAGGGTCCTTGAGACCCAGTAAGAGGCAGACATAATACTGAGAAAAGGCTGAAAGTTGAGGTTATTAGCTTCTTGCTTAGGAATGAGGCGTTGGATAAAAGGTCGGGAATGAAAGGTAGCGTAAAGAAAGGCAGGGTGATTGTGTTATGTGTGTTATGTAACATAGCTGCAACTCTTTTTATGCAAGGAATTACCTTACAGCACCTTTGTTCCGCACATGGATGCCCATATTCACACACACACACACACACACACTCAAACACATACCATCTGTCTGACTTCCCTGCTGTTGTTCTAGTGGCTTGCTGCCTGTTGTCATATATTCTACACGGCAGGAATGCAGGGACATGCAATAGACTGAAGGAAAAGCGCAGTAGGCAGCTTGGATTAGCTCTGTCTGATTGTGTGTGCATTTGTGTGCATTTGTAGCTCACTAATAACATGTTTGTGTACTAATTAATCTCTTGATTAAATTCTACACAGATGAATAGCAGTGCTTTGTTCCCACACGGATCAGAGCTTTCCCACTTGGCACCTTTGTGCACAGACACAAAGACGTGTAGCCAATTACACATGCACACACACTGTAGTGAAGCACACCATTTTGTGCTTTTCTAAAAAAAAAAACTTTATTAGGGGACAACAATGGCTTCATAACAATTGATTACTAGTTATTCTGTATGAAATGCTTTGGAGGTGTGGACATTGGTCTTGAAAACAAGTTTATATGAATCTGTTGTCCCCTTGACCAAACCCTGTCATTCATTCAGTAAATAAGCAGCTGGTATGGTATGTCTTCGTCCATTTAGTTTTCCCACAGGGTCTGTCCGTCTCGGCTGCCCTCCCCATCCCAGCTGCCTGCCTGTCTCATCCTTTCTGCATTCTCTGACTCACTGGGGGCAACATCTGGACTGTGCTAAATATCTGTGCTGGTGTGTAATATATGTGTGTGTGTGTGCGCGAATGTACTGTGTTCTCCCACACATTGTTCTGCTCTGCAGTATTACACAGAGGCCGAGTGTCCTCGCTAGCCGGCCAGTAGGTTCAGCTGACATGTGAAGTTAGCATCCACCAGTCGTCAGTCTGTGACCTCAGGGGCCGGCTGATGCAGACGCCAGCTGAAATTAGCCATTTCCTCCGTGAAAGTGATGGGGCAAGAGCAGCTCTGGAAATGACAAAGAAGATGGAGAGTCGGTGGCTTCAACCGGGTTTTTGTAGGAGCAAAGTGGAAGAGAGGATAAGGAAGTTTCAGTGAAAGAAGCAAAGTGGACAGACAAAATGTGTGCGGGAGTATTTTTGTTTAGAGAAAGATTTTAAGGGGATAAGTTGATTGAGAGCAAGAAAGACACAAGAAAGCAAAATTTAAAGTTGCACCTAAAAGGCAAAGGGAAGGAAATGAAGAGCGTGTATGTGTATAAAGAGAAAATAAACCGGAAACTAAAGCAAGAGTGAGGAGGAGAAGAAAGTGCAGCACACGGCAGGGAGTGCTGTAAAAATAGAAAGATATTGTATGTGGATCCTAACAAAGTAGAAAGTGAGAGAAAAAGGTTGAGGAGAAAATTAGAGGGAAGAGAAAACCTGCATGGGGCAGGCTAGAAGAGGGAGTCAGACTTGTAAACATAAGGGTTGGAAAGGCAGCAAAGAAGAAAGTTGCTTGATGGAAAGCTGTAACGGATGGATTTGCCACGGGATGGAGAGAAAACATCAATCTTGAGCAAATATATAGAAGCATGCCATCACCTCAACCATGAGGGCTTCAAGTAAGTTTTCAGTTCTCTACATTTCTTCAGATTTCTCATGCGAGCGCTGGTGAAACGCTGCTCACTGGAATCTCTGTCTCGTCCAAGTCTATTTTCAGTAGATTTTTCATAATCTTCCCTCGTGTTGCTTCATGTGTGAGTTAGAGAGAGGAGTTATGCTGGGAATGTTGGGAGAGGGATGTAATTGCTGGATTGTGGTGAAAGGATCGTTTCCCCCTGACCGTTCTCATCTCTGATGGTGACTTCGGAGGTTTTTTATTGCCCTGATGAACTTTGTCCCCTGTGTTTCTGTGGTACCTCTCCTGTTTACTGCCAGCCCCTTTTAAATAATTAAAAGGGACAAGTAAATGTGAATGAGTGGGATTTTTTTGAAAGAGGTTTGGAGATAAGGGCAGTGACTGCAAAATGTAGAGCGATAAAGTTGTTGTTGGTGTTCGTTTTTCTCCAATGAGAATGACGTAGAGTATTGTAGTATATTTTATAACCATGTGTGGAAGTTAATTGACTGGCTGAAAATTACTTTTTTTAAGCAAAAAAAAAAAAAAACCCCAAACATTCTCTGGTTTCAGTTTCTCAAATGTGAGTCTTACGTGAGAGTAATATCTTTGGTTGTTGGACTGTTGGTTGTGGACAAAGCAAACAAAATGAAGACGTCATCTTAGGCTCAACCTTTCACTATTTTCTGGATTTTTACAATTTTATACTTTTAACTGAACTAAAAAACAATTGACAGACTAATTGACAATGAAAATAAGTTTGACAATGACTTTTAAAACTCATTTATTCATTTCTTCTGCTCGTTTTCTTCTGCAATAGACTTTTCAATCCCTAATTCTCTATGATTAACAGTATTCGGTGTGGTCTTACTTTCTTCCCACCGCTCCTGTTTTTTTATTGTATATGTGTGTATGTGTAGGTGTAAATGTGTTTGTGAGTATGCATATGAATGCATGTGAATGTATATATGATATCTTTTAAGTTGCTGTACTTTTGAAACTGAAAGCACAGAAAATAATATTTTTTACTTATATTTTAACTTGTCAGATCACTCGTACCAAGATCTTCTTTGTCAGCACAAAACTCTGAAGAATGGTGTAATCAGTGTCTGCTCATAAAGAAAACACACACACACACACAGACACACACACAGACACACACATATGAGCAGTTTAGCAGTGTGAGCAATACATATGCTAGCGGAAAAAAGTAGTAAAACAAAATGCCTGTAAAACGTCTTGTGGTGGTTTCAGCAGCACCTAATGGGGTGTGGTGCCATGTGTAAGCCCTGTTAAATTTATGCATTAACAGCTGAAATTTAACTGCTGGTACTGTATATCTGTGTGGATATTATCTGAAAGTACAGGATATATAATGTTAAAGTGTATAAAATGTTTCCTTTGTCCTCTCAAGATAATGTGCATTCCTCATTGGCTCACTTCCAGTTTTTCCCAATCTCATCGTTTCAGTGAATTCCTAAAGGAAAATTCAGTTCACTGAGATCTTCCTCCCCGTATGCTAAAACTACTGGCATAGGAATACAGGATACGTATAATGTCTTTGGCTCTTATTATTTATTTTTTGTATGTTCACCTTATATACATTTTTAGAGATTTTAAAGCAAATAGTTTAGACTCTACATCAAGTTGTGAATAAAAAATACATAATTCCATTGCAGTTCTGAGAGGGGAATTCAATCATGTAGGGACTTTCCTCTACAAAAATGATGAGCTGTCAAATGATGGTTTTGGAATTGAATTGCTTTGAGTTTTATATATATATATATATATATGACGATTCTTTTTTTGTTTTACAGAAATTGAGGCTAAGGAGGCTTGTGATTGGCTCCGAGCAGCTGGATTTCCACAGTACGCCCAGCTCTATGAAGGTAACACACACACACAGACATACACACAGACACATGCATACTCAGAGTAGCCAGCTGCGTCATTTCACACAAAGCCTTGCCCCTTCAAATGTCTTCTTATACTCCTTCTGATTTTCTTTCTCTCTGACTTACTGTCTTTTTTTCCATCATCTCTGTTTCTCTCTCTCTTTTCGCCCAACCTCCATCTCTGTATCCCCATATTCTGGGCCACTGCGTGCTATTTACAGGCTTCAGTTCCTGTCCAGAGGGAGGGGTCATGGGAAAGGCCTTGTTATCACTGCTGGGACTCTCACAGCTTCTCTTTCTCTCTTCTTTCTTCCACCTTTCATCCTCTACTCACCACTCTTCTTCTTCTTTACTCATTCATGTGATGATCATTGGGTCTCATACAGCTGTGGCACAAACAGGAAATGGCCCCAGTAATCTAAGAAGTAGCTTTTAAAATCCAGCAGTCCTTCTTTAGCAGCACACAGACACACACACATACACATACACACTGCATGTCTCTGACAAATGTGAGCGCCAGTAATGTGGGGTTATGGATTTCGGCCTCTTGGACTGTGGCTGCTCCCGGCATACATGATGTCTGCAGTCTGCCACCACACACAGAGAATCAAAAATAAAAAGCTTGAGTCATTTTGGCATTGGCATTGTGTGGAATCCAAGTTATTTTGGGGTTTGAAAATGTGTGTCTGTGTTTGTACTCTGTAAACTTGAATGCAGATGACAGGTGTTCACTGTAGTAGCTGCAGTTGTACTATACTGCACAAACAGTTGGAAAAAACTGCTATCTCCTGTCAGTCATTAACTAACAAAACTCTCTTTTGGCTCTTTTTCTGTATCTTACAGATTCCCAGTTTCCAATTGATATTTCTTCAGTGAAAAGGGACCACGACTTCTTGGATCGGGACCTGGTGGAGCCTCTATGTCGGTAAGGACACACACACACACACACACACACACACACACACACACAGACTTTAATTGCACATTTAACACCTGTAAAATCACACATCCCTTCTTTTTTCCAATTTTCCCTGTGGCCTGGTGCTAACCGCTAATCATTAGATGTCTGACCCCGATTCATAATGAACTCCCCATCCCTGTCTCCCCCTCAGACACCCACGCTTTGATCTGGTCACCTCCCCTCCCCTCTGCCACGCTCTGATCTCCTATTCAAAGAGCAGAGACCCTCAGGGGGCAAAATGGGTGGGTGGGGGTAATGGGGAAGGAGTGAGAGGATGCCAGCAAAGTCTACCAGATGGCTTTGAGTGTGT
The DNA here is from genome assembly GCA_036937835.1 of Pampus argenteus. Lineage (NCBI taxonomy): Eukaryota > Metazoa > Chordata > Actinopteri > Scombriformes > Stromateidae > Pampus > Pampus argenteus. The sequence goes on from CM072874.1 coordinate 10,918,632, forward strand.
GTTTTTAAGTCCCTATGCGCACCTCAGCTATGATCTTTCTTTCACATCTCTTATTCTCTTCTCATTGAAGTTTTCCCTGTTTGCACCAGCATACTTACCCACAAATGTTCCCCCCTTTTCTCTCTTCTCTGTTCACTCCCACCTTTCAAATGTCTAAGGGAGAGGAGGGTGTGGTAATTATAGCGTTAGTAATTCCTGACAGCTATATTGCGAGAGAAAACACATCAGACCCCCTGAGAACTGTCTCAGAAGTTGTAAAACCCTCTTGCAATAACCTCTCTCTTGTTCATGGTATTGCTCCTCACATAACTGTTTAATTTTAAGATTATATACTCATACTTGCAAAAATACACTGTACAAAGTGTAGAGCTGTCGTAGAATTCAAAACCTGTATATACAGTGTGCGCCTTCAACCAGGAAGAGTTGTTTGTACCATCCTTCTGCAGAAATACAAGGTGTGTGAGACTCCTACAATGGCTCCCTCTGTATACTTTTCCAACTTAAGTGTGACGGTTGATATAATAGCTTGTTTCTTGTAGCAACAAGCAATCCCTTGTTTGCCAAGTTTTCCGATCGTGATATTAAATGCTGAAATCTATCAAATGACACAAGTCACAAGCCCCAAAACATGTTTTTAATGATCCGACTTTGAAAGGCACAAACAGACACCACCCTCCTAACCATCCACTGTTCACCGACCCTAAGTTGCGGTGGTGGGGAGGGTGGAGAGGGGAGGGCGGCTTGCCCCGCAGTGCTTCAGAGTATGGAATGGGGATGGATGACACATAAAGGTAGGAGAGAAGGAAGTGGAGGGGAGGAGTAGTGTGTGAATCAGGGGAGATGCACTCATTGAGGTAGAGGAGGGGAGGGGGGCATATCAGAGAGTGAATAATCAGACAGAGAAGGAAAAGGAGGCAGTGGCAGTGAGGAGTGACAGATAATACAGTGAAAAGTGACATATCCAATCTACCAGAATATTTGACTGACTATGAGTGCTTGTGCATATTTCAGACGCCTGAATACTCTGAACAAGTGTGCCTCCATGAAGCTAGATGTCAGCCACACCAAGAAGAAAGTAAGACAATGATTATTTTTACTGTAAGCCATTATTGTCTTAACCATCTCTCTGTTATTGTTTTGCCTTCATTTTTCTTATTTGACTATACTGTTTTTCGTTTATTGTAAAGCTGATTGGTCTTTGTCCATGACAATGTACATCATGTGATGCCACATTTCTCAGTGATGAAATTTATGCTATTTAGACTGTGTTTACATTGTAGTGCATTTGATTGGATTATTATTTATGATTTTTCTTTAGCTCACACCAAAGGTAGTTAACTATATGTATGAATACAGGGTGATGACTCTGATGAAGATGACCCGTTGGCTATCAGTAAACGGTGGACATTCGAGTGGAGCAGCCGACGTTGGTCTCGCCTACAAGACTTCCTGTTGGACAGCACCAATGAAAGCAGCCCAACAGGTCAGGGGGAGGGTTTGCACAGCACAGTGAGCAGTGAGAGTGTTCTGACAGACCTGAGCGAGCAGGAGATCACAGAAATCTCCTCACTCCACAGTGAGGACTCCGCCTCTGCGATGCGTGACTCTATATCTATGGCATCCCTCTCCGCTTCCTATCAACCACCCAGAGAGCTTCCACACTACAACTCCCTGCCAATCAAGAGCAGCCGCCATGGGCAAGGAGGGCGAAGTAAAGCCAAAGATTTTTTACGTCGAATGGAAGTAATGCGCACGTGGGGGCCGTCGACTATGCGGAAAAGCTCAAATCGCAGGCTGCCGCTGGTCATCAGCGAACCAGTGTTGCAGGGAGAGGAACCTCAAGCGCTGCAGATGCTCCAGTGTACTCCCATTAGCCAATTAGAACACAGCCCTAACACCAGCCACCAAACTGATGGTAACACATCCACTGTCGGCCTTAGCGACGATTGTAAAGACCAATCCATGGTGAGTTTAAGCCCCACAAGTGAGATGGTGCTCAACGTGAAGGACCGTGTGTGTACAAAACCCCGAACTGCCAGCAAGAGAAGCAGCATGTACCTAGAGGATATGGAGTTACCTTCTCAGGGTAAAAGGACTGAAGGACAGAGCCAGTTTGGCAGAAACCAGTTTCACTCGTATGAAAACCTCCTCATACACATCCCCAAAGACCATAAGCCAGGCACCTTTCCAAAAGCTCTGTCCATAGAAAGCCTGGCGCCTTCCCCTAGCGACAGGAACAAAGCATCCCAGATACAGTCCCAAACTTCTCCACCCAACAATGGCCTGGGTGGGCCCTGGTCTGGTAAACCTCTGTCCAAGCCGCCCTGTCCTGGAGCTCCACGGGGCAGCAGGGTGAGTGTCTATGACAACGTGCCCGGCTCCCACCTATACGCCAGCACAGGAGACCTGCTGGACCTGGAGAAAGAGGACAATCTGTTCCCTCACCTAGATGACATCATTCAGCACGTCAGCGGTTTGCAGCAGATAGTGGACCACTGGAGTCGCAGTGTGCTGCCCGAGGGTGACACTGGGGAGGGGGAAGAGGAAGGGGAGGGCAGGACCACCCCCAGTGAAGGCGAGAGAGATGGCGTCTCGTTGAATGACACTGATTCTACAGGGACCAGTCGTGACAGGAGGGATTCTGGAGTCGGGGCCTCGCTGACAAGACCACGGTGAGTAGCTGTTCAGGGATTTAAAGCATAATTCTGGTTTATTATGAATCAATTCTTATTTTTGCAGTTTTGCCTTTATTCCTATTCAAACCCTACCACAATGAAGTCCAGTGCGGAAAACAAATTAGCGTTCAAACGATCAGACAGGTTGTAAACCTGCTAGTTCAGCAAGATTATCTAAATTCATTTATTTAGATTTGAAACATGTTTGGCCAAGATGGCTAACTGCATTTACACATCTCAGGAAATATGGCTAAAACTATGATAAAAACGTTGAAATAAACCAGAACGAAACCTTAAATAGGCTTTTACGTTGACTGAATCACTCTGCGCCTTTCATTCCTTATCGGTATTGTCTCCCTGTCCCAGCCTGAGATGGCCCAGTTTCAGAACATCCGATCATCTCAACCAGCCAGCATCTTCTCTGCAGATCAGTAGCCAATCAGCAAGCCAGCTCAGCCTGCTGCAGAAGTTCTCTTTGCTCCGCCTCACTGCCATCATGGAAAAATACTCAATGTCCAACAAACATGGTTGGACATGGTGGGTATACACACATGCATACACACACTTAAATTTGAATGCTTTCGGTCTTTTATGTAAAGCACCACTATAAGTCTTCATGCATACAGTTTGGCTTATATTTCATCTATTAATGTGACGTCAGTGTCTGATATGATTTTGTAAAATTCTGTATCAGACCCGTCTCATGTCCTGTATGTGTGTTTGAGGTTTTGCTGAAACCTCTGGATTTATTATTTTTGCCGCTGTATTTCTTCCATTCAGCTTCTCTACAGCTTAATCTGTCAGATCTGAATAATGCACGATCAACACCTCCACACATGGTTTAAAAGCAATCCACACACTACCCTGACAGTTAAAACAGGCCTCATTCATGCCTAGATCATCAAAGCTGTCAAAAACGGGCCTCAGATTCTTTGCTGCACATCACAAGCCACCCGTCGCCATGACCCGCAAACAAACACATCCTTGTGTTGTTAACGACCAGCCCTGTTCATTTTTATTATCCCCGAGAGGGAAATTCTGTTGACCATCTACATGAAGAGAGAGATAATGAAAGCATAGACTGCTCATTCTCCCACATACTTCCCTAATTGTTTTCTGTCTATCGCTCCCAGGTCTGTGCCCAAGTTTATGAAGCGCATGAAGGTGCCAGACTACAAAGAGAAGAGTGTGTTTGGTGTTCCCCTCATCGTCCATGTCCAGCGCTGTGGTTTTCCGCTCCCTCTGTGTTTACAGCAGGCCCTCAGCCATCTCAGAACACACTGTCTGGACCAGGTTAGAGAGGAAAACAGCTTTTATGAGATTGAATTAGAGTGTAATGTAGTGGTAATGTTGGATATTTTTATTTCAAATATACTGTACAGTGGACATAATGCAAATATGTGGCTTTTTTTTCATTTCCTGTCTCATCTTTATCATCGTCCTCCATCGGCTATGTCTGACTTGTTTCTGTCTTTGCCTCATTTGTTCTTCTTTCAGGTGGGGTTGTTTCGCAAGTCTGGTGTGAAGTCACGTATTCAGGCTTTGAGGCAGCAGTGTGAGCTATCTCCTCACTTTGTAAGCTACGAGGACCAGTCAGCTTACGACGTGGCCGATATGGTCAAACAATTCTTCAGAGATTTGCCTGAACCTCTGTTAACTAGCAAGCTGGGGGAAACCTTCCTGCATATTTATCAGTGTAAGTTGCTAACAACCCGGCGTGCGCCAAATACTGAAGCTGTCACACAGCAAAGGTCATCCGCCTTAAATGATAATGTTTTTTTAATCCTTTTTCTTTACCATACCAATATTTGAATTGTCTCACTTCCTTTTTTTCTTTAGATGTCCCAAAGGAGCAGAGATTGCAGGCTGTCAGAGCGGCTATTTTGTTGATGCCAGATGAAAGCAGGGAGGTCCTGCAGACGTTGCTCTGCTTCCTGCGAGATGTCACTTCCTTGGTGGAGGAGAACCAGATGACACCGATGAACCTGGCCGTTTGTCTGGGACCTTCACTCTTCCACCTCAGCATACTGAAGAACGAGACGCTGTCACCAAGGTGCACATATGAACTACATGGGGTCTATGAGAAACCTATTGTGCTTACAAGATTTTGGATTTAATTAGAATCAGTTTAATGTCAGATTATGTATGTTAACACTAGTTAATATTATATAGTTCATATATTCATAAATAAAAATTAAGAATTATTAAGATAGTTGAAAACAGCTCTTTGGGTTTCACAGATGTACAATGAACTTTCTTTGAACGTCAACCAGCCTGTTGTTTAGCCTCTTGTGTCTTTTGTTGTCTTATACTTGCTTTAATTGTGGTTGTGTATCAGTAACGTTAGTATTATTTGTAATATTTTTATGGTCTCTTATTTCCTTCTATGTAATTTGCTAAAATAAAATCAGGAACTCCTATTAACTCATATGGGAACTCCTTATGATAGAAGTTGCTTTTACGTCAAAAATCATGGAGTGCATTTTTCTCTCTCTATGTAAATGCTCACATAAGTTCTCCTCTATTCCTCAAGGTCAATCCAGAGGAAGTACACTACCGGCCGTCCCGATCAGAAAGACCTGAGTGAGAACCTGGCAGCCACCCAGGGCCTGGCACACATGATCACTGAGTGCCAGCATCTCTTTCAGGTCAGGATTTATGATTTACAGCAGTAATTGATTACTTTTGTATATACAGTATATTATAGGTTGACTATTTGTTTCCATAAATGCAAAAATGACGACTGACTGAAGTTGTACAATGGTTTAAAAAAAGAAATAAGTCACAATCATGTCTTTATATACCAACAGACAAAATAACTATTTACATGTGAAGCAGTGTGACATTTCCCCTTGCTGAGTTGTTATTATCCAAGGCCACAGTATAATTGTGTTTAATGAGATCATTTCTAAAACTGTATATCGTCATTACCTTGAGGAGGTCAGAGCATGTATGCTGCTCCCCTAACTGAAAATCCTTTCAGGGACTAAAGAAAACAGGCTTGATTACCGTGTATTTTCAGACTAGTGTGGTTTAAGGAGTTTTAGTTGGATCTTTTTAATCCACGAAAAATTGTTTAATTCTTCCAAAGCATCAAAATGACCATTGTTGCAGTCAGATGGTTTAGTGTGATGACAATTCTTTAAAGGCAGAGGACACTGGATATTTAAAAATGTTATTTTAGATTTGTACATTTTTGTTGCAGGAGTTATGTTGTATATTTTCATTGCTATGCTACTGTAATATTGGATACATGAAGTAAATCCAGTATTTCAAATGGAGTAATGGTGATCTTTTCAGCTATGGACATGGTAGTATTTATGTCTGAGCTGATGTGGTGTTCTGTGATTTGATGCACGTCCTCCGGCTGTTCCCCAGATCCCAGAAGAGATCTTGACCCAGTCTCGCAATTCCTACATGGAGGCTGAGCTGCTGGTGCCTCCACTGGGCGAGCTGTGCAAGGCTCACGAGGAGGAAGTGGATGAGGACGAGGAAGAGGAGGACGAAGAAAGATCCTATCATGCACACCTAGAAAGACTAGTCCAGAACCTGCTGAAAGAGGCCAAAGATAAGAGCAAAGGCTGGGTGTCTCGGTCAACTACTGACCATACAGAACTGGCATTTAAAAAGGTATATTTGTATTCGTGAGATGAGTTGTTATTCTCTCTGTTTATACACATTTCTCTGCATGTAAACACAACTACACTCAAATAAGTTAAATTATTCAATGGTTAATTGCAATTAGAATTGTCTTTTGTACACACAGTCACAATTCATCTAACACTCATGATGTGTTCGTGTGCAAGGTGGGAGATGGTAACCCTCTAAGGCGCTGGCGAGTGTGTGTAGAAGTATCAGCAACTCCCAACGATGTGCTGCAGCGGCTGCTGAGAGAGCGCCCCCTGTGGCAGGACGAACTAAGGCAGGAGAAGGTTCTGGAGACGCTGGACAAACAAACAGATGTGTATCATTACTCTCACCACAACATGTCACCTCAACCCAGCTGTGACTATGTGGTACTAAGGTCAGGATAACTGACTTTAAATATTTCTAAATTTGCATGCCTTGGAAGTTATTATATTAAAGAATTATTCAAATTTGAAGAGTACATTTTAACTTTTACTGTGTGCAATCTGTGTTACAGTGTCAGTGCCAATAGAAAAATGTAAAAATGAACAACTTTAGTTACAACATGTATTTTAAGTCTGTTACTATTAAAAAAAAACAACCTGTTCAAACACTCATATTTCTAATATGCTATACTCTATAAAAAGGTTACCTAACAATATCTCACATTTCCACATTAAATGCATCATTTCACCCACAGTTTTTTGCTTTTTGTCTCTCAGATCGTGGCGCACAGACATATGCAAAGGCTCGTGTGCGCTGGTGTGCGTGTCCGTTGAACACGACGACAGCCCATGCATGGGAGCAGTGAAGGGGGTCGTGCTGGAGTCACAGTACCTCCTCGAACCCTGTGGGACGGGGAGGACCAGGCTCACACATATCTCTAGAGTGGACCTCAGGTGTGGGCGGTTTTCAGGTGTTCTCATAGTCAAGGTTTTAATCAATATTGTAGTCATTAATGTGTGTTATTTGCTATTCTTGTTGCAGGGGAAGATCTCCAGAATGGTACAACAAGGCGTTTGGTCACCTGTGTATTAATAAAGCCCAGAGGATCCGATCCTCTTTTCTCCCGCCAGATCAGATTAGCTCCTAGGCCAAGATTTAAACATCAACCTTTATCTCGGGTGACACTGCCGGAGCAGCTGGGCCTGAGAACTAGTGACTAGTGAGAGGAGTCATCCAGGCAGTGGACTTTAGAAATGGACCTTGATCTAGGTGTCTTTTCATGCTGCTGTGCCACACTTGACTTTACTGTAGCATGCTGTACTGAGTTACAGTCATCCACACACGGAGAAAGGAAGGGGAGAGTGATTTTTGTAATGTATTCCAGTAACAGCAGACTAGTAAACATGACAGCACTAGAATAAGAACATGTCATTTGTTTCCAATTCCAAACATATAACAACTAATTTGACACTTCATATAATTGGTTCATAACCATGTGCATCATCAGAAGGCTGAGGTTGTGTAAACAGAGAGTATCGTTTCAGTATTTATTGCTTTAGATCATTCTTCCTCATCTAAACTAATCCAATTTCTTGCAAAAGATCACCTCATAAAACAGCCAGCACCAGCAGCCATGATCATGAGATGGTTGCTATAGAGTATAGATTTATTTTATCCCTATTACCTCTACCAGAAGTTTACACATAGCAATAACTGGTTTTGTTGTCTGTATGATAAAAAAATAGCATAATATCTGCTTATACTAAAAGCAGAATATACACATTTGTGTTAATATATTATATTTTGAGAAATCTATGTGGACTTCATCTTTCTAAGATGTCACATGGCCTGCCAGCTGAATACACTTGATTAATCTGATTGAATCTGTGCATTTGTTCCTTATCAGTTGTATAATTGAATAGACATGAAAAAAAGCAGGACACATTCACCCATCACCTGCTTTTATTACAGTCAATGACATCTTATTTCTGTAATAGCCACAATTTATAATAATTAATTCATCAGTATATGAACTACTACATCAGCCTTTTTTACCCCTTCTACAGAGCTGGTAACCTATTACTAATATATCCCCATTAATACAATGCACATATCTATGACAGAACCTTCTACATATGAAGATCTCTATCAATGACCTGGACCAGTACAAGATGGATATATGTCAGCGCTACATTGTGAAAAGTGCACTAGCAGGAAGAATAAGTACATGAGGGATTTGGATCACAGAGAGGGAAACACTCATTGGGTCCATGAATTGTGTTGGATATCACTGTTGATTTAGTTGTCCGTCACTATTTTTAGTGTTAAGCTTATCGAAATGAAATGTTATTATTATTATTGTCATTATATCTCTGTATACGGTATCATTTTTGCTGTCATGCTATACAATGTCTAAGACATGTGACCATTTCATTGCTTCTGGGAAGCATGTTCGAAATTGTGTGTGAGTGTGTGTGTGTGTGTGTGTGTGTGTATCTGCTTTTAGATATACATACAACCTGTATTGTAAATATACTGTGTGACGCTTTCTGTGCCAGCAGATCAAACATTATAGCTTTTCAGGGTCTTCCTATCATATTGATATGCTGAAATGTGAACTTTTCACTCACCATCCTACTAAAGCAATAGTAACTAAAGCTTGCTCTGCCACGGCACTGCCTTGGCTTCTCTTTTGTTTTGGCTGTAGGCAGCGTTGCTATGGTGTTGCTATGTTACAATATCTCTACAGTGCCACCAAACTCCTGCGTGGATGCTGTTTGCTGGGGAACAGTGTGGTCTGTGTGTGTGCGTGCGTGTGTGAATGTGTATATTAAAGAGACAAAAAGACAGACAAAGAGTGAGTGAGTGACGTGAGCCCTCTGTTGTGTGGGGAGAGGCTCCAAACCTAGCTGAGTAAACTGAGTAGTGATTCATGCTTGGTTATTTCTGACAAGGTGACGGAAAACAGAATCACTGTTTCTAAATAAGAGAATAAAAAAAATATCAAAGAATTCAACAAAAAATGTCTTCTGTTTGTTTAAAATTGAATTGTTTTCAATATTACCTCTAGCATAATAGCATGAAAGTCACACTAAACACATCCAGATATCAAAATGATATTGTCTTTTGCTGCTGTTTGTTCTCTTATGTCCATTGAGTGGTGCTGTTGCCCTGCTTCTAGTCTGAAGGTCACGCGTGAACCTGGAAAGCATGCCATGGAAAACATTTTTAGAAAACTGAGTGAATGAAGAGTCATCAAAGCATCAGGGAGTTAGGATATTTAGGATATTTACACAGTTCTTTCTCTGTGTCCCTCCAAAGGATGGATGTAGGAAACAAAAAAGTGTCCAATGCCCGGATCAATACTCAATCACATTTACCTACTTAGCCGTGTTAGATGGGGACTCTCGCAGAGGACGATGAAGGTGTTTGAAAAGAGACATTGATCTCCAGAGCCTCCCTGTAAGTTAGCACTGTGACAACACAGAAATAACTGAAACGTTGCTCTAACTTCTACCTCATTTAACATGTCAGTGATTTTATCTAGAAAGTAGGGCACACCGTTGCAGCGCCTGAATGTTAATGATCCTCTGTGCTGTGACACCCACTTCAGCTCCACTATACTCTATGGGCTCTGATAAATGAGGAAGATCATGTTGCAAATTACACTGAAAAAAAAAAAAAGAATTACTGACAAGGTGAATCAAGCATTGATTCCCAATTGAATCCACTTTACTCGAAATGAGTTTTAGTGGAGACAGAGAGGTCTAAGCAGGTGTTGAAATGATGAAGAAACACTGTGCAAAAGATATGCCAATGCTGCTTCCCAATATGTCTACATAAAATGCAAAATTTCTGTCACACATGGTGGACCCTGCAAAAGAAACTGAGGGTGACCTCTTCTGGAGAAAACTGGTAGTACATGTCCTGCTACTCATGGTATGTAATAACAAAATGGTTTAAACATTTGAAACACTCTCAACGAGCCAGCATAACTAGCTGGCTTGAGTTTTATGATATATTTCATGGCATAGGAAACCATATGTCTACTGTCTACTGATTAATGATTTCTCATTTCCAAAAAACAAAAGACCGGAAGACTGTCAGATTGGAAAGATGGTACTTCAAAGTACTTCAAGTTCTAACTACTAACACTATGTCAATGCCAGTAAGAGTACGGCAATATTCTGTCATACTGTTATGTTAATACTTTATCTATTTGTATGGGTGTCCATGCTTGTTAAGTGTTTGTACATACAATATATTATGTACAAATATTTTGGGTACCTAACATACCCAAAAATGCACAGAAAGTATTTAATCTGTAAATTTAATAGTACTTTAATATGTGATTTTTGATTACTGATTTGACAATGCTACTAATTACCAAACAGTATACCGTTTCTTTTAAAAATGCTATACAGCAATACCTTAAAATCAAATCACTTGAGATATCACTCATAATTGCCCTCCTTTCGTTTTCCATTTTGTTCTTTGCTCAATCATAATTACATGAAAACAGCTGAGTGATTGAGTTGTGCCTCATTTTAACTCAATTATGCAACTCTCGCATTGATAGCCCATAATAACATGATTTAAAAAAATCTCTCATCTCCAAACATAAAAGAGACCAACATCATTCACACCTTGTGTAGAACTTGACGATGCTCGCAGTGATGGATTTTCAACGTGAATTATGTTGTTGTTCTTTGTCTGCACCATGCTCACATTATTGAAAATAGAACAGGAAGAGACAAAGACAAGGAGGAAACAGAGTCTGGCTAATCCACTGTCTTCTTCCAGACAACCATGATAAGGTCATTAATGAATAAATTATCCAATGAATGAATTATTGATGATGAGATCACGGCAGTTTTGTGTACAGTATACTTAAATGTATGGCTTGTTATTGGCATACTATAACCAAAGCTATGCACAATTAATGAAAATAGTGAAGCATTTCTTCAAAGCTTCAAATGAATGGATATTCAAAAATATGTTAATTTATTTCAGTACAAAAGGACGACAAGTGGAGTTTATTCTGCTAGTTAAATCTATTTTCCAGTATTTTTCCAGTATTTTCCTGTACAACTGCACCAGATTAAACATAAAAAAACATGATCAATTTTCATGCAATGATAAGCAATAATATCAAAGCAGATGTGTGATACAGTTAGTATTTAACAAGGTTCCTGATCATATTTGTTAAGGGGATTTGATATCTATGTTAATCTTAAGATCTTGAGTAGGGTTTTTAGAAAGATCTGATAGTGCTTGACCACATAATAATTGACTCATCGGTGGCTTGAAGGTCCACAGGGTTGAAGAGATTGAGCCATACTTAATCATTGTCACGTCTACTGAAAACAAAACTGCAGATGGTGCTAATAAGCAAACGTGTTTTGTACATTGTTCATGTGTACACATTTTCAGAGATGGCCTTGCTAAGTCAATTGCCTTCAGGGTTTTATACTGTATGTAAGCCTTTACATCAAGCTAAAGTGCCTGTTTCATCACAGCTGGGTTATTCATGGCCACTACCACCACATTCTAGCCCAGTCAAAGAGCCGAGTCCTTGATCCCTGCTTGTGACCCCTGTCAAAGAACTGGCTCCTTCATCCCTGGTGAGAGTTTTCTAGACCAAAGGAACTGTTACTAACCGATGCCTGTCACCATTTGGATAATGATTTCATCATTTGGAAACTGATGAACTGTGACACAGCTTGTATTGTAGAATATTAGGGAAAGGGATTCATAAGAGCAAATATTGTCTAATCTTAACCTATAGAGGAGCATATAATCCTTAAATTCGAGATAACACATGAGAATTTTTATCTATAAAACTTTAATAAACTACTATGTGATGTCCTTTTGAGGATTGTCTTCTGCAATTCCACTATTAGAGTTACGGATCGGCAGTGAATATGAAACTATTTAGTTTTTAGGAGTGCAGGATTTAAGCAAAGCAGCCAATAAAAAAAAAAATCTCTTGAGTGCCTTCAGAAGGAGAACTTAGAAATTGTTGAAATTGAAAGGCTATTACAAGTAAACAAAACTGCCAGTGAGAAAAGATGATTTTTTTTTTTTTTACACCTTTTTCATGAAAACCATGTTTCAACTGTTTTTTAAGAATATCCTTTTCTTGAAACATGTGCAGTGATCAACTTTATTCAGTCTTTGATTTCACTTTTCATTTACTTCAAGATGCTGACATTCATATCCAGAAAATTTCTGAAACAATTGGAAACCAGTGATGTTTTATTCAAAGGCTGACATGACGGTGAAGGTATGACATTAAACAAGACAAGAGTTTTTATTGAAAAGCAAACAATAATAAAAATAATAATAATATGGCATTTCAAAGATTTTGTACTGCAGTTTGTTGACTAAAGTCTTTATATGAAAAAAAATGATTTAAAAAAAAAACAATATTCAAAAGTAACTGCGGGAAAAAAGGTGGTTAATTAAATTTAATCTGGTTCATTCATGCTTTAATCAAAATGTTCTTGTCAGTAAAAGGTGGAGGATGAAATTTGATATGTTTACTGAAGTATTATAAAAATTTATGAATTGCGTGTAAAGAGACATAGTTGCTGTGTTGCGTCTGCGCTGTAGTTTTTTTCTGCTACCTGCTATCTCTATCACTCAGGAGTGCACGTGGACACACACACTCATGCACAGCCATCTTGATGATGACTCACATCCATCTGTGAAAACAGGAAGTTATTACCTGTGTTTCTATCAATGCATGAGAGGTCAGACCTTTATACATCAACAAGTCTGCCTTTCAATTGCCCCTAATAGCAGACACAAAGCTTGGAGCCACAGAATAGAGATGTTCAAAGGAACATACGATATTCAAACCTTATGACATCTATCCTGTTTGTCTGACTCTTAAAATCGCAGTGTCATATTTTCCCAGGCAGTTTCTGAATTATCACTAATTGAAATGATAACAGCGGACTGTAGTTCTTTGGCAACCTAAATCTACCCATAATCACTACACAGAATAAAAAAAATCAAACTGCATTTTCTCCAGTACTCACTGATCAAACCCTCTCTGACAGACGTCGCCTCTGCTGCTCTCTTTCTGCTTGATCCTCACCCAATTCTGGTCCCTTTTGAAGCTCCGGCACTCTGATCATCAGCCCACTCAAAACAGTGGCAATACCTCCATATATCTCTACCAAGGTACATCGGAACAGAGAGGAAAATTACTGCCTGTCCGCAAGTACTGCATCTCTGTTGGAGGTGAGGGGGGAATAGAGAGACACGGTAAAGAAGGGATGAGAGAGAGAGAGAGAGAGAGAGAGAGAGACAGCGAGAGAGAGAGAGAGAGAGAGAGAGTGAGAGAGAGACAGAGACAGAGTGAGGAAAGGAGAACAATAAGTTCTTTTACCCAATCACCAACCAGATCCCAGTTAAGACCTCTCTTTCTACTAAAGAAGTCTTTTGTGGAATCATGACAAAGCTGTAGAAAAAAAGCCTTTGTCTGAAAACAAAGAAGAGTGTGTTTGCGTGTGACAGAGAGCCTGCCATTGTGGTAATGCGTGTGTGTGTGAACCCAAGTGCGTGCACATCTGAAAGCAAGATAGCATGTGTTAGTTTGAGAAACTGCTTCCCTGTGTGGGAAGTGTGTAACAGATGCAAGCGTTGTGTAGTTGATGGAGTGTGTATGTGTGATTGTCTCTTTCATTTCTTTGTGTCGAAGATTGGGTTGAGAAAAAAACAAACATGAGATGGCCTCTGCTCATCTGTAAAATTCTCTAATGATCTCACATGCAGGGATGCACGTGCACATGTGAAACACACACAAACACCAAAGCCAGAGATGTCACCCCCAACTTGTCACCCCTTTCAACGGTCATCATCTCGAGAGAAATGAGGAGCGAGACATCAAAGAGACTGCCATCACTGCCTATATGAAAATACACTGCGACGTACACACAAACAGACATGCACAGACAGAGTGACGAATCAGCCTCTATAGCCACCTTGCTAATGGAAATCCTACCCAGCAGATGTGTCCTATTGGAAGAACACATGGAGTGTGAAACAGGCTTATGTATGCATACAGGTACTAAACCAGTAGCCACGGTCTGGTCTGTGTGTGAGTGAGTCTGTGTGTTTAAGAGATGTCTGCTAGACTTGCAAACAAGATTCAAATGAGTGCATGAAATCAATAAATGTGAAAGAAAAAAACCCCAAAACAGTTAAACATTGTGGCACCATGCAGATTTTTTTTGTAAACATAGATATTTGAATATAATTTGCTTACACAACTGTATGCGCATGTGTGTCGTCGGTTTTCAGCCTGAGGAAAACAAAAAGTAAGGGTAAGTTGTTTTGTAAAAGTGCCATCCTTTCTCCTACCATACAAAGACATACTATATATTATATATAATTCAAAGGCTATATATATTATATTTCTACATTAGGGCCTGTGGGAAAAGGGAGGGGTAATAGAAGGCATAAGGAGTATGAACAACATACTGTATATGATGAAGTAAGGCAAGGTGTGTTCAAAAAGTGAAAATGATGGCAGGGGAGGAGAAAATAGGTGAGAACATTGGTGGGAGGGGAGGAGAAGTGAGAAAAGCATACAAGAAGAGATGACTGTCAGGAGACCAATCCTGTGGTGCTTAATGAGGACAAAGGTACCAGAGATAAACTGAGGCCAGGGGTAAGTGGGGCAGATGGATGCCTTCTGAATATATAAACAGCATCTGTCTGGAAACCAGACTTGCTAAACTGCATGAACTCCATCTGAAATTGCCCCTGCACTGCACCCAAAATATGCCCACCAGTATTTACTTTTTGCTTGATCTTATTTTACTTTTTTTATCTCACTTCTTAAGTTTTATACATTTGCACCTCAAATGGTTTTTAACAATTCAAAACAACAAAAAAAACCCTCACACACACATTAGAAAAACAAAAACAAAACAAAACACCCAGTTGTTCAGGTGGTGCTGTGCTTCTGTATGAACCCATGCATGGATGGCTCCATGTTATTCTGCTTCAGCGCCCTTCCAGAAAGTCGCCAAATGCGCATGCGTGCCTAGAGCGCGCTACCGCAGACAGGGGGCGTCAACATGGCGTTCTCTCCTCGACAACCGCACTGACTGCAACCTGCCAATGAAAGAGAGACAGAGAGAGAGAGAGGGAGAGATAGAGAGAGAGAGAAGCGTAGGCTACCATTCTGTCAAACCTCCATCCTTTTTTTCCAGCCCTATGAATCCCTACACGTTTCCAGGAGGATAGGGTGACCAGAAGATTTTTTACGACACCGCTCTCCCTTGTTTTTCCTGCGCAGTGAATGGTTTTTGTGCAGCGGCAGCAGACGCCCGAGCTTGTAGAGCAGGTGTGAGAGACAGCGGCGACCGCTCCTCTCCTCCCTGTTTCCAAGGGGAAATGTCGAGCGAGAAGCCGGTTTCAGCACCATCGGGCTCTGCTTCTTCGCTCACGGACACAGACCGAGACTCCCATCCTCCACCGGGCTCCTCCGTGCCGCCGCCGCAGCCGCCGCCGCAGCAGCAGCAGCAGGTCGCTGGCTCCGGCGCCACCGGGGAAAGGATGGTGTCTGCAGCCGGCTCTATGGTCCTCCCGGCCGGGGTGATTAACCCCGCTGTCCCGATCAGGAATATCCAGATGAAATTCGCCGTGTTGGTGGGCCTGATCCAAGTCGGAGAGGTTAGCAACAGGGACATCGTGGAGACGGTGCTGAACCTGGTGAGTGGAAGTAGGACCAAGCAGCCATAGAACACAGCAGAATCACTGCGCCCTAACCTGCTATGTTTTATTTACGATGCTTCACTCTCCTGGTTGTGTGGCTTTCAAAGGATGATGTCATTTGTTTGTTCGGAGGATGGATGTAGGTTGGTTTTTTTTTCATTTCTGCAGATTAAAAAAAAAGCACGAGGTTGTATGATTGTGGACAAAATAAAGCTGTATTATTGTAAAGCCTAGAGGAGCTGAATGAAACATGTGACCCCACCGAGGTATTGAGGGTAGTCTAATCACCAGCCATTGTTGACTAAATGACCCGTTTGCGGTGCACCAACGAAAGGACATTTTTTTAAGCCAACTGTAGTGGTTAGGGGGGGAAAGTGCATGCAAGCTATTCTCCTGACCCCGTAATGTACCCTGAACTGATGCATAGGCAGCTTGTAACAAACAGCGAATGGTTACAATGTTGCGCACAGCACCGAGACCCAAACGGAATTGATTTGTTTTTTCTAATGAGAGAAATTAATGAAGGTTTGCACGGAAACAAAATGAATCCAACACGGACAAAGGCCGACTAGCATAATGCTATCCATCGACATATGTGTGTGTGTGTGTGTGTATGAGAATGGCTCAAAATTATGCATAGGCCTATTGTTGAAGGCAGGGCCCTGCATCCTGTGCGCAGAGTGATGTATGTATAGGTAGCTGTGAAGCGGTTAGTGCTTTTTTTTGTTGCTGTAGTTCAACCAGTGAAGATTTTATTTGGAGATCAGATATACTTTATTTACCCCCTCCCTCCCATGCAATGCTGGGCCTACCCTACACAACACATCAGAGGATTTAATCCAGCTGGGAGGGGGGGGGGATGACTGGTGTTTCCCGTTATGAAACAGATGAGCAAAATGTACAGCAGACCTGGGTCTGGTAGACTTATGCATTAGGAGGATATAGGACGCATGTGTTGGATACTGCCAGGCTGTTTTGCCTCCTCCATGCATCAGGCGATTGCGTCTACTGCATGATATTACATATGTGCCATGAAAAGGGGGGGCTCTGATCATTATTAATTTTCTTTTGATGAAGAAGTTTAATAATGTAGACATAATTTATAAACTGACTTTAGTGCAGTGGAGGAGGTTAACTGTTTCTAGCCAGTGGCCTATTTACTCAGTGGATGCTTGGAGCAGGACAACCAACAGCTGGGCTAAACCATTTTCCTCTCAGTCAAACTGGTGAGCTGTCCGGATTCAGGTCGACACTCGAATCTCCAATCGAATATTGGTACTACACAGGAGAACAGGGGGGGCTTTGCTGGCTCATCCTGACCTTGCCTCTTTTCTTACCCCTGCCCCCCTCCCTCCCCCAGCTACCTCTTCCTCACTGCACAGGCTGATAACCAACCATCCTATTTCACGGCCTCCCCCTTCACTCTGAGGGGCTGAGAGGAATGATGCTGCCTGCATAGACTGGCCTGGCTGGGCAGCACCATGCATTTAAAAGCAGGTGGAGAGGGGGAGGAGGAAGGGGGTTGAGGGAGGGTGGGGGAGGAGGAGAAGAGAGTGGAGGAGGAGGAGGATGAGGTGGTAGGATGCTGCAGTGACTATGTGCTCAGAAATCACCAGCTGATGCAGCGGAAGAGGAAAGGTTTCTGGTCCACATCAGATCAGTAAAAGCTCATCAGAGTATTTAACTGAAATGTACCCTATTTTACATAAATACCTGCTTTTAGGTCCACACGTTTCTTTGTGAGTGTTAGTCTGTTGATTTAACACACAAAGGTCTGTCACCCTAACAAATTAAAACACTATGCGTTGGCCATACAAAGCTTTACTTTCTAAATCCTGAATTGAACAATCAGTTATGGTTGTGAGGCTGCCAATAGTTAAGCCTGTTAGGGAATTCTGTTGCCCAGCTCTTTAATTAAAAGAGTTGAAACAAAGAGGTGTGGAAGCAGGAAACCTCAGTGGTCATGCTGCTGGTACAATGAGTCCACTGTGACCCAAAAGCTGATCCATTATTCCAGTCAATGTGGGAGACCACAGCAGCCACATTCTCTGTCCACCGTGGCTGTATTGATCAGATCTCACTGCGGCTTGGGTGAACAGATGGATTGTCGGCTAGATCAGATATGCTCCCCGTTCTATACGGCACGATGCTGGCCTTTGGCTAGTGATGAACTGTTGAGTCTCTGGAAAGAAAGAGAAGAAGGGTGAGAGAAGACAATAAAAATCAACTTAGAGCCAGAATGCTGGCTGCACTGATGCTGATACAGTGTTTATTTGAACTACAGCCAGTGTAGCCACTGTGATAATACAGCTTTCAAATAGAAGAGAACACGCAGATACAGAACACATAGATTGTGTGTGTGTGTGTGTGTGGGGGTGCTGGCGGCGAGGTGCTCGGCTATTATCATCAACAGGGCATCACAGTTGTCAAGGCAACACTGCTCTTTGACTGCCTGCCTCCAGACGCTCGACCACCTGGTGTTGCTTTCCACTTCCGGACTTCTGTCACAGTACTCTGCCGCAGCATTTCTCTTTTGACTCTCTTTCATTGTCTGTCTCTCTGTATCTTATTCTGTGCTGTTATTGTGAGGATTTCTCAAACACCAGCACTGAATAACTGAAGAAGGAGCACACTAGTGCAGCTAGAAATGAATGATGTCGTCAGTGGATGAGCTCATTTTTTGGGCGGCAGAGCAAGATGTCCATTAATCAGAAGATCGGTGGTTTGATTCCCGGCTCCTCCAGTCTGCATGGTGAAGTGTCCTTGGCGTGTGTGAGTGTATATGAATGAGCATTAGATATTCCTGATGGACAGCTTCTAGCGTAGAAGCCTCTGCTGTATTGTAAGGCACTTTGAGTAGTCATTAAGGCTAGGAATGCATTATATAAATACAGTCCATGTCCCAATTGCAATCGATTTAGATACACATGGGTGACAAATCTTACTAAAATAATAAGAGTCTCGTTCTGTCTGTATGCATGTCTAACCTTCGATTTTCTTGACAACCGTTTGTCCAATCAATCAACTTCTTGGCAGGTGTATTGCTGGTGAAGGAAGTATAATGTACTAAAATGGAAGGAGTCTCTGTAAAACCAAAGGCAGAGCAATCAGCCCATTCCAATCAGGCACTTGCACTTGTTAAAGGAAAAGCCAATATTTGGTGTTTGGCCACCATGAGCCCCCAGAACAGCTTCAGTATTCCTCACGATACTCCAAGTCTCTGAACTCTGCTTGATGATGTTTTGAAGATTATGTTGGAGAGTACTGTCTAATATAATTAGGGCTGCAACTAACGATTATTTTCATTATCGATTAATGTGGTGATTATTTTCTCAATTGATCTTTTGCTAAATATCATGGAAAATGGAAGGAGGAAAATGCGTGTTATAATTGCTTAAAGCTCAAATCGACGACGTACACAGTACACTGTAGACATTAATTTGTGGTCACACGCCAAAAAGGTTTTAAAATATCTATATTGTTATAAATGACACTGAGGACGGTGTACTTGATGCTGTGGTGCACTGGTGGTTCTATGGGTTGAAGCTAATTTCTCCAGTTAATGATCAGCTGCTTCTACCCGAGGTTGTGGCTATTTATTTTGACATGAGGTGATGTTGGAGGAAGGAAGCTAAGTGAGGAGGAATGTTTGAAATCTGATCTACCTACCTCTACTTTACTATTATTTCTATTCTTTATTCGACGAATTGAGAGGTATATTTCAAATGCATTTGCAAGCAGTACTGTCAGACCCTCTGCCTAAGTACAGCACCAGCTGTGCTTATTTATAGACAGCTTTATCTAGTTGTAATGCTTTTTTTTGGGGGGGGATCAAAAGCGCTTGTTTGCCTGGGATAGAAAAAGATTGGTGACACGCTCTGTCACCAACTTCCATTCCCGTTCTTTACTTTTCATTCTCTCTTTCACCTTTCCTTCTTGGTTAGATGCAATATCTTCTGGCTGTGTCAATCCCCACCTGAGTCCCTTAGGGGGTCACACTGAGTCTCTGTTAGCAAACATCTCATTATTCCTGTCCACACACTCCACAATCACCAAGGTCACTGGATACTGATCCCACAGCCAGCAGAATCCAAGTCAGCACAACACATTCAGTCTGACACACACACAGACACCTGACAAATACACATGCACTCACTCAGATGTTCATATATTGACAATTAGACACAACCACACACATACACATGCAGATGTTCGATTATTTACACACATAGCAACACACTGATTTTTCTCTTTTCTGAAGCATACCACCGAAAACGGTAAAAGGAGAGGGGGAAGAATGGGGGCAGTATTTGGAAAGAGAGAGAGTGTGTGTGTGTGTGTTTTGTCATGTGTTCAACACTGCAGTGACACATAAATGCTGATGACTACCTCTAAGATTTTTCTTCTGTTAATCTTACCCTGGGGTGGTTTGAATCTCTGGTACAAAATTCAGTTCAGTTTAGCTGTTTTCCAAGTTTGCCCTGTAGCTGCAGACTCGGGGCATAGGCTAACAATATCCCTGCAGCACTGTAAATTGGACATGCAGAGGAATAACAATATGTCATCATGTGCTCGCACAGCCATGCAGATGACTCCCATAACAAACACTCCACTAATATTCATTAAATAGTCTAATGAATAATGTGTGGCCATGCTGGTGTGTGTTGAGCATAATCATTGCTATTATTATAAATGCAGAAGCTGTCAGGAGCAGTTTTATAACATATGCTTTTTAGGTTTTTCAGGTATCGGACAAGTATAGTTTTGTGTATATAGAACTAAAGATGGTCTCATACCATTTTTTTTCTTCTTGATGCTGATTCTGATACCTGAACCTGTATATCAGCTAATATGGTGTACCGATCTGACACTAGTGCTTGAAAAAAAAAGAAAAATGGCCTTGCTCTGGTTAAACCCCTTGTAAAACCTGAACAACTGAGAACGAATGCCATGGAACGGTTTGTCATAACTGAAAAAGAAGATAAATAAATATATCTAGGAATAAAAAAAGCTCTGACTAACCTTACACTAAATTACTGGAAATCAATTCTTATACCGCAGCCATAAAACGGTATTTGCCAGTGTTAGCACAGTTGCTGTGTGGGCTACTGTAATTTTATGTGGGTAAAACTACTTTTAAAGTTTTTTTTTTTTTTGGGGCACCTGGTATATTTCACCCAATGGATACGCAAAGGACAAATGTAGGTGTGCTGACATGTGCTTGAAGTTATGCAGGTTGCTTGCTGTTTATGGATACTGGCTTCATGTGCAGGGAATGGTCTAAGTTGGATACAGGTCTATGGGATGCTGCTGGGAGATAGCAGTTTCCCATTTCAGTGATAATAAATAACATGATATCAGATCTGTTGACTTGGATACTCGCCGATTAGATTGTATTGGAGGCATTTGGAACAACTCTATATAGAACTCCTTTTATGCACCTAAATATTTGTACACAGTACACACTTAAAGATGCTACATGCAGTGGACATAACAGACACATTTCCAGGTCTATATTTTTATTCGAGGGCTCTACTGGAATATCTCTGCATGACTCACAGTTAAAAACATTTAGCTTCAGGCTTTTGCTGCAGAAGAAAGAAGAAAAGTGTGTGGAGAAACCCCGAAATTTCAACACAAAAATGTCTCTGAAACAGAATGCACATTTTGTTCATCTGCACAAAGTGTTTTCCAGGCCTCTACAAGATGATGTTGGGGTTTATTTTGGGGAAAGATTAGCTGCTGTAATGCTGCAGAGAAGCTTAGTCAGTTTGTGCCTGGGGGCTACAGCCAGTGAGCAACGTTGGCACTGACCTGGTACTGGCCCAAGGAACAAAAAACAACTCGATGTTATAAAACGGGGTGACCTGCCACTTTAACCGCACGAACAGACACACTCCATGTCTGTTTCTCCCTCTCTAGCACACACACACACACACACGTACGCACGCCACTTTAGAAGAGGTGGAGGAAAGAGGGTGTGGCTTCAACTGCAAGGTCATGAATGACTTTGCTATCTATCACACAGCTGGGTTGTCCTGACCCCAGTACGTGCCAGAGAGATGGAAAAAGATGATGTGCAGGATGCTCATCTTTACTGCAGAAAGAGTGAT
Organism: Pampus argenteus; assembly: GCA_036937835.1. Classification (NCBI taxonomy): domain Eukaryota; kingdom Metazoa; phylum Chordata; class Actinopteri; order Scombriformes; family Stromateidae; genus Pampus; species Pampus argenteus. The sequence continues at coordinate 10,940,728 of CM072874.1, forward strand.
ACAGAGATGAGAGATGGTAAACTAAAGGGAGAGAAATGATGAGAAGGATTCAGAGAGTTTCACAGAGAAAATTGAAAAGTCCTTCAGACACTCTTCTCTTCTTGAGTGTAGCATAGGTCCAGCTGTATCGTGATCTGCGGGGGTCTGATGAGTTTGGGTTCCCCTGTGGAGCCTCATCACACTGTGTGTATCACCGCTCCCCCTCTATTCTGTCCCTGCCGACAGAGGAGTGAGGATGCAGTCCCATGCACCTGAGTGCATGGGAGAGTTTGCACACTTTTTTTTTTTTTTTTTTATAAAGCACAAAGGCCTGGTGGAGGTTCTTTGACATATTAAGTTTTAATTGGCCATTTTTCTTCATCAGTCACTTGCCACACTGTGGGATTAACCTCTACTGGCTTGTTAGCATGGTTGGCGCTCCTGGTTGAAAGTGAGGCTGCACACTCTGAGGCATGCTGGACAAACCAAAAAAACTTTTTCCACCATGTGACAAATATCTAGGGAAAGAAAAATAACTAATTAAAATCGAAATGTCAAGTTGGCCTTATAAACGACGAACACCGTCACTCCCAAATCCTCTTACTAGCAAGCCTCTCTCTATAATGATCTACTTCAGTGCCAAAGTAATCTTTTTAAGGTGTAATTTTCTGTTTTCATTATACTTTCTGTTTCAGTCTTTGTGGCTTGAATTATAACACGATTTGTGTTAAACACTTACCGGTCTGGTTTGTATGTGTGTGAGTGTATGAGGGGTTAAGGAGCCAGGCTAAACCGTTCACCTCTTCGTGTCTTAGAGCTCCTCAGTTCTGCTCCACTTTTCTAAATTCCACCTCATCCTCAGTTAACTGCTATTTCCAGATGCTGGGATTTTTCTGAGGATAAGCCATGTCAGATTTTTGGGCTAGGGGAAGCTTCTGGGAATGGGGGAGAAAAGATCCACTTCTGCTTAACGACACCTTTTGTTACCTCTCCTACCTTTTTTTTTTTTTTATCTCCTCTAAGCACATGCATCTTCCTAACCCCTCTGTGTAATCTCCTCGTCCCTCGCTCCCTGACTCCCTGGTTGTGTGAAGAGGCTGGTGGATGAATGTGGATGATCCCTATTGTGAGGAGGTGAATGGAGCCGTCTGCACCCATTCCTCTCCTGTTCCTTTTCTCCACTCACTTTTTCCATCCAGTCATCTTTGCCACATTTCGAGCCTGGAGGGAGACTATTTGCTGTTAACCACGTGTCTGTGATTTGTTCTAACCTAGCTATGCTTTTCTAAGTATAGATGTAGAGTTGAAGAACGGAGGGAGATGACAAAAGACACGTTGGTCCATTGAGGCAAAGGAGTAGTAGATCTGAGTTTTTTCTATTTCATTTCATTTCTTATTTCTTGACTATTTTATTTCCAGGAGTCTTCCTTATTTCTCATTTCTGAAGACACTGATAGAAATAAATCATAGAAGTGAGCTGCTTTGGCTTTCTGAAGCTCTACGTTGTCTTAAATGCTGTTATATTTTTGACATGCAGAGAGTATTGCAGGATCTTGGTTATTTTTTTGATAGATTGATTCTTAAGAATTACTGTGTACTAATTGGGTTATTGATTTTCACAGAAATATATTTTTTATACGAGAAGTCTAGATAAGTATAAATTGACATTGAATTCATTATTCATTATTGTCACTGAACAAATCAGTAGCTTCAATTGATGTGATCGCTTAGCTTAGAAAAAAAAATGAACAAACTACATAGTGTCTACAAATCATCCAAATACTTTGTAATTTACACTTCAACACCACGTGTGACTAGAGCCCATGTGTTTACTTTTTCGAACAATGAGAAATGCAAAACCTAATTAAATTTTATCATGAAATGCACCTGGGCACACTAAGTGTCTGTAACCATTATTTCTACTCCATAAATAACGAAAACCACAAATTGGTTATTTAATTATTATTTAATTCATTTCCTGTTATTTTACAAGGACAAATAAATTATGCATTTCTGCACTAATAGACATATAAAGGTTACAGGAAGCTGGTGTTCATAATTATTCTTGTTGTCTTCCTGTGCGCTCTGTGTTGCTACTATTGTGTCTGGCTGGTGCGTGCTATTGTGTCTATTTGTGCTCTTTGTGTGTGTGTGTGTGTGTGTGTCTTTGTTGGGAGGGAGGGTTTGTGGATTACATTTCTATGGAATCCTTATACAGCACATTTGGATCAAACACACAATTGCGTTGTTGTCGTGTGTGTGTATCTGTGTGTTTCAGTCTTGCTCACCTTCAATGTACTAATCTTCACATTATAACAAGCTGCTTTGTTTGAATCACCTGGTGTTTGTGTGCAGTGCTGGCGTGTGTGTGTGTGTGTGTGTGTGTGTGTACCCTCAACATCCCCGCGAGTTGATAAATGAATGTTCCTACAAACCCTTGCATTAGTCTCCTACACCTTCATCTATATATTGTGCATAGCACGCACACATGCACGCACTGCTCCCCTCTTTCTTGTAGCCCACATCATTGCCTGGCAGGGGTGATTTTATATTCATGCTGGCCTACTTCGCCTCTCTCCCTTGGCTCCTCACACACACACACATACACACACATACAGTCTCATCTGCTTTACTGTGAAGTATAGCCAACTATGTAGCTATTCATCATGCTGCATACTGCAGTGGCCGAAGGTTGATTGTCGCAAACTTTGGAGTGTGTGTGTGTGTGTGTGTATAAAACTTCAGTATTCAACAACCACCACTGATGTTATTTTATGGCTTATACATCTAGAATCTCCCTGTGTGTCTCATCCATCCCCTGTAGAATGAATAACAGACTGTGTCCATGTTAGTAGCTGCAACAAGTCATTTAGCACCACAGTTAGTCGTAGCTTCACACTCAGTTTCTGGATCCGTACTCTGAACATGTATCAGGACTGTATGTTCTTGTCATGAAATAGAGTTCAACTGGTGAATGCAGATGAGAGTTACAATCCCTAAAGGATCCAATTCAATAATGATGGAGAGCTGTAGATGAAGGAGAGGATTAGACAAGGAGTTTCAAGCTTTTAGAGGATTCGGTTATTTTTCATGAGATGAAGCAGCTTGATAAGAAAAAGGCCTTGGTAATGTTTTGTACACTCCAAAGATAACTAATTAAACAGACGAGACAGTGTCACAATATGCTCCTCTTATTGTGTTCCTTCTCTTTGGACATGATAGTGCCTGGCTTGTACCATTGGTTTTACTGCACACAATAAAGTTTGGGTCTGCGTGTCCCTGTTCATGTCAGCAAGGGAAATAAGAACAGTATCCTAATCTGCTGTGGAGTACTGAGGCCTTATCTGACAATACCATTCTGTATCAGGGCTGGCTTTATTCACTAGTGTTGACAACTCAAAATAAAAGCTTTTTATGCCATTGTTTGGCTTCATGATACATTTTACATAGTCTATCTTAGAGTACATTGTTGTTCATCCTGTAACCACCGATTATAAAAGTGAAAAGTGATTGATGATTAACACGCATGTTAAAGTCACGTCACATTTATGTCTCAGCAAGTGAAGAAAATTGTCAGTGAAACGTTTCAAATTCACTAAAACCAACAGTGACAGCATCCAGAGCAATGCCAGTGGCAAGATGCTGAAACCTATAAAACACTTAATTGCATCATGTACTATTTAAATATCAAAAATAGCTGTTCAAATAGTAGCTTTGAAATACTTTATTCAAGAACGCCAGTTTTATTCTGCTTTAAACCAAGTTTTTATGTGGGAAAAATGAATGCCACAAATGGTAGGAAAACAAGCAGGACTATTCCATAAACAATAGCAGTTTTGTTATGGCTCTGAAGACACTCATAGTTTTATGTTTTAACCACAATCTAAATTGAGCTAAATGTCATCATGCTAACATGCTCACTATGATGATGTTAACATGCAGATTTCTTTCAGGTGTAATGTTTACCATGTTCACCATCGTAGTTAAGTGTACTAACATTTACTAATTAGCACGATAGCAGTCCATCCAATTGGTGTCAAAATATTTCAATCAAAACTACAAATGTTAACCTCTTGAGTGATGAGTGAACTAATCATTACCACGCAAATCTACAAAATAGTCTAGGTGTTGTCGTCTCCCAGTTAGGAAGTGAAAGGGTCCCATTTTTTTTTGCAGAAGTGAAATGACTCTGAAGCTTAAGGCTTCCATCAACATGAATTTTAAGGGTAGATCTGATCCACCGTGTTATGACAGGAGGGAAATCCGGCGTAGCAGTATACAACGTCTAACCATGTCGAGTTTTAACTCACCCCTTCCTACAAGCAATTTCACACTGGTAGATGGAGGTGGAGGAACCTGGCAGTGGTGACTCATTGTATTACCCTTCCGCCTTCTTTCCGCCTCATCCACTCACCCCCTCCATCACACTCTCTTCCTCTGGTTCTGCCCCGCCGCCGCTACATCCAGGCTGCGTTTCCAGGAAAACCATTAGTGTGGAATACAGAATGTGAACGCGGAGAGACGAGCTCTTGTAATTGAGTTAATGTATGGATCCCAAAGAGTCTTGCTCTGTCTCTGTTGGTTCGTGTTAACTCAGGTGTCGCATATGGACATTTTAGTACAACAACACAATGAAATAGTTATTTATTTATTTATTCTTTTTACTTTGGTTTCAGACATTTTCATGCTGCTCCCCAAGGGGCTGGTTTGCAGAGGGAGTTTTCCCAACTTAATAATTGATGTTCTATGATTTATGAAGCAACCCGCCCCATCACTTGAGTTATTTCTCCTCCTTATATTATTTTAGATTTTGCAATAGCGCTTTTATTTTTTTATTATCTTAATCTTGTAATAATCTTTTTGAAATCAAATGTTTATTTTCTTTTCCAGTGTTTGGCTTTCTTGATGAAGAGAGTGTTAGCTCTCAAGGACATGAGTGCATGCTGGCAATGGGCTGTGATATTTGACAATGGATTTTGTGTTGATATGACCTTTTGATATAAAATTGTTTTTTTCGTGATTGAATTTGACATTTGACATCATCATCTGGGGAGCCCGATTTTCTTTTCAAGGAAGCAACATTATAAATGCATACACTGTGTTTGTGTGAGTCGTAGTACGATAGAAGTATTGTATATAATGTTGTCATAGTATTATGCCATTTGGAAATTTAATTTATTGATATTGTGATATGAGACTAGATATCATCTTAGGCTTTGGATATGGTAATATTGTGATATTGCGTAAGTGTTTCTTTTCCTGGTTTTAAATGCTTCATTACAGTAAAGTGATGTTTCTGAACTTACCAGACTAATCTAGATGTTCTATAATTTGCTTTTACCACATTACTGCTGATTATTTATTTAAAAATTAATTGAAATTTTAAAAATTTAAATATTTCATCATTTCTTCAATTTCAATATCGTGGTATTTTGTCAAAAATATTGTAATATTTGATTTTGTTGCCCAATATGTCGCCCAAAACTACTGCTGACCTAAAATTTAACACTCATCTACCTACTGAATATTAGATTTTTATTGCAAATGTGAAGCCCTTGAACCATAACTATTTCTCATCAATCAAAGAGAAAAGACCTCCTTGTGATTGCAGCTGTTTCTTAGCTATATCCATTAGTTATCTATTATTACCCATGAGAATATCCTCCAGGATGATGGCACTGTTTGTAAATTATTCCATCATAATGGAAGCTGCGTGATAAAGTATTAATGTATCAGATCCCCTAAAGTCATTCAAATAAGGCAAAAACAGAGGGAGGTGGTTTATGTAAAAGCATTGGTCAAAATATGCAAAGGACATACTTCTAAAGCACAAGCCTCTGACAACTGCTACACTGCTGTGTCCATTGCACTTCAAACAATGTCACCTTCAGCAGCAACGTCTTCACCACTGTCCAGCGTGAAGTCTGAAATAAAGCTGATGTAGTGACAAGCCAGTAGCACAGGAACACCTTGACAGAGAACAAGCTAAGGCTTCGCTTGCATACAGTATTGATAGAAAAGTATAGCTGAAGCATGATGGGTTTCTGTGTGATTGCATTCTCTGACTAACTTGACTTGTGTTTATCTTGTGGGTGCAGTTTGTTTGTGTGGTCTTTTTGCTCAACTACATACAGTACATCATGCTCCACTAATCCTTCCAACCCTACTTTGTATGTGTGTGCGCATGTGTATGCACGCGTGTGCATGTGTATGTGTGTCATTCCCGATCCTGTCTTATGATGATGGATTACTGAGATTCATTGGAACTGCTTGCAGCCTCCCTTATCCTCCATCGGCTCTGGCTCAATGGAACAGTACTCTCCATTGTTTCAGTGGATGGTGAACATGCACACGAGTGTGTGTGTGTGTGTGTGTGTGTGTTGTAGCAGATAGGATATGTGCGTGCGTGTACTTAAACACATGCGCATATCCTATCTGCTGCAACACATACACTCACACAAAAACACAACCAAACCAAACAAACAGATTAGTGATCCTGAATTGCCACCAGCCCGGCCTGAGTCAGGTCTGCGGGGCTTATCTGCTGACCTTTGAACTGAGCATCAGCTAGTCTACACCTTTCTCATCTCACAAGCAGATACACACACACACACACACACACACATATTTCATTCACATTTGTTGAAAAGGCAGTACAGTAGTCATTCATGATAGAATACGAAACATTTAATAGGAATACTTTTATATTTTAATCCAGAATGTTGATCTATTAACACACACTTGATACACCAGACATTTAATATAGTAAAATATTCTATCCTTGTAGGTGTACAAGAAGAACAGTTCATAGTGACATATAACTCTGTTATCCTCGCTTGTCTATATTTTCCTCTGTGATAAGCCAAGTGAGGTGTAAGCAACATGCAGGAAGCCCTGTAGGACTTCACTTCCTGTCAGCTTCTTTGAAATGAGTATATTTGAGTCAAATCAGGAGACAAGGCGTGAAGGCCTTGTTACTGAAGTACTGAATCCCAGCCTTGAGTCCTTCCTTCCAAGGCTCCCGTGACATAACACACAAAGATGCCCTTGTTACTGCCTGTCTTGAGTGGAAAAAATGAAAAGAGAATACCCGACTGAATCAGCTTTTCCCGAGTGGAAGAGAGAAAAAAAAAAACACCTTGACACCCCTTACACCTCAACAGTCTAGCTTGCCTTCTTGCTCTTTGTCTGGTAGAATTCAGTAGCTTTTCTCATTTGCTTCATACTGTCCTTTAGTGGTACCCTCTCAATCACCACGCCTCCTTAATGTTATGTTATTTTTGTCCTTGCTTCTTAATTTTTTCTCTGTTCTTTTTCTTTTTCTTCCTTTTCTCTTTCTGTGTTTTTTCTCCTCTCCTGTAGATCTCTTTATCACCTGGTGAGGAAATTTGCCTTTGGTTCTTCTTGGTGTCTTCTTTGTAACATCCCTCATAGTTTCTGGTCTGATAAGGCCCAGGCATTTCAAGTGTGCGTGTTCCTTTACTACCACAGATTTTAGATGTTTCATAAATCTGTGGGGTTGAGTCTATGAGGAGGGTGGAATTGTGCTCAGGTACTGATTTGTGTAGTTATCAGTTTGTTATTTTGATGACGTCCTTGATAGTGAGGGGGGATGCTGGAGTATTTTGTAGTGTTGTATTTTCCAGAAGTGATAAACTCAACACTGTTGTTGTGAAATGTTTTCCATTAATTTTCATTTGGTGGTGTTTGTTTTTCTGCCGGTTTCAGTGTTTATTTTGTCTGATCAGCTATGGTTGCTATCACTGTTAATTCTAACCTTTCTGTCCTGTTTTTTCCATCCAATTGTCTTCTTTTCCTCAGAAGGATGTAACCAACATCGCATGACACCAGATGAATTGCAAACACCAGTGAAAAGGCTAGAGTATAGTTGGAATTGGTATTGAATCAAGAGGGTGTAAATTTATTCATGAGAAAGTGCAGTGAATTATTATTATTTTAGCCCAAAGGCCTGATTCTAAACAATTCTCCAACACTGGTAGTCTCAAATATACACATACAATTTAAATGTTGTTTTTTTTTTACTGGGAATGTACTTTTAAATTCAACTCTCTAACTCCCCTGTAGTCATGGCAGTACACGGCCTTTTAACGGCAGAAATTTTAAAGCATGATGATTACCAAAATCTAGCCTAATAATTGTTTATTGGCTCGCAGCCCATCCTTTAGATTAAGCTAATTATAAACTTTTATTACGCAGTTGTGTTGGCTTCTGACAGTTGCGCCATTTTATGGTCTGTTATTTCTGAATAATCACTGCTATGAATAACAGGCTGTTGCTATGGACACAATTCTGATCACAGACTCTAGAAGACCACGTCCAATCATATTAATCCACAGAAAGAAATGAATAGTGTTTTAACTGCAAAGCCCCGGCGAGAAGTAAACATTGGGCTGAATGAGGACAGAAACGTCTGCCTCCAAAAGAAGTCTCACTTCACCATCAATGGAAATGTTCAGTTTAACGTGAATTGTAACGCTATAGGATAATCTCAAGAAGGAAGCAAAGTTTACGTTGGTATGGATGCAGTTCCAAGCGTAAAATATAACGGACTATTTTTTAAGTAGAAGCAATAAAATCATTTTTATATCAATATTTTGCATCAAATTATTAATTTCTTTAATAAGTAGCTGTGTAATAAGCAGACTAATGTGCAGCGTGCCGGTCATTAATTGAGAAATGAACCCCTTCATGGTCCTCTCAGGGTTAATTTTGCAATAATAACCTGCTAGCTGTACATTATCCCTTACATAATGACCTAACTGTTCGTAGTTATATATATGGCATCCTAAATATTAATCTTTTTTTTTTTTGGTCCATGATTTTCTTACATACGCGACCAAGTCTTAACTGCCAATATTATGGATTTTATGCAGATGTTCTGATGCTGTTGATCAAGTTTGGTAATTGTGAAGGCTGTGTAAACAATGTGTGCAATATTATGTGTCTGAATATGTGCTTATCATGTGTAGTGTTTTGTGAGACAATAAGGAAAAAAATGTTTTTGTGTTTGTTACCTACTAGCATGTGACAAGGCTTATTGCTAGATCCGTTACTAAGCCTCTTTGGCCAATCAGGTGGTAGACATTTTAAACTGCTGCTGGATGAAGTTGAATTTGTGATCACTTGGCTGCAGTCCTCAGTCCCTGTAGTGTGTATGTGCACGCATAAGTCCCTGATCTGGATCTTTCAGCCGTGAACAGTACGGTTCTGTTTTGCTGCAGCACCTACAAACAGTAGAGCTCTTACAGTTGAGTTTTCATGTCAGAGTCATATTTTGCTGTCACAGACTTTCAGCCCTTGGAAATATTGACAGTATTAATATAGCAATTAGTGCAGTTGCACTTTCAGCTGTTTGTCAATGAAATTTGCAGCCCTAGTGAAGGATTTCTATTGAAGCTTCTCTTGTCAGCAGAGACGGCAGGAGCTGTCCGTTGTGCTGAAAAAGAGTCTGCTGTATTTTCCTGCCTGCTCTGTTTATCTGTCATTTCTCTCCACAACTCTCTCTCCTGCCAGGCTTGTGATGTCTGACCTCACTTTCTTGCAGTTTGCCTTTCCTCTCTTGATCTCTCCGTCTTTACTGTTTCTCTGTCCTCTTCTTCTTCCCTGCTCTTACTTTTTTTTGCTCCTTAGCCTTCCACTTTAGTGAACAGTCTTTTGAAAACATTTTTTTAGAAGCTGCTAATATGTTAATGAAATAGACACTCATTATTACAGGATTATTTTCTCCGTTTGCGGTCATTCATGTCAGTTACTGCTGATGTCGTTGTGAGCATGTGTGAGTATGAGTATGTGTGAATGACTAAGACTTAAAAGACTTTTTGCAGTCAATTGTTTAAACGGCTGTTGCCCTTTTAATGCCGAGTATGTGTGTTTTTGCTGAGTTCATGCTCATGTTGGTCCACACTTGTCTGTATGTGTACAGTATGTTTTAAGCTTGCACTTGATGTGATTTGAGTCAGGTATTGGAGATGGTAAGAGACACTGAACTGGTCTATGGTGAACTGGAGACCTTCTAGAGGCTTTCATAAAGACAGATCTCAGCAGGTATTACTGTCTGATCTCACCTTCTCTTACTCATCTTTTATCCCACTCTCCTTTTTGGTTTCTGGCAGTGTTAATAGAAACTGACAAGCCAATGCATGGGAACACTCAATAGCTTCTCCTTTCTTTGATGTATGTACAGACGCACATTCACGGTTATTTCTATGGAAAATGTGCCCAGGGTAGAGTTCTTGGCACTATGAACACAAATACCAGTGTTTTGAATCTTATGAAACTGTAGAGCTTACACTTATTTGCTAAATTGGAGGTAGCAGTTGTTTGATTGGAATTTGCACCTTCGCCGGGCAGCGCCCTTAACAGAATCACACTAGCTGATGGGAAACGAGCTCTTTTATGCCCATGGGCCTCAGTGTTTATGCATACATGGCTTTTCCCATAAGACAAATTAAGCATTAGGCATTATGTCTTATACATAAAAATATATTCTTAGCATGTCATCTGGCTTTATTCTCAAGAACATTTCATTTAGAATTTTTCACTGATAACCTACCATCTGCATTTTAGTTCTTCTTATTTTGTAAATGTTTCCCAAGAGCTACATTAAAAAATGTATTAAGTAAAATTCTGGTTTTTCAACTGCATGTATGCCATTTATTTAAATATTTGCTGTATTTCTCTCCTTTGATCTTTTATTGCATGTCTTAATGCAAAATATTCATGGCATCTATCGCTATGGGTTTGCTTTGTGCCATGGTTGCTAAAATTCGGGCCTATATTTATTAAGGAAAGGCACATGATAACCAAACAAATAAATCCTATGAAAAAATGCAAATCCTGTTCCAAGTGTACAGTGGATAGGCGCTCTAAACAAGACCATTAGCCGAGCTTACTTTCTCAAATTGTCTCTGTATTGGCATTGGATGTCTTATGCATGACAGAGAAATAGAAAGAGAGGGTGAGATGAGAACAGTGTCAATGCCAAAAAAACCTGCATAGAGTTGCTGTATGTGGCTGACGTATCAGCTTTGTAATGAACTGCCATCGCAGTTGCTGGGAAAATCCAATGTGTGTGTGTGTGTATACAAAAATGTGAAGCGCGTTGTTTGAACCTCTCTGAGTGGTTCTGGTCTTCAGATGGCGGTTAATAAAAGACGAGTGACACACCAGTGTTGAAGAAGATGAAAGGAGGTGCTCTACAGACCCACCAGTCTCAGTCCAATCACTGAGAGTGGCTGGACTAAGTTCAGTCAGTTCCCCATGAGCCATTAGCTTTTTCCTACACATATCTCACAGGCGTATGTGATGCGGCCAAGGACAAGGCTGATACATGTGGCTTAAATGCAAAACCCAAGACATAATTCAAGTGTATATCGTATAGACAAATAGAACTTGATCAAAAAACAAGGCCAAGACACCTGGCTATGCTAGCTGCTCTGTGGTTTTAACTAAATGCTAATTTCAGCATGCTAACATGCTTACAATAACAATGCTAACATGTTGATGTTTTGCAGGTATTTGTTTACCATGTTTTAACACTTGAGTTTAATGTGTTAACGTTTGCTAATTGGCACACAAAGCAAGTCATTAGGAATATCATTAGCTTTGCGTTAGCTTAGTGTTTAACCATAAAGCATCGGGTAAGTTAAGACCCAATGATGGTGCTGGATAAAAGTCAGAAAATCACAGACGTTAATACAATTCATCCACAAACATGATGCATGGATCCAATTTCATGGAAATCTCTCAGGTGCCTATCAAGACATTTAACTTTGAACTAAAAAAAGGCTAACATGGCAAATCAAAGTCGGTATGATTTAATTTCATGACAATCGATTCAATAGTTGTCAAGATATTTCAATCTGGACCCAAGTGGTGGATCAATCAACCATCTAGAACCATCCTCGCATAGCTAATAAACCAGATCGATCTGATTTCGCTAAATCAGATCACTTTTATACCACTGAAGAGACTTTACTGCTCTTTATACACACACACATACACACACACACACACACACACAGGCCAGTGCTGGCCTAAACCACCCATATATCCCCCGGTGTGGATTTATGTAATCACTGATGTATTTTTGCTCTACTGTGATTTCTGCAGTGTACTTGACTTTTGGAAACTTCCACATTTCATGCATAACAGCTCTTAGATACTACTATACACCCATCACTGATATCTTTATTTTGCTGACTCGCGCATGTGTGTATTGACTGTGTGATTGTGATGTTGTTGTTGCTTTGAATAAGGTTTCGTGAATAGGGGCTGTGTCTCATCCTATCTGCCATCTGTGTGGATGCTGGTACAAAGACCCATGGGAAATGCAGTCCAGGGGGGCTCCCCCTCCTCCTCCCTCTGTGTCTGGAAGCCACAGTCAGTCAACTTGTCATTGTTGATCACGATCGCAGAGGAAGAGACAGAGATACATACACTGCCTTTTTTCCAACTCTGGTTACTATTCCACAGATAGATAGATAGATTATTTAATAAATCATTAATCAATCAAGTTTTTAAAGATAAAAATGTCTTTAGATTGTTTATTTTGTCTGAGCAAAACGCAGGCAAATTCATATTCTTTTGCTCAAAATATTCTCTTATATCACTCTTATTTTAAAAGCTCACATAGATCATCAGCTTGAAATTTTGGAAAAACATATAATAAGAAGTGTATCCTTAATATGAATTTAAGCTGGTGATAAAGTTAACTGCGGCTCTTATTGATGCTGTTAAGCAAAAATGAGGTCATGCAGAAAACGGAGTGTGGATTATTGAGTGTTTAGTGGCCAGTTTAGCTCCAGTGTAATCCATATCTTTTTAGAGATTCGCTATGGTCATCATCATCAGAGCACTAAACCCTCCACTGCACACTATAAGGCTGTGGGCAATAAAATCGTTCTGTCGTCCTGATAAGAAAGCACAATAGCATTCAGACACTGTCTCACCCTCATTTTCTATTTCGCTTGATCAATCCTGTTCTCTCTCTCTCTCACTCTCTCTCTCTCACTCACTCTCTCACTCTCACACACACGCACACACATTTTCTTATCACCATTTTCTCCTCTGTCACCATTCCTCCTGCCCTTTTGCAGTTCACACCGTTCATTCTCTTGTTTGTTTTTCTCCCTTTCGTGTCCCTCTCTCGCCCTCTTTTTTTTTTTTCCTCACTCTCCTTCAATTTTGCTCTCCTGCGCTCCATTGAGCCCTCTTGGTGAAGCGTTAAGTGTGTAATCTGTGATCTCATGTCTAGATGGGCCTCTCATCTCCTCTCTCACTCTGCGCACAAAGGGACTGAATGGCTGCGGCTCACTCAGGGGACACAAATGAGTAATGAGCCCCACACACACACACACACACGCACAGAGTAAACAAACACATACACATACTCACGCCTCTCCAGCGCACTCCCATGGGCTTTGAAGTTGCATATTGATGATGCCAGCTCCAAAGGCTCAATTGAATGCGTGGAGACTATTAACCGTCCACTCGCCTCTCTGACCTGTCATCTCTGGCGGCCTTAATGAGCAACAGGTGCCTCTTTTGCCAGCTTCGGCTTTGATAGTCCACCAATATTCAAGAGTCAGTCATAGTAATCAGCCAGTGTAATGACTTGTTTGATGTGCCATTGCAGCACTTCATAGTGGGCTGTGGTGGGTCTGTGAGAGATTGTTTCTAATCAAACAATAATACACCTACACAAGTGTTCTTTAATGGATACAATTAAAATGAAAGAGTTTAACATTAAACATTGATAAATAGATGGGTCATTTTGAAATGTCAGAGCACTGATGGCATTTTTCCTCCACATGTTCTAGAAAACCAATGATAAAACACAATGGTAAAAGATTTTTTTCACATACGGTAAAATTGTCTGTCTTCCAAGAGATAAGTCTGGAAGCGCCGCTGTAAATAATTAAATGAATGATATACCTGTTTCAGGGTTCTGGTATATTCTAGTTCTAGTTTTTTAGTCTCTCAGATGGTTCAGGATTGTCATCCTAGATGACATAAAACTCACAAAGGAGAACTTTTAAAAAGGTGCCTGAGATTTTTTTGAGGTTTAAAATGTTTATGCAACCTGACAAGTTACCTGTTGAACAGCTTCTTTCAGCTACTGTCCATCAGAAAAACATAAATGTGATGACATGGCTATATTTCTTTTAGCATGGGCAGACCTGAGGGAATTCATCTCCAACAGTCCTAGTGAATTGCTCTACTTTTTCAGCCCTGCAGGATTACAGAGAATGTCCCAACTAGAAAATAAAAGTGGTTGTTCGTTCAAGCGCTTTAAATGACCAGTTGACAAGCGATGTCCTGCGGTCATACACATAGCGGCTGTCCTCTTCCAGGAGCAAAAGCAGAAGGAACATGACATGTCTACTCTATACATTAACTACATTTGAGGTGGCAGATTATAAAACGTTTTGTTTTATAGGTCATTTTGACAATGACAAATTAGCTATTTTATTATTTATTGGGATCACAAAATGTTGCATTTTTCACAGCAGAAAGTTTGACTCATCATAGTAGGTAAAGTACAGGTGTTTCTAATAATAATAACTAACAATGGCTCTGTACTTTTTAAGTAATGACGGTGTAACATTGAGTATGCACAATAGGACTCAATAAACCATCTTTATTTGTTTCTTCTTAAATGCTTTTCCTGCTGTCAAAAATGTCTTCTATAAAAAAAAGGCCTGCATTATTGCCCTCGGAGCAACTCAGGACTGTTTCTGAGCAGTGTGGCCGGCTGGTGAGAAAGGGTCAGACGGACAGAGGCAGTGTTTGTTTTACCAACCTCTTATGAGAGCTGGTTTTGGCTGGTTGAGGTGCCTGCACATATAAGCTCTTTGTGGTGTAAAACGGTCCTGGCACCGACCCCCCCCCCCCCTCCCCCTTCCCCTTCTCAAACTCCCACATCCCCGACACAGCCAGAGTGAAGCTGAATGCCAGTTTCCTTCAGGGTCTGAATGGTCAGGACAGAATTAGAAATGTAGGAACAAGGAGGAAAGGTAAAAGCACAGAGCTGATACATGAAATAAAGACATATCACACTTGAAAACATTCTTGAAGTTTTTTTTTTAAACAAAGAAAGCGTGTTGCCTGGCAGACAGACTTCTCTCAAGCCCATAAATACACAACAATATTAGTCATCAGTCAGTGATATTTTTACATTTCAGACTGTTACTAAAAGTGTTTCAAGGTTAAACATAACATACTCAGTGGTCTGACACAAGGAATAACATTTTCTTTCTACTCATAACACATGGGGAATATTTGATTTCAATATTATATAGACCATGAATGTACGTTTGTTTATTTCCAATATGAGCACAACTGCATAATCTATACACAGTCAGCTTATAACAAACAGACGCACATAAATATACACCAGCACAAACACAACACTGCCTCAAGTCTTCACCTGTCAAATGTTCATAAAACCCTGTGGATACTGATTGTGTTGAAGAGGTTGTCACTTCCTTAGCAACTGCTTGTTTGAGTCACCTGCTGGTTTCCTTGCAGTATTTATTTTTTTATTTTTTTCTGTGAATGGAACACGCAGACATGAGCAGGACGTTGGGGAGCAATCATTGTCATGATGCTGCCAAAACAAACGTCTTCGACCAGTTGCCAAGAAGACAGTGAGGTCAGTGCTCAGCCTCGGAGGAGAGAGTGGGTGGCACTGCCAAGCCCCTTTTTTTCCTGTGGCGTGTGGCATAATGTGGGTCCCTGTGTGTGTGTGTGTGTGTGTGTGTGTGTGTGTCCTTTATCTACCAGGGTACATGTAAAGTCCTCTTGTATGTGCTCACTGATTACTTGTCCTTTTTTATGAGAGGTTTCCCAGTAGGGTTCTGATGGAAAGACGAGGGGGTAGGAGCTGACATCGCAGACACGCAGGGTGGGGGTGAAGGTTATGCAAAAGAAGCATGTTCCCTCATAAAACCAATTAGTTATCCTTTGTCCTTGTGCGTGGCGGCGACAGCGATAGTGCTTGGGTGCACTCAAGTGTGCTTAGTGCTGGTTGCGATCAACCTTATTTCCTTCTAGGCAGCATGTTTATACATCAATTAAGAACTGCACTCGAGCAAATAATGGGCGTGGAAATGCTCGAGCGTCTCTCATTTTTTGTGGAAGCCACATGAAATGGAAAACATATATTTGATGTGAGTGTTTTCATTTTGAAGAATATTCCCTCCCACACCCCTCCGTCCTCTTATATTTCCATCTCTCTCTCTGTTTGACGTTCCCTCTCCATGTTCCCTGATGTTTTTGGTCGCCAGGTTTTAGTTGTCTTTCCAGATGCTGTTTCTGGTGGAGGAGAGATATAATTATCTGGGCACTTGCATATTTTTCTCCGACTGTGATCTACCCCCCCTTTTCTCTGTATTGTTGGTCACAAGACCCAATTTGTTACAGTCGTTTGCATCACCCCTCTCATCTTGCTGTGATTTTCTGTACACTGGTTGGAAGTGTAAGCGGAGAGAGATTATGCCTGCGCTGTACACGTGTAGGTATGCCCTGGGGATGTGTGTTTTCGTGTTCAAGTTGCTGTGTATCCGCACTGTCTCCTTTTTAAGCTTCTGTGGCGTGGTATATTGAGCATCTTCAGACTGGCAGGTTGTATAGATGTTGTAGGACACAGCAGTCCCCCGTGAGATCTATAATTGGGAACCTCAGAGGAGAGGGGAAAATTCGATGTAGGTTGTATTAATTCTTCCTCCTTTTATTGCATTCCTCGTTCAGGGTTCCTGTCTAATCTGTGCTAATGCGGTGCCAGAGTGCACTGGATCAATTCACTTTACTGAGAGAGCGAGAGACGAAGACAAAATGAGAGTGAGATATGAGAGACGGCGAGTTGGTCGAGGAGAGGAAAGAAATGAGCAGCGGGTAGATGAGTGTGGACATTGTGATCTTGGTTTGGTGTTGTTGTAATGAGCTCAAAGTCTAAAGGCTGATCAATCACAAGGAGACATCAGCTAAGCTTAAGGCAAGATAGTAGCCACGAATCACAAGGTCTAACCCTTGATGTTAAAGGCCTCACTGGGTCTGAGACCAAGTCTGTCGATGGGCCAACAACATGTAATGAATGCTGCTGTTGCCAATGATTGTGATAGCTAATGTTCCATTACATGTCAATAATATATACATGGCAGCATAGGAGAGACGATCCGTTGCCCTCAATCTTCTTTGTCTTTGTGAGGTGCTACAGCATGAATCAGGGTCGGAGACAGTTTTCCTTCTATTAATTCCAGTTATTTTAAGTTTCTCTCAAAATTCATTAACAATTGATCAAATGAAATAAAAAAGTTTGCTTATTATTATCCAACTATGTTTTAGTTCATTCTCACCACTGTAAACTTAGTCGACTTTAGTTTTTAAGTTTCCTTTTGTGAGTTGGTGTAAATGTAACATAGGGCATATGATATCGTCTCATATCAATCGCAGACCCCTGAATTGAATCGACTTGAAATTGTATTGTGGCAGACTTTGTGATATCAGCAAATATTGTACTTTTCTTTCTGCTTGTAATATTTTGTCTTTTTAAGCTTCCCGTAGTCTTTTTTTTTATATTCCTGTTCTAAGTTAATAACCTCAATGGTGCTCTCTTAGCGTGTTGGTTGCCATAGCTACCATTTCCTGGATAGTGTAGTATATTAAGGATGAAGTGTGTGAGTATGCTCGTGTTCATGTGTTGCATGAGTGAGTGTGCAAGTGTGTAAGTGTGTATGTTAGTTACAGTCATATGAAGGCTGCACTTTTCACAAGTAATTATAGTGCATTAGCCATTATGAGACAGAACATTTGCACTTGATTTTAAAAGTGTGGTATCGTCTGACTAATGCTATCTGACAGGACAGGGACTGAAATGTGTATTAATCAGTGTGTGTGGGCATCTTTGTGTGTTTGCATGGGTATGTGTGTGTCTGAGGCAGTAGAGGGGAACATTTTTATGCCTGCTGTATTTTGTGAGTGATTGTTGTTCACAGAGAAGTGTGCGGTGCTTCTCACATTAGAAAGAGTGGGAGAGAGAGAGAAAAGAAGAGGAGATGGGATTGTGTGCGTACAGATGAAGGATGTTTGTTTGTTGCAGTATGTGCAGCCTGCTGGCAAAAGAAATGCTTTACCAACCATAATCAGCATCCATCAGAAGCCAGGCTTACCTCTCCTACAGACAAAAGGTTAAATGCTTCACTAAATCATTTTCTTTTTGTTCTCTTTTCCTCCCACTTCATTACCCTCTCTCCCTTTTCCTTCTCCTTCAACCTAACACTTCCACTGTCCACCTTCCTTAACATTGGTTCCCTGCCTCCTAAACCATGCCCCTCCTCTCCCTCCTCTCCCTCCTCTTCCTCCTCCTCTTCCTCCAGCTGGTGGGCGGTGAGTTTGACCTGGAGATGAACTTCATCATCCAGGAGGCGGAGAGCATTGGCTGCATGGTGGACTTGCTCTCCCACTGCGAGGTGACGTGCCAGGCTGAGATCTGGAGCATGTTCACCGCCATTCTCCGCAAGAGCGTACGCAACCTACAGACCAGCACGGAAGTCGGCCTCATCCAGCAGGTGCTGCTCAAGATGAGCACGGTGGACGACATGATCGCAGGTGAGCAACAGACAGACGGAGGGATAGCTGTGCACTCATGAGCATGCAGTGATGCACATAGTGCAAATAACTGAAAGCATGGACACACAGAAAGACTCACTTCTATACTAAGCACTGTGAGATTTAAAGGAGAAGTGTTTGTGCCTCTGGGTACCCCTCCCATATCATCAGTGTATGATGTTGAGTATATAGAGACTGGTGTTGCAATGTTTTATTTAATTTTTGCCTTTCCCACTTATCCTCAACTTACTGTGACTAGGTAGTGATTTCCCACTCATAATGATTTTCTCGTTTTGCCTTTTCAAAATCACAAAACTAAAAAGAGTTTTGTTTAAAACATTTTTTAGGTTGGGGTATTTCCTAAAGTTCAGAACCAACACCGGAATATGTCTTTCACTCACTGCAGAATGTTTGTTCACAACAGAAACATTTCATGTGTGCAGGAGAGTTTGTAGTCTGCAGTCAAACATCGATAAAAACCTGCTGGTGCTGGTGCAGCAGAAGCAGAGTAATGACCTCAGTATGCTACTGTGTGGGCTGCGATTTGTACAGGTTCTTGAGCAGCCCATACACGGCCATCTCTTTACATGAACATATTGACCTTGGTTTACCTTTTAACAATGCCTCGGAGTGTGCCTCCTCTCCTTCCCTCCTCCCAGTGTCCTCTCTGTCCTCCCTACTGCCGCAGGATAATGTGGTTTATAACTTCTATGACTTATTACTGTTCACCATAGCAGAGTATATGGCACTTAAATCAATGTTCATTCCCACAGACTCTCTTTCTAAACCATAATTTTAACCATATACCACACAAAACTATTTAAAATGACCTACATGGATTGATCATGCAAAAAAAGCCCAAAAAAACAACCCCCAGAGCTTAGGGGTTTTGAATCTAGGACATTGTGTATTGCGTTTTCCTCTCATACCAAGCACCTCAGCGAGCTAGCCTTCTGCTTTATTCCCCATCGTTGGGCTCTGGCTAATGAAATATTGTGGGAACACTCTATTCATATCTCGCAGGCCTAATGGGAGAGAAGAGCCTTTGTAAGCAGATTGGCTCACTGTGCTGTACCTCTGCCATATCCTCACTGATCTGTTGTGGTTGTGTAATGTAAAAGTCAGTGAGGCAGGAAGGTCATTTTAACCAAACAAATGCCTTCTAACACACACGCGCCTTTTAATTATCTGATTAAATATTCAGAGGGAAATGTATTTTAAGCTTTGCTTTTGTCAGTTTCGTGACTTGTACTCATTAAATCAGAGCTCTTTTGCAGCCTTAGCAATGTTGCCGACAGGTTGTTACAGGGTGTTAGACTGCCTATTTACATGTGAAGATGTCAAAGAAATTCAAAAAGGTGATTTAAAGGGACAGTTCACTTCAAAATTAAAAATACATATGGTGTCAGTTGCAGAGTTTTTGAGACATTGGCGGTAGAGATGACTGCCTTCTTTCAAATACCATGGGACTGAATGGTCCTCGGCTTGTGTTGCTGTGTCAAATAAATACATTTGAAAAAGTCAATAGCAATGTCTCTTTCCAGAAATCATGACCCTGCTACTCAAGAAAGTCACAGGTCTTGTTGTGAGCAGGTTCATGAGGGGACTATTTTCTTTTCGTGTCACTCTGCTGAAAGAAGCAGTCTGTGCTTTGAGCACCACAAGCCGGGTGTGATCTACGTCTCTACAGCTGATATTTCCAAAACTTGGAAACTCCGAAATGATCGAGATGGATAAATAGAACTTCAGATAACAGGAAAAATTTAAATTTAAAATAAGATCTTCTGGGAGTTTATTGAGACCACTGACAAGCCTGTCCATGTTGTTTAGCTAATAGCTAAGAGTATATAGAATTTACTCACATTACCTGGCATATTAAGATAAATATATAATGAGACAACAGAAAAATGTGTGTTAAAACATTGGTGATAATAAAACAATAATCTAATATTGTCTTATTCTTTGTGCACGTTTTTGTTTGTCCTTGAGTCTTTGTTTGATTTATAAACTAATCTTTGAACCTGCACACCTGAGATGACAGATTTTTCTGGACATTAGAAAAAAAGCCCAGGCAATAATTACCTCCCTTTACAGCTGACAGATGAGGGAAAAACATGTGTTTACATAATGCTGTGCACGGTGATTACTATGCTCAGTGTTCAAGGTTGAAGTTTGACTCTACTCAGTAATAGATTGCACAACACTCACACAGTATACTAAACATCTCTTTTTGATGACCTCACCATATTTTGTCAGAGAAGTGTCAGTTGAGGGCTTTCCAAATCCTGGCGGACACACACACACACACACACACACACACACACACACACACACACACTGTTTCTTGCGCTCATTTTCTGCATCTGTCTCCTCAGACCTCCTGGTGGACATGCTGGGAGTCATGGCCAGTTACAGCATCACAGTGAAGGAGCTGAAGCTGCTCTTCAGCATGCTGAGGGGAGACAACGGCATCTGGGTAAGCTAGTGGGCACTTTCCAATGGAAATTGTGTGTGTATATGAGAAGGTTTTATATTAGGACTACAATGTTATGACCATAGTAATATTTTTGCAGGTACATTATTTAACAAAAAAAAAAATAAAAATCACATGCTGGATTCAGGAGATTTTTTATTTCCTCAATTTATTATTTTACAGTTACAGTAAAAGCCCCATTTCACTCTTGATTAATTCTGTGAAAAATGCCTAAATATGTAATTATTATGTCAATGTGTTTTAACAACAGAAGAGACTCGTGAAATATTTGCTGCTAAAGATATATGAGATATTTGATAATATGTAAGTATTGTACAGTTATTAACTGTTGGAGATAAATGTATTTCAAACGAGATTAATTATACAGAGTGAGTTTGTTTGTATATGTCATTAGTCTGGATATCATTTAATGTGACTTGAATAATGGAAGACAGGTGTATATTTGCATATCTATGTTTGGATTGATCTGCAAGTTTATGTCGAGACAAGAACAATTTAGCTCATGTTTTCTGTTTAATTGACATTATTAATGCAACAGAGGTTTGATTAAGTTGTCTTTGTTAGAGTGATAGCAGCATTATGAAACGGGGACAGCCTAATCACCTGTGAAGAAGAAACACTCATGAAATAGGATATAAATTCAACATTATACTGTACAACCACCATCTTCTAACCATTGAGCAGCAAGTGCCTTACTCAAGGGGCTCATTTTCTCCTCCATCCCTTCTACAAGGGTTTTTCACCAGTCAAGAAGAGACTCCAATCGGCCTTCAATCCACATCTCTGACTTTCTTAGAGACTCATCCAACCCAGAACCTTTCCTTATTGTATGTTGCCATAGGTGTATGCCTGGATTACTTTGCAGGGCAATGAAAAAAAGTTTGACTTGTTTAAACTGCTAATGAGGTTAATTGAGGAATTGAGAGTTGGGAGTGCTTATTACAAATTCCAGTTACAGTGCTACTTGTTGTCATCTTAACTGCAGCCTGTAGTTTGCTAATTGGTCCAGCTTCTAGCTTCTGGGTTTGATTGATTCGAAGTGGATGTATTAAAATTGGGGAGCTGTAGGATGGTTTTGTCAGACTCAACCTTCTCCTCTGCCATCCCTACTCACTGTACGGTTAGTGAGGCATTGTTGCTTACAAACTATATGCTGCCTTAGCAGCTGTTGGTGTCTGCTAGTTGAGTAAATATGCCCTCGTCAATCTCTCTACTCAGGCTCCAGGGAAACCAACAACAACCCCTGGTCACTGATCAGTGGTCCACAGAAAAACCATCATCTATCCCTTTAGTTCTCTCTCCCTCATCCACCTTGCCTCTATTTCCCTGTCTTTACCAATTTCTCCTCCCCCAGCAGCTCTCTCCAGAGACAGATCGATTAAGGGTTGCCATGGTGTTGATGAGGTGTTGTCGGGGGAGGGCGGAGGTGATTGAAGAGTTATTGATCCAGTGGGGTCGTGGTAGAGATGTGATGTCATACTATTTTTTTTTACAGATTCTCTCCCCTGTGCCTCTGATAGGTAGCATCTGTCACATACTAAATGACAATCACTCTCACTTTCTCCTCTCCTCTCCTCTCCTCTCCTCTCCTCTCCTCTCCTCTCCTCTCCTCTCCTCTCCTCTCCTCTCCTCTCCTCTCCTCTCCTCTCCTCTCCTCTCCTCTCCTCTCCTCTCCTCTCCTCTCCTCTCCTCTCCTCTCCTCTCCTCTCCTCCAGCCACGACATGCTATCAAGCTGTTGTCGGTGTTGAACCAGATGCCTCAGAGACACGGTCCTGATACCTTCTTCAACTTTCCAGGACGCAGCGCAGCGGTGAGACTGACATAAATATATAAATAACACACACACACCCAATTAACAAAAATTAGTCAAATTTATTTTTTGTGCACCCAAATTGCTAGAGTCCCTTGTGCAATCCTTGTTTGCAGTCAGTCAGCGAATCTTAATTGCCACTTTGCTCCACCAGTGCAATGAATTGAATGGTGAAAAGAAAGTAATGAGGGACTGAGTGTGTGTGTGTGTGTGTGTATTCTCTCCTAGGCGATAGCTTTGCCGCCAATTGCGAAATGGCCTTACCAGAACGGATTCACCATCAATACTTGGTTCAGGCAGGATCCACTCAACAACATCAATGTGGATAAAGACAAACCATATCTCTATTGGTAAGTAGATCAACATTCATCTCGACTATTACTCAGTAAATTTAAATTTTTTTACTGGGACTGATTGAACTTGAACTTGACAAACACTCCATTTTGACGAAAGCTAATAGCTTGTGTCTGAACACACACTACCCCTAAACTTGCTCTTCTACTTCTGCTATCCCCATTAATTCAACCAAAGAAGAAGCATACAGCTGAATAAAGCTAGTTCAAGCCTGTTCATGCTGGGTGTCAAAAGGCGTTATGTTTTAAGTATGAAGAAAGCGCATTGCACACACAGCATCAGAAAGCACCCATGAGACAGCTGCTCAGGCCTAATAATCGCCTACATAAGCTGTCAACACAGTACAGGGAAGTTGATCAAATACTTAGAGTACATACATGTAACCAAAGTTTCTCCTCATGATGGCTGTTAGGATGTTCAGGGAGGTTACTATATTTTGTGTATTAGTCTATTAATAGCTAAAAATAACTCAAACGTCAACAATCTTTAGAGCTGCTTGTTTTGTTTGACTAATAGTCCCAAAGCTCTAACTAGACAACGTGCAGTACTTTTTGTTTGACAATTGTGAAATAAATACATTTTTCAAATCTGTCTTAAAACAATATTCAGATGCAAACGGACATTGAAACTGATTTTTCTTGTTGCACTCATTCCTCTTGTTCATACTGACCATTAAGAGATCCCTTTCTAATGATATTTCAATGTAAATGATGGTAGGAAAAAAAAAAAGAAAAGCTACAGTCCTCCTTCTGTGCTCATCAGACTGAGTGACAAAGACAGGACGTTAATAGATAAACAGATAATGAATTAGAACATAACTTTAAATGTCATGGCACTCCATTATGAGTGTGTTGGGTGGATGCCTCTGCTTGTC
Source organism: Pampus argenteus (assembly GCA_036937835.1). Lineage (NCBI taxonomy): Eukaryota > Metazoa > Chordata > Actinopteri > Scombriformes > Stromateidae > Pampus > Pampus argenteus. Next base: position 10,964,870 of record CM072874.1, read on the forward strand.
GTGCAGCCCTGGACCTCACTGGGCCTCGCCGTTAGTTTTGTAAGTGCAAGCCGTTAGCTAGTATGAAGCTTCATTAGCTCTGACCTTTTATTTAATTGAACTCCTTTACTCCGCTGCTTGGCTTCTTTCCTCCACCTCTTCACTCCGTAATGCTAACCGCCAGCGACCTTGCGGCACCTCTCTCTCCCTTCACAGAGTCAAATTGCGATTCATTACTGACAGAGAGATTTTGTAAAAGAGCTCGTCGTCTACAGGAATGATGACACGCATCCTTATATTCTCCAGATACCATTGCAGAGATGAGCTCTGGTCATGAAAAGTGTCAGGATGTAATCCTGTTTCCTTAGTAACCGTTTGTCAGGTTGTCATGGTAAGTGGGGAACGAGAGGGAGTGTGCCCTCCTCTCACTGGCCCAGGTCTTATCATCCTCCCCCAGATGCAGCTGCTACTCCAGCCGCCTGTCTGTTACTGGCCTCCGCTGCTCCTTAAAGACCATGATAACACGCTGCTAACATGTACCATGCATTCTCTTGAGAGGAATTTATATCTGCTTTCTGGCCCTGCTACGTGTGTGATCCTTTTAGTCCTATTTTAGTAGTGAAATCTTTTAGTTTCATGAAGAAGCTTAGCTGTGATGCTGGGTTTTACATGGAGGTTACGAGAGTGGTAAGAGAAACATTAAGAGGGAAAAATAGAGAGAGGGGGATTAGCAGTGTTTTTCCACAAACCTGTGATCAGGGACCCCTGGTGTTGCTGCAAAGAAAACACTTTAAAATTCAGCTTTTTCTGACTGGTATTGCTTTAAATGACGAGATTCATGAAGGTGAACGTTAGTCTGCTTTTATTTTGGTAGGCAGGATTTTGTTTGGTACAATTTATAAAAAAAAGGTTGACTTGCTTTTGATGTGAATGACCTTTTGCAGTTATTGAGGTAGCCTGCAAAAAACAAAAGAACATTATATTGTTTACAGTAAAGCAGGCTTGACAAATCAAATCAGACAACATAGTCAAGATGTAATTTATTTAACAAATGTTTGCTTTTACTTTAGAAACACTTTTTTTGTAATACATTCAAAAAATGTCAAGTCATTCAGTTTCACTAACATCTAATGGAACGCCTCAGCGAACACTTGAATTTGCACTATTCATCAAGAAGTGCTATTATTAGTTTTAAGTGCTATCAAACATTTTGTAACTGAAACGGTTATTTTCAAACACGCGCTTGAATTATTAAAACACTGAAGTATTTGCAACTCTCTCTGATTCTCCTGCAGTTTTCGCACCAGTAAAGGAATCGGTTACTCTGCTCACTTTGTGGGAAATTGTCTCATTGTAACATCGTTGAAGTCAAAAGGAAAAGGCTTCCAGCACTGTGTGAAATACGATTTCCAACCTCGCAAGGTAAGACTTGAGAAAACACATGCACACATAACCAAATAACTCCAAATCATGTTTAGCCAGTGTAGAGTTTGGTAACCTTGTGCCACAGCGTGTTGCTGCTTCCTCTTCCTGTCCATCCTTGCACTCACTAGGAGTGTTGAGTTTAGATAAAGTCTGTCAATTAAAACCTGCACCCTGTCCCTCTACCGCACTGTCAGCATTATGTTGCTGTCCTGCACACAAACACACACTCTTGCATGCACATGTAAACGCGCACACACATTCACTTGACGAGATGGCCTTCTGCCGTATTTGCTGACCCAGTAGAATCACTGCACTGCCTACACATAGTTCCCAGTGGTTCCATTTGATCAATTTATAAGTCACCATGTCTCATAGCATTTTGTCTACTATGTGTTATTATGTGTGTGTGTGTGTGTGGGTGTGTGTTTGTGAGAGTGCTTGTATGCACGTGTGGTGTTGTCCACTTGCCAGCTAAGCATACATCAGCAAATTTCTAGCTTGTCCTCCTCCCCCCGCAGCCCCCATTAAGTCTTTTCTCCAGGGAATCTGTGTACATTGTCACCAGGGATAAATGCTTTCTAATCAAGACACACACAGACACACGCGCGTTTACACAGTCGTGTTTTCATCAGTCCAGAGGAAATTACCTACATTCTTTTCCTGGAGACTAACCTTAAAATAACCTTAAACTTACCTTAACGTTAAACCAAGTCGTCACTTTAAAATCAATAATTAAAATAGTTAAGTGGAACAGATTTACTACAGCGTGATGAATACATGGTACACACACACACACATATATATACATACATGCAATCATACACATATACATACGCATACACACTATTAGCATGTAAATATGAGCAAAGAGGAAGGTTTGGAAGATACTTTTTGGCAAATGACTTAATTTAACATGTTGTGATCTGCCATGTTAGCTAACCCTCCCACAAAGAGCTAATACTGTTGAGGGAGCATTCTCAGTAAGACATGAACCAAGCCAGACAAAAACATACAGTAATCTACAAGAAAATCTAAAATTAATCATTATGCAGGAGAATGTTTTGATAAATAGTTTGTGTTGATAGAACAACAAATTCTATAGTGAGAACACACCTGACACAGACTTGGGATTTGGCAACCAAGTGTACCAATTTACAAAATAATATACAAAAACATCAGTCAGGGTGAAAACTGTAAGGCAGGCAATGTATGACAGGTTTATTTGTATAGCACCTTTCATAACATAAGCAAATAAAACACAATAAAAATGAATCAGGTAAGATGTGCTACTATTTACACAAAATAATACCAGAAAAAAGTTAAAAGACACTGTAGTTCTCAATCAACAGTTCACTTTCAAATAAAGGAGCTCAAGGGAAACAAACCTCAGTTTGTGAATTGTTGGATGTAAATCATTTTTTTGTTTTTGTTTTCTTTTCTTAATGTGTTTTTGTATTTTACAGTGGTACATGATCAGCATCGTCCACATCTACAACCGCTGGAGGAACTCTGAGATCCGTTGCTATGTCAATGGTCAACTGGTCTCCTATGGTGATATGGCCTGGCACGTCAACACCAATGATGTAAGTGCACTGATGTTACATTATTACAGAGGAATATATGAAAAAAATTTAATATTTTAGAAAAACACACTGGAGCCAAGTAAGAAACTGTTTCTGACATGATGATGCAGAGTTAATTATTAAACTTCTGTAAAAAAATAAAAAATAAAAGCCAAATTTCATTGTTCTTTAATACTATTTATTTTAATGTCATACTGTATGTTGCTAACAGCTTCATTTCCAAACAAAAGCTTTTGTAACAGCCTCAGAAATCCAGTATTGGTCTGGCTCTACTTTACGCTTCCCTCCAATCATGGTATTGGCAAACATTTGAAGTTCACCCCATTTGTCAGGCTTGGCAGAGTTGCTCCTGGGCCTTATTCCAGCACAGCTCGAAACTCCAACTTCCAACTTGTCCATTTAGCAGGGGACAGGTAGCTTGACCTCTTAGTGGCAGCAGAACCGTCATTACACTTTCTTCCTGGTTGGCTCTTGACATTGCTGCAATTACTGACGGCTGGTGTTATTCTTGAAAATTCCTTGGCTTTGGTTTAAAATGTCTTATAGTTCAAGTGACTGACTGACAGTCGTGTGAGAAAAGAAACATACAGTACACAAGCAAAAGAACAGGTCTTACAATTGTGATGCGATTGTGTGGCTTGTTTTATTTTAAAAGCTGAAGATTTATTTCATCAATTTGAAGAAACAGAATAGTAAAGATCTCACTGTGATAAAAGATATCAGCGGGAGGAGTAGAGTAGAAAGGCGAGTAGACACAAAATATAATAGCAGGTGGCATAGTTACAACGGAGTGATTAGAAAAGAGCAGTTATCGAAGGTTCAACTGTTTTTCACCATCCCCTGTGCCCATCACTACAGAATGCTATGAACATATTAGTGAAAATGAATAATGATTCGACATTAGATTGTTTTTTGGCCTTTATTTAAAAGTTGAAAGTGCAGAGAGACAGAAAACAGGGGTAGAGAAAGGGATATGACATGCAACAAAGGTCCACATCCCTGAATCGGACATAGCAGACTTGTGGTATGTATCTTAAATAGAGGGTATGTGCTTTTTGTGATTTTCAACCTGCTCTGAGTGCTTTTATTTGCAACGTTACCTCTCCTTGTGATGACATCAGCATCAGGTTGTTGCTAGGTTCATTCCACTGGCTGTTAGCATTGTCCACTTCAAGTAAAGAACAAGAAAAAAAGTGAAATCCTAATGCTACTATTGTACCCTCTCGAGCTGTTGGAGCTGTGCTCATGGGGAGGGCTAAAATGGCCTGTTTCAGACAGAGAATTAACTGCGGGGCTGCATATTCAGGCAGTATAGACAAATGGGGAGTTTGTTGAACTATAAATTAGCAAAGATATTCCAGTAGAGCCCCAGAATAATAATATAGACCTAGAAACTAGTTCTTATCAAATCTGTTCCGAAACTGGAAAACACATAATGTACACAAGCTGTGATGGGGGGACCTATGTCTTACAAATTCAATAAAGCTATATCGTGTTACTTTTAACTATACTATGTAATAATTAATAAAAAAAATCGTTACAAAATTTCCTTTGCATGTAAACGTCATGTTTGCTGTCTTTTTTCAGAGCTATGACAAGTGTTTCCTGGGTTCATCAGAAACAGCAGATGCTAACAGGGTGTTTTGCGGTCAGCTGGGAGCCATTTATGTATTCAGTGAAGCTCTCAACCCAGCTCAGATCTTTGCCATTCACCAGCTTGGCCCAGGATACAAGGTACATGTACTATCTTATCACGCACCATACTGTATATATTCATATTCACTGCATGCATTACAGTGCATCAATGTCATGCACGATTTGGCAAATGGAATATCCAGGCAACCTTAGGATTGCATTGTCAATATTACTTACCGCAGTCTTTGCCTGTTCACATTAACAACTAGAAGTACTTGAGACCATCAATCATTCTTGGGCTGTCAATCATAAAAAGAAATAGCCTGTACATTGGTGCCAGGGTGCCCTTGTGGTTGGTATGTTGAGGTTTTTGTTGTCAGTTAATATATATGGGACTTTGGTTATTGTTGCTTGTGCCCATTTTCAACAGTCCAGGTGAACAGAGAGACATTCTGTGCAGGAGAGGCAGAGGTAGCAAAATGTAAAACATAACTTCACACTCACAACCTTGATGCAAACTTTATGGAACACATTTTATTGTCCAAAACCAAGCTTTTGACAGGGGGAGCTGTCTTAATCTAATAGGTGCAGGAACATTTTTGCATGTTGATTCATTCTCTGCCTGTCAGCCATAACATCACCTCCTTTGTATGCAGTTCTAGTTCTGTTTCAGGTGAGTCCAAATCTCAGCAGCAGATCATGATGTGTGACTGTGAGACATGTTGTGATGTAAGCGAGGGCCAAGGCTGCAGTCACAACCCACTTTTAGATTGCTTCAGGCTTATTGCCTGTACTCCAACTTTTTTTTTGTAAAGTTTACACACTAATGTGCAGAAATACAAGGCTGGAAATGGGGGAATCATAGTTTAAATAGATGGAAGCAGATTGAGATAAAAGGGGCACAACGTAAAAGTCTGTCTCCTGGGAATGTCATCACAAATTGATGATGTGCAGCAGTTTGAAAGTATCCATGGGTAAAGATTGCCTTTAAACCCCAAGTCTAGACGCAGAACTTTGTTTTCCTCTGATAATAAAAAAATATTCAAATGAGGCTTTACAGTGTTGGGTGTTGAGCACTGATAGCTTTAGAAATCACCATATCTGCCTTTTAGCCTGGCTAACGGTGACCACAAAAAATGCTGCAAAACCTTGCCAGCTGTCTGCTTCGTATTTTGGCAGACTTGCACACCTCGGGCCACTTACAGCTTGTTTATGAAGGTGTCCAAAGCTGTTCAAAGATTTCAGCACTATGAGACTGCACGGATATCTGATGTGCTGCTGATGTGCATGAACAGCTGTTGGTATTTTAACAACTCCTTAGAAATAATACTGAATCAGAGATTTGCTTTAATTGGCAATGCTTGTTAAAGTTATACTGATAAAGAAACATATTGTCAACATGCAGAGCACATATACTGTACATTGTATGACCCATGTTGCTTTGTCTTATAGGAGCACTGAATCATACATGTGACAGTTCACATCTTTCTCTTTTTCATCTTCTATCTCACAAACGCTCTTATGATATAACATTTGTCTTGGTATGGAAAAGAGTTCTCACATCTTCCTCCTAATGATCAATGCTTGAGGTTTGCTGTTTCTCTGCCATGAATACAGATTTCTCTCTCTGTCACAGCCCAGTTTCCTGAGGCTGATCAGTCAGATGATTGCATCTCTGCATGGCGCAAAATGGGCTTCTCAGATGCCCAGAAGAGACCATTAAATGGCTCAGTTGTTTCAAAGCCGCAGGACTCGGCTCTGGTATTGTAATGATGAGTATGCAGGTTTTTTTTCGGTCGGCTAAAGGAGAACGCCACTGGGACTCAGCTTGTGTCACACAGCTTCCTGTCTTAATGCGAATATAGGCCGGTCCTTGTTCTCATGACTTCACACAAATGATGATGTGTGTATATGACAAGCTCCTGGAGTCTTGCGTAATCGGTGGAGAAGAGAACTGTATCTATGTATATTATACAGTATGTGTGTGTGTGTGTGTGTGTGTGTGTTTGTGTACGTATGTGCGTGTGTGTGTGTACGGGTGCATGCACGTAGCTGAATGTACCTCTCGGTCTCAGCCACTGTCAGTGTTATTGTTCAATAATGAGGAGCAAAAAGCAGATAGACACTCTGCTCGCTATGCTAAACAAGCCTTCAGCACAGTGAGGGTGTTCAAGGTCTTCTCACTCGGAGCGGTGTGTGTACTGTGTGCGTGTGTGTGTGTGTGTGTGTGCATGTGTGTGAGTAGTTCAGTGCTTCCATGTTCTCCTAATGACAGAAGTAGATGAAACATAACATTTTGTTTTCTGTGCAGGCTAAAGTCGAAAGAAAACACTAGTGTTTCTTTTGTTTTATTGTTTTTTTTGTGTGTATGGGCTGTCATTCATGTGTTGTTGAGTGTGTTGCTGGTTGCACTCCTCATCAGGAGCCCAGATGTCCTCATTGCAGAGTGCTGCCAACAATCTGGCCACAACGTAATTAATGAACCGTGTGAGTCTATCTGGACACCTGTATTGTCTGCCTGTGTGTGTGTGTTTTTGTATGCACACTTTATGCATGTATTTGTCAGGTTTCATAATGGCATTATTGAAGGTCCTTTTGTTTCCTGCATTTTAATATTGCACTTTAGAGAATTCTATTTCCTAAAAACACTGATTTTTGTAGGCTTGAGTATCAAACCTCGCCTCTACTTCGTAGCTTTTCTACTAAGATGTGTTAATAGGACTGATAACCTGCGCTGAGAGTTTTATTTAAGTGTACTAACTGTGGTTTCCTCTGTTAAATGTAGCTATACTTTATGTATAAATACAAGTTTATATTTCACAATATAATATAAGGGAATTTAAAAATTAAAAAGTGTTCAAGTAACAAATCTGCAACATATAGAACATTTTAAATTGTACCTAGGTGTAGATTTGTAAAATTATTTACTTTACCTAAATCATTTGCCAATATAAGTTTTATTCAAACATGTGGAAAACTCATTTTGGAGAACCGGTCTTTATTTAGCAGGAGATGCAGGGAGGCACAGGCTGAACTGAAAGGAGCAGATGTGTGTCTGCTGTTATCACTGCTGGCCAGTGTCGTATCTGCAGCTGTCAGGTATGGCACGGATGGGAGTTGTTGCTTTCATTGCTCTGTGTGTGGCGGTTGTGTAACCAGGTAGAGGGACATATGTGTTCAAGCGCAGCTGTGTAAAGTTTGACTCTTGTATGTTTCTCCTGCTTAATACTTTAAAGAGTCAGGAAAGCTCTTTTACACGTACTCCCCCGTTTAGCACAGCAACATGAATACAAGCTCACATGCACACACCTACTATATGTGTATGCACACACTTACTGCACCATAATAAATATGCTTACCTTGCAAAAAAATGTGCATCTTAATAAGTATATTAATTTTGCATTCAAGCTATTCAGTGTTTTTCTTGTATGCAGTGAGCTCACTAACCTTCAAATTGAACCAAAGGGCAATTTATTTGTGTTTGTGATTGATTATCCCTGCACATGGCTGCAACATTCTGGGTTACTTTAAATGGATACGCTTTTTAACAAAGCTGTTTAATAAATAAGCTTTTTAACATCGGGTCACAAGTTCTTTTCTGCCCAAAACATTATGTTCTAAGGTAAAAAAAAAACATGCTGTTCTAAAGTAATTACTACTAAATACTTTTGCCAATAATGTTTTGTTAGCAAGAATATGTGTGTGGTCTTTTTTTCTTTTAAATAATTACTATCAGCACCTCCTCTATTGATTTTTACAAGCAAACATTTTGAGTCTAAAGTGACTCTGATTAGTCATTCAGTGGAAGCAAGGAGACTGTCAGGGTAAAGGTGTGTGTAATCAGCCCTTTGACTGGGATAAAGATGTTACACACTGTGGAGAGGCTTGTACAGGGCACTCTTTGCTTCAGTGTGAAATTTTGTGCACCATGGATAAAAATGCTCAGAGCACATTTTCTACAGCAGACCTCAGATGAAAGGTTTAAAAGAAGACAGGCCTGCAGGTCTGTGAGCAGCCTGGGGCTTTCCTGTGCAGTCAGGCTGAGCAAGGCACCTGGGGACTCAGATGCTTGGAGAAGAGAGCACCCCTCCTCTGGAGCTGCTGCAAAGGGTAGTAGAGCAACTGACTGGCCTTTCATCTGTGAGGCTTTATATGTTCATGTGCATCAGCAGGGCTGCAGGATCTCAAAGACCTGTGCAGACAGTCAGTAATAGACAGATGCGCACACACACACACACACACACGCGCGCGTGTGCAACCTACGCTTCCTACAATTTCTGCATAGACAAAAGAAATTAGTTTATATTTCTAATTTTTCTTTATGCTAGTAGAGAAAAATGGGTGTCTGTCCTTGTTCTAACATGCTTTACATTTCTTTATATTTACCCCAATTTAACCTCTTTATGGATGAAAAAAAACAGAAAACTGTTCATCGTAAAGATATTTTAGACTTCAACAGGACAAAGGTCTAGTAGCTTTTGGAGGCTTAAGTTTATGTTATTTGCTGGACATAATATAAAATAGAGGAATTGAATAACACAATTGCAGTGTGTGTCTGTACTTCTTGTTCGTAGATTACAGAGGGAGAAGATAAATTTGGAGTACTGAGTGCATCTCTCGCACAACCACTCCCCCTCTCTGTCTCTTATTCTGGACTAATTGAATTAGTGTCCGGGTTAGTGCTGTGTTCATTAAGCTAATGCTGTGTTGTTTACACACGGCTTATGCTGCAATTAAGCTGCCTCCATTTTGGGTGTTGAACTTCTACTCACAGACACAAATGCCATCACACTCCCCTTGTTTCTGAACACGGCATTTGTTTCTTTGACTTAAAGTCTTGTTTGACTTAGATGTCCTCTGACATCCTTAACTGCTACCCTTCTTTCTCCACCTCTGCAGAGCACTTTCAAGTTCAAGTCAGAGAGTGACATCCACCTGGCGGAGCACCACAAGCAGGTGTTGTACGATGGCAAGCTGGCCAGCTCCATCTCCTTCACCTACAACGCCAAGGCCACAGATGCCCAGCTCTGCCTGGAGTCGTCGCCCAGGGAAAACTCCTCCATCTTTGTCCACTCACCACATGCGCTCATGCTGCAGGTCAGTCTGGATGGATATCTCTGAGTGGTTTTTCGTCTCTAGTCTGGCTCCAGATCTCTGAATCACCATCCACATCTCTAATTTGTTCAGTAATTCAAGTATGAATGATTGAGGTGAAATGACATGGCAGTTTAGTCTGATTATCAGGCTAGTTTGTCACACGGGCTGACTCACACCCGGCTCAATAGCATTTGTGAAAAATGCTATTGAGACTGCAGATGTGGGTATTGGCACATTACAATAATGCAGACATTAGTTAAAGAACAGAAAATACAAAATGCACCTCATGGGAGAGACAGTTGCTACCGTATCCTGAAGTAAACACCAATATTCTGAAGCACACAAAACTCTCAAAGTTGATTTAACTCTCTCTTTTCAAGGGTCCTTCATTCAAGGCCGGTAGGGCCCTACTTTGCTAATGTGGTTTTTATTTGTGTCTAATCATGAAGACATTCCACTACAGTGTTCCACAAATACACTAGCAATTCAGGCAGTGATTCACTATACAAAGGCAGGAAGTGAGTTATATTGTATTATAGTTATTCTAGTTAGTAGAGGTCACACAAGTTCAGTGAGTTAAGGCAACATAATAAGGCAGCTTACAAAAAGGTACATAGTTGCCATCTACAGTGGCAAACAATATGTACATCCATTGTGACATCAGGTTAGTTGTATCATTATTAACAAATATAATCCTAATATTTTATTTTATTTTATTTTATTTTATTTTATTTTATTTTATTTTATTTTATTTTATTTTATTTTATTTTATTTTATTTTATTTTATTTTATTTTTCCTAAAAATCCTATATTCAAATTGAAACTATTGTCTAATTTTTCTTTGGCAGTCAGTGAGTGTGTGATTTTGTCTGTGTGTACATACATAGTATGTGTCACTGTTAACAGTCCATCTCTGCCCCACAGGATGTGAAGGCCATTGTTACCCACTCCATACATAGTGCTATCCACTCTATAGGAGGCATCCAGGTTCTGTTCCCACTCTTCGCTCAGCTGGACTACAAACAGCTCAATGACAGCTCAGTGGACACCACAGTCTGGTGAGTGGGCAACAAAAATAAATGCAATCCAGCGGCTGCCTGGAAAGTAGTGATATATACAATGTACATCATTTGTAGCACAGTAAAAAGGTTAAAGCATGGAATAATGCATGCTTTGTTGTTTAACGTGCAACATCTACTGCAGCTGATCCTGGAATGGACCAGGAGACAAACAAGGAAAAGGGAAAGGAAGTGAAAAGGAGACTGTGAGCGACATTAGTAAAGGATGAATCTTCTATGAGTGAGAATTATCTTCTATCTGGAAAACTAACCTTATACGCTGCAGGCTAGAAATAACTGATCATAAGAGCAGATTATATAAAAGTAAGTGGAAGGAGAGTTATGTGTTTTTTTCCTGGAGTGATGAGCAGGGTTTAGACAATCAGAGTCTGCTTACTTCTTGCTCCAAGATTGTCCTGATATCACTCCATCACACGAGTCTTAATGCAGTTACAGCACATACAGTATCAGGAAGCATATCCACATCATTACTGTTCGTCAAATATCATCAGGAAAACATGATAAGAAGCGAAAATTCAACTGCTTATTAAAAATAAAACATAGGGAAGGTGTATTGTGGGTGTGGAGAGATGACGCAGAGACATAAAGTAGATTTTCTCTCAGGACTGGAGGCAGACAGGAAATAAAAACTTGAATTATTTCAAAAGAGAGCAGAAAGTCCTGCCAACCCTAACCATTTTCTGATGTAATCTAATAATGGTATGTACAATGTGCAATGTGTATGTTACAGTGCTACTCTGCTGGCTTTCCTGGTGGAGTTGTTGAAGAGCTCAGTAGCCATGCAGGAGCAAATGCTGGGAGGGAAGGGATTTCTGGTGATTGGATACCTGCTGGAGAAGGTCAGTGAAAGATGTTATATTTATTTGTTGTTGTAGTAGCATGGGAGAGTAACCTTATCATGACCTCGGGAGTTTTTATAAGGCTCATAAATCCACCAGATTTATAATGCGTATGCAACTACAGCGGCCGTATTATTTTAATGGTGCTAATTACTCTGTATTACAAGAGCTGAGATTTACATGTTTAAAGTACATATGTATTACTTTAGTTTTGTATTGTTTTTTTTTTTTTTCCTAATTATAGTGTAAAATAATACACTCTGCCACAAATGTACACAAAGAAGAAGAGAGAGAAATCACATGATTTCATATCACACACATTTTCTAGCATCACAGGTGTAGCTGTTGGTGTAAATTACTGACTTTACACCTTTGGCAACCAGGTGTACACTGACTGTGCTGTAAGCTGACAGCTTCTCCTGACAAAGTAAACTAAATAAAACCCATTTAATTAAAATGAAGCTATTTGTATCTGATCAGTATTTGGAGTTGATGTGAAGAAAATTATAATCACTTGAAATATGCACTCATCGTAGACAAAAAGAACACACACACCACTTCTATATGGTGCTCTCTGCCTGTCTCTCTGCTCTTTCAATGTTGTCATGTTGCATAATGATTCAGTATAGTTAAATCCCTGCTGATATTTCCAACCTTGTGTCCAGTCATCACGAGTCCACATCACCAGGGCGGTGCTGGAGCAGTTCCTATCCTTTGCCAAGTATCTGGATGGTTTACCTCATGGAGCGCCACTCCTCAAACAGCTCTGTGACCATGTCCTCTTCAACGCTGCCATCTGGATACACACTCCTGCCAAGGTCTGTTTATTTGTGTGTATCTACTGAATGTGTGTGTGCTTGTTTTTTTTTCTTTCCTGACCTTACTGAAAAAAAGATAAGGTGATGGTTGCAATAAGATACTGAATGACTAATAGACTCAGAACAGGCATGATAGAATAAAAAATAGTGAGAGAATATGTTTTCTGCTTATAGTTTGCAGGAGGTTTTGTCTGAATGAAGTAAAATTGAAAGAAGCAAAGGACATAAAATAAAGAAGGAGGGACTGACATCCTTAGTGACCATTGCCCTTTACAGTAATATAATAAAGGAGGTTGCAGGGCCTGCATGGAAGGCGGAGCCAGCACATCACACACAGAAAGAATAGAACAAGCAAGCAAAGGCAACAAAGAGAAAAAGTGACATTTGAAAATGACCCTAGGACAAGACAGAGATGTGCAGTTCCTCTTTCTCACTCTGAAGTAGATGTGAGTGTTCCTGGCGTTCCCCGCAGGGCCAGTCAGCTCTTGCCTGCATTATTTTCAAAACTTCCTGACTCCCTGTCTTTTCCCCATCTGACCCTGAGATGTAATTGGCTCCTGGGTGCAGCAGTGTCGGTCTCCAGGGCGTGTTGAAGTTAAGACGGAAGAAACGCGACTGAGCAGTTGCTGCTTCTGCTGCTGCTATGGAACAAATGCACAGGGGAATTAGGAGGGTGTGAAAGTGAAAGAAAGAATCCAACACATAATAATAAATACATCAACCTCAGTTGACATGAAACAGATTAAACTGGCTAGACTTTGTGATTGCCTATCAAGTTTTTACCTTTAATTGAGTGCCAATACAAAAAAAATATAACAATGAATTACCAGTAAACATTAGCACAATTCAAAAGGTTCATAATGAGAACAAGGGAAGCATAATAAATGTACTGAGCAGCAACACACACAAAAAAAAATCTCTTAATCCTTTAATCTTTACTTCCCCATGTACCATTCTGCCTCCCACTGAGCTTTATTATTTTCTACTTCTCAGTGTATTATCATCACCTTCATTATTGGCAATATAGCCTTGGTCATATTCAGAAATCATATCTGAACTTCATCTCCCACCTCTCATACCGTCTCCCCTGCTCACACTGAAAGTAAAGAGCCTGTTTTCTTTATCAAGCTCTTTTGGTAAACATAATCCTTTCAGAGACGGAGGAATGTTTGTTACAGCTTAATCTTGCAACAGTGCAGCCCAAACTATTGTGTCATCTATGATCAAGGATTTTCAGGCTTTCCTGCAGTTGATCTCACTCCAGATATACACATCGATTCAATGTGTAAAAAGTGTAATGTAATGAAGGCTATTTAAGCCAGCTGAGTGTGCTCTCCATTCTCGACAAGCTGTGATGTGGTTTGGTCAGGCCACGGCACTCTGCTAATTTCATCCGCTTAAACAGAGCTACCTCGTTAAGGCTACTCCTTTGCGTCGTGGTCACTGTAATGAGCTCAGAGATTTGCGAGCCTGCAGCAGAGTCGAATCTGTGTCCGGGGCGATGGAGAGAATCAGTTAAAGGAATATTAAGAGAGGGAAAAAGGGAACAGAAGGAGGCACTGAAAGAGGGAAGGAGCAGATGAGCACTTGGAGAGCACCGTATTTAAATGTCAGCGCTGCTCATCACATGGGGCTTGATGGCTTCAGGTGCAGAAACGTCAAAAATAACACCAAGCAGAAAACAGTGGTGCGTTTGCTGGAGGGAGGTTTCCTCTCATCCCCCTGTGGCTGCCTTCTTGTAATAAAACTACATTTTGTTTAAACAGCATACACGCACATATATGATTTGTTTCTCCCCAGCAGGCATCTGACCCATTTTGTATTTATCTATTGACCTGTGTGTGTGTATATGCACTTATATGTACCATATGCATGTATACGCAGGTGCAGCTTTCCCTCTACACATACCTGTCATCGGAGTTCATCGGCACTGCCACCATCTATACCACCATCCGCCGCGTAGGCACTGTCCTGCAGCTGATGCACACACTTAAGTACTACTACTGGGCCATCAACCCGCTGGAGTGCAGTGGAATCACCCCCAAAGGTCTTGGTATGTTCACACATGCACACAATTTGCACTCAAACACACACAAAGGTAAGAAGAAAGTAAAAAATAGAAACAGGGAACAATGAGAGTCCCCTCCACACTTCTAATGAACACCAATACAGATTTAAAGATACTATTACTGACCTCTCATCTATTGTATATTACATGTACGGCAATATGGTCTATCTACATTACTTGGTTTCTTTCTCTGTCTTTTCTTCTGCACATTCACTTACCGATACAGTACATTTACAGTGCGTACACATGTATATACAACATAAAAACAATAAGCGCACACACCTACTCATCCTGTTTGCCCACCTTACCCACCCCATTTGATACCTCACAAGGCTTAAAGGTATTTTAATGAGGCATTTATTAACGAATACAGTGATAATGTCATTTTCTACTACACATAGAATATGTGTTTATCATCATCTATCTATTCATCTTCTGTGGTTATAATGTATAGGGACGCAGGTGGCTGGAAGTGCCATCAAAGGACTATAACATATAAAAGCATTAACCTGCCCTGTATATATATATCTACCTGATGGACTACCTTGATTTAACCCACATAAACAAGCATAGAGCATACATAAAGGCTATTGAGACTGAGTGTGATATCTGACAATAAAAAACACTTGAGCTGACTCAACCTGATACAGGATTTCATTAAATCAGCAACTCTCTTAATGGTAGCTGGTGTCTCTCCATTAGTGCAATGTACAGATGCAACAGACCTTTTAGACCCTTTAAAGCCAAAGACATTACTAGATGAATACTTCCATTGATTAATATATAAAGCATATGCGTTTTCCATCTTTAAATATTAATCGTCTTGCCCACAATTATGCCTGTGCTAGTGTTAAGAGGATCTTAACCTCCACATAAGTCATATTCCAGTAATATATTCAAACTAAATGTTCATTATTTCTAAATCCATACAATTATTGTCACCTGCACGCACATGTTGAAGATTCCTTAATTGCTTTTAAAACAAACCTTCTCCTGTGGAGCTTTAACTTAGCCTGGGAACCGGACGAATCTGCAAACTCATGTTTTATTTTCTCTGGCAGATGCGTCTGGCCCCCATCCTGTTCAGGGCGGTCAGCTCCTGGGTCCATCACAACCATTTATCTATATATATATATATATATATATATATATAGGGGAGGCTTGATAGGTTTGATATGATGACTGTACAGAGGAGAGCTGTTCAAACATTTTGGTAAATAACGAAAATGGCTGCTGCTGATGCGCCTGTTGAATCCACTATCACGACAGTATTAAAGCAACTGGACGGTATTTGTCAAAAAGAAGAACAAACAACTGCACTTTAAGCTTTCGTTGATAAGAAAGATGTGTTTGCAGAATTTCCGACAGGATTTGGCAAAAGTAATTTACAATCAGCGTTACATCACATGTTTCATTGCTCTGATTTGTTTTAGGTCTATTCAATTGCATCCACAAGCATTTTGATCTGTGTTGTTGATAACGGCCCTTGCAAATTGAAAATTAACTGACAGGACGAAATAATAAAACTAACAATGCCAGGTTAGTATCAGCTAACATTTCACCCCTGTCATTAAAATGTAGAGTAGGTAGTTACTAGCTAGCTATCATACTAGGAGGGCAATTTTTGCCTAGTTTTGCTAGTTTTTTTTATCTTGTGACTGAAAATAGACCCATGAAGACCTGAAGTCAATCACTACAGTAATGAGTAGTTAGCTGAATGTTTAATGGCTTTGAATGGATATGTTAAAGTACAAAAACATCTCATTTGAGGTCAAATAATTATGGCTTCATTAAAGGAAAATACAAAAATATATATTTGATATGTGGAATGCATATAATTTTCCTTTAGAAGAATAACATGTGGTCTGTGCAACAGAAATATTCTTTTTATTTTGTGCCTAAATACATCCTTCTTATGAATGCAGCATATTAGAAACACAACCATAAGAGATGTGTCCATATTATGAAACAGTCCTTATTCCTGATATAACACGATCAGATCTTCTATTTTCACTGTCTGCTTCTGTAACTGAGCAGACATCAGTGTTAACACGGCCGCTGTAGCCACAACATCTGGGCTTCAGAAATGTTGGTGCAGGCCTTTCACTTTAATCAACCTTTTCATCCTTGGACCCTCCACTGGGATGAGTACACATCCCGTGTTGCCATAGCAACAGACACGTTTGATTGGCGGATCCAAGGGAGCTTTTAGAATTTGTAATCAAGTGGCTGCCCGGCTTGCTTTCTGTTGGTGATATTGCTGTTTGACTGTTGGGATTCAGGCCCATAAAGAACCGCTGATAATGGTAGCAATTAGCCTCAGACACGTACTTAATGGTCTTTCAAAGCTAAAGGCTGGCTAGTTGGTTTGGAAGTATGTGTGTATGTGTTCTTGAGTATACTATAAGAGTGTGATATGCATTGATGGAATTCAT
Organism: Pampus argenteus; assembly: GCA_036937835.1. Taxonomy (NCBI): domain Eukaryota; kingdom Metazoa; phylum Chordata; class Actinopteri; order Scombriformes; family Stromateidae; genus Pampus; species Pampus argenteus. The sequence goes on from CM072874.1 coordinate 10,981,828, forward strand.
TTTCATAGTAATGGACTGATATTTTAAACACACACAATGAAGTTTGTGCATGAATATATATTGAATTGTGCTCCAGTCTGAAGTAATACGGCTGAATCCAACTTGCAGATGTTTTTTTGCATCTTTATATTATATTTTGTATATTTCTCCTCACAAGAAATGTTTCCATTTGATGTTTCATTCATTTTGTTGGTTTCTGCTGCTGGAAAATTGCTTTCAGGGCCACAAAAAGGGAGAGCGTGTACTGTACCTAATAAAAAAAATACACCTAAGGCCTTTTTTCACTAGTCAGGTGCATTGCTTCTGTTACTACATTATAATACAATGGAGACAATGATAGACAGGCAGAGTGAAACAAGATTGTCGCTAAAAGAAATTAAAAATGACATAAAGGTTTAGACATAATATTTATGTGCCTGAGTTTTATCAAGCTTTTTAAATTGAATAAAACATCACTAATAGCATCATTATTATTATTATACCACTCATTTGTTTTTCCACAACAACGGGCTAAAACAGGTGAGTCAGATTAGGCTAAACGCAGCGCAGGAGGGAAAAAAAATAATTTTAAAGAGTAAAAGACGATAATTAAAGCCGCCCATGAGAAGAAGTTTAGATGAATGTAAGCCTTATTCAGATCTTCTGTTAACAAAAGACCCTGGCGCACCCATGCACTTGTTTGACACAGAGCTGCTGCGCAATCATGATGGATGGTGAGTGTCACCAGTCCACCAACGTGTACCAGCATGACAGATAAGGATGATTGATCAGAAAGGATTGCTTCAGTGACATATTTTTGCTTTGTGAAGAGCAGGTGTTTTATGTTTACCTTAGCTTACCCCTGCTGGCTAAGCAGTTAGATATCACTTTAAATGTTCAGAGTGGATTAGGAGCATTTTATTCATCTTACAATAAATACTTTTTATTGCACTTGCAATATTCTCCCTTTATAGCTTACATAAAATAATTCTGAACATCCTGACACAGCAAAGTGTGCTTTGTAATCGCAACAAACCTCCATTGGAAATGTTGAATTTAGATGCAAACGGGAAGCTTGTGAGTTTTATCGCGTATTGAGTGTTTGTTAATGACGACAGCAGAATAGTTGGGGAATATAGAGGATGAGTATGAAGGCAGCGAATGGGAAAGTCAGGCAGCAACACCCTTATTTTTAAAGGAGGGTCATATATCATTCTTGCTTTGATCTAAACCGATGCATCTTTTAGACTATTTGGCACTATATTCTGTTAGAAAGTTATTTGGCAGCCATTATGAGCCGATTCATCAGAACCTTAAGCTTCCAGTGTATCTGACATACGTATTTAACACCTCAAAAAAGAATGAAATACAACTACTGTACATCAATGAACATGCAATGCCAACATCTGAGTTGTGATTTGTGTGCCATAATTTCTGTTCTGGAGCCTCTGCTAAATGCAGCCAAATGTCAGAATGAACAAACACAACTCTGGGGAAAAAGCAACATTTTATGAACCAAAGGCTCTTGGTGGCTCTTAAAGGACGAGGTAATGGAAGTCTGTCTCATGAATCACAGCAAAATGGAGCTAAAACGCTCAGAAAATGGTAAAAGACGTCAGACCTTTTAGAAAATGGCAATGACATCAGACCCACATGAAAAATCAGTTATGTTATGCGTCAGAAGCTTTTGTGTTTTTAGCCACCAAAGCAAACAACTGATCAAGTGCCAGGGCTTAAGAGTCGATGCAGTTGTTGTTTGGTTTGGATCATTTGGACCATCAGTCATTTTTTGTAAATTGCCATTTCTTTGCTCTAATCAGTTAGATTAGTGCAACTATAAAGTATCCAGATTGCCAAATTGCCTCTGGAGTTAATGTCAGTGATTTACAGTTTGCAGTTCTATCATACTGTGAATGTGTGTGTGTGTTCACGTGTTTTTTTCTGCTCTCCAGGAAGCCTAATAAAATCTAATGTCAGTAAACAGTAGAGCTCACTCAGGCGCTGAGCTACAGACACATTTATCTGATCATTATCATGTATAAAAATTAACAGGAAATTATTATTTTGTTTCTAATCTCTTTGTTTAGATGGACCACGCCCATCCCAAAAGGAGATCATCTCACTCAGAGCCTTCATGTTGCTCTTCCTCAAACAACTCATACTAAAGGTACAGTGAAAGATGTGATTTTTTTCATCACATAATTTTGTTTTGCAGGGATGGACAATAGAAATCACTTATTTCTCAGTTGATTTTCTCCCTCTTGGGGACCACTGGCTTAATCTAAAATGTGCGTGTGTGGAGAAACACATTATAGATCAGCAGATTGAATGTAGCACAGTAGCTTTTGTGTTTGTGTATGCTTACTCCTGCATTTACTTGTGTGTGTGTGTGTGAGGTTGATCCTCCTACATAGTTAGAATCCATCAACCAAGGACAGATTTAAGGATTTTAATGAATCATCTGAGATTAATAACACGTAAAAACCATTATGGATCATGAATGTTTTGATAAAAGATGCCATGTCTTGTTTTCATAGGACCGGGGTGTGAAAGAGGACGAGCTGCAGAGCATTCTCAACTACCTTTTGACCATGCATGAGGTAACTTCTTACTTCTTACTTCTGTGATAGAGCGTAAAAGAGGGAGACAGAGAGATAGTGAGAGCAGTGGAGTGGCGCTGGTGACAAAATGTGCATTATAATTTGTGGGCTGGAGTTATGGTCCACTTAAATGAGTGAGTGTGAGTCAGCTTGGAGGCTGTGACATCATGAAACATGGCACAACAATAGACTGAACAGAATGTACTTCTCTGTAACAATTATATCTATTCTTGCTCTCAAATACCACCTGCTCCTCCGTAGTCCCCCTCCCCCCGACCCCCTCCTTTGTCCTCTTAACCCTCTATTCATCTGTCCCAGTGGACTTCCTCCTTCTCCTTTGTTCACCTGTTCAACTGTGCTTTCTTTTCTCTGCAGGATGAGAATATCCACGATGTGCTCCAGCTGTTGGTTGCTCTTATGTCTGAACACCCAGCATCCATGATCCCGGCATTTGACCAGAGAAATGGAATAAGGTGAATGCTGCTCACATATAAAGATGCAACTCCAGATCCTAAAACCTTTTCTTTATCCAATTATAATTTCTAATATCTGAAAAAATTTCTACATTTTTGGTTAGACCTTTGTTGTATTTTTAAGTAAGCAATAAACATATTCATACTAAGTTTAAACATTTTACAATGTGTTAAAAAACTGATTGTTTAGTATTATTAAACAAAATAAGTTGAGATACAAAATGAATAAATTAGAGCATACATTACACCTTTAATAAAAACCCAATAATTCACAAAGTAGTCAAAACATATGCACATTTCCTCTTATTGATATAAGTCTCAAAGTAATTTATTAATTCAGTAGTGAAGTGAAAGTATTTTAAAATTAGGAGATAAAGAAGACTTTTGACTTATGGATTTGAAAGTTAAAAAATACAATGTATTTTCTGTTTTTTTATTGTAAACAAATAAAACTCTTGGCTCCTGTCTTGATCATTTAATTTGTCTGATGAACAAAAAATGATTTTTATTTTTAGTCATAATACTGGTAGGACATATGTATATATATATATATATATATATATATATATATATATATATATATATATATATATATATATATATATAAAGGGTATACTCAACCATGCAGTCTGATCTTTCAAAGACAGATTCAAACTGTGCTGGTGATTCCCCAAAAAGCACAACTACACATGGACATCTTTTTGGTAGCTATGGTAACTCTTTTGTTGCTGGTGAGGTAGTTGGCAAACCATGGTGTGTTTTTACTGTTATGTCGTCTGAGTGCACTCCTTTGAAGAAAATGCTTCAGTCAGCACACGTGTTGCTTACTGTAACTTTGAAGATGTTTGCTGTGACTATGAGAAAACCTTGTTTTATTTTATTTAACATTTTTACATTTTGCCAACATCTAAGATGTTATAATCCCCTCACTGATATGTCATTGGTTTGGCTGTCTGTCTGTCTTACAGGGTGATCTGCAAACTCCTGGCCTCTAAGAGCGAGAGTATCCGGGTCCAAGCCCTCAAAGTCCTGGGCTACTTCCTCAAGCACCTTGGTCACAAGTCAGTACCACTTTGTCTCTGTGCTTTTTATCTGGTATATTCCATTGATTGGTGTTAGGTGCTCAGTAAGTGATGACTCACTGAAATAAGGGAAGGCTTCAAATTTTCCTAAAAGGGTAAATCTTTGGCTTGTCACAACATTTAGGTTTGAGAGTGAGAAAACAACAGAAAACCACAGCAGTATAGTCTCTAGTGAGGCTTAGAGGCACTGTCTGTTTGTGTTTATGTGAAGGTAATGTTCTCATCATCATGTCCAGGCGGAATAATCATTTTGACAGTGTGCACTGGAGGAGGAGGAACATTGATGAGCAGCAGTGAATGCTGGGGGATTTATTCATCCCATGTGACTTGCACGCCTCTCCCTGCATGACATGGGAGCAGGCTGCAGTGCTGCACCTGAGCCCTGCACCTTCAGTCCCCCACCTACTTAGCATCTGCTCTAACCAAACATCCTGCAGTGCTGCCTCTTTAACTTTATATGTCACTTCAACACTTTAGTAGTAGGTGATAATTAAAAAAGGAATAAAACAACTCCAGTCAGTGGACACTATGCTACATACAGCCAAACAGCCATTTATACTTTGAAACATTTTTTTATCTGTTTATTGAGTTTTAATTCAGACATTATGATTATATCAAAGTAACACACGTCAATAAAACCAAGAAAAGAACAAAAAAAAGGGACAAAATCAAAATAAAACAGAACATCACAACTCACAGACTCACACTCACATTCAAAGAGGCAGGTGACTGAAATAAAAAAAATAAAAATAATAATAATTAAAAATGAAATCGGTATCAGTTATCACACAGGTCTATACCTCATAAACCCTCTTGTAAGAATAGCAGAGATACACAATAAGCTGAAGTACACATAAATAAACATATTTTGTTTCTTTCAGAAGGGACAAAGATCCTGTTGGAGAGAGCAGTATTTATATAGTGCCTAAACCTGCCTTATAATCAGAATGTATATAATGGGAGCTAAATGATTTGTTGCTTTGGTTGACTGTACCTATAGTAAATACTTTACTTGGCTTTTGTTTCTTATAACTATTATTCCTTCATAATTAGTGCCCACTGGCAAGGTTAACAGTGGAACTTAATCATTTTCAGCCATAAGACTGTTGTCCCAATGACTCCCGCTGTGTTGCCATTATGTTAATGTCTCTTGTTAATTTTTCTTGTTGGTATTCCTTTCTTGTCATGTTTAGTCCCAATGTAACAGGCAAGGCCACATGGTGCCACCTGCCAATATCAGAACATCATCAGGCCAGTCAATGGCAATTTCAACTGTCATTAGTTCTGTTATGAATGGCAATCCGTGTGTGTGTGCGTGCGTGCGTGTGTGTGCGTGTGCGTGTGCGTGTGTGTGTGTGTGTGTTTCCCCGCAGGAGGAAGGTAGAGATCATGCACACGCACAGTCTGTTCACACTGCTGGGGGAGAGGCTGATGATGCACACCAACACTGTCTCTATCACCACCTACAACACTCTATACGAGGTAGGTGACTGATTGTCAGCGGCTCATCGACATAATGTGTTACTATAGCGATGTCATGACGGGATGCCCTTTCAGTCTCTTTTGAGTTGTCAGAATTCAAGTAATTGCTGTGGCATTTAATTGACTGCTGTTAATCTTCTGTGCAGATTCTGACGGAGCAGGTCTGCACTCAGGTGGTCCACAAACCCCACCCTGAGCCTGACTCCACCATCAAGATCCAGAATCCCAGTAAGTTCGGAACATTGAAGCCTACATCTCTTTGTCTCTCTGTATTATTTGGTCTGCCAATAATACAGGGTTGTTTTAATGCAAGTAAACAAACAACAAAGACTGCATTCAGAAAGCTACACTGCTGCTATTTCTCACTTTTTAATCTGCTTCATACTCGCCTCTCACTCACATTTTTCTCTTTCATTCAAAATACTTTTTTCATATTTACTCTCTTATTCCCTTCCTCCACCCATTACCTGATGTTCCCACCCAGTGATTCTGAAGGTAGTAGCCACCCTGTTGAAGAACTCATCTCCCAGCGCTGAGCTGATGGAAGTCAGGAGACTCTTTCTTTCAGATATGATAAAACTCTTCAGTAACAGCCGTGAAAACCGGCGGTAAGAGCACACAAATTACTACATTTGCATTTTTTTCAACAACATGTCATTTGCCTCTGAGAAGGATTGTTATATTGTACTCCTGCTGCACCTCAACTCACAGAGTGTTTGTGTTGTGTACCAGCTGCCTGCTGCAGTGCTCTGTGTGGCAGGACTGGATGTTTTCCCTCGGATACATCAACCCTAAGAATCCTGAGGAGCAGAAAATAACCGAGATGGTCTACAACATCTTTAGGATCCTGCTTTACCACGCCATCAAATATGAATGGGGAGGTTGGAGGGTGTGGGTTGACACACTGTCCATCGCGCACTCCAAGGTAAGAGTTGGATATGCACTTTTCCGGAAAACTGTCTCATCACATTGTTCATTAACACACACATACAGAACATATATCGGTGAAGAAACAGCAATACTCATTCAGTACTGTTGCACTCACTATATATATTTCACCACTCTGTTCATTGTTCAGTGGTGGATATTTAATGCACCTATTTTATCATGGTCGTAAAAAACAAGGAGACATTATGGATGATGGTCTAATAGCCCTGTTAGGCTGTGTCCTAGTTTTATTCAACCAGCCTGGTGCAGATGATGATGTATGAGCCCCATAAGGACTACCTGGTGGAGACGTTATTGATGTGAAGTTTCACTATTGTCAGTGCTTGTTATGATCATACAATCCATTATATCCCTAAAATCTGTCACAGGTGACCTATGAAGCCCACAAGGAGTACTTGGCCAAGATGTATGAAGAGTACCAGCGTCAGGAGGAGGAAAACATAAGGAAAGGCAAGAAAGGCTCTGTGTCCACCATCTCTGGCCTTTCTGCTACGCCTGCCCCTGTCGTCAACGGCAACCTGGAGATCGACGACAACTCTCAGACACAGACACCTGAGAGCGAAGCTGAGTACAGCGAGGGGGCTGGTAGTGATTCACGCAACCTCCTTGCAGAAGGCGCTGTGAAAAGACCCAATGGAGAAGCCCTAACACCTGGGGAACAGAGTGCTGGTCCAGGGGTGAGGGTGGAGGTCCACGATCTGCTTGTGGATATTAAAGCAGAGAAGGTAGAAGCCACAGAAGTGAAGCTGGATGACTTAGACTTGTCTCCAGAAGGCCTTGGTGGAAGTGTAGGTGGAGGAGTTGGGGGTGGAATGGAGAATGGGCCTCTGGTGGAGGTGGATTCTCTCCTAGACAGTGCTTACTGCGCTGTAGTTCAGAACCTAAATGGAAATTTGGCACCTAAAGATGACACGCCAGGGTCAGGGGTTGGGATGGGGTCAAGTCTGGGGCTTTCAGGAGTCAACTTGGAAGATGATGGAAACATGGGGCCTCTCATCACATTGGCTGATGAGAAAGACAGTGTCCCGAGCAACAACGGATTTCTCTTCAGCAAGGTAGGATGTCATATGAAGATTATTATCGCTGATTAATTAAAATCTTGTCTGTGGAGCTACATCTTCCCCTGCTTACCTAGAAAATAATCGTACTAATCAATCACTTTTCTGTCTCTAATGCATTATGTCCTTCTTACTCATTCTACCCATAACCATAAATAAAAAAGGTTGTCACTGCAGATGTACCCTAATGTCTTAATGTTCTTCTTCTTAATTTCTTTCAGGTTGATGAGAAGCTGCTTCCAGCTTTGGCAGCCACAGAACCCCTTGTACTGCCGAGTCCGGACCAACCTACTCCATCCGGCCCAGTTCCTGCTCACTCTACCACTAGTGCAAGTGATGACCTCAGCCTGCTGGCCCACATGACAAGCTGCAGCTCTGATTTAACACAGACACAGAGCCACACTTCTGGAGAACTTCCAGAGGATGGGCCCTTTAAGATCCAGAGCCCTCTTGCTGACATCAGCTCAATTGCTGAGGCTGAGAGCCAAACCCAGATCCAGGGCGCCTCTAGACCAGATTTCCCAGAGGGAGAGGGCACAACTGGGGCAGAGGGAGAGGCTGCAGGGCTTAAGACCGGAGGAGACACAGCCAGTACGACCTCTGATACAGAAAGGTCGGATGATGGGAAGGACAAGGACACCAAGAAGATCCAAACTACTGCAACTACTCAGGTGTGTTTACGCAAGTCTTTATGTGTGTCAGATCTTGATGTTTGATTGTTTATGTATCCCAAGTTTTATATTATGGTAAGAGATGTACTAATGTACATCCCCCCCTTCAGGCCCTTCATGGTCGCACTGCAGCCCAGTTGGAACGGGACCTGAGGGTTGATCTGGGCTTTAGAGGCATGCCCATGACGGAGGAGCAGCGCAGGCAGTTCAGCCCTGGCCCGCGTACCACAATGTTCCGCATCCCAGAATTCAAGTGGTCTCCCATGCACCAGAGGTTGCTCACTGACCTGCTATTCGCCTTGGAGACAGACGTGCACGTGTGGAGGAGGTGAGAAACAGGGCTTGAGTTGTTTTGTTTTGTTCATGAAAAATCAGGCACATAATTAGGTTAGCCATAAGCTACTGCTATAAACAGTCTTCTTTTAAGTACATATTGATCACATACACATGTATTATGAGTGAGCCATCAAAAACAGGATTTTGAAAAACTAAAGTGATACCTTTGATGTCTTGTTTTTCAAGCTGTATTTTTTGCAACAGCAATCCACCTCTAAATGAGTTATCCTCCTTTCAGCCACTCCACCAAGTCTGTGATGGATTTTGTGAACAGCAATGAAAACATCATCTTCGTGCACAACACCATCCACCTCATTTCTCAGATGGTGGACAACATCATCATCGCCTGTGGAGGCATCCTGCCTCTCCTGTCTGCCGCCACCTCCCCCTCTGTAAGTGGCTCTATTCTGCCCCTCTGTGGTAGGAGGGGAACCTGCAGGTCAACAGCTGCTTCATAGTCCCAACACAGGTTTTGAGGCCAAACGGAGACCTGATGGCACCCATGTTCAGGACAGCTGATCTTGCATGATTGAATAGGTTAAATAATTAGCTGTGTCTGATACATGTTTAACCTATAAAATTATGATACATCCCTTGAAGAGCATTAAAGGTTGAATTTTATACATTCAAAAGGTTCTGTTTAGTTTGGCCATGAAATTAAAAATATGGGTAAAACAAATTAAACTTTCAAGAACATTTTCTGGATTCCTCTCATCTGTATTTCCATGTATTAAACTGTCTAACACTTTAACACTTCTTGGATAGCATTTAAATCTTTATTTAATCTTTAATCCTTTTAATTAACAATCTGATTTAATTTGATTGTTTGCTCATTTTTCTTTTTTTTTCTTTTCCTCTCTGTGTTTTATGTATTCTGTGTATTTTCTTGTCTTTTTTGTCTGTTTTTGCATGTGCAGAGTTCTAAGAGTAGTGCCAACCCTGTAAGTTGTGGTTTTTTCCTCTTTCTATTCTACTAATATATTGTTCTGGTTTATTTACCATTGTGACTGACACTAACCCTTGCCTGTCTGACATCCATAGTGTTTTATTTGTTGTGCTCCTTTGCTGCTAATCAATACTCCCCCTTACTGTTTGTCGGTGTGCATTAATCTCTCTGCCTCAGTGTATTTCTTAAAGATATACTGTAATATTCTAACACTGTTAGAATATTATACAAATAAGGGACAGAGTAGGCTAAAAGGTGAGGAGGTGAATCAATAATAACGAGAGATTAGAGTGACATGTATTTTGAGGTGAAAATAGAGCATAGCGTATAAGAGAAAAAGCATGAGAGTTTTCAAAAAGTCCATGAGGGTTACATCTGCTAAGTCTGTCCCATTTGTATCAATACTAAAGAAGGCAGGAGGATCCGGACCCCAGAGGGGGTCAAAGGGAGAGGAGGTGACCCCTGTTCCTGGGGGAGGAGGCGCAGGGGGAGAGGTGCGTAAAGAGCCTGAGTCTCCCACCATCACCAGAAGAGCTAAGAGCACCAACCCAAGTCCTTTTCGTCCTCACCTTGTGTGTCTGTTATTCCCCCAAATGTCTGTGCTCACTTGCTCTGATGAGCCTCTAGATGTTTGCACTTTGTCAGCTCTCCACAGCCCTGCACATGCTGCTTACTCAAGCAGAGACACAGCAAATCAAACACTTGGTTTGTTTTGACCCCTGCCATGTTGCTTCAGATTTATTTACAATGTAGATATGCTAAAAATTTGGCCCTCAAATACTTAGGTCGATGTGAACATAAGGGGACTTTAATTTTCTTTGAAAATTTTTTTTGGCTAACTTTACTTGTCTCGACACTGGCACTATTACCACTAAAAGACCACACTGCTACTGTCACTATCCCACTGTTACCATTACCTGTGTGTCATTAGGCTGTACTTCCTGTGTGTTGCGTAGAACACCTCATGTTGCCAGACCTCATCATAAGTATACTTCAGCATGATACTGAAGGTTGCGGTCATGCTTGAGTAAGTAAGTTGCATCAGTCTACTAAAGATTGCTGGTATCGTTTAAAAAAACAACAACTACTATTTCACCACCTTTCTAAATCCAGTGAGAGAGCACCCTCTTCATTGTGTTTACATGCTACTTTTATCACTGAATAACCGGCAAGCGTGTGTGTTTTTCCTCCTCCTTGCAGACGGAGCTGGAGAACATCGAGGCGACACAGGGCATGTCATCTGAGACGGCGGTCACCTTCCTGTCGCGTCTCATGGCCATGGTGGATGTGTTGGTGTTTGCTAGCTCTCTCAACTTCAGCGAGATTGAAGCTGAGAAGAACATGTCGTCAGGAGGACTGATGAGGCAATGCCTGCGACTGGGTGTGTGCTAGTTTGACCAAAACTATTTTGACAATCTATTTAGCTTGCAACTAACAGTATTCTCTAAATTACTGTTCCTCCAACTGAAAAAATGTGTTTAAGATAAGCAAAGGTAGATATGCATAGCAATGGGTGTGTTTAAATTTACCCATTCTCTTATGTAACCTGACTCTAACTTCAGATTCTATCTTTCCATTTTGTGTACCTGCTTATCTAGATCAGGGCTTTGATGTAATTGATTTGTATTGAATGTGTATTTGTGGTTATTGGCCCAAACCCCGATAACTCACAGCAGGATTCATACCCAGTTCAGTTTTTTTTTCACAAATGTCATGAAGTGTAAAAACCCTCTTCAGTGTGTGATACTTACAGTTTTTCCACCTCTCTCAACCAGTGTGCTGTGTGGCGGTGAGGAACTGTCTAGAGTGCAGACAGAGACAAAGAGATCGGAGCTGCAAGTCCTCCTTAACCAGCAGCAAGTCACAGGACAGCCTCCACAGTGCCTCCACCGCCAGCAAGGTACCACAGACACACACGTTAACGTTATGCACAATACTACACACAGCACCTAAGATCTAACATACAAACATGCATATTTTTATATATGTTACACCACATTTGACATCCTGCCTTCCATATTTAGCAGGATCCAGACAGACTCCTGCAGGATGTAGACATCAATCGGCTTCGAGCTGTGGTTTTCAGAGATGTGGTAAGTGTGTCTGCGTGTGTATCTGTATACTGTGTGTGTGTGTGTGTATGTGTGTGTGTGTGTGTGTGAGAGAACAGGTGTAAAGAATAAAATGCCTGTATAGCTATTCGAGTGTTGTTTTTGCTAAGTAAATGTGTGTCATTTTCCTGTAGGATGACAGTAAACAAGCACAGTTTCTGGCGCTGGCAGTCGTCTACTTTATCTCCGTTCTCATGGTATCCAAGTACCGGGACATTCTTGAACCCCAGCGAGAGATCGGCAGGTCCACGAGCCTATCAGGGAGAAGCATCCGCCATGAGATCAATTCCCCAACCAGTACAGGTGATTCTTGTTTCTTGTTTTAGTTTTTGCTGCAATATACTCAACATTAGAGGATAATCTTGGATGAACTGTGACTCAGTGTTGCTGTAATGAATACAGCCTTCAGGCGAACAACAAAACCTTTGTCAAGAATATGGGACGATTAGAGGAAAGAGAAGTGTTACTTGGCACAAAAATAAAAGCTTACAAGCAAGAATAAATAGCTGAGAATACTAAAAAGATGTTATGTTATGTAATATCTTAATCATGTATTGTACAGAAAGATATTCTATTTCTGTAAAGTTATATCACTGTTTACCCATATAAGATCACATTTCATTTGTTATTTCTTACTCAATTCCCCAGAGCACCCATCTACAACCTTCTCTGACCGTGACAAACAGACCCCCACCCCTGTGGATGACTCTCCCCGGGCGGGCCTCCCCCACACAGACTCAGGCATCGGAGAGGAGGGCCATGTGGCCGGATCCCTGAACGGCTCGGAGATGGGCCTGGGGCTCGGCCTTGGCCTCGTGGGAAGAGAGACAGACAGAGACAGAGACAGAGATGTGGGAGGAGGAGGTGGGACAGATCTGTTGTGCAGTCTGTCGTCTGATATCAGGAGGTCACAGGAGAGCCTTCTGGATTCTCCCCACAACCCCAGCTCCACCCCCAACTCCAGCCAAGCTCCACCTTCGTCCATCTCCAGCATCAGCCAAACAAACAAAGGGATCAATGTGAAGGTGAGTCTGTACGATCCCCATTTAGACCTGGCTGCTTGTATCCAGATAAATCCAGATAAGTATCTAAGAAAGACCTCCGTCAGCATGCATCATAGAATCAATCTTTAGAATTTATGTTTCTGCATCCAATATGTTTTATATTTAAATACATACGTATGTCCACTGATACATGAGATGGATGTAGTCAGAAAATGTGTATGCATTTACACTACATTATTGAATCCACGTGCATCCTTAAGCACCTTCAAATGTGGTTTGGATTAAGCGACATCTGTATGTTAACTGTTTAGCTGGGATTGGATCACCTGAGACCAGTTTTAATGCCAGGTGTTGGTAGGCACAGTATCTTTCAACATTCATTTCATAGCATTAAAACAGCACATACAGTGATCATTTACTGTTGGAAAAATAAAAACGTTTAGTTTCTCATTTTGGATTACCAATAATAATAATACCTTGCAACATGAGAAATATTGAAATCAACCTTCCAAATAAACCCATTTTAGAATCTGAAAAATAAACCAAGAATTCGATGGGTTGTTCTCTCTCTCTCTCTCTTTATCTGAAATGCAGGAAATCCTGAAGAGCTTGGTGGCGGCGCCGGTCGATGGTGGGGAGTTAGGACAGGAGTCTGGACCAACACCCTATCACCCAGACCCTGCCCTGAAGACACACCCTATGCTGCCCATGCAGTTCCACTCCTTCGACAGGTCAGATACAGTTTGACCTACAAGGAATAGAAAAGGACAGACAGAGATATCGGAGTCAGTTTGGCCTGACTGATCCATTAATGAATAATTTTTTTACCAGCCAATACTGATCTTTAACTGATCTGTATTAGTATACTGCCACTTGTCAACGTGCTGTACATCAATTTTGGAAAAATAATTAGTTAGTATTAGAAACCATATGAACAAAGCTCTTTGGGGTGGTTTGATTTACAAGTGTTGTTTACTTGCCAGCAGCCTCATTGATTTATTTTGAACTCTCATCTCTTGTTCCCATCAGCAATTTACAGATAAGAGAAGCATAAAAAAGTCAATTCAGCACAGTGGTTTGTTATTATTAGATTTTTATATTCACTGTGCACTACGTAATTGAGAAGAACGTACAGATTCGGTTTAAGAATTCAACATAAAACAAAATAAAAAATTTTAAGAGCTGTGAAAACGTCATAAGAAAACATGACTGAGACAGAGTTGATTTAATTTTCTTCCCATTTTTGACATTGATTTTGGTCTCTGTCTTAGACTTAGATAGAGTTATTGTTGCTCAATACTAAACCCATTGGATATGACAGGCCATAAACAAGTCTGAAGAGAAGGTTTCCTCTCCTGTGCGAATAGTTAATGTGTAGACACTGTGCTGATTGATGACCTGCTCATATCTCCTGTGCACCACTGAGATGCCTTGAACCTGCTCTGTGGCAGTCCTTGAGAGCTAAGTTATGGATTAAAGACAGTGTGCATAATAGATCACAGATAGCTCCATATCCATTTCCAGAAATGTCCACCCCGAATCATGCCCATCTGATCCATGCAGACATGGAGGCGTGATGCATCTGAAAAAGATCAGCCCATATAAATTAGAGGCAAATATACAGTTACTAACAAACAGCATTTTAGTAGTGTTTAAGACAAAAATTGTGGCTTAATTACATTTACAGCACATTTAGAATATACATGATCACCATATTTGCTTCTTAGCTTTTAGCTACAGGCTTGTAATGTTGACAGTTTAATAAATTAATCTTAATTTATTAATATATATATTGATAAATGCATATATGGATTGAATTATCAAGTACCTTGTTGGCATATTTATCTGAATAATTTTGAGGGGGTGATACCCTATTGAGTCATTTGCATCAATTGTGCAATAAACAGTAATGCTTAGTAAAAACTTAGTGCCCAATAGTGCATATCCTTCCAACTCCTTGAAATTTTGAATTATGTTTAGTTTCCAAACATTAAAGGTGATTTGGCAATACTACTAGACAAGGTAACAAAATGAGGATCGAACAATACGTTTCTATAAGGTTAAAAGTGATGACATGGTATACAAAGGCCAACTTAATTTTATAAGGTTCAAGTTGAAATCCCAAAACTGACTGCGCAAGCTTTAACCATTGTGTCACATTTTTAGATACTCTCAGCATTGTTACTAGAGAATACAGATGTTCTCACACACATGTGCGCACTGACCCAGCAACAACACAGAGCCAAGATATCACTGAGGAGCATTTAATAAAGGATACTGTGTGTGCATGTTTGCCTGATGTGTCATCTTTTACAGGAGTGTTGTGGTTCCAGTCAAAAAGCCGCCACCTGGCAGCCTGTCAGTCAATACTGTGGGCACGCCCACCACCAGTGGAACAGCCACTGCTGGCAGCACACCAAACATTTTTGCTGCTGCGACAGCAACACCCAAGAGCATGATCAACACTACAGGTGAGAGATGATGCACAAATATAGTTCACTTATAAACACATTGTTGCTTTTTAAAAGATTTTACAGAGACTGCAGATTGAATGTCTAAAGGAAGAGAGTTTCACAGTGTTGGATCCACAACTTCCAAGGCACAATCCCCTTTTGTTGTTCTGACCAGTAAGCCCTGGTCAGAAGACCTAAGTGACCTTGTGGTGATATAAGGATGGAGCAGGTCACAGATCAGGTGCCTGACCATGTAGGACCATGAGCTCTATATGTGAAAAATTTAAAAAAATGAAATCTATATCTTAGGATATTTTTGCCTGTTCAAGTTTTTGCACTGCATCTATTCAGTGTGCATTTGAGGAGAGGCAGCAGACAGACACCTGCAGTATGACAAAGGTGTTTGCATGATATTCATACAGCAAAGGCTGCTCAATGAAGCAAGACTGAATTTCTTCTCTTGTTACAAAACTCTTTGATGCTCACTAACAAACGAGAAAAGAAACCAACAGTACCAGCGACTCCTTTCATGATTTATTTTAGCCTACAGTACTCGGGGCAGAGTTACAGATAGCACAGCAAATTATGAGATATTTTAGCCAATAGCCAGAAAGTGAAGTCAGTGAACTCTCCTATGCTAGACAATGCACCACACACAGTTCATATTTGATACTCTAGACAGGAGAAAGACAAAATGGGTATTAGAAATTATTTGACCCAGATATGGTTTTGAACATAATTTAACAGCTGAAAATGCAGATCAGTGTTGTTTCAACACAGAATCACAATCAACACATCCATTGCAGCAGGGTGGATTTGTCTTCAAAGCTTTGTCAGCCTGTCAGACATATTGCACTGTATCATACATGCATAATGGACGAGGAAGAGTTTTGTTCCTTGGAATGGATTCTGCGTATTGATTGCAAAGCTATATTCACAAACGGGGGCCATTACTAGAAGACAGGCAGCAGCATGTCTGATGAAATTCTATCCTAATTGAATCTGGTTGCAAATGATCAGCAACATTAATACATTTTCTGTATAATTATCCTGCATGCTAATCTTGGTCATGCTTGATTCATGTTACCGTAATGCTCGTCTTATTTTTTTCATCATTCCCCTATTCCTATCTCTCTGTCCCGCCTAGGTGCCACAGATTCTGCCTCCTCTTCCTCCTCCTCTTCTTCGTCGTTTGTCAACGGTGCCACTAGTAAGAATCTGCCAGCGGTGCAGACGGTGGCACCCATGCCGGAAGACACCATGGAGAATATGAGGTCAGAGCTGTCACCATCACAAAGCTCTTAATTGCTTCAGCCATTCACTTTCCTCCTGCATTTTCCTTTTTTCCCACCTTTTGGCTTGTTTTTTTTTTATGTTGATTTGTCTGTTTTCCTTGGGTGCCTGTCCCTTTTCCACTTCATTCCTGTCCCTCTTTCATGTCACCCTTAGGTCTTCATCCTTCCTAAAGAATTCTCACCAGCAGTTTGCTCTCACAGTCATCACTGATATTTTAGAGGTAGATAAGTTTGTCTGGAATTGGGAACAACTGGGGTGCACCTACGTTTTTTTTTTTTAGGCCTACATACTGTAACAACGCCTGACATTTTCCACCCATATTAGCCTTTTTTTTTCTTTTAAGAATTTCAGGCAAAGATGCAAAGAAAACCGTTTTTTTTTTAAATAATTAACCATTTAAACAAACTACAACATTACCACAAATATTCATTGTTTTGCTAATTTGATAGTTATGCTGGGGGACAAACAACAACAAAAAAAATCCCCATAATCCCCACAATAATGCCAGTTCCACACAGAGTTATCAGTTATAAAAAGGATATTGCCAATATTGCTTTTTATATACTGATATCAGCCAATAATAATAGTCTTCTAATGCATTGTAAAAAATACTTTATCTGTCCTCCCTCACATCCACGCATACCCCCACACATGTCTCACTCAGTTTACACTTGGTGCTCTTCATCCTTGACATGGCAACTGTGTTTTTATGTCACAATTACAATATAGAGTATGATAATATCACAATTTAACTTAATAATAATTAAGTAAGGTCTTCATTGATTTCAGAATCCTTATTTGAAAATGTAAATAAAATGGTTCTAAACATAAATCTGTGTTTTTTTTTTGTTTTTCTTACTCTGTGTAGGCGTCTGAAACGAAACTGATAAAATATAAAATGATCTGCAATACGAGACTGTCTCTTAGAAATGTTAATAATTACGAAATAGAATTACAATAATCCACAATATATGACTCTTTTGTAGAAGTTTGTACTGTAATATTTTTCAATGTACTTTCTCCTTATACATGTTAGACAGTTTGTTATGATATGTACAGTTACAGTGTGTTTCCAAAAGTGCACACGCACGAGTGGGTGGATGTGTGCGTGTGCTTGTGTTCCTTAATCAGTGTGCATGTCTGTACGTGTGTGTCTGTATGTGTGTGTCCATGCATGTGTGTGTGGTTTGTATTGCAGTGCCTATTGTGAGGTGGCGCAGTGTGCGCTACGCAGCGGTCAGACGCCCCCTGAGCTCAAGTCTTTTAGCTCTCTGGCAGGCTTCCAGGCAGCCCCCCGAGATGCAGGACAGTGTTTTAGGCAAGGAGATACTCGTTCTGTCCCCATGCCCCCCTCTGCCCCACCTCCACCACACACCCTTGCTTCTCCCAACCACTACTAAATGTTCCCAGAGTGCCATGCGGAAAGGACAGACATCTTTTTTTAGTATCACTTTTGGTTTATGCTAGCAGCTCATTATTATTATTATTATTATTATTATTTTTTTTTTATATTTAGCGCACTCAACTCTGTCACTTCTGTCATGGCCATCTTCTCACACTAACCCCAAACTCCAGATCAGACCTGAGTCCGATTGTATTTGCAAATAGTTCGTATCAGTTTGCTTAAAAAGACTCGAGTCCTTGTTTTAACCTCCACTGTAACATCTATAAATGGCAACAAAATAAAGATTTGTAAACACTAGTGACCCGGGTCTGTTTCAGAAATCACATGCTTATACCATAGCCAAGAATATGCACTTCACTGCCATTATGGCTCCACATTTAAGTCTGATTGCTGTACTTTTCCTGCCTTACTTTCTTCATTCCTTGACTTAACATTTACTTGGCTTGAACAAAGACAAGACGCAATACTTACCAGTACAGCTTAGAATGAGGACAGCTTTTGGAGGTTTAGCTTTAATTGCATTAACAGCTTCACTTATCTCACAATGCCAACGATTAGCCTATATAAACCTATAGCACCATCAGCCTTTCATTACCAATACTAACCCAGGCATAGTGCTTTCATACCAACCCATTATTAAATACTGAACATTTTATGCATCTCTCATTCCAGATACTTTTATGTCTCTAAGCTTGCCTTTTCCTGTCTCTTCTGCTGTATAATTTATTCTTTGCATTCCTCTCGCCTCTCTTTTTCCTCACGTATCTTTACTTACTTTTCTTTCTTGCATGCTTGTCTTGCACTCTTTCTCACCTACTGTAATATCCCCTGAGTATTTCCTCACACACTCTCCTACCCTCATCTTTATGTTGCTAATTTTATTTTATATTCTCCTCAACTTTCTCTCACTTTTTTCTGTCACAGTATCACCACTAAGCTGGAGCGTGCTCTGGAGAAGGTGGCACCTCTGCTAAGGGAGATTTTTGTGGACTTTGCCCCCTTCCTGTCCAGGACGCTGCTGGGTAGCCATGGGCAGGAACTGCTCATAGAAGGTACAGGTGCTGTACACGGCTCCTTTTTCTCTAACTGGCGTCTCTCTGTGAAGTCTCCCCATTCACTGTCCCTCACTGTGATGTGTACGCATGAGAGAAAGAAATGAATGTGTGAACAAGTGGACTTGAACAAGTGACTGTGCGGGTAGTTGAGAGTTAGTGAGTGTCTTTGAGTTGGCTGTTTCACTCATTCGTCAAGCAGGTATGAAGTCAGTATTTTGCACTATTTTCAATCAGATAGCTGACATTGTTTTTTTTGTTTTTTTTAGATTAGATTATGTTCAGTTTCAGTATTAATATGTCTATGTATTAGATATTGCAGATTGTAATAAATGTGATGCATTTTTGCCTCTGCCCACCAGCTTCCTGGCATCCTGTATTTGTGATCCACTGTCTCTATGTTGACTTCCTGTTCCTTCTACCCCCTCCCCCTCCTTTTGCCCTTGCCCCTCCCTCTACTGTTTGTTCCTGTCTTCTCTGTGGCATGCTTTTTATAAACTTGACTATGATGACTGTATACATTAGCAAACCACTGACGCTAGAGTCTAGAGTGGTGTTTTGTGTGTGTGTGTGTGTGTGTGTGTGTGTGTGTGTGTGTGTGTGTGTGTGTGTGTGTGTGTGTGTGTGTGTGTGTGTGTGTGTGTGTGTGTGTGTGTGTGTGTGTGTGTGTGTGTGTGTGTGTGTGTGTGTGTGTGTGTGTGTGTGTGTGTGTGTGTGTGTGTGTGTCAGAGAGAAAGAAAAAGAGAAAAGAAAGAGAAGCTCCTGACTTTGCTGTTTGTCTCTGTGCTGCAGGTCTGGTGTGTATGAAGTCAAGTACATCTGTGGTGGAGCTCGTAATGCTGCTCTGTTCTCAGGTTGGTGACACCCCACATCTCCTCTATGTCTCACTATGTCATTACTGTCCTCACACAAATGATTTACTTTGTTAAAGGCTGAAAAAAATCACCCTTCATGTGTCACAGTTCTAACTCACTCTGAAAGCTTTTTTTTAAATGTTTTTAGACCTATAAGATCTATAATAATTGTCCAAGTCGGATGTACAAAGGAAGCTGTTGAATCATTGACCTGCCTCGTGAGGCAGGGTCGACTATGTAATGAGCGCATTGCAGATGTAATATAATATTTACTGATATGCATCAGTATGAAGGCCATAATAAGCATTTCCATATCAATCACATGCACATACCAAATGTACAAACCTTTCTTCTCCTTCTATTTTTTTTCTTCTGCACACATGAGTTGATTCAGGGTTTTGTACAGTATAAGTCACTTCATTCAAAACCAGTATCTCTATTTTCCAGCGCTTAAAAAGTCAACAGAAGGGCACTTACCACTACAGAGCTTCTCCCTGATGTTGACCAATGTCCTTTTTCTTTAAATTTCCCTGTTTAGTTGGATACTGCCCACCTCTAAGAGTTCTTGTCCTCAGAGGAGCCCCTCAGTTATTTCCTTTTGCTCTTCTTTTTCTTCGACTCAGTCCTTTTTTCCTGCTCCATCAGACACCTCCGCTTCTGTGGTCCATTTTAACTCAGTGTTTCACTTGCAACTGCTTTCATCTTCTATCACTCTCCACCCTGCTTTTTCCTCTCACCACTCCCTTCTCCTCACCACTCTCCTGGCTGGCTGCTCGTCAGCATGTATAGTATTACCCCTGGCTGCGGCCTCGTTTGCCATTAGAGGCTCTGAGAGTGAACCCTACCCAAGATATTGATCCTCTGGATGGGGAAATGTAACAGGAGAAGGTCCCACGTGTCCTTCATAGCCGCAAGAGCCAGTGGAGCTAATGGAGCCCTGATAGTTTGGGGCTTTCAGCAGCACTCTTATCCTGCTCAGAAGTCTCTACTCTCATATACACAAACACATAAAACACTCAGATACTGTAAGACACCATTTTCATTGACACTTAGAAAGCTCTTGAGATTTTTCTTTATCCTTATTTGGATCCTTATTAGTGTACCTGGTAACCAGTGCTTTTATATGATTAAACTATATATTTCCTCTTCAATAAAAGTATTCTTTTTTTAATCTCTGTACTGTATAATTTCTTGAATATGACAATATATACTGTGTACTACAAAAACACATGTTCCAATATGATTGTTGTATCGATAAAAGGGGTTTCAATAAAATTTCCAGAAAATGACATGTACCATGGTACATTTTATCCATATCACCCATCCCTATTCCAACCATATAGTTCAGCATATTAATTTGTATTTATCTTGTACACTTAGGAGTGGCAAAACTCCATTCAGAAGAACGCTGGACTGGCCTTCATTGAGCTCATCAATGAGGGAAGGTAATCCTCATCACAGACTGATTATCACACCACATAATTCCTCATGATTCACACACCAACACTGTTATCAGTGCTTAACAGCCAATGAGTATGACAGAGTCCTAATGAGAACCTTGCCAGGATAAGTACACAGTGCGTTCACAGTGTGTGTTCGGTAGGAAGTCGAATCATTAAAGCGCAATTAAATTTACAGCTGATTTGTGTTGATTAGTCTATTTACAATGACTCCAGTCTTGTGTCTTTTACTCCAAAACCATTAATTGGTACAAAATTAAGTTAATTAACTAAAACTTAGAGTATCATACATAATATAAGCTTTAGCTGCAAATAGACCATACTTATTGAAATCATGTAGAAAAGGTTGGTATATTGATTGACTCTGTGAGAATTACATTGCCTATAATCTTTGTTGCTTTATTTGTTTCTCACGCTCGCACCAGACTTCTATGCCATGCCATGAAGGATCATATTGTGCGTGTTGCCAATGAAGCAGAGTTTATCCTGAACAGACAGAGGGCTGAGGATGTACACAAACACGCTGAATTTGAGGTACATAGTGTATCAAGCACCATTTTTATTTTTATTTTATTTTTTATTTATACCAACAAATTCCTGGATTTTGCTTACACTAGTGCATCTAATTAGTACATCTAAACTAATGTTAATCTGAATTTTATGTTTTCAAGCATCAGTGTTTCAGGGGGACAGTGTTCAGGTTCCAAACATGCATAACTGTTTCTTCATCTCTGGATGGTAACACTTATTGGTTTTGTACTGTTTCTGTTCCCTTTACCCTCCTACTCTACTCTAGTCTAACTGTGCCCAGTACGCTGCAGACCGGAGAGAGGAAGAGAAAATGTGTGATCACCTCATCAGCGCTGCTAAGCACAGAGATCATGTGACTGCTAACCAGCTGAAACAGAAGATCCTCAACATCCTGACCAATAAGCACGGAGCTTGGGGGACAATGTCACAGAGGTGAGCTGATGATGCAAGGAGCTGCGTATGGGATTATACATATTATTCTATATCTCAGGATATCATTTGACAGGAGATTTTACACTGGTTGACAGCTACAACACTTCTTGTATGAGAAAACTGTTGTTTGGTCACATTATGCATGCATAATACTGCTATTTATGTAAATACATTAATGACACCATAAATACATAAAGTCAGTAGAGTATCATCAGCTTCACATTTGGAAATCTATTACAAGTTTTCAATTTAGATTATTGATATGATCAGTGCTGAAATATTGAAGAATAAATCAATTAATCAGAAAACACATTTATAAAAGATAACATGATCTGTGTAAAGCCTGATGCATGAAAAACAGTCATGTCTTATTTAACATGATTCACCGTACATCAGCTATTGTACATGCAGACAGTTGAACCCTAATGCCGTCTTGTAGCTGAGACTGATCTCCTTATTTCGCACCCTCACATACACACATTGCTTATTATCCAGATCTGCCTCCAGGCTGGCAGCTGCTCTAAGGACATGAGATTTAATTTGAGGACATGTGACATGCAACATCTGAAGTACGTCTTCCTCATGTCACTGGTGATGAAGTAAACTGTGTACTTCAGTGTGCAGGCTGTTAATAAACACTTTTTGCACTCAGATAAAAAAATAATTACAAGTGAAGTGAAATACTCTGGCCTAGTTTATATTTTTAACGTTTGTCCATTAGCATGATGCTTATTGGAAATTACTATCAGACGTCCATGACTGAACTATATTTTTCATCTCTTTGCGTCATTAAACTTTATTGGGTCTATAGGGTACATAAATCAATCTTCTGTATGTTTGTTTTTCTCAGCTTATCCATGTTTAATTGTTAGAACGGTTCATCAAACACATCCTTATAGTGGAATACTGCCCTTTATCCCAAGAAGGAGGAACCTTTCAACTGCAGGGAGTTGGTTAAAGAAGATGCTAGTGTAAATGTCACCTGTAATTTCAGCTTTAATTCAAATGTTTAACTTTACAATCTTTGTCCTCAGCCAATTACATGACTTCTGGCGTTTAGACTACTGGGAGGATGACTTGAGGAGGAGACGGAGATTTGTGCGAAATGCCTTTGGATCCACTCACGCCGACGTGTCACTCAAAGTCCTGGAGGAATACAGTAAATAACTACCTGCTGCATATTAAGTTTTGAACCTGTTTTTGCACTCAACCCTGACATGCACACTTAACAAAAACCACTGAAACAGGTACAGAGGAAGAGGAGGAGGGCCCTAAGTCGAAGAAGAATTTCCGCAGCCAATCGGTGGTCGCCCAGAACCCAGAGGCGGAGTTAATGCTGGAGGGAGACGATGACGCCGTCAGCCTGCTGCAGGAAAAAGAGATTGATAACCTTGCAGGTAAAATACACATACCTACAGACACACTGACAAACACACACACACACACTATGCTACAGTATAACTAAACTGTCTATGACTCTTGTTTCTAGTACGTTTCCGTCCACGACTTTTTACCTCCAGAGGCAAGTTGGTCGTTTTGCAGATACACTAACCATCCAGCTGATTTAACTGATTCAAGAAGATTAAGTCATAACTTACTAAAAATTAATGCTGATCCAAATCAAACCAGATAATGTAATCCAGCGGTTCCTCTCTGACCGGCATACCCGACTATTGTTTACAGTAGTCATAAAAATGATTCAGTCTTAACTAACATGAAATGATGTATGCTGTTTTAAGTGATGATTACCTATAACTGTTATGTGTCATGATCGTGTCAGTGCTACGAATACCTAAAGTAGTAATACATTTCCTCTCCCAGGTCCTGTGGTGCTGAGTACTCCAGCTCAGTTGGTAGCTCCAGTGGTTGTGGCTCGAGGCACTCTATCTATTACCACGACTGAGATCTACTTTGAGGTGGATGAAGAGGATCCTACATTTAAGAAGACTGATGCTGAAGTAATGGCATGCCCTATTTGATTATTACTGTTCATTACATATGCACCAGACCCACAAAGATTCAGTCCACCATTCTTTGAAGGAGAGGCTTGACAATTGTTTACATCTTTACTCACTTATGCTTTTCGCCTATTGATCCAAATAATTTTGGGATTCAGTTGTTGGTTTTTAAAAAGTACTTTTCCTCCAACTTTAACAGGTACTGGCCTACTCGGAGGGTCTGCACGGCAAATGGATGTTCAGTGAGATCCGAGCCGTGTTCTCCAGACGCTACCTGCTGCAGAATACTGGACTGGAGGTCTTCATGGCTAACAGAAGTAAGTCTGCACATTTGTTATTACTGACATGACAATACTCACATTCATTGACTTCTAAATGCTGTATGTATCTACCATCAAAAGTCCATCACCATAAATCCTAGCAACTGATTTTATTTATTGAATATTTACCATCAATACGGCCAAGGCCAAGCCTATAAATATATAATGAGCATGTTGGCAAATTACTAAATCTGTACACAGACAGTGTATCTATGTCTTCTTTCTACTTCAAATTCAAGGTCAAAAATGCTTTGCGATAATTAACCGCTACGGTGCATAATCACAAGCCACAAGTACAATTTTTAATTAAAACATTGTCGGGATTATAAGAACATTAGAAAAGTATTGCAAATGCAGTAAGAGCAAAGTGAAGTGCATCCACATTGGAGTACAACCTCTTTATAGTATGATTTCCTTCTACAGTGGAGTGCTTTGTTGTTGTCTATTATAATTAAGATTAAAGAGCACTAACTCTGACTCCAGGTTTAATTCCCCATAGCCACTCAAAAAAATATTTCAGTATGAAGTATGTATCAAAAATATTTTATACTTTTTGTTTGGTACTTGTCCAGCATAAGTGTTATGGTGAGCTGTTTTTTTATATGTTGACTATATCTCACTTTCTCTCCACAGCGTCTGTGATGTTTAACTTTCCTGACCAGGCCACAGTCAAAAGGGTGGTCTACAGCCTCCCACGGGTGGGGGTAGGAACGAGCTACGGGCTGCCACAGGCCAGGTAGGTGTAGGGTACAGTCAGCTGCGAGAATTTGAACGTGACAATTTGAGCTTTTTTACCTACAACACTTCTATGCGTTTCAGGCGGATTTCATTGGCTACCCCTCGTCAGCTCTTCAAGTCCTCCAACATGACGCAGCGCTGGCAGAGGAGAGAGATCTCCAACTTTGAGTACCTCATGTTCCTCAACACTATCGCAGGTATAGTCTGTTATAATGGATGTTAGCCTCAAAATAATACATGGACTGGTTTGTGGTCAAACACACAACCTCGTCTTATGCGGTCTGCCTCGCTTTCAAACCAAATGTCACCACATATATTCCTGGCACAACTTATGCGTTTGCTCTGACAGCTGTTATTGTGCTGTGCAAAAATATATCTATATATAACTTTATATCCGCACATTTAAAAAGTTAAAACATTGAAAACATTTGGAATTATTTGTTTAAGAATATATACATATATATATATATATATATTTTTTATACATCCAAGTTGTGTCTTTTTGACCCTGCAGGGAGGACGTATAATGATTTGAACCAGTACCCTATCTTCCCCTGGGTCTTGACCAACTACGATTCAGAGGAGCTCGATCTTACTCTACCTGGAAACTTCAGAGACCTCTCCAAGGTGAGATGCACAAACATAAAATATAATTTTCCCTAATTAATATTATAGGGTGCTATGAAGAAGATGCAATAAACCCAAATGAGTGGTAAAATACAGGTCATGCAGTTCCTTTCAAAAACAAGGCTTAGTAAGAATCTCTCTTTGTTGCATAATGTATAATGTATTATGCTCTCTGAAGGAAAAAAAAACTGCATGTGTGTTTTCTCTTGTAATCATTTGCAATTCTTTGGTTTCTTCTAGCCAATTGGTGCGCTGAATCCAAAGCGGGCAGCGTTTTACGCGGAACGCTACGAGACATGGGATGATGACAGCACGCCCCCTGACCACTACACAACCCTTTACTCCACTGCTCATTCAACACTGATGTGGATGCTCAGAATAGTAAGCATCTACTTCACACACTTAGAGATACCTTCAGAAGCCTTTTGAACTCATGCCAGACACCAAAAGCTTCTTATGAATAATCTTGTCTGTTCTTGTGTCTGTAGGAGCCATTCACCACATTTTTCCTCAATGCAAATGATAGCAAGTTTGACCATCCGGAGAGAGCCTTCTCTGGCATCGGCCGTGCGTGGAGGAACTGCCAGAGGGACACGGCTGATGTCAAGGTAACCATTTCTGATGGGCTGAAGAAATGAGCCACTGAAGTGACTAGTTAACAATAAAGCCTGAAAATGATCAGCATTGAGACACACAACCAAAGACCTAATATCAAATCTAATGTTCCTAGTCCTTCAAGTTTCTACCTGAAAGTCAGAATTGCAATAAATCAAAATAAATCAAATAAAAAACAAAGGTTGCGCGTCAATGAGCAGGTTAAAAAAGGTTCAGAACACATTATTTTAAGTGCCCAAAAAAAAGTGCTAAAATTAACATTGTGCTGCTGTCTTGTCCTTCAGGAGCTGATCCCGGAGTTCTACTATTTGCCCGAGATGTTTGTCAACAGCAATGAGTATGAACTGGGTTTGCGTGAGGACGGAGTTCCTGTGTGTGACGTAGAGCTTCCAGCTTGGGCCAAGAAACCTGAAGACTTTGTCCGCATTAATCGCATGGTGAGAGTTACACGTCGTCTTTGCTGAAATAGACCTAAATTTGGAGGTTTTGTCTCCCCTTGAGAAACACAAGAGATCACAAATTTCTTCTCTCTCTCTCTCTGCACCTGCTACTCTGTCCAGGCGTTGGAGAGCGAGTTTGTGTCGTGCCAGCTTCACCAGTGGATCGATCTAATATTTGGCTACAAGCAGCGAGGACCTGAAGCAGTCCGAGCTCTCAACGTGTTCAACTTCTTGTCCTATGAAGGAGCAGTCAACCTGGATATTCTAGATGCTGCGCAACGCGAGGTCGGTTCCCATGACAACACGTCATTCTTGTTTGACTCACAAATTGATTGTTACAGTGCAGATATTGCTCGCCTCATGAGTTTCTCATGCTGTGATGGTGAATGTTTTCTTCAAGAAAACAGTAAATAGAGTAGAAGAGTTGGTTTAGTTAACCACGTCTCTCTCTTTTTCTGACTGTAGCTGATTGAGACCCAGATTCAGATCTGTGGACAGATCCCCTCCCAGCTTCTGATCGAGCCACACCCACCACGCTCCTCTGCCATGCACTTGGTAAGACTATGTCAACAGACTAATCAAATCCTACTTAAATTTAAATTTTCATAACAGTTTCATGCATATGCTTATATATACAGAGAATTCTTCGCTTCTCCAGCGAGAATCAACAATAAGAACAAAAGTTTGTAAACTGTACTCTCACCTTAGCTGCAGAGCCAGTGAAATACAGAACAGAACGTCAGTGTTATGTTATTGATAAATGTCATATCACTTTGGGAACATAAAAATAG
The DNA here is from genome assembly GCA_036937835.1 of Pampus argenteus. Lineage (NCBI taxonomy): Eukaryota > Metazoa > Chordata > Actinopteri > Scombriformes > Stromateidae > Pampus > Pampus argenteus. The sequence continues at coordinate 11,009,490 of CM072874.1, forward strand.
TTTTTCCAATGGTTTTTTTTTCACATTTTCTGACACATTTTTGCTTAGAATCTGTATTGTGTGCCTGCATTTTGAAATTTGGATTTCATTAAGTAAAGTGTATAGATATGTGAGATTTTATTACATGAAGTACAAATATATGAAATGTATTTTTAGCCTCTGTCCCCTGCTACCCGCAGCAGAAAGAGGCCTGTGTGTCTCCACATCAGAGCCATCCATGTCAACCCAAAGCTGTCAGTCCTGAACCCCGACCAATCAGTGCCTCTACCTCCTCTCCTGGGCCTAGAGCCACCCTCAGTGTGTGTACCTGCTCTGACCCTGCTCTCCCACTAATATACCTTTTCCCTTCCTCCCCCTCTCCCACCTTCTCTGTTCCATCTGTTCTGTCTCTGCCTCTTCCTCCGCCCCCTCCACTCCTTTCTTTCCCCGACCTTCTCTCCTCGATCTGCCCTCTCTCTCTTTCTCTGTCTGTCTCACCAGTGTTTCCTTCCTCAGAGCCCTCTGATGTTTAAGGATCAGATGCAGCAGGATGTCATCATGGTGCTCAAGTTCCCCTCCAACTCCCCCGTCACACACGTCGCAGCCAACACACTCCCCCACCTCAGTATACCAGCAGCCGTCACTGTGACATGTAGCCGACTTTTTGCCGTCAACCGCTGGCACAACACAGTTGGTTAGTGGAGCGAGTGTGTCTTTGTAGTGAGGATGCTGTTATTGTGATGACGTGATGAGTGTTCTGATGTAACTTGCACTTTCTCTGTTTTCCAAATGGAATAAATTTTGTTTCTTTAGTTGGTTGGTAGGACAAAACCAATTTGAAAACATTACATTTTACAGACTAAATGGTTAGAAATATTTATTAATGAAAGCCTCAGTTAACCTCATTAATGACCTCATAACCACAACAAGCTAGGTGTAATTAACCATAGTACTGTGATTATGGAGGGTCATGAGGCGACTCAAGTGACCTTTGTTATTGATTGCCACATGAGGCTCTTACGTTTTAACATAAGCCTGCATCAGAGCAATGCTGCTGGCGCTTACATCATGGAGCACTCGACCAGAGGATTATGTGACCGGGTGCTTTTAAGAATTCATCACCGAATGTATATGACTGCTTGTAATGTTTGTCCCTTAAACCAGGTCTCCGTGGAGCTCCAGGATACTCCCTAGAGCAGGCTCATCATCTGCCCATTGAGATGGACCCTCTCATAGGTCAGTGCAGAGATCTCCGCAGCAGATTTGATTGGTTTTATATTCTTGGAACTCGAGATAATACTGCAGGACATGCACCCAAATGTGATTATTAAATCCAACAGTAGAAAAAGCTTAAATTGTCTACAACATTATGAGCAGACAGAAATAATAGTATTAAGGACACATTTTTCTGTTAGCAGATAACAAGAGCAGATAATGAGGGCAGCCTGCTAGGGCTGAAGTTACTATACAACATGATACACTGGGGATTTATGCACATATGCACACGCTAAGACACTGTAAAATATGGGGGTTTAACTGCTTTGTTGTGGACACTTAAACACTGACCTAAGTGGTGAGTGATCGGGAAAGGTTAGAGTTCAGCAGATAGCTTGTTATTGCATTTATGTGCCCTCATTAACCCACAAACATCTTGATGTTCCCATCTAGCGAACAACTCAGGCATGAACAAGCGTCAAATCACTGACCTGGTGGACCAGAGCATCCAAATCAACACACACTGTTTTGTGGTTACCGCCGACAACCGCTATATCCTGGTTTGTGGCTTCTGGGACAAGAGCTTCCGTGTGTACTCCACTGAAACTGGTAGGGTTTGTTATTTATGAGACATGTTAACATGAGCATTAAGTGCAGTAGAAATTTACACTTCGAGTATGAAAAATATTTTTATGATTAAATCCATGATTAGCATTTCAACCCCATTTTTTAAATGCATTTGCATTTTTATTTAGATTTATTGTGCTTCATACAGGTCCAGACTTTGAAACAGGTGCCTCAAACCTTTTTGATTAACCTGTATAGTTCAGTGAAGTGTATTTTTATCATGATTGTTAAGAAACCATGACCTTCAAATGTATGAATAGAGGAACACACTGTCATCTTCCTCCTTCCTCTCCACAGGAAAGCTGACCCAGATAGTGTTTGGCCACTGGGATGTGGTGACGTGTCTGGCCCGATCAGAGTCCTACATCGGAGGAGACTGCTACATCGTGTCAGGCTCCAGAGATGCCACTCTACTTCTGTGGTACTGGAGTGGACGACACCACATTATAGGGGACAACCCAAACAACAGTGAGTGGTGACATGCTGTAGAATCAGCATGTGTGAATGTTTGCCTGTCTATGTGTGTCTCAGTGTGTGCCTGAGTATGTGCTCTTACTGTGAGCCAGTTCAGAAAACACAGTTCGACTAAATTAAACTGACAATTGACTGACTGACTGACAGTGATGTTTCTGTAACTGTTCTTTCTTGTCCAGGTGATTACCCCGCTCCCAGGGCAGTACTGACAGGACATGACCACGAGGTGGTGTGTGTGTCCGTCTGTGCAGAACTGGGCTTGGTCATCAGTGGAGCTAAAGGTTAGTGTGAGAGAGAGAGATTTCTATTTTCCATTTTAGATTTATTAGATTATTTAGTTTAGTTAATATTTCATATTAAAAAAAGTGAAAAATCTAAAACCATCAGATGCATTTTTGATGGACAGTGGATTCATTTTACTCAGTGTGACCTGGCAAGGCTCAATAGTCCTTTTCTGCAGATAAGTGTCATTTCGTGTAAACTATACGATAAATAGTCAATGAAAAAATTCTCTCCTTTGCTGGCACACCTGATAGTTTTTTAAAACCTGATTGGATGAACATGCCACTGGCCTGTCTCAAAATTACAGATTCCTCACAAGTATGAATTAATTTGAATTAACTTGTCACTGTCTTCTACTCTCGCTGTACTCTGTCTTGCTCCTCAGAGGGCCCGTGCCTGGTCCACACTATCACAGGGGACCTGCTTAGGGCCCTGGAGGGGCCAGAGCTGTGCCAACGGCCTCGCCTCATCTCAGTGTCCAGTGAGGGCCACTGTATCATCTACTATGAAAGAGGCCGCTTCTGCAACTTCAGCATAAATGGAAAACTCCTGGCCCAGATGGAGGTCAACGATTCCACACGGGTAAGCCTGTCTATGTTAAAACGGTTTTATACTATTTTTGTAAGAATATTAATGCATGAATGCTCCACTAATTTACTCATAAACAATGCAACATACTGTTGTCCAACATGCTGGAGCTCTCACTCTTCTTCTCTCTCCAGGCGATCCTGTTGAGCAGTGACGGACAGAACTTGGTGACAGGAGGTGATAACGGAGTTGTAGAGGTCTGGCAGGCGTGTGACTTCAAACAGCTTTACATCTACCCGGGCTGTGATGCTGGCATCCGTGCCATGGACCTCTCACATGACCAGAGGTAAAACAGTCAGGGTGCCAAAATAATAGATGCAGACAGTATGATGATTTATTCGTAAGATGCCAGACAAAAATGGGGCCGCATTTTCTTAAGGACTACTGATGGTAGAGAAACTGGGCCACCTCTGCAGAGAATACTGAATGATGAAGTTATTTTATCTAAACCTCAAATGTTGTCCCAGGCCCAGGAAAATGTGTAATGAGTAAACTGAGATTTGTTTTTCAAAGAGTATGTGTATACTTGGATTTACTGATGAAGACTCTGTGTGCTCTTGCTTCCTGCAGGACTCTGATCACTGGCATGGCATCGGGCAGCATTGTGGCATTCAACATAGACTTTAATCGTTGGCACTATGAACACCAGAACAGGTACTGAGGTTGTCCGTGTGAGGAAGAGGAGGCTGGAGAGGAGGAGGGAAGAACAAGAGGGAGAGGTGATGCATTCAGGTGTGTATCTGCAACGTGGGGGAAACTACAGGTACTTAGAGGAAGGAAAAACAAGTACCGGACCTTAGGGTCTGTTCCCCTGTGGAGTTTACATGATTTGAGGATGCGGCAGCACTGATGGAAATACTTCCTCTGTGCGCACGTGTATGTACCCACGTGTGTAAACCACAGACACATAACACCCCAAGATACACACCAAATCCTGCTAATTAAATAGACTGCAGAATGGGGAAAAAAGCAAGTCAAGTAGACCTTGTAGAGGTCGAACATACCTGTACCACTCATAGGACTGGCGCAGTTGCTGTTCCTGGTACAATTAATGCTTCACAGACTAAGAACCTAAGTTATGTTTTTTTTTTTTTTTTCATTTTTTCTCTTTTTTGTTTGAGGGAATTATTTGGGTGGAATATAAATTAAGACTCCTTTTAATGTGTCTAAACTGATTAGAAATGGTCAGAAATGAACCAGCCCCACCCACTATTCAAAAACTGGTGCTATTGGCTTGATCTTAAATTTACCTCTAAAAAAAATTGCCTGGGGTTATTTTACTTCATTTTATTTCAATTTATTTAATTTTATTTTAAGATCATTTGTATTCCTTCTTTTACCCGCAGCAGGGTTAAATTGATTTTAATGTAAATAAGGCTCTGCTTCTTTCAGAGTCTACACTTGTTCTTTCACTATATGAACTGCGCTTATCACCTTTAATTTATTAATGACTTGCTGTATGTAAAATATTGTGTAATAATTATTATAATGTTGACAAGACTGATGGTAATGACGGTCAAGGATGGTGATTGTTTTGCCGGAGATGGTAATGATAAAGAGATCTTGCCAGTGCCACCGAGGATGAAAACGACAAGGCGAACATGATTTCCTTTGTATATTTGGTGATTGTTTTGTCAAATATGTACATATAGTCTTGGTTCAGGCTTGGTGGAAGACTTAATCAGCTGAATAAGACTGAAAACGCAAAGGAAACCTTCACTTACCCACATTTGTTGATTATTTAAAAAAAAAAAAAGAGAATCAAATCAATGTAAAAGTTTGTTTTGTATTTGCACTTTGCACCAATCACATATCATTATTTATTAGCTTGGTTCTTTCTGGTTGGCTGCCATTTTGTTTAGGTCCATTTTCCCGACGGGATTATTTGTGCATTGATGTTTGTATTTAAAACGTTGAGCTCATGTGTGATTATTAAGTTTTACAACCTCACAGTTGTAAGCAATATCATGATTCTGTAGCTGATAGAGGTGGGAAGGAGGGAGGAGAGAGGATGAAATGTGAGATATACTGTATGTGTGAAGCCATCTTGATCAAACGCGCACATGCACATACTCTATCGACAGGTTCAACTTACGTATCCAAAAAAAAAGGCTAAATATTTTTGGATCTATGAAACCCTAAAAACTATTGTATTCATGTTTTATTGCAAAGATGTAAAATATGACGTGTGAGTTGAAAAAAAAAAAAATCATGATAAGAAAAATAAAATATGCAAAGAATTTGATGACTTGACTTTTCATTGGTCACATTCAGTTTCACTAAAGGTTTTGGTTTTTTTTGCTTCATGGCAGTAGTGCTTCAGAAGGAGTCATCGCTCAAATAATATCAAGAGTTAAAATTTTGCACTCTATATACACTTGACTACAATGTTGAACTACATGCTCTCCTGTCATTTTCATTTCACATGTCTGTTTATTAGTCTTACTACACTTTCTTTTTCCAGCACCAGCATCCTACTTTTCCATCTGTATGGTCCTGCATTGTCTTCTGCCTGAATCAAAACTAAGAAACCTTTGTGGATAAACTGTTTTAAAATGTGCTTAAGTTGTGTCTCTTCCAGGTATGAATGTAGCAGACTGCTTGTACAGTCAAAAATTGTTGGTAAGTTGTTGCTGGAAGTTCTACAACTTGACTAGACTCACGGGCATTAAAAATATATGTTCAGTGTGCAAGCGAGGAGGAAATCATTACTCGCATTCATATATCCCATGGACAAAAGTTAGATTTGCATCCACAAGGCACAGAGTACAGTAATTAATGTAAGGTAACAGTCCATGTAAGTGTAAGGGCTGGTGATCCTTAAAGAGCAGAGACTGCAAAAGAAACAAGTCACCCAAGTGTCAAATTAAAATATTTTTAATCTTTGTATGGGAAAAAACATTCTCTGCAGTGAGCAATGTCTCTGTTTGTGAGACAAAACAATGCAATCATCTTCTGAAATTGCGGACATCACATAAACATAACTAATAATTAAATCCAGTGCATATATACTTGCAGTTGGCGATTTAATGCTTTAATTTATCTATTAATATATTAATCCTTCGAGGTGATGCAAAATGTATAAACAAAAGTGTAGCCCTTGCTGTGCCTAGCAGAGAGAGATTAGTTTTTAATTATTAGGATTTGTGGATTTCTTCTGAATGTGTGGTGTGTTTTGTTGCAATGCCAAAGAAACTACATCTCACAATAATAAAAACAAAAAGGATCTGCTTTGCGTTGAAACGGCTACCGCTTTTGCTAAAGCCTAGAATACAGACCAGGCTGACAGCTGCACAGGGCTCTCATGCTTCAGTCACTATGGAGACTGTGATAAGATCCCATATGAGCTGACAAGCAAGAGAGGGTAATCCGTTACGCCAGTAGACCTGTCCGTCCTGACGAGAATTTCATTGTGTAGTTTGTGCCACTTTTGACCTGCACTGTCTGTAGCTGCAGACAGAAGCTGCCTTTCTGTCAAGAGTTGAAGATACAACCTCCTTCTCTATTTCTCATTTCTCACTTTCACATCCACAACACAATGCCTGTCATGCACCTGTGTGCAATCTCCTTTCCCCCAGACTTTGGGGGGTTGTGATGATTCACAGTTTTTAAGGTATTTTACCCTGTATGGTAAAAGGAAGCCGCTCAAAGCCTTAGTGAGAGACAAGCATGTGCGGAACACAAAGTAATGTTCTCCAGTACTATTTCTAACATTTATTTACATACATTTATGACACATAATGTACAAAGCATCACACAGTAAATATGTGTACAGTAAATATGTGTATACATGTACAGTACAAGAAAAGAATTATACAAAAAAAAAGAGGAGGCAAGATAATAGTTCCTCATTATGCGTTTTCCAGAGGCAAAGCAGTTTCTGAGGTTCGTTTGTCTTAATCATTGAAATGAGGTTGGGAAGGACTCATTGTCACCTCTCATGACCTCTTCATCACATTGTGAGCTGTATTTCCTTTGTGCCTTTGCAAATTGCATGGACACACCTGACTTATTGGACCACTGGGATTAGAATATGCACACATGGGGAGTAACGCCACTCTCGCAGCTCCTTGCGGCCGATGGTATGTTTTTGTGTTTCAATGTTGCGGTGAGGATTTGTTAGACCTTTGTGTGTGCTTTGTGTTTGTGTGTGCATGCATGCTTGTTGTTTGCATGTGCCGTACGCATGAGGAAAGCACATGAACATACAGTACCAGGCAAAGGTTTTTGGACACAACTTCCCATTCCCTTAAATGAGAAAACATGTCCAGACTTTTGACTGGTATTGCATATGTCTCTTTGTCTGCATGTCCCATCTCCCTCAGGTGGACAGTGAGGAGATAGTGGACCTCTGGGATGAGATGCTACAGATCTCCATGTTGGTGAAGGAGCTTCCTCCCTCGCTGCTGCAGTCAGGGACCGAGGAGGACGACGAGATGATGTTCTTCAGCCTGTGGAGGGAGATGATGAGCAGCGTCAGCAGGAATACTAGCAGGCCGAGGAAGAGCCACACATAAACATAAACGTTGCCCTGTCGTCCTGGCGATGAGGCAGCCGCTGATGTGGAAGCAGAGGTTGGGGAAAAACGAAGGAAGGGTCCATTGTCTATTGCAGAGATTCCAGTCTCATTGTGGTCCACCAGTGGGATGTCCATCCCTGACATCCTGGCTGGTGTTTCATATGGGTTTGCAGAAGAGAAAAAGAAGGATGAGTGAGATGTATTTTAAAATAACAGAAGCAACACTCATTATTTAAAAGGACTGCTGCAGAAATTCTCTTTTGTCTGTTGTCAGCTGCCAAGGATTTAGTGTCTCCCTCCAGGACACTTCAGCATGGCAGATGCTTGCTGACACAAGAGCTTTAACCCACATCCTCAGAGAACCTCTAAACAGCCTTGGCTAAGATTAAAAGGAAGACAGACAATAATTCTGATTCAATGCCAAACATGTACTGCACCAGAAACAGACTTTCAAATAATATTCATTACTTTTTTCATGGAGAGTTCAGGAAGATTGCGACCCACGAAACTCACAAAGACTAACTATTGTTGACAAAAATATACATATATTTTTGGGTTACAGTATAGTTTCATTGACTCACTAAAAGTTGGGATGAAGGATGAATTTAGGGTTAATCAAAACATTTAAAATCCACTGGATCCTGGTCTGGTGTGGTTGTCAAGCATGAGTGGCATGGCTGTTATTAAACACACTTACCAGACTGTAATGAACAGCAGGGGGAGTGCCTGTCTCACTCAATGCCTTTCAGGCTCGGTGCCCGGAGCTGGAAATGCTCATAAACGGAGCTATCCTTATCTGATGAAATTAAGCTCCTCGTAATCACCTCTCACAAAAACAGTTCAAAGCCAAACCTTCTCCACTGTATATTAATACTGCTAATAATGCTCCACAGCAAATTACTGCATGGCACAAAGATGAGTGGAAGACATGATTGAATGTAGACAGGTTCACAGTCTTTGTGTTGGTGAGGGAGAGAGAGTGAAAAGTAGAGCAGGGCCCTTTTTTGTATTTGGGTTAGGCCAGCCTTGTGTCTCGACTTGATCTATGACAGCAGAGAAAGACACTTCAAAGGGAGGAATAATGGACCGTGACCAGAATGAAAGCAAGAGGTCAGCGCGCACGCTCTTCGTCTCACAGTGGTATGTGCTCGTTTCTGTGTTATCTGCCAGCTCTCCTTCCTTTTCTTTCCTTTTCATGCGTTTCTCCATGCTCCATATGTGTGCTTGGCCATTTGCATTATATACAGGCGAGGAGGGAAAAAAAAAACTACAGCGTATTCATTGTACCCTCTTCTATTAGTCTTGTTGGTACAAAACCTTTTCTTTATCTTCCGTTGAATAGTGTCCCTTTTGAAGTTTAAGCACGCCGCTCTGTACCTCAAACTCTTTTCTTCTCCACTTATTCACTTCCTTTTCATTCTCTTTTCTCTTCCCTTTCTGGAGGGTACAGTTGACAAGAACTCTGCTCTCTTTAATTTACAGCTACACTGTACCTTCAGGGAGATACACAGCATACAGTAATGAGGAGGGATGAGTTCAACTTTCTCCTCTCTTCCTGGGATTGCATGTGCTCTTTCCCCAACTCTGTTTTCTTTATCAAATACTCCCAGCGGTCTTCTCCAACCCAGTGAAAAACTGTCTCGCCGCATCTGTTGACTTATATTGCATCTTTCTCTCTCTCGAGTTGAAGAATTGATATTCACGGCACAGACATGGCTATTTCCTCATCCTGCTGTCTTCTAACAATTCATCTTTCCTGTTTTCTATGTCTTCCTTACTTCCTCCCTGAAATGATTTCATCATCGGGATCTTAAGGTATATTAGCACATTTTCATGAGTTCTAATTGCTGATGTTGAAAACAAGATCTACCTGTAATTTAACAGCTTTACTTAAGTGGATTCAGCCCAAAAATGAATCAATCATACTGAAATGTCCTTGAACATCACACTGAACCTTTACCTGCTTACTCATCCTACATATCTGTGCTACTTTCTCTCTGTTCGTCCACCTTTCCTCATCTTATCCGTTTATCCGCTGTCCTTCTCCTGTCATTCCCTCCTACTCTTTGCTGCTCTGTATAGATTGTTGTCGTTAATGATATGTTGTTTTGAAATCTGTGATCAAGCTTGTTCATTGTGAGCTGAAGTGGTTGATAATTGTGCTTAATGATGCTTTTTGTATCCAGGCAACAAGGTACGTTCAGTTCGTTTCGAAGCTAATCTACTTTAAGAGGGCAGGCCATGCAGTCCCGCTGAGGCTGAAGAGGTCAGACATACATATTCACACACACACAGACACATGCCTGCCTAAATAATAAATACCAGTAGTTATTTTCTTTATAGGTATAACTGCAAGAGTAATAAGGAGAACACCAAAGCTAAAAATGATGCATCTTTATTGAGGAGAACTATATAAATGATGAAACTTTTAGGTAGCAAGACATGTTGACTCTTCTGCAACAAAACCACAGGTATATATATATATATATATACTATATACTAATAATATACTTAACTTAACTGTATTTTTTCTCCTTTGTGCTGGCAACTTCAAGGACATTTTATCACACTATTGGGGCCCCTTAGAGGACACTTTACCATACTTTGAGGGACCTAGATAAAATAATGTAGCTGCTTTTTATTCTCAGCCATGCCTTTTTTTCCCCCAATTATCTTTGTCAGCTTTTTTTAATGTCAGTGCTGCCCTCTCGGCTATGTCGATGCTGTATAGCTTATCTCCATATGTCCACTTGTTCAATCTTTTCCTCTATCCATGTATATTTTGCACATTTTAATTATCCACAAATATATCATGTGCTCTAGTTGTCTAGTTGTAGTTTTAATGTGTATTTGTTTTTTTGTGCACCATGATTTTTTTTTTTTTTTCTGGGGTTTACTACTGCATTGTTGAAGTATTATTATTACTATTATTTTCTATGTAAACTGATTCCACATATAGATTGATGTGAGTCCTGTATGTCTCAAAAAGAGAGACACATTCCCTTCAGTTCTGGTATTAGCTCTTCATTTCATGAATAATGGATAAATAACAGCCAACGTGTGGCAAAATGTCATGGCATTTGGGTCACATTTTTATGTGTGTGTGTGTGCACATTTTTCGTACTGCATAGATATATATGTAAATACCAAGGATTTTGATACACACATACGTGCATATTGTATACAGTTCAAGCTCAAACAACAGCCTTCTGGTTAGCCTGAACTTCAAACATGTTAAATATCTCATATTCTGAGCCAGATCAGCTGAAAACAGACCTGCGGCTCAACTGCATTAATTCCAAATCGACTCTGTAGCCCTGAATACTACAGATAACCCATGCATGGGTCAGAGATACGCAGGAATGATGAAAGTATGGAGAAAGTGATGTTTCAATATGCATCAGAAGCGCTCAGTGAGTTTGCCAAACAAGTCACTCTCTCCTCTTCAATCTCTCTCCAGTTTGGTTTGTTTCGGTATTTACAGCAGAATTATTTCATTGTGTACAAATAATTTACGACCACAAATGATGCCCATATTAGGAAAAGATGTGGAATTTGAATAAGTCCACAGCACAATAATTTAAGGTTTTTATTTATTGCCTTTAAATATGAATGACTAAATCCCACAGCGCACCTGAATGCACTTGAAGCCACACCGGGGGTTGAACACCACTGTTTTATGATTCTCTCAGATATTCAGCACATGAAAGTAAGGATTTAAAAGGCCAAATTGAAAGCAACAGATTTCATAAGTTACTTACAAAGAGCTTGTTACTGACAGAAACTGACTGAAAGGTAACATAAGTTAAAAGCAAACAGTCAGAAATAGTGGTCATGATGAATAGGACGTATTGAAGAGTTTTTGGTCGGTTGCCTATATAGACAATATGCTCTTTTGCTTTGATGTCTGAATTTTTCTGTGTGTGTATGAGTGTGGCTGTTTGTTCATCCCTGTGGTGACATGTGTTTTTACACCTTATTCTCAAATCTGTTAATTACTCCTTATACTTCTGTGTGCAGTTGCCAATAAATTTGACTCTGTGTCTGTACGGCTCATTTTTCACTCACTGTGTTGTTTATTGTGATGAAAAGGGTGAGTCATGCATCATTTTAAGCGCAAACAAACTCTGCCCCTGTTCTCATTGCCCTCAGAAGACACTTTTTATGTCCTCTAGCTTCTTCTTTCAATCTCGGGGTACAATTGCTCCACTCATCACTCACTCCTTCCCTCTTTTCCTCAACTGCCACTTAGGAAGCCCACTCATTTAGAAAGATGGTAAAATTGTACACATGAATTCTCATCCCCCTACCATTAACCTTGTTTACTGCCACAGTTGACAAGTCTCGTGGAACATTTATATCTTTTTTTCCCTTTGTTTCCATCCTCTCTATACTCCCTATGAGTATTTGTTCTACTGTTCTGCAGACAGCAATAAAGCAGTGAATAAAGTTGCCAGCAATTCAAAAGAAGGTGGATAGCCTTTGTTTTTTATAAAGAATATCCTCTCACAAATTAGATTAACATTAGCCCCTCACTCTGTCTCCCTTTTAAAAAAAAAATCAATTTTATAAAAAGCAGCCTGAGGCAACAGCAGCATGCATTAAAACATTTGAAAACAGGAGCAGTTACAGACCTTTTTTTTATGTGTGAGGCAGCTGCTCTTCTACTGCGTTCACGTCGTGCAGAAATCCATCCCGTTGTGTTTGGTCTTTCAGCCGAACAAACCAGATTTGTTGCCCCTGAGATCTTCCTTGTCCGCTCTCTCTCTCTCTCTCTCTCTCTCTCTGTCTGTCTCTCTCTCTGTGTGTCAGTTATGGATCTTTCCTGTGAATGGGCTCACAATAAAATGGAAACACATAAACATAACATAACATAACATAATAACAACAGCCCTGTAACTGAGAGACTGTATAATGAATGATCAGATGTTTGAACAGAGAGAGTAGAGCTCACTCCAATCCCATCCCCTCTCTCTCTGTGGCTCCGTCCGTCTCTGCCTTCCCACTTTTCTGTCTGTTGCTCAACCCCCTTTCAGTAATGACAGTCACAGCTATTCTATGTCTTCTTTTTCTGATAAACTAATTTCACTGTTGTTAATAACGACAAATAGCTAAGTCAACAGATATTCAATCAGATAAATGGTTTGATAAATTAACCAATAAATCAATATTTGTCATTACATCCACACCCTCCCACACACAATCAACTCCTTGGTAATCATCTTTCTAGTGTTTTGTGTGAGGGACTCGGCCTCGCTCTCTGCTCTCTACAAACTGCGTCAGTAGGCAGTATCCAATGGTGAGCAATATTCTGCTGTCATTGTGCTGGCAGAACTGAACTGCTAGGATAAGACCCCAAACCGGCAGATGAATGAGAAATGGGCGGCCAGAGAAGAAAGAAAACAGCCTTTAACACCTCTCAATTTCTCTGCACCGCTCCTCTTGTCTCTCTTCATCCTAAAGCCCTTCCCTCTGTTTCTCTTCTCCTGATCCTCTCTCCAAACTGCATTTCATTTATTTGGACAGATCCATGCATTTGTAACTTCTGCCTCCAGCCCAATACAATGAAGGTGAACGTAAGAAAAATGTGTTCCTAATGCTCACAGCTTTTATTACATTTCTTTAAAAGAAATCTCTTCTGGAAACAATGTTTGTGTCACTTTATATAATCCAGAACATATTGTCAACAGATTTCATAATGTCTTTAATAAAAAGCAGTTCCATTTAAGGAAAAAAAAACCCCAACATAAACATAATTTGGGTGAACAATCCCTTTAAAGGCCTTTACTTTGATGGTAAGAGTTTACAAACCAAGCCAGAAATCTTGTGTAGTCATGGACACAGACTTGAATTTCAACAGCCACATTAAGACAATTACAAAAATAAATGCACATAATAATGTTTATATAATAATAACAATAATAATTCCCCTCCAAACTAAAATAAAAGTGTGGCTGATTCTGAATCTCCTCTATGAGCCTGTTAGCATCTTAATTGTATTCATGAAGGTGTTAATTGTGTAGCAGATGACACCTGCCCTTGCTCTGTGAAGGGGAAATAGGTGCCTCCTCCTCCACAGATGCCTCCGTCTTCTGCCATCTGCCTACTCACGTGGGCACTAGGGGGAAATAGCAGCAGTGGAGAACTGATAGATGAGGCCTGGGATTCATCTGATCACCGTATATTTGTTCATTGTATATCTGTGAATATTGTCTTAATCATATTCACCCAAATGAAAAAATACTTACTACTAATACTTTAATGAGATGCTGTAGGCAGTTACATTAGTGCACTTGACTGCACTGCGGGAGGAGGGAGAAACCAAGGACAGTGGAAAAGAATATTGCATGTCATTTAATTGTATCCCTACAGTCTAATAATCACACTCAATTTCTTAACATTAATATGTTTGGCAAGGCTAATTATGGCTGTGTGAGTTCATGTACTTGTCTCTGGGCAAACTTGAGAGTTCTTGTGTGCTTTTGGGTTCCCTATTTGTCTGTGTGTGTGTGTGTGTTTGTGTGTGTGTGTGTGTGTGTGTATGTGACAGAGAGAGCGAGAGAGTGAGAGGACTGAAGGACGGCGATAAGAGCTTTGGCCTCAACTGGTTTTTGTCACTAATCCCAGAAGGCGAAGAAGTGGCTGCTGATTCCATGTCATTCCCTGATATTCCAGCTTGTTCTGACTCCATGCCATCCTGGCACTGCCCTTGTGAGGACACCAGTGTCTGCACTGCATGTTAATGAGAGGGAGGCATGCAGGGGATGCAACCGCATTTGGAGATTATTCTGGACTAAAACGAAGGTGCGTGTTTGGGGATTTGCCAATCTCAGTGTGGTAATCTCATGCAAACAACTCTAAACTCTGAGATGAAAGGAGAGTATCAAGATATTAGTTGCAAATATGTGTAGTGCATTTTAGATGCACTACCAGCAGATGCAGATACCAGATTTTATATGTCCTGGTAATATGAACCAGTCCAGCCATTTACTGAGACAGAGGCTCACAACAGCAAATTGTAATACTTTAAATGAGTGCAGAAAAGCTGATTGTTGCACTTGTCTTCTCCTTATTGCACGAGAGACTATCTTTGCATCCCTAATCTCGTAGAGACAGTTAAAATGTAATATATTTTGTTTCGAAAATCCGACATCAGCCAATAAATATGCACTACACTCCAGCATTTCATCTCATGACAGGGTTATGCCAATCAAAGTGATTTCCACAGATCTGAGGGCACTGTGCAGAGCAAACATACTGAGGCAGAACAGTGACACACACACACATACACACACATACATACACATACAGGATAGAAGCCTGACACGCCTGTACTTGTCTGGAATAACAATAAGCTAGATGGCATATACGATATCTGCCCGGTCTCAAAAATATCCCCACAAGTGGAGAAACAGGCAAAAACAACAGCACCCATGTACAAGAAGACATGTCTGAGCGGGATGCCTGAAAATTGGACTAAAACCTTTGGAAATGATTATTCTACTAAAACCTTTACCACTAATAGTCTTGGCAATTTGCCCCATCTCTCTAAAGGGTACACTCTAAATTCATGAAAGAAGAGAATAAAGGAAAAATGTCCTCAAAGTCAGATTCATTTGAATATATAAATAATTTAGTGTGCTAAAAGATTTTGGGGGCCTTAAATTGCAAATAAAAAAAATAAAAAAACATTCTCTTCAGACATTCATAATTCATACATGGCTCAGACATGGAGACACAGGAAGAGATTTGAGTTGTCCACAGAATGTACAGAAGAATAAAGAACAAAGCTGCAAGGCTTTCAGGTTACAGTATGTCTTTGTACATTTCAGTCAGTCAGTGAATATTACTTCTCTCTCTTTCTCGCTGTCTTGCTCTCTGTGATTCAATAGTTAATGAACAAAGAAAAAAAAAAGGCAGCAAACCCCAGAAAGTAAACAATGAAACTTTAATCAAAGGTTTGTCATCATCATTATGCATTATGGTTAATGCCACATGCTGCGATATTCTATAAAGTGTTGCCCTATGGCTATAGGTTGGTTAAACAGTGTGCGTTTGTGTGTGCATCATAATTATTTCACCATCATAAGAAACAGACAATAAGAGGTCTCCTCCTCCCCGTCTTCAAGCTTATTTTCTTTTTATGTCCCCAGCTCATTACAGTGATAGGCATTTTAATGGAGCTGATTGGCATCACATTTTTTTTTACATCATATTCCTTAACAAAAGGCTCTTTGATCCAAATGAGGATCATTAAAGAACATATTGTTATATTACAAGAAATATAAATCTTTATTGAATAATTATGTAGTTTTTGTTTTCTTCGTGTCTTGGACCAGGCACAGATGATTTCTCTGCTTCTGTTAGTTGTCTCCTTGCTCTCTTTTAGAGCCAGTAAATGCTACTAATTGGCATTCAACCTGATATATCCCATCCTTGTAGCAGTGTTTGTAATTGCGACAAAATTACTTTAGCGTTCAAAGCATTTCCCACGTGCTGCACTAGTTTGTTAAGATTACACACACATATCATACTACAGAATAACTCCTCATGGGAATCTGCCTGAGTTGCCAATAAAAGTTGCAATCAGCCAATTAAACTGTATACTGATGGTGTGTGAAAGCTGTGTGCTCCCGTGATGATGCGTTTTCTGAAACAATTTACTAACATGGCTGGATAATTATTCACTCTCTCTTTTTTAAGTAATCATGTCAGTGGGATTATGATGATGAAGTGGAGGAGTAGAGACTAAAAAGAGAAAGAGAGTGTTTGGTGCATATCACAATAACTCTCCTGGCATTAAAATGTGTCATAATAAATATTTACATAACAGCACTCATTTGATTGTGTGTTTTTGTTGCCTTTTCTGCAGTTTTTTGAATTAACACAGTCAGGCCTATCTGTCTGCGTGTCACGGTGTGAGACAATCTCAGCTGTGATCCCTCCCATCAGGAATAACACCGCTGGTTGAGGGTGCTGCTGAGACATGAAACACGTCCTCAGCTGGGAGGATTCTCCTGGCTGGATGGCACAGTATTTTAGAGGTGAAGCTCAAACTGCCAGCCCATCTGGCCCAGGCCTGTCACCAGCAATACATCACGCTAATGAAATGGCACCAGCCCAGCACTATCTGTCATAAGCAATCTGCATCTGCTTATGGGACTAAACAGAAATGAGAAAGAGTGATAAGAAAAAATTACTTAGAGTCCCTGTATTCCCACAA
Source organism: Pampus argenteus (assembly GCA_036937835.1). Classification (NCBI taxonomy): domain Eukaryota; kingdom Metazoa; phylum Chordata; class Actinopteri; order Scombriformes; family Stromateidae; genus Pampus; species Pampus argenteus. The sequence continues at coordinate 11,026,397 of CM072874.1, forward strand.
GTTGGTACCATGTGTTTGTGTTTGTGTTTGTGTGTGTCTGTGTATACACTGGCTGAGAGTATGAAAGCATGTGTCTTCATGCCTCTCAGCACAGCGTGAACAGATATCGATTTTCGTTTTGAGAGGAGAAAATAGCCACAGCAGGCCACCTTACCTCTTATCTCTACTGGAGCAAATAAATGAGGATATTTCATTGTTTCTGTGGTAGAACAAAGATCCAATACATCTTATCTGTCAGAGGAAAAATTGCTCCTGTTCTTCACTTTAACTGTAACATCCTTAATTTTTTGGTATTTCTTTCTCCCAGCCCTGGTGCTTAGGGAAACGTTTGGAAAAATATTACTCAAAATATTACTCAAAAACAATAACAGTTGGAAAAAATGTGCACAAAAAGTTAAGGAGCCTTCCATCAAATACAGACATCAGGAAAGATGTGAAAGGGAAGAATGATTTGCTGAACGTTCAATAAGATGTATTGTGACCAAAAGGATGGAAATTGTTATCCTTAATCCCCGGTTGCTCCACTAGAGCAGCAGCAGCATGACAAGCCTGCAGTTACTGCTCCTGGGTACCTCTATGTTCCCATACTTGCTTCTTCAGTTTATCTCCTGTAGTTTTTGCTGTGACTAAGACATAATAATAATAATAATAATAATAATGCTGCAATAATAATGCTGCTGCAGCTTGTCGAGATTAATATTAGTTTGAGTACTTTGAATGTCTTTGGAATTTTAATCAGCTGAGCATTTCACTGCTTTGCACCATATTTATCCCTCAGGACTTTGACCGGGCAAAGGTTCTGTAGTAATTTGTAAAAAAAAATCAGCATAACAGGGTTACATATGTGTCATAGGGTCAGTGATAATTTTTATTCAAACACATTCAACATAACAACATGTCTGCTTGAATTTATTGCAGTGGAAATACATCAGACTATTATCACTGAAGGGAAAGCCTGCCATCTGGTGGACAATGTAGAACCTACAAGCTGCTGTCAGCAGATTACTCTTCACTCACAACAAAGAAGACAGTGCTGTTTTTGATAATGACATAAAGTACAAATCTCAGATACAAACCCTGGAAACAGCTCTCAGTGATGCAAACAGGGAGACAAACAATGAATGTGCTCTTGAGCTGTAAAACAGATATCAGAGGCACAAATATCAATACAAAGCACACTGTTTACTATTTTGCTGACGCACGACGTCTTCGGCTGTGAGTTCGAGTACGTTATTGGACAGAGCCGTTTGGTGGAAACAGATGATTTAGAGAAGAAAATCCTCCTGGCTGAACAAACAAAGCAGGACATCCAGAAAGCTGAACGCAGCGAGAGAGAGAGAGAAAGGTCGGTGTCTGTCTACAGAGAAAACAACAAAGAGTGTCAGTGGTTAATCCGGTTATTAAACCGTTAACCGTTATTAATCCGGTTCGGTTCGGTGGTTTAAGTGGTGGTTAGTAGGTGGACTAACGTTCAAGAGTTGACTCTGCTGATCCAGACACTAGAGTTGGCCTGTACACTATGATACACTGAAATGATTGTTTGTAGCCCGATGTGTGTTTTTCTACCTCGTTTGTGTGTGCGCTTGTGATGGATGGACTTCTTGTAACCATGGTGATGATGTTTCTGACAGGTGATAGGTATAGCAACTTTCATGCATCTCAAGTTGACAAATTCAGTGGTCCCCAACCTTTTTGTCTCATGAACTTTTTGAAGGATATGTTCACATTTTCTCAAATCTGTTGTAAATTAATTCTCACATGCATATAATATGTACATTGAATTATTATTACCTTTTGGATCGTTAAGAGTTTCTGCTATTTTGCCTTTTCTTTACACCATGTTGGCCTGCTTTCTTCCCATTTTTTTTTTTTTACTCTCCTTGCTTAAAGATGAACTTCAGCACAAATAGCCATTGTGGCAATCACACTAGCAAAGAAAATATTCCACCTTTGAGCAAAGTAGATGCATCACAGGTCCAGAGGGCTAAGCAGCGGACAGTGCTTGGTGTGTTGTCAGAAAATGAGCAGTGGGTTGGATCCCTCAGCCAGGTGGGTAAGAGAGGCACAGTGTGAGTGTATTGAATTTGAGTGATTTTTAATTCAGTTGCACAGAAAAATTCACATTTCAACTTAATGTGGTAATCATGTTCTCTCATTTTTCCTCCACAGGGAAGCAAATTGTCCAAACACAGTTCGATCTCAGACACCTCTCAGCTCACCTTCCTTGGCTGTCCATCCAGCTCCAGCTATGACGTGTATGTCAAGGAGGCTTGTGAAGTTGTTCTCACAGCTTCTGGTCAAGAAGTGGTTTCAGACAGCTGTTACCTAGATAATGAGGCTTCTGCCTTGCAAAATGAAGATTTAAAACTCCTGTTGGAGCTAAGTTCAAGTGAGTTTGGCCAACACAGAAACTACCTACCATGCAAGACTTTTTTTTCCTTATTCTAATGCCTTTTTTCTTCACCCAACTTCTGCTTACACTTGTAGGTTCATGCAAGGCTGTTTCTATGCAGTCTGAATCAGATGAATCCCTGATGTCAGAGAGGTTGCTGTGTGTGTCAGAGTATGCGGAAGACATTCACCGGCATTTGAGAGAGAGTGAAGTGCGAAATTGTTGACCACTAAATAATTTCTTTACTATTTCTGCTTATGCTCAATTTACTATATATTATCAGCATTAAATGCATTGTAGTTGTGAAGTATTGCTCCTCCATTAACTGCAAATACCTCATAATAACTGCTTTTGTTTCTAATGTCAGATGAAGTTCAAGTCACGGCCAGGCTACTTAGAGAAACATCCAGAGATCACCAGTGACATGCGGATCGTCCTGGTGGACTGGCTGGTGGAAGTCGTCCAGGAATACAAGCTTCGTTCTGAAACTCTGCACCTCGCTGTCAACTACTTGGACCGTTTTCTCTCCTGCACAGCATATGTGAAAAGGGGCAAGCTGCAGCTGGTTGGCACAGTTGCATTACTGATTGCAGCGTAAGCACATTGTTGTGTCGATAAAGACTGTTCCTGTCCAATCCAAGTCATTGATTTGTCAAAAAACATTTTGCGGTCATGCTAAGAATCTACCTGTAGTAGCATCAACTGGATGTTTGACAGCAACTTACAACCTGATCTGTCACCTTTTTTAGAAAATATGAGGAGATCTTCCCTCCTGAGCTGAATGAGTTTGTGTATATCACAGACAGTACCTACAGTAAGATGCAGTTAGTCCGGATGGAGCACGTTTTCTTAAGGGTGCTTGCCTTCAACATGGCAGCACCCACCACAAACCAGTTCCTTCGTCTTTTCATGTCCATCCACTCTGTCTGTGCCAACACGGAGAACCTTGCCCTGGTGAGTCACTCAAATACTAGCCAGTTTTCCATGTCCGTTGATCATATTTTGATTTGGCGATGTATTTCCCCTCACCCTGTTTCTAGTATGTAGCAGAGTTGAGCCTGCTGGAAATCGACCCTTTCCTACAATACACCCCATCTATAGTTGCAGCTGGAGCCTACTGCCTAGCCAACTATTCTATAAATAAATCATTCTGGGTAAGTTTGTCCAGATCACTGTTCTGAGTGATAAAAGATCCTCTTGTGACAATATCATCAGACTTTACAATCCCAATCTTTTCACATTTTAGCCTGAAGTCTTACACACCTTTACCGGTTATGCTGTAGCTGAAATCGTTCCCTGCCTGACTGACCTCCACAAGCTTTACATTAGTGCAGAAAGTCGCCCACAACAGGCCATCAGGGAAAAGTATAAGAGTTCAAAGTAAGGTGTAGCTTATAGATTTAAAAAAAAAATGTATACTGAGACAAGTTTACAGATAAACAAATTTTTATTTCTTATATCTAAACTACAAGTCTTTTGGGTTCTTTCATGTATGGTTTCATGAGCTGTTTCTCTGAGTTGTTAATGCTTCCAGGACAATTTCATATCCTTAAATATGTGTTATTTATCCCTCTATTTACAGGTATTGTCGTGTTTCTTGGATCACTCCACCTGCTGCTCTACCGCTCATATGAATCACTGCTCCATCCTTCTTCTGACACTACTGCCAGAAAGTGATTAGTTGACAGCCCGACTGTCAATATCACACATGCCACACGCCTGAACAATTTGTTAACGTGAATTTTTTTTTCCAATAGTTTAATGAAAATACAATAAAATTATTTATAGAAATATAATTTTAATATTATATATATTATAATTTTAATACTTGAGGTGTTCATGCAGAAGCTTTTTTTAATAGCTGATATATTTTTATATCTCGTCCAGAAATTGTCTCTACAGGTTCTTCCATATCTGATAAGGACATTAAAAAAAGCATTTCCAAGGATTTCTGTGTGCTTTATTCTTCATATGTCCTAACTTCACTGGTAGCATAATGTCTCACAGTAAATTTATGTTAACCAAAGAAAACATCTCATTCTATAATCAAATTGCTGGACTTGAGGGGAAATGTTTTCAAATAAACCCAAAATTACTTCAAAATAAAAATCAGCAAACTGCAATGAGTAGTCTATAGGTTTAATTTTGAAAGTATTGGCCGGAAGTTCTTTTTGTCAGTCGGGTTTTTGTCGGGTTTCTGTCTCACTGCGGGAGGTGAGCCAGATGAACGCAGGGTGAAAAGTGAACACATTGACACGAGAAGACATGAAAGTACAGAAGTGAAGTGATGACACTCTGAAACCAGCCTTTTTAACTGGCAGTTGTTATTTACGCAGCGATATTAAAAGTTTGGCTGTCAAGGTAAGACACTTTTTTAACTCTTTTTCTTTTCATTGTCCAATGGTCAGGCGCGATATCTGGAAAGGTAAAACGCATTTGTTGCTTTATACATTTGATATGAAGAAAACATATGTCAAACATATTTTAAATGATCTTCTGTCTAGTACTTGTCAAAGCTCCTACGCAACTCTTGGTCTTGTTGTTCAGGTTAAACCTGATGTCAACATTGCAGAGATTGTTTTTCTTACATTAACTCCTCTGTTCTCCAGTCAGATTGTTTGTGTCCCTGTAACACTTCCTCTTGTTTTCAAAAACAACTTTTTTCCATCTACCACCTGAAGTGTTCATTTTCAAAACCATTAAACCTAAAAACAAACATGTCCCCTAATAACTTTATATTTCATGACTATGTAGTAAAAATGTTGAAACTGCAGTTTTGTCTCATTTTGGAGATAACACAACGTCCTCTCTCATTTTATTCTTTGCCTTCTAGTTTCTGTATTTTCGGTCGACTCCTCAGTATGGCTGAGCCTGCTGAACTACTGCTCATCAAGGACCAGTATGAGTTGGCATTTCATTCTCTGAGTCGTGGGCTGGCTGCTGAGGAGGCCGGTAAAAGAGCTGAGGCTCTGGAATATTACAGAAAGGGTCGACAGCACCTTATGCAAGGCCTGGAAGTGCCGACTGGGGGTCAAAGGCAGCGGGGAGCTCCCTGGGACACGGCCAGACAACTTCAGGAGAGGATGAGGGAGACTCTGAGGACTGTCAGCACCCACGTCTCTGACCTGGAGACCTTTCAGCAGTCAACAGGAGGCCAAAGACTGTTGATAAATCTCCCTCTTAATCTCTATCCAGACCTGGCACAAAACAGTCAGCCTCCCCATAGCGCCCTCCACCATCTATACCCCACCATACCTGCTACCACCCAGAACACAAAGCCAGCCTCAAATATAGCTTTCCCTGCTTGTCCACTCACAGAAATGCTCCCTACAGCGGCTCCAGGAACTATAGGCATGGCTAACCCAGCGGACCAGCCTCCAGCCTACACACCACAGCCCACAGACGGCCATCGCAGCCTGTCTTATGGTCTTGCTGGAGGTGGCCTCATGTCAGGAAAGCAGACTGGAGCAGCAGCAGCAGCAGCAGGAGAAGATGGAAAGGAGCTGCTTCTCATTCCGTCAGGGGTGCAGATGTTTTTTGTGGCTCCAAATGGGCAGGTCAGCTCCCTGTCTTATCCAGGGTTCCTCCGCATCATTACTTTTGATGGTCAGTGTAAGGATTCTGCTGCTGCAAAACCCTCAGCCTTTCTACATGTAAGTATAGATTATGTAATAATAGCTGTGCGTATGTTAGGTGTGTATAATTGTTGAGTATGTTTCCTAGAGGTGTGAAGGGCAAACTGTACTATCAACACGATCATAGACTTGAATGTAAATAGTTTCCAGTGATCACTGTTAGGTGTAAAGGCCAGATGACGCACTTCACCACCATGCCCCAAATATATTTGTTTGATGTGAAACTTGCTATATTTGAAACTGAAATTGGTGACATTGAGCTGCCTGCAAATCTGTTTATGTTTGAGCAATATTACTCTCAATTATGCCAATATTCTAGGAAATAAAGTACAAATGGAAGTTGCTTAATATCTACCTCAAGAACTATAAGTATTACTAGAACTAGACGTATTACTTACTTCCTCTGACCCTGGGTGTGACCTTTTGATTTAGAGCCTTTTGACAAGCTGGTTGTTCTGTGTGATGATTTTTGTATTGAGTCAATATGAAAATTATAAAAAGCAACAATATTGTACCTCTACAAAGTTCGTATTATGCCGTGCTTTATACTGAAGTTCAACACATGGCTCTGTTTCCCATCCATCCGGGCTGGTGAACTGCTCTTTTGTATTCTGGCCTGCTTTGTTTCCAAGAAAGACAATAGACCCATTAACAGATGACTTTGCACTTCTGTTGTACTGCTGGTCACTGTCCTGCGTCCTCACAGGGGTCATTCTGTCAGGCGGCATACCAGGACATGATGCAGTGGCGAGTCTGTATCTGTATTATTTGTGTGTGAATGACACTGACATAAGTCCTGATGGGGCTAAAATCCCATGATGTGTCTTTGAGTGGAGAAACAAATGGGGGACACTAGTCCTTGCTGGGAAATGCAATACATTTTTAAGCTCCTAAAAACAAAATACACAAGAAACCACACCTAACATACATAGTTAGCTGCACATGGGATGATTTTCAATTCCCATTTTTTTTAATTGCTTCTTGGGGAAACAAAGAATGACTCAACAGAGGCCATCATGTCCTACTTTTATAATTTCAAAGATGTTTGAACCAACTATACTCAGTTGAAATTAGGTAATGATGACCGCTTTTTTTGTATCTCTGCTTTCAAGGTGTGTGACTGGCTGTATCAGCTGACAACGGACACTCCAGTGCTGTTGGCAAACTCTGGGATCTTCATGTTCCCTGACACATTGGCGGAGAAGCCAGGATCTTATGTGGGCATTGTGTTGTCCTCTGAACTGCCTGCTGCTGACCGAGAGATGTTTCAGGACCTCATGTTGCAACTGGCTGACCTCAGGATCCAGGTCAGTCTTAGCTGTTAGTATGGAAGAATGAACGTACGCATGTCGGTGCAGAAAATGCTTTGGTACAATATGTTTGTGTTTGGTGAAAAAAGGAGGGTGTGGGAGTATTGAAGTTGAAGTTGATGATGAAGTTGGATGAAATTAAATGCACTGGTACTTTGGAGAGTGTGGAAAAGAGGTGAAAAGCATATGCTAAAATGAAAGGAAAGGTGTACAAAACTGGTGAGACCAGCGATGTTGTTTACTCTAGAGACAGTAACACTGAGGAAAAGACGGGAGGCAGAGCTGGAGGTAGCAGAGATGAAGATGCTGAGGTTCTCTTTGGGAGTGACCAGGATGAATAGGATCAGGAATGAATACATCAGAGGGACAGCACATGTTAGAGGTTTTGGAGATAAAGTCAGAGAGGCCAGACTGAGATGGTTCAGACATGTCCAGAGGAGAGATAGTAAATATATTGGTAAAAGGATGCTGAGTTTTGACCTGCCAGGCAGGAGGTCTAGAGGAAGACCAAAGAGGAGATATATAGATGTAGTGAAAGAGGACATGAAGGTAGTTGGTGTGAGAGAAGAGGATACAGAAGACGGGGTTAGATGAAGGCAACTGATTCGCTGTGGCGACCCCTGCAGGGAAAAGCCGAAAGGAGAAGAAGGAGGTACTTTTAAACACAGTGCGTGTCACTTTTCTCACTTTAGGAGGAACGCAATAGTTTTTATGTTGTGGGTAAAACATTATGAGCCCGGTGAGTCATAGTGTACAGGAATATTACCTTTTTTTGGGTATACACATATTAAAAGCATATCTATGTGTGTCCTATCATAATAACTGTGTAGCATATGACTTAATGGATTTCTCTGACAGGGTTCAGAGGGGGCAGGGTCAGAGGTCATCAACCTAAGTGAGAAAGTTACCCTCTCAAAGGAGCAAACAGGACTGACAGTGGCAACAGAGGAGAAGGAAAAACTACCACTTCCAGGATGGAGTGAGAAGATGGCCCAAGGAATCTTGTCAGGTGTGTTTGTGAGTGTGAGTTCTTGTTGTACAGACTATGTAGACAGTAAATGATCTTTCTGCAAAAAAGGACCACTAGAGAGTGCTGTTTATCATATAGCAGTGGATTCAGTGCTGCAGGGAAAATGTTGTTTAACCATTTCCTGGAATTAATAATTAACACACCATTCAATGATATTGCCAAAGTACATTCATCACCGAAAATATTTCTGTGTTTAGGAGCTACACGGTTGAGTCAGGGGTTTGCAAAAGGAGCAGAGGCCACTGGCAGGGCCATTCATAAAGGAGCATCCAAGATGCGGGAGCACATCTCGCCTGAGGAAACCCCTTCGGAGGTCAGTCCCCGTGTCACCAAAGGTCTGCAGGCAGCTAAACAGGCCAGCGGGGGTGCTCTGCGAGTCAGCCAGTTCCTGGGTAAGGACTGAAACCAAAACAATTTGTTCAATAATTAGTTTTTTTTTTAACCTAATTTAAGCTTTTAAATCTTTGGCCAATATGATAATGATAACACAAACTGTGTGATTGAGTGGTAAACAGACTTTGCGCAAGGCTAAAAAAAAATATTCTCCTATACTGTACCTACCTGTAACTGTACTTACACCTATATAATTGTGCATATTTACAGTTAATGGTGTAAGCACAGTGGCAGGACAAGTGGCTGAGAAGCTGGGACCCCATGTGAAGAAACATGGTGCCAAGCTGATCCCAGAGTCTATGAAAACAAGCAAAGATGGCCACGCTTCAAACCTGGATGGAGCCAAGCTTGTGGCAGCCAGCAGTGTACAAGGTGATGGAAACTTCAGGATCAAGCTTAAAGTTATATTATTACACGTACCTTTGTACATTGTCTTATGCTGCTCTCGTATTTTTGCTATCTCTATCTGAAGGTACATTATCTGTGTTACTGAAAATAAGAAGAGTACTAAGAGTCTTTCTTTAATTTATTTCAAATTTAATCTCCACTGGCACGAGAAACATGGTGAAAAACAACCCATGCTGACCAATCACAGTTCTTGTGGTCCCCAAGTGGTACTGTATGTCTGTAGCCCCAACCTCTGAGCCTACTCAAATTGATGTAATGCAGAAGTATAGAGCCAATTTAACACAAAATGTCAAAAAAAGATGTTGTCATGCTTTGGCATTTTGGCATGAGTGATAAAAGATGGTGATCCAAGTGTTTTGGTGTGCTAAAAATATTTTTTTTCATTCACATCCAAAACAGGTTTCTCTACTGTTTGGTCTAGTCTGGAGACTGGAGCAAAGCTTGTTGGCAAAAGCGTTGCAGCAGAGACTGTCACAACTGTGAAGCACAAGTAAGTTCTGACATTTCTCATTCCTGATTTTATTTAATTTATGTACATTTAATCTGATTATTAAGGAATTACTGCCATTGCCATATCTTGATCCCAGCCATTTTCTGAATTTGTATGATCACTTTAAACTACATTAGACCATTGGGTTCAGAAACTAGCCTGAAAGTTGCCTAAATGTTGCCTTCTTCTTGGTACACTGGGGAGCTGATCTGTTTTTACACCTATGTCTTTTCAGATTTAGGGGCTTAGAGAATCTAATAAAAATGTCCTCCAACAAATGACTGCATGGGGAGTAAAGGCAAAGACTTGTGAACTAACAACTGACCCTGCGCAACCCTTTCATGTACACTCTCTTTCACTAACTGATTAAATCAAAAAATAACCCTAATTAAGATTTATTCCAAATCTAATCCAACTGCTAACACAGAATTATCTTTAAGACATTTTGGTTCATCATACTGACTTTTGGTGATTCATTTATATCTGGACAAATAAAATATTCTGGGTTGTTTTTTGACTTAGTGTAGTTTACGCCTCTGGTGTGTGTCTTTCTTGGTCTGTCCATGTCAAATGCAGCTAAATGTAGACGCTTGCTTGTGGTGGTTGCTGTTGATACTGATCTGTATCCCTTTTTACTAGTTTATTACTAATAAAACTGCTACAAAGTGAAATATGACTATGAAATGTTTTTCTTGACCTCTGGCATGTTGACAGTAGTACCAATATCACATACATGCTCCAGTGTGTCAATTCTGTACACATCCTTATTTATTTTCTTACACCAACTCCTCTCTATCTCCACCATGTTATTTGTGGTGAAGGTATGGTGATAGTGCAGGCGAAGCCACAGATACTACTATCCAGTCAGTGGTCTATGTTGGTGTGACTGCATACAACATTGACAATCTTGGCATCAAAGCCATCCTGAAGGCTACAGGCAAGAGCACGGCTAAGGCCATGGTAATGGATGGACAGCCAGCACAAATTCAGGGGAAGGAGACACAGAAACAAGAACATCAAGCAGAGACTGAGTAAGAATGTGTCGAAGAAAGAGGAAGAAAAGGATAAAAGTAGATTTCGACAGGACATTAAGATAATTCTGTCAGTCAAATTGATGGCTCACCTTTTTATTTGCAGATAGAGATTATGTTGTATTATTTGTCAATGTAAATTACTGGGAGCAGTCCTTTGACTTTTAGTACATGTTCATATATACTTTCACATAAACCTATTTTTATGCTAGCATAGTCTCATCATTATGTATTTATAGCCTACATTTAATGTATATATAATTTATTTTCTTTGATCAAACAATACAGTTGACAATGTGTATGCCATTAGAAAAATACACTAAAAATATATATTTATTAAAAAAAAATATATACATTGTACATTTTTGCTTTTATTGATTATTAGATATTATTTCATAGGCTATACGATATTTCTATAGAGGGAGCAATAAAACATACCATAGGTCTTATAGCCATATTGGTCCGGGCAACTGGCTGAGAGGCCTTACAGTATCTACACGACACCTACCCTGACCCTTACCCCTAATCCTACTGCGCATGCCTAAACCTAAACATATGTGGAAGTTCAACTTCCTCCATCTTTGTCCTGCACCTGGCTATATTTGAACAGGCCCGTAAAGAAAAATGAGAGCCGTAGCAATGACGGGACTTAGTCCCAGTTCCAGTCCAGTCTTGCCCGGATTAATATGGCGGTGATTGACCTACTATCCACCGGTCAAAGCGCCGTCTACGTATATATGTCCATAATAAGCCTATGTAAATGCTCTCACGCGCATACAGCGAAGAGCTCGGTGAAGAAGCTAATTTTCAGAACCAACTGGTTAAGCGCGAAATTAGCTGCATAAAATGGACAAATGCATCAAATGTACTATATGTAAAGATAGTCTAATGTATAAAATGTTGTCGTATTTCTGCGCTTAAGTTGCAAATCGATGAGGTTTTATTTTCAAACCTCCCGCTTCTCTGCGCCATCATTTCCGTCGCCGTTTGAACAAGCAGGAACTAGACGTCTCCATGGAAACTCAGAGGCACAAACTCTCCTTCAGTTTAGTTGCTAGTTTTTCAGAAACATGACTGTAGACAGCGACTACAGCAAATACGATGTGGCACGCCTGCAAGCTGAACTTGAGCAAGAAAGGGAACTTAAGTAAGTATTTTTAAAGTAACTTTATCACTTACAAAGTTATTATTAAAATTCAGTGTTATTTTCCACTGCAAAAGTAGCATTGTCTGGCTCTTGATTAAAGAGAAATGCTGGAAGAGTCTGTGTCTGATCTGCGGAGCACTATGTGTGAACTGCAAGAAAGACTACACAGTGTTGATGGGGAAGGTGAGTCAAAATCTTATTTGGCTGTCTGTGATTTGATTTTTTTAAGGGTATATTAAAGAATATATCTATTCTCCTCTTGTTTATTATGCACCAGGAAATGAGTGGAAAACAAGATTTGAGACACAGATTGAGCTGAATGGACAATTAGAAAGACAGATCTCACTCATTCACGAGAGACTGGAGGACCTACGAGGAAACCCCATGGGTAGGTTTACAGGCTACTGCCGGATTTTAAGTATGTTTGCTGGGTTTTATTTGAAGCTAAAGACCTACATGCTTGGCCGCTCTGGCAAATATTGGTGAAATTAAGAAAAAAAGAACATGTTTAGAACATGTTTCTGCATTCTCAAATGATTATGTATATAAAAGCATACACTGTACATTCACAAGTATTCACAGCGCTTCACTTTTCCACATTTCATTATGTTACAGCCTTATTCCAAAATGGATTCGATTCATTTTTTCTTCACAATTTTCCTCACAAAATATAATATGTACATAAGTATTCACATTACTATGGCACCTCTGGCAGCAATTACAGCCTCAAGTCTTTTACAATATGAAACCGCAAGATTTACACACCTATCTTTGGTCAGTTTGGCCCATTCCTCTTTACAAAACCTCTGGAGCTCCATCAGGTTGGTGGGGCACTCTAGGACATTCACAGATTTGTAAAGCCACTACTTAAGTATCTTGGCTGTGTGCTTAGGGTTGTTGTCCTGTTGAAATATGAACCGTCGCCTAAAGTCAAGAGCGTGCTGGAGCACAGCATGATGCTGCCATTGCCATGCTTTACTACAGGGATGGTATTGGCCAGGTGATGAGCAGTGCCTGGTTTCCTCCAAACAGAGTTCCATCTTTGTCTCATCAGATCAGTTGGTCTGAGAGTCTTTCAGGTGTTTTCTTTGTTTTTTTAGTTTTAATAAATTTGCAAAGGAAATTTTTTTTTGAGGAAAAAAATAAATTGAATCCATGTTGGTAAATGTGGAAAAAAATAAAGCGCTGAATACATTCCTTATGCACTGTACATTATTAGGTTACGCAGTCAAATCCAGCATGGCACATCGGGTTATTTAATGACATAAATTAATGGGGTACTGCAATTGCTGTTTGGCACACACTTGATATAGACAGTAGGGGGTGTTGGAGCTATTCAATGCAACCTCCCCTTCCATCTGTATTAGCACATAATAACAACTGTGATGTGCATTTCTAATGCATGTACACACATAATTCTCTCACACACTGACTCTTCACTATTGTTTTTCACAGATCGATTGGCCTCTATCCGATCTTATGAAGACATGCCAGTAGTGAGTGCAAATATGTTTCTGTTGAGCTTTTTTGTTAATCTTTTTGTTGTTGTTCTATTAGTGTTATTTAGTGCATTTTTGTTTCAAATGCATATTAACAAACAGAGAGAGAGAGCTAAAAGTGTATTCAAGATGCATACCAGCAGAGAGAGCCAGAGACACAGAATTAGTGGCTGGAGGAGACGACAGGCAGGACAGAGAGGATTGTGATGCCAGCTGCTTTCCATCCTCCCGTTGATACGGGCTGAATAAACTAGAGTTTAATCACAGCACTGTAATCACAGGATTACAAACCATGGGAGAGTAATGCACCCTAATTACAATGCTTTAACACTCCTACACACATTGAAATGTTGCACAATACACTCTAAATATGTGTGTTTGTGTGCCTTAAGGCAGAACTAACAGATGCTCATTAGTGTATCCAAGGAGTGACTTTGATCTGCAAGATTTTGGACTAAAGATCTGTAGACAATTTGTGAATGTGACACTCAGATAGCCCGAGTGTGTGAGAAGGATATGGATTATTTTTAATTAGTGCAGCGAGTACATTTAAGGACCACAATGTTGTGTAAAATAAGAAAAACAAGAACATGTCACAGTGTCTACATCTTCAAAAAAAAAAAGACTTGAACATTTCTCTGATGATGCAACGATCCATTAGTGCCAGACTAAGTCCTTAAAATAGCAAACCCAAATATATACCAGGTTTCATAATTCAGCTCTTTGTTAAAATTATCACATATGTCTCAGCTGTAATGTGTTTATATGGAAATTGGATAATATATGACTATTATTCATTTTTGTACTCATGATTCCAGCATTAACTATTGTGGAATTGTTTGATCGTGGCTAATAGCAGAGTGCAATCACAGTACACATTGATTTGTAAAACTGTGTGGCCTCTTTGTTGTATAATGAGCTAATTAATGGAAACACTTTGATGCAGGATACACTGAGACAGCGTCTGAAGCTCCTGACTGATGAGAAGTCTGACCACCAGAGTCAGCTGATGGACTGTCATCTCAGGATTGAACAGGAGGGAAAGGTGCAAATCTTAGCTGTTCCTGATGATATAACACACAGCTAGAGGGGTCTTGTGTTTAGTAGACACAATGTCTGCTGATCTAATTTTATTATTCCTCAGCTTTACATTCTTTTCAGTTCATAGATATTCCAGGTACAAATTACCATCATTAACAAAGGATTGAAAAAGATGTGGGTTATGATCTTTGTCTTGCATTCTTTCATTTTTCAGATACTAAATCGAACCATAACCTTTGTCCCACACTGATGTGACTGGGCCAGTGTGGTCTTATTTCAGTGACTTGGCTCTTTGTTGTCCTGCTCAACAAACAGAGAGATATTAGTTGAATGAAGGTTTAACTTGCAGCATGGGCAGCCAGTAATCCTTGTAATCTGTTGCTCATTACCACTGAAGACCAGCTGAAATACACTAATACAGACATGCAGTAAACACACAACTCTACACTATACCCATGAGTAGACAGATTATTGCAGACAGAGAGTGTATTCCATGAATGAAAAATGTAACAATATGATCCTATGTTTTGTTTTTTTTCAAATATCAGGCATTTCATAAAACCAATGATGAGAGGCGGGCATATCTTTCAGAAATTGCTAAGGTAAGCATTTCCTTTCATCCATGTTGTCACATATCTATTGAAAGTCAAATAATCAGTTATCAAACCAAACTTGTTATTGAATATTAAATATTTGCCACACTGAATGGCTTTCACAGTCAATTGCTAAGTAGACAATACTGTGTAGTGATCAGACTGGCATGCGCTCCATCTCTTCTTTCGGGCATACTTATGATTTCCCATTCATTGTCTAGTGCTGTTCCCTTTTGTTATATAATAGGTGAGCTCAACCAAAAAGTGAGTCAAGGACTTTCTGGCTTATGCTGCAGCAAATCTGATTCCTGCAGGGCTGACACAAATGCAATCACAAGGAAACTCACCTACATTTCAAACAAATCTGTACATCTGAAGTAGCAACATCCAGCTTGTGACTGATTTATGCCTGCTGTGAACACACACACAAACACACATACATATGCATTCTGCTAAATGCAATATTTATGTGTCCGGAGTACATTTACTGTAATTACCAATGCATTGTCACTGCCACAGCTGTCCTCCACCCTTGATGCCCAAAGAAGACAGTACTCCACTCAGCCACAGAGGGTGATAGAGAGCAAACAGAGGTCAGTGTGACACTTAATATAAATAAAAGAATATTATTATCTATGCATTAAATGCAGTCATTGCAACACAACAAACTACGGCCTCAAGAATGTCCTTAAAGTTGAATTTTTATATAAAAAACAGAACGTTTTAAGATGCATAAAGGTAGCAATGTTTCAGTGTGCTTGAATTCTTTGTATTCATAACAGATAGAATTATATTTATTTAAACATAGCCATGTACAATATGATATACAACATACATGCTGCAATCTAATGATAATGAACCAGAGGGCTAATTTCCATGTGTTGTCTATTGGTAGATCACAATAAAACTAATGATTTACATGACTAA
The DNA here is from genome assembly GCA_036937835.1 of Pampus argenteus. NCBI lineage: Eukaryota > Metazoa > Chordata > Actinopteri > Scombriformes > Stromateidae > Pampus > Pampus argenteus. Next base: position 11,042,293 of record CM072874.1, read on the forward strand.
AATGATACAGACACATAATACATAAGCCACGTGAAATGCAACAAGGAAGTGATATTAGTTAGTTAAGAAGTGCATATAGTCAAAATATCCAGTAAAAGGCAGAGTCAATAGTTATTGCTTTTAAATCTAATTTTATTTTCTAAAAAATAAAATTCCAGACAGAGATTTATGTTCACTATGTGACACGCTTCGAGTAAATATCATCTTGGAATGTCTGAATAAACTTATTTGTTCTGGGATCAGACTTAATTTTTATGCACAAGCTCTTGATTTGTATCTAATGAACTAATGGTGACATCGGGGGTTGGTGGTGGATAAATTAACTCCAATCTGAACTCTTCTAAGAACTAATAAATTCTGAAATGTATTTTCAAATGTAAATGTATTATAATTGTTATAAGATTTAAATTGAGCAATGATTCAATGGTATTTTGGCTATTGTGAAGGTCATTAATAGAAAACATCTGCTGCATGTGTCTCCTAAACCCTATTATAGGTTCTCATTATTTATTGATTACTCATTTGATCATTCATTCACATACTGTACTTTTCTCCCTGTTATCTCTTGCATAGAGGGAAGCAGACCAGCAGGAAGTTGGAGGCTGATTCTAAAAAAGGAAAAGAGAGAGAAGATGGAGGAGAAGTACGTGTGAAAGGAGGAGGAGGTGGTGGTGGTGGTGGTGGTGGTGGAGCAACAACAAGGAGAAGAGAAGAGAAACATGCCCAACTAGGAAGCAGGTTGCCCACCCTCAACCACTACCTGAAGCACAACCCCTAACTCGGCTTTGTGTTTTAGCCCCCTTGTATATAAAGTGGTAATGTTTCTCTCCTCTGGGTATGCTGGTATGATTATAGTAGAAAATTGGCATATATTTATATTTTCTGTGCAAGATTACTGTACATACCATGTGCCACAGTCGGTGGTGTAATCCAGTGTTTAATTTACAGTTGATGACAAATACAGTATTACACTAACCTCATGTTATAAAAAGTTACATTTATAATGAAGTATGGCTTTATCGTTTTCCTACATGTTTCAACAAAAATAGTAGCTATAAGGAGATATTACAGATTTTCAGTGCCCGCTGAGTCTGACATTTCTAATGTCACTGCACTGCAGGACCTCCTACAACATTGCGTAAATCCACCACTTTCTCCATATGTAGTACATTTGCTGAGCAACCAATCAGGCCCATCACACCCACTGACTGCCTTTGTAAATGTGGGTGTAAGAAATCTGTGTCCATATGTGATGCAATAGTGAATATGGGAATTGCCAGAAGCTATTTCATTCGCGTGGTGTGGAGGATGGGTTCAGTTTTTGTCAGCCTCAAAATACTAATTTAAAATATCTCATAACAAAGAACATGGCCTTGAAGGCAAGGACATCATGAATTATTAGTATTGTCTCTTTGGTGTTATCTTGTGAATTTCCTTGTTCACTGCTTGGCCTGTAAGTGCAATGACATCATCTTAATTAATTTATGGATTGTGACCCAAAATTTTGTTTTGATACAAAGACGTCATAGGCAAAGTTGAATTATGCATGACCTAATGTATGGCTTTGAGTCCAAACCTTGCATGGTAGTGTGTTGTAGTGAGGGAACTGGTCTATAACTAATGGGGCCAAGATCAAGCCCTGTTGTTGACAAGCATCAGGCCTACTGATCTGTCCTTCAGTATAACACTGAATGCCGATCATCTTCAGCTTTCTGTAAAGAAAATGTCCTTACATGAATGAATGAAAATATATTATTTTTTGCGACAAATTTGGCAAATCTTAAAATACCGTAGCTGTGATATTGTACTACTACTCAATCCATTTAATGAACCAACTCCAAAAAGTATCACTTGGTGACATCATCAATTCAGGTCCTAATGGTCTAATTTCCAGCTGATGGGGACATTTGTTTGTGTTTGCTGATATTGACTTTACTGTCTAAAATCATTGATACAACATTGTGTGAATTCTGTTTTAGGGTGCAGGTCCTCTCATATTTCTGATATGGCTGGCTGACTTGGTGTACAGTCCTAAATGTGCTGCAGTGACAGGTTGTTTTTCTCAGATTAATGACTTAATTTAGCGATAGCCAGTCTACAATGCCTTACGAAAGAGTGAGCACATTCACAGTGCAGCACATTCTCTGCCTCTTTCTCCACCTCCTCTCTTATTTCTCGCTGTTTCATGCATAAACTCATTTTAGTGCAGTTCACTGCATCCTGCCCATGAATCACAGCCACAGAGTAACCACCTAGACAACTTGACAGGTGAAACACACTGACAAATCACCAAACATCATGAATCATGCTTCTGCTGAAAACAATGTAGTGTATGTCCAAGTGAATATGTGTTCATGCTTGTATAAGAGACTTGTTTGCAAGTGTGCATGCATACATTCACATGCATACATGTGAGCTAAATATGCATTTGTGTGCGTTAGCCTCCACCTTAACACCACCTGCATGCTTTGTCAGAATTAAGCACTTTCATGGTCATCATTATGTTCACACAACATACTGTGTTGTGTGAAATTATAAATTAAAATCAAATTATTTTACCATAAAGAGGGAGCAATTACTGACATGAATGGAAAGTCAATATTACAAAACCGTTAGTTTGTATGCTTGATTACTTAAAAACGTTGTAATAGCTGAGGCTGACACAGCTTAGATCTGTGTTGAAAATGTTCAGAACCAAAAAGAATGGAAATGAGACTATGGCCCTGTTTTGTTTTTTTTAAATCCTTGCCTGTGTCCTGCCTTGTCCTTCATCTTTCTTGTGCTGGTCTAAAGGCACTCTTCCCCACATTTGCCCTGTTTCCCCAGGATTTATTTAGACAGGAACACCTTGTGAGCCCTCAGTTTGTGACGCACACTGGGTCCCTGTGTGTGTCCTCCCAAAATAGAAATGTCTGTATGGCTAGTAAAAAAAAAAAAAAAATCTATCCTCACTCTTACATTAATGTTCATATCTACACATACAGGTCTGCTCATGGAAGCATCATAAATGCTCATAAGATGCAAACACATTCTGTATTTGAGTATTAAATTGTCTGGTATAATCATGTAAGTTCTGGATAAGGTTCAACCTGTTAAACCACTGTAAAGACAATGATAGAATGACAGCTTTGTAGGACACGGGTGCTGCTACTTTTATCAGCGCTGGCACAGATAAATGCTGGGTACTGTGATCTCTATGAGCTGCACTGTATATTTTTAATGCAGGAATGTTCAGTTCTGTTCAGTTTCCCTGAGACCCCCAGTGTATACAATGGAGTAAGTGTGAATTATATAACACCCCACATGCAAATATTCTTTTGGGTTGAACACAATTCTGTCTGTATTACATGTTTTGATGCAAATGCAGCGTATTCACAAACATGCAACTATAGCCTTCATGTGAAATGTGAATAAAATTAGTATATATCCTAGAGCAAACATATGTATGATGTCTGGTAAACAATATGACAAGAGAATATTTCATAAGTTTGTTTGTAATTTTTTATAGTATAGGATTTTAAAAAAGGAAAATAAGATTTTGCTTGCTTCAATTAAGTAGCAAGTGGTGTGGCTTTGGAAGAAAGGCTGTTAAATGGTGACAAAAGGGGGGTAGGATCGAGTCTCCTGCCGACGTGTGTTCTCGGGGCTTTGGGGGTGGATGTAGGACCAGAACATCCCCAGCACGAGTGGGAAACGTGGGTTTGCATCCTAATGAGGGGTGGGGGCGCCGAATGAAAATCACGACAGAGTGACGTGGAGGAGGAGAGAGGTGGTGGATGAAAAGAGAATGGGAGGGGGAAGCAGCTGCTACCTAGTCCATTCCCAGTCCAGCCTCTGCCTTCTGCTTAATATACGCACACACATAAACACACACTGGTGTCGGTGGTGGAGCACATCAACCGGACAACAAAGGGGCGCACAGGGGGGGCTCACTGCAGCCGGGACAGCATCACAGTACCCAGTTTCAGCGACAAGCTCACTGAAGTCCTTTTTTTATTTTTTATTTTTTTCATTCATCTTTTGGGAAATAAAGCATCAGTCAGACTGGAGGTGACCGTCACAGAAGCGTTAGTTGCCCGCGTAGGTAAGCCTGTCAATGTGCTCTTCATCAGCACACATAACAAGACTTCCATTCTTTAAGGTGACATTCGCACCGTTGTCTTTAAAATACACTTCTCGGTCGGTTCATGTCTTTTTAATTAAATATATATATTTATATATCGAGACTAGAAAGTAAAACGTATGATATTTGAATCATATAAGTGATAATTATTTTTTTAGGTCGTTTTGTGTTGGGTAACTGGTGAAGACTTGTTCGTGCGGTTGTGCGCGGAGCTTCTGAATATTTATGAAGAGTGAAATAAATAAATAGGCTATTATCGATTCGTGACTGTCGCTGTCTCTCCATCCATCTGCGCTTCGTGAACACAGAGGCGCTCTCGGTCAGACGGTGTGGGTCGTCGTGATGCATGCTGTCCACTGCTCGGCTTAAGAGCACTTAATCTGTCATTAGGGGGTTATTTTGAGACAGTGCACCAGAGACGGGAGACCGAGTGGCTACTTTATCAGCCGTCCAAACCTCTCCTCGGTTCTTCCTTTTCGAGAGGTGTCAGTAACCTCTTGTTTTTTGTTTACTTGTTCGGTAGTGAAAACTTTTTTTTTTTGTCTCGCAGACAGTACAGCCGTACTTGTGAGCCTGGGCAGCGAGATGGAGATGGAGCATTTCGACGAGCGGGACAAAGGTCAGAGGCAAGGCCGGTCCAGTGGCAGGATGAACGGTGTTCTGAGTCCCACACACAGCGCCCACTGCAGCCTGTACCGGACCCGGACCCTGAAGACTCTGACCGCGGAGAAGAGGGCCAAGAAGGTGCGCTTCTACCGCAACGGAGACCGTTACTTTAACGGGATTGTATACGCCATTTCCGCTGACAGATTCCGGACCTTTGACGCCCTGCTGGAGGATCTAACCCGCTCCCTGTCCGACAACGTCAACCTGCCCCAGGGAGTCCGCACCATCTACACCCTGGATGGCTCCAAGAAGATCGCCAATATTGACCAGCTGGTAGAAGGTAAGTAAACAATTGAAGCACACCTGGAGTACCTCCTTTAAAGGTTGGAGGTCTATGTGTTCACATAATCCTTGACATGAAAGCTTTGCTAGACAGTTATTGATTTTCATCCACCATCATGCTAAAATGTGATTGGAAACATGTGTCTGTAAATCTCTTCCTGTGTCTGCAAGCACTGTCTGACCTGAATAGCCTCTCAGATGCCATTTTATATGATATCTAGCTGGTAATCTCTGTTGCCTACTCACAAAAGGCTCCAGAAAGACTCTGAAAGATGTGAAGTGAGCAGTCCCAACATTAGACCCACTTACATATACAGGCTGGCTTGAAATGAAAGGTTCAAAGGCTCAACTAGATATTTTTTATGAGCACTCTATAAAACTAGACAATCCAAATAAGCACACTGTAGATTATTGATATGTAGATTATATCACTCATTTGATGGCCATATGGTGCAACAGACATATGTCTAAACTCAGATTAGCTCTCTACTAAACACTACAATCACGCCACGAGAGTGACATGGAAAGAGCTCTAAATTGTTGACATAATTTGGTTGATATTGAATAAGAAAACGGTACTAAAAGAAACAAACCAAGGAAGCTGCAAAATAACCCATATCAACATATTATCAGTCGTCTCATCCTCTTCTTGACCTTTTCTAACCCCAACAGGTGAAAGTTATGTGTGCAGCTCCATTGAAGCTTACAAAAAGGTGGAGTACACAAAAAACGTGAACCCAAACTGGTCAGTGAACGTCAAGGCGGCAGCATCCTCCTCCCGTGGGCCTCCTTCACTAAGCAGCGCTATGACTGGGGGCCCGGACAGCCGCGAAAACAAGGATTTCATACGTCCAAAGCTTGTGACAGTGGTGCGTAGCGGTGTGAAGCCGCGCAAAGCCGTGAGGATCCTGCTGAACAAGAAAACGGCCCATTCCTACGAACAAGTCCTGACCGATATCACCGATGCCATCAAGCTCGATTCTGGAGTGGTTAAGAAGATCTACACGCTGGAGGGCAAACTGGTGAGACACCTTTACCAGTTTTTGTGGTATATAATGACATCAAACATGTCTAGAACTTTTATTAGATATATTTTATTATGGTTCCCATTGCTGGTTGTTTGTGTGAATCTTTATGTAATAGGAATATTCAAAATTATAGCAACTAATAGCCATCATTTTTTCATGAAGGTGGGGATTTTAAATTGGTGTTGCTTGAAGAAGGGAAAAAAAAAGATCAACAGGCTGATAGAAGGATCAAAATAGCTAAATATTTAATGACAGTACTCTCATTTCGCTTTCATGAATGAAGAACATTTGTGGCCCCTGCTCACAGCCAGATCTGTAGAGAGAGAAAGAGTGACACACACAGTCAAGAAAGAGGTCAAGAGAAGGTAAAGATGAGAGAAATCTATGAATGGAGTCTGGGTTTCTCACCCACGCTGTAGTGATGCGTGCTAGTGCTATGCCTTCCAACAGAAATACATTGAGTCACAGCCCCCTCGATAGTCCACCCACCTATTCAGCTCCCTCCCTCAGCTGTGGAGGGAGACGCTATAAAAAGAACACGCTTTAAAACGTACATACCTGCTCGCTCACAAACAGAAACCCTGCATATATAGTACACACACATACATACACATGTTCAGATCTTTGCATATATTCTTCACTACTGCAGTGAAATGTGTTCATATTTCAGGGATTCACGTTGTATTTGTGACATGCTTCAGCTCACTGGTCTCCTCCTGTTTGTCTACATGTCGCCTGCCCATCTCTCATGCCACCAGCCATCATCATCTTTCCTGTCTGTTTGGTCCCTTCTCTCTAGGACATGTTGTAGCTCCAAGTTATTGAATGTAGCGACACAGAATCACTCTTCCCCTGGCCACACCATCAGAGTGACAGCATCATTTTGAAACAGATTGCCTTTGACGTCAAGGGTGTCCTGACATTTTGTTTTGTGCGGCAGTAATCATTTCCTAAATGGTACATTTGTGACTCATTCTCATGAATATGGTTTTTGCCTTCTGGGCTTTTAATCCTTAATTGCCATTTCAGTACTCTTGTGTTACCATTTATCGCAGTTCTAAAGAGTAATCTGGCATGTCGTCCTGTGTCTGAAGCCATGACGTCTATTTAATGATCCACTGTTAACCCAGCAGGAAGTCATTCCAGATTTCGTGATCTGACCTGCTGTTAGGTCCCACCACCGGCCTATAAAATCCCAGGATCAGGTTTTCCTTGAGAAACCTCTTGTTGGGGATTAAACTAATGCTTTTGTAAAATGCACACTAACGTTGTAGTCACCATTGGTTATGGTTATCATGGCGATTACTCAATAAATGCCACTCTCGCCCAGTTCACCCCTTAGCGAATGGAAGTAAGGCTATTATGGTTATGGTATTTTTAGACATGGTATTGATTGAGGCCTGTAGGCATGGTAACACGCTTACTGCCAAATTGGCTGGGCGGGGCTGAGTGCAGAAACAATTCCTCATTTTTATGTGTTATGTGCGTGGTTTAATGCATGTGGGAGAGTTTGTGATTACGGAGAGAACAGAAAAATGGAGAATGACAGATGATAAAACAAGATAGGAATAAATGATGGGGAAACTATTTAGCAGATTTGATCAGAGCACTTGTGCATATAGGACTGACCGTGTCCATGTGTGTCATGCATAAGAGGCACGTCTGCACAAAACCTGAATAGCCTCCTGTTTCTGAATCGGCGAAAGGTCACAGAAAACAATAGATAAGCTTGTAGCAAATGTAAACCCCCTATGAAATGTGGTTAATCCATGTTAACTTGACCATTGAGAGAGAGAGAGAGAGAGAGAGAGGTTTATAATGGGACTTTTATAACATCACAATAGAAATAACTTATGAGGCAATACAACAAAATCAATTAAGATGAACTAACGAATAAGTAAACTGTGTCTGATACAAAACATGCTAATATTGTATGGAGGGATAAGATGACTAGTGAACAAAGTGTATGTTCATGACACTTGAATATACATTATTGAATATCAGGAGTGTGCTACAGGTAATTACTTGAGTGCACAGAAGGATAAGGTTACTTTAAGGGTTTAGTAGAGTATGTGTGTGTGACTATGTGTGTACATGTTTGTATGTGTGTGTGTGTGTGTGGGTCGCTGCCGTCAGCTGAGTCGTCATTGAGCCTTCAGCTGAAGTAGGTTTCTGGGCCTCGCTGCCAGTAATGCTGAGTCCCAGCAGAGCTGCAGAGCCTACAGAGAGAGAGAGCATCTGAGAACAGGAGCTCAGGCTCTTTGCCTTCATTAACCCCTGTAATGAGGCCAGAGACAGTAGGGCAGGATGTATATCTTTCAGTCAGTATCAAAAATGTATTGAGGTATGACATCCAACCCCAGTGCATATGCCTGCATGTGCTATGGCTTCGGCATTTTTTTTAAGTTGTCACTGTTACAATATATTTTATTTGGCAGTATTTGTTGAGAAACTGATGATACTAATGAGATGGTGAATTAGAAGATAGAAGATGTCTCTTTGAGCATGTGTATATAAACATATACAGCTCATTCTGCTGTGATCATTTTGGATATCATATTTCTGTCTGTAATACGAGCAACTTAGTGAAGAAGAATATATCAAGTTCCATCCCCACCACTACATTGATTGTTTCAAGTATCAGGTGTCACTGTACTCATTTTCACATTCACATTTTTAGCTCTATCCCTCTCTCCTTTGGGGTTACCACAACCTCATATTTCTCAGCAAGCTCTTGGCCCTGCCCAGTTTCTATAACGATTTGATGTAGTTGCCTAGGAACGAGCCAACCTGCTGTAATGTCCCACAGTAGGGCAGCGTGGGATGGTGTCGCTGGATTGGTCTGATCAAGAAGATAGACGATCCATAAGTGGCTTAGGACACGGACATGGCTGGCCTATTAATACATCTAAGCTCTGTTTACACACACACAGACACTAACACAAGACACACGCACACCTCTATGTGGGACCCCAGCTGCTGGCCTTGAGCCATGCGAGGCTCACACATACTTAAGCATGGATAGTGACACACACACCCTTTTTAATAGACTCATCTAGATTTCTGCTCATGCATCACTAACCATTTACTGCAGGCGGTTATCAACCAGTGCATGAAGTGATGGCACTTAGTCATCCCTAAGGTTGGTTGCATTCTGTTTTTGAGTGTCTCATTAATGTGCTCAGTATATATCTCAGTGGGTCAAGCATTGTCAAGAGATATGATTCCCACATTGATGTAAAAACTTTTATTTGTTCAGGTCTTTCATTACATTTAAACCCATCAAACACCATATCCTGACGTTTAATGCAATTCAATAGCATCTTTCATTAAGATCTGATTTTAAGATCTTAGCATCTTATATATCAAGTCTCAAACCCATCATCAGGGTTATATTCTCTCAAACTTTGGATTGCTCCCTCTTGAACCACAGAAGACATTATGCAACTTTTGTCACAGTCAAGTCAATTGAGCGGCCCTTTATTCTTTATCCTAAAACAATATTGAACCAAATTAAACATGCTTTTCAAAAGATGTAGGTTTGTTTTGTAATCTAGGTGAACTTGGGAGTAACCAAAATCATTATTGCAATCAAGAATACAAAGGTAGTACTTAATTACAGCAGATGTCATGACAACAACATGACATTAACAGTTTACTATCTTATCCTGTTGTGACTGTTGCTCCAGTTCTGTTGTACAGTTTGTCTTGTAGAAAAAAGTATATTATCAGGATTCTTGAAACTTCTCCCATCAAAATATCAAATAATTTACTTGTTTACTTGTTTGACTCATGCACCTATTAACTGGGTGCAGATGATTTACATCTTTGGAGTTGTTTGTTTGCCTCATGTTGCTTGAAAAACTCACATACTGAAGAACTGCTATTATGCTGCTACATGACATTCAGCTCAGTAAGCAAGTTTGTCCTTTTCTGTAAAATGTTATTATTAATTATTAATTTGTCCACCCTTTTCTGTTATGACACTCGTAATACTGCAACATGTTTTCAGAATTCAATGGCACATGTTACATAGAGGGTTACACGGAGGAGAAGAGTGTGGGTGAACCACTTGTTCACCATCTGCAGTGCAGCTCTCACTTCTCAAACTGCATTGTTGGCCTGTTCTTTTCTTTGTTGGCATGGCTCGAGAGCTTTTAATATCCTTTTATCTCCTTCTGCTTTCTCTGCAGCCACCTTCTTCTCTCTACCTCCTATTTGCTTTCCTCTCCACCTATAGTGTTTCAGCTTCTCTCTCTCCTGTTGTACACTGTTTGATTTTCCTCCTGTCAACACATTTGCATCATTGCCTCATTTAATTAGCACAGTCGGCGTGCACCCCCAAATCCAAGAGCTGGAACATATGGCATCTCTCTCCTCTATCCCCATTCTCTGACACTCCCTCTTTACCCTCATCTCCTCCTTTTCTCTGTCACTATTTAATGTTTAGCCCTCTACACCCACTGTGTCTTTATTTTCATTTTTTATTTTCTTTTTCTCAGTTTGTCTATCACTTTTCCCCAGTTCACTCCTGCTCCTCTTTATCCTGCTCTGCAGGCGATGCACAGAGAATGTTACAGCAACATCACTTAAAAAATGCTTATTATGAAGAGCAGAGATAATGTACTGTTCACATATGAAGCATTTGGCTATTTTTTAATCTTTATCTGATGGATTGCATGCCGATGATGTCACTTTTTGTTCTGCATAGGAGGATTGTGGGAAGCAGAGTCCATTTGCTCCTGCTGATCTGCTGAGTCACAGTTACTCAGCACAGCACTGTGTGTCTGTGTAGGTTTGTGTGGTTACATACCATACACCTACAGTAATATACAGTGTATTTGTTACTATACAGTACATTAGCAGTATATGGCATTAATGATAAATGTCTTGTAGAGCATTCCTGTACAGAAGTATTAAACTTAAACTACTGGTATTATGTGGACGCAGCTTTTTAACAATTTTTTCTGTCTCTGTGTTTCAGTCAGTTAGTTAGCTAGCTAGTGTATCTACCAGCAGAGAGTGATTCTGGCAGATTGAAGGGCTGTCTGTTGTCAGAGGATCTGCTGCCAAATTAGGATCAATGGCAGACGTTTCCAGCACTGGCAGACTGTTGAAAACTTAGTCACACACAAACTTTATCACAGTCACACGCAAACACACACACACACACACACACACACACACTGTCTGACTCATGCATGCACACTAAGACTTACTCACACACACGCCAGTGTACACACACTCATCCTTGAAAATGGATTTAAGCCTACAGATTGGGGAAAAGAGATCAATAAGGGGGAGATGAAAGGAAAGCAGGGAAGGATTGAGCGATTTGGGTTAGAAAAAAGAGTGGGAATCAGATAAAAGCAAGAGAGGATTAGATAACTTGACAAATCAGATGTTTAGGGCAACGGGAGAAATGAGGTTAAGATGACAGAAAAAGCTGAGGCTGAGTACAACAAAATGCAAGGTGTAATGCTGTATTGCGCCTGATTTATGTCCTTCAGGGAACATATCCTTTTTTATTCTGTTCCCTTCACACACATGAAGGACAGGAAAACGCACTCACACTTACACATATAGCTCCAAAAGAAAGTTTGCAATACCCCTGTGGAGAGCAGAAACTGTTACATAAATTGTTATGCAACAGAGCAGGCAGGCAGGCATGCAGGCATGCAGGCAGGCAGGCAGGCAGGCAGTCTGCTGTGCTGGTTTGAGGTGAACGCAGTAACACCACTGCCAACTGAGCCTGCTGCACAGCTAATTGGCCTCATGTCACCGCTGCCCTTTTTGCCTCTATTCATTTTTTGATCTCTTTCTAACTTCCCTCATTTCCTGGTGCTCTCTGTCATTGCCTATTCCCTGTCAGCTGTCTGATGAAACAGGGCTGGGTGAGCACAGTGTAACTGATGGAGGCAGCAAGAGGTCATGCAGTGTTGGACTTCTCCTTAGGGGCGCAGATGGTTTTATCCTTCCCTCTCGCCTCTTTCAAATCGATTTCTGTCTACCTTTCCCCTTGTCACCTGGTATGTCTGTTTGCGTGCCCATTTCCATGTTTGGTCTGAGACGAGATTATTTAAATTCCCATAGAGAGAAAAGAATTTTTGAAAGGAGAAAGTTTCATGTTGGGAGTGAGATTGAAGAGAGTTTGTGCTTTTAGGGATTTTAAGTGAAGGGAACCCAGTACCAGGTTTTCAGCATGTTTTCAGTATTGTGCTCAGGTTTGATCAGCCTATTCTATTAAATGGCTATTATGGTTATCAGTATTTTTTGTTTACCGTATATAGATATCATATTCATCATATATAAGACTAGTGATGGAACACGCTTAAAATGTTTAAGCGAGATAATTGCAGAGTCTGTAATAATTTAAGAAGAAAGAAGAAGTTAAAATTAACCCTCATTGAGCCAGGTGAAGCACTTTTGTCTTCCATCTTTGTTTTACCAAATATTGCGTGTGCATCTGCTTTACAGGTACCAGAAACAAGTAAATATAAAGGTTCTGGCTTAAAAACGTCTGATATTATTCTAAAAATGTAATATGCGATTAATTAGCGTATTGACTTGGTAATTTCTTTCTAATTAAATAATCAAGTCCCAGCCCTAATTAAGACATTACAAAACAGCATCACCTTGACAATGAACATTAAGCATACAGTACTTTAATGACTTGGAAAGTAGACATGACAAAATAAACCAATTAATAATTATTACAACATGACTCATGTTCTTTGCCTACCCCTAGGTCACATACTGCATGCAATTCTAAAATCCTGATGATGTTTGTGGCAGCCCCAACATATTGCTAAAATATTAAAGCTTTCTCCATCGGTTTCCTATTTTTTTCATTCCTTTACTCCTTTTTAACCATTCACCTCAGATGCTTTGTAAAAAAAATACTTTTCCCTTTGTGTTGCTCTCCCTTTATCTTATATCAATACATCCATCTGTTCCTCTGTCAGTTTGTCGGTCTGTCTCTTCAGTCTGTCTGTGTTAAGTGTTGCAGAGCAGCACACCAGGCCCCGCCGGCCAGCTGCAGATGATTCAGCACCGCGGACAGCTCCACTGAGCTAAGCTCCCCTGGCAGAGTGCAGCGACAGCTCGTCCCTCCAAAATGTGGTCTTTCTGTGGGCAGGATTATGTTGACCTCACCATGTCCTCTTTGTAACCACTGTTAGTCTATTGTGGTGCAGGAGATTAGCGGTTGGGTCTCTTTTTCTGTCTTTTTGTTTCAGTCTCAGAGAATTGCCCCTCTGTTTCTTATCAGAGAAACTCCAAACAAACACAAAAACAACAGTTAGGTTAAAACAACTGCAGCATTTTAAACTGTTGCTTATTCTCCAAATGCAAGTACACTTGCATGTGCCCACGCACATTTATGCTTCAGTTAGTAGCTGTCAGATAGTGTAGGGTTGAGGATAAACTCCTATTAAAAAGTGAGGAACTGACAGCTAAGTCCTCAAGTCGATCTGAAGTCTGACAGGGAGACAGAAATAGCCGATCTAAATGAGCAGAGTGAGCTGTGCTGTCATTGATCATTTGTTCCCAGCAGCTGATTCACAGGACCTGCTGGCAAGAACCAGACAGACTGTTTGAACACAAAAAAGCTATACGTTTGTACCACCAGGGTGATCAGAAGATGGTGTGTGTGTGTGTGTGTGTGTGACATGATAGTATGTTTATTGTGTCTCTGTAGGCTTGTGGTTACTGTTACAGCTGCTGCTTTCATTCCACACATTTCCCTTTGTCCTAAACTAATTATCTGCACAGCAACTGCTCAGTCATCCCTCCATGACATGCCCCAAAAAAGAACCACTCGGATATTATTGACCAAAATTATTGGTTTGCAGAGACCTAGATTTAAACTGTTTAAATCTGTTATCGGCTGACTCAAATAAAACCACATGAGGTTTTAAAGTCCTTCCATTTTCAACATGTTGGTTATTGAACTTCTAGGCTGCATTTTGCGTCTTAACACCAGAAATGTGGACATTTAGCCCTTTATTGCCCTCCTTTCTAGGTAGGTACTGTTATAAAAACAAGGCTTGTTGAATCTAGTCGCATGGAATAGCTTTTGAGTCTCTCTGCATTATGTGGCTATTAAACAGTGCCACCATGTGGTGTGAGTGATTTGTCTGTCTCATTGCATTACTGCAACTGGGTAGATCACAAACTGAGATTACATGAGTTGAAGCACCATAATCTGACCAAAACCAGCAGAAGCCCTGAATGTGATTTGTATTTAATCTAATCAAATTTTATCCTAATTTAGAGTAAGAAAAGAAGAACAAGGGAAGTATGAGGAGAAGTGCTCATGTGAAAGGGAGAAAATGCCACCTTGTGTTTGTTGTATCTACACTAGGTGGCGTAGTGAGAACATGAATAAATTTACAACATTCATATTGAACAGTCATTTGATGGGAATCTCTAAGAGTCATGTCTCACCATGCAGTATTTTTATAAAAGCATTTATATGAAATTCTTGATTTATTGTTTTTGTAACCTTTGTAAACATATCAAACAATGCCCTTTCCCCTCTTTTTGTTACGTTTACAGCGTGATAGATAATAAACAGTTTTGGCAGTGGACAATAAAGGGAAATGAACCAGGGTTTGTCAAACATGTGAGAGGTGACACATGCCGTGAACCTGTCAACTGTCTGAACCAAAAATAATGCCTGAATACACTTGATTAGAAAAATTCATCCAGATCAAGTTGAGGATGTACTTCAATCACCGTGACCCAATCTTCCAGCCTGTTTCTCACTTTATTCAATAAAGGTGTATGAAAGGGTATGAAATTGACAATTTCCACACTCGTCTGCTCTTTTCTAATCATTTTATTTTCCCCCCTGTTTGTTTCTGCTTGTCCTTGTTTTAGTGGTAGATGTTGTGTAACTGCATCGGTTCCATGTGAGAGCAGCACGCCAGAGACATCAAAGCGGCTTGTTTTGTCATTGGGAAGAAGGGCTCAGAGCAGCAGTCAGGAATAGATCTCCTCTGTTGCTTTTTTCCCTCTGCCTGTTTACTTCTTCTCTAACTCGGGGGATTTGACAAGTTGGTTTCATCTCTGACTGTTATTTCTTTCACCTTTTCAAACTTCCTTTCCACTCCATCATCCATTTGTCCTCTTTTCCAAGACTTTCAGGAGAGCTCTTTGTCTTCTCGACATCATCTTTTTTGAACGGGACATATTGCATGAGTATTTTAGTATAAACCAGGCCATGTGCATGTGTTTGTGTGTGGATTTGCATGAATGACGCAGTTCTGCAGAGTATCGTGCCCATAGTAGATAAAATATGAATGATCTCTCCTATCAGTGTTATCAGGGGGGTAGCAGTCAGTGGTACGCACCAGCCATGCCTGGAGGCCATTATCACCACGGCAACTATACTTGTCACACCCTTCTCATTACACAGTACAGTATGTTTTTGTGGGTTGCTCCATAATGGTTTACCCTCATCTTAAAGGAGCCCTCAGAGGCTGTCCTACAAGAAGGCTGCTGCTCTTTCTCTTCCTCTTTCTACCTTTATCACATACTCTCAGATTTCACTCTGCATGTGTTCTTTCCTCCCTCTTTACCTGGTGTGCTACAGTTTCTATCTCTGGATAAGAGGCTTTAAAGGTCCTCCTCCCTGCAATATCCTCTTACTCCAGCAGCAGCAGCAGTAGTCCTAGCCTGAGGACATATATTCAGATTGCCAGAGCAACAAACACACATCCAGCAGAAATCCTCTTAGACAGGAGTGTCTTTTGAAAAATCATCCAGAAATGTATTTATAGGAAGCAAAAAAAGTGTCATTCTACACCTGCTTGTATGCCTAAAAGGTAGACATAGAGACGTACTGTATCTAAGAGCAACTTGGAGTTTCTGACACTTTGCACTGAGAATATATACTGAGAATATATACTTTTACACCATGCACTACATTTCAGAGAATGTAATTCTAATACTTTTATCTGACAGCTATCGTTACTGTAGTTGTTTGGCCCTGCATGCTAGTATCAAACAAATCCAATGGGTCATCTGTGGGTTGTTTGAAATGTTTACAGCGTCAACATTTGTGTCACAGCCATCTTGTTCTCGCCCCTGAAATAATCACAAGGACACCATCAGGGAATATAAGCCAATAAGGAAACATGCACTCTAGATTATAATATTACTTCTTCAAACACACACAGACACAGACAAAAGTATCCACGTGTGCCTATGCAGAAAAGTGTACCTTTGTATGATGTGTGGCCAAACACACACACACACACACACACACACACACACACACACACACTCAGAATGGCCTCTTCGCTGTTGATAATGCTGTTACATCATCTGTGACTTTCCTTTTGGCTGTTGATCAGTGGCTAATAGGAATCTAAATGGATTTCTTGGATGTTAATTGCCATGAGAATGCAATAATGGTAGCTCTGTGCTAATGTGTTAACTCCAGGAGGTGCTTTCTGACTGTACCGTTGCCTATCATGAAATATAATTTGAAATATTGATTGTTTAGAGTTGAAATATCAGCCTGTGGGGTATTAAAGTTGTAAAGTTGTAAAGTAAATCACGGATAGTTTAGATCAGATATGGAATCAGGTATCGACAGCTAAACAAATAGAAAATAATGAAGATTCTGCAGACCTTACCAAAAACCTGCCGTCTTCAATGATCTAGTTCCTGTTTTGTTGCATTTAGTGACATTTTAAAAAAAAGTCACTGTTTGATATTAACTTCACAGTTTAATCTGTCAAAGAAATACAGTGACTCATTAAGACAGCGGCTGTTTTTCTGTGAGTCACATATATACTCTCAACATTAATCTCTAATTTCATCTTTCTGCCTCGTTCCATCTTTCTCATACTTTTTCTCTCCTGTAAGCCAAATATGCACTCTCTGTCTCCTGTCTTCATTTCTTCTGTTATTCATTGCTATATATAGTCTTGGTGGGGAACAAACCTCCCTACTTCCTTCTCTGAATGTCCGGTACATGTGGCGCAGCACATCAGAAAATTAGTGAGTCAGCAAGGTCTCATTATAGACACTGATATACTGATTAACTGCAGAAACAACACAGCGCTGCAGCTCAGGGACTTGTCAGGCATGCGCACAGATATTCACAGACAAAAACACACACGCACAGACAGACATCCCTGGTGGTCCTTATCTGTCTCCTGGAGCTCAGTGCATGTGCCTTTTTCACCTGAGCTCAGGAAGAGAAAGTCAATTTAGTGAGTGCTGTAAAGCGCAGAGCACAACCGAGTATGTGTGATATCTTCTGCAGAATGCTTTGTGCATATGTATACAAAAGGTACACTTGAGCAAAGCATTTAGCCCTTAACAATGAGCTGTCATTGCTCCTAGAGGTTAATGTCTAAACAAATAAAGGTTTAACTCTTCTGCATGTGTCTTTTTTCCAGGTGTCATGTCTGCAAGACTTTTTTGGGGATGAAGACATTTTTGTGGCATGTGGACCGGAGAAGTTTCGCTACCAAGATGACTTGATGCTGGATGAGAGTGGTGAGGCGACTAGTAGTTTTTCTGACATTTCAATGCTGACATTTCACACTGAAGCGTTCAGTCTGCCCTCTTATGTTCTCTTTTTTCCATCTGTCCATTCTTTCATGCTTCCAGCTGTGTGTTCCAGCTGATTTTTTTTTGTTTTTTGTATGTGCTATTTTCTTATGGCTGAGCAAATTATAAGTTATTGCAATTATGCTGTGATAAAATATGAGTTGTTGTAATAGACAGTTGTATACAAATTAGGGAATGACTAGTTTAACCATTTGGCTATTCCCTTTATCTTCCTTGTATGACACCCTTCCTTAGTTCAGGTGGCAAAGGGCTGTGTAGGCTGTCCAATTCATTATGCTCCATTGTTTCTTGTCTCCTCTTCTCCTCTCCTCTCCTCCTCTGAGTAGGATGAGTCCCCTGCACTTAACCTATTGTACAATTGTTCCTCTTCCTCTTCTCTGCCTGTCTACTCATTGCGATCTACTGAGGATACATTGGTGCTTCTGTCCTCACTTGTTTTGATGTCTGTCTCTCCCCTCCGCATTGCTGTCTGAAGATTCCTGCCATTTAGCACTCATCTGTATTCGCAACCTCCCATGAATGAGAGTGCACTGTCTTTGTTCAAAGGTTTATTAATTTCATTTGTTTCTCTTGTATCCCACCTGGGTCGCCAACCTCCTTCCCCATTTTGTAACCTGTTTCTCTTTTTTCATCCCTCTTTTACCCACTACTCTGCTTTCATTCAAAACAGATAATGGTTATCTGGTACATTAGCCAGTTCCTCTTTGGTAACCTTTTTTAATCTTGAGAGAGAGAGAGGAACCTCCCACATGCAACAAGGTGTTTAAAGACCATGTTTCAGGGTGCATGCATTGTTATTAGTTACTGATGATAGTTCCTCATAAGAGGTTTGCCATAGTAACCAGCTATAGCTAAGAAGCCACTTAGGATCAAATATACTTTCCCCATTGACATGAGGGTCTGCATGATGTAATATCATCATCTCCCTATGTCTGCAAACACTGTGTGACTGCACAACTAGTTGATCATGCTTGTCCCATTTTAAAGGTTCCTTCAAATGTGGCATTCTTTTTCTTGAATTTTGGAGGACAACCAGTGTGGTCCTCAGAATCCCATAATCCACTATAATCTATTGCATGTTGGTCATTTGTCAATAGTGTACTAAGGGGCTTCTTACCAACTAATAAAGTAAGAAAAACATTGCATGATTGTGTTTTGTTTACTTTGTATTTGGCTTTAGGGGACAAATTTTACTTCCACTAAAAAGCTCAAAATAGGCCATGCAGATGTGTAGTGTACGTCATGTCAAATTAGTAACATCTAGTTAAAAAACATAGTTTCAGGGACTAGACTTGATGTGAGACAGATATGTGTTCTTTGACAGATATGACACCTAATGAGCTATTAACAGAATATTATGGAAAAACTAGTTTTAATTTAACTGTATAATCAAACAGATGTGCATTATTTTGAAATTAGCAGTTTGAGAGCAGGTGTAAAAATCATTTCTACATCTTACAATAAAAAAAACAGTATTTGCTAGTCTTTTTCCTTCTTCTTCTTTTTTGTTTTTGTTCCTGTGAGAGGATGATTTGCTAATTTACATACCTTAACCTTAACCATAACTTCTAAATGCCTACGCCTAACCTTAACCAAAAGCTAAATCTTAACCTTGTCCCCAGATGTGAGATACAGTAAGTCCCCAAGATATGTGTACAAACAGATTTTTGTCCCTCACCTCACACACACACACACACACACACACACACACACACACACACACACACACACACACACACACACACATTTATTCTCTGTTCCAGAAGACACGATTTGACACCTCTTCTTCCCCAGGGAGGCAGAGAGCAGGAAGCACAAGGTAGAAATAGTCAGACGGGAAAGGAGATCCACAAACGAAACAGACAACGCGACAGAGAGACAGTTGGAGTCAGAGCTGCAGACAACTTCGCCTCCTCTCAGCATCACTATAATTATCGCCTCTGCCTCAGCTCTGGCACACTGTCATCATGTTAACACTCTGCATTGTACATTAATCACTGGGCCACAACGTGTGCCACACAAGCAAATAACACACACACACACACACACACACACACACACACACACACACACACACTGATAGACTTGCACCTATGCTCTCATACCCACACACACACACACACAGACAGTGACACACACATGGCTGTATATAATTTCCCTTTCCCGCTGGTCTAAAATGGTAATGAGCTGTAATGGGGTTGGGTTAATGAACAAAAGAGGAGCAAAGTTTTGGGGATGAAGGATGCAGGGGGAATGTGTTAGTACCATCACATGGCTCATTTATCAGGACTGTGTGTCTGTAAGATATCAGATGAGTCATAACTGAAACACTACAGCAATAGTGTTTATGAAAGTGAGCCCAGTGAAGGTCAGATCTCATTTTCGCAGGGGCCCCAAGGGTAAAATCCATTATAGCTGTTGATACATTAGTGGTTTGCTGTTTTCATGCATGACAAGAGGTCAAAGTCAATCAAAAATATTAAAACAATAGTTGCTTAGCAATACATAAAATTTAAAATGGTGGTCTGTTAAGATATTACTGTGTTAAATCTATGTATATTACAAAACACTGTATCATGTCACAGGGTCACACTCTTAATATTCATCACTTCAGTGCATCATATTGTTTAAGTGTAGCAGTTTTCACCTCATTTTTCATAACTCTTAAAGGATAGGTTTCTCAGTCTTTCAAGTCAACTGATACATTTTTCTTGCTGTAGTCATTCTTCCTGTTCACACTGGACATTAAGAGATTCCTTCATAATACACTTTTAAGTTAAGCCACGGGGGACAAAATCCACAGTCCCCCTTCTGTGCAGAAATGTATGTTAAAGTTTGTTTAAAGCTAATAAAATCAATTCAATATATTTCAAAGTTACAGTCTTTTTAGTACTAAGCTCCTTGTGTTGCAAAACAAAGAGGAATTTGATTTTTTTTAAAAAACATGTGTGCAAGATATCCACTTTTTTGATTTTTTGATTTTATTGACTTTTTTTGAACATATTACCACAGATAAACTTTAAGATACAGTTTGGTACAAAAGGAGAACTGTGGATTTTGTCCCCCGTCACTTATATTTGAGGAATCATTTCAGCAAAAGAAAACCTGTTTCAATGTCCATTCATCACCTGAATTATCCTTTAACATTTGGAGACTATTTAAGTAGATAAATATGTGTCTTTGTGCTTGCAGAGTGTCGTGTGGTGAAATCGGTGACCTATGGAAAGATGTCTGGCTCTCTGATCCGAGGCTCCCCCAGGACTGTCATCCAAGCACGACGCAGCAAGTCCCCTGCATCTGGTAAGTCAAAAAATAAGTTGTTTTCTTCTTCTGATCTTTTCTCCTTTAAAGGAACCCATTTGTTAATAGAATTGGGCATGGTGTCATTGTCCTGTAAGATATCTGACTCTGTGTCTGTTTATCCTTATTTGTGTATGTGCATGATAAGTGTGCACAGTGTCTGACACCTGATGGACACAATTGGGAGTTGTTTGTATCCTAGTACTTCCTCATGGGATTGCTTTAGTATTTTCTAGTTCATTACTCAATCAGCGTTGCAGCAAATGAAAACAGTATGAATAAACATTGCAATGAAATCAGAGCTCTGCAGAATGTCTGGCAGTGTTTACCTTGTGTGTGTGTGTGTGTGTGTGTGTGTATGCATGTGCGAGTTGTTTCTCGTTGCATGCAGAGTATAAATTGAAATGAGAATAATTTCACAAGGGAGTGGAGAAAAAGGCAAATGGGGGATGAGAGGGAAAAAAAACGGGTAGCAGGAGCGAAGATGAGAGGGAAATAAAAAGGAAAAGGTTTGGTGACTCAATTCTGCAGCTCCACACAAGCTGTTCTTCACCTGACACACTAATGAAATGTAATAAAATGGCGAGAGCTTGCACTGGTACCTGCTGCAATGTTTGTGTCTAAAAATTGATGCTTATATAAATGTCTCAAAACACTCCTTTTGAGGCAACAGCAAAGCACAAAAATTAGTATTAATTCCAACAACTGAATGCAGCTTTCGTTGAGATTCATTCATGGATGATGCACTAGTTTGCGTGTGCTAGACATTTAGTCTGGCTCCAGCCCTCATCCTTGCTGTTATTATATTGTGATTTAGCTGTCTTATTGGGTCAGGGATGATTCGATGGGTGATGTAAGACACAGAAACTCCCCAGAAATAAGTTGCTCCACCTGCTGTTGAAGCACACAAGGATGCACAGACACACGTTTATTTTTTAACAACAAAACAGCTGTGTGGGGTTTCTGAATGAAGCCATTGTTAATAGGTGTATGCTTTGTATTGAGCTGTTGGGGTACAGCTGGGGTGAACAGAGAAAGTTCTGGATGCTGGGAGCATGAAAACTTTGGGGAAAAGGTTACGAGAGTGATTCATCTATATGATCTCAATGGCTGAGGCAGTCTGGAAGATGTATACTAATGTGTGTGTGTGTGTGTGTGTGTGTGTGTGTGTGTAAGAGAGAGAGAGTGAGAGAGAGAGAGAAAGAGACAGAGAACAAGACCGAGATGTGGGGGGGTGGGGGGTATCTGACTCGCCTTGGTTGCCGTGGAAACATAGCACAGTAGGAGCCTGTATCTACAGACATAATAGCCTGTGACACCCATATATGGCAGAGACTTCCTGTGAAACGGCCTGCAGTGGAGCTGACTGATGCTCGGTCCTCGTTGGAACCCTGAGTCAGACCATTCTGGCATTTTCGCTTCTGAGAATTGTTCCCCTTCTGGCACTGCTTCCGCCACTTAACAGCATCAAATGTTCCCAAATCGCTGTTGACTGTTTTGTACCACACTGTACACATTCCCTGAAACATCATCAGTTGACACATGACAAATAATTGATGGATCTGCTGTTTGACCCTAACTTATTACTGAGGTTTATTTTCTTCATTTAAGAAGTGCACAAAGCCCACCTTCCTTGAGGACAGTTTGTCCAAGAATTATGCAGTCAATAGTCAACCACAGCTAATTGATTATATGCTGTACCACATGACTCAAATAGGTATTAAGTGGACTGTCAATGTAAAGCTCACAAACATTATAAGTTATCGTTTCCTACAAGCAAATATAATCATACATGTTACATACATTTACATCTTTATCGGGTGAAAATGCAAAATAATGCTGCATGTATCTTGCATGCATTTCACTTAATATTCATAGACTAAATATTTAAAAAAGAGTACTTCATCTTCTACTTCTTTTGATACCCATCATGTGAATGGAAGCATTCAGTAAAATGCCACCACTTCTCCCTATCCAAATGATGCTTACACAAATAAATTTTGAAAGTATGCAAATTATTGAAATATGTATTAAATAACTGTACAAAACATTGCAATGAAATATTTTTGGGTTGCGTAATTTTTAAATGCCTTAAGGTTAAGGTTGGCTCATAGTCACAATCATGCATTGCATTAAATCAAAGAACACTTGCGATAACTGGCTGCAAGCAAAACAAAATATTTTTTTCTGGAAATGGGTACAAAAAGTATTGAATGCAGCGATTGTTTGATTAGAGAAGTTTCAATACTACTTGGTAATGGGTTTTTTTTTGGTCAATGCCAAAGGTATCAAGTACTGATACTCAGCTAGTGATACTCCTAATCAAGCATGCTTGATATCTTTGTTGTGGTCTTGTGAGTTATTGTGTCCTCTTTGAGTTTGCACATCTGAAGGATGCCATTACAGTTGGGAAATATGAGTCTTCCATCTAAATGTTGTCATTTCTTGGCCATTAGACAACATTTAGATGAAAGATATCTCATTAGACAACTGAAATTAAAAAAAGTAATCTTTTGTGAAACAAATATATTCACCTTAATAGCTGTATTTTATCTATATGAAACATACAAATCGAATGTAGAGCTTTAAGGTCATTGACTCTCCAGAATAAAGCAGTTAGATTGATTTGATTGATTGATTTGATTTGATTAATCATTCATTATCTGATCGCATTGCTCCCATCAGTTATTTAATTGCAGCTGCAGACAAACTTTTTCGTAATGAAATTTAAAGTATGGGCACCAGACAAGAAAGTTTTGGTTATTTAGTCATATGTAGAAAGTGGAGAAGCGCTGGTAGAAAGTTATTATTTTTCAGAGCATAATAAAGAACTTTAGTTGTAAAGCTTGCTGCAGGTCTTCAGCAGACCTGAAGTCCCATATTAATTTTCCCTTCAGCCAACACAGGCGTTACATAATAATATTCTTTATCACATATTATAATCTGGACCGAAGGAGCTGTGCAGAGAAGATGTGAAGCGTGAATTGTGTCTGAGACAAAGTAAGAGAGAGAGAGACAGGGAGGAGTGCGAGAACATGTAACACAACACACGCACTGTCAAACACCACCTGGTGTCCTTCTGCTGCTCTTCATTGTGTGTGTTTGCAGCTGAGACCCCGACACACCACTGAGGAACACACAAGTGTGTGACAAGACAAGAAAACAGGACAGAAAGACAATTTCATATAAGCACACACTGAGCACAAACAGACAATGTCATAACATGTTATAATTGTTATTACTGATCAACTGTTTTTGTTGTTTCATGCAAAATTCTAAAGTAGATCTATTATATGGATGTAGTAAAATATTCATTAAGATATTTAACCGAGAAGAAACTTTGCAAAACTAGTAATATTTGGCAGAAGTAAGAGGTTATTGTTTATTAAACTGAGCAATAACTCATTTAATTGTTGTTGTACTTCTGCCCATTAGTGTATCACACAGCAACAAATGCACACAATGTTTCTATGTAAAATACAGTACAAAACATACAGTGATAGAGTAGAGATGAAAAAGTGTAAATTAAAGGAAAACATTTCTTAAGCAATCTGTGGATAAGTCCGAAGATATGGAACAAAGAGGACAGATAATGGTTTTAGTCAAACGTTTTTTTCTTTAGTTGAGACTAGATGAACACATTGTCTCATATTGTCTGTTTCAAGAAATCGAGCCTTCTGAGAAATATCAAACAATTTATCAAGCTGCTTCCCAGCACAGACAGAATTTACCGTCCTTGTTCAGAGACTTATGTGCTGCATGAATCACACATTTTCATCTAATACTGGCTTCTCAGCACTAAGCAGGAATCAAATAATTCATTTTGATATAAGGAGCATAAGGTAATTGCTTACTAATTAATGGAAAAGTGACACAAAATGCATAATTTGTTAATGAATTTCCCTAGAATCTCAATCTAGGGCTGCAACTATTAAATATTTTCAATATGGATTAATCTGTTAATTACTTTCTCGATTAATCAATTAGTTGTTTGGTCTGTAAAATGACAGAAAACCTTCCCTAAGCCCAAGATGACATCCTCAAAAGTCTTCTTTTGTCCTGATCAACAATCCATAACCTGAAGATAATCATTTTGCTACTATAGAAGAAACCAGAAAATATTCATATTTGAGAAGCTGAAATAAGACAATTTTGACTTTTTATCTTAATGATCAAGTAGTTTAATTGGATTGATTTAAAAGTTGGAAAACCAGTTGATTAATTGACTAATTGTGGTAGTTCTAACTACATCTACATCAGCCGGAGGGTTGTGCAGCATTACCTTCTCTCAGTTTTGTATATGTACGGATGTGTGTGTGTGTGTGTGTGTGTGTGTGTGTCTGTGGGTGTGTGGGTGGGTGGGTGTTTGTGTGGGTAGGCTCTTTCATGTCAGCCTGACATTGTCATCACTCGAGCTTCATTCTGTGATGATCTCACGACCCCTGGCTGAGTGTCTGCACACACGGACCCAAAATAATGTGATAAAAACAATTTGCACTCATACATAGTTTGTCTCCCTGTCTCACCATCTGTCTTTCTGGTTTCCACCGATGCCTCATGTCAGCTAAAATTAACAGAGAACAGATGGTGTCAGCAAGCGTTACTTTGATACTTGAGGATCTCACCTTTCTCTTTCTGTCACGAGCAACTCCGTATGACGGGAGAGACTGCATGGTGAGGTGTGTGGGGCAGCCGACCCACAAATAAATCCTGTATTTTTCACCGTGGATCAGCTGCTGGCAGTGACACTCTCTGAACTGTGATTGTGTGATGTCTAGAAACCTTTTTTCCACTTTTCCTGCTCTATAAAATCTACTCATGAAGGGTACAAAATGTACTCTCTGAAAACTGATAAGCACAGGCAGCGTAATAAATAACAGACCAACAATAATAACAGAGGCTGGAAGAAAAACAGATTCATGACTGAACGAGTATTGATATTTGCGCTAATAGCAAGATAATGACATGCCTCCAGGCAGCTTTGTGTTAGCAAAACAGCATTATATTACCGTAACTCTAAAAAGAAAAAAAAAATCCACTCTAATATACTTTCAAACATCATATATTTGTGATGTCTGACACTGTTTTGCCTTTTTTCTACTTGTTGACACCCTGCAGATAACATACATGAACCTCTGTTTACATCTGTGCTTATTGATGATTCATTTTTTACCATACACTATGGTAAAAAATGAAATGATATGAACACAAGATCATCTCCACTGTTCATTAGACTATTTTAAGGCTATTGCATATAAAGTGATACCATATATGTGTGTGTATATATAGTTTTAGCTTTTATTTTTGTTCACAGTTGTAGGAATGGCACTGTCTGTCTGTCAGCAACACTTTGTTCCAGACTGAAATATTGTTGAGATATATCGAGATATTTCCATATCAACTATTGGATGAATTGCCGTGAAATTTCTATCCACGTTCTCAAGAAAAAGAATTGTAATAATTTCGGTGATCCCTACATCTTTCATCTAGCACCAGATAAAATATTTATGATTAAATATTTGCAAAATTAATGACATTCCCCTTTAGCCTCAGCTGTGTTATGTTTTTAGTGCTAATTAGTACATGTTAGCATGCTAACAGGCGAAACTAACATGTTAGCATGTTAGCATGGTCATTATGAGCTGTGTGACGGCAGCTGTACAGCCTCACAGAGCAAACTGCATATCTACCCACTACTCCACAATCACCAGTGATGTTCTGTGAGGCTTTTTTTCTTTTTTTTTTTTCTTCATGCAATCGTTCATCGTGCAGCTGTGCAACAACCACAGTGTTTAACTCAGTAGGTGTGAAAGAAGTTGAAACACACCGTCCCTTGTGGCTCCACTGGATATCGGCCTAATTGGTAGATTGGCAGATGCTTTTATCCAAAGCAGTTTACCTCCTACACAGCCACATCGGGAGCAGGTTTGATGTCTTGAGCAAGACACACTGAACTCAAAGGCAAGACGTGTGGACAGGAGGAGTAGGGAAGCTATAACCACCGATCCTATGAACGACGGCTGACCTTACTGAAGATCTTTCTGCTTTCAACCTCCACTCTACCTCGCATCCTCTAGGTTTGGCTGGCTGTTAATTGCAGGAATAAGAAAGGACATGAGCCTGAAATCCTAGCACTAGCTGCTGCTTTGGGTTAGATTACAGTTTAAAAAATAGGATGTTTGGACCACAAAGAGACTTCAGCATCCATTGACAGGCTGTCCCCCCTTTGACCATCCCAGCCTTACTGACTGATTATCTGTAAGCCTATATCCCATTTTCTCTCCTTCTCCCACTCCTAATGTAATTTATTGTCATCAGTCTACAGAAATAAACACTTTTCTACTCCCTGTCTGTCTGTCTGTCTCCCCTCTCTCCTCTCCTCTCCTCTCTCTGTCCCTGGTGCGCGTCAGAGTTTGCGCAAGCATCCTCTCCGCCTCTGAGCCGTCTGTGTACTACAGCGCTGCTCCGTCTCTCCCATTCACCACAGTTTACTATCACGGAGCGCGTACAGCGGTGCTCTTCTTCTTCTTCTTCTTCTTCTTCTTCTTCTTCTTCTTATTTGGATTATCACTGTGTTTTTCCATCATGCTGGAAGTGGAAGGTAGGATCTTAAAACGGCGCTATATCTCCGCCCTTATTTGTCCTTTTTCTCGACAACTTTATCTGTTCCCACCCAGCTCATGTTTGGATATATGCGGGTTATTTCACCACGGATGCGTCCTTGAACGTCACATCGCTCGACTTTGCCGTGTAGTATATTTGTAGAATGAAAGCAATGAGAGGTGTTAATGCTTGTGGTTGTGTAACCGGGAGGAGTGTCTGTCCGTGTGCGTAACGGTGATGCAGAATTTCATCAATGAAGACATCCAGATATTGTTTAAACAATGACACTTTATTCATGGCGCGTTTGCGGGTAAAACAGTGGCTGCCGGTGTTATTTGGGTCTGCTCGAGGCTTCTTCTACTTGTCTTGAATAATTCAGAAAGTTGTTTGATCTCGACAGGGGAATAAACATCATGTTAATGTTGGATGGTTTTGTGTTCCCACAAGTTTCACTTATGTGCTGTGTTATCAAGTTTAGGTTCCTAAAAATGTAACTAGATGGAGGCTACAGATTAAATAATGCTTACATGCAGCAATTATTTAGGCTAATATATAAAAAAAAGATCTAAAATGGCAAGGATTATGATAAAATGACTGGTGGAAAACAATTAATTTAGTGACATTTTTCTGAATTTTACACTGGATCATTTTTTATTTGGATTTGTTACCCTAAATTCATATTATAGGCCATATCTGAGTTACATTTAATACCTTACCCCACCCTGGAAGTCACAACATTTCCACCTCCTGCCTACCTCCAGATATCTCCAGTTACTCATTGGTCGAGTCTTTGTCAAGGAACAGTTAACAGTTGTATTATATGATCCGTGCAGTTTTATAGATCTGTTGGTCAGTTAGAGCTACCTTGATTTGACTTCAGTCAAAGCCACAATAATACATGTTTTATTTTAATTTTAATTTTAATTTTTTTGCTTGACCACACACAGGATCCAGATTCAGCATTGATTAATCTAATGTTCTTGTTTAATGAGGTTATGCTGCTGGGTTTGTGCTGTACTGCAGCTGGAAAAGTAGACCGAGCTGAGGTCAGAAGTGCATTGAATTAGAGGATCTGGTTGAAAAATGAGGACAGCCTGGTCTTGTGTATGTTGACTTCCAGCCATGTACCTGGAACATGCTGTAATTATTGGATGGACATATGGTTAAGGGCTCAGTTATCATTGGCTTGTTTCAGCGAGAACAGGACTTGTATTTTGGCTAAAGTAAAAAGTGAAAAAGAGCAGTGTGGACTTCAGTGTTCTTTTCTATGTTCCTCTTACTCCTCCGCTTCTCCTCCTCCTCTGCCTCATTCATGTGAATGGATAGATGCTGAGGGCAGAAGTGTGGGCTGCTACTAGACACTCAGAAATATTACTGTTCTAGAAAAAGTACATTCACATTTAAAGGATTGACTATTTCAATATTTCACTCCTCTTTTGGTCTCACCCCTCTTATCCAACCTGCTCTATTTTCTTTTTCTTTTCTCCCTCCAGTGAACGGGACGCCAGCTAGTCAGCTGTCCACTCCTCATTCGGGAAAATCTCCTAGCCCCTCCCCGACTAGCCCGGGCAGCCTCAACCAACGGCGGGTAAGACCAGAATACACAGGCAGACACACGCAGACACACACACACACACTCACCTCACATTTAGTGACACTAAATCTATAACACATTCCTTCTATGTTCTCAGGAAATGGACAAAGCTGTGACTGAGCATAGGCCAACTACATCTTAGAGTCGCTATAATACGAAGAAACTACAACATCCCAACATCGTTAGTGTCTCAGAGGGGGGGGTGGGTCGTTTGACCTTTGACCTCAGTGCTAATCTGGGATTCCTAGAATTGCAGGCTCATGTTAGGATCCTCTAAATGTTACAACTCTTATATCCAGTGTTGATAGTTTTTAAGGGCAATATCTCCTTTCATGCTAATACATTGTCATGTTCCCACATATGCTGACCTGTCGTTCCCTGTTCTTCATGGAGAACTCTATCTGTCTCTGGTAGCTAAACGAATAATAATGCTATCACTGACTTTTAGAGATGACCTGACCTATTAGTAATTTGTGCAATAACTGATTTAAAAATGAGACTAATGATTGGCTTTGTGAACGGCCTGCTCCAATCTTACAATCAGTTTTTATCCTGTAAAACTCGGTCTGCATCCTCTGTTAGCCACCAAGCGGTGCATTGCATTGCATTTTAACATCTATTTTATTTATCAAGGCATGACTTTTTGTACATGCACTTTTGTGTAAACAATTCAGAAAATACATTTTATACTAGCAAATCATGTCAAGTATTCGGTGGTTGGCCTGGGTTTAAAAAAATCCCATTCAAACACCCATACGAAGAATAATAATCTGTTTTCTGTAGCTAACTGTGGAGAAAAAGGATCTGGGATGTAAACTCACTATGTACACTGTAAAGCTTGTTACTATAGAGAAAGTACTACTGTGCAGAGGGGGAGCATGCAACTCAAACGGAAAACCTTGAATTCCACATTAGAGAGGCTTAATTCATGTACTGTGTGTGTGTGTGTATGTGTGTGTGTTTATTGGTGCTGGCAATAAGCTTTTTGTAGGTAAGAAAAAACAAAGTTGGAGTCAATACCATGAATATAGGACACAGAGAAAATTGAGTGGTTTTCAGATTACTTCTGTGCATAAATGAGTGTGAATGGCTGTGTGCATGAGTGGCTGTATACACTAAAACCAAACATCAGTAGCTTTGGTCTTGTGCTACTTTTGATGTGCAAGGAAAAATGAACGAATGACAAATGGTCTGGTCCAGGGACCACGTTATATCTATGTGATATGAAAGCCAGCCGTGGCAACAGAAACAAGATCAGATTTGGGTTTGTAACCACAGTGAGAACAGAGCAAGGTGCACCGAAGCCTCCACAGTCATCTGTAATAGAAGAAGTGGGTCACTCTAGATTGCAGTGTTGAACAGAAAAAGAGGCAGGTGAATGCACACATATTTATAAACTCTCTTTTTCTTCTTGTCTACTTCCCTCTGAATAAATAAATGTGGGGCAGTTAATGTAGACACTTACAGTGCTCTGTCTCTGCTGCTCTGTTCTTTCCTCTCAGATCTTTTCCGCAGTTTTAGAGTAAAATCCTAAAAAGTTAGAGAGGTGAGGGTGACAGATTATTGAACCATCCACTCCAATTACACACTCATTTTGCCTCTAAATTTCTCATCAAACATTTTGGTTTTTAAATTCTAGTTTTACAGAACACAAATAACAACGTGTTATTCCAGTCTTTGACAATGGAATACAAATCTTGACACCCTATACTAAGCCTGCAGTGGCTGCAATGAAGGGATGAAGCCTCACATCCTTTTATCTCTCCTCTCCACACTGCAGCTTCACACTCTTCAGCTATATTACAGTTTAATTCTTTCCCCCACTTCTTACTTTTTCTATCTGCCCTGCTAGCGATTCTCCCTCTGTCCCTTTCCTCACTCCATCTCCCGCCCATTCTCACTCACCCTCGCCCATCCCCATCCCCCATCTTCCCCATATGAAAGGGTATTAACTTCACAGGGACAAAATTATATTCCATCATTTACCTTGTAGATGAATTCTAAGCTGCTTTTAAGTAGAGGATGCCATTTTCTTTGCATATTTTCTCACCGTCTGCGTCACCTCTGTCTTAACATGCACGAATAATCATCAAGTGTGGCGTACACACACTCAAATTCTCTTATTTTTAGGCTTACAATGGCGATCACCTTCACATCTAAAAAGGCATAAGTCATGTCAGAAAATACCTTTTTCCTTAAAATGAATAGAAAAAAGAAAATTTGGCAATTAAAAATCATTTCAGCTAATAAAGCAATAAATGTTGCCATGAATCTATTTTCCTAAGCAGACACAGAGCCTCAGTGACCTACTATGAGGACAGTTCACCTCACTGGACCGTGCATTTAAACACTTAAAGGCACTTTGCTGCCTGAAGTAGGTTGCTTGTACAGCTCAGACCATCACAACCTATTTCCTCGAGCAGAATATACAGACATAGTATTGCACCATGGCTTTTTCCCTTTTGCTTTCACACATTCAAGACCATAGACCAATACATTACACACAGAGAATGTGCACAGAATCAC
Organism: Pampus argenteus; assembly: GCA_036937835.1. NCBI lineage: Eukaryota > Metazoa > Chordata > Actinopteri > Scombriformes > Stromateidae > Pampus > Pampus argenteus. The sequence goes on from CM072874.1 coordinate 11,074,007, forward strand.
TTACATGTTCATGTATGCTTCAGAAAAAAACCCCACTTATATACATGAAATTGCCATTTGGGCACTGGTGGTAGACAACAGCTCGATGGAGACTTGCACATGTATGTGTTTTGTACATTTGGTACACGCTAGAGTGACCCATTTTCACGAATTAGCAACAGAAACATGAGCACTTGGCTCACTAAGAGCACCATGCATTTAAACCTATAACCACATGCAGATGTACACTCTTTTCTGCCTTGTTTTCTGCCGATATCTGTCAATATAAATTGAATGCACTAGCAGGGCCCTTCCTCTTCCTGGTCTGATCACGCCATTAAATGTGAAAAAAAAACAGACATGGAAATAAATCGTAAAAAACAAAACAAAACCACGATATACAGAGAGTAGTGAATGACAGATTGAAGACAAGACAAACAGAGATTTTATGATAATGATACCAATACAACAGCTGTGATACAGTCAGGTAGCTGATTGTGTGAGTGTATGAGAAGAAGAAAGTGCTAATTGTCACCTACATCGTCCTCTCACCATTGACTCATTTGTGTCCATCATCCTTTGAATTGCATGCTCCATCTCTCATGTGTTGGGTGATTCATAAGTCAATTATGTGTATGTGTGTGTGTGTGTGTGTGCGTGTGTGTGTGTGTGTGTGTGTGAGAGAGAGAGACAGACAGACAGAGAGAGAGAGAAACAAAAGTGTGCATTTTGAACTTGTTAATCGTTGTCTCATCTCATCCATGTCAGTGTGTTGTTACTGAAGATTGTATTTGTTATTTGGATGCATTATATTTCTTATTATTTCATGTTGTGTTGATGTCATTAGAATGGCTTGTCCAGTTTCCGTTCCTATACCTGCCAAAAAAGGCTGGCTGCCTGTCGCACATGGGAAAGCTGCACCTGTGTTCAGTGGAAAGCAGTCAGAACCGCTGGCTACTGAACTCGGTTTCCAAAGAAAACATATTTGTACACAAATAATTCAAATCCGGCTCATATTTATAATTGATGGTGACGTCATATTTTACAGAGGGTTTTAAGTTTTTGTTTATGTACATATACATAAAAGATATGTAAATATCTGCCTGCACCACACAGGTGCAGGCAAATCATCTGCATATTGTGATTTTCCCATGTAAGGCTGCCAGCTATTCTTGGCTCGTTCATTTCTGTTTGTATTTTCTTTGCTTAATATATATTAATTTCCATTTGTTGTTGTCATCAATAAATTCATTGTCATTTCATTTTGTGTTTTTTTTTTTTTTGTGTGTTTTTTGTCATGCTCCTCATTTGATCTCAACAGTCTGTCATCTGTTGATTAACAGCTGTTCATCATGTTCGTTACATATCAACAAATACAGAGATCAGAGAGGATGAGTATGATGATGATGATGATTGTCTTCATATACACGTTTATCAGCAGTGCTGCTTTGTTAAACTTCAGTATCTTGCAGAGGAGAGATTACACCACAAACCCAGTCCCAGAGGTGCGTTAATCTCCGTGTCCCATTAATTCTGTTCTGGATTGGTCTTTTTGGAGTGGGGCAGCCGATGTCACCCTCCCATTTTTAAATTTTCCCTGAAGCATGTAATCATGTTCCCGTGATTTCCCAGCATTGCAGTCAATAAGGATTGTGATTAGAAAACTTCCCCATGTCCAACTGGCAGAGCAGAAAGACAGAATCCCCAAACAGTGCTGATCTCTTCTGATGAGAGTTAAATAGATTATGTTTTCTGCCTGTCTAGACACCAAAAAAATATCATCTCCTGTACCTCATGTTCTTATAAGAGGCAACTTGGGACAAAACAAAGTATCCTATTTCTATACAGTCATATTAGATTTTTTCCACTAAAGCAAACACCAATAAATCCTGCGAAAGTGACAAGAAATGCTGCCAGACGGAGCCTACAGGACAGAGAACGGGAAAGCTTTAGGATGTGTCTCATAATCAAATACAAACAGGGGAATCAAGGACAAGGCTAACATTATGCTTTAGCTGCTTATATAAATGCACAGTGCATTTTTAATGCTGGATTCTACATGTGGTGAAGCATTATTGGCGCTGCTCCACATGCGCCTTCGAGAAAATGCTCCTCGTTTAAGGTCAATCATGGACATCCTGTTTAATTCATATTTATGCACTGATCAGTATTCAGCTGCTGAATGTTGCCCTTGTGAGTTTGAAGAGCGCTGGCTGCAGCCGTGATGTAAAAGGTTTGTCGGTGTGTTTTTTAGCCATGTGAGTCATAGTCAGAGCAAACGTATAAGGATGTAGAGTTAGGAATAGTCAATGTTGTGTTGTGCAACTGGGAGAAAGCTGGATGGTCTAACAATAACAAGACAGCTCCTGCCTTTCCTGACAAGTCTAATGATCAATATCACCTAGACCAGACTCCATACATCTTTCTTCCTGTCTCTTCATTTCCCTTTTTCCATCTCCCTTTCTCTCTCTGTTTCTCACTCTGTCTGTCACTCTGTGTGTTTTTCACACAGGAAAGAGAAACACAATGTTCATAGAAGGTTGAATCTACCTCCCAGCCAGCAGACAGGAAATGGCCATATATAGGCTTCTGTCTCTACACTGGAAGTCTCATAAGCTGCCTCTCTCCTCTCTGAGCAGTTTCCATAGCAACAGTATTTTGTTTCCCTTGGTGGCAGGAAAAGAGATAGGGGTTGAGAAAGCGAGTAGAGGACAGAGCTGGATGTGAGATAAGAGCACAAGAGAGGTAAATATACCAATGAGAAAATAAAAAGAAGAAGAAGAAGAAGGATGTTTTGCAGATAAAGTGCAGGAGGGTCATCGGCTTTATGGGTATTAAGTAGGTTTTCTTGTTCTGGGATGAGTGCCCAACCAAAACAGTGTTACATAAACCAAATTCAGCCTGACTCACATCTAAATTCACCTGGGTGGCTTTCAGGTCACAGAAAAAGAGATGAGTAAAAGAGCTGACAGCTACTCAGGCAGCGATATAGGGCAGCTCAGCTCTGTAAATAGGTTTCAGATCTTACGATGGGTGGCCTTTTCTCTCTGTCAGGCAGTGTCACAGTCTGACTGGACACTACACAAATGAGTGGTTCACATGAAGCCGGGGTAAACAAAGTGGAATCAGAGAATAGAAAAATTCTTCTTTTTTATGCACAGACCTTTTTTCTTCATATTATATCCAAGATATGTTCCCAGCAAATTTTTTTTTTTTTTTACACTGAATTGAACCCACTGTTAAATCGGAGGCACTATATCAGATTGAATGTGACAGTTTACAATGCAATTTCAAAGAAGTTTTGTTTCATAAACTTTTACCATGAAATAATAATGCGTTGTTGAATTTCTGAATGATTGATGTGTTATTTATGCTATTTGGTATGAGGATAGCTTGATGTAGCCAATATCAATTAGTGGTGCAGCGCTGCCCTTTTTGGGTTCAGCGTTTTCAAGCAGGCTGTACGCTGGAATGGGCTCATGCATCACACTCACACACATACATAGCACAGATCATTTACAGTATAAACTGCATGTTAATAATTCACAGCAGCCAGGGGGTTCCGTTTATATTTTAGAGAAACAGTGACAGGGTCCACTTTCATCACTGGCTACTGGCTGCATGTGCCCATTGCATCTGTGGGATTAATTCCAGCACTGGAAATCCTCCAAACCCCAAAGAACCATCACTGCTGTGTCCTCAGGCCAGGGATGACTGTGTGAGAAGGATTTGAGCTGAGAGAAGGAGAGAGGCAGAGAAAGATAGGAGACTGAGGAAAGTGGAAAGCAAGAAAGAGAACAAAGAAATCTAAATGTTCAAATGAAATATCTGTAATTGAAGACAACAAATTTTGGTAGGGAACAGAGAGAGGTGGATTGGAGTAGATATAGTGCAGAAAAAATGAGAGCAGCAGATTCTCATTTACAGTCCCGTCTAGATCTTCGCTCCTCATCCTTGTTGCTTCCATGACAACCAGACAGAAGGTTACGAGGTGGAGGGCGTAATGAGTTTTTTGTCTTTAGATAGATGCAGACGCTTCATCTCAGCCGCTTTCTTTCCCCTTAATGACCTCCTACTTACAAACTCAGATGAAAGGCAGTATCCATTCACCTTCATTACTGTCACCAAAACCTGCGTTTTCATGTTTATTAGCGGTAGTAATAAGAAGTGAAAGTAATGTGCAATTAAACGAGAATTACTTCAAGCTCTGTGAATGGAGAGGAGCTTATTGGGATGCATGCGTCTGTCCGATGTGGACACACAGACACACACACACACACACACACAGGTGGTTCGTGAATAAGTAACCGCTTTATATCCAGCTCACTGGCTCAAATAAATCTGTTGTGGCTCTTTTTCATGAGCACAATGCACACACAACCCAGATCAGCACAAAACAACAGAGATACACTGAAACACAAAAACAGACTTAAGGATGTTTGGAGGATGAGTTGCACAATGTCCCTTTGTCTATTTTTGGACATGTGTATTTATTTCATCTGGGTTTGTGGCTCATGGGGCTGTTTCAATGTATTTTTTTTGAGTGAGAAGCAGATTATAATTTGAGGTAATACCGTAATTAAAATAGCCATCTGGCTCTTCTTCTCTGCAGGGCTCCCAGGGTTCTTCCACCTCTCTGTCTTCCGCCAAAGTTTCCAGCTCAGTGGAAGATAGTGATGGACTGGTTACTGATGGTGAGGAAAGTTAACATTACAAGAGTGTCCTGTCGATCTGTCAGCGACCAAAGACGATGTACTTGCAAATATCATGCATGCATGACCGCTGATGCATCTCTTTCTCTCTCTTGCTCCTATCTCAGCTGTCTCTGTCTACTTCCTCTGATTTGTACGTTCTGTTCTGACAACCTCGCACTTTTCCCCACCCCAGGCGTCCCCTCTCACTCTATAAAACTCAGTGACACAGCACATTTTGATGTGCTGGGAAATCTTTAAAGGTTGGAAAACTATGAGTTGGTGACATGGAAAATATCCACTCATCTGAAGTAAAGAAATACCAAGAACCTTGAATTGAATTAAGGAATCTATTTTTAAAAATAACGAAACGAAAAATAATGAATTTTGATTCACCACTTGGTTACACATTTACTTTTTCAATTGCTATCTGGATTATTAGCATTTTTAGAGCTCTCTGCAAAATGTCAACCAGGGGATGTAACAAGAGCTCTCACTGACATTGAAACATTATTAGAATATGTTAATGTTAATTAACGTTAATGTTAATTGTTTTATTAATCTCACTTTTTGTTATAGTCGTTCAGCCTGTGCTATAGCCTTTTTCAAGACACTGTATATATGGAATTATCAGCCTGTAAAAAGTAAGACAGTAAGTCTCACTGGCTCTAAACCTCATGCTTCCTCCCTGCAGCCGAGGCTCTAGTTGATGAGGTTCCAGCTGTACCGTCCTACATATCAGACCGCTACAAGGTGGGACGAATGTTAGGCGACGGAAACTTTGCTGTCGTCCGGGAATGTGTTGAGCACTCCACAGGACGGGAGTACGCTCTGAAGATCATCAACAAGGGCAAATGCAGAGGCAAGGTAAACAGCAAAGGAGTACTGCAAGAAGATATCCAACTCAAGTGAAATTATACTACTGCTAAAATACGATTAATTTTTCTGTTTCAGTTGGCCTTAAAATCTCATTTAAAACTTATTTCAGGAGCACATGATCCAGAACGAGGTGGCCATCCTCCGCAGGGTCAAGCATCCGAACATTGTTCTGCTTATAGAGGAGGTGGACACTTACAATGAACTCTATCTGGTCATGGAGCTGGTCAAGGTGTGTGGTCTTGTTTGTCTACTGTAATTATGTGTTTATTTGAATGTGTTTGTGCATCATCTGCTCTCTCTAAGGACAGGATAGCAGATTTTTTTTCTCTCTATGTATGATGGCCAATATAACAGCGTCAAAGAGAAGCAGGGAGGCAGAAATGTTGACGGAGACAGAGCGGCGACATTCAACGAGTGAAGCAAAGCAAAAAAAAAAATTCAAACTAGTCACACAGTGCATTGAAAGAATCAGCCTGGAGCACTTGTGTGTTCACATTCTTCATTCTCTCTTGCTTTCTGAGTCAAGACATGTTTGTGCATAATTCAGGACCCGGGAATGTGATCCATCTGTTCATGTTGCAGTGTAGAGTACTACAGAATATAGATGAGAGACAATCTGTGGGAGAAACGTCCGTGTGAGCATGCCCAAAGTAGGAGGCTGTGTGGATGAATGAGGCACTGCAAGAATGACAGGGACTGAGAGAGAGACTTATGGATGCACTGGAAGGGGAGACAGTACTGCTCACAATATATCCTAAAGTATGGTGTCGATATAGTTGTATGTTATTTTGACTGATGCTGTTTTGGCTGTTTTTAGCTCCATTATTTATTTTATTTATTTATTTATTTTGTTGAGTTTGAAGAACTCAGCTGATATGCACAGAATTAAGACCTAAACCCTATTAGACACCTTTGGGATGACAACTTTAAGCCAGGCTTTATCAGCTAACATCAGTGCTTGACTTCACAAATGCTTCTGTGGCTGAATTGTAGCAAATCCCTGCAGCCAGGTTCCAAAATCTTGTTATAGCAGCATATTAAAGGCCACACCTTTGCAATGAGGTGTTCAACAATCGCATAAAGGTATACTTTCTGGATGTCCACATATTTTTGGTTAGGGAGTGTAGGTACCGAAAATGTATATGCATTGGTTAATGAGGTGTAGTGTCGGTGACAGCTCTCATATTTAAATAACTGTGGCTGTCAGGTTGGAGTCTGACAGTGCATCTGAGTCTATGCAGGGAGAGAGAGACAGAGATTCAGCCCTATTTTAGGCTTTCGTTCCACTAAGTCCACTCAGGGAGAGACACAGAGAGAAGTATGAGATTCAGAAAAACACGAGAAACTGAGACAGACAAAGAAGCCTGAGAGAAAAGAGAAAAGGGTGAATTAAAGGGAGGGAAGATTAAAATTAAAGGGAAATATTAAAGACAGAGGGAGGAGATGTTTCAACCAGGATGAGAAATGAGAACACAGACTACCCTTCCAGCTGCTAATTAGTGGAAAACCTGCACAACTAAATCAACTTTTTTTTTTTGCTGAAAACTCTTGTCAGCTGAAAAGTTAATCTATCAGGTTATATGTGTAAAAATGACTCTTGTGTCAACCCACCCATCCATCATGATTTGTCCATAGGGGGGAGATCTGTTTGACGCCATCACCTCCGCCAACAGATACACAGAGAGAGACGCCAGCGGCATGCTCTACAATCTGGCCAATGCCATCAAATACCTCCACAGCCTCAACATTGTGCACAGAGACATCAAACCAGAAAACCTGTTGGTGAGTTCACACAAAGTGGGTCTCTATTGCATGCGTCTGTATACATGGTCACATACTGTAACTTGCCGCAGTGTACACTCCTTCTACCTCTCCCTTTTCCTCCCTCCTTTCTGAATGAAGTAATATCACTCTCACGGAGGGAGATGACTCATCCTTGCTGCCCTCACACCTCTAGCACACTCCTTCTCCAGTCTCCCTCGTTTGTGCCTTCTCTCCATCCTTCTCCCCTCATCCTCTTCCTCCAACTGCTGTTCTCCCCTCCTTTGCCCCTATTTACTATCCTGAGTTATCCCTTACAAGCCATAGCTGGGACAGGACTGACAAATGTACCACTCCACACAATGCTGAGTGGCCTCCTGTTCCACCCCAAAGATGGGGTCCAAGTCCATTTATTCAAAAACCTCTTAGTGTAGGATTTGAAATTTCCTACTTTGGCTTCCCCTAGTGGTTGTATATCCCTATATCCCTGTGACCCTGTGACAGTGACATGAAGGGCTGAGACTGCATCAATCTTCCTGTATATTTCTCCACGAACAAAAAATGTATGTCACCAGAAAAAGATACTATTCAGTACTTAATTACACACACCCAAATGCGGCAAGATTTACAAGCATTGTTTATTCAGCTGCAGAAATTAGTTGCGTAGCAGCACAGTCAGGATCATCTCATTGCAGCTATTTAAGACCCTACTCTCAACAGCATTTGTTGTTATGTGTCTGTATGTATTTCTATGTGCTTATAGGTTTATGAGCATGCGGATGGCAGCAAAAGTCTGAAACTGGGAGACTTTGGTTTAGCAACTGTGGTGGATGGACCCCTCTACACTGTGTGCGGGACCCCGACATATGTAGCACCGGAAATCATCGCAGAAACAGGGTAAACACAACCGTAGCTGACTTCAGGTTATAAAGACAAGAGTGATGAATGACACACAGCAGCAGCGCTCCTTTAATTTCATGACAGAAGAGAACTTATTTGCATTTTTTTAAAGGAATTTTATCTTAAAGGGAATTATACTACTCTGTATGTTAACAATAACCATCTTTATCTCCGTATTTGACTTTAACGGATCATATTTCTTTGTGCAGATATGGCCTTAAGGTGGACATCTGGGCAGCTGGAGTCATCACCTACATTCTGCTGTGTGGTTTTCCACCCTTTCGAGGGTAAGCTCCACCAAGTGAAATCCCACTATCATTTTTAATGGTTGGCAATAATAATGCATCAGTGTTTTATTTATATGGACACAATGATGTGAATATTTTTTTTGTTTTGCAGGAGCAGTGATGATCAAGAAGTGCTTTTTGATCAGATACTAATGGGACAACTAGAATTTCCTCTACCATACTGGGACAATGTGTCAGATACAGCCAAGGTGAATATCAGCATCTGTTTGTAGTGTGAGCTGGATCCAGTCAGATGTTGGTGGAAAATTCTGTATATAGAGGGAATAAAAACTCACCAATGTTTGCTTGCTGCTGCAGGAGCTGATCCGATCCATGCTGGAGGTGGAGGTGGATCAGAGATACACTGCCCTCCAGGTGCTAGAGCACCCTTGGGTCACTGTAAGTACAGTGTTAATTGAGCTTATTAAGCTTCTTGCATGTTTCCAGTTGAAAATTTGAAAAATGTCTTTTTTAAACTCTCCTCTCATCCCCTCTTCTTACTGTGCTTAATACAGGATGAGGGTCTATGTGAAAATGATCACCAGTTGTCAGTAGCAGGGAAGATAAAGAAGCACTTCAACACCAGTCCAAAGGTCAATGACACCACTGCAGGAGTGTCAGTCATTTCTGTAAGTCACTACCTTTATAAACTACAGTTCCCATAAAACAACTGATCTGAGGGATTGTGTGATTCATCTAAAGCTGTAGCTTTTATGTTGAAGTTGTCGAATTGTTTTATACAGAGGTGTAGTTTTCTGCAACTTTCTTTTCAGTTCATTCTCTCTCCCTTTTAAGATACAACTTTTTCACTTAGGCTTGTGGCTTGTTTTTTTTAAATTTTAAATTTTTTTTTTATTCAGATGAACTGGTGTTAAGATTGATTGTGCTGGTTTCTCTTTGTGCTTAGTTGGATGACAGCTTTTCTATGCAAAGATCTGGGTCGTTGGATTTCTACCAGCACCCGACCATGTACTGGATAAGGTACGACAGGTTTCCATAGAGACACAAGCTCTTAGATGGCCACAAACCAACGAGAAATCAAAACAAACTAAAATAGTGTCTCTGAAATTGATGTCTCTGCTCCTTCCGTCTCTGCGTGCTGCCCTGCTGACTTGCTGCTGCTGTGCTGCTTTGACGGCTTCATGTTGTCCCTGCTCTGTGGTCTATGTGCTTGGCTTTTTGCTTCTTTTCTTTCATCCCTCGCTCGCTGTAAACACAGATTTCATACAGTACATGCATCGTTGTCGTCTGTCTAAAGCCTTGTCCCTTGTGCGTTGTATCGCTGTATATGGATGTCTCCTGAATTTCTGACTATGTGAAGGAAGTGCAAGTGACCCGGGAAATCACCCTGGTGAATGTTTCTCCAGTTTCTATAAAAGCTTTTTTTTTTTTTTTTTTTTTAAAGTAAACATATTGTAAAACCTAGAATATGTTCACACAGTTTCTTTGTGAATGCTGCCTTCCCAAAGAAATAACTCTGTCCCTGTGCTTGTTGCATTGATTTTTTCTTTTTGTCTGATGTGATGCTCCCCACCTGGCTGTCTCTACTAATAGAGCTTGCTATTCAGTTCCTCTTGTGTGTTATGGATTACAACCCATTAGAATTCATGAAGGACCTTGAGGTTCATGGTTATAAAGGTTCAATTTTACTGGTTGATATTCAAAGTAATTGAACACTGACAAAAGGAATTGATTACCAAGAGACTTGATTAAATTCATAAATGATTGAACACAACAACAATGATCTTGTTTTCCTGTTCCCACATTCAGGCCACCCCTCTTGATAAGGAGGGGCAGGTTCTCAGACGAGGATGCCACACGGATGTGAAGATGCTGCCTTTGCAGATGATGCAGACAGTAACAACACTTACAACATCAACAACAAAAAGACTTCGGGCGGAGCCTCCTAGTTGCCTCCCTGGCCTGCCTGTGGCACCTCCCTCTCTGACCCCTGACACTTGCTCTGACCCTTCCCCGAACCCCAGCCTCCCATCTGACTCTGATGACATCTCCATCAGCTCAGCCAGTAACGTCTGCTCCCCCAACTCGCCCTTCTAAAGAGGAAGCAGAGAGGAGGAGGACGAGGAGGACGAGGAGGAGGAGGAAGCGAGGAGGGAAAATCCTCATCCAGCTCCTCCCTCAATATGGAGGAGGAGGAGGAAGAGGAGACATCAGCTTCCCCCAAATTTCCTGTCTAGGGTCTACAGGGGAAAACTGTAAAGGGAAAACAAACAAAAAAATAATAATCAGAGAGAACTTTCTTCTCTCCTGAATCCATCTTTCGGAACCCAAAAGATCGATCAAAGGGTGGCTAGAGGACAAAGAGGGTAGAGAGGTTGGGAGAAAGACTTAAGAGGCAACAAGAAACAGGGATCACGAGGAAGAGTGAAAATGCAGAATGAGGTGAAAGACTTTTATTTGTTTACTTTTTAACGTTCTCTCATCTGAGCCCATGTTGCAGAGCTCAGGGAGCGAAAAAAAAGGGGCAACAGTATTGTTCACCCTTCAGTGATGATCTGGGCTCAACATGGAAACTTCCTTTAAGGTGGAACAGCTCTACAAGGCAATATGAGAATATGGACCAATGTTCATGTTTTATTGAACCTTATTTATTCATTCTTTATTTGCTGCATTTTTTTTTAAATATGTATTTCCCTTTTTCATGAAGGGTACCTTTTTGTTGACTTGTCCTTAGAGCTTGATGGAATGAAAATAATGGAAAAGTGTGTAGAAGTAGAGCTCAGAAATGCGACAGTAGGCTACCGTAGACTTGATGAACAGTGGGGAAATTGAGAACAGCAGTATGTAGAGGACATTTTTTTTTATTACAAAATGTGTGTTCATTGAAAAATGAAAAAAAATGAAAGAGACAGATCAATGAAAGCACTTGTGCTATAATTCTGTGCCCCACACAGTTTTGGCATTGCCTTTCCTGTAATGTTGGATTACAGTATTACAGTTTACACTTTACACAGACTGCTATTAAGACAATAATGGTGCATTTTATTGCTCCTTGTAATTTTGTTAACCGCTTCATTCGATCTTAATACACAAAACTCTGCAGCATTCAGGTGCTTGTGTAGCAAACTCAACATTAGACCCACTTTTTCCTCAACGTTTCACAACCGTTCTGTATTGATATCATATTAATCTCGATGTTTTCTGATGCTCATGTACACATATGAAGCCTTGTTTACATTTTATTTCCAACACTGAAGGCATATTTCATCCACATATTTCCAGCAGTTAAGAAATATATAATTGTTGCAGCCCAGCTGTACCACTTCGTATGGGTTTTGGGGAAATGTTTTAGATAGAAATGTTTAGAAATGTATACATTTAACAGCTTATGAGGGCTGACTATTTGCACAAAGTACTGCAGTCTAGACGCAGTCAAACAAGTCTAAGAGGAGGACAGTATGGATATCGGAGAACCAGCAGCACTCTTGGAGAGCAGTACAGTGGAGGAAGATTTATTTCAGCTCTGTACAAGTCTATCTGAAACCTCATTCATACCTTCATTTTCTCAGATGAAAGCATGACAGACATACAGTAGCCTATTCTTATAAAAAACAGTTTAGTGATGAAGTATTGTTTATATGTTATGTAAATAACATAATTTTATTTATTTTGATAGTTCACAATACAGTATATTTCTTTACTAGTAGTAAGTCTACGAAAAAACAATCAGTCATACATGTGTATCAGTCAGCAAAGAAAAAAAATAACCTAGAGGAGATCATCAGGTCGAAATGAAACAATACAAAGATGTTTCACCTGCTGCTATTTAGCACCTGGTTGAGTGAGTTGAATCTACACAGACCTTTGTTTCTTGGGATGGGGATGATATCACTTCCTTTAGAAAAGCGACCAGGTTGCAGTGACTGATGTAAGATAAAAAAGAGAAGTCAGAGGAGTGATGTAAGTTTTTTTTTAATAATAATAATCTCCCTGCGGTCGTCACATGTGTCTGTAAGTTTCTGTATTTAGCATCTTCTCATTATCACACACATACAGTAATGTGCAGACATATTGCCGTCCTGCTGAAATCCACACACTACAGCACATGGGCACACGTGGTTTACCAAAATGCTCTCATAGCCCTGCACCACAATATTGCAATCTGTTGCAATACCAGTTCCTGTACCTCTGTTCAACAATGGTCTATCAATAATAATAGTAATAATTCAATAAATAATAAAATAAAATAAAACTAATTGTCTGTTTGTTTGTTTTTTGGTAGAGCTTAAATGTGTAAATGTGATTTCTTCATTGTGTTCTTATTCCTATTATGTTCAGAGGGTGTAGTGCTGCTCATTTTGATTAGTAGTTAGAAGTGAATTGATCTGTTAGATTTTGAAACTTCTGCCTTGCAGTCCCGTTGACTGACTAATATTACTTGCCAAACATGCACTATGAGACTTTCTTCGCTTTTTTAACTGTTATCTGTTGATTACAGGGCTACTTAATATGTTGTTAAGAATCCCACAACAATTGTGACCAGAAATGTGTATTTTGTGTACTTGACATGGCAGGTGCTCAGTGCACAGGTAGGATGATAGATTAGAGGAAACTTTATCAGGCCAATGTATTGATGGATTCAATTTATTTTGGCTTTACAGTTACAAATTAAAATAATAATAATAATAATGAAATCAGGCCAGCACATGGTATAGTTTAGCTTCAAAAACATCAGTCAGACAGGTAATATTCGAAGAAACTTGGAAGTCACATGTAGCTTTAACAATAGTAATAGCAATATGTCCCCATATATCCTGTAAGGCCTTCAAGATATTCCGTATTTCCAGACCATGACAGTTTTTTTTCTATTCTTACCTGCAGGAACAGGATATATCATTGGTCTGAACACTTTCTGTGAAACTTTGTTAACTATAAAATATATCTGCCTGTAGAAAAACTGTCCAACTTTCTCAGATGCTGCATAACTTTCAGCTTTCTCAGATGCTGCACTGCTGTCTCAAATATTTTTAAAGAGCATTCTCCGTCCAGTGGTGGCTGCTGGCAGCCTAAAGCATATGCTTGTGGCAATGTAGATAGATCTACTGGGGTCTCATTATTTGTGGTTGATGGGGTCATGTAGAAAAGGGGACCAAGTATAGTTCAACAAGTGAACGTAGAGGTATGGCCACTGGAATGGTGTTTTAGATTTTCAGTAGTAAAGACAGTTAATTTTTTATATTATATTAAAAAAGGGATAATCCAATCAATCTCAAACTATATGGAGAAAATTTAGAAAGATTGTATCAAGTACTTGGGGGTTTGACAAGAAACTCACTTATAAAACATTGAAAAAAGAAGGAAAATGTAAAAAGATACTGAATATCATTAGATATTAAGACAGAAAGCAGTTGTTAGAGAAATATGCAAAAAGAGAAACAAGAAAGTAGACCTGTAAACAATCAGAAAGGGCAGGAAGAGTGGGATAGACAAAATAAGAGCCTATACTACTGCAGCATACAAACCACGTAGGACAAATGGAGGAATGGAGGAAGCAATAGAAATGGAGGAGGATATTATATCAAGGATGAAGTTTGGTCACACCGGTCTGAACAGTATTAACATTGTGGACTACAGATAATGGTGGAGCATGCATTTCATGCATTTTTACACTGTTCCTAGATATCAGCAAGAGAGACAGACACTTAAAATTAAATCAAAGGAATCACATGTCACTTCGTATTAGAGAAATGTTGTAGAGTTCAGGTGTACAGGGCTATTTTCAGGATCTTAATATGAGAATTGAATGTAATAGAACAGTAACTGTCCTGAAGGTGGCGGTAATGCTGTTTGTCACACGCCATTAAACAACAAAAGAAGAAGACGATTCCTGTTATTGAAATGCAGCGAGGATACTGACAGACTGTGTCTTTTTACGATAACGAGCTAGAAATAATATTTTCTTCTCAAATCATGGTGTATTTATGACATATCGTTTTCACATAGTTGCCAAACGCCTACCATTATAGTAAACTGGCGGGGAAATGCCAGGAAATAGCTGCATTAGCTAAGCGAACTGACTGAAAGATAAACGTAGTTAGCTAGCTAGCTAGCTCCTGCTACACGTCTTTGCTGTTGTCTTAGTAACGTTACACACCGCAATCATGAGTGAAGATGACAACTCAGCACCAGCAAACAAAGACAAAGAGTCAACTCTCCTGTTCACTAAAGACGGGCAGAGGTACTATGTGAGTAAGGGCGGAGTAGTCGACAGCAGAAATGTGATAACCCCTCTGGAACCCGACAACAACGTCTCCTCCTACGACATGGACGACCCGGACGAAGAGAGCGACGTTCTGGACACTTCGGACCCCAGAGACAGCGCCGCCAGCCCGGACGAGGAGACGTCGGAGGGCGACAACGCTCCCAAACAGTGCACCTACGAGGGATGCACGGAGACCACAACGCAGGTGGCCAAACAGAGGAAACCGTGGATGTGCAAAAAACACCGCAACAAGATGTACAAAGACAAGTACAAGAAGAAGAAGAGTGACCAGGCCATGTCCAGTGGGAAACTTGACGTAAGAATAGGTTGCTTGCATAGTTAAGAGGCAGTTGAACCCACACATAGGTAAATTTTTATTACACTCCATGCAAAAGAAAGGAATTTGAGTGATGTAACCTCAGTTTACTGGACAAGTGTTTACACTAGCCAGACTGAGTTGTTTTTGTCTCCAGACTTTATGGAACCACAAAACAAACACAACTCCCACAGTTAATTGCTTTTTTGTGCTAATCAGGAGAACTCAGAGGAAAGGCCTGTGTCAGTGAACAAACAGCGTTTGGGTGCCATGGGAGACCGGCCAGCCAGACCCTCCCTGATAGAGCAGGTCCTCAACCAGAAGAGACTGGTAAGTCACAGCCAATGAGATTGACTGGTGTCGTCATGACACATATGGGTGAAAAATTAAAGGAAAAAACAAAATTAAATCTTCATAAAGGTGTTGGTCCATGGCAAGCCCCCTAAACAGTTTAAGTGCTTCTTGGTATAGATTTCTTCTCTTATGCCATAGCATATAATACACATAATTTTCGTATACATCCAACCATGCAGCTGAGTCCTCATGCCCTATCGATGGTGACATTATCATCCTGGAAGAGACCAACTCCCAGCGGTATAGCAGTCTTTCAGTATAGGATAACTCACTCACAATAACTTTGTATTGATTGTAGTGACCTTGCACTTAGCCTCTAAGGGGACAAGTGGACATTGGTCATGCCAGGAAATTGCATTTGATATTTTACCTACTCATTTATTCAGGTTTTTCTTTTAATTTGTCAGTCATCTGTATAAAACTGTGTCTAGTTCCACTGTCCACTTATTTTCACTGTAAAATCTTACTGTCCCACTGTCTTTTTCTTGTTCTATAAGAATATTTAATGTTGCTCAGCAGTAAGGTTACACTTTTCAGAACTTTATCCAAAATTGTTATACTGCAGCCTTATACTCTAAGGTTCGGCTGCTATTGCGCTTCATGTGTCCTTCCACACGGAGTGGGATGCAGTAGCCTTCAGTGCCTTGAGACATTTTGGAACAAGGTTCTGTACCTTACAACAGCATTGGATCTTCAGAAGTATCTCTCATAAATTTGAATGTGTACCTGTGTGTCTCCCAGTCATTGCTCAGGAGTCCAGAGGTGATCAGCTTTCTTCAGCAGCAGCAGCAGCTCCTGGCCACACAGAGCCGCAGCCAATCACAGCAGCAGTTCCAGGGCTGCTGACACAAGCCGGGCAGTGCTTGGCCGTAGAATTTGAGATGTATAGAGAGCACTGAAGAGACACTGACACTTGATGCATAAATTGATTGTAACACTGTAAAAATGCATTTCCTCTGCTAGACAAACATGCTGAAGAAAGAATATTGAAGTAGGTAAGGGACGTTAGAAACTGGGAGAGTACATCTAAAGCCATCACAAAGAGTGAATTTGTATATGTAGCAGACTGACCATGAAATAATTAAATGTTGGTTGGTGCTGTTTAGGAAATAAAATTTCCTAAATCCAAGACAGCATTTCTTTTCACTTTTACTTGGTGTTAATTGACATTTTAGTTACATAGTCTGTGTTTTTAATGTTTTATTTAGAACATACAACATGTTGTTGTATGTGACAATCAATCCTGTAATGCACGTCTGTAGCATCTTTTCAGCCAAGTGGGGCTTTAAGGACTTGTTTATAACACAAGATTTTATATACCCGTTGATCTGAAACTTGCACAAACAGTACATTCTAACTGTATACAAGAATAAACACAAATAAAGTTCTGTTGGTTTTGTGTAGAAAAGTGATAGCAATGTACCACATGTTGGTAACGTGTGGTAAGCAGACAGAAGTCATGTGCTGTATGTTGTTGTTGTTGTGTGAATGACATTAAACTCATGATGCTAACAATGAAAATTTTCTCAGACTGTTTTGTGGCGCAATACAAAGCTCTGCTTAAAAATT
Organism: Pampus argenteus; assembly: GCA_036937835.1. Lineage (NCBI taxonomy): Eukaryota > Metazoa > Chordata > Actinopteri > Scombriformes > Stromateidae > Pampus > Pampus argenteus. The sequence goes on from CM072874.1 coordinate 11,090,966, forward strand.
CCTTGATTCATGAAAAAAAACAACTTTAATGTAACAATTACAAAGCAACCAATACATGAAGTCCAAACATGAATCAACAAATGGAAATACAGTATATACTACACTAATATCATTTATAACACATAATACAAGTCTTTGAGTACCTACAAATATACCCAACATTTTCTTGTTTTGGAGTGCAGTTAACATGTCCCAATAGAAATAGAGGATAAATGCTTGACCATTTAACTACAAGAGTAGTAAATTAGCTAAATGAAATTCAATCATACATATGTTTCATTTTTTTCCCAGTATGATGTTACAAAGCTGTTGATGTTTTTGTTATTTTTGTATGAGATGTCAAGAGAACAACAGTCAGAAGGACATACAGAATCTTTGACTACCTGTGTAAAGGACCGAGTGGTGCACACACTTAAAAAAGTGTGTGTGTGTGTTCATGTTATGACACTGAGGAAATAGGGTTGTGCGGGGAACCCATTTGTGTGAGGACTTTGTCCAGCCACTGCAGGGGCCCGTGCAGGTGCACCTCGATCCAGCAGGGGGTGCTGGTCACATCTTGACGGTGGTATTCAGCACCCCAGCCCTGAGAAGAGGACACAACTGTAAACCTCAGCTGTACATGTTGTTGACATTTCAGTTAACTATTAAAATTGATTCATTTCACTTCAAGATCAAAATAACAGAATCTTAAGTGCTGAGTGCATAAACAAACCATTTAATTAAGCAGAAATGTGGCTAAATGTTCAATTAAACAAGAAAATGCAAGAAAAATTGCAGTACCTTAACAAAGCTCATGCGGATGGTACACATCTTAGTGAGCTCGTAGACAACCTCAAAGCCGTGGTTCACAGACTGAGCGAGAAGCTGAGCAAACAGTTGGTTGTTGAAGATCTTGAGGCTGCAGCCGCTGGGGATCTTACACACAGTGGTGGCGTGGAAGCCATGCTGGAAATTACAGTTGCGGCTCTGGACAAAGATACTGCTGTCGCTCAAACACTCTGCGTAGACCTCACCGCCTACGTAATACAGATGTAAACCTGAAAGAAAATCACACAGATAAAGAGTCTTTCAATGATAAAGTCAAGACCATGGGAACTGACTTAAATGTTTGGAACTTTGAAAAAAAAAATCCACAAATCTTGAATGTTTCTATGTACATAGAAAATACAAATTCTCTTTCATCCATGATGCCATGTATAGAAAACATATAATTCAAGATATACATATGAAATCGCTTCATTGTGTACAAACTGAGACTCTGTGTTTTTCCCATATCCTGCCAGAGGGAACCCACAAGGGCATCCTATGCTTGTAAATGAGGAATGTCTGAATAGCATCTGTGAATTGGGGGCCTAACTGGGACTCTGCCCCACCACCCTCAATCCTTTGTATCACCCCTATCATTCCAAACCACACACATCCTCACAACACACAGTTTACTGTAACCCACAGAGACGCTTAATGTCTGTCCAACAAAGGCTGGCTTTCTGTGTTCTTTTACCAGGACAGAAAAAAAACAAAACAATATTTGGCCATAAGGCACAATAATTCACACACTGGGCATCTATTAAAAACTTCCCAGGAGTCCTTGCTCCATGTACATCCTATAAGTAAATATGCAGTAGAAGTGTTCTGATATGAATTACCTGCCTGAGCCGTCTAGCCTACCTTTGCCTATGTGTCTGCGCGTGTGTTCGATGGTGGAGTTGCGGTTGACGTTGGATAGCAGGCCGAGGCAGAAGCGGTTTTTGTTGTTGGACGGATCTGTGAAGCCGTCCACCAAAACGCTGCGGGACGAGGCATGGAAAGTCTCCCCCACCCGGTTGTTGAGTTCGTAGTACGCTATGGAACACCAGTACTCTGGTTCCTCGTAACATACCGGCCGTAGATCTAAAAGAGGAGCACAAGGAAGGGTTCACTTACAGGTGAGTGTTATACATAAAATCATACGGTATACAGTATATGAAGAAGGGGCCATATTGTGTTTATTGTATGCTTAAAGTAGCTGTATATTGCGGTAAATGTACTACTTAACATAAATGAATATTACTTCTTAGGTTACCTCTGTGCGGAGCAGAAAATGTGAGTTTGGTGGTTTCTGTGGAGTTGCTGGGTTTCACATCCTCTTGAGGGCTTGTCTCCATCATGCTGTACGGAGGTGGGGGAGTCTCAGCTGGAAAAGCATGACACAAAGCACAGGAAGAGGATAAATGAGCTAAATGAATTGTGGCAGGTATTTCAATATTTTCACTTAGTATCAGCTTGTTTGTTTTGATCCCCACCTGTGATGTGATACGGACTGCCGGGCTCTGCAGAACTGTTGGGGGAGTTTGGATAACTCTGTGATGTGGGAGACTGGGCAAGGGAGGAGGAAGGGGAGGAGGAGAAGGAGGAGCAGGGCACCGGAGGGAAGGAGTCCGGATAAGTGGCATTTTGGGGCATCAGAGGCTCATTGTGCAAGGAGGTGTTCCTGAACTTTGCCAGTAAACTGTGTTGTGGGTTGAACTCACTATGGCGTGGGACCAGAACTGGCGGCAGCACTAAGAGGAGGAGGAGGAGGAGGAGGGGTGGTGAAGAGGGAGTGAACAGAGACAAAGAAAGGACCCAGATGCTGTTATAAAAGATCATATTACTACAAATGCTTTTGGCTTGGGAACACTATAATAGATCAAATGTCCTGTCTCTGTTTGGGAAAACATAAAAGCTTTAAAAGCTTTACTGTTATGATATTAAAATTCAACAGTGACCTTATTTAAAAAAAAAAAAAAAAATGATGATGTTCACTTCTCATTTTTGTACCTGGAGTCTCCACGCGCCGGTAGTGGTAGGGGTTGACACAGATGTCCTTTTGCTTGGAGCCGAAGGGGAACTCGCAGCACTCCAGGGCTTTAAGCTCGTGGTGGGACTGCAGGTCAGGCCAGCGCCACACCCGGCAGTAGATGACATGAGGCAAACCTTTCCTGTGGGACACTTGCAACCTCCCGTCCAGTGAGCGAGGAATCGTCACACACTTGCCTGACAGATTACAGTCAAACAGCATGGATCTCAATAATCTATTGTATGTTTAGACTGCCGCTGCCTGTTTGTAGCCTTTATTATGATGGGACAATGTTGTTACCATGGTGATTAGATAAAAATGAGTAATGAGTGCCTTGCCTTGTATTTTCTAGGACATGCAAAGTATTTAACAAATCTAGTAGAGTATACTGCGACTGTCATGCACATTTTAAATGAAAGTTTGCAGAAATCAGCTGAAGCTTTTAAGTCACACTTACATAACAGAAACCCTGCTGTACTTTTGTATTTATTACTGCATGCATGTTCATAAGTACTGGGGTGATCTGCTTGTGCCATGGCTATACCTTCATTTAACCTGATGGTGCTTAATATGAATATAAACAATAAATAGTAAGAAGCTCTGTAAGTCTGTCAGTCTAGATAAAATTCTTATGAAAATGAATATTCAGAGAGATGATGTTTTACAAAGAAATCACAGTGATGCATCTGCTGGATAAAACCTCATCAAACTGCTGTGTTTACATTTCAGACTGTCACTGAGATACTCACTGGGCTGCCCAGGGCAGCTGAGGGCTCTCTCCAGCTCCTCCATTGCCCCTTTCTTCTTCTTCAATTTCTTAACTAGAGAGTCCACAGCCTTTTCCGCCCACTTCTCCTCCTCATCCCCTTGTTTCCAGCCAAGCAGACGCTTCACTGCTGGGCTGGTGAAGGAGAACAGGGATGTAATGGAGGCAGAGGAGTTCATTATGAAATGGATAAATGGGTGGGAAGATGAGCTGATGGGTGTTGTTAAAGGGATAAAAGTTCACTTGAGGAGGCAAATAATGAGCAGCCAGGACAGGGAAGAAACGGGGTAGTAATGATAAAAGAAGTAGCGTGATGAATCTGTGTAAACAAAGGCTGCTTTTTTGTATTCCGTTGTTACTTCCGAGCAGCGACGGTAGAGGAGTTGGACTCCCGCCAGTGCAGTGCAAACCCTAAATCCCCTCTCTGGCACAGAAGGGATCCGGCAGCTCTGGATCTGAAGCCTCATGCAAGGCAGGTTGTTCCACACACATCCAAAAATTCAGGTCGAGTTTCAGTCATCTGGCAAAAGAAGTGAGAGAAAGTATTAACTGGTAAATTAGTTGAAACAGAAGAGTTCAGATGTTAGGTAGAAAAGAGATCTTGGGATTTAATTGTAAGGGGAATTAGGCCAGCCATGGGCTGGTCTGGAGTGATGACAAGGGCCAAATAAAATCGGACCACCACATGAGCAGAATCCGCTCATATCTAACTACTGTAATTTCCCAGTTTGGGATTAATAAATTATATCTATCTATCTATCTTTAGAGGTGGTTTTCAATGATAAGGATGCCGTGTCAGCAGGGCACTGTTACAGACACCATGTCAGTGTCAAACATCCCATGTGATGAAGATCAAGGTTGATATTCTCTGTGGTGAAAACAGTTTGAGAAGGAGCAGGGCGACATGGCCAAGCTCATTTCTAGATTCACCAACAATGAGGAATGTCCTCTTTGGCCTCTGTTTCTATGATCATGCCACTGACGCCCAGGAGCCATACTGTCTGGCCAGAACACATCACAGGACAGGAGGGGGAGAGGGAGAGAGGACGAGAGAGGGAGACAGAGAGAGAGAGAGAGAGGGAGAGGGAGAGAGAGGGAGGTAGAGAGAGGGAGAGATGAAGAGAGAGGGAGAGAGGACGAGAGAGGGAGAGAGAGAGGGAGACAGAGAGAGAGAGAGTCTTTCTGATAATCGGAAAACTATTGGAAGTGATGCATCTCTCCAGCAGCACAAACTTGCCGATAAAATACAACTTTTCTCAGATACTGAGGAAAGCACGTTATGGTGATTTCGTAGCAGAGCGTCCTGCGGTTACAGTTTCTGGGACATTACGTTTTGACCCATGTAGTAGAAAGACGCACAGTTTTTCATTTTGTAGTAAACTATTATTATAACTCATTCTTGCATGTCAGATTATAGACGCTTATTTTACTCATTCTACACTTTACCCACGTGGTTTGATGCTGAAGCAGACAAAGAGTTTATAAATGTGTTGTTGTTGTTTTTTTGCAACTGAATATCCAGTCATTCTTCCAGTTTTTTTTAACCCTAGGATTTGCCTTTAAATTCAACGGATCTCAAATTACGCACAGGTAATAAGCAGTGTGAATCGCCATACTTACATTATACTCTGTGTTTGTTGACAGAAATGTGACCAACACTGGTTTCCCGCAGACATGCAGACAGACAGCTGGCGTTTACAATGACAGCGAAAGCGCACAAGCTCAATGCGGCATCAGTCCGCTGCTGCTGCTGCTGCTGCTTTTATGGAGCCTGGCGTCACTCAGTCTGCAGGCTCAGATAGGCTAATTACCTAATGCTTTATCACCAGGACACCCCTTCCTAAAAAAGTAAATACGCCAGCTCCCTTTACTACAATGAACCGCTTTACCTCTAGCGCCCTAACCTTTGAACGCACACCTTGATGGTACATTTGATCTCAGGTCTGGCATCCAAAACCATTCTTGTCATAGTTTGATAACATGTTATTATTAACTAAAACCAGGAATCTTAAAACAGCACATGTAAAAGTAAATGAAAAAAAGAAACAAAAACAGCACATGTATCAAATGGGATACTAATTAATATCAATGAATGTTTTCCTAAACACCACCATATTGATTACAAAGCCATACTTCGTCTAAACTATACGACTATATGATAATAACTGATAATTCTTCCATAAAAAGTTGCGACAAATCTTTTTTTTGTTTTAGGTATTAAGCAACAAATTTTCAAAGTGTTAAAAATATATAGTCTACAGAGCTACAAACGTGTAAAACAAATCAATTAAAGTTCTAAGTGATGAAAACAAATATGTTGTTCTTACCTCTGTTATGATAACAAGTGCACTGCAGACAGCCGTGTGTGTGTATGTGTGTGTGTGTGTGTGGAGGCTTCTCTGTCTAGGTCAGGCCAGCACACTGGGGCAGCGAAGGTGTGCGTCTGTTTGTACGTGTGTATGGATTGTGTCTGTGCGCGTGTTTACGGTAAATTGTCAAGTTAGCCTCAATACAAGCTGCATCCTGCTGCATGCTTCAAAGTGACAGGCTGCAAAGCGTCGCTAGAGATGCTGACGTCACTGTCATCTAAACAAAAGGTAAAAAAAAAAATCCATTAAATTCCAAATTATTTTTATTTAGGGATTAATTACCATTGCACAATGTGTCAGACACACTCCTAATGGGCTGTCACTCATACCTCAACAACCGATGAATGAATTTATTGTGAAGATACAGTCACACATCTTTCCGGTCTGGTTCTGGTCCTCTGCGGCAGGCTTGACGCAGGTTTTGAGAGCCCGGAGCCTCCACTCCTCCAGACAAGCGCCACACAGCCACGGCGGCGTCAGCCTGGCTGGAACCGCAGCGCCTGCATGCAAGATCCCTCCGCCTCCCCCCATCCTGCTGGAACTTTCCCAGGATTTCTGATTCAGGCTCCACAGCAGCGTGCGCGCGCCCGTGCACACGCGCGTGTGGCGTGCGTGCCACCTGAGTAAACCATGCCCAGCCTGCCTGTCATGCATAGTTGGCTCTACTAACATGGGCCAGGCTGAAAAACAATCACACCTGTTCCCGTTTCCCAGAATACTCCAATGAATGGGCTGACTTTACTAAAGGACTAATAGACTTATCATGGTATTATTGTGGTTTACAGTGCATATATATATATATATATATGTGTCTGTCTGTGGGAGTGTGTCTGTCTGTGGGAGTGTGTTGTCCCTTTATTGCATATACCTTCATTAGTGGCTTGCTATAAGATGTTGGATCTTGTTTACTTTACGGCAGGTTGCCTGTTTGACATAAAAGGCTATTATAAGTGCTCCGAGTCTGTGTTTACATTTGTTTCAAATCGTTGTATTAATTTGAAATCATATATATAATTATTGAATTATATATATATAATTATTAAATAATATTCCAACAGGGACCAAAGGCACATGCACACGCACCATGCACCTGTAGCGTGAAAGATGCTAAAAGTGGATGAGTGAGGGCCTACCAGCCGTCGTCCCCCACAAATTTAGTCATGTTGTGAAATCAAGCTTCATGTTTCATATTTGTTTTTTTGAAAAGTTGTTTCATTATCATTTTGGGGAGTCATATGGAGGAGGACTTTCTCATTGCGGATGGATACGATCCTTTATTGGGAGTGCCGTGTCTGGTCCAGTTAATGACGCAAACCCGGCTGGCGACAGTGTGTCTACAAGTTTGACATTTTCACAGTTTACAGCAACTGCTGCGGAACGTGACAATACTCCCGACATGAAGTGAAACCACTCAGGGGATCCTGTTCAAAAACTGTTTTTCCAGCCACCTGGTGGAGCATCAAATGCTGCCGGTGTGCCACAAATAGGTGGTGGTCCATTAGACAGAGGGGGCAGGGTGGGGATGCCACGCCGGTCCAAGAGCTTAAAAAAAGAAATAAATAACGATCTGTTTTTACGTTTGTTAGAAATGAGCATGACAAGAAAAATGTAAAACAATAACTGTTTTATATTCTAGCAGTTTTAGTGTTGTTGTCCACTCACCTGCAGAAAAACTCTCTAACTCTTGAGTTTCTTTACGTTTAAATCTCGACTGTGTTCCCATTGCCCGCAGTGCATCGGTGTAAATCAGACGCAGATCAATTAAATAGCTCAAAAAAGAAGCGAGCAGCCAAATTACTGCCTCTGTCTTGTCTGGTTGCAGTCAAACAGGACACAAACAGGATGCGCACCCCGGGGCTCCGGGAGGCAGCGCGAAACCAGACCTCTGGTTTGCATACCGGAACAGCACGAAGATCATTTACTCAAACCACAACAACGCTTGCTGGACGTTTTCCAAGATGATGTCCACACGAGGTTATAGGAGACGGACAGTGGGATGACTTTGGCGATAAATAACGAAATCCAGGGTTTCCTAGTTTCTTTCATGTCAATTAAAAGGCAAAATTCATAATGCAGCCCCCTACTATCTATAACATACTATACATTTAATCGCAAATAACTTTATCTGGGGTTTTTGACTGAATCTAAATTTATACCAAATTATATTACAATTAAACTATAAGTGGAGTCATTTGAAGATTCAGTACAATTGTACAGATATTTCCTGACCACAGTACTCTATGTAGGATGCCTGACCCCAATTTGAGAACCAATGCCAATAAATGAGAGAAGTCATGCAGAGTTGCACTGCACACTGGTTGCAATTTATAAATTCTGCAGTAAGATCTCAGCACTTTAGGATAGTACACTTGTGTGGGGTGAGGTTTGGGTGTGTCCATGCAAAGAGAAAGTAAAAAGCTGATTGAGAGAATATCAGAATACAACTACAAAAAGAAAAAAAAAAATCTAATTGTTTACACTTTTTACAGATAAGGGACACTGTAAATCTCAGATCTCTTCATCAACTTTAAAGTTCAGAAAAACAAAACATTGTTAGTAGAAGATAATGATTTTCAGATTGTATATATTTTTTTTCCATTTTCTATTATTTTGGTTCACATCATACAGCCCACCAAATCCACAGTGATGTTTCCTTAAAATACAATCCCTTCCTTTTTATATAACATTTATTCTAACTATTCCTGAATCATGAAACACAAAGATGATCAGATCCTCCACATTTTACTACAAGTCTTTCTCACTTAACTGATTGGCCACAAAATAAACCATGAGTAACTTCTGTAGGATGTGGCAGCAGAAATGTCCGTGTAACAGTAGCCATCACAAGCCGATATCCGAATGAAAACAAAGGCAGGATCATGAGGAATTTGCAACCGTATCGTTACTTTGCATCCAGAGACAAGTTTGTTCCTTGTCATTGATTACAGTGAACAGCGTACACTGTTGTTAATCCCACCTCACCCAAAGGTTTGACAACCCGATCATATGATATCTTGAAATGAAGGCTTGTTTGATTGACTAGTCAGTCTTATGTGGTGACTGCAGCTTCCAGGCCCCGGTGATGTAGCGCAGGCGTATGGAAACCAGGTCTCGTCCCATCTGCAGCCAGCTCCAGAATGGGACCAGCTTGGACCCTGGAAGAGCAAACGCACAGGCACTTCATTCTAATCTGAGCACTGAGTAAACTTTGGTAAGCAGTTGTAGGACAAGCACTTTGCACTTTGAAGCAAATAAAACCCACAACAAGTAGCATCTAGAATATGCAATTATTATTAGCAAAATGTCAGATAACGGATAACTACATGCAATAAAATTATATAACATATTGAACAGACGTATTTATAGAAGTACAGACAAGTGACGTCCACATATTCCATGAAATATCTACCTTCTATTTCAGTCCAGTTGACTGCCACCTCTGCTATGGGGATTTTGAAACACTGGGCAATATAGAGGAGCTCCACATCAAAAGCCCTGTGAGAAGAAAGACAAAAGTGCACGACAGATGTGGCATTAAAATTTATATTTTTGCACATTGACCTAGTCACTACAGCTGGGTGCAGAACCTCAGTACTTCTTTTTTTTTTTAGATTACTGTATTCAGAAATTCAGTCACATGACAACCATTATTGCATAATCACATTAAGGAAACAAGTGTCCATGGAGAAGAGTGAGTCCGTACCATCGCTCTACGTGGAGAGAAGAGAACGTCTTGCGCGCAGCCTCACGTGTGAAAAGCTTAAAGCCGCACTGCGTGTCTTTGATCCCTCTCACACAAAAGAACCACACCAGGAAGTGAAAGCCGTACATAAGAAATGTACGAAACATGGACCGCTGTGGCACAGACATGATAGTGGTTACCTAATGTTTAAACGGACATAGTCTACAACATTTTTGTCTCCAAGTAGACAAAAATACAATTACCTGAGCTACTGAGTCTTTCTCCAGGTGAGCTCTGGATCCACAAGCAATTGCCATATTCTCCTGCATATACAGACAGGCATTTTTAGGATGACTCGAATCACACTCTCTTAATACATTATACATATGTTACATAGAAAAAAATAGCACCACCACACCGGTTTAGGACTGAGGTCATTAAGGCCAGCTTCCACTTTTTCAATGTCAGAAAACTTTGTTGCTCCGTCCGCATCTGCCATCAGAATGACTTTCCCTCTGGAGCTCAGAGTTCCCTTTAAGTGAGAAAAAAACATACAAATGTCAAATCAACAAAAAGTGCACCACATACTGTTGCACACATGAGTTTGACAGCTACAATCTCACCATTCGCACGGCCCCTCCTTTCCCCCTGTTCTTCACCAGCGTCAGGACCCGCACTTTATCTGCACCATACTTCTTGGTGTACCGCAAAGCAACCTGGCAGCACATCACAAAACACATTTCTGTTGGTAAACAGAAATGCTTAGCTGAGAGAAAACTCTCAGGAACATACCGAAAAATAAAAGGTTAAAAATAATTACCTCTGTGGTTTTGTCTTTGCTGCCATCGTCAACCACAATGACCTCGTAGGTAAAAGAGGACTGTTGTTTCTGCAGTTAAGAAATAACATTAGGGATTTGCATCACACAAAGCACTTTCTAGTTAAATGCTGCCACCTACTGGTATCATTGAGAATAACACAGTCATAAGAGCTCGTTGAGCATGCCACTGTTTAAAATGCTACTCTTGGTAGGTCATCATTATTTTTAAGGCATTTTATGTCCATCATAGCAACAGTGGAGAAATTACAGAAAATGTTTGTTATTTCTTTATCAAACTATTATGATTACAATTGAATTTAGTGCTGTTTACATGAACCCGAGTACTTACCGGTCTATTTTCCAAGTACTCCATAGCTTCATCCAACATCACAGGCACTGAAATAACACACAACCACACACATCAGAATCTTACTTACTTACTCACCCCTCAATGCATAATTTATTTATTTATTATTATTATTAGGTATTATTTACCTGATCAATGAGGAAATTAAAATATTAGGTCTTTAAAAAACATACTTATACATTATATGCGTGTTCTATAAACAGGGTAAACATACATTTTGCCGTATCTGCAGACATCAACAGGGAATTAACCAAATGAGTCATCAGTTTGTCATGATTCACGAAATGATTCATCAGTTTGTCACGAAAACATTTGGCAAGTTCAGTGATAATGAAATGTTGCAGCATTGATATCATTTAGGGCTGGGCGGTATACCTTTTGAACCGGTAAACCGGTAATTTTTATTTTTATGATATGAATCTTTCATTTACCGCATACCGTGTGCGCGCGCATATGTAGGCTACACAGAGCGGCGGAACGTCGCACAGCGGTAGATTGAGCGGGGGCTGTTTTTCAGTGTTACACCAAACAAGCCAACTCTGCAGGAGAGCGTAGTAGTGGCAAAGACTAGGGTAGTAATAGCGATTTGAGCGGTGAGCATGAATGATGAAAATGACACAGACACAGAACTCATTCCGAAAAAGGTAGCCGTTTCTGTTGTTTGGAAATACTTCGGTTTTAAAAAATCTGACGCGGATCAAACACGCATTATCTGTAAGCGTTGTCGAGCTAATGTTTTTAGCTGCAGGAGGGAACACAAGCAACTTGCTTCACCACCTCCGCCACAATCATATCCTGGTATACGAAGATTGCATGAAAGTAAAAGCTGCATCTTCTCCCCAATCTCTGCGTAACGTTGGCACTGCAGCACAAAGCACTTTCTGTTACAGTTTTGATACTTGAATATGGTGTTACTTTTGCAAGTGGCATACTTAAGTTTACTTTTTATTATTTGTTTACATGTGTGTATTGTTTCTATAGTACAGAATACGCCTCCTAGCCAAGTTGCACTTATGTTTTTGATATTTGAATACAGTGCACTGCTCCTGAATTCTATCAATACTATTATGCAAGTTGCATACTTTTTGTTTACTTTTTATTATTTGTTTAAATGTGTGTAGGCCTACACACCTCCATTTGAAAAAAAAAATATGTATGAATGCAAGTTGTTTAAGAAGGGATACATCTCTTACATTGCAGTCAGCTTTGATGTTTTCAAGTTGCACAATAAAGAATTCTGTATTGTGACTGCAACAGTCTGTGTCATGCATTCTGATTTCTGCACCTCATTACAATTTTGAGTGCTTGGCACTCAATTCTTTTGTGGGACTATTCAAACCAGGGTAATTTCCTGCACTAAGTATTCTCTAAACAATTAGGAATTGTGGTTAACACGTAAACATCCACGAAAAAAAAAATACCGTCAAATACCGTTATACCGTGATAATTTAAAAAAATACCGTGATATCAATTTTTGGTCATACCGCCCAGCTCTAATATCATTCACTGCTCAAGTTACTGTGCAGATGTATCTGACAGAAACCTGGATTACCCCTCCCCAACACTCACTTCTGAGCTCCTCATTGTAGGCTGGGATCACCACGGAGAGGTCTCTGGAGTGGGGATCATGCAAACTGGGGAAGAGTTCCTTCTCTCCTGTGGCGGTGAGGAAGTATTTCTCCTTCTCGTGGCGTGTCAGGTTCACCATCCCGGCAGTGATGTGTGCTACCACGAGCACCTGAAAATAGATTTAAAAAAAACTTTTAAATTAAATGGATACAGGGAATATGCTTGATTTCATTTAATCTTTCACAACTATTTTGTAATATGCAATATCTTCAATAACTAAACCTGCATGAATCTTTATACCGTAAACACACACACACACACACACGTTACCTATCCTGGTAATGCATAGCACAGTTAGAAAAAAAAAACTAATTACAACCAAAACACAGCTCAATCTACATATTTCATGACTGAAAAGAAGAAGAGAAAAATCTTATTTTGCCTTCCCTTACTCACAACATAAACAACCACAGATAGATGGTCTGTTACTTAACAACCAATACTTATAGTAACAGTTACTTACCACAATCAAAACTAGAGCTGCCAACGCGATCAAGGCTTGAACTATTTCACAGAGACAATCCATTTTCCATGAGTTACCCTGCAGCCACTGACAGACCACCAGTCAAAGCAGCTAGCTAAAGAACTAGCTTGTTTCTTCCTTGCTCTGCTTCGTGTCCCGCAAACGGTGGTCGGACTTTCCAAGCAATTAAAGAACATACAAGCTCACTGGTTTGTTTAGAAGACAGAGACACTAAACAAGACTTCTTATATTCCCATAACTGTGGGCAGCTCAGTGAACTTCACTTCCAATCACAACTGAACACAACGCCGACGCGGAAGTTAACGTCTTTCTCGACACATCATCAGTTAGAAACGAGAGCAGCGAGCAGCCCGCAGTGACGCACACACTGCCACCTAGAGGACAGGGGTGGGAACGACAGCAAGAACTCTATTAGCTGATAGATAGATAGATAGATAGATAGATAGATAGATAGATAGATAGATAGATAGATAGATAGATAGATAGATAGATAGATAGATAGATAGATAGATAGATAGAAAAAACGTAAACACAGATAAAAACATGACATCTATTTTCTGGAATTGCATCTTAGTCCCACAAATCATTTCGCATACTCATCAACATGTTCCACATCAATCCGAGAAGGTTCATAACATTCATAACATTTAATCTATCTTGCAGCAGTTGTAAAAAAAATAAAATAAAGTTATTGCATCACAAATTAAACGCATCATTATTTTTGTTATGCATAATGTAAGGGAAATTTGTGTCCGCTAAATCGCATTTGAACCTGGCGCGTTCCTGCTACCGGCTTCCGTAGTATCACACCAAACCCATGTGGTTAATCACAACATCATGGCGGCCGGTTTCAAGTAAGAGTGTATAGTCCGACAATTAAACGATTTTTATTTGTTTTTATCTTTGGCTACGAAATAATTAATCAGTAGCGCCAGATTAGATCTGATCATAGACTGTTAAATAACGCGTGCTTTCGTTTCACTACTGTTAGTAGCGCACATCATTCAGAAATGAACTGTAGATATGTTGTGTCACTTTCTGCTGCTGAGTGTTGTCACTTTGTCTAATCTATTCACGTTGTATCTGACTGCTAAAGAGTTTAGCTGTTATGGACAATTTCCCATCCTGTTGTCATTGATCTGATGGCAGGATATTATTAGTGTTTATTTCTAAATATCGCGCGAATAAGCAGCATCCGTCATTACTGATGAGTGGATCTTTGCCCTGTAAGATAATAACTACTCATCCCTTCTCTCCCTTGTCAATCTTAACAATTACAGGACTGCTGAGCCTCTGGAGTACCACAGGAGCTTTCTGGTTAGTGAACATCTTTTCCATTTTGAGCTCACAGTTGAAATAATCATGTTCAGAGTTACTGGATATGATTTATTATTAATTGTTAATGTCAGTGGCAGCTGTCACATAACATAATCAAATTCTCCCCCACCAGAAAGAAAACTGTCGACCTGATGGACGGGAGCTGTCAGAATTCAGAGCTACAACACTGAACATAGGTGCACAGGCTGATTATCATGTACAGTAAATCATGCATTACTGTGTTTTCTTTGAGACTGTAAGTCATTATCTTTTCTGCCTTACTGCTATGTACAGGGTCCATATCCACAGCAGACGGCTCAGCACTGGTTAAGGTTGGAAACACTACAGTCATCTGTGGGATCAAAGCGGTAAATAATCGCAAATACAGCAGTTCAAAACGTAATCTTATAAAATATAACAGATGTTTAAAAATGGGGAGAAAAATGACCGTTTCTCTATATGCAGGAGCTGGCAAACCCTGCAGTGGAGGCACCAGGAAAAGGTTACATCGGTGAGTACATATCCAGAGTATGATTGAAGATGCCAGCTGAATATGGACTTTTATGGACTATTTTAAAACCACTATGTGTAATATTCAATGAAAATATACTAAATTTCAAGATAAAACCTTTCGTAGCATTTTCTCCTTGTGTGCTTCAACTTGAGTAGATATTGAAAGTAATAATACAAAGTCATTTTCCATCCTTGCTAGTACCCAATGTGGACCTTCCGCCTCTGTGTTCCTCTCGGTTTCGGCCGGGCCCACCAGGAGAACAAGCCCAAGCCGCCAGCCAATTCATTGCAGATGTAATCGAAAGGTACGACCGACTGATTCATTTAATTTCACAGCAACATCAGGTGTGTTGATTCACCTAATGTCTGCCACTGCTTTTACTAACCTATGTTTGTATTTATGTGGATGTTGTAGCTCTGAAGTGATACAGACAGAAGACTTGTGCATTGACAGAGGAAAGGTAAATCCAGAAACGCGCACAAACACTTGCAGTTAGATTGTGAATGTTGGATCAATGGTCCTGATTGTGTTCATTCTGGTTGTAGCTCTGCTGGGTGCTGTACTGCGACATCATGTGTCTTGACTACGATGGGAACCTGTTGGATGCTTGTATCATTGCCCTGCTGGCTGCCCTGAAGAACAGTATGTGCTGTTAAGAGATTTATAGAAATAGACTTGACCATATAGTCAGGTTCATGCAGACAGCTACCCTGCTTCCTAATTTTAGTGAACTTTATAGTGTGTGGTGTGTTTGTGTGCATAAAGAGCTTCTATCTCTGTTGTGAAAACTGCGTTTGTATCAGTACATTAACATTACCTTATCTTCTTCCCACAGCACAACTCCCAGAGGTCACCATCAACACAGAGACGTGTGGACCAGAGGTGAATTTAGAAAAGAGACACGGGCTGCAAATTCACAAACATCCAGTCGGTGCATCCTTTTGTGTCTTTGATGAGTAAGTGAATGATTTTCAATTTGTCTAGCCAGGTATATATATACTGTATATAAGTATGATGTGAATCTTTTGTAATCCTCCCTGTGCAGCTCTATACTTATCACAGACCCCACTGCTGAGGAAGAGTGTCTGTCCACCGCTCAGCTCACAGTGGTAACAAATGAGGAAGGTCGACTCTGCTCTATACACAAACCAGGTCAGAAACACAGTGTGATGATTCAGTCTCGTCTATGCTCAGTGTGATTCCAATTTCTTTTTAATAACAAAAAGAAACACTCAATAAGAGCATTGTCAATTTCTTTTTCAGCTGGTCAAATTTGTCTTAATTTCTATATTGGTATGCTGTTCGGTATTTTTAGTCAGGAAACCATGGGAAAAAGGCTAAAAATGCATTAAAACCTTTTATAGGCTAGATTCTCACTAATGCCCTTTTCTGTTGCTGGTTTTTGGCATTTTTAATAAAGATTTATATGAAAATGGCACTTGAAAATCACACCAAATAATTCATAGAGCTTTGAAGGCAGCAGTGTGTCAATCATGTCTTTTTGCCTTGCACCTTGTAAGATAGCATCATGTAGTTAATTTTAGTTTTGAATAGATTTTTGTTTTTTCTGTAGTCAACCATTTTTTTAAAGTTTTTTTTTTTTCCACACAAAGGATATTGGTGATATTGGAAAGGAGAAAAAACAGATCACTGTTAACAATCATTCCCTCTGACTTAGGTGGGACGTCACTGTCAGCAGAGAAGCTGCAGGAGTTTATCAGCCGAGCAACAGCACGACAGAAAGAGATCCAGAAACTCATTGACAAAGTTATACACAGTGTGAAGCCGGCACAATAAAGAGTCTCAGACAGTGCTTTTTATCTAAAAGCTGTATTTTTCACTGTCAATATATATTCTTTTTTTAATAACAATAAAACTGCTGACAAAGACTGCTTAAAAAATTATTTCTCAGTGTCCAGAAATGTCTCACACGCACACTCAGTTGATGTAAGAATAAGCTCAAGGCTCCAGAGCTAATTAAAAGGAAAATGCCTTTTCAAAATGTGCTGTACAAAAAGCAGGTACATCATCTTGCATGTTGATCAAGTCCTCGGTCGAGCCCTGTGCCGGGATTGCTAACAGACGAAAGACTTCCAACAGACTGAGAGGTAGAAAGCTGCCCCCAGGCACTACTCCAAGATCAGATTTGCATTTTCACATGTCATCGTTATGTGGAGGGTTTGGTGTCAGTAAGCTCAGATAGGATCCGTGCTTAAAGGGCAGTTTCTACCGGGTTCAACCAAGTGGAGGCAGGAGGATCAGGCAGGCAGAGAATGTGTATTATTAATCCTCTCAGTCCACAGGGCCTCCATAGAAAAAAAGTCTTCCTGAAGGGGAAATGTATTATTGTGGAAGCTTGCTACCTACAAGAACCCTCTTTTTCTGTTTCATCTCAAAAAATATCACTAAGGTTCTTCAAGTGTAGGGCTCCCTGTTCTAAAAAAACCCTCATCCTCTGTGGGGGACACGGTTTTGGTTCTTCTAAACCTCTGACAACCATTACATACAAATTTGTCAGCTAGAAAAAGACAAACATAAAAGGACAAAAAGAAAGTTTTTTTTTTGTCTGCAGTCCCCACAATGAGGCAGACAGAGCACAGTATGGATCATTCATGTCCTTGTGTAGCTGGGGGAAGGGTTTTAGTGTGATATTATTCTGTCATGACTTTGGGAGGGGCTGCGGCGTGCTTCTCTTCCTCTTACTTCTTGGTTGGCTGGCGGTATGTTGCCGTGGCGCTCCCCCCTGAGGAGCTGCTGCTCCCATAGCCATTTGCTGCTGCTGCATTTGGTGCTGCAAGAATTGCAACTGTCCAGTGCCGAAAGAAAGATGAACAATAAAATATAATCAGAAGGTATTTCAGTACATTACTACAAGCAACATAACGCATGTTGTTGTCAGTGGATCTTCTATTTACGCAGCACTATGTGTAAGCATCTGCAGCAGGGGTAAAGAGAGTCCCTCACCGAAACTGCAATCAACCAACCTCAAGTTTCCCAGCAGAATGCTTTACAGTATGTTGTGATCAGTATGAGTGGCACTGAGTTAGTGAAGCTAAGCTAAAGCCTGGTTTGACATTCGAGAGTGTGCAAAGAAACACAGAAGAGTGGTTAATGGGTTGCAGAGGGGAGGGAGAGGAAAGAAGAGAGATACAGATTTGGGGCAGGTCGGGGTGTGTTGGGAAGTGAGGCAGGATACAGTCAAGCAGCACCAGTGGCGTTCTGGAGACAAGAATTATTGGCTGTGACCTTAGCAACAACAGACATGCCGCTTAGCAACCGTGCTTTCTGCTTTGAGTAAGTCAGCAACTTCAACTGGGCAAAAAAAGTATTTAAACACCTTACAATTCATGCTTATAGTGTAGCAGCCTATCATCTGTAATTTGTCATGATGCAGTCAGCAAAGTTTCAACAGTATGTACCCAATCACTAAGTGTTTTGTAAGAACATGCCTCCCAGTTTGACACAGTTAGTTTTTGCCATGGAAAGTGCGACAAGCTCTGGTGTCTGGGCTGCTGGGAGTACTGGGACTGCTGTGTTCTTCGTCAAATAACATATTAACCAAACATACAATACAAGATGGAAAGAATGGTGTGGATCTACAACAAAGAAAAAAAAACAGAAGGCAAGAACTGAAAAAAATATTTAGACTAAAATGTGTTTTCATTATTCTTAAGATGGCTGGTTATATCATATTAAAATGTTTCAAATCTTAAAAGCCCTTAAAAATTCAGCTTCTTAGGGCCGATGGACTTTATTTTTATTCTTTGACATACAAGTGTACACTAAATGAAGATAAATAGTTGAATCTGTTTTCCGAGAAAGTTATCCACTTCCCAAGTCTCAGTATTTGGTTCCTACAGACATGTATGTGTGTGTATAGATGTTAAAGTTGCTGTATTACTTGAATCTGTGGCTGGTGCTGCTGCTGAAGCCTTGGAGAAGGCAGCGGGGACCCAGACCCGTCCAGCCCACAGCCCAACTGGGACAGCACTAAGGGGGGATGGGGGAGGGGAGAGAGAGGGAGCCCCAGAGGGAAGATGTGACAGCAAGAGTCAGAGAAGCAGAAGAAGGAAGAGAAAGGAATGAAGAGAGAAAACATGCATTCAGGAAAAAGGGGTGTTGTGGTTTCAGTGATGTATAACCACACAAAAGAGAAAGAGTGAACGAAAGAGAAGGAACATTGCAGGGAGGCCACCAGCACAGGGAAGTGACCATGTACAGAGAGGTTGCATTGTGGGCAAAAAAGCATAAATAGGGTGAAGAGTGAAGTTGAAAAGGAAGACAGGAAGACAAAGGGAGAAAGAAATGAGGATAGGGGAAAGAAAAAAAAAGAATGCAGCAGAGAAGAGGGCGAAATTGAGACTCTCCTGTCAGTTGTTACATGCTCCATTAAGAGGAATTATGGCTAATTTCAGAAAAATAATCAGGTTTAGTTAAAGACAATGGGTCCTACTGTACAGTAATTCAACTAATCAATACATTAGTAAAACATATCTCATTAGTACGGTACTAGTTAGTGTTGGAAAGTAGTTATTTTTTAAACAGGTTAGGTGACGAAGAGAAATGTTTTACAGAGTTGTGTGGGTTTAGTGTTTGGTTGTCTCTCTGTTTGTCTGTGGGTCATACCTGCTGCCTGTGGAGACATGAACCCTCCGACTCCCAAGTTGATGACCGCTGTTTGCTGGTTTCCTAAACTTTGGTCCGTCCCCTGTTCACCCTGCAAAGACAGTCAGAGGTAACATAAGACAGTAAGGTCATCGTCACACATTTCCCTCATTACAATATCTAATGCTTGTATTAAACTACATTTTGTTCAACACTTCTCAAAAGAAAGCTACTAAGTCTTCAAAAAGCAAACTTCAGGCACTTGCTTAATGCTTAACTTAATAAAGTAAAGTACCCAAAGGACACTAGAAAACTTTCTAACAAAAACATTATCAAACTCAAAGTGTATAAAAATGAATTAATCGTCAAATTAATATGCATTTTGTTTGTGCATATGTGTATGCAAACAGTGACTCACCATCTCCCCCTGCTGTTGAGGACTGGAGGTGGCTGACTGACTCTGCTGTGGGGAGAACTGAGACAGCTGCTGCTGCTGCAGAGAGTTAAAGATGAGAGGCCCAGTGGGGATCTGGAGATGTAAAACAAACAAACAAACAAAAAGTGGGAAATGGAGTAGATGCACATGTACACAAAAAGGGAAAATAACAGAGGGGAAAGGGAAAATAATGATTATATATATATATATATATATATATTTTTTTTTTTTAATAAAGGGAACAGTAATCAAACACAGTGTCACTAAACCATTAACACTTTCAACATTATCAGAACTACAAAGGGCTAAGGAGGGGATTGGACAAGCAATGATCAACAAGCAGTCTGTCTTTGTGTTTAGATAATATAATATTACATTATATTATTCCTCCATCTGCCACTATTCCTTGACCTCCCTGAAGGCTTTTGCCCTCATTGCACTATACCTTTTGAAAAAGGTGTTCATAATGGCATATGCAGTGAGGTAACATGTACCCAGTGCATGCACCTAACAGTATTGCAGAGTCATACCTGCAGTAAGTTCAGTGGTCTCAACCCAGCACTGTTGTTCAGGCCAAAAGGACTCCCTGGAAAACACATCACATCAGTTACATTCACCAGACAGTATAGTATAGATCCTGCAGGCTCCAAATGGTTCATTTGAAGGGTAGTCTCCATGCTCATATTGAATTATACTACTAGTAATACATAAGCGGACATTTCTTAAATCTCCTACCAGTCTGTGCTGCGGACTGCATGGTGGGCATCAAGCCTCCAGGTGGCAGGATTCCACTCAAATTAAGGCCTGGACCCAGCATGGGATTAGAACCACTCATCAAAGTCTGAGGACTGCTACACAAACAACAAACGATGGTCATGAAAAGTGACCGCGTGGCACTGAGGATTTAAAGTGGAAAATCAGAGACAATTCAATATTTGCTTACCAGACGGAGCTGACCACATTGATGAAATTGAGCCCTGCAGGGTTGGCCATGACTTGTGACGAGGTGGTTCCTGTGGTGATGGACGTACCCATGGTGGGCAGGGGAATGGTCATTACGGGCAAGGGTTGGCTTAAAGCCAGTTGCTGCTGGGCGAAAGGCGTGAGGAGGGTGGGCTGTGACTGGCTCTGAACCATAGGAGCGTCTGAAGGGGTCGGGGTGACCGAGAGGGGAGCGCTGAGGGAGTCAGCTGGGTGTGGGGTCGAGCACGGCGTGTTGGTGGGAGTGGGGGTCGATGGCTTGGGGGTCCCCGATCCTTGAGGAGGAAAATAGGTCAAAACAGAAAACTATTTAAGATGGCACAGACAATATATTGTTATAGAAGAGTATTTTTAGAAGGTGATGTAAAGCTTTGTGAAATGACATTATAATGAGTGACTGTGTAATTATATACACCCACTCTGTATACTAAATGCTTTCTTTCGACTTTTTTTGTGGCTAAATTCATGACAACGGCTGCTGGAATGGAAGCTAATCTTCCTGGAAAACAGCTGAAAAGATCAGTTTTAATTATGAGGCTGTCAAGACTTTTTTTCTCCACAGTTTATACAACAGATGGTTTTAGTTAGCATACAGACAGAATACATAATACTACAGAGAGAAGATGTTGTGGTGATATAATGTTCCTTGTCCTCGTCAAACTCCAGAAACATCCCTGTAGTTTTGTGCTTTTTTTCTTGAGATCCTTGTCATTTTTTATTATTTGTCAAAAAACAAAAATCCTGATCTGGAAAATTGGGATGCCTTGAGAGGAGCTGATGTGAGACAGTCTGATACAACTCGTTCTCACAACTGTGTGTGATGAAAGCAAGCAACCAAATGGTTAGTCAGACTCGGCTGTACTTACTCTGTGTGGAGCCCATAGGGGAGAGAGAGGCAGGTGACAGCAAGCCCACCTGGCCCAGCTCCATGGAGTGCTTCCTGTTCAGAGACTGGCTTTTGGCTGGAGGGGGCGTAGGACACTTGAGTAGACCACTTGTGGTTTGGGAACTATATGGATTACCTGATGACAAAGGGGGAGATGAGATACTATTGCACCCTGTTCAAAATCACAAACAGGGAGTATTAAACAGATTTGAATCCATCCAGGTTAGGAAGCAATTTTACACCCTGTAACTTCATATTTTTGTCTGACTGAATGTCTGAATGTTTGAGCATATTGTGCTCTACACCTGAAACAACAAAAATTACACTTATATTGTTTGCCCCTGGTCTTGATCCTTATAACCAGCGGTGCTGCAGCGTCAAACCTTCTCCACCTGACCCGAGTATCACCCCGCTGTCTTAATGCTAGCCTTTAAAGGCAAAATGCAACTCTGTGCTGCTTGAGTTAATTAAACTATGATGTTTGATGCAGTCCAGAAGTTTTTTTTGTGTTACCATTTAAGGTTTAGTCATATCTACTTTGGCTTAGGATTTCTAGAATTCCTTCCAACAAATGCCAGAGGAACAGAGGTGTGAATTGGATCCATTTTAAATGCTAAATATTTGGTGGGGTGAAAAGAGTACCATAGATAGCAACGTATTTTTCCAATTGAGGAAATGTTACAAATTAGGATATTTCAACTTTTCCACTTCCACCATGTACCTGAGGAGCTGCTGCCTGATCCTGAAGGCAGTTTGATGGGAGGGGGGCGGTGCTTCACCCCTTTTCCCAACACAGACGTCTGGACCAGTGGAGAAATACCATCACCCTGCAGACAACATTTTAAACAGTTTGTTAGCCAAAGTGCATCACAATTGTACACAAAGGTAATTGTCCCAACAATGTTTTTTACTCTCACGAAAATCTAAGTAATGAAGAAGATTCTAATCTGTGTTTAATCAACAAAAACAAAATCAATGTCAGAAAAAGATGATGCTGAAGATGAACCATGTCAGTTCTAACTCCCTGCTTAATATGTCAATTTCTTTCAACTTTTATTAACAAGTTGAAGTAAATTCCACAAACCCACAGAAACATCAAACTGTTCCTTCACCAAAGCAAGGCTGCTCCTACCTCATCTTTGCTGGGGGAGGGAGGCCCCTGACCCACGTTGCCTGAGTTATGGGACATCTTGACCTGACACTTCACATCTCTCTCATATACTCCTTTGTACTGAGTGAGAAACCTATAAAGCAGACATAACACATAATGTATAACATGCTCCCCAACAGCACATCCATACAACTGTGTATTCGGACATAATTAGTCTCCCAGCTAAAGCAAACAATGGTGACTTACCGGTCTGCGTCTATCTTTGAGCCTATGAGAAACCTGTGAATGAGATGACAGAGACTTCAGAGTGGAATTTTATATTCAGCCACGTGTACTGAATTTGTCTTAGAGGATGTCCTTACGGGGGATGTATGAGCTTTAGGTCTGTGCTGTCCTCTTCTGCTTTTGATTCTTTAGCACAGTAGATCTTCCCGTACACCAGTGGGTCTCCCATCGACTGGAAGATAGACACCTTGGTCCTCTGGGCTTGACCCCCAACTTCACACTCAAACGTGTAGTCATCTACAACTTCCTGAAAGGGACAAATGCAGCTTAATGAAGGAGGTTTGTATGACATGCAGAATAAAATGTTGGAAAAAGTACTGCTGACTTGGTTTTCCTGAATATTTTTCACTTTAATCAACAATAAAGAAAACATATAAGACATACAAGACAGAGTAAGAAAAGGCAGAAGAGGAGAAAGCAAATACAAAGGCAAAGGGTAAACTGTGGCCGCAGAGAACATTTATATAAGGCCACAAGTAGTTTAGCAAACATCACAATCTCATAATCTTGCTTGTCTCTAGCATCACATGTTTTAGGGCCCAGCATCCAGACATAGGGTAATATTTTCTGAATGCTGCAGCACCATTTATGGAAAGAAAACATGCCCCTGACACAGTCTATCGGCAGTCCAGTATGGTTCTTTTTTTCCCCCCAGAAATGCAGAGGCATGTGTGAAATTCAGATTTGTTCCACATTTACGGCATCTTTGTGACTGAGCACAATAGTATTTGCAGCTGACTATCAAAAAGGAATCTGTCTGTTGTTGGTTCAACCACCACTTTGAAGATATATTTTCTGTGCAAAACCAAGAGACTGTGTAGTCATTTTGAACAATACAGGAGATCAAAATAAGGCCACTTTTTCTTTGTTTCACTTCGTATTATACATTAAAACACAACTTATTCATCCCTGTTTCTAACAGCAAAGAGCAATTATTGATCTGTACCCACAGAGTGTGTTAATGCTGCTGTCACGCTTACCTCAGCAGGCCAGATCACAGTAGTGGGCTGAGAGTCCTCCAGCTGTAAGGATTTCTCAACCACAGCATATTTTTCCACCTAGAACAACACACAAGCAAATCCATTTGGTTTGTTATGACCTACATTTTAAGACAGACTTTTTAAGCAGTATTGGCTCAAGTATTTAAGTGTTATAGTGTTACACTGTGCTACTTACATCAATTTCCTTCGGTACACTTAGTTGGCAGTTGCTCTGCTTCCACATGTCAACACACTGCAAGCGATGACAGCCGAGAAAACAGGACGTACAAGAGGGGTATGAGCAAAAAATAAGAGGGCACTATGACAGCATGCATTGTCCTACAGTATGCTGTAGTACAATACAAGATTTTTTCTCAACAGTGAACAGAAACGTGGACAGATAGGTTAACAATTTTCATCCTGTGGGATCAACCACATTGTTGTCAGTGTATGTACAGTATGCAGTATATATATATATATATATATATATATATATATATGCCAGTCAAACTGGGGGTATGTTGAATACTTACGTTTCCGACCTTGGAGATCTTCAGGTCTATGACAGGAACAGGAACAGGTTTCCTCTCTTTTCTCCTCTGTAGGTAGTCATAGAGCCGTAGCTGAGGTGGCATGGGCAGGTGGGACAGCTCCTGCTGCCTGTTCAGTGCAGCTCGAGAGTGCCTCTTGAAACACCTACAATGCATGTAAACAATGAGTGTGTCTTAAAACGATTAATACTTTAAGTGACTTATTATTTTCTTTTTTTTATTATTCTTTTTCTGGTGTGAATTATTTCAAAGTGCGTTGATTCCAACCCTGGTGAGTGCACGAGTGTGTCCAGTACCGTTTCATAGAGCGAGTGTTCATTTTCTGCTTGTTGTAGAGCAGGCGGTTGGCTGTGCAGGTGACAGAAATGGAGGGATCCAGGCACAGAGGTTCGGCTGTTGCCAAAATCAACTGACTCTCTAACTGTAATTTGTCATCCTAAAGCAGAGAAAAAAAGATTGCTATAGAAAACACCTGTGCAATGTGCTAATGCTAAAAGGACTCAAGCCACAGGGGAGCCAACTTTTATAGTTATAGTTTTTCATAGAAAAATGTTTCATAGCATTCGTGCTGATACTTTACCTGTGTCCATTTGTGGTGGTCACTGGTCATTGCATGGACATCACAGATCAGAGTCTGCAGGGGAAAAAAGATAAAAAAAAATGCAGATTAAAACAACTCAGCTTTTCAAAGTTAAAGGTTAAATGTGGGTTTGTTTTGGCCTATGCAAGAGGGCTTTTCCAAATATTCTATTGGTTTACCTGCATGGTTGGCCGCAGCAGGATGTGTCTGCTCTGATAGGTGGGCATCTTGGTATTACCAGACTGCCTGTAGTCTCTCACCTCTACTATTACACAGCCGCAGTGGAAGATGTTCACCTGAGACACAATGCACATCATGCATGTCAATGGATACAAAAAGGGGATATTACTAAACCACCAATAAGAAACTATTCCAAGATATAGTGAATATAGCCCTGCTAAACACATCTGAAGCATTTGCATCAGGATACTTTTGGTGCAATCTCACATCACATCATCCAAATCTTCCAAAAAGGATTTACACACATGTGTACGTACATTTGTATATGTACAGATGAACATACACACCTGTGATTTCTCCAACAGATCTACCAGAATGGGAGGCAACTCTTCAGCATCCAGGTACTCCAGCAGTTCTCCTTCTTCATATGGCAGACGGATGGTTTCAGAATCTAGTAAGCAAGACAAACATATACGTTACATATGGAATGAATGGGATACACAGATCAGAAAAACACAACTGGCTTGACTGAATAGATGTAGGTAACTGTTTTATTGACTTCTCGTACCAGACCCATTTTTGCCCCTGAGCATCAAAGAATAGCCTTCATTCCCAGGGTACAGGTTGACCACCAGACATGATACAGACTCCTGAGACACCAGCTTCTCCAGTAGATTCACATTCCTCCTTAAATTCTTGACAAAGGCAACAAAAACAACACACATAAAAGACAAATCCATTGTATTAGCAACACAAATCTTACATAGTTATGACCATGCAAACGTTTGCTTTCAATTCACAATAACTAGGACTGACACTGTTTTCTTTTTTATAAAATTAAATCTATGTCACATATTGGCAAATATACAAACATGTGGGCCTGGAGCGCCTCTGTGGCCAAACTGTTACAGCAGATGGTGCATAACTAACATCAAGAAACATAACATGAAGTTTACTAATAATATTCCAGTTCATAAACAACAAACTAAATGCAAAGTTGCAAATGTATCTATTGCTTATAAGGTCTTGCTTTGATAAACTTTAAATTTGTTCAATGCAATTATTAACCTGTGCACGTATCATGTAGAAATCAGTAACAACACAGTTTAATCTCTTTTTTCCCCGACACTCATTATAAATATTGGAATGAACAAGACTTCCATGCACAGCCGTAATTACTTAGTTATAACTGAGAGCAAAGGTGCACAATACAAACCTTTAACTCTGGCTCTTTCTCACATTCTTCTATGTACAGCTCATAGAGTTTCTGATACAAACTTTTCCTCCCGCCCGAAGATATTCTTCTTTTGGCTGGTCGTTGTCGAGCACTTTCAACAATGTACTGAATAAGATAAAATAACACAATATTAATTCTTAATATTAATAATGCCTTACCAACATGATCAGTGCATAGTGCATACAATGTGTGTGCCGAGATACACCTGAGAAAAAAACACTTTCTCTTTCTACAATCCTACAAGACATATGAAATAATGGCTTTTTACCTCGGCTCGATCCAATGCATATTCCAAAACCTGTTGCTGAGAGGAATAACGAAGAGTTAAATGAAACACACATCAGTAACAATGAGAAGTCCTAAGTGTTGCTGGTCATGGTGATTGTTTGTTTGTATTGTCTGGTATAAAACATGACTGGTTTGCCCTCTGAATATGCAGAGATAAATGAAACCTGAAAGCGATTAAACTTACCATTGTGGTCCACCGCCAGCTGCAAGGCGAGTGACGGTAGACGATGCTGTCCTTTCTGCCCCACACTGTCACCTTCCTAGAGCGACCATTCACACCCTGCACAGCAACACAGCAGGCGTACAGCATGGTCAACACACACGCAGAGTGCAGATAAATGAACACACACACACACACATATCTATATCTATATATATATCCTTGGTGTGGCTGCCAGGTTGTTCAGACAGTACTGATGACTGGTCCTCAATCAGATGGCACAAACAAAACAGCTAACATTAAGACTGACGAGCGAAACTGTATCAAAGTTGTTTCATCCTTTGATTATATTTCGAATACTTGAGCAAAGTGAATACAAGCACAACCTGTCTCAGAGTGGATACAACTGCTTAGTTAGGGTTAGTGAACTCTGGTCGCTGTGGGCTCAGGCAGGAGAGTGGCTGAATAGCAACAAGCTCGTTGACGCCTGACCGTTGAGGCTAACATGGCTAACGTTAGCATGCTAGCCCGTTCCTGGGGCAAGATGTAAGTTACCAGCTACGCTAATGATGTCACGTCGTCTGGGACACAAATCGATTAAGCGACGTCAATCTCAACGAGCAGGATGGACTTGCCTTCTGGATTGCATAGCGGTCGACTGTAACTCCACTGCAAGAAAACGAAATGAAATTGAAATATCAGTGTCTTCATTGAAAAAAAGTCGGAGCAGCAGCCATTTTCTTCCAGTGTGACAACAACAGCTAAACTTCCGGTTTGGGTTGCGGGGGGGCGGGGCTACATCAAGTGCCTATTTGATGCTGCTGATCAATGCCTGGTCAATAGGGACAACTTTGTGTTGGCCCCATGGCTGTATTATAAGATCTTATTATACAGCCGTGGTTGGCTTCTTACTGCACATTTATGAAGGATGATTTTTTGCTTAGTAGGCTAATTGCCTGTTGTTTGTAACTGGCTCTGATGTAGTTGGTTCTTAATTAAAGATCCCAGACATAGATAGAGATATAGTCTTTATTGTCCCACAGGAAATTTGTTTTGTTTTCACAGCCTGTACACACACACACACACACACACACACACACACACACACACTCACACTCACATCACTAATGCACAGTATCCACTGAACTGAAAAGGGTGAGTCCTGTTTTATTACCTGAGAGCATGTGTGACTAAATTGTCTTCGTTACTAAGCTTTGTACTGAATGTTGCAAGTGTTTTATTATAATACCACACAGGATATATGGGTGACCAATCCAACCATGCTTGACCTGAACATACAATAAAGAAAACTAGAAACAGAACACCGTTCCTGAGGAAGAGCAAAGAACGTGAGTATCTTTCACTCTTATTATCTATAATGCATGATTTGTTACAGGCTCTCTGATGTTTATCTTTTGTTCTCTGCCTTCAGTAATGTATGCACATGAGAAACATTAATCAATACTTTATTTAATGCAAGCAAGGAGCTTCCAGAAGTCTTTATGTTGTTGCTCTCTGGGTCTGTTTGGAAGCCCTTTTTAGTGTATTTGATATACTACATTTATTCATGCATTCATTTTTGACCACAAACAGACCATAAAGGTATAACTGAAATTATTATATTATATATTTGTCTAATAATTACCTAATAGTGTAGACTGAGAATCATTTTAGAATTTGAAAAGGGTGCAACGTGTCAGAAATTAAGAAATTATTCTTTTACATGAATCAACTGATAAAAAAGTATTTATGATAATTGCAGCCCATACCATATTTAATGTATACATGTTGATGGGTTGAAGTCCCATAATTGTACAGTAGGGGGAAGAGCAGGATAGCAGGTACATTAGGCTGCATTCGACAGTCAAGCAATCCAGAAACTGTAAAGATTAAGGATAACTGGATTCAGTAGATTGGTTGATTTCCAGTTTTAAATATAGAGGCAATTGGTGTTTTTAATATGTAAGAGCAGCAAAGATCATACATTTACTATAGTTGAAGACATTATATCTAAATCTTTCAAAAAGGTGTGTATAAAAATACCCAGAGAGCAAAGAATGAATCAGGTCTACAAGTTGAGATGATATAAACGTGTGGATTCACTTTTGGTCACTCGAAAGCACACAGTGTTCCTTTTAAAAACTTCATGAGTGGAAAGAAACGTGTCAATAAAAAAACACATTTCTGAATTTAAAAAGCCAATAAAATACAAACAAGATACTATTTAACTACACTTATTGTTACCATTACTGATTTAAACATCAGTGAACAGTTTTGGTTTTTTTTTTCTTCCAGCTGTCTGTCCTGAAACGTTTTATTTCAACATCGATGTCTCAATTGCAAAAGTAGCTCCTTTATGAAGTCTGAAAGGTTCCGGGTGGGGCTCTGTAAAGACCAGTCCTCACCTGCTGCACACACACATACACACACACACACACGCACGCATGCACGCACGCACGCACATACACACACACTGACATCCTTTCTTTCAAGGGGTAAAAGTCCATATACATGACTGAGCTTGCATTGGCTTGATCACATTTCAAAAGGCTTTTCTTCTGTACACAAATAAGCACAGAAGTTTGAATCCATGTGTTGCTAATGCTGCCAGCGTGTCATTTCTAGTATATTTGAGTGCACATCAGAGCATATTGGACGTGATTAAAAAAATCCTATTACCCGGACAAGTTAACACTCAGATCAAGTTAGCATGAGGGGATTTTTTTTTCCATTCTGATGCTCCATTCTTGGCAAATAAAAAATGACAGTTGGATAGTGATAAATCCTTAACTTAATTCCTCCATTGTATCCATGTGGAGCTGCAATCAATTTTTTTGTCTCATCCAAGGTGCACTCCAGCAAGAAAGTGGCGAGTACTGATCACTAACTTTCTGGGACATTTATGTAAACATTTTTATGTAAGCGTTTTGATTGTACTGTAAACAGCTCTTGGCTTTCCCCTAATGCGCCCAGAGTCAAGACCTCTGGGGAACATGAATTGTCTATTTTGGTTTGCATGGGCATGTGTAGTACAGATTCAACAGCTGAGTTGGACTTTAGGGAATGACAGAGACCTGATTTTAAAATGAGGAAAATCAGCTTGTATGTGTAATAAGTGCTCATTTCTAAATAAATTTTTGTCAATGCATATTAAATTGTTTTTTTTTTATATTTTAAAAAGCATTGTTTGTAGCAGTCTCCACTCCATTTTGATGTGGATGTTGTTGCATGATTGTTAAGACATAAACTGAAAAATTGCAAAGATCATACCTATTTATTGAGAACTGCACAACTACACAAAACATAGCTCTGGGCATTGGCTAATGATTAACAGTGACACTAAAAGTATTTGAATGAAAAATTTTAGAGGTTATTGGCTAGCTTTTATTCAATTTTATGTTCCTCTTTTACATTTAATAGTTGTTATACTGTTCCAATCCTCATTTGGCAACATACTCGCGCTATTTATCTGATGCCAACATTTACATCTGATGAACCATAACGCGGGTGAATAAAATCTTTATGAAAGAAAAAAAAAAAAAAAATGTTAATATCACAGATTAGTAACAAGAAACAACACTGCAGGATAAAAAGAATCAGATGACCTTCCAAATTCCTAGCATGTGGTTGGCTTATTGGCCTAAGCTGGATGCTTTCAAATCCAAAAAGTGTTGAGGCGTAATAAAACACACACCATACAAAGCCTTTCTCAGTTAGGACCATGTTGCTTTATTTACAGAGAGGACAGAGGGACTTGATGTGCTCATTATTTTGCTGTGCCAGGAGCTTTGCTCACGTTTTTCCAATCTTGAGGATGAGCTGCGAGTGAAGCAAACAAGTACATACTGTTGAAAGAGAGGAATATGGAAGATGACATAAATAAGACATTCAGATGAACCAGTGGATCATAAATTGAAGCGGAGTGTGTAGCTGTGTGTCCATATGGCACAGACACGTCCAGTGGGACTGGCAAAAACAAATTCTTCACGCAGTGCTGACCTCCAGTAAAATTGGAAAAATATACTGCACCTACATCTACTCTTATTCTTCTTCCCTCCACCCTCAAAGTCTCCATCTCCTTCATGGCTCTCTCACCTTTACAGCTGTAGAACCTGGAAACAGTATGTAAAAAAAAAGACTTTTCCATTTTAGTGTGGGTTTTTTTTCTTCTTCTCATGAGCGAAGAGATGAGGACTGCAGCTGCAGCAGGAGTTTACAACATTAACGTCGACCCAAGTGAGATGAGAGAGATGTCATGATTTTCACAATCCAGAACTTATAAAAGCAGATTGTCACATGGAATAATTCACATTCAAGTCACATTGATGGTGAAAAAGTTTAGAAACTCAAATTTTATGATGTGCTACATTCACACAACCATTTGTTTCCTGACTTGTATAAGAAAATAATAAACACATGCTCTTAACATAAGTCAGTGGTTAGACTTAAGATGAATAATTAGGCACAAAACATTGAAACAATTTAAACTTTAAAACTCAAAGTATGCACATGAATAGTTAATAGCTCACTTGTATAGAGGCATTATTAAAAAAATGTTGCATTAAAAGAGCATTAAAACCGATCAAACAAAATGAGAGTACATCATATGAACACAGCAGCAGCAACAGTTATTCTAACTTTGGTTCATCTACTAACTGCACACAAAACATCACTCAGTGAGTGAAAAGGAAGTGATTATTTACATCTCTAAAAGTGATAATATCCTCAGTTTGTATTCTCAGTCAGGCATTACCTCTCACCTGTCAAGTTGGAACATTATTTATTGGTCAAAAGAGTGTATGTTATATAAAACACATTGTTACTTTATGAATGTTGGAAAAACGAATTACTCTGTCGTGCCAAGGGACACTGTTCACAGTTTTATGGTGTCCAGTTGTGGCCCTGAGGGATTAAAGCTGCATATCTGGACTCTGCACACTATAATCTTATGACTCAGCTATTTTTCCAAACAATGAGCTATTCTGTCACGTTGTATGGGATTACAGTGCTGAAGAAAAATTTCAGGATTTCACAAAAGAGAAAAGGTAGCTGCAGTAGGACGAATGGCTTTCTCTGCATTTATCTGATTTAAATATACAATATACCATCGGGTGCTGAAAATTACTGTTTGTAGTTAGAATAGCAAAACAGAGCTGAGAGGGAGACAGAAAGAGTGAGTGATTTCTCAATCTTACACTTCCCCAAAGGCTCGCTAGAATTCCAGACTTCTCCATAGAGAAGTTTGTTCTGTGGAAATGTTGGATAATAGGTGGGGGAATAGTGTACCAGTGAAGTTTTAGTCCAGCTGAGATCACAGCTGGCTCTTTTATGCGACCAGTATGTCATTCATCTTCCGTGTTTCTGACCCAAGTGAGAAAAGTGAAGGACCCTGGGAAAAGTTCATGAGCATTAGATAAGCACCAGTTACTGCATGAATATTCATTATAAGAGAATCCTGTTTATGGAAGATGTCCTGCCCCCTGCTGCCGTCCCCTGAGCTGCCCTCCACCCCTTCCTTGGCA
Organism: Pampus argenteus; assembly: GCA_036937835.1. Lineage (NCBI taxonomy): Eukaryota > Metazoa > Chordata > Actinopteri > Scombriformes > Stromateidae > Pampus > Pampus argenteus. The sequence continues at coordinate 11,123,534 of CM072874.1, forward strand.
TGCTGGCCAGGGAATTTACAATCCCACAAGACTGAAATCACCCACATCCTCCCTTTCCCATCATTATTTATTACTTATTATTACTTCCCTCCTCTAACTCTGTTACATACATATCTCACCTAAGCCTACAGGTCACACCACAACCACTAGCCAAATGCAACCTCTCAGTTCAATGTAAACTGTTGTTCTGCATTGTCTCAATGTCCTAATGCCTATGTGTTGTCACAGATATCCTATGTCTTTTTGCTATGTTCTATTGCATCAATAAAAAAAAAAAAACAAACTTTGACCCGAGGTTCTCCAGTGCAATTGAGGATTGTAACTGTAATTTCACATTAACTGATTCACTAATGAAGCTTGACTTTAGGGCTTCCCCTCTGGGAATAATGAGAACAACCATATGGAGTTACACTGAACAACACTTAAAATTACTGAAGAGAAACAAACACTCCTTGTAATCATCCCTAAACAGCAGGAGGAACCAATGATTATGTGGGGAAGGGGCTGGAGGTTGCAAGGGACTTGAGGGGAGAACTGGACAGCTCTGTCCAAACCAACAAACACTGTTAGAGTCAGAGTAAGCATGATACGGCTATTAGTCTTGGATGTATTTCTCCCATGGAGCCACAATAAACAGCTGCCTTGATTGATTTACTGTATAATTTATAATATACTGTTCACTGGCCTCCTTGTTTATTTCACTTTCTGTGCTTTGTTTTGCAATCAAAAGAAATAGACAATTGTCTTCCCCACACCAATTATCATCCCAATTGTTTTAATTTCTCATTGAGTCCCTAATTAATTTAATCTAGAGAGAGAAACTACAACGAGTTAAAACACCCAAACACATAAAATATATAATGAAAGGAAATGTGCCAATTATCAAATCAACAAGTTGAAATTGCTCTGTTTTAAACAGGCAGCTGCCTACGTCATCTAAAAATGAGACCAGAGAAAGTGAGTAAATGTCCAGCGAGAGTGTTTTATCCACAAACAGATTGTCAGGAAATGACTGGATACATTTTTCCTGCTAATACAGAGCTGAGGTGCTAATTATCTCTGTCAGGAGTGGATGCAACATGTGAGTTTTCTCACAGATGAATTTAACTGCTGCCAACTCTCTTTTTTGGAAGAGGCTCAGTTCAGTTTAACAAGTTGTCTGCAGACACATGGGTGTATGAATGCACACAACTAGCCAAATCTTGCACTGTAACAACATGACACACATTTTTTTTCTCTCTTTTTTAGCTGCTGCCTGAAATGCAAAAAAGTACAAAAAAGGGCAGAAGACAAAACACACACAAACACACATAGAGCTCCTGTTTTTTCTCTCAGATAAGCAGCAGCTGGATGCATGTTTGGGTTGGCGCAGGGATTAAATGGTCTCTAACCTCGCCAGCAGCCCAGCAGCCCACTGGAAACCCACCACCCGGTTAAGATTTACATGCATGCATAAACATCCAATCACTGTGTGAACACGTGACAATGCTCACATGCACACAACCACGAAAGCAAGGATAAACATCTTGTAAACCAATGACTATAAAAAAAAAGGTGAACATTGCAATGCGACGCTTAAAATCTTACACAGTCTCAAATATTATCATGAAATATTTGTGTAAAAATATTTTTTTTGTGTTTCAAAAGGTGTGGCCGCATTAAACAGACACAAACAAATACATATTATATTTTCTAATTCAGCAAAACTAAATTCTTGACAGTTTTAATATGTCAGTTCTCAACATTGTTGGTATTAAAGTCAACAAATAACTGAGAATTTATTCAAAACTGAACAATTAAATTAAAAAAATGATATGAAAGCTGAAAATACAATATATAATACAATACCTTAGGGGAAGAAAATAATGTAGTAATATGGCAAAAGTGATATTTCAGGCTCTGAAGATCAAACCTTCGAATATTATTTATTGAAAGTGTTTGAACCGTGTTTAAAGGTGTCAGGCACTGATTGGCTTGATGAAATCCGACTAAACAGCTGTGAAAGCCTTTGTCCTTCAAAGAAAACATTTGGCAATGCCAGACTCAGCAAGTCTCAGCGAGTTAGTCTGAAGTGTGATCTGACTCTTGTTACAAGGTGAGCGTTTGCTCGTTGTTTCCTTCGGGTCACTGTTTGGTGGAGACATCGCTTTGCATGTCCCCTGCGTTTTAATTAGAAATGTCGTTATAACTGATTGGATCTCTGTGTGGTCAAACCTTTGTGCCAACACATTGCAGCATTTCACATGCATAAACAGGGAAACAGGGCCAAGGCCATGTGTGCTAGTGTATGTATGTAGGGGTGTGTGTGTGTGTGTGTTAGCAGGAGTGGAAGCCAGAAATAAGGAATCACAGTAGGTCTTGGCCAAGGAAAACACACAGTGAGCCAGTGAGTGAACACATGTCCTCTCATTTCCAATGCAGTGACAAGATTACTCCATTACCACTCTGCCCACGTTCCTACAACAACTGTCTGAGTGGATTAACTGGACACTTGAGGAACATGCTTGTAGAACAACTGACTTCAATTCAATGTATGGAAAGTGTTGTCATATAACTCAACTGGCAATAAGTGCTGAAGTATCGTCCTCACACAAGGTCTAGTAATAAGGTATACATATATGCTCAGATTATCATTAGCACCTTTAAAGGTGGGTGGAAATAATCCCAGAACAGATGAATGGACTCTAAGAAATGAAAAATGTTTTGGTTATCTTAACAGCAGTCTGGCAACCTCTATAGCAGAACAGGGGCCTTACATTTCTGCACAACTGTATCATGGCACAAATATTTGAGTTGTGTTTACCTAAATGTCTTTTCAATACAATCCATACCGTCAAATTTGTTGCAAGGCTGGCCAAAACACATAGACTAAATTGCTCCATAAAGACATTGGTTCGGGCGTTGGTTTAGATGTTTCTGAGAAGGTTTTGGTTTATGTTACAACTTTTGGCAGAAGAGAAATATTTAGATTCTGTTTATTTAGCTGCCTTCATGTTGAAAAGTTGAACAGTTTAACAGTTGAAATACCTACTGAATTCTTTTTAAAACACTCCTTCACATACGTGTTACAATTTAAACAAAATCCAAAAATCCTCAGTCAATATTTCAACCAAAACTCCTTTTGGTTACATGTACCAACAAATGATTCCACACCTTCAAACACGACCACAACGCTGTAATCTAATTTGTTTTTATTGTTTTTATTGTTTATACTTTGTTGCTTTATGAACATAACTGCATCTAAAGTAAAATGTGTTAGGATTAATATTAAAAAGTATATGATTATCATTAGATCTATTTTAGACAGCCTTTTGTAGTTAACATATTATTGAATTTACTTCACACAAAAATCTGCACAATACCAAAAGGACACAGATTTAACAAGCAACTGCAAGCCTGACCTCTCCTCCCACCCAAACGTATCTCTAAATCTTTGCTTAGTGAAAGATAGAGAGAGAAGTTCAAATTTAAAATGCCTTTTTTATGACCGCAAATCTTTTTTCTTATGGTTTATCTGCCTTGGCTGCATGATGGAGGTGGGAGCCAAATTATTGATGTGGGATTTATGTGTTTGGCATTAGTGTTAGGTTACTGTCTTAGCACCTTTCATCAGAATGAATAATGCTCCCTTAGAGCAAAGTGTTAAAGTGACACATGCATGTATGAATGGATCACCATTGCCTGTCCACACTTGCATGTTCAGCTGCACACTGGCTGCCTTGTAGTCAAGATGGTGGCAAAGCTAACAAAAGTGGGGTTTTTTTTCATCTCATATTGTGCCTAACTTTAGTGGATCATAACATATGGGGTCATGGAATTAATCCGCAGGTACTCCGGTTCAAGGTGACACCAAACTTCTCTATGGATGTTTTTGAGGCACGATAAAGGCCTAAATGTGGCCTGCAACAGACTAGGTAAGGCTTGTTTTCAGCCCAGTCCAGAAATGCATGTTGTTAGGCCATGCGTGCTTTTATTCTGATATACTTCGTTTTACTAATACTTCTATAATGTTACTTAATTTGCCGTGAAATTAATTAGTTAGTTAACAATGTTGAGATATCACTAGATGATCTGTAAAACCTTAATGTGCACACTGTACACATTTCTCAGTAGCCTCTTCCTTTTGGGATTGTGTTATTTTTGCACAAAAAAAAAAAAAAGGATGTTGGGCAACAGATGGCACTGCTGAAAAAATAAACACAGATGACCAGATGTGTAACGGACTGTATAAACACCATGGACAATGATGGAAATAATTCCAGTATTTTATTGTTCTATTCCCGATGCTGTCAGATGTTTTTTGTTTTTTTTTACACATACCATACCACCTCCCTCCACCCTTCCCCAACCCCAAGCCCTGCCCCTGTTCCCAATTAATATGAGTTATTCTTATGCTAACCACAATAAAGTAGTGATCACTGGCAAGAAAATCAGATTCAAACACAGATGTGTTTAATTTTCACCAGAACTCTGTAAGTGCAATGAGCTGAAGTCAGGCCTTTTTGTGCCGCTATGCAGTTTACAAAAAAAGAGTGCTAGTCGTTGCTCTTGTAGGTTGTCAAAATGAATTATAAGGCTGATAGAACTGCTGATTGCCATTGAAATAATAGGCAACAGCTTCAACTCGGGAAACACGTGCTATCACACACACACGTTCACGCGTACTTGGATGGGGAAGTCTCTAATGTCCGAGCGATGACAGAAATCTTCAGGTTCCCATCATTGTCTTTCACTGTGACTTGAACCCATTAGCATTCCAACTTCTTTCTCTTACTGCTGTCATACGTAACGTTTGTGTTTAGGAGAGGACTGGTTCCAACATGAAATTGAACCTACAGGTATGTGTGAGTGTTTAGCTTCATAGCAGAAAGCCTATCCCTCTGTTTTAGTCCCACCTGAGCAGCTTTTTGGTCGGCTGGTGTGAGGACTTGGAGCTATCTTTGAGCGGGACGCTAATGGGATCATTATACATTGATTTGCTTCATTAGAGGAGTAAATGAAACATTCAGGAGCACAGAAGGATAAGGTTAAAGTTTGCAACATCTCCACTCCAAGCAATTAACAACCAAGCAAAAACAAAGTACATGTACAAACAATGTACAAAGCAGGAAAACACCAAACTGTACGTGTAGTCTGTACGTGTGTGTGTGTGTCTCACATCTGCTAACTTTGTGTGGTGCAGTGCGTGCTACATCAAACAGTAAAAACATGCTGTAGTAATGAGCAAGCTCTGTTTGTACAGTAAATAAACCCTGAACCCTTCATATACCCCCTTACCTCCTGTCACATAACCTCACTGGCTAAAAATGCTGTGATTGTTGCCACACTACCAGCAACAAAACCCTATGTGACATGGATGAAGTATGTTTTTTCAGCATGCGCATGTTTGCTTGTGAAGCTCATAAATGGGCTGTCATTCGGCGTTTGGTCATGACATCAGAGCTCAAACAGAGAGGGTATAATATCATATTAATCTGATGAAAGGTTATTAGACGAATAAAGGATGGTTTGTGGTCGTTTGTGTCGATAAAAACTTCTTTCCACAAACAAAGTCCTGGTTACTCTGGATAATCCCCAGACTTTTCTGTCAACAGTGGTAGAAAGTCGTTCCAATGAAAACTGGCTTTTGTCTTAACCACTATATTGTTCCTGTGCAGACATATTGGCATTTAAAATGTAATTTTTCAGTGCTTTGAGCTCTGCATACAAAAATTCTGACTAACCTTTTTTCTTTGTGTTTTGTAGGCAGCAGATATCTCAGATATTTCATACCTCAAAGCCTTAATCTGAAGTGATCTGCATGGTTTGACACCTGCTGGTGTAAGCGAGAAAATATTGTACGTTTTTCTTGGTGATTTAAATCATGACCCTTTTAATCAACATTTAATACCCCTACTTAGTTTTATTTGTTTGAGGCAATATTACATTTTTACTTGATCATCCAGACTCTGAAGTTGCCATTTATGAGTCATTTAAAAGTCATTTATAAGTACAATTACAGAAGAAACATCATATTTCAAATAAATCACCCAAACTCGACAAGATATGAAACATTTAGTAACTTAAGTAATTTGTCAACTTTGTATAAATCTGTGCTTTTAAACTGAATACTTAAATCATTAAGATGGAAGCGGAGAATATAACATCAGACCTGGCCGCATGCTTTGGTTGTTCTCCAGATGTAAACTTATGGTTCCCCCTTCTGCTTCATCATTCAGAGTTACTGAGTAATGATTCTAAACGGGCCCAGAAGTTGAAGTATGGCCCCCTTGTCTTAAATAACAATGAATCACAACAGTGTCCAAGGGAACAATCCTAATCCAATTCCAACAGCAGGCTACACATTGTCATAAACAATAGGAGAGCAGGCTGAGTACAGGAAGGCAATAGGCAAGAAATTCTCGAGAAATTAAGATCCGTTAAGAGGGAATATATACGGTATATATTCTGTCTGTCTATACAGATGTTTTTAATGGACATTCATCTTAAAACATGATTGACAATCACATTATCTTTCCATCTGTTTTTTTACAGTATGTGGTCCCTGGTTGAAGTGCGAGGAACTTGCTCCACTGCACAAGGCAGTAGCAATGCTGTAATAATCCCCGTCTGATGGAAGCTGTGACTCAGACGTTACACGTTGTGTGTCGCATCTGTTATGGAGACATCATCTGTGAATCTATCTGTCAACACAATACTGTATTACATATGTCAAGATGCACAATTACATTCAACGTTTTATCCACACTATATTTATCACAATGTAAGCTTGAGGCACAGTGATGTCTCTTCTGTGTTCAGAAGTTTTAAAATCGAATGCAGTCATCATTGGATATTGTGTGTATTATATCATTTCTATATATCTAGATTGAATTATTGATTTTCTTTTACAATTTCAGATGTTTAAAACTGGATTAGATGCATGAAATGTATTGTATTACACCTCCACAAATGCTTCCCTAACAGGAAAACAAAGTTTTTTGTTTGTTTGAAGAATTGGTATATTGGTATAAGGTATATTGTCCATATCTTGTGATAACCATGTATTAAAAAAGAAGACAAAGACAGAAGTTGAGAAAAACGACCTGTTATCAGTTTTGTGACAATGCTTATTTTACTTGTAGGTTTAAATTTGTCAATATCAGTTTGTCAGACATGGTTTTCACTGGACAGCAATGAAAATAAGAAAAAAAAGAACGAATATGGACCAATTTTGCATCATTCATATTTACATTCATGTTCTTTTTTTTCCAATTTGACTGTCTGTGAACATGCAGCTTTGAGCTCAAACTTTGCATCAAAAGTTTAATAAATACTTGATTTAATACACATTAACACATTTTTTTAAAAATGCATCACCATATCACACAAGCTGCAAGTGATAATTTGTCAAGTTGCCCTGACTCGCTACATTACTGTCAGTGGAGTAAAGCCAGTGACAGAGCATGTGGATTGCATCGGGGTTGAGTGTGGTACTTCACATTGGATCAGACTCACTCTGTTGGAAGGTTGTAAGCACTGAAGCTGTTAGATATATACACTCTGCTGAGTAGACTGACTAGTAGGAAAGTGTAAGTGACTTGAAAAATAATAAAAACACACAATAGTCATCCTTTACATGGTCCATTTCTGATGCCTTTGTACAACACCCCTTAAAGAAAAAAAATGAGCCCGTTTACACTGACAGTGCTTCTCTAAACAAAGTCCTGGAAATTCAAACGTGTCTGTCATTGTAGCAGAGGTGGGGTGTGTGTATTGGCCTATTGCCATTTGCCACATCATCAAGCGTTAGACTGACACTTGCAAGGAACAGTGATGAAAAATATGAAGTGTTAAAAGGCACATACTAATATACACATTCTGCTGAAAGACACACAGAAAAGGATACTGATGAGTTTGGATCAGGCTAGAGGACAAACTGAGACTGCGGTGACTGGTTAAGACACTCTTGACTATGGAAGAATCATGCCATCATTGAGATTACTTGACCAAGTAAACTCCCTGATATGAGCAATCAGTTGTTACGCCAGTAAGTTACTAAACATGAGATAAGGGTAGAAAACAGCACTGACATGTGCTTATCTGATGCTGAGTGTGGGAGTAAGTTGACTCTGTCCAGAGTGCCAGGTTTGGATGATAAGTGTGTGTCAGACATTTGAAACTGTCACTCAAAAGCTGTCAAATCCAACACTTTTATCACATCACCAATGAAGGGGATTAATTGTGAATTCCTTACCTTGAAACCACTTAACACAACTGACAAGTCGATGGGATGCTGGAAAAACTGAGGCAGAGAATGTCACGAAAGACAGAACAAGGGGAGGGTTGTCCATTATCTTGTGTGTGTGTGTGTGTGTGTGTGTGTGTGTGCACATCTGTGCAATGACATCACTGGCGATGCCTGTTTGAATGGAGCGTCGATGTCTGATTATTCTGTCTGCAGACAAAATCATATTCCAGTAACAGCAGATCAGGGGGATTTTATCCTTGTTTTTCAGTCTGTTGGCTGCAAATTCAGACTGATTGACCACATAAGCAAATGCACTGATGGTAATGTATTAGCTGGAGAACAACAGGTTCATTGTATGTTGTCCCTGCTGAGCAGTTTGTCTGAAGAGAACAGGAGTTGGTGTTAAGGATGAAAGATAAACAGTAAAGTTGGTAACAAGGAAAAGACACAGGTTAACAGAGCCTCTGAGATCTGTCATAGCTTCAAGTGTGTGTGTGTGTGTGTGTGTGTAATGAAAAAATTCCATTTAGAGGCTAAAAGTTGATTAATTTTAAATAAAAGGACATTTATTGACAACAAAAAGACCAGTGCTGGATAGGAAAAACTCTACTCCCTGATGGTGCAAGTTGTAAGTTGCAACTTAACATGGATAAGATAAGGTGGTGCTTTCTCAGTCTGGTCTGTGTCAAGGAAAAAGTTCAAGGTATCACTGCGCCTGCTTCAGCACTTTCCCTCTGGAAACAAAGATTCAGCATCCTCCCTTGTCTGTGGAATTTAGTTGGTATGAGCTGTACTACCTCAAATCACATAATTACTGCATGCAATATTGTCATATATTACAGTACATGCATATATACATAGAGGAATGTGACTATTTCTATTAGCTGTGGGTCACTCATATAAGCAGCTTTTAAACTGTGAACTGTGTGCTGGGTATGTAAAAAAACTCTGGGCCATAAAAGATGACAACAAAATAAATAAATAAATAAAACTGGCTGTATGAGTCACAAAACAGTGAGTTTGTATATTTAGTAATGGATCAAACTTCGCTTTTCGCTGGAACAAACTGGTGCCACTGAAAAATTACACATTGGCCAATGTGCATTTGAGGTAAATACTGGCATGGATGAATGCACCAGTGCTTACATATACAAACAGAGAGAGGTGTGCAATCATTTTTACAAGCTCTTCTAAAGGTTTATTTAATTCTAATCATAATTCAAACTCACTGTATTGTATAGAGCCAGGACTGAGACAAGGCACTCTTCTTTTCTCTGTTAGAGCAGGGACTGAATCTGCATGGATTTGATGGCTTTAATATATTGTTCTGAAGAGATCACGATATTACAGTAGCTTCTAATTCAGTGAAAATAACGATGGTTTGATATTAATGTTAGTAGGGTAGACTTACTGTACTGCAGAAAACAGAAAAATAAACGTGGGTGTGTATAGTATGAATATAGTGCGGGAGTTAATCTGAGAACAAATACATTGCTATGTTTTTGCACATTCTGTGTGATGTATTGGGTCTGTGATTACAGAGGCGTTATAATGCTCTGAGGAAGAAGTTGAGACTCCTTTTGAGTGGGGGACAAATATTTGGCTCTAGTTAGGACCGGAAAGTTAAAAGGCTTTTGACTGGTGTCAACACTGGAGACGGGAGGTTCGGGACTGAAACTGGGGCCTGGGGATGTAATTATAGCTTAAACTGATCCTGAGTGGGATTTTAAGGTGGGAAAGTTTAGAGCAGAGGTATTGTTGTCTATGTTTCTCAGACTGGCCCTGGGCTAAATTACTCTGAATTTCAAATGGCCCAGTATTTGTAAGGAGTTTTCACTTGGGTATAGGGATCTATATTTCTCTGAAAATATTCTTTTTTTCCTTTACAGTCACAAAGTCTATGTACTTCACAGGCAATCGGAATAGATTTTTTGTTTGATTCAAAAGATGCAAATGTCAACATAAATCTAAGAATAGTCACAGAAACGGAAAACAAATGGACTAAATTGCTGCTTGCAGTGAGATTCAATTCTTCAAAGTACTGGATAAATAGAAACAGCAGGGCTGTTTGGCTCTGTGGATGGTAATGTTAGTGAGCTGGTCAGCTGATCCACTAACAACTTCTTGATGAAATGCCATGAAATTTGTTTAAGACATTCATGATCCCAAGTGATTTTAGCCATGCCCTGACTTTTATGGTCACCAGCAGGCTGACATTTGTGGTTTTGAGTAAAACGTCAGATGGAGTTAAATTTGATAGATTAGAGCAGATTCATGTTTCACTCAGGGTGAGTAACTTTGGTGATGCTTTGACTTTCCATCAATTCAAGGTGTTTAATATTTTAGTTTATGATCAAATGCCTGCAAAACTAATAAAATTCCAATCAACCTCAGCTATAGTTTGTGTTAAATGCTAAAACATGTGTGAAAATGATAAACATGTTAAACACATTGCATGTTAGCACTGTTATTGGACATATTACCACGCTGACATTAGCATTTAGCTCAAAACATTTATGTGCTCAATAACAGCTGTTATAACATGGCAGTAGACCCTTATTTTTACTTTGTTGCATTTTATTGATTTCTTTTATTACAACCAAATATACTTCTTAATGCATTTTTTTCACCTTCACTCTCAAACTTTAACTTAATTATTACTTACAAAAGTTGACATACTTCAATAAATAATTTGCGTATGTCCCTTTTTAAAACTCTACATATATTCTTTTGCTCCTCAGTGTAATGTGCTGGCGGTGTTGGTGTGTGTGTGTGTCTGTGTGTGTGTGTGGTGTTGACATCATGGGTTAATTTCTCCACTGCTTACATCATGCTGTGGCCTTAACCATTTCATAGTTTATGGATATTTGAAAAAAAAGACTCTCTAGTGTAAACAGTCTTAGAAAGTTACTGAGATATTTTGAACTAGATGTGTCTGAACTATTCTCTGTTCTGCATGAGGTCTTCATGTCTAAACACTTTTGACTATAACTTTTGACTCAACATACATGAGTGCATGCAAAATCTTTACAAGGACATTACAGGGTGTTAGTCTGGTTTGGTTTGTGTTCTAAACGGTAAATAAATCTCTGTCTCTCTGTATAGATCCGCAGAGCTTATAAGGTAAATAACATAAAATCAGTCTTTTTTGCAGGTCATAGGCACAGGAAAGGGATATCAGGTCTCCCACTTTGACAGGAATGCATGCCCTATCACACACTCTGGCGAAATCTGAGCATACCAAAGTCTGTCATAAAAAGCACATTTTAGTATTGCATGCAACACATGACACAAAGTTTATGGTTTGATCAGGTTTGACAGTTTGAGTGCTGCAGAGTTTCAAATGTGGCCTCCAGTAAAAGAAAAAGAAAAAAAAGAAAAAGGCAAAAGGGATGCAGGAAGTGAGTAAAGTGTTTCAACAAAGTGACATTTTACCAGCAAAAAGCAAAAGTTATCCCCGTGATGGATGGTGCACAGCAGACATGTCCTTTACCCTTCCTGTGTATGCTCTTTTTTAGCCTGCAAATGTGGCCCCAGAGTTCAATGTTGTTGTCAACGATTATGGTACAAAGTAACAACCTGCATGGATTGCTTTATTTGAGATGGCTGAAGAGGGCTGTTTTTTCCATTTATTTTTGGGCTCTTATCAGGGTCCAGGTCACAGTGGCAGCAGCCTGAACAAAGTTGTCAATACGTCTTTCACCCTGGACTTGTACTTTTCTTGGGGGATCTTGAGCCATTCCATGGCCGGATGGGGTATGTTATCCCTCCAGTGGTTTCTGGGTCTGTGTCATAGTACAGTCATGTTGGATCTGATTACTAATTATCACTAACCAATCAAACCAATCATTATTACTATGTGTGTGTCAATGTGAATTTGAATGTGTGCATGCGTGTAACGTGCACATGCATATTCAATTCCCTCTCCAGAGAGCTGTCAGTGCTGCACTGACGTTCTCCATGTCCAAAACGGAAGACAGATTGACCATTATGGATGGAAAAACAACCACTGTTTTAACACGTGCGTGCAACTTTGCATTTATCTGCACATGTGTAAGGGTCAGTGAGGGACCAGCGCTGAATAGTGTACAGTGATGAAGATGGTGAAAAAGAATGAAACCTTGAGGACTTATGTTTATCGCTCCCAGATGATTAAACTGACTCCACGTTACAACGTTTATGGCATTCAAAGTTGCTATCTAGTTAAGAATGGAGTGGATGTTATACATTTGTAGTTAATGTTAACCGCACATTATTTTATTTGTGTTTTTGTTGCTTTTTTGCTTTTGCAACTGAACTACATTATAGACTCATCAGTCGAATATGGTGGGAAAGTCAGCCAAAAGCAACACAAATATTGGTATCAGTAACTTTATAGACTGTAAATAATGCAACAGGCTCCATTACTGTGTGGGGGTTAAACAGTCCAAAAGTCCATCCTGTTTACGGTTGTTTATGTGAGTGGCTTCATGATAGGTTGCAGCGTAGGTTGTTGACTGGTGAAACAGAGGCTGGGTGTTTTTTTCTTGCTCATCCTCAGTTACTATTCAGTTGATGAACATGAGAGGAAGTTTGAGATGCTGGTAGCAAAATCGTCAACGTTGAGAAGGTAAACAGATAAATTCTATCTTGCAGTTATGTCTTTAATTTAATGCTGACCATTTTCCAAAACATACTATATGTTTTTAGATTTTATTCATTTAGTTGTTCTTAAAGGTGTGTAATGCATATGATTAAAGGTTTTTGGCATTCTACCACACAACAATGACAGTAAATTTTAACAAAAAATAAATGTATGCAGTTGAATAACTGTAAGTCCACCATAAAAATTGAATTTGGAAAATGGCTAGTAATGTTTTTTTGCAGTCATATACGTCGTATACGTCAATGTTCAACAAATTCATGTCAATTTCTAAATATTCTCTTTATGTACACAGTGACATATGTCAATATGTCCTTGTAGTGAGCTGGAATGATCACATATGATTCCATAATAAAACAGGCTCTTCAATCAAACCTCACTGAAGTTAGCAAAGAAAGACATGATTGACATAAGCACCTAAAACAAGGAGGGCTTATCTGTCCTTTAATTCAGGCTGTGTATAATATAAGTATCTAGAAAAAATAAAGGTCTGTTTGCCTCTGTGTTTGTATGCCTGGACTCATCTAAGGCCTCCTGCATGAGTAACCAAGCAGAAGTCCAAGAGAGTTTCTGCTGACACTCATCACTGAAACTCTGTGCTTACATGTGCAGCGCGTTTCTTCCTGAAGCTGGTTGGCACATAAGAGCGATAAATTCTATCCTGCAGTTATGTTTGGTCTTCACATGTCAGCTACAACATCCCGATACAACACACTGAGATCATCATCATCTCTACCCTGAGGAGACTTGGAACAGCTCGCACACAACACAAATGTTGCCACAATAAGAGTCATTTGGCAAGTGTATACCTGTTCTGAAAATGGAAAAAAAAAACAACTATGACACCATGCATTTGATTTTTAACAAAAGAAGATTCTTAAACCTTATTGTATTTAAGTTTATTTGTTTTGTTCATCGTTGATATTTATTCTGCATTAAACAAACCTTTCAAAAAGGTCTGCCTTCAGTGTTGCTACAAATACTTTGATTAGGCTGACATTTTTGACAAGCCTTTAATCTGCCAAGTGTTGATGTTTGCATGAGTCATAGGATTTGACAAATGTACAATGTTTCTTTTTTAATAAAAATCACAGCTTAACCTTTGTTAAAGTTGCGCATATCTTCCACTTCTTGTTGCCAATAAGTTTCCTCCCTCTCATCTTTTTGGAGTCTTCTCTTTCTTTTTTTCAATCATATCTTCTTATAGACAAATAAAACATCTACAAAACCTAAAGACTTGCTGTGAAGACCCTGCCTCACTTTTTGTATATTTGTAATTACAGATTCACTACAGATGATACATGTTACCTTATTCATTAATTAATAATAAATAAACTCATTTAACACACCTCATACTAACGATTCATAAACTACTGTGAATAGCAACATTTTCTGGTACTTTCTCAAGATAAATAGCAAATCCAACACTGAAATCATGTTACATAGTGAATGATAAGGGGTGACCGAGTCACTAAATAAACAAACTGCAGGTGAGATTTCTCCTCATTCATTTGGCCATCTGCTCTAATAATCAGAATCTGTGGTTTCAAGTCTTTTCTCAGTTCTCATGTGCAGGGCTGCAGAGACCCCTCACTAATGTATGAGTCAGAGATCCTTGGGTTTCCACATGGTCATTATCCTGTCCAGAGTCCAGCTGAAAAATGGGAATGACTTGTGCAGACTGTAACAAAATAACTCCGCTGATACTGTAATGATACTGTAATTTTTTTTATTTTTTTTTAGATTTAAGTCATTACATAAGACATATGACATGACATATTTGGGCATGGGTGACTAGGTTTGTGCTTTAATGCAATTTGACTGTTTATATTTCAGTGTTAATCATTTTGAAGTAGTTATTTCATGTGAATTATTTGACAGTTTGTAAACAAATTCTATTCACAGTGCTGCGTAGCAGTCTGGTGTTCAGGGTGTCTTTGTCTTGCTTGGTATAGCTGCAAGAACATATAACAATTAAGAACACAAAATTAAGAACACAAACTATAAAATTTGAAACAGTCTAATGTTGTAGTTCATGTCTGCTCAGTCCCCTAAGGTAAGTTAAGGGGTAGGTTAAACATCACTTCATACAACATCTTTCTGAGCTATCATTTTATTCTCATAAACCATATAATATCTAATGATAGTCTCATGTTATCATGATGTGGACTAGAACAGGAGGGCATGTAAAATTAGAAATTCACATGGGTTCCTGTGGGGAAATGTGGATGCTTAGATTAATGATGGCTCAGAAAACCCGTTCAATTTCCAGCCAATGCAACCCCCCCAAAAAACTATTAGGTATGTTTATTAAGTGTGTACATGTGTACTGAAATCTTAATGGGTTTCAGCGAATGTGCGCACATGGGACTGCCAAATGAACATCGTCTCATCACTCATCTGGAGGTGTGTATGGGAAGTTGCTGCTCCAATTAATCAATCTAGTGAATACTTAAATGTCGTTTTTTTTTAAAAGCCCTTCTGTCAAAATACCTTAAACTATTAAAAATACATATTCTCCTTTTTTATTAACTCTCTGTGTTTGTATAAAGTCCACAGTAACCCCAAGAGTTGGCAGGCAATAGGACCCAGCGGGGACTGTACAATGTCCACTTTTTGTTTCCTGGTTTGTGAGCAAAAAAACAAAAAAAAAACAACAAAAAACTGGGTGATTGTTTTTCTCCTGAGTGTTTTTGTGGGAAAGCAGTGAAACCAGAAAAGCCAGAGTGGACTCAAATAGACAAAAGGAGCAGTATCATGAAAACTGAGACTACAGCTATTACCTGAACAGAAGCACTACTAATTATGAAAATGTGGTGTTGTGTTTCATCATTTTTCCTTGTTAGACACCAGAGAAGGACATGCACAGTGCCACTCAGGACCAACAGCTGATTTTCCCCAATAAGTGAAGATTTAAAAGTTTAGTTATGCCTAATTCCACTATCGTTAAATCCCTTTAGAAAGAAGCATTTCCCAAACATTTCTAAAGAGGAAGTTATGGACAGTCAGGTAAGAAAGAAGCATCGACTGCCTTAAATGATGACTTACTGATTATCCCTTTTCAAATTTGTGATTATTCATCCACATCTACACTTAAATGTTACCGTGATGTATCAACTAGTGAACATACATTCAATCACAATGATTTTTCTTCATATTTGATTGATGATTTGGATTTTGCTTCTTCCTTGCTTAAGCACATTACATATTATGATGATAAATGTTATATATATATCACAAACTCTGTAGTCCTCTGCTTACACTGGATCGATTCTGCCAGATTACTGCTTTTTAATAGTGTTCAGACTCCACATATGCAAACATGAATTTACAGGTATGATGTATAATAATCATTGTGGTTGATCTGCTATACTGCTGCTGTCTCCTCAAACCTTCCACATTAAAAAAAAGGAGAAACAAGAATCAAGGGCGCATTGTCCTGAACAATATGTGCACCATCTTTAATTCAAGTTAAAACATTTGAGCCAGTTCTGGGGTTTAAACTATATATATTTACAATTAAATCAATTAAATTATAATTCCCCAGGTGGTCTTTTGTTGGTTAAAATAAGCTTGTGTCAAGATTGATATGTGAAACCAGCCTTGGATCAACTGAGTTCAGTCGTTCGGTTGTGAAACCTACAAGCTACATTACATCGTTATTTGGCCCACAGTGAGTGAGTAAACAAAGACCTGGAGAAAATAGATGCAGGGTATCCTAAAAGCACGATACACTGGGGAAAACCTACCTATACTTCCTCCAGATTTTTATTTACACTTTTAACGTGATTATGTGTGAAACTCATGTGGCTTATCATTACATAACCCTTCTATCTCTCTTCCCATCGACCTTATGAATGATGCCACAGGTTCACATGATGCAAACATTGTTCTTGCGTGACAGACAGAAACACATTCACAAAAATACACACAATATAGAGTATACTACCAGTAGCTTAACAGCATTACTAAATGAAGCAATACAGTTATGACATGACATAACTTGACAAAGCGTGAAATATTTAACGTGATTGCCTCGGATGTCATTTGCAGAACATTTACGGCGGCACCATCGACACATGTGACACGTGCCACATGTAACTGATTTACTTGTGAAAGAACCAATCATATTGGAGACTGGAGTTTGCACTCACATGTAACAACTCTTTTAGAGCATTAGTCTCTGGACAAGTTGGATAACTGCTGCCACTCTTGAGCATAGGTAAATGAATTTCAGGAATATTTTATCATGTTGGTATCATATCTGCTGGTATTAATGATATTTTCTTAACAGTGTGTGTGCATACAAATGTAAAATAACCTGCAGATAACCACATTTCTTCTAGATGATATGTTAAAGCTGAAGATGTCTCTTATGCAAATGTTATCAAATCAAATCAAATCAAATTTTACTTGTATAGCCCAAAATCACAAAATGTATTTGTCTCAGAGGGCTTTACAATCTGTACAGGGAGTGACACCCTCTGTCCTTAGACCCTCGATTCGGGTGAGGAAAAACAGGACGGACAGGCGTTCAATGGATGCCACATGTCCAGAACAAATCAACACAACACATATTGTACAATGTTAAAATGAGAATGGGTTACAATGAATGATGAATTATTACAGTAGCAGTGGAACCTGTGATAGAGACACAGATGCACAGCAGCAAATCATTAACTAACTATAAAATGTAAATGTTATCATTTCTTCTCTGGCATTTAGGAGCGAACCATGCCACTGCATCATGTGTGTGGAGTATTCATATTCCTGAGCATATGTCTGTTCTGCTTCACACCACCTTGCGATGGAGGAAACATTCTGGTGTTCCCTGTAGACGGCAGCCATTGGATCAATATGAAGATCCTGCTTGAGGAACTTCACGCCAGGGGACACAGCATTACTGTGATAAGGGCCTCCACCAGCTGGTACATCGCAGAGAAGTCACCTCTCTACACATCCATTACAATTGAAATGGATGAGGGTTTAGAGAACTTTTTTGATGTGTACCTACAGGAGCATATGAAGGTTAGTCATTATGAGTTGGGCTCCGCATGGTTCATTCAGTCATTCAAGTATTAATATAATAACAATGTTTTCTATGTTTTTTTTTTTTTCAGGCACAGAGAGAGGGCGCTTCAGCACTTACTTTCTTCAAACTCACCAAAGATTTCCTTTCTATGATCTCTCAGGCCCATTCACTATGGTCTGATGCCCTTGTTCAAATCTTTGATGATAAACATCTGGTCAAACGTTTAATGGATTCCCAATATGATCTGGTCCTCACTGACCCAGCGATAGCGCCAGGGGTTGTACTAGCCAAGTATCTCAATCTGCCCATGGTGCTTAATGTTCGCTGGATCACCAGTGGAGAGGGTCACTCTGCGATAGCTCCCTCACCACTCTCTTATATCCCCGTGCCAGGATCGGGCTTAACCGACAAAATGAATTTCTTTCAGAGGGTCAAGAACATGCTTTTCTACACCATCATTGTGTTCCAGCAGAAATTCATGGTGGGGCCAAGCTACGATGCCATCTGTGATAAATATATTGAGGGTGGATGTGACATCATCTCGCTTCTTCAGGAGGCAGACATCTGGCTGTTCAGGTCGGATTTTGTGTTTGAGTTCCCTCGGCCCACAATGCCAAATGTCATCTACATAGGAGGGTTCCAGTGCAAACCACCCCAACCTCTGCCAGCAGACCTGGAGGAGTTTGTTCAAAGCGCTGGGGACCATGGAGTGATCATCATGACTCTGGGTACTTTGGTTAATGCTTTGCCCCGTGAGGTTACGGATGACATTGCCACCATCTTTGCCAAGATGCCTCAGAAGGTAACAGATGCTCAGTGATTCGCTTGGGCAACGACATGAAACATTCAAAAAGGTTTAAATTGTTTAATAAAGACTCTTTTTTTTTCCCTGATTAGGTGATAT
The DNA here is from genome assembly GCA_036937835.1 of Pampus argenteus. Lineage (NCBI taxonomy): Eukaryota > Metazoa > Chordata > Actinopteri > Scombriformes > Stromateidae > Pampus > Pampus argenteus. The sequence goes on from CM072874.1 coordinate 11,142,342, forward strand.
GGAGACACAAAGGGGAACGTCCCTTGACTCTGGGCAACAACACCCTCATAGTTGAGTGGATGCCACAGAAGGACCTTCTGGGACACCCACAGACCAAAGTCTTTGTGGCTCATGGAGGAACTAATGGAGTCCAGGAGGCCATTTACCACGGCGTCCCTGTGCTTGGCATTCCCTTGTTCTTTGACCAGTATGACAATCTTCTACGTTTGCAGGAGAGAGGAGCTGGAAAGATCATTCAGCTAGCTAATGTTAATGGCCACAGTTTTGAGCAAGGTCTGAAAGAAGTGCTCTATCGAGACAGCTACAGAGAGAGTATGCAGAGACTTTCACGTTTGCACAGAGATCAGCCAATGGCACCCATGGATCAGGCCATCTTCTGGGTGGAATATGTGATGCGCCATAAAGGGGCTTCTCACCTGCGTACAGAGGCTTATAAGATGCCCTGGTACTCATATTACTGTTTAGATGTATTTCTGCTGTTGCTGACTGCTGCAACTGTACTGCTGCTCTCTACTGTGGCATTTTTCAGGTTCCTATGCTGCAGAAGTAGAAGGCAGGCAAAACCCAAACAGCATTGATTGATGTCAGATTTGTTTAGAAACAAAGTTCTCAAAAGCACTGTACTTGGGCAAAAACACACATCTTTATGGTATCTCATTTGTACCACATTATTATTTATGACGTTGAATGACAATCAAATGAATTAATTCAGCCACATTTAATACAGTCTAGTTGAAGTAACATAACCCTTTCTCTAAATAGTCAAATTTACATGGGCAGATTTTAGTTACCTTCTAATAATTGATCAATATTTGATGTAATAATAGACTGTGGAGCAAGAAACTGATCATGACCATGATCTTCAACAGGTAGGGGTTTTTTTAAGCTAAAGATATATTTGATGAAACAAATTAGATCCAGATGTTCAACATAATAAAATGGTGCCATATTGAATAAAAATGTTTATTTAAAAGGGCATACATTTGTCTGTTATCCTTTCAGTACTGAATGTCCTGCACAAAAAAAATGTTTTTTTTTTTGCGATAGTAACTCATATTTCCTAAGTGTTTGCAGACAGCAAGATTTAGGGCTTGCTGTATAATGTTGCTGAATATCAGCAAATTTCCGCTGGAACTGAGGGCAAAAGCTGAGTTTATTATCTATAAAGGAAACCTGAATTCTGTTAAGAGACTTATGGGTTTGTTGAAATCTCAGAGAAACTGATGTAGCTGTATTATACAAGACAATACAATGTTTTCCTTTAGATGCCCTGGTATGTTAGAGTGTGAGTAATAGGAAAGACAATATCACAATATCAAGAACACATGTACAGCATGCAGCGCATTCAGTTTTGATGGAAAATGTTTAGATTGATTATGCTCGTTATACATCATCCTCTAAACAAAAACAAACCTCAAAAATGTAAATTCCCCATAATTCCAGAAAATAGACCATATTACTGGTCAAACAATTGACTTAGAAATATTAAATCAGATGCCTTGCAACAATCAGAGTCTTTGATAAAGCATAAGCTTATATGGTTTCGATTACTAAGATGAGTAAGATAGTCTGTAACCAATTACAAGCTAAATTACACTTTATACACTCATCATTCATTATTATGGGAAGCAAATCTGTGAATATGTTCCATGTATGAAGGCAGTGAGGTGATTCATCAGGGCCTGGAACCATATTGAGTATTCAAACATTAAAAAGAAGAGGGCTGTGTGTGTGTAATGGCATGTGTGTACAGTCTTGATATGCAAAAAAAGGAAATCTGCAATTAGAACTTTTGTGAAAGAAGAAGAAAATTAATAACAAATAGTTTGACCTTATGTTTCATTCGCAGTGCAGTACAGTACAGTGCTGTTGTACTAAAGATGGAAACATAAACAACATTATTAAGCATCAGGTCTAAAGAAAATGAAACATTATTTGAAGTAGAATTTGTGTATTAATAATGCGGAAGTTCACATAGCAGTTTGATTTGACAGTGATTATATAAAGCACAATAATCAGTTTCATGATGATCTGTTACACTGCGAGACTGATATAAATGAATATTTTGGTTTAAGAAACTCTGACTTTAGTGTTAATGCTGATGGGGACCTCTGATGCTTTTGTCTCTCTCTTTCTTGTATTTTTTTTTTTTTTTTTTTTTTTAACAGCCACTTTTCACTTGAGTGTTTGATAATCAAAGGAACGACAGTAGTGCTTTGAAAAAGGATGAAAGGGTTAAAATAAGAAGAAGATGAAAAAAACATGGAAGAAATGATGCAATTGTTTCCTGAGTGAAAATCACATTTTAATTACATTGTGAAACAGGCCAAACCGATAAATGTAAATAATCCTGGTTTATTTAAACAAATAAAAGGCTAATTTGATTGGCCCAGCAACATACTCAAGTAAACATTAAAAGCCCTGAATTATTTCTATGCTGAAATGCAGTTTCTGGATGTTTTTATTGTTATGTGGAAACATTACAGTTTTCCCTTTCAAGTTGGACACAGAACTTCCAAACTTTTTACTCACTGTGTTGCAGTAACTTAGTAGATGAATCTCATTGTCTCCTTTCTGTAGAATATATATGTGCTCGCAAGCTCAAAGACAAAACTTAAAGTCAACATTTAATTGTTAAAGAAAATACTGCAACGATACATGTGTGGAAATCCATTTGAACTTTTCTGTGGCGTACCCCTCATAAGGTTTTCCCATGAGGGATGTCTCCACTAATCCAGAAACAGGATCAGCCTAACATCTGTTGTACAAATCACCTTCATGCATAAGCCTACGTGTGTCTTTCTTGTCACTGGTATCAGCAGCTGTGACACTGAGCAAATCGCCTTCCTCCCTTTGTGTCCTCACATCCCTCCTTCTGTTTTCAACTCTGGCTCTTTTCCTGTCCTTCTCCCTCCCTTTCCTCTTTGATTTTGCACTCTATGTTTCCTTGGAAAATCATCATCCTGTGATCGTGGCAAGCTTTGCATGATGTCACTGTGCATGTTCTATGTTAGAGACTAGTCAAGGCTGGGGATGTGAATACAGGGAGGACAGATGCCTGCATATGATTAAATAAATCAATTTTCTATGACCAGATTCTACACGGCAAAGGCAAAATGAAATCCACTGTGTACATGGGTATGCTGAAGATTGGAAACAGTTTGACCGAGCCAGATCACCATCAATTGCCTGAGAGCTGGGTTGTATCAACTTTCAGATTTTCCAGCATAAAAACACACCCTCAGCCGACACATTTATTTATTGAACTCACTTTTAATGCGCTTTACTGAAAATCATTTTGACCAGGATGCTAAGAAGCCTCTATTATTATTTGTCTTGGCAGCCTATGTCAACAAATCTAGAGCTTGCTTGTGTACTTTATTCTCTGAAAGAAAAAAAGGATGTAAAAGTGTGAAACTAAAATGTTTAGAAATTAGCTGATACTAAAAAATTTGATTTAAGTGTTCAAATATGGCAAAATAAGGTCATTATTCTGATTGTTTGTGTGTGTGTGTGTGTATAAGCTCAGTTAATAAAACACAAAATGTGAATTATACAAAGCCAATTATTGTGACACACACACACACACACACACACACACACACGCACACACATTCAGTCTATTTGGCTTGTGCTCTCAAAGGGCATCTGCAGGGCATGACATCATTCTCTCCACAGACACACAGATCACATTAATTGCTCTCTCTTTTCCAGAAGCACAATCCACTGATCTACACAACAAATCCTGCTGTGTTTTGGTCGGGTATTTGCAGGTGCTGCCGTTTGTCCAGTTTGTTGGAAATCACAGTGAAAAAGTCAAGATTCATCATTCACTCACCCAAACGGCGGCTGTTCAATTCAATATCTGCAGTGATTGTAACATTTGCCTTTGTATGTCTTCAAGTGTGTTTGTCATTAAAGGTTTACAGTTGTATTGACGTGACCTGTTCCAACTTCTCCCCTCTAGTAGGCGCTACAGAACACAGTACAGCAAAACCACCAGACTCAGGAACAGTTTCTTACCCCTTACCCCTCATTACTGTATATCTAAACAGACTATATATAGTGTACGTAACCCCTTACAGTATGTATATAAAGTAACTTCTTTACTATTTAATATTCATCTCATCACTCCTTTTTACTCATACGTGGTTATTTTGGAAAATGGCAACATGATCTGAATCATATCCATGATCTGGGATCAAATGTGTCTTTGTGGGAGTCATTCAACAGTTTTCTTGTTTCACTCTGCCATGAGCACCAGATTAATAAGACAATAGACCCATTCTGTCATCCTGACAACCACGGAGAGCTATTGAATGCAACACGTGGGCTCCTGGAGACTACTGTTCTTGTGGGGTCAGTATATCACTCTAAAATTGTTGGTTGTTTTGATTTTATGAAGCAGGATTAAAAGTGAAATACCGCCACTTTAGACGTCTTGTGACAGCTGGAGTCGAGACACTAAAGACTTGCCCAGTCTGACATCTGGTCAGTCCTTGAGAACTCAAATGTGCAGACAACCAGGTGTTTTTTCTTCCTTTTTTTTCTTTCTTTTTTTTTTGGAAGTATGTCACTCATTGTTTTGCATTTTACCAACAATGGACATAAAATGTAATACATAGAATAATGAAGGCAGACTGAAATTGCAACAGGAATACAGAAATAAAACATATGCATTATGTCTGAAAGCAATTATATCATGACAACTATATGCAAGATGCCCATATGTTTTGGAAATTTGCTAAAGCAGGCACTATTTCCAAATCCAATTGGCAAGATGGAAAAATGTTTTTCTTGGTGCACAGTCTTGGTGACTGTTAAACCAACAGAGAAGTTGACTTTCTAAGAATGAATATTTTCTTTATGAGTTTTAGTTTTTGGATCAAACTGTCTCTGACCATCTTCTGTGATTTTTTGTGTATAATTTTGATGAAGGTGGTGGGTTTTTGTTTGTTTTTTAATATTAATTTATAAACTGTATAAACTGAGTTTTACTTCACTTGGTGATCCTTTGTTTGACATCACATCTCACAGCTGGCTAACAAACTATAAGAGTCAGCAAGTGCAAAATGATGCTGAAGAAATATGACAAAAACAATTAAAAAAAACAACTAAAACAGTTTGAAACCTCAGTTGACCGACAATGTGACCTGTGAGGGCTTGTTTTCATCATACTACTCTTATCTATGTTGACATAACAAAGCAGAGAGAAAACCTTTTGCCTCTTATTCATATATACATGCATCTGCGAGTGACTTAAAACCAAAATGCATTGACCAAAAAGTGGAAAGTTAGTATTGATAGATTAGGAATTCTCTGTGTAAAGTGTGGTGAGTCAAATCTAATTATAAAGTCTTCAAAGTATTCATGCCTCAATAGTGGCTGTTTTAATTATGGATCACAGGCTGCATTCTCTACAAAAAAGACTAAATTAACATTGAGTCCAAAAGAACTGTCACAACTGTGTCTATATTATTGGTTGTGTGCTTCCTAGGTGCAACATGTGTCATTGTCAAAACAAATTATCTACATACTATAATTGTAATCCAGTAGTCCAGGGGTGCAGCCTCTGTTTTTATCTTGCATGTATCTGTGTGTGCATTTGGAAGAATACCTCTGTACCACTGTGATGCATGAACCCACCTAGTAAGCTAACGTTTGCTTTTCCTGACCTTATTATCGGCACTCCTTGTGGTCTACCTGCCCTCTGCTGCTGCTGACCTGGACACGTTGTCACGGATCATTTTTATTGTTTTATTGCAACAGAGCTATGCTGACAGTACTATCTCAAAATGTGTAGTCCACTGTCCCATGTTAGTTTACTTATCAGGGGAAAAGTATAATATATTCTAGGAAAATGCTGAGTCCAATACACGCACACTTGTGTAATATCATTTTTTGTCTGTGCTAGAGATAAGTGAACAGTGAAGAATGTGAGTGATATAAAGAATGTGATATAAAATGAGAAATTAAGCACTTATTTAGCAATCTTTTAAAACCATAAAACAAATCTGAGAAAAATACTGTCTTCAAACATCTAAAGCAATCCTCATCAAAATAAATTGTAATAAACTATTGTATACAGTATTCTCTGTAAACTGGATTGTATTATGAATTGAGCTTTGATTTACAGTAGGATTCATATGGAATTAAAACTTTTTTTTGTCTTGGTAAATGACATGACATGATGTTTTGAGATACACTAAAGGAGTCTCTTGCTGCTGATGTTTATCTAATCGCACTTTCAACTATAAACAACTGAGACAAAAGATGCATTTTCATTTTCATATAACACATAAGTCATGCAAGTTATAAAGAATAAACTGAATAAAAATTCATTGTTTTTTTTAATTACCATGTGATAATTTACATAGGTACAGTACATCATCTAATGGTAGCAAAACACTGTTTTTTTTATCTTTTCGTATTCATTAAAATGCATCTGTTGTACAGAATGCGAGCACCATAAAAAGCATATAAAAAAGCTTCCCAAGCCTTCTGTTTACAAAGCGACATGATAAAAAAAAAAAAAAAGCATATCTCACCTTTTATCGCATCTATCCCACAGCAAATACTTCCCCCCGCTTACTTAGGTTACTTACTTACTTACATGACAGCTATTCTAATTTCATCGCATTGCTATTACAAATCACCTCATCACATACATACTGTATGTCAAGATGAAATAATAAAACAATCCTTTTATTGCTGGTTTGGACAAAGCACTAGCTATATTAGATGTAATTTATTCCTATTGGTGCACAGTTTTTTTTTTTTTTGTCCTCTAGCATCCAACCAGGTGTACTGGAAATGCATTCAGTCTCAGTGGTGAGTTCAAAGGTGTTTTCTTTCTGCTGGATTCACTCCCTTGGCTTGTGGTGACGCCTGACCAACCTTGTCTTCCTCCTCCTCCTCATTCCAGCTGTAAAAAGAGGAGACAGAGTTCATGAAGAGAATCAAAGGGTGTGCATGCATACAAAAAACAAAAGAAAACATGTCAAGGAGGAAATATATGTCACATGTGAAGATTAGGTGGAAGCACTCGCAAGTAGATTATGGAAGAAATAAGTCGGAAAGAAAAATCTGGCTAGATAGTTGTCTTTTGTTATGCATATTTTCTAGCAGTGATTATGTGTTTTTTGGCAAACTCTTTCTTAGTCCACTCCAACATTGGTGTTGATGAATGTGCCATTAGGTGACTACGCTCCTACCTGGACCTCCAAATCTCCTTCCCTCTGTAAAATGAAAGGAGGACACAGTCAATCATTGCACTTGAGCACATACCCACATGCAAGTACAGCACGAAATCTGTGGAAATCTGCAGTTATGTGTATTCACCTTGAATGATTTTGGTAATTCTCTCTGATTCCTCATCAATCATATTTGGGTCGCCGTAGATGGTGGTGATCTCTGAGAGGTCTGGGCCTGAATATTCAAAATAAAAACATTAGATCAACAATGCAGAACAGCTCGTCTCTCACATACAATATCATGTACAGAGTTAAAAATGTATCACATTCTTTTTTCTACATTAAATTGGCCGCTTATTTTGCATATGATGAATATACTTTATACTGGCAAAAGTGATCATTTCAAGGAGGAAAAGACAAATGACACCTGTTTTGTGTGACTGACAGGTAACTAACACCTGTAAACACCTCATTTTCTGCCAAAACCAACACAAGGTTAGGAACAGATGTGTGGTATTTATGAACACACACATGCAGACAAATGCATGGGGTACAAAGTACAGGTGTGCATGTGGGGGCACGTTTGTGCACACTGCACACCACTATATACACACTAAATTAGACATTAGACAGAGTATTTGGGATTGGGATTTTTGACTAAGAGAAAAAGAGCAAGATAGATAAGTGGAGAGATGGACACACATCCACATCATGGTGCACCATGAGCTGTGGGAAGAACGTGTACCAAAATCTTGGCTCCTGTTATGTAGTTATGTGTGCCTAGCCATAAAAATCCAACTCCTTCCTCTGTAGCATCATTACTGAGCCTAAACAAACAACATGAACCTGAATAAGCTCTGGTTATTTTGAATGCAGGAGATCCAAAACATTTCATATTATACTACATGTAAAACATATCCAGCTCTCCATTATTGGAGCATGTTATTACAGATGATTATGATTCCCCCAAACATTACATCAACTGAGAAGTGACTTAACTGCTCCAAACTTTTAAACATTTATAAGCACATTTTTTATTGTCCTTGGCTATTATCATCCTGCCTGATTGTTGTCTGTAAATATAGGGCACATATGCATTTGTTAAAAGAGGCACCAAAGCTCTAAGAACTACCATGCCCTGCAGGGGAGCAAATGTATAAAGAAAAACTGACTTGCAGTCTTCTTCATTTGTGTCAAGCGTGTCACCTGCATCGGATTTCATTCATCATTTGCACTAAAAAATATGGATTTAAATGTTAAGGATTTGAGTGTTCAGGCACTTACGGTTATCAATTCTGGTCACTTTGGTGATCACCGACTCGATTGGATGTTCTGTTTTTATTACCCTGGTAACAACTGAGCCCTGAGGGACTAGATGAGGGTGGAGAGGAGAACACATGAGCATCCCTTAAAAAGTATGTAGCGAAAGTTTCTTTTTAAAAAAAAAAACACACTCTTGATTCTGCTGTGGAATACGAGAGAGAAAGAGAGGAGATGGTTAGATTGGTATTTATAGGTGGGTGATGCGGTTGAGGTGTGGTCCTGCTCCTGAAACTTGCTAGTTACGCTTCAAATCAAGAGGTCCAAGTGAACTTTTGCAACAGTGAGTGTGGAGGAACACAGAAAGACCATGAATGGAGTGATTATATGCATGTAATATGCATGTGGCTGCAGGTTGGATTTCACTGAAAGAGCACTGCCTCATTTTGTAATTAAAAAACATTAGGTTAGATTTAGAGGACGTTGTGCCTTTTTTTTTAAATCATCACCACTAATTATAATCCAATCCTATAGTAAAAACAGATTATTAAACATTTTAATCAAGTTGTTAATAATAGCGCTCTTACCTTCTTCCACATAATGTTTAGATGTGATGGTCTTCTCTGTGAAGTAACAAAATGAGTTTTAAGTTGTTGTAGATGTAATAATGTTTACGGCTCATACAGTGATAGAGGCATTATAGAAACTTACTGATGAAGGTGAGAGGGATTTCAGTATAAGAATATCCAGAACTAAACTAGAGAATAAAAAAAACAAAACAAAAAAACCCACATATGATGCAAAAGACACACAAGAAAATTAAATATTCTTTTTAATCTGCACATATTTATATGTATGTGTATTTTTTTCTCTCCATACCTTTATCGTAATGTACCTAATCAGCTTATTCAGGAGGATCATGAGGTCCTGGTTGCCCACAGGAAGGTCTGTAAATAATATGCATCATCAAAAGATAATAACTACACTACACAATAATGCATCGCAGCATGGAGTGCACATTGCATGGCTGTATGATAACGTATGCTGTTCTTACCCGCAGGATAGAGAACATTCTTCACCACATGGATCACACCATTCGTTGCCATCACGTCGCCGTCTAACACATTCACAGTGTTGACAGAAGTGGAGTTGTTTGCCTGGGACAAAAAACAGAAACAACACTGAATACATATCTACTTTACAAGGCAATCACTACAATCGTGTTATGTGAGTTACAGTATATCAACAGCTACATAAAAAAAAAAAAAAAGTGAACCAAGAAAATTATGATGATTTTCAAGACACACAAATACAGACACGCATAAACACGCACAAACAGATTATGGTTGATGTTACATACCAGAATTTGTAGGTTCTTGCCCTGGAGTGTCCTTAGCAAATTGGTAACTCCTCCTTCCAGTCCTCCATTGATGAAAACGCCATTACTGATGTGGTACAGCAGAATGGTCCTCAAAACATTCAGATCACCTGACCATGAAAACACAAGACAAAACATGATTGGCAAACTACACGCAAGATGATATTTTTCTCTCCTCACCCTGGCATTACATCACTTTAACTAATGACCTTGAAAATGATCACAAATCAAAAAAAGGGATGCATGAAAGGGTGTGGATATGAGTTATTTTGAACAGATTACTAACTTCTGAGCAGAGCATAATCGTTGTTAGTGAGGCTATTGAAGGCGTCATCTATTGGTGCAAAAATTGTGTGGGAGCCTTCCTGCTTCAGCAGATCTGTCAGTCCTGCAGTCTCCATCAGCGACAGGAATATCCTGCAGAAATTCAATAAGAGAAGTTAAGAAAATCAACAAACCACACTGTCAACACACCGAAGAAGTGAAAGAGGAGTGCAGGGTAAATTGTATAACTGAAAGTATACTTTGGGGTTGAAAATACTTTTTTAGTATTTTAAGTACTTTAACTTTCTGTGTGTGAATTATGTGTGTGCGATTATGGATTTGGCATATGATACGATACGATATGATATGATTGCATCTAATTATTAATAAATACATCAGAAAAAATATCATATAAGAAGATGATAGTATTTCTTACTTGAACCGTCCATCAGCAATTAGGATCTCGTAGACTGTTTTCTCGGCTGGTCTGATGATGGATCTCATCACATGGAGGGCCCCATTGCGTCCATCCTTAGTGCCGCGCACCATGCATGAATTTTCTATGCACACAGCCTAAACATTCAGGGAGTAGGGTTACAGGTTTAAAAGTTGCCGCACAATTCAGATAACTGGCTGATGGGAGGGGAACTGTCACACCGTCCTGTTTGATTGCAATCCATCAAACTGAACAAAATAAAAATAAAAAACCCAGCTGTTTCTAATATGTCAACCACCATTGCAGAATCAGACTTCATCTGCCAAGACCTGGACTAAATTAGCTGTTTTATTGCATTTGTTTAGTGTGGAAGGTACCAATATCATGTCAACGCTTACAAAGGTAAGGGTCCTGGTAATGGTTTTCAGATTAAAATGGAAGCCAATGTTCTCTATTAAATTTTCTGCCATTTCTAACTCTATAATACACAATACACACAAACACACACACACACACACACACACACACACACACATAGTTCTCACACTGCGGTAAATGAAGACTCTGAGAAGTTTGCCAGCCAGTGTTTCCAGCAGTTGTCCGCTGTAGAGCTCACTCAGTGTTATTTTCAGCTTCAGGATGTGGTTTTCTAAAATGCTTCTCAGCAGGCTGTGTTCTGTTGATGTCACCTCACCTGAACAAAAGAAAAGTTTTAAAGTGAAATGGGTAATATGATAAATTATCTCATATCTTTTTTTTTTGTTTGTTTGTTTGTGCCTTAAAAGGTCCTTAGAAAAGTATGAAATGAGTTACAGTAGCACATTTTTGAATTGTAAAGGATAAAATGTGACGTCCTTCACATCCTGCAAAGCACATCAAGGTCACTTAACTCATAAGTCACTCACTCACTCATAATACTTGTTTGGAGATCAACTCACTAGTGAAGGCAGAGTTGAGAGGAGCGAGGAGTGTGTACTCTGTCTTTGGACCCATGGCAGCAGCTAAGTCCAATTCAGACAACTGCTCTCTGAAAGTGCTTTGGCTTTCTCCCATCAGCTCCTTCACTTCCTTGGCTGATATGAATCACATAAACATGACATGGTGTTAATTACAAAAACAAATAATGTAGCTATATGATTTTAGTTGTGCTACAGAAGAACTTGGATAATAATTCAACTTGTTTTACCTGAGTCAGGGATGAGCACCTGGTCGATGAGGTGGACGACACCGTTGGTGGTAACAATGTCCTTCTTCAGCACCATCTTGATGCCATTGACTGTCAGACTGCTGCCATCACAGCCTATCTCTATGGTGCTGCCCTCTGCAGTCTCATACACTGACCCTAACATGATTGCTTCTGAACACTGGACACTGGTCAACAAGTGGTAGTTCACCAGGGCTGAGTAGTATGCGAGAGAGAGGTAGACAAACATTTAGACATTGGGATTACACCTACGACTGAGTCCAATTGTCAAGAAAAAACTGGGAAAAGCAAAGCAATACAGATTTAACTACATGAAACATGCTTCCAAAGGCACAAAAATTCAAATGTTTTCAGTGTTGTACTGCAAGCCAAATTACTTCCCTTGTAGAAACATGGCACAAGACTTTTCACTGTGTAGGCTGCAGTAACATGGTTGGTGAGTTTGCCAAGTGTCTGAGAATTTATCTGTTGTTATATTGTGTTCCCAGATGAGGTCACTCACTGATGATACTGCAAACTGGCTTCATGTTAGCAGACTCTCTGTGGTTGGCTGGTCTGTGACTCAGTGAATGAGCAGATAAGCTGCCACTGCAGAGATAAATCTTGTGGACGTGTGTGTGTGTGTGTGTGTGTGTGTGTGTGTGTGTGTGTGAATGTATGTATGTCTACTTCTTTATTTCTGAGAATTTAATGACTAGTTTTAGATACGGTATCATTGCTAAATTTGCAGGACAGGTTTGGATAATAGCTTCATTCGTTTGGTTTTACCTAAATCTATTGATATGAGTTCATTCCAGGTCAAATGTTAAACAAACACAAAATCAAATATATTTGTGTGTGTCTGCACACCAAAATTAAACCACATGACGGTAATGCTACTAAATTATGTCATTATACGTGATTCATGCGTATCACAATGTACCTTTAATCACAGCCTTGTCTTCCATGATACCCTCCATGATGCCTGGGCCCAGTCTGTCAAAGGCTTTATTAGTGGGAGCAAACAGAGTATATTGTCCAGGCTGGTCCAGCTTGTCTATCATACCAGATGCCAATACTGCAGCCTGGTAAACAAAACAGGACAGTGTCTTGCATGCAACATACAGTGATGGATATCTAAACTTTGTGCTAGAGGTTAAGATTAACATTAAGGTTCCGATTTATACTTTCTGAGAGCTCATAGAAAACCTACATAATGTCAAATTATACTAATTACATTTTTGCACACTATCCACTCCGAGCACATTAGTCAGACTAATGTACCGTAATGTTGAGATCTGCTCAGAGCTCTGTGCATGTTACATACATTGAAGGAGGTGAGGTCATTCTCGACATCCAGGACATCCTTGATGGTGTTGGCCACAGGGCTAATGACCCGGTCAACAACATGCACCACCCCGTTTGTGGCCACCTGGTTACCATGGATGATCCTGGCACAGTTAACTGTCACAATCTTCACAGGGATGACATTTGACATTGAGACAAAATAAACACTGGGGTTAAGAGTCTTTTTATAGGCATTATTCAATAATTCTAATATTCATGCAACCCTGTGCATTTTTTATACTGTGCATAAACTGACCCCATTTGAGTAGTGGTTAATGTAGAGCCCATGGTCATTGTACATGGAAGAGACAGTCATGCCGTTCTTCATGTCTTTCGTCAGAAGACGGTTGTTGACCATGTGGAAGTGAAGAGCGTTGTACAGCTCGATGTTCACATTGCTGACCAGTGCGTTCCGTATAGTCTGGATAAATCATAGCATTAGTTAAAGAACAAAGTTAACTGTGTGTGAGTAATTGTCTCCCTATCATTTACTCACTAGGTCCAGTTGATCCCAGGCATCATTGCTAGGTGCAAACATGGTGAAGGAGCCTTTGCCTTCAATTTCCTCTCTCAACTTGGACATGTCAGAGTATTGCTGTGTGGTTGTAGCCTTTACGAGCCCCAGTGTGCCATATATATGGTCAATAGGAGCCGCTAGGAGGGAAATGAAGAATGTTCACACTCAGAAACATACTAGTGTATTGTACCAATGAACAGAAATTTTGAATTGATTCTGTATTAATCCTATATAGAATAGTTGCTACAGAGAATGATATTATTAGTCCAGATGGGGACTGTGGTGTGAGCCACCTACCTGCACCGCATCCGTTTACGTTCTCCAGCTTCATGTATCCAGGACAGCAGTCGTATACAACAATGCTGCCATAAAACAAAAAATAAAAACATAAATAATTATATCCAGGGGTAAAACAGATACATGATTCTGACATACAGTCATGTACATTAATGATTTGCTGTTGTTGTTGCAATGGCAAAAACAAATGAAAAAAAGAGAAAACGAGCAAGATACTATGTAAAAATGTAGAGAGATAGTAGATAAATAGATTTACCAGATCAACTAAACAGAACTGCAGCTGAGAGGACAAAAAACAATATCTAAGGCTGCTATAGGACAGTAACACAAGAGCATGGATAAAAAATGTTGAATACATTTGAGACAATAGAGCAAGCCTGCCCAAAGAGTGGATCTTACTCTTCAACCAAGAAAGCCAGAGCAGAACGACCAACAGTGTAGGACAACATCCAAAAAGCAAGCAAGTCAAAAACAGAAAAACACCATTAAAAGCACACAATACAACTCCTAGTAGACCAATCACAGAGAAAAGCTGGAGTGAGAAAGACTAGCACAAGACACTTGCTTTTTAGTGAACCAACCAACATCATTTCCAATATCTCATGCAACAGCAATAAACCCAAAAAATGGAAAAAGCTCTGCAATAATAAGATATCAATAAAACTATTATGTTCTGTTTTTTTCAAAATTATTGTTGAATGAAATATGTAAAGCAGCTACAGGCTGTCACACTCCATAGTCTCTTTATGGAAACTCACAGCTGCCATTTTCAAAGGAAACCAGAGCTGAACTTTACAGTATATACTGAAATGTACATAGTGTTTGAATGAGTGCATGTGCATGTGAATGACAGAACAGGGAGTGAGAAGTGTGAGTCACAAGTCAGTATTTCATAACATTTATGTTTAATTGGGGAACAAATTATCTAAGTGTTGATTATGGTGAGTCAACATGTCTAATGAGAAACAGCCAATGCTGGAATATGTTCAGTTTTTAACCCGAAGCTCTTCATGCGCTCCAGTTGGAGCGCTAGTGTGTTTGTTAAAGAGGTTTGCTCAGAGATGTTTGTTCAGGGGAGTTTTAAGGTTTCCTGCTTTCCGTTTTGCAATGGAAATACACTGTTTCTCTATGAACTCTGTGCTCACTCTACAGGATTCAAGTCCAAAACAAATATGATGTCAACAATGACGATGTAGTGAGAAGAGCAAATAAAGCCATTGAAAGCCCACGTCAAAAAAAAAAAAAAAAAAAAAAAAAGCAGCATCACTCACTTCCTCACTTCTACTCCCTAAAAATGACTCATGTTTTTTGGCAGACCTTTCAAATCCACTTTAATCAATACGTGCATGTTTATGTAAATATGTGTGATGACCCCTGGATGATGTGGATCTGCTATTTTTATGTACATAGCCGTGTTGTATATAGTTCAGTCATTACATGAAACAAATTATGTGAAATACATAAATATCTGTGCACAGCTGGCTGTCAGGAAGGTATGAAGTCATCGCTCCACTGCCAAGCTCTGACAGGATAATTGATTCACTACAGACCAGAGACAGAACCAGCCAGCACACTGCAACCAGACCTCTGACAGCGACGCTACATGAAGCTTAATATGGCTTCCAGATGAGCAGATGTGCAAACACAGGGCATGAATACAGATGCACACACACACACACACACACACACACACAACTACACATTTGGTGGGGTTGTCTGGCATCAGATACAAAAGTTCAAATTTTTTCCCCTGTTATGTAATCAACAATCAATAGCATTTCTCTTGTCCTCATCAAGTGTTTTTTTCCCTCTGTGCCTGCAGCTTCCTGAATACTGTGCCAACGTTATTTACACATGCGAATGGACTCACAGTAAGTTCTCTGATATTATTATTAACTACAAATAAACCTTATTAATGGCGTCTGATTTGAAGCACTTGGCCTCTGCTCACAGCCTGTCGTGTTCGTCACCCACAGCACGTTGCTTTTTAAAGAGACTACTCTTTCACTTCAAGAGTACTTTGTGGAAAATAAGGCATTAGGAAATCCCCATAGCATAATTTAACTCCAGAGTAGATAATTAGCAGAACACAGCAGAACATCATTTCTTAATGCTGTGAAAGAGATTCAGGACAGGTATTACATCAACTGCTGCACACTCAGAGCTTGTTTACATTTAAACTTCCTACACCAGACTGGGGTGAATAGAGAAATGTTCAAATAGCCATAATTCAAACTAAAACACCCTTTTCTAATCTCTCATCAACGGCATATCCAACTCAGACATAACACACAACTGGGTGGATTTACTCCACTACCGCTGAACAATGTCCTCACTGTGACCAGAGACAGAAAGAGAGAGAGAGAGAAGCCAGATGTTTTTTCTGGCTTTTCTTAGTTTTGAAGTTTTGTCCTTTTTAAATAAACATGATTATTTCAATCATTTTAATTAAGCAACCCCAACATGTTTATTCATGTCACTAATAATCATGATTTAGTTCAAATTTAGTCACTATCCTTACAAAATTCTTGTTGAAGGCTATATGTTCATTTATCATTCGTTAGTCTACATGTGTGTGATGTGAACAGTTTAATGGCAACCCCAGTTACCCCCGTGCTGCCAACCCTCATGGTATCATGATGTTGTCTTGTCTTTACCTGTAATTACTGGGTGGTTTCTTGTAACACTGTATTGGTTTTGTCACTGTACCGAGTTGGGAGAAATCTCTCAATCACTCTTCAATCCATTTTCTCTCTCCTGTCCTCATTATCAGGCTTATCCGAACACAGGAGCAGGTGTTACAGCTGATAAGGGGCACGTGCAATG
Source organism: Pampus argenteus (assembly GCA_036937835.1). NCBI lineage: Eukaryota > Metazoa > Chordata > Actinopteri > Scombriformes > Stromateidae > Pampus > Pampus argenteus. The sequence continues at coordinate 11,159,043 of CM072874.1, forward strand.
CTTTCTAGTCTCCCTCTACACTTCAGTCATTTTCAAGGCAGAACAGCTACAACTGAGCCTTACACACCATCAAAGCATCAGCAGCTATCCCATATACTCAAACCTAATATCTACTCATTCTGCACATCATGCCATTATATGTCCTGCAGAAGTCCAACAAAAATCTAAAACCATACATATGCACTCTTTTTTTCCGACTTTTTAATATCTTTTGAATTACATCTTTCAAGCAGCAAAAACATCCTTTTGTACATTATCACTAAATTCTGAAACAGCCGTCACTCACCACAAACCAGCACTATAAAAATGACTTTAGCAGCAGTTCTTTACAGTTCACTCAAAGGATAATTTGCCTCAAGCTAAAGAATAACAGGAGCCATAACTGCATGACACACTCTTGCATGCACACAGATACAGTAAAAATCAAGTACAAATATGCCAAGAACTGGTGAAATCATTGTGAAATTACATCTGTAATATATATCTGGGTATGTTATACAGAGCTGAACTCTGCCACATAACCAGGTCACAGCAGAAGTGAGTGAAGGGGGAAAATCCACCTACAGAAATTATGTACTGAAACAGACACTTCAGGATTTTGGACGCCTTTGCATGACAAATTACTATCAGAACCTAAGTCTATTTCTACTAAAAATCATCTGAAGTGCACTGCACACTATGTGCATGATGTGTGAAAGCTAGGAGTGGTTTGCACTTTGGGGAAAGCTAATTGGGTTTTGTGCAAATAAAAATAAAATAAAATCTAGTTATTTAATACATTCAGTTAAAGACTTACGTCTTCTTGCCACAGATGGAGCGTTTGTACCAGTTTCTACATGTGCTGAAGTACTTCTTGTTAGTCCCCTGGACCTGCTGTAGAGCACACACATTGGGTCTGAGAGGAGGAGGGGGAGGGGGGGGGGGGGGGGTTGAGAAGCAGGGGGAGGAGGAAGGGCAGGTGGGGCAGGATGTGGAAATGTATGAGGGTGGAGGAGGGGAGGCAGGGAAAGACAGGTAAGTTAAAGAGGGAAAAATGACGAGATGAGGTATGATAAAGGGAGGGGAGAATGCAGACAAAAGAAAAAAATGTCACTGGTGCATGCCAATGCTAAAAAACAGTGTTTCCTAACAATGATTTTTGTCACTATGTTTACAGAACCAATAATATAAACCAATCTCAAAACACTTATTTTTTCCAAAATTTTAAACAGATGTTTTCCCCAAGAAATTAAAGCCATTTCAAAAAGTTTAAAATAAAATAAAATATTCAATTCAATCTCAATTTCAATTTCAATTCCAATTTACAGTAGAAGAGTAAATGAAAGTGAGAGACAATATTGAATTTCCCATTATGGCTTGAATCAATATTTTTTATCAATGGGGATGACCTGTTTCCTTAAATCATGCTTTATGTTTAAAACCATCTTAAAACATAAACGGAACACACAATCTCACACTATTGCTACATATCTGCCAGATTGTCACCAATTATACTATATATATATATATATGTTCTTACATGTGCACATAAATGAGAGTTATCTGCATGTGTCACCCCATCTCTCTATTTCTCCCTCTGTCCCCCCACTTCCCAGACTCCTTACCCCTGGTCCTTGGCCCGAATGCGACTGTGGGTGACTATCTTGTCATAAGCTGAAGAATCCACACTCCCTAGACAGCAGAGTGCCACAAGCACTAAGGTCACCACTAGCACCTGATGCATCCTGGGGAGTTATCAGTCCTCTGTTCTGCAAGAGCACAAACACACTCCTCTTGTCTTTTAAACACGCGCACACACAAACCCGCAACCCCCAACAACAAAATACTCAGGGGTTGTGGGAGCGTGCGTGAGAGAGGCTGCTTTTATACCGACAAGTCTCTCTCTGTAACACACACCCATGCCCACCCACCTCTATTTTACTCCCTCGCTGTCTCCTGCACACAATTCTCTTTCATGATAGTCCTCCTTCCAGCTCTTATTGTCGTCCCTTGCGCTGCAATGACAGCTTATTTTCTATATATATATATATATAAAAGATATATATATAATGTACTGTCCATATAATACAAAGGGTTTTTGAGTTTTTTTAAAGTATTTTCAGAGGGGAAAACACTTGAAAGATAAACAAAAAGAAACATTATACAAAAAGTTAATACAGCACGACTAATTAAATAATATTTCACATTTGGGCTGTCAACAACTCTTAAATGTGTCCCTAGGACAATTTACACCAAAATCTGTGGATTAAATTGAATGAGAGGTTTTTAAAATAAGTCTGTACATCAAACTCAAAGATTTGTGGTAATGAATCTGTGTGGATGAAAGGTTTACACTTTATTTGACAGAAGCCTGATTGTATTTCTATCATCCATCTCCTGGGATACTATTCTCTTACTCATTACTTTTATGAGGTAGATTCAGCATATCCACCATGCTTTCCTCCCCTGAACTCCCATCTCCAGCTCCTCTTTTTCATTCATCCTTACTGCTGTTATGTTCATCAGTTCATGAGTCCAACTCAGATTTTCCCACACAGCTGTGTTCATCTGCCAGCATCGAAGCCAGATCTGATACAGCTTCAAAGGGGGAAAACCCAATATGAAACAGACTCTCCTGAGACATCGTCATGTACGGTCTTGACCTGTACACTTATGTGCTCATGTTGGTCAAGACTCTAAGGATAAATCTTACAGTTTGCTCCACAAATATGACCACAGAAAGCATGTCGTCATGTGGAGATTTATGGCAGTTTTTTCATGTTCAAAATTGTAATTAGTTTCTGATCAGCAGAATAAAGCAGATGTTGTTCTTTGAATAGTTACGTAATTAAAATCACATCTATAAACACATTCTGCATCACAGATTTACGTATTCTTTATGAACTCAAATCCAAATAGGACAGTACTGAGCAGAATGTAGACCTATTCGCTTTGAAAAACAACTTCCTGTCTATGATATTTATCTTAGCAACTAAACAAAAACAAACAAACAAACAAAAAAAAACAGTCCAGCCTGCAATTTAGTAATTTGAACCAATTTTGTTCACTTCCTTGCTCGAGGCTCCTCAAGGATATCCAGAAACACAAAACTGTACATCTATACCCACACAGACTCATGAACAGACACACAACACCTACATGAGAGATTATTACTTTGATCACAGTAAATTAAATTCCTCTCTTCTTTATGTTTTGTTCTGTCAGCTTTCTGTCATCATCTAAAACAAACAAAAAGAGGACATGAAATCCTGCTGAGCCCTGTGTGTCACCATGTTTCTTCCCACTAGAATACACTACACTCTTATTCTGGTGGCAGGTGGTTATTCGGCTTCTAAGCTCATGCAGAGATAGCATAGATGTATTATAAAATCTTACAGTACAAAGGTCTTATTATACATCTACGAGAGATAGTGGCAGAGAAGTAGCAGAGAGCAGTAACTCCATCCTACATCTCCCCCTAGTGGTACATAGTTGTCAGTACAGTAATGTGTGAGGACAAACATGGATATGCATCAAAGTTTTCAGAATATCATAAGCACAAACAACAAAATATTTACTAGTCAACATTTGCATAATAGGTCTGCATTTAAATTCTGCAGTTCATTTCTGCATGTGTGTGTGTGTGTGTACAGCGAGTCTATGTTATACACTTATATATATATATATAAAGTTCAATTGCTTAGTTTAAAATTCTTAAAATTACATATTCTTTTCCCTCATTGCACAATGCAGACTCTCTGAAGATGCAAATATTTTTCATTTCAAAAGCTTCACTACTATATATATATATATATATATATATATATATATATATGCACGCAAGTGCACACTTATATGCACTACATGTTTTTCTGCGTCTGTAATAACCCGTTTCAGTGCAGTTAAAAGATCCTTTACAACCCCAGGAGCATTTCAGCGCAGTCTTTTGATCATACTTAGAGCACAGTTTCATCACCCGTTGAATATTTCATCACTTTTTCACTCACTCGGTCACTTGGTCTGTCATTGAACTTAGAGACCACTGAAAAGCATAAGAAGAAAAGCAGCTAAAACTAACAAATAAACAAACAAAAGAACAAAAAACAGTCCAGTGAAAACAAAAACTATAATGTGGTAGAAACAAGCACAAAATATCACATGAATTACAGAGAGCTCCATTTACAGAAAAGGAGAGCAAAATGGAAATGGGTGGGAAAAATCCAGACTATTTCTAAAACTAAAAATCAGATTCACATGTGAAAACTCATAAAACCACAAAAGATCTAAAACAAACAACGGCAACTATACCTCATTGTAGGGGTTGGTGCTTTGATCACTTGCTCCTCCAGTCCTTGAGCAAAAGTCTCATTGCTCCCAAAGTCTAATGTTACAGTGATTACAGAGTTCACTTTATATTAACAAACACTTAGCTGCTAATCAGGAGTTTTCTGTGGCAGTATAAGCAGTTGCTGAAGCAGTGGAAATGTGCTCAAAGATAAATTAAACATATACAAAGTCCTCTAATTGTGTGGTTTTTACTGTCGAGAAAAAAATGGAAAGGTATTTCAGCTGTTAATGGATGGACGAAGAGTAATCCTCATGAAAGGATTCAGAAATACTGTGTCTGGTCTCTACTAATGCAGTAGGCAGTGTTTCTGGGTTGTACCTCCATTCAGAATATAAATGTAAAGTAAAGGCATGCAATAATGTCTTTTCAATCGTTTAAAGTGTTACAAACATTAACTTTTAACTGTCACTGGAGGGAGGATCTTGCAAAGAGGACAAAAATCCTGATTATTTTTATTTAAAAACAGAAAGTTTCTGAACAGTCAATAAATACATCGTGTCTGACGGTTCAATAAAATGATGCTATGCCTGTGGATAATATCTCAAAATGCAATATTTGAGTCAAAATATGAGCAGAAAAATAATTGTTTTCTGAATACCCCGAAACAGTATCTAACCGCAGGTTTTCTTTCTCTGAAACCATTTATCTTGAAAACTGCATCATCCCTTATTGCAAATGTATGTTGTTTTATTTATTTATTTATTTATTTATTTTTTATTATTTGTAGCCCCAGGACTGGAGGGAACCTTGTGGATACCAGCCTTTTTAATAACAGCTGCATACTCCAAGACAGATTTTGAATAATTTATTTTTCAGACCGTGTGCCAAACAAATATAAATGTGAAGGTCATGTCAACTGTTAACCCATTATACATCTTTACGTATGTGTCATCTTCAGTAGGAACAACATGACGGTTTATTAGTTTATTTCCTAGTTCTGGTCCTGATAAGAATATACATTTACAGACTTATTTTAAACATCCAGACAAAAACACAGCCCGGCATTTCCTGGGGCAACTGGACTAGACTGACCAAATCAAAGTATGTTTTTGGATTTTATTTTTGATCTAAGTTTTATTCTCTATAACATCATTCATTCAAACTAACATGACATCTAAAGGTACCACTTTATTAACAGCAAATGCTTTCAAAATGACATGTTTATTTTCTGCACGATTGATCAAACGTGAATAATATGTAGCTTTAAATGGTTGACAGGTGTTCATATTGTATATCTCCCATTAATTCTTCGACTGCCAGTGGGCCATGCTCTACGGTACCTTACATATTTGTCATGAACTGTCAGTGTTAAATGTACGATGTATGAGAATCACAATCCCACAATTTTGCATAGAAAAACATTGACAGAATTGTTGCTGCATGATCGGAGCTTTGCACATCTTTGAGATACTGTATGCCAGTGTAAAATGTGTAAAGTAAAGTGCAGAAACAGACTTAGTAAGGCAGAGATTCGGGTCTAAAACAAAACACATCTATTGCTCTACTGAGATTAGGATGAAAAGGTTTAGCGGTGGACAGATAAACAGGAAAGGAAAAGAGGTAGAGAGATTGATGAAGAGTATGGTGAATGATGGATAAATCAATAAAAAATGGAAAGGAGGAAATGATCAGTTGTGAAATAATTATTTTCATCGGTAGGGAGGAGATAGAATGAAATCACTTTATCCTAAGATCTAAATGTGTGCGATGCTCACACAGAGCTCCATTCACCTCTGCTGAATCCCTACTGATAATATAACAGCATTAAAAACACTGAAGGCCTCCCTGAGTCTCCATAGATCAAAGCTGATCATTAGTTTAGTGATAACTGGAAAAGTTAAGACTCTTTGCAAAACAAACAATAACACTTTTCTGACACAGCCATCATCACCTGAAGCTTACATTGATTGTCAGTCTCTCTGTCTTCAGTCCAGCATTTACATAGCCTGTAGTCATGTTCGCATATCGTCACAGCTTACGGGTCTTCAGTGGATGACCCAGAAAAACATTCATCTACTACTGAGTCACTGCAGGATGCACTCTCTTTGTCTTCATCATTGGCTTCTTTTTGTCCACTATCCTGCTTGCTTTTTTCATTTGCGGCCTCAATTACTGTAGCGTCTTGCTTCTTTTCCATCTCCTGGAGTCCTCTCTCATCTTCACCTCCTGCCATGTGCTCTTTGTTCTGCTCCTCTCCGTCTGAGCCCACAGATTCTGCTGCTTCCTCCGACAAAGAGTACATCTTTCTAGAAATCTCTCCGGGGCCTGACGTGGTTTCGTTGCTGCCCCAGTGGCGTTTTTGGAACAAGCCAAAGTCAGTGATATCTTTAGGGAAGTTTCTTCTCTGGCTTGCCTTTTCAATGGAGCTCTCATCACAGACCAGGGCCAAGAGTCCATTAGGTAGACCATTGGAGGCCTCTGGTGGCCTGGGCGAGGCTGTAGAGCTGCACTGCTTGAGAATGGATGTGGTAATCTTGAATCGGTTGAGTTTGCTTTTCACCTGACTGCTCGGTGGACAGGGAGAAACCTTGAGCGATGCATTGGGGTAAGCAAGACTGGACTCCACCGAGCTGCTACTGCCCTTTCTTTCCCCCTGTAGAGCAGGCTTTCCTGTCTTTACCATGCCCATCACCTCGTACCGAAAACTGGAGATATCTTGTTTCAGCTCCTGAGAGTGCCAAACAGAAAGTTGTTGTTTGGGGTTTTTACTCAATTTCAAGTCAGTCAATATTAAGTGGACATTTTAATATGGCAGCTTTTTGGGGGAGACGGTTAATTTCTTTGGAAGATTCAAATCACAGATGGCAAACAGCCAATGATATGCCTTAACAAGTCAAGAGTCTACAATACTCAAAGATTTGTCTCATACACTGTTGAATTTTGACAATATTCAAAATAAAATATGTTAAGTGATCTTCATACCTAACCTGGTTTTTGGTCGTTTGGGGAGTCCTTGACTCACCCCCTTTAACTATGTTTTTGGTCTCAACCAACTTCTCAGCGCAATGTCTGTCTCTCTAATAGCTAAACGTTCCACTGTGTTCACCAGCTAGTCACTTTCTGTGTCTGTTTGGTGCAGAGCTGGTAACAGTCACTGGGTTTTTAGGGCTTTTTCAAAAATGACACTTTGAGAAGATAGAAAGTGAACCAAAACATTAGTGAGCCCAAAAACCAAAACAATGAGCTGAAAGAAGCCACTAAATCTACGCTCTGATTGCAGAATCAGCATCATTTTACATACATGTATGATCCATTGTAAATATTGCTGAAATATTAATTATAACAGCTTTAAGTCTTACTATATCACTGTAGGAATCAGGCCTACCTTAAAGTTCTCTTCAGTCAGGCCTTCCTCTGTCTTGGCATCTCTGATCATGGCAGCCACATAACGTTTCACCAAGTTTCTCAGTACTTCCTATATCAGTGGAAAAAAAGTCAGGGCAGTCAATCAGTCAATAAGAATAAGATGACACAAACAAACAAAAGAAAACACATTTAAAGATACATCTCCTATTAAAAAATTCTACAATAACCCCCCGCCAATGTGGACAACATGCCACTGACTGTCCAGCCTAGTGTATGAGACATTGCAAAAGCATTTTATTGATAGACTGACATTGAAAATATAGAAAAACTTACATTAATTTCCTAACCTTAACATACCTCACCTCAACATTAAACTAAGTCTTCATCTTTAAATAAATGATTTACATTAAAGGACTTCCTTTTTGTCCCCATGAGGAGGAGCGACTCCCCACAACATGACTGTATAAACATACTTATGTCCCCACAATGTGGAAATAACTGGACCACACATAAACACACTTGCTTTAAAAGAGAGTACATTTACCTGATACTGATGGTTTATCCTCAGGCTCTCTGCAGCTTTTCTCTACACAGACATTGGACAACAACAAACAAAACATACAATTTCTTCACAGTAAGACCCATTTATGTTATATGTTATGTGTTGCATCACACAAAAAGTAAAATACCCCTGCTCTAAAATGAGATTTCTATCATCTGAAAATGTATTCTACCCTTTAATTTAAAATGGTGAAAAATATCCACGGTGGTGTCTTAAAATCCCTTATTTGTCCATTCAATCTTCTTTCTGTCTGTGTGAAACACATAAAACTTACGCCGAGTGTTCCAATGGTTTCAGGGCGCTTGGAGCTCCTCCTCTTGCACACTTGTCTCTTAATCCAGCACATGAGATACAAGAATGATTTGGGGCTGGGGATGATGTTGAACGGGGCAGGCAGAGTGGCCCCTTCTTCAAAGTAACTCATCCATAACTTTGTCCTGGCAAACTTCCACTCAATGTCTGCATGATCCTGAAATCAAGGTTAGGGCGCATTAGGAAAGCAGAGTTTGTGTTGCATACATACATCATCTGTTGACTTGTAGGTCGCAAGATGTTTGATTTGTACTCACAGCAATGTGCTGGTAGGAGTTATTCATCATGGCTATGAGCATGTTGAGGAGCACCACCAGTGAGATGATGTTGTAGGTGCCGAACATGGTGGCGCCGACAAACTCAGTGAACTGATGATCCGCATCCACGTTGGTCACATACAGGCTGATCAGACCAAAAATAGACCAGAAGAGAGACTGCAGGGTCTCAAATAACCTGCAAGAGGAAGATACATGTTGTAACAAGGTCAGTCAATCAGTTACTCATATAAATATAAATATGTGTTGTCATTGTGTGTTTATATTATTGAAAAAATAAATTCTAATGAAATGAAATTTAGCTAAAACATCATTTTTAGTTTTTGCAACACATTTTGCAACTAGTCACAGCAATATACACGCACAAATCTTTCTTTCTTATCAAAACCACCACACAGCCACACTCCACAGTTAAGATTCATGTGAGCTCACGTTGAGAAAGCGTTATTCTGCTCCACACATCGGATACCCTTGCATTTGCCCTTCTCATCTAAAGCCTTGGTCTCATAGTAAAAGTACAGCTGGTTCAGCCCATTAGCAAAGGCCAGCAGGACCTGGAGAAAGACAGTGTGTGCATAGTGGATGCTGATCCATGTGTGTCTTTGTCAAATTTACAGCATACGTGTTTATATTCCTGATCCGTGTGCAGGTATTTGTGTGCTTACCAGACAGTAGATGAAGAGGAACTTCAGGATGTCTAGAAGCATTCTCCCAAGAGAGATCTGCAGCGGCCCCAGATGAGAGTTGGCTGTGAACAGCGAGATGAGGCGCAGAGAACTGAAAATGTTGGCTATGGCAAACACTGCTTCAGCTACTAGAGTTGGGTGCCACATCTCCCACTGGTTCCTTGGTTTGCTGCCACTGTACTGAACAGGACAAAGGATGGGGAAGAGATAAAATGAGTATACACTCCCCCCTCACCTGTCTATTCTAGCGCCATTCGTAGATTATTGATTACCTTAGTGTAGGCTACTATCTTGAGGGAGATGGTAGCCAGGTATAGAGAGTTCATGACAAAGTCCATTAGGTTCCACCAGTCATGGACATAGTCTTGGAAACCACCATCCCACATTTGTTTGATCTCTGCCCAGATGAATCCTAGAAATACAGAGACTGTCTGATCATGTTCTCAATCAATCAACTATAAAACATGGGCACAGAAAATACCTTCTGATTCGCTGGCAGGTGTTAAAATAGGTGAAAAGAGTTATTTGGGGCATCCACTCAGTGCTAACTTGTACTCACCCAACACCCAGGGCAGGATCATCCACTCCACAGCGGTTGGTGCGGGGCCCTGCCTGTCCTGCTCTGTGGTGACAATGTGCTGCGAGGCGAGGAGCAGCAGGAAGAGAAAGGTCAAGTAGGATGCAGTGTGGCATATGAACTTGATGAAAGGCTTACGGATGAAGAGGCCATAGCGACTCTTAGGGACAATGAGGTAGCAGAGAGCAAACGCGGGGTAGAGGAGGCCGATGAAGACGCAGGTGAAGAACTTCCCTGCCCAGTGGCGCCGTCTCCAGCCAGGGAACTCATCATACCAGCGGGACGCCAACAGCTGCTGGCAGTTTGGCTGCGCTACAAACTTAAAGAAAGGAGAGAGAGAGGGGAGAGATGTACTTTGCATCCGTTTGATCTTAATACACTTATCTAAGATAGAAATCCAGCATGTTAGCACTGCATTTGTTCACTTCCTGAGACGTCTGAATATGATATGATATTCATCTGAAACAGAAATCATTTGATGTCTCTTCCTCACAACCGGATAGAAAACATTTGCAACATAAGGAAACCATCTTTTTTTTTCTTTTTTTTTTGCTTGATGTTTTGTGTTGCTGTGTGATCAATACCTTATGTGAATGGAATTTATCATAAAATATCAATGCATCATAACTGCTGCTGTTCTGTGGCACCGCCTCAGCCAAGTAGACTGAAGCTACATCAACAGCATCTGGTGACAATCTTGAGCTATCTGGGATATATTCATGTCACAAAAAGAATTTAAAAAAAATTATGTTGGGCTAAATGAATCTAACAACATGGGCGCACATGCTAACACACTTATGCAAGCACACAAAATGTTGTGAAATATTACACTGAGCCACAATGTCAGAGTCAAAGTCGACAGGCAACGGTGGGTGCCAATTCACCAACTCTGTCTGTCTTGTTACCATGGGAACCAGAGATCCCTGTCTGCGTGTGAGTTGAAGAAGAATGGCTCATATTTACATACATCAACTATAGTATTAACACACAACTTGAAAGGAAATGCATACAGGGAACTGGCTGAATGAATGAGAGCAATACCCTTTCTTTTTCCAAATGCGAAAGGCTTCTCAGCATGAACCTTATTATAGGTTAAATGTCTAATCTCATTGAGTTGTATTGGGAATGTGAATCAGACCCATGGGTGTAGGCTAAGTCTAGTAATCGAGTGCTTTAGGTCAGAAAATAATACGATAAAAATGTGCCATTGTTTTAAATTCACACGCAGCTATAAATTGATTTGTTCCATCTATTTAAAGAAAGCTTCAGTCATTTTTTATCACAATTGTTTTGTGGAAGGTATTTGGCTTTCTGAGGCACAAGTGTCCACTTCATAAAACATGACATGGCATTAATAATTAATTTGGCACTTCACTTTCACAAGCAGTGAGAGCTTGATATCTTTCACTGCTTGTTAGAGTAATATTCCTAATTAATGACAGTGAACAAGAAGTACTTGAGTTGTCTTAAGTCTTGCCTTAATCAGCATGATATATTAAACACAGACAATGATGATGACGACGTCAATTAAGCTAGTTAATGTTATAATTAGGAAATATGTCTATACTCATTTATTTGTCATAGCATTTGGGCTATGATAATATAATAACTTTCTATATCCAAATCAGTTACTTTAAAAAGTAAAAAAAGTTTTTATTAGCTTATTTTATTCATACAATTTTAATTTTACAGAGTGAAAATTTAAAGAATGAATTTTAATCAGTTTCAAACTCTTTATTATTGGAAATATATTGGCTTCAATTGTGGAAGAAAATGAGGCTAAAACACTTTTGAATCCCCACTTACAGTCTCCTTGACTGTAACGTCTATTTACATTTAACTACTTTTCTACAAAGTTCTTTTTCCTGTGTGAAAATGTGTCAAACACCTGTGCTGATGGCTCGTTCACACAAACACAACTCCAGCACAGAATCCCTCCTGCTCTCAGTTCCTCTCAGTCAAATGTCCAAAAATGTTCATCACTGTGTGAGCGGACAAGTTAAGTTGCATAACTTTCAGAGTGGATGTGAAAACCATAGATTTCAAGAGTATAAATTGATTAATTCAAATATTCTTCAGAGGAATAATCAAGTTATTTCCATATAGCACTCACTATAAAACATAAAAAGCCATTCATTATGTTTAGTTTGTGTGGCCAAAATCTGCCAAGATTATCTGCATTATCTGTTTATCTTTGCTTACTGTTGTGAACATCCTTCTAGCAACACTGCAAGACATCTAACCGATCATCTAACAGTTTACTTCATCCTGAAATTGGGTAATAGTGTAAGATTGTTGTTGTATGAAAACTAATTTGAAGACTGACTTGTGAAAACATATATTTGTTGCAGTGGATTGCTGAAATAACTAATAACTAGTGCTAATTGTCCATGACTATATAACATTTTTATTACTATTATTGTTTAATGGAGACATTAAAAAAATGAAATTTTCAATTGCAGTTTCTATGAGATATCACAAGGGGGCAACATAAAACTACAGCATTTAAAATTGATAGGTTTCTCTTAGCTCTGAGAATTTCAAACATTAAAGAGGTAGTCTGTTTTCACTTACACTTTGAATCTACTCACCTACATTACTGCAAACATACTGATATAAAATCCACTGTGAAACCCTCTGGGTGCTAGAGGGGATAATGTGTATGTGTTGCCGATCATATTTATCTGATTTGGCCTCCCACAGCATCAAAGTGCAGACTTGTCTGTTAGCTCAGATCTTTAGACAGTAGGCCTGTGGAGATTTCTCTTCAGACCGTTATAAGTTGCATTTCTAAACCCAGCGGTCGCAAAGCCATAAAACACACACAGATTGGAGAGTTAAGGGAAAAACTGTTTGTCAGTGTTCAGTTGGGTCAAAAACATGCTCCTCATGATGCACTGCAACACTCATCAACAGCTAGCTCACTATAAAAAAATAAAAAATAAAAAAAATATCACACATTCAGTCTGGGTGTCAAGCCAATTATAGAAGCTTGAGTGTTTGTTTCCAAAAGAAATGAGTGGTGATTAAACCACAGATAAGATACCCTAACCATTATAACCACTCTCTGCAGAAGCATTAAAATGAGACTTTCACATCCAACTAAGTGTCCACTTAATGCTTCGTTGCCCTGATGCTTCACAGGGAGCAAAACCGTGTCTAGCTTAAAGATCGCATGTCACAAGCACAAAGCAATCTCTATGGATACCTCTGTATGTGTCTGTATGTGTGTGTGTGTGTGTCCATCACACACACACTGCTCAACATTTCCCACCGCAGATTCTTATTAGAGTAGCATTTCTATGTAATGATTTCATTTATTTAATTTCACACAGCTCCTTTCAGAAGACTATTGTGCCTCTCCTCATGCTACAAAGCTACAACCAGCAGATACGTCACTTCATTACCACACACTCTGCACACAAACAATACTGTATATCAATCCTATAGAAATGAGTGAAGTTTGAAACAAGAAATAATAGGTAAAATAATATAAAATAAAAAATATATAATATAATATATAAAAAATGAGATGATCTTTGCAGTATATAAGTTCACAATAATCAATCACTCTTTCACACCTTCTCACAACAAACACACACCACCCCTCCACCGCCAGCACAACAGAATAAGCATTTCCAGCAGAATAACTGAATGACTGCTAACAAGACTAAGTGGCTGGGACATTTATCATTTGAAAAGGGCAGCTGGGTGGATTGTTACGCACATTATGAGACACTGTCCTCCATCAAAGTCCAAGTGTGATCGAAGGGTGTTACAGATAGGATGCAGGAAAAGGGCACATTGAGACAACCTCTGGATAATTAAAACACTCCTGTGGAGAAGAGGTGAGTGGTGGGACAGTTACGGTAGAGGTTGTTTACAGTGTGTGTGCAGTGAAATATTTACTGCCATCAACAGAGTGGTTGTGTAAGATGACTGGAAATGCCCATCATTGTGTCCAACTGTTCGCTTTCCTTTTGTGACTCAACATACTCATTTGCCAATCTGTGTCTCTTGATGTGCTCTGACAGCCAGGCAAAAGACAGCTGAATGAATTATAAATTGCTCCTGGAAGTAATGTGTCTGCTTCCTCGTCATTTTCTGTTTCACCTTTATATTCAGTGGACAAATTCTGCAGTGTAATACCCACTTAACCTTTTTGCCCAAAGAAGCTTTCAGCCTACATATCTTAGCAACTTTATAAAAAGCCAGACTTCCTTACAGCCATAAATAAGTAATGAGTCATCAGTCACAATGGGTTCAACATCTACATTTGAATGGGAAATGCCACAAACATTAGAGACACATCTCCATTAACCATACTAGACAGGCAAAGTCTATATATATATCCAGTGTATGTAGAAACTAGAAATTAATATGCACCTTTCAAATGAGCTTTTTTTTTTTTGCATTTAATTAGTGGACAGTAAAAGGAAGTGTTGCTGTGGAGTTATCAGGTTTGAGCCATTCCCCCTCACAATTATTTATATGTTTAAAATGCAATTCATGTCCTGCAAAGCTGCTGGATTAAACAGTCCCATTTACTCTCTAGGTAATCTCTAATAACACATATCTGCATACAACTTGCACAATCTGTAGGCAAGGGACCAGATTTTGGTGTGGGAAGCGATCTGTTTCTGGTTTCTGTTTGTAGTCTGAGTAGAATTGATCATGGGGAGCAGCAATGTCTACAGGAACACACTTTGGTTGCATGCAGGCAAACAGTCTGTGAGTGAAGCAAAAGAGGCAGAAGGTTTTGGCTGAAATGTCATCTGGGCACCTACAAAAAGTGACTTGTGTAAAGGAGCTGGCGATTCTCTTGGGGGCCATCTCTAATTGCTAATCAAACTGTAAAAAATGGCCACACTGGAATGGCCCCGAACCATTGGCTGTCAGACGATAGCCGATGGCTTCCAAGATTGCTCTCTAGGAAACTGAAACTGGACTGTGAAAGTAATTAATGCTTAATTACCACCTACTTTTCCATTGCATTAAGAACAGGTATACGGTACATGGAACCTTTGGGAAACAGTGATGACACTTTACAGATCATACAACTAACCAATTAATTGAGAAAACCATTAACACACTGTAATCAGTCTGTGATCATAGGCTGAATACCTCATACTTTTTGGCTTATGAACGATCAATATTAACATTATGCTTACCTCTTTTTGGTGGTACTTGATAGCTAGTTTGAGTCGTGCCAGGTCATTGTTGCCCTCTTCCTCTAATAAACTGATGTCATCTCTGTAGTTGAGGATCATCTCCAGCTCTCTGGAACTCCTTGTCTGGTCCAGGAGGTCCTTGGCAAACTGTTTGCACTGCTGAGACAGCTCCTCATACTCTGATTTGAACTCATTCTCCACCTGAAACAGAGAAGTGGAGTGTATACAGACTACAGATAGCGCACCTAAACCACAGAAACCAATGCAGTGTTATCTAAAAGCATCTTTTAGTAATTGTTTCTATTTCAATTTAATAAAGGCATCTGAAATATTGTCATTTTTTTATTAATTATATAGTAAAAATGTATTGTGAAACAAGGAATCTCAGGTTTTAGAAATTTAAGACAGTAATACCATGAACTAGAGTAGGCCAGGGTCCAGTTTTTCTAATTACATCTGTATATTTTCAGAGCTTGCCTATGCAGATTTTGTATTACGAAATGACATTTACCAAGAGCAATTTATATTCATACTTTTAACCTGCCTAATAAATTGACAGGCCATTGAATGTCACATAATTGTATAATGAAAGCTCACATAGGGCACAGAATTTAATTGATGCAACTTACAGCTAATATTTCAGTTCTTTAAAATCAAATCATTCCAAATGATGTTTCTGTTCCACTGTCGTCCTCACCTTGCTGAGCTCCTGCAGCTCCCAGCTGAGCCTGAATGCAGTGAGGAAGGGGTCCTCGCTGGAGAGCGCAATCAATGAGGGACTTGACAGCGCTTTGTAGATGTTGAGGCGTGAGCGCGAGTGCCGCAGGCTGTCCACGTCTGAACTAGACACACACTCCACACAGTTACAGCGCACCTGCAACATCAAACATACCATGGACACATTTTAATGAGGCTCATGCACGTTTATAATAGATCATGATCCAATCTAGCGATGCAGGCACTGTGTCCATTATGCAAGTAAATAGTGATTCATGCTTGGGTAATACTCAAACCCAAGAGTTTTGACCAGAAATTATCAGCATATTTAAACCTTTTATAGGAAATTTGGATTCGCAGATTTCATTAAAAAAAACAAAAAAACATTTTGATGTTTCTGAACATAATGTAAAAAAAACTTGAAAGGAAGCCCAATGGCATCAGAAAACATCAATTTTGTCTTTTATATAAATAATTAATAATATAAGATAAATACAATCTTATATCAAACACTTTATAGTATGTATGTATGTATGTATGTATGTATGTATACCATACTTTACCCAGTATGTTATCACCATATTCACTGATTCTATTGATTGACTAAAAACATGTAGGGGTCAGACCTTTTAGGGTCATAAGACCGTTTCAAAACCCCTCTGGATGATGTAAAAACTACACTGTAATAAAGCTACAAACACCACTTGTTGATACAAGATTTTTTAGCTGGTGCCAACAGCGACATACAAATACAATTGACACCACAAATCAGCTCAGCCCACCTCATGTGGCTGTGGCATAGAAACACCTTTCTGCACCAGCAGCTTGATAATTTCGTAGTTGTTGGTGTGTGCAGCAAGGATGATGGGAGTGATGTCAGGGGTGAAGTCAGAGAACTGCTTGTCCAATAAGATAGGAGGAACCTTTTAGGAAAGACAAGAGAAGAAAAGCTTTAATCACACATATACCGAATGAGGCTCTAGAAGCAGGACATTTGGCCTTGTCCCCCTCTGTCAGGTTTAACTGACATGCTCAGAGCACAGTAGAAGTAAATGGTTTGATTTAGTGCAGTTGAAAGGTCTTAATGGATGAATGGATGGATGGATGAATGAAAATGGTATAATCAAGATCAAGAAAACAGTTGTTGAGCCTTCTGGCAGGTTTCATTGCACCTGCCAGAAAGCCCAACAACTGTTCAAATACCAGTTCAAAATTTTTCAAAAAATAAGTCACACACAAAATTCCAATTATTATCAAGACTGTTGTAAAAGCTACAGGCCACAGTGTAGTAAAGGCATCAGTATTTCACATGTTTCATAATTACTGTGCTCGGAATGATTTCTCGTCATTCCACATATCCCACTTATAATCCACTCCAGCTAAGCCATTTTAATATTCCCACGTCAGTCAGTAGGAATACATGGCTGCAGGCTGCAGAGGAATAAGATGGCCCTATTCACTTATTTTAATTGAAGGCCTATTATCTGATTCTGTGGTGGTGTGGGGGGGGGGGAAGATAGTCAGAGAGTGGTTGGAGGATAAACATGCGATAGGTAAGGGCCCATTTAGCAGCTTGACACAGAAGGAGGACAGATGGGGATAAGGGGATCTAGTTCTAGTAAAAGAAAGACTAATGTTGAAGATATGAGAGACTAGTAGCTTGAAGGAACAGGCCCTCTCTACTGTATATGGTCATATACTAAACTCACACACATATTAAAAAAAAAACCCTAAATGCTCGATATCAAAATTGACTATTATGTCAACGGACATTCATAAATCTCAACATCTTAACATACAAAAAACAACCCCTCAGATTTTTTAGAGGTTGTGTTCTCATCTGGTGAAAAAAGTGAAAAAATCTGTAAGCAGCATGAGGCTTTCCACATGAGAAGACACAAGTGACAGTAAAACACAGTGACAGGCCGCCAAGTGATGGGACGAGGGACACATGAGAAACACTTAATGTGACTTCCACAGTAGCTGGGTTTGCACCACAGTTTCCTGTGCATCTGTCTTTGTTTCTTATGACACAGGATATATTCCTACCAATACATGTGTGTAATAACAATAAGGAGCTGAAATAAAACCACACTAGAGGGTTCTGATATTTACTGTAGTGAAGCTAAAGACTTATTATCTTGGGGATTGGTTCATTTATCCAAAAAGTGTTTTGTCATCCATATTGCAAGCAAAAGTCATTTTTTAAATCTTATTTACCTTTGTAGTTTACTCTCAACCCCATATATATAGAGCTATGTCTGAAAGTCCTCATATTTCACAGAGGAGGGTGATCTAATAAGATATATTCTCTGTTCTACATGTGGGAGGAGGAGGGACACCAAATAATCTACATCACACATCCTTGTCCTGTACCTAGGCACAGAGCAGGAGGAATCAGGCTGGTAGATGTGAAGTTATGACAATAGTGGAGAAAAGAAAACAAAATTATGGCCCACTCATCCACGTAATGCATATTTGCTGCTCACATTATTATGAGGCATTTTCAATCCGCATATTGATTGAAAATGCAACATTAGCATACGCTGGGTGTGAGACTTCACAGTGTGCTTTTGGTTTCACTGTGTTCTTTTTTTAAGCCTCCACAATGATTTTCACCTTTCATTCTACACACCCACGTACATTGTTTAGACGATGTTGGTAAAAAATGGAACAATGAGCAGTTTTATGTTTGAATGACATTGTTGTAAATAACTTAGTCTTTGCTTATGTGTACATCATGCGGTAATATGTAGGTCTGAAGGAGAGGGATTCCCTGACATAAGTATATTTATGTACACATGGTACGGTATGCAGGTTTCACAGTAACCCAGAACACAAGGAGCAAAATGGACTATGAAAAGACTGAAAAAAAAAAAAAGAAGACACCTAAAGGCGTTTTTAATTGAGAAACAGTGAGCGACATTGTTTGTGCCTCCACACAAATCTACACTCTGAGGATAATACATGAAGCTATTTAAAAAGCTGATATCCAATGTGCTCCTCTGGGGAAACAAATAAGCTACAACTTTTGCAGGATCATTTGAAACACATCATCCTGACAGCCAGCAAAATAGAAATACACACAAATCCAGAAAAGCAATGAAAATGAATATCCTTATTAATAAATCGAAGAAGAGAAGACACAGGCGACAGAAAGGATGACATTTTCCCTGACAGCCTTTTAATATAATCAATGAGCTTCTCTTGGGGAGATTTGGTAGCACCAGAATTATCTATTTTCTAAATCAACTAATGTGATGGAAATGAGTAGTAAGGCATTAAGATAAAGAGGAAATGTGGCTGATAAATTTCACAGATGAGGGGTTTGGACTGGAAATTGCTGGCCTCTGTATCTCAGGCCTCCCTAAAATAAACAAACAAGCTTGAGCAATCGCTTCATCTTATGCTTCATATCTACGATGCTTGTGCTCTATTTTGTTGCCTAATACATTTGTCTTTTTTGTTTTATTTTACTATTTCACTGTATTCTATCGGAGCATGATAGTGATAGTGAGTGATTAGAGAAAAGTGAAAGCTTGTGAAATATATATATATTAAATGGAGAGCAAAAGGGCGCAAATCTGAAAATTAATTAGACGGTATTTGATCTTGATTATAGTAATTAATGCACTAAACAGACCGTTCTCGTTAACTAGAAGGAGGGATTGTTCATAAAAAGTAGCTCTGTGTTCGCAAACCAATAAGCTTCCTCACAACATTTAACTTTTGCTTTTGTTGTTGCGAACAATAGTGGAGCATTATTCTGGATGGCATATAGCAGATAGCTGCAGGCAACTGCATGTAGCTTACAAGTTACACAATGAGTACATGTATTTTACTGGCTGAGGTTTCACTCTGTCTAGATCTGAAATTCCTCTTGGGATTTGGCACATGAGCCACTGTGCCTATGGCTGCTGCAGATCCTGTTGTTTGGATTTAAGATGGCATCACTGTGGAAGTCACTGATCCGTTTTCTAGGGTTTGTTATGTTTGTTATGGGAGCTTTTGATGTTGCATATTTGCAATACATTTGTACAGCTTCATATATGTGCTGGATGAAAGTGCCTTTTACAAACAAAACTGACACAGGTCCCTATAAAATGCAATATATTGCTACAAATCATTTAAAAAAAAAAACCTAATAAGAAATAATTGATGCTGAAGTTTTTCCAAAGTACTGAAATGCATGTTAACACAAAACAGTTTCAGGAAAAAAAAGGTTCAAACTTATAATAAAAGGAACAGACTTCTTTTGGAGTGAAGGTAAACATCAATAACTCTCTGTCTTTCTCCCCCCAGCCTTGTCAGCCGCTTCCTTTCTGTGCACTGACACAAATAAAGTGTTCTTAATTTAAAGCCCCTTCCATTTCCCTCAGCCTCCTCCTCACCTGCATGCCACCGCTCGGCTTCTTGTGATTAAGCAGCAGCTCCACAGCCCCCACCACTTCCTTACGGATTGCATGCAGCAGGGCATCGCCGATGTAGACGTTGAAGCTCAGCAGGAGCTCAATGATTTCCAGGTTCTCGTTCTCAATGGCAATCAGCAGAGCTGTGCGGCCGAGAGGGTCTATGCAGTTGATGTTGATCTTGAAGTAGATCTCTGCCTCCTGACAAAATTAGTAGGAAAATGTATTTTTACAGTCAAAGTCTTGTTTTGCATTGATGTTTTGTTTGCAGGACTGATGAGCATAACTTTCTGGTAACCCATCAATATTATCTTTATTGTTAATGGGGCTTTTTAGATAGAGATTTGCTCTCTAGAAATGTTTTGATGTCTATAAAAGAAAAAAAAGGAAGGGACCACTTGCAGGATTACTGTTGTCATCTAATTCAAAGCTCATCATGCAAATTCAAATGGCTATCACATAGTGTCATCTGTCATTTGCAGATGACACTGTGATGCAATGCACCTAAAGAATATGACTAACCATGTCAAATTAGATCACACCTTTAATATCCATCCATCATTTAGAGATTTAGTAGCTGTATTCATCCATCCATTCACTCAAGACACACACACACACACACACACACACACACACACACACACCTCAAGAGCCTGTTTGACACTAGCATAGTCCCCCTTCTCCACAGCTCCAAGGTAGGCCTTCTCCAGGGGTGACAGCTCCGACTCGGCCCGTACAATTCTCAACGGGATACGGTCCCGGTATGAGGAGCTGTCAGTCCGCCGGTAGTACAGCTGTGACATCTCCCTGGGCTTCAGCTTACCAGCACCCTGCTAACACTGCTACTGCTGCTGCCAGGCTGGAGGAGTTTACACTAGAAAGGACAGGAGCAAAGGTGGCAGAATACATGTGTTGTTGTTGTTGTTGTTGTTGTTATGAGAAAGATGAGAAAGTAAAGGGGGAAAGACAGAGGTTGATATGGAAGGAGACGAATATGAAGCAGAAAGTTTATCCCTCACTATTTATAACATCACCTATGACTTATAACATCACCTATGACTTATAACATCACCTATGACTTATAACATCACCTATGACTTATAACATCACCTATGACTTATGTAATACCTGCAAGCACAGTGAAAAAAGTCTGTAGTGAGTTGACTCATATTTAAAAGGAAACTTTAAACATGAGTCAACAAAAACTTCAGTTGAATGCAGATACGAATTGAATGCATTAATAATAGTGAGAGATATTGTTTAGTAACTTTAAGTAACTTTGGTGCCTTTCAAGGTTAAAATCACTTATGAGTAGAAGATGAGTGGTGTTAATGAACTACTACTGTGACATGTTCATCTTAAAAATGAGCTAACCCTTTAATTGGACATTTAAAGGAGCAACCATGAATCAGTAACAGTGAAGTTGACTATCACCACTTAACGGATGCACAAAAAAAGTTCATATGAAAACACGAGATGAGCTATTTACACGCCTTTTATTCGAGCAGCAAGCGCTTAAGGCCTCTCTCTCTCTCTCTCTTTATTATCACTGTCTCAGGACGATTCATTACTGCTCTGTGCCTGTATTTAATAAATAATGAGTGAATTAACAGGCAGTAGCTCAATTAGTTTATGTGAGCAGAAGAAGGAAGACAGCTATTTCTTTTACAAATAAAACTATATGAACTATTGTTCCAAACCTCTGTATTTGAGTTATTGTTGAGATATTAGTATTTCTTTCTAAGTGTGAGCATTATTTGAGGCAGTTAGTAAGCAATAATGTGATTGTTCAGGTTTGAACTAACAACCCTAATGTTCCCACGGCCTGATTCACTGCCGGCTGGTGTTTCTCAGCAATATGTTCTTCATTATTTTCTTTCACCTGTCATTGCCTCTTACTGCCAAAGGTGCCACTTTACCGCTGTAGAAATGTTTCATATACCCTCTAAATAACTTCATAAAAAGAAAGATTTGCTCCATTGAGATTTTTTTTTTTGCCCCTCTGGAAAACCCTTGCTTGCTGGCAGATTTTCACACTTCATTTGAAAGCCTAGGCCTTTAGTTTGATATTGCTACGGCTTTATGTGGAACAATTTCCCTTTGAATCAAAAAATACCCCTGAACTACCCACATGAGAACCCTGGAG
Organism: Pampus argenteus; assembly: GCA_036937835.1. Lineage (NCBI taxonomy): Eukaryota > Metazoa > Chordata > Actinopteri > Scombriformes > Stromateidae > Pampus > Pampus argenteus. Next base: position 11,181,531 of record CM072874.1, read on the forward strand.
TTACCCCCAATGAATTACTTTAATCTTGAGAAGGCAGAGTATCAGTAAATCTGAGGAAATGAGGAAACGTGTGCACTACAGTAAGGCACACTCAGTAAAATGGTTAAGATCAATGCAGAAGTCGATTTTACTGATTAAAAGATATATATAATTTTTTACACAATTCAATTGTTTATTTCACTTGCATGCGAGTCTTTGTTGTGATTTTAGCTGTTATTGTTCCAGTGAGGAATATTAAGGTCAAAAGAAGCAGATGTCTTAAATATCAGGCAACGTGACATATGTCTGTGATGTATCCTCAGCTAGGTATATATGTGTGCTCTAGTCTGTGCTTATGAAGCTGTTGTAAAGCTGTGTCATTCAAATTTGACCTTTTTCCAATAAGCACATGTACTGGGTTGAAATTGTGAACTTGAAGCAGACACAAAATACAGCCGCTATTCTGTAAAGTAAGCAATAATAGCAATACAAAATGGTCTGTGGATATCTATATATGCCCAGCCTTCTGTACAGAGGGCTCCTTCCTTTCCTCTGGTAATCACAGTTTCCAAGAATCAATGGTTTAGATACAGAAAAACTGATCAGTTGTGTTACACAGCAAGTGCAGCACAATCACACCACAAGTGTGGTGGTCGGGGAATATGTGAAGAAAACCCTGCCTTAATGCTTACAATTAGTAAGAGTAAAACAACTCACCAATAAAAGATAATAAACATGTGACTGTGCCATTTGTATTAAGTGTCACCTGCACGTGTTAAAAAGGTGAGACTTTTGTCATTTTTATTTATGTATTTGTGTTTGACAATTGTTCCAGAGAAGCACAGGAGTAAACATGAAAATGGCTGTGAAGATAACAGACCCTGCTTGGGTCCTTTCTTCAGTTACTAACAGAGGGACCCTGAATGCGCCACTTACTTCCCTCTACCATGAAAAGCCTTGTTAAACAAAAGATGGACATTTTAGGTACAGTGGTGCAAATAACTAACCTTTGGGATGTTGGACATTTGAAGTTCACTGAAGGAGACTGTTCTTCCTTTGGAAAATATCCCGTCTCCAGGATGAGGACAGAGGACAGATGTTTAAATCTTTAAAAAAAGAAAAGAAAAAAAAGATAACCTTCAACTTATTTAATAAAACGTCCCCAAACGTTAAGAAAAAAACTGCAGTATGGCTCTGCAAGAAAAGACCCTGCTTGTCAATGTGTTGGTGTCTTATGCCAGTCCGTCTTTCTCTTGGTTTTTTAATCTAGTCTGCATTCTTCCCTCTCATTTTGGAGACTTGACAATACTCCAACTGTACATCCAGATTCGGTCAGTTTTGATCACGACTTCCATTCGGTCATATTTAACGGTGGCTGGGTGAGGAGGGGGGTGTTGGGGGACGCAGACAGGCGCACACACCGCATTCAGCTCACCGCGCAAGAAATCCTGGAGACGAATCAAGCATCAACGAAGTTTCCTCGCGTCCAGTTTTTCCTCTCAGTGTTGCAGTGTGTATTTTTTTATTTATTTCAACGATCTTCTTGCCCAGTCGACTTATCTATCCACCTGTTGTGGGGTGATTGATGAAAAAAGCAGCGTCTCCAGTAATAAAGGCAGAGCAGCCAGATGCCTGGCGAGCGGTCTGCGGACTGATCGTGCGCACTTGGAGACGCATTGAGCGCAGTGGCACCTCAAGAGAGAAACGATCATCTAAATAAGAAACTCAGCCGCATGATCACATTCCTCCTCAAACCAATGAAACCACTTAACGTGCTCGCATGACGGCAAGCTTCACGAGCTTTACTTGTATCACAGTTTTTTATGTATCCAAGCACCGATATCATTAAAACAGTCACGGTGTTCTGTTGTAGGATCGTGAACGACACCTGAGCCGTCTGATTTGCATTGGAAACGAGTGATTTCTACAATGACCATCCATGTTCATTTCAATTTCAAAGGACATGTTAAAAAAACGGATAATTAGACACAATTCTGCACGCATGATGGAATGATGTCAAGAAATATTAGCAACTCCTATCAAATCAGGCCATTTTACTTGTATTTGATGGTAAAAACATAAGGACAGAAGATGTTCAGATCAATGTTTCACATCTTCAATCTACTGGTTTTAATTTTCTGCACTGCTTCAACAACACCAAAATCTGGCAAGATAAATGGCTACATGTGGCTACTTTAAGTTGACATTACTCTAAAATAAACTGCAGGACATTCATGTGAAGCCTCCTATACATTCTGACTTCTCTATCAGATATACTGTACACGATTGCCGTCAAGTTATATACAGTATATATTTCATAGTTTACCCACTAATTTCTTCCAACATCTTATCAGCTCACTGTTCATACTTTTGATCAAACACAAACTTGTATGTCCCTCTCTCCATAGATTTTTATAATCATGTGTAATGCTTTTGAACGCCCTCTGACATGTTTATAGAGTCTCCAGGCTGCAACACTCATTCATCATCTGTCTCTCTGTGTGTGTATGTGTGTGAGTTTATGTTGGAAGAAAACTAAAACTGAAAGTCCAGTCACAGTATCAGCAAATGTTTTGGTTATGAACCTTTGATTAATCATTGGTTGCCTCTGTCAAGATGCGATGCAGATACTGGGAAATGTGTTTCATGGATTTTCACTACTTATCAATGCTTGTTCTGCAAAAGCACATAATCAAGAGAATCAGTTTAAGTGTTATTCACTTTAACATAACAAGTGTGACTGACTGTGTTGCCAGCTTATACAGTAACTAAAGCATACTGTCTATTTTACAGAATCTCTCATTCTGTCTTTGCACTGTTGGCTTGAGGCATTTCTTTAAAAACAACGTGTGGTTTCATGTTTATGGTACTTTTCATGTTATTTGAAGCACAGTATAGAGTCAAATTAAACGGCAGCACCCGCGGGATGACAAGATTTCCCTGATGATGTCCTCCCACATGGAGACTTCTCTTAAGTATAGCAACTCTTTGAGTCTCTCAAGTGTGTCGTTTTTCAAATCTGGTTCATTCAGAATTATTATTGCCATGTATATTTTATAATAAAGAAACACTTCCCTTTTAAACTCTACAATGCAAGATCACCCATCATTTAAAAGATCAATGACCGTATCGGTTAATCAAATCAAAGTGATTTAGGAACACACAGAGACATTTAAAGGAGCAAGTGTGATTGATCGTGGCAAGAAGGCAAATTTAATTACATATTGAGGCGGCATAGTAGTGATGCCTCGAGCCATTCTGAATGAATCAAAGACATTAGAAATCAATATTCAACTAAGGTATAAGCAACAGTATCAATAACTCTCTGTGTATGCTTACAAGCAAGTTCTCAAACAAAGGCTCAAATCGATTCAGTAGTAAGTAGAGCACATTAAAATCATTTACACCACGGACAAGTTTGGGTAACAAGTCCGAAATCAGAAAATATTACTTATTCTAAAAATAGTCCTGCAGCTAATTCTTCTCCCATAAAAGGGCCTTTAAAAGAGGATTTATTGTAATGGGCATTTAAACAGCATCTTCGATACGGTAGACGATTCCACTTGTCTTAGAGTCATTTATTCACAAGGTGCCTCATGACAACATGAATTTTTCGTTGTAATGAAGATAGCATTTCTTGCACTGGTTGATAGATTCTGCCTCGAGGAGGAGCACAGTGTGACGTCTGCAGCAGTAGGATTTAGATGCAGTAGGATTTTTTTTTTTTTTACTAAACAGTTTAACAGCTTACTGCAGAGTGGGCATAAAGACAGCATTATTGCTGTGCTTGTTGATAAGACTTTATTTCACAAACTATCCCACTGCTGCTGCACATTTAAGTTGTTGCTTCAGTTTTTTTTCAGTGCTTCTTTGTAGCACAGTAACTTTTCACACACACACAAAAAAAAAAAATATTTTTTTTTTTTTGCTGACGTCCATTTCTAAACTACTACTTAAAACTTATAAGAGGTTTAACAGATGGTGCTGTTCAAGGTAAAAGAACACTGAAGAGACTCTGCAGCAGGCTGTTTATGCAGCTACAAAGCAAACAGACACCCTCTCTGTCTGTGAAATGTAACATGCCCACTATTCCAACATGAACATCCAGTTGGCAGTAACCCGCTGTCTGTCTGTCCCCCGTCTTCCCCCTTTTGTTCTGTTCCTATCTCTCCCTCGCACACTCAATTCCCCTCCTCTCCCATACAGCTGCGGGTTAAACTCACTTTTGTTCAAAGCTTGAAAATAGTTGGACTGCTCTCTGTTACAGAGTTATGTGTGTGTGTGTGTGTTTGTATGCATCTGTTCCCTGAAATCTAAACTTGTGTTCTAACCCAAAAGTTTCTCTTTTATCTCCATGAAAACATGCAGCGCTGTCCTCAACCTGTCCAAAGCTTTTGAGAATAATCACCCTTTCATGAACTTATACCATGCCATGTATCAAATCATGATTATATAACCCCTCTCCTCCTCTAGGTGCATCTGCAGAAAGTGTGCTATATTTTTGAGTCTGTGGTTCGTAGGGTACCCTGTGGTTAGTGTGGCCATCTCAGATGTTTAAATCCCCATTTCTCTCATGCTCAGAGAGGCTACTGGCTAATTAAAATTGATCTGTCTTTGTCTTCGCTGGAGACACACAGAGGCTGAGACTGCCATCCGGCTACCTGACACACAGTTTCAGATTTGTTACAGTAAGCAAAAATGAGCAAAAAGAAGAGAGAGAAGAGCATTATCTCAGCAATACACAATGAAGGTCAGTGAGTTTTACAAGTACTTTTTCATAATGTAGAGTCATAGCTGAATACCGACACTATATTATTCCCTTCTAAAAAAAAAAAAAAAAAAAAAAGGATTATATTCACTGGCAATTTTCTCTAATCCAGTAAGTGTGGCATCCTTATACTGCACAGAAGCTGCAGGGAGTAAGTCAGGGTTTGTGGAGGGGTTTACAAAGCTCATGACTTTGACAAATGTCCTGTGTGTCCCAGGCGTCTTTCACTTTATAGGCTACAAAAACACTGCAAAAACACTGTCTGTTCTCATGCTTTGAGTGACTTTTTCCAATATTATACCGTCAGCTTTCTCCAACATTTACTAAGGACTCTGAGTTACCGGAACATTACCATACCAAACATCAATCATGGTTAATTTGCCAGAGGTGAATATTGACATTTTGAAGATATGTTCAATATAAATGCTTTTGTTGTTATGTTGATAACAACCATAATCTGGGCAGTATTATTGTATTTTTCCTTACAAAACATGCAATATTTAGTAACGCTGTAAATTAGCTGTATATGAACATAATCTTTAAGAGACAGAGCTGAATAAAAATGTCCTGACTATTTAAATGTAGTGTTTTAATGGTGGTTTCAATGATATTCTGTGTAAAAAAAAAAAAAAAAAACTGAACTGAACTGCACATTTCCAATGAAACCTTTTGTACTTTTTGCATACATTTTGAAGAAGTTAAAGTTTAAATAGTGGACATAGTGAAATATTTTTGTTTCAGGCTGCAGATACATATCCTGTGAGTAATGGACTTTTCACGGGAGATTGGCTACATGAGTGATGCCAAGGATGAGTAAACAGGTCCTTCTAAGAAACCGCAGGTTGCAGCAGAACTGGTTCACGCTGCTTGGCTATCACTCTCCAGACCCCAGAGAGAATAAACAAATTGTTTCAGAGTCCACACATGTCTTTTGTAAGTACATCTAAAAGCTCTTTGTTACAGTGCAGGATGTTCAACAACACTGACCCGCATAAAAGAAAAGCTCTGATTTCTCTGCAGTGATCTGTCGAGGACACGGCAGTTATCTGCAGTTATCTTTGGTATCTTTTAAGTAACATTAAATGCAACGCTACATTTTTTCCTTCCATGAATGCACACAATGGTTCCAGAGGGTTGTATGATTCCTTTCAAATTTATTCCTTAATAGTATTTTTTCAGATTCAAGAATTTTATTATAGTGATTAAACTATAATAACATTATTATTAATGTCGCCCATTCAAAGTTTTATTCCTGAATTCCTAAAAGGCAATAAACATATTTTCATCTCCCTTGGTTGTACTTTTGGTTTTGCTATTAACATTCAGACCCAAATGCAAGTAGTTTCCCATGAAATCGCCAGTTTTCTAAACACTGTTTTACATTTACGGATCACAAATTAAATAAAAAAAACTTGAATAAGCGAGTGGAGAAATATAACATGCAGATGCTTCCACACAGGTGCACGGCATGGTACAATTAAGCAATTAACATTCAATCATGCGCTGCGGCGTGTATAAAAATGCTGAGGCACAGTTGAGTTCCTGACGCACGCATTAGCCTCTTGGCATCCAACCCCCATTAGACTTAATTTACTGAGCTTCCTTAATCCTTCTTTCTGTCATCAATTTCTAGGGGTGGGTCTAATTGTGTATCGCTCACACAAGGGAACAACCTGAGAAAGGGAACTACACAAAAAGGAACAGTTAATGAATCTACATAAGTAACCATACATTATGCAACGTTTTACGTTTCTGATGTTATTTTGATAAAATAACATCACCGGTACAGGTGCGCATACTATTTTCTTCTGCTGTTGTTGTCCTCCCACATCTCAAACACATGCGAATGAGTGGACTGGAGGCCTGATAATCACCCTTGGGTAATTATGAGAATGTGTCATCCCTTTAATAAACTAGCAACCAGTCCACAGTGTTTTCCTAACCACTGCATTTTAAAACAGGGGAGCACTTAAAGATCAGAATGCTTCTTCAAATGGACAGTACTCAGTAAAACATCTTGTAAGAATGCAAACAAGGATCTACAAAAAGATGTTTTTATTTATTTTCGAATTTGCTAAAATCAACATATGCAAGTCAAAAATTTAAAATTTAAGTTGCATGAGCAAAATGAAGACAAAACCTAGAGAGTAAAAATGCGGGAAAAAATAACTGGCACAACTCCTGTTGCTAAGGCTACTGTTCCCTTGAGCTGCAGCTTAGTGTGTCTGCGTGTGTGTAGCTATGAGGGTGCGCCCATAGCTTTAAGCATCAGTGTGTGTGTGTGTGTGTGTGTGTGTTTGATTCGTTGACAGATCTCCTCACTTCAGTGAATTAATGTGTGAGCCTTTGTGCCTCAAGGGAGCTGGTGGAGAGTCAGGTGTTGGCCCCTGTCTGACCCCCTCTATCAAGGGACGTGACTAGATGAGGTGTATTTAGAGTCTAAAGGTCTTTTTCAGAGGTATTGTTACTGAACGATGTCCGGGAGACACTCAGAGACCCAAACAGAGTTGACAAAGAGTGAGGGTGTTGACGCGGTTGGTGTCCGAAGTGAAGGTCTGTGGATGAGTCTCGCTTTCTCTTCTCTTTTTACTAAGAGTTTTTGTTTTTGCAGTGTCTGACAGACATTGTGTCTTTGTACAACTTGTCACATCTCTTCAACTGAAACGACATCTATTGATTTTTGTGTTTCCCCTCTTTTCTTCCTTCCTTTCAGCCTGTTGACTCAGATTTTAAGACAAGGTATCATTCTGTACTCCAATCCACCAGCCTACAGACCAAACAAAGCATCAGTTTACCTACAAAGCGGGTGATTTAAGTGAACTGTGTTGTATAAGTACACACGGCACATGGCTGTTCACACTTGGACTGGAAAAACAGTCAAAGATGAAGCACAAAAAAAATGAAGCGCACACACACAAAAACAAAAAAAGTGATTTGGAAGGAGATTTAAAAAGCTCATATTTTGCTCACAGCACAACACAATGTATCAAAGGCATTTTATAGTGGAGTCAGCAGCCAACATAAGTTGGAGTAAAAAAAAAATATGCTTGGGGAAAATGAGGATATAAATCAATTTGTTCAAATTACTAAAGTTCTTTAGCTGCTCACACTTATATTTTAGAAAAGCAAACACACAATTAATGGTGTTTACACAAATGCTGCAGCTCCCCCTGCTTGAGGTGTTTACATAAACTCCGACTGTCTGGCTGGCTTACAATGCAAACAGCTATTCAGGATGTACTGCTGAGATATTTTCAGCACTCAAAACACATACCTATTCTAACATACATTAGGCTTTTGAATCATTATGGTCCAGGAAACACAAAACAGTGCAATACTAGACGTAAATGCGCTCTTAAAAGAGTTTTTAGCGTTTCAGTGGGTGCTGCGAATATCATAGAAGACTCAGCTTTGGGTAAAATAAAAAGGAAAAACAGCTTTTCTGTTTCATTTGTGGCTATTGTCTTCCCACTTATGACTAATTTCTCTGCATTAGTGCTCTATTCCATTGCAAACGTGTAAAACATGCACACGTGTTTTAAATGCATTTGTTTATCTTGATGTCCTGTTATTGCTAAAATATAATACCAGTCAGTCTTAGTCAGATTTTATTTTCATTTTTTCAATAGTGACATTTTTTTGTCTCATTTTTAAATTTTTGTCTTTTAACAACTTTAGGCCACAGCTGTCACTATCTCTGTTGCATGAATACAGGCGTCCTTCTCATCTATTACAATATCAGAGGAAAGTTTATTTGTTGTTGTTTGAGTGTGCTTAAAGAGACATAACATTACTAAATTCAAGATGCTTCTTAACAATGGTAGTGCAACAGGTCAACAGTGTGTGATTCCACATATGTTTCATATTATCATTTAGTTATTATTCATTGATGAAAGATATAAAACATATGGTCTTTCTTTTGTTTTCAAAGGTTACTTTTACTGTAGTTTGAGTCTTAATTTTGTTGTGGAAAAAAATGTTGCCATACATTAATAAATACACTTCTTCCTTGTTATGAAAATGATGGTTGGTGAGAGTTTTAATTTTTGTGAACATTTTTGAAACTTTTTTCGCCATCATCAAACCTTATCATCATTTATATAATTTATATATTTTATAACAATCTCATCTGATGTTCCTTGCCATGACACACTGAGATTTAACAGATATTTGCTTTTATACTGAGGCCAAGAGCACAAAGAGTAGTACAACCCTTGTAAATGCAGCACCCCTGGTGTCTCTGCACATGTCTTGTGCACATGACATACTAACTTGAACATTGTTTTTTTTTCTTTCTTTCTTTAGTTGTGTGAATGCTGCTGTCATGTAAATTTCTCTCCTACAGTAGCGATAATGCATGTAGGAACTGACCTGAAAAGAATGAATGTAAAGGTCAGAAACAAGTTATATGGTTAGCTAATAATTCTCAAGCAGTCAACTGCTGTGCTGTAAGATATCTGATCATTTTAGACACTTACAGTATAAGAGTTGAGTTTGCATTTTTGTCAGTCCATGTGTCAACTATTCTTTTTCATGTTATAGCAAAGTATTGATTTCCAGAGTAGAGGCAATAGAGAAGCATGGCATGCTGCTGTTGAGCCCATAATAGACAATGAATGATAACTCTCATCACTTAAGCATTTTGGTTTGCAGTTTCCCTCCTCTAAGTTTTGCACAAAAATATAATTCTTCTACTCTGTCTCTTTCCATTTACTTAAAAAATTGCAACCATACCAAACCATTATTGCCACCACCTGTCAATGTAGGATATCTGAAGTATTTCCTTGTTGTTATTATATCTGCCCTATTGGATGTCCATTACTTGTCAATGTTTCGACAGCTTCTGACATTACATGAAGGCCCCAGCAGACACACAGGCACGCACACGCACATACTAAATTTAAGCTATCTCCAGTCATGCTTGTACTAATGCCTTGGGGGGGTTCATGGTAATTACCCTTATCGAGCACTCAAGAGGTATCAGAGTCATGTGGTATCAGACACAGAATCCAATCACAATGCAAATAAAGGTAAGACGAGCGGAATGATGTCTCATGTTTTATTCCTTCCTTTGTCTGCTTTGGGTAGAGAAAAAAAAACAAAAAACTGAAATCCAATTATTAGCTCAAAGTGCATTGATTGTGTCCTTCCCTAATAGGGTAAACCACAGGGAAAAGGCAGTCAGGCAAAAATAATAGCCTGGTCTGAGGATGCAGTGGGGAAGACTTTCAGGTAACAAGTCACTGCTGGCGAAGGCTTTGTCATCTGATCAAACAGACTGTATTCTAAAATGTTTTACTGAATCTGCAGCTTTGAATATCACAAATCAACATTTGAACCAGTTGTTGTTGTGTAATCATCTGACATGGCGTACATGTGCACAATGAATCAAATGCGTACTGTTCGCCACACATGAAACACAAAAAAACAAAACATAAATGAGAGTTTGTTGAGCTTCTACAATGTTTTTACACTGTGTAAATGTAAAATGTCAACACAAAGCTTGTTATCTTCATTCACTGTGTTGACCACCCGTATCAAAAAACACAACCCACGTAGAAATAAAATCCACATGAATAAGAAAGCCCAGCTACACATGCGCTGGATCGGTTCATCATGACCACCTACTATGTATACAGATGTGAGAGTATGGGATAGTGGGCATATTTACGGTAGTCACGCGTTCTCTCTGTGGCAGGAAGTCTGCCCAGCTAGGACAGATAACACTTTTGGGGTCTTTTTTTTCCCCTCCCTGTTTTGTTCTCACAGCACTGGCATCAGCTGCTCCTGCAATGCTGGAGAATGGTTGTCCACTTCTCTGAAATAGGTCAGATGGGGCACATCCAAATGATGAATTTCTCCACCTGGACAATCATCGGAACATCTGCATTTAGATACAGAAGTTGACACTATACGCTTTATGCTGCTAAAAGACTTGGTTTTACACATTGAGAGTTTTCCTACTAACACATTATGAATAATACAGCAGACTAAAGACCAAGGCTAATTGAGTGGAGAGACATGTCATTAAAAACAGTTTAGGATCTGCAGGTATGCAGTAAAGGTGTGGGTCTGACAGCATACCACCAATGAATGATTAACAATCATTGTCAATTTCTGTGTGTGTCTGGGAATGTGTGTTTCAGCATTTGTCAATCTGTCCATCACTTGGATATTGTTTGTGAGGTATAGATTTATAGCCTCTGCTTTTCTGTTTCTCACTTTCACACCTGTCTTCTGACAACAGCTTGTTGCACTTCACATTTAATAGTGCACAAGTGAAAATACTGCAGCCTTATTTGTGCTGTAGAAATGTCTATTAATGTTCACAACACATGGTCAAACACAACCTATACTGTTGTTTTTCTTGTAAGAACGGCTGATTGAAACATGCTACGTGCTTCTTTGCTGATTCGGTGAGAGTTTAAGAACCCAAAGGGTAGCCAACTGAGTTCCCTACTTTTCACATTGTTTGATGATTGGCTAGATTTACTGTGTAATTACTGTAGACAGATACAGAACGACAGCAAACTCTTCAAAAAAAGTGTAATCTAGCACCCTGGGAGAAGAGAGCTTTCTACAGCCTCTCAGAGGACACAATCACCATGGAAATGGTCTCTGAAAATAACAGAAATTATCAGCGTGCTGTAATTATAGGTGTAGAAACATGCACGCCATAATTTCTGTCAGTGTGTTTTCTCTTTACAAGGTCTCTGCATTATTGAGTAATGAGTTGGAGCAGTGTGATGTACATGTATATATGTATATCACAAAGTACATTAAAAGAAAAGAACATACAAAAGAACATTAAAGCACAACAGGTAATGTGTTATTATTTGATACTTGTAAAACTTGTCACATTAGTGCCACATTCATTATACATAAAAATTAAAAAAATATATCATGCAGATATATGGTTTCATTGACAGACTGGAAATGATGCCAAGGGCAGGCAATAGTGAAAATGTGTACTGACTACATCAAGCTTTTTCCAAACATAACATCTTTGGCTACTGAATGAAATTAAATAAGCTATTGACTTACTTCAGGCTTGCAGCAAAACACTAACTTGTTTATAGCAAAATCACGAGTTGTTGGGGATAGCTCAATATACAGATGTGGTCGTCAGGCTGAAGGGATTTGATTGATGTCCTGCATTTTCTGTGAGCAAAATAGCAAAACCTGAATTTATAGAAAGACACTCTCTATAGTATAGAGAGTGTCTTTCTATAAATTCAAGCTAAGAGTCTATACCAAAGCTTGTAAATTATAATAATAAAAAAAAAAAAAAACTATTAATCCAAAAGAAAAAAGTCGTTAGTGGTTATCATTTATGAGTCAGAGCCAGTGTACACATCTCTCCATTTTTCTGTGGGATTATTTATTTTTCCTAGAGTTTTTGTGTTAATTTATAGTATCTTATTCTACTTATCAATTCTGTCTCATTTTTAATTACTTCCTTCCCTATTCTTAATTACATCCTATAATTATTATTTAATTACAGGATGTTTAGACTATTAACTTAAAAAAAAAAAACACTTCACACAAAAAAAATTTCAACTATAATCAATATATATTTTCAGGAAGCTATTATGACCATTAGAAATGATAATTTTTTTTTCTTTTAACCATACGGGATGATATGTATTATAATCTTTTGCCTATCCTGAAATCAATAGTTTAATCCCGATGATCAACCATTACAATGAATGTGATGGTAATGACTGTGATTGGAAAAATGAATAATTATGATGTGACAGTGATTTAATTATTGTTCACAGAAGCTGAACTGGAACTTGTTGTCATGGCAGCAGTGTCACTTCAAATTGCTATTAACATCAGGTTAATGGACCTGCCTGGAGGAAACAAAGGTAACAGGTGATGAGGGGACAAAAGAAAGTAACTGTGAGAAGCTGAGTGAGGTCAGACTAAATGTCTACAAGGCTCTTCTTTCTTCAGCTTTGGGGAAAGAGGACTCTAAATTGGGTCTTAGCTGGTGAATGTCACAGCATTTATGCTACACATCCACACCTGTGCTGTTCGGTGCATTTCTCCAGTCTTAGCTTTGTATATATACTGTGAACAGTCTGGTTTCTAAAGGGCAAGGTACACACTAGTACACATTTCAGTCACAGAAACAGCAAAGACAAAACACATGGAAAGAGGAGATACAGTGAAAACATCTGTCTCTTATTCTATTGTCCAATCTGGTCTGTTTTGTCAATTGTAAACATGCTTCTATTCTTTCACTCCAGCTGTCATATTAGCCGTCATGCTTTTCTTGTTACCTCAGTGGACCAAATGTGCTAGAGGTCTTGCTGTGCTCACTGAACCATATGGGACCTGATCAAGTTAAATGAAATACAACAGATTAAGTGAGTAACATAATGGATTTTACAGTCGTGTTCAGGTATATCAGGGTAATTGGTCTATATTCACAAGAAATGAAAATTGTAACAGCGAGATAGAGAACATATCTTAATTGTATTAAAGAAAGAAGTTTCAATTTATAGTCAGCTGTGCAGGGAGAAGCAATCATCCGAGAGAGAGAAAAACAAATTAAGTTGTCTGTTATATTATCTTCTGGTTTAATTTAAATGACCTCATGTATGGAAAAAGGTAATTGTCCCAGACACTTGCAAAACTCCTTTGAGATGCATGTGCATATTTGCCTTATGTCAGATTTATGTTATATACAGATACAGACAGAGAAAGAAAGAAAGCTCACAGCTTTGTTAGATTCATTAAGGCTGAAAGCATTTTTCAAGGATTGAATAAAACAGCACAGGGAATCTGCACCAGCAAACAACCAACATATAGGCCATAGAAAAGCAGCATGAGTGCACTTATATGAAAATAATGCAAACAATAATTTGTTTGTTCTGCTAAAAAAAAACTTACAGGCTGTTTACCTGTAACTTTTTAAATTCAAAGTCAATTTTGAAATCAGAGAAATTACATATTGAATGATCTTAATGTTTATTGGCATCCTGGAAATCTCTGAATCATATCTGAGTTTAACAGCACGGCATTTGCCATCCTGTCTTCTAGAAATTACTTTAATAAACATCTAAATTATGTTTTCTGGTAATGAGAAAATGTTGAAGAGACAACATACCTTGTTGTTTTATTCCTTCACGCAAGATTTTTGACCTTGCAGTACAATATGCACTAGTAGAAACTGCAGCATTATTAAAGTTTTTCTGGTTAAGTATATAAGTTTAGGGGAAAGATCATGGTCTTGGTATAATTCAGAAAGTATGCAATTAATTGAAGCATACTGATTAACCTTTAAAGAAAACAACAATGTTTTTTAACTAATCTTAACTAAAGTGCTTTTGTTGCCTAAACCCTAACCACATCAGAGCAAAAATATAAACGCAGTGCTTCATTCATCCAAAAAACATTATCTGTTAACATAATCCAGAGAGTTATTATGTTTGCCAAAGCAATGGAATTGGGAATGCAATTTAGTCTAGACAGGATGTGTATTTGACAGCCAAATAGCTCAGGGTCTTAAATTCAACACAAGCTCCACAAAATAAAACACAAATGGCCGTGTGATAACCATCTTAAAACGATATCTTCATTATGATGTTTTTGCTTGTTACTGCTTCTATTGTGACAGCTTTAAATCTTTATCTTCAAGCTTGTTTAACATGACATATTGAAGCACAGTATACAAACAATTCAGCTCTGTGAAAAGACTGTTGACTCACTCGTTGTTTGTAATTATTCAATAATTTTGTTATGCAATTCTGTGTGATATTCAGGGACTACAAATAAACTGCAGTTGCCATTTAAGTTCATATTCTTTACTATTTTTCACATCTGTTTCCATGATCATAAATGATTTGCATATTTCATTTACTAAAGGTCATCCTATTGGTATCAAGGGTGGGTGGGGTTATTAATGTGTTGTTGACATTTCATTTAATCATCTTGTCGCTCAAATAAAGTCTGTCAGTCTCATGTAAGCAAATGAAACAGCAACATTAGCTTTTATACAGTACTGTCTTATTGTCGAGGTCATGTTTCAAACTGCTTTTAAATTCAGTGATTTTTAAGATCAGACAAACTGTAACTCAGGAGACTTAAGAGCACTGATCAGCTGCATCATGGATACCATAAATCATAGTGTATGATACAACAATAGCAAGCTTTGTGCACATGTCGGAAGTAAATCTTGACTGAGAACTACATCTGTGAGCATCATGACCAAAATTAATCCTAAAGTTAATTTTTACCAGACCCACTGATGTTTTGCCCCATTATAGTTAAATTTTACAGGAAGATTCACCATGTATAGGTTTTACAGTACAGAATAGATAATCAATTGGCTGATGAAGAATATGGTGGAAACCTCTAAATACTAAATGGTGTCTATTCAAGGCTTCAACCAGAGCTTCATGTTAGTGATTTAATAGTCTGTAGTCTTTACCGTCTTCCCAACCTCTTCCCTCTTAAAGAGCACAAACTGCTATCAATTCACACGGTCATTTATCCTGAGATAGTGTCATTCATCACATTGTCTGCATTTTTTTTCTTCTTTGCGTCTACTAGCATTTGATCAATACTGGAACATCCTCATTTATCATCCTCAGGCACTAGTGCGTCTGCTTTGCAGCTTCTGATGAAACCAACACTGTTTCCTTCCAGTCACTTAAAGTAGGATTCTTCTCTATTTTCTATCATAATGACTAAATATGAGCTATAAAGCAATAAAGTTAATTTCTATGAACATATTTATTTTTATTGTTACAGAAATAATTAAATAACCAGTGGAATATTTAAAGAGGAGAGCCCATATGGAATTAAAAGTGCATCAGATATTTCCCAAAACTTGCATAGGCAGCACTTAGTCGATCATTACAATTTTGCTCTGACTGGATATTTTAGTTTGGGGACACTTAATAATAGTACAAATATACCGCGCAGTCCTCCATTGGATCACTGGGACTTTGTAGATATGTGGGATCAAAGAGTGTATAGAAGTAGAAAGACCCTTTTTTAAATTCAAAGTAAAGGTCTGTCATCTCATGCAAGTCCAGCTGGTGTTTGGAGCAAATGCTTCAACTATAAAAGCAGAAAGGTGGTGAAGAGATAACACCACAGTGTACACACAAACATTTTAAAAGGTGGTATGTTGATGGTTCTGGTTCTTGAAAGGCCTCATGGACACACTTGATCTCCCCTCCTGTGTTTTCTAACATCATTATGGCATTACAGATGAGTGGCTGCATGTAACTTGAGCCAAACGATTTGGAAAACATCCCTTCTTGGTCTGAAGGATAAAATCCTCCTGAGGGAGTAATGCTTTTAATTAGATTTGGTCTCCATCCGGCTGTTTTTTTTAACTCAACACCACCAAGATCTATTGTTTGAAACAGCAGGAAATCAATGTCACCATTAAATTTTACAAGAGATGGTTTTTGTGTGTGTGCGTGACAAAGTATCAGTTTGTGAGATATTAGCAAACAATATCTAACTAATCACTAATCACATCGTGCTTCTACGTCATCATTTCTCGTGAATGCATACAATGCAGGGGAAACATTTGACATTGTATTCAAATAACTGTCTAATCACAAGATATGTTTTATATTCATAAGATATGCTCCAGTCCCATCACAACACTTTTCCAAGCTACAACACTTAAAACGTCATCTCCTACGGCTGTAATTGCTTTGGCAAATACCTATAATTTGAGACGCGCCGTGGAGAAAAACCCCTTCACGAGGACGCACTCAGCTAAGCAGACCATACACAACCATTGGTTTACTCCCGGCAAAAGTGAAAATGAACGTTTTTTTCTTCCTTGTAAGGATTAACTTTGAGTTGAGAAAAAAAAAAATCTGATTATCCTAATAACTTCTTCAAGCAGAAGTCATGTTTTTCATATCTAGAAATGCCCGAGTTTCTTATTGTATGTTATCTGTTGTTGGTAACATCACATGAATGAATGAATGTTTTTCCTTTGTGCAGCAAGTAAAATAAAAAAAAACAGGCCCAGAGGAGATCAAGGAGTTGTTCATATCCACTTTTGTGTTTATCGCACAATAGGTGGACAAAAAAGAGGAGGACAAAAACAAGCTTTACAGAGATTTAGGCAGGTAAAAAAAAATCATCCAACTTATCTGTGCAGTTTTGAGAGAGTACTGCTGCACTGTTTCACATTTCAAAGGTCCTAGTAGTTAATTTAGGCATCAAGTATGATTTCTAACAGAAACCATGCATTTCTGATTTTAATATTTGACTAGAAATCATGCATTCCATTATGAGTGCAAAATGTCATATTGGTAAGATGGCCTTTCATAAAGTCTTTTTTATTAAACGTCAACTGAGCCCAATGAAAGAGTTTTAGAAAATGCCCTGCGCTAATAAATATTTATCCAGTGACATTTCAGCTGAAACCAGACACCCAAAAGTCATCAAATCATATTATGTGGTAGCCTCCAAAACAGATTTTTGTTTTTACAAACAATCATACTTTTCTTTATTCTGAAGGAGCAATGTGTTTATCTGTGAAGTCCCCGGTGAAGAATGAAACTAAGCGCATTTAACGTTATCTTCTGTTCTGTGCCAACATGGATCATTTTACTTCACTTTGACATACTGTATCGCTTAAAACTTTACGTGCATACATTTCAGACTGCTTCACTGTCATTGCGGCTCATGACAGCATGGTTATGCCATACTTTATTACCACAGTGAATATCAATATGGGTTGTTGGCAGACTGAATAGGCCAGTCATCGTTACCAGATACTCATATGCTCTAAATCACACCTCACAGGCAGAGTGTGTATGCTGAGTGCCTACAAGATGAAAATTACATTTGAACACGCAGACCAAAAACTGCATGAATAAATGTAAATATCAGTGTCATCAAGCAGTGAAGTCTTTTCAGTTCAAGCATTTTGTCTCAGCGTAAAGGCAGATGATAGATGTAATAGAATCTAAAAATCAGTGTGTGTGTGTGCGGGTGTGTGCGAGCAGGCTTGTATCGTTTTTACTTTTTCAAGCAGTATTTATAGCATTCAACATTATATACAACATTAGAGTAAAAGGTGGGTGTGCGTCAGACGTGGTTATTCACTGCACCCTGGAGTTCCCTTCTCTTTGAAATGAAGGGACAAAATGGGGAACCCTGAAGCTTTATACTTTAACTGCCTAGTCTATGTATCATCAACACCTTTAGTCAAAACACATTATTTAATCATCCTGACAAACTACTGACTCACTAGACACGTAACCAATTCCAGTGGGTGAGTAGATATCCTGAAATGGTTTTACAGCACTGAACCTCTGCATTGCCTTCAACCTACACTCTCCTGGTGTAAAAGTAGCTCCAGTAGAAAATGGGTGGTAAAGATTCTTGACTGTGTGAAGACAGTTTTCACATTTGTTATATTTGCATCCATATACTTGTGCTTTTAAAGATAAAAAATGATAACACTGGTACGAAAAGGTACACTTCAATTAAATTAATTAATTGATAAATGTCTCAGTAAAATAAGCATTTGGTTTTGGTAGGTGATACAAACAAGCAAGATTTCTGGCTCTCACAGACCTGTAACTTCTTCTTTAAGAGGCTCCTCTGTCTTCCACTCGCTACGAGTTTGAACTCATTATCAGTATAACAGACACCTGTCCTTAACCTCAAACAGTCACACTCCAAACTCCACTATGACCAAGACCAAAAAGCTGTCAAAGCCAGAAACAAAACTGCAGACCTGCACCAGGCTGGGAAGACTGAATCTGCAATAGGTAAGCAGCTTGGTCTGAAGAAATCAACTAAGGGAGCGATTATTAAAAAATGGAAGATATACAAGACTACTGATAATCTCTCTTGATCTGGGTCTCCACGCAAAATCTCACCCCATGAGGTCAAAATGATCATAGGATCTGTGAGCAAAAATTCCAAAACCACACGTGGGAACCTAGTGAATGACCTACAGAGAGCTGGGACCAAAATAACAAATGCTACTATCAGTAATACACTATGGCGTCAGGGAGTCAAATTCTACAGTGCCAGACGTGTCTCCCTGCTTAAGCCAATACATGTCCAGGCCTGTCTGAGGTTGGCTAGGGGCCATATGGATGATCCAGAAGAGGATTGGGAGAATGTCATATGGTCAGATGAATCCAAAATAGAACTTTTCGTTAATAACTCAACTTGTCGTGTTTGGAGGAGAAAGAATTTTGAGTTGCATCCAAATAACACCATACCTACTGTGAAACATGGGGGTGGAAACATCACGCTTTGGGGCTTTTTATGCAAATGAACCAGGACGACTGATCCGTGTAAAGGAAAAAATAAATACGGCCATGTATCGTGAGATTTTGAATGAAAACCTCCTTCCATCAGCAAGAGCATTGTAGATGAAATATGGCTGGGTCTTTCAACATGACAATGATCCCAAACACACTGCCCGACAATGAAGGAGTGGCTTCGTAACAAACATTTCAATGTCCTGCAGTGGCCTAGCCAGTCTCCAGATCTCAACCCCATAGAAAATCTTTGGAGGGAGTTGAAAGTATGCGTTGCCTAGCGACAACCCCAAAACATTACTGCTCTAGAGGAGATCTGCATGGAGGAACGGGCCAAAATACCAGCAATAAACAATTAAAGATTTGCCCCTGCTGCTCATATACGCATTATTGATATACACTATGCCCACTGAATATAAGGAAATGTTTTTCATCCTCAGACAATGAGCCAAATTTGTCTCTATGGTTACCAGGTGTATGACGGATAATGTGTTTAATCCCTAAACTGTCTAAATTGTGTGATCTCTCTCCCTCTCTGTCTCTGTCAAACCAAACTACCTACTATATAAAGGGTGCAGTAGATGGGTGCTCAGTGAGTTTAGTTATGGTAGACATTGTCAACCAGGTCTGACCTCTCTATAGTGTAACCATGCATATCAGTTGTATGATGACTTATTACTTTGTGGAGATGGGGTCTTGTGAAGTGAGTTTGTCCATATAAAGGATTAAGCATGGTAAATGAGCTTTGTTCACAATCCATACTGCCCCCTGCCTCTCTGTATCTACATTATCTACTGCAATATCCATTAACCTCTACACACACACACACACACACACACACACACACGTACTCCCTGATCTCTGATTTATCTTAAGGTGTTATTAGTCTTCCCACAGGGCACATGACATATAGAAGCACATCATATCAGAGTGTGCTCATTATGTTTGCACCATCAAAGCTTTTTGTGTATGGAAAGACACTGTCACTGTGGCAATGTGAACAAAAACATGACTGAAAAAAGGAGGCCTTACGGCATTGCGAATGTCTTTGTTGTTTTTGTAAGTTGTGAGAAACTGCACGTGGCTCTTCAAAAAAAAAAAAAATCATAAAATTATTAAACAGGTAGGATGGAGGAAAATCACCATTGCACAAACATACAGTATAGTGGATGAAAAAAAACACAGTCAATGGCTTTAAAAAGACAATGTCCTGAAACAAAGACAAAGAGTAGTAAAGAGTAGTTGCCAACGAGAATAATACCAAAGCAAGTTGGTTACGTGCTAACGTAAGAGCTAACGAGCAATCAGTTGCTTCAAACATTACCATTGTGCTGAATCTGCAGCTGAAGACAAATCCATTAGTAAGAATGCAGCCATATAACCAAACAATCATAAACCTGCAAGTAATGTGACTGAATAGATGCTACAGAAGCACCCAGATGGCTCTTTTATCTCACACATAGTGTTGTGACTCATTCCAGACTAGTCAGCTAAAATTAGATCACAATTTCCCACTGAGAATTAAACAACTCTTTTTTATTTTTTTTATTTTTTTATTTTATTTTACTGCGTGATAAAGTTAATAACCTAATCCAATATTGATTCAGCAAGTTTACTGTAGCAATGTCTACCTGCATATCACTATAAAAGCCAAACAGGCAAAATTTGTCATCATTAAGGCCATATTATTGAAATAATTGACAGTAGCTTTCAGTAATTGGTTTAAGGAGCCGACTGAGGCAACACAAGGTTTGGAGGATCATGTAATAATAAAAACTCCAGCTATAGTGCAAAAGTTATGCAGGAAAATATATTTTTTTTGTCTTAGAGAATTGACCAATTTGACCCATTCAAAATGCCCTTTTAAATATAGAAGATAATGTTATTCATAATTCATTATATGGCACGGATACAAAATGTTGATTCGTATTCTCATATATTCTGGGCTCTGTTCTTGTGAATCAATGGAGCATGAATAAATGCTGGCTGGGATTTGGCACTTTCAGGGGAGAAGTGTGATTACGGGCAGGATACATTTTCAGGTGTTAGAGGTTTGCATCATGACCACCAAATTGCCTATTTTCCTTCACAACATTTAAAGTGAAAGATCCTGCCACAAAAGCTTCTCCCAAGAGGAAACTGATGTCTGTTGAATGAGCAGAAGCATCAAAAGCTAATATACGGCATCTAAAATTAAATTAGTTTAGGGTGAGATAGGCTAAATTACTGTGCTCCTGGGAGAACTGTTACCCAGAGTAAGAAATGGCTGGATTATACAAACAGATGCAGTGGTGGACTGCAGGGTGACAGCTTTGTTAAAGGAATAGAATCTCAGCCATAACACAACTCGAGGGTTTTGGCACCTCTACAATTCTCATTTCATGCAACATGGTGCATAATGATAGTTCTACAGATGACACTCATTCATACAGCCACACGGATGAGTAGATGTTTTTTTATCCTGCTTAAAAACTATGTCAATATAATATTTAAATTGGTGGTAAAACAGTATGGTAAGGTTAAATTGTCATTAATTTTTCCATGACTTCAAACATAAAAAAAGCATATAATACTGCAACAGCAACTATAAGGAATGTATAAAAATTACCAGTATCTAATGCATACCTGGCATTAATTAACACATTGCTCTTGCATTAAAAAATTAATGACAAATAAGAAATTGTTCCTTTTACATTCCTAATAGTCCATGAATTAGTTGGTAAGCTTTTGAAATTGATTAGACATGCATTACATGCCATAAAAATAGCATAAACCTTGAGTGCTGTTTGATGAGCAGATGGGTGTCACAAGCATACATTGTCAACTGTCAAAAAA
Source organism: Pampus argenteus (assembly GCA_036937835.1). Lineage (NCBI taxonomy): Eukaryota > Metazoa > Chordata > Actinopteri > Scombriformes > Stromateidae > Pampus > Pampus argenteus. The sequence continues at coordinate 11,203,386 of CM072874.1, forward strand.
CATATGCATGTACCCAACCAAAATGCTACTTTGCAGTATGAAGTGTTGTGCAAAACACCTAAAATTGTGTCCAATTGTGTCTGAAATTTCCTCTGGGGACCAAAGCCATTTGAAATCTCACCATCTGTGTGTACACTCTGTGTCTGTGTTAGTGTGTGTGGTTGAGCCAGCATGTGTCAAAAAGACACATCCTGACTCAGACCTCCATCACTTCACTATAGCGCCAGCAGTTTCCTAGTCATCCATTAAGCCTCTGATTGCTAAAGGAGGCCCTGGGTACACTCTGTGCTGACACCCTGGTGTTAAAAACAGCAGGCTGATATCAACCAGCCTATTTTTCTCAGACTTAACTGTTTTTTTATTCTTTCACCATTTCTCGCTCTTTCTAAAATGATTAAGTTTAAGCATGAGCATGTTTTCATTATTTTTCTGCATTTGATCATGCCTCGTCATGCACCTAGAGAACACAGAAAATAAGTGCAAAGTACTGCAAAGAAAGGAACTGCAGTTTAGGGGATCAAAAATCAGGGTACAAACCCAGAACATTTGTCAGGCTGTTGTCATTGTGACCCATGCACTGTCACTTGTTGTAGGTGAACCTAGAATTTTAACTTCATACAGTATATGCTATTTGGAAGTGGCACTCATTGAGGGATCTCTGAATAAAAGCTTCAGCTATCTGCTATGAATATGAAAATGTTTTCAGCGTTGTTCCAACAGTAGGTTTTGTGTAATTTTTACAATTTTCCATGTTTTGATATTTTATTGAGCTACATGGTTGACCCTGCCTTTCATCTCTGTCAACCTCCACATTGGCAGGAACAGAGGGGTTCTGCTTTCATACGTTTCTAATTTTGTCTGTTAATTTAAAATTCACAGTAGCAACACTTCAACTGTTATTCACAATGCTGAATTCATAATACAGAGAATGACCTGCTGGGCTACATCTGCCTACTGGATCACGCTCTAACAGGGGTTTAATTTAAGCTTTCTTCACCTGAAATTCTGTAGCTCTGTCAAATGTTAACTACTCTTAGGTATTACATTTGATGGCAGGCCCCAACAGTTCCCTTCCCTCACCCTAAACAATTTGGTGCAATGTATGGTGTCCTATGAATATTAACTTATATGTCAATAAATACAATAATTGTGCAGCAAATTGCTTTGCTTGCATTGGTGCAGAAGGCATATTAATGAACAACAAAGCATCATAGAAAGAAAAGACAACAGGAAATAATACGAAGCAATGCAAATATGTAATAGACAGTGGGCTGCACACATCAGCATTTAATATCTATCTATGTGCATTCAAGCATCACAGCCATGTAATAAGGCTGCAGCAGCTCCAGAGTCAAGTGTAATATGAGGTCAACCGAAAAGACTAAATGACATCCATGAAATTAATTATGAGCATGATAGCAACATGTAAATCATTTCTCGAGCTAATGACTGGTAGAAACATGTACTTCTATGGTTTTTGTGTGTGTGTGTTTGTGTGAGATATTTGGAGTGTGTGTGGGATAGGACATTGGCCATCTGTAATGTTGGGCTAGTATTTACATGACAAGGGATGGAGAGACATCACATTAGAGATAAACACAGCTACGTAGCCATAAGATGTAGTCACTGGTTCCTCAACTCCAAATTAGACTGAGAATCCATCTGACAGAGATCACATGACGAGTACATATTTTTTCTATTACATGATTTAAGACCCATTTGGCAAACATTTTACTCGATGAATCAAATTTGGTAAAACATTACACATTTTATCATTATGACACAGTTTTAAATACATTTGTAAATCTGTCATTTTTTTTAAATATAAAGGAGATAATAATGCATGCATCCTATATCCTCAGGATTTGCAGTTCTGTTTACTGCAAACGTATGCTGTCATTTAAATATCTCAATTGTGCGAAATCTCTGAAACCAAAAGGATTTCATCCTTCTCTGCTGCTGCAACAAACCTTCATTATTCCCCACAATGTGTGTCTGAATTAATATAGCAATTTTCAGCCCTTCATGCATGGCTTTGATTGAGCTTGCATAATCATATACAAGGTTTATGGACTGCAATTTCCCCAAGTAAATCTATTCTCTTGAAGTAAACATAAATATGCACAACACCAAACACTTTAAATGTCCACAATGTTGTAAACATGTAAATTCTATTCCATTCCTATCAGTGTAATAATCCATATTGAAAAGAATCATACCATTTGGAAAATGTCGGAATATTGTTTGCTCAAAATCTACAGGTTTTTCCAACCGCTTGATGAATGCTCCATTCATCAATGCTTCAACGAGACCAGTGTGTGACTGAAATGTCCTGGAAAGTTTAAGGAGGGAAGTTTGTTAATCAATTCTCACTTTTAAATGACACTGAAATCCTGCAGAGGTCTAAAGTTAGTCATGTCAGTAAAACTTATTTTGCAAAGCATATTTGGCAGGATTAGTTACATTTATGACTGTAGGCAGTAAACTATGCATGCTGAACAGAAAGAGCAACAAAAAAACACACACAAACAGAACACTTTACAATATGATAAATTAATCTGCTTGGATTAACAATTTGTGTCTGATTAAAAAAATTCCACAAAGTGAAAAATAAATTTAAAAAGTTTAATTAATTAAAAAACCTTAAAATCTCATCTACTCCTTCTCCCTTATTGAAAAATCCATAATCTATGAATGTGTTAATACTTTTCATTTCAAAGCTTAAAAGTTTAAATTGTGTCGTAATTCACTGGAAAGTCCATTCTCATCAAACTAAATAAAACAGGAGCAAAGCTCTCTGCAGCATAACAAATGATACACACTGAGGTGATTAGTATTGATTTCAATCCCAAATTAATCTGGTCCAATGAGTCAGGTAAGAACAAAGACTCTGGAGGTGCAAATTCTGCACTTTGCAACTCCAACTGATTGTCTTTATTTAACATAAAATGATTAATCATCTTAGTCTGTGTTGACAACTTTAGCTTCAAAATACCTACACCCCTTGTTTAAGATAATAAGTTATGAAAAGCACACTGATTGTGGTACGGTGTTTTCTGCCAGAAACACTGATTTTCCTCTTCTAAATATAGATGCCTGTGTCTGGAAGTGAGTGTGATGGCAGGGCAAGGGATTGAGCTCTAATCATAGACACTAATTAGCGCTCTCGGCCTCTGTAGTGTAAGCAGCTGAGGCACAAAGAGATGCACTGCTCATGCTCTCTCTCTCACACTCTCTCTCTCTCACTCTCTCTCTCTCTCATACACACACACACACACACACTTTTGGGGGAATAACCATGAGAGGCTCAAATGAATACTACTAGAAAAACTTTGTTGATTGATAATGATAATGATCAATTTGTTGTTGAGTTGCCACTGCTCCACAAACCCCCCCGAGAGGGATCTGCTACATTTAATGATCATATTTGTATAGATATATATTATCTATCTTCTTGGTGCTTTTCCTTGACCTTTTGGGAAATTTGAGGAGGAAGGATCCACGAGTATAGCCACTTTAATGATATTATGCTTGAGTGTAATGGGAGGCTGCTTTAACTGTCAACAGCACATTCGATCCTCATCTTCGAGGAAGGACAAGGGTGACAGAAAGAAGGTAAATGACAAATTGGATGCAGAATTGTGAAGATGAACAGATACACGGGAGCAGACTGGTGCTATATTTGGAAAGACGTGACAGCGGCAAAATGGGAAGAGAGGAAGGAGGAGAGGAGTTGAAAAAGAATACTGTGTGGGATAAAGCAAAGAAAAGGAGCAAATATTCCCAGAATTAAATGGATACATTAAAAATGTCCAACTTTGTATAAAAATCACATAATGTTTGTTTTACACAATTATGGGAATATTTGACAAAGCTCAGAGTATGTTTAATACATACATACATGTTTAATACATACATTATTATATAATATTATATAACATGATGTGGTACAATGTGGTGCTAAATATCACACCAAACACATAACATGTATCAAGTACTGTATAACCTACCAAAACACAAGGACCGCACGCACGCACACACGCACGCACGCACGCACACACACACACCATATTTTTACCACCCTCCTTGATGCCTGACTGCTGTCTTCTTCTCTTTTCTCTCTAACAGTTATCTTGTGTTATGCTTCATAAGCTTCACGTTGTTCTCCATCAATCTCCTGCAGTTACTTTGTTACTTATTCATGCATCTTTTCCACACTGGTCGGGCCTTCTTCCTGGAAACATCCGATCCTTTCTGAGTGAAGCATGTAATTAAAATAGATCCTTGTCTGCTCTTGGCTGCTGCCCTTTAATGTGCCTCTATCTTGACATCACTTTGACACCCCTTTACTTGTCTGCTACCTGAGCACCAGTCTGTCAGGAGAAATGACACGCTGTTAACTGAAGATTATAAATACGCAATGTGTGTGTGAGAAGTAGAGGTCATGCTGAGGAATTGTCAAACACGATAATGCAGCATATTAGCAATGCGCAATGGTGTTTGAATGAAAATAAATGAATTAAAAACACTTCCTGGTTGCTTTTCATTTTCTAAACCGACAGTGCATGAACCTAACTAAATTTATTCTGTCACGCATCATTTGATTTTGGAGACTGTGTGTGTGTGTGTGTGTGTGTGTGTTTTAGAGCAGTATATACAGAATTTTACTTTATGATTAATTTAGTTTTGGCTTGTACCACTAAGATAATAACTTGTCTCCTGAAAAGCATCCGGGGTAATGCATTAACAACAGGAAGGTTAACTCTATCAGTAATATTAATAAGAGTGTGGACCAGTGTTGCATATAGTATGTATAATATGTGTAGCATGTGGGAGCTTTTTATTGTATCCAAACATGTCACTTTGTTATTGCAGTTTTCCCCCAAGTAATATCTAAAAAAAAAATATGGAAAAGCTGCTTTGGTACTTTGCTTATCATGCCATTTCATGCCCATGCCATCTGAAATTTAATTACAAATCAGTATGTTTGGGATTATGCAAAATAAGTAAACATGAGGAGAATGACACAGTGTGTTTGTCTCCCGAGGTCTTTCTGCAATAGTGTTTACAGATGATTAATAATCATGTTTTATAATAATTTAAGGACCTTTTCATCAACAGATTTTTATGTTGTCTTAACACAAATATTGTAGCCATACAAGGTTTTTGCCTAAATAAAATACAGTATATAATTATCAAAAACTATATTTACGTCAGGCAATATCTGATCAAACTGAAACAAAGACTAAGTAAATAAGAATTTGATGAGTTTCTAGTCAATACTCAAAAAGTCACAGGTAGCTAAACACAGAACTTGATACTCGATACCAGAACACGTTCAATACCTAACTGAGCAATATGTTGTTGCTCTTATTGCTCTTCCACCCACTACTACTACAGAAGATACTGCTGCCAGCTGCTTGCGCACACATGCACACAAGTAAGTAATAGTAATTCATGTTACCTACGGCTAGAAATGATGAGCAGCAAAAATAATATAGTAGTAAATGATCCCCATATTTTCTCCCAAGAACACAATATCCCAACAACACAGAGCGAGTCTGACTAAATGCTGTGTGAGTACACTGTCTATGTCTAGTCAACATGTAATAGGTGGTGTAATTGCTAAAGGCTTACACAAGCTGGCATGAGAAGAAATGATATAGACATTTAGATTTAGCTGCAGTTTTAATACTTGATTTTCATCCTATATAGGATTCTATGAGGAACATTATAAATTATTTCTCGTCTATGAACTGTGACTTACCCTTCACTACTGAACTGATGACCCTTTATACTAGTGTTGCAGGCAGCATTTGTTAAGCTAAGCCCGGCCTTTAAATCCAGTCTTAACTCCATCTATTAAAAATAGCAGGGTGTGCCAGAGCTTCCAAGAGGTTAGGGGCTCATTATTTAAACATTAATATAAACTACCTCTCTGTCTGAAGCAGCAGATCCTATGCTATCCCATTTCAATTGCAGAGGAAAATCAAATTCTATTATAAAGCAAAAAAAGATGGCAATATGCAATATGTTTAACAAGGGAGGCTTTACAAGCTATCATGCTAACATGCTGGGCTTTGCAGGGTATTTGCAGCAACAATAATGTCCTACGTATAAGTATAGAATGATGTGTTTGTAAGTCACTAAGTAAGATGCAAGGTGGAGGACAGGAAGGTGGTGCAGATGGTCATAAACACTGCCCAAAAGATCATCGGCTGCCCTCTGCCCACCCTGGAAGAGATCTCCTTATCCTGCTGCCTCAGGAGATCCAAAGCCATCATCAGCGACCCCTCACACCCTGCCCACCACCTGTTTGACCTGCTGCCCTCTAGAAGACGCTTCAGCTCAATAAAGTCCTGCACCATCAGGCTGACTAACAGCTTCTTCCCCTGTGCCATCAGGACTCTAAACAGCCACAGACACACACACACACACACACACACACACACACACACAAGGACCCTCATAAAACCACCAACCCCACAACAACCACCAATCTACTTCATCCTACCCTCCAGCACCTTAATCTTTAAGCACTCTATCACTTTATTGGTACTGTAGATAAGGTTGCAATTGCACTGTACTGTTTTATATTCTATGTAGTGGTTCTTTTGAATTATATATTTTTTTGGTGACACTGCAGGAGCATCCCTCAACTTTCGTTGTACAAGTACAATGACAATAAAGATGAGTCTGATTCTGACCTTTTCGATATGAGCACACTTATGCCAAAGTGAATGCACACAAGTATATGTATTATGCGTGTACTACTGTATATGTGCACATCTGTTTGTTTGTGCGTATGTGTACATGCATAAACAGCAGTATTAGCATTAAATTACTGTTTCTGCGGGTAATTGGCAATTTTCTCCCTCTACCCATAGGACCTGCTTTTGCTATGTTAATGAGCTCTCTTCAGTGTAGGCTGCACAATGCACTGAATGCAGGCGCTGTATTTTGCATTTTGAATGCACTCTTGGACCTGATCCAAGAAGATGATGGACAGCTGTCATATTTTCATCCATTTTCTTTTATCTTTACCATAATGTTGGATTTGCAGTCTATGTAAAAATCTATTTCTGTATGTAACCTGCCTTATTATATAGTTATCTTTACGACCAAGGACAATACGATGGACGATATGAATGTGACCTAAATATATTAAATTAAGCCACTATTTTCATGGTAATTGCATTTTGTCTGCTTTTGATAAACACAATATCTCAACTTAATGCGTTACTGACTTGGCAACACAAATCTATAAAGATTTTTTTTCTTACGGCAGAACACTCAACATTACTTTTTTCATATGCTGCTGTAAAAAAACATCTTTGTTCTATTTACAGCCGCACTACATCTTCCACTGCATTTGTGCTTCTTGGGGAAGACCCACCACTGAAATCCCAGAGCTATGTGCCTGAGTGTCTTCCTTTATCTCTGAGTCATCATTACAAGTCTTCTCTCTTTCTCTTTGCCGGTTGTCATTCCACTGCCTACACTGCATCACCCTTTTCTCCACCAAGAGTTGAACTCTTGAAGACTGATTTGAATACTGTGGAAAAAGGCACTTAGACTCCCTTATATGATCATTATTTGGCCTGGTTCATGCTTTCTGATTGAATTGATGTGAACAGCTTGACGTGACAGACCTTGATATTCAGGCATTTTCACACGTTCACATTAAAATGATGCTTATGAAAATGACACTGCTTAAAAAGGCAGAATGCTGAAATGCTGCCACTGTGGTCAATCCAGTGACAATTACATAATTTCAAACACACTCCAGTCAGTATTTTTTTTAGTTCAGATTCACCCCTGACTTGTGGCACACATGCCAAAGTAAGTTTGCATTCTGCTAGACTCATTTCTGTATGAACTAGTAGTAGAAGTGTGCATGTTTGCTGTTGCAAATCTACTATACAAACACATTAACCTAAACATTTGTTCTTTGCATGCCTTTGTCATTTTTTGTCTAAGGTACATTATTGATATACAGCTAAAACACAGTTGTGTAATACTTTAATAGCACCGCACACACAAACTACATTTTTCTGAAAAACACAGGGTAAGTTTATAATTGTACTTACTTTATGGCTGTGGATGGCTGTGGAGATAAAGTGGCTACGTTGCTTTTCCTGTCTGGTAACATGTACGTAAATAAAGCATAACATGACATTCACGTTGATATCTCGAACAAGTTTCGAGTCACTGAGATAATTTATGCTAATCATTGATGCTTCCTATGCGCCCAACAAAATGTTACTGCGCCTTTATGTTGTTATTTACGCTAAGCATTAGTAGGTCCGTATGAATGCCTGTTAATTATTAGTACAAATTAGGGAGACAGTGGGTCATATTCCGCACCGTTTTAATGTAAAAAGAAATATGCATTTAGAACAAAAAAAAAATCCCGCCAACAACATTGAATACACACAGATATGATTCAACAATACACCTAGAGGGATGACGTGTACGTATGGGTCCTTCGGACTTCCGGGTTTGTATAAACAGATCTCTAGCGGAGTCGCCTCGCCCTAAAAATGTGAGTTTATGCTCTCTTTTGTCTCTTTTAGCCATGACAACATTTCATATTTATTAGCTAACATCGAGGTGCTAATAACGCTTCGTTCATCCCCTTCACTAGGTCCAAAGTAACGTTTAAAATCACCCTGACGTCGGACCCCCGGCTGCCGTACAAAGTGTGAGTTTACATTGAACTGACAGCTCAGCATTTACACCATCTATATGTTGGGTTTTTAAAATATCTGTACAATACTGATTTTACCTGAATGATACGGCGGGTTTAAGTATTAGCCGCTGTTGTGGAAACATGAGATCTGTGAGTGTAAAGCTGTGATTCCCATGCTGACACTAAAGCACCAACAAACAGCACTGATTCAAATTAACTTCTGTTTTAGCCTTTTTTTAAGACGTATACAATGATTTATAATATAATCATATATAGTATATGTAACTAATGTAATTAAACGGTCTTGACAGCTAACCATCTGCTCTTAAGGGGAGTCATCAATGAAAATAATCTCACTTTGTCACTGAGTGAGCTCATTTATCAGTTTGTCAAATCTGTGTTGTGTGACAAAAACACAAACCACAAGAGGAGAATAATCACAACCATTGCTAAATGTACAATGCACTTTGTACCAGGGCTGAGTGATTTTGAAAAAAAAAAATCTTATTGCAATTATTTTGACCGATATTGTGTGTATTGAATTGTGATATTAGAGGGAATGAAAAGTTGCATCATTATTCTCATTTTAATTTAAAAAGCATATTACAAACATTACTGTGTGATTTCTGCTGGATCTGTACCAAACTAGAGTTGTCACGATACCAAAATGAGTAACCACGATACTATACCAGACAAAGTATCACGGTTCCGGGTAATATCGCGATACTGCTGCCTTTTTATTATTATCACAAGTACTTATAACTTGTACAAGTTATAAGTACTTATTAATTACTTATAATGTTGTTTGGTGCATCATAAACATAATACTGGTGAAGAATTAGACTGAAAGAAGTATTTTTATGAATAACATTTATTATTAAAAAGTTAAAATTGAAAGAAAAACAACAACAAACAGATGCACTGGCCTTTTCTCTGCGTGTTTGTGTGTCTAGTCAAACTTTGAGGTATTTAACTTAAAGGACAGAACTTATGCAAAGACATATCAAAGGCTACTTCATTGAACTGTAGCTCAATTCTATAAATAATAACTTAACAAAATACTGAACAATATGTAGAATACAATATAGACAGAGTCTACATTACTGATGTGATCTCTTCTTAATTGCACACAGATTTCTGGAAATGAAAACAAGCATGTCTAATCTAAAAGTTTCCTTTGCACATTAATTTGTGTTGTACTAATATAAATAATCAATTTAGTACAATTAACAGGAACTGATTCCCTGTGAAATCTATATTTTTTTGCATTTTCTAGGTGCTTTATACTTTGACATTCTTTAACTCTTCATTCCTCAGTCTGTCAGCATATAGCCTAATATTATCCAGTGAGAAAATAAACAGGGCATATAAATACATATAAATCTGGGTGACGACACTGCAGGTGTTTTATGAGGTTATGTGTTCCCTCCTTTGGCTCCTATAGCTTGGTGGCAGCGCCTGCGCAGTGGACAGCCATTGTCTATTGCTTTCCCGTCTGTGCCTTGCTTAAGACCAAAATAGTTATAAATGTGACTTTTGGAGTTTGGTTTCTTCAGAAAAATGTGTTGTGCTTCGGCAGACTCGCCGCTCGGGCCCGGTGCTTTTCGCGTTTCGCTTTTGTGACCGTGAGCGCGTCTGGGCGAGACAGCCAATCAGCTAACAGACGGGCGGACCCAGCGTGCGGAAACAGCCTATCATATCCCCGGACGTCACCAGTAACAGGCAAACAGCCAATCATTCAGCAGCTGTATAGTTCGGTTGCAGTTCCATGTTGGTTTGTTTACAAAGCAGTAGCATGCAGTGAGAAGCCGGGAGGAGAGCAGAGGCGGCCGCTATGTAGCGGAGACTGGCACCGGTAGTATCGTAATCCACGGTAATACCGTCGAGTAAAATTTCTAGTATAGTAGCGACGGTTATGATTTGGCACCGCGGGGTACCGGGTATACCGTGGGTATCGTGCAACTCTATACCAAACAGAGATACGTTGTGTAGGCCAGGACATCTCTGCAGCACAGCAACATTTAATTGAAAATTATATTTTGATACAGTTCGCTTTTAACAAATCCTCCTGCGATTTGAAAATTTACAATAGACCATTTTTCAATTTCGATAAGAATGTGATTAATTGGTCAGCTCTAACTTGTACATTTACCCTCCTAGATGGACTGTATGCAGCACAGCATTTGTTGGATGTAACTATTCATGTCTGTGACGTTTATTTGGCCCATCACACTGGTGTTTAAAATACAGGCAGCAACAAACTGAATGAAGGGTACATATGAAAATGGCTCATTGCAGTTGCATACTGGACCACAATTGGTTTCCAAGTTAGCTATGATTTCATAAATCATGCTTGTATGCACACACGTTACACTCAGATTGAAGCAACTTTCCCACTTCGGCAGATGCATGAACAAAGCACAGCTTTGAGTGTAGGTGGACTTTGAGACTCCGGTAACTGTTAGATAAAATTATATTTTTGATTATTTTGAAAGTAATTTTCACTTTTAAAGTTCATAAAAGATTACTTAAATATTGGATTTTCTTATTATTTTACTTTTAGTTAGAGCAGTGTGTACAATACATCGTCCTAGGAAGTGGAGTCCCTATCAAGTTATAACCTTTTTTACATCAAACTTTCTTTTAAAAATCCAATAATTGAGCAGTGAATGGGCAAGTAATTTATTATTAGAAGTACGTCTTGACCTTAATCTATTCTCAGCAATTGTACAATTCACCGTACTGTTCTTAAAGCCACTGTGATTTAAGTAGAATATCACATTTTTGCAGGGATCAGTCTTCTGCTGTTTTTTTAAGCATTTAGTCAGTAGTCTATTCTCTAGTGAGGTTGGAGATGGCCTTGCTGTAGCTGTTAGTGTCTTAGTATGAATAGACGGATAATGATAGTAAATTAAGTATCACATTACTTTTGTTAGTGGACTGAATTCAAGATCACTATTAATATATTCAACCCATTTTTATCATCACTTATCACATTTAAACTAGGTTGAATCACTCAGTTAAGGCAGTGTGGTAGTCTTAATAATCTGACAAGCTTTCTCTCAGTCATAATGCTGAAGCTGCTGCTGCTTTTCTCCTCTCACAGCTACTTGCTGCTGTACTGACCGTGTTGATTGATTTTTACTCTCCACCACTTCAGCTACTCCTGTATCTTGGCGAAATATGTCCGTTTCTATTTTTTTTATAGCCCGTGAGAGGGTTTGAACTCCCTGCTGAAAGCTACACTACACTGGTTCATTGGAAGAGCGTCCAACTGAAAGCGTATAACCATTTATGCCATAAATGGTCTTATATTCCCTGACAGAAATGACTCTCAAAAGTAATGTTACACTCAATTGAGCGCCGTAAGGAAATGTTCCTTTTGTTCTCCTCTCGATGGAAGTCAAAATAAATATCATCTACAGTTTTGCACTTTTGGAGCTGTGAAGTCTTAAGTGGCCTGCTTTAACATAATAAAGCAGCTGTCGATCAAGTCTTGGGTCGAGCACTTGAAACACGGTATCTAAACTATGCAGAAGTCCCTGCTTTGAAAAGTAAATAGTAAAACATAGGCAGTAAAGTAAAGCCTGTAATTTCATGGTGATTAATTGTTTTGTTACAGGTTAAGTGTTCCAGAGAGCACGCCGTTCACAGCAGTTTTGAAGTTTGCAGCTGAGGAGGTAAGCTTACGGCTTGTTCTCTACTATAATTATGTTTTTACCAACAAGGTGTGAGAATTGGAAATGAGTAGAAAACCTAACCATAGTCCAATTCTTTAATATCATGGGATGGCACTCCATTGATTGCATTCAGTTGAATCACTGTTGATGGACACAGATGGTTCATCTCAATTAGAGCCTGATGGCTCATCAGCACAGTCAGTGTCCCCCAGAAAGCACTGACAGATTTATTTTACAGCTGCTTAGTACATGTTTTGGTTACAGTTTTTTATTTATTTATTTCCTTTCTTTCTTTTTTTAGTTTGTTTCTTATTCAACACAGATTTAAAAAAAAAAAAACCATTAACATTCCTTGACAATAACATTCAACAAGAAACAGAAGAGGAAAAACACATGTACTGGTGTGAAAATCTGAAGGTCTTTCCGTTAACAGAAGATCAACCTGAAAATATTAAAATAATTCAAATCACAAATAATGCAGTGAGTGACACTTCTTCCATCCCGCATATGTATAACAGAAGATGTGTGTATTTATTTTAAGCAATAAAGCTGCCTACACTAATGCTTTATGGGCATAACTGTGACCCAAATCCTCTTTTATGGCTTCAAGTCTGGAAACTGGAAATAGTGTGTATTGGGCTCACCAACAAAACACTGGTGACAACACAGCAGTTCTGAGGCTGAAAGCATCCTGATAGAGGAGTGAAGCTGCTGCTGATGTGCTGCTTTCGCTTTGTGTTGCTTCTGTTATAAATCTCTACATAGTTCAGGCTTGGCTGCTCCTTGAATAACAGAGATAGCCCACTCGAGTGGGATCATGTGATATAATTTCTAAAAATGAAAAAGTGTTTAAAAGTAGTAGTTTTACATATAATCAATGTGGGGACACTGTTAATTTGTCAAAGGCTCACCTGCCAAAGTCTTTGTAGAATTAATTGTGTTTAGCTAGTTTTACCAATACATCAGTTGTTTATTTTAAGCTGCAGGCCCAGAATAAATGAGAGAGAGAGAGATGCCAAGATAAATTTACACGACACAATCTCTTTCACAAAAGATACAAAAGAAAATGTAAAATATTGTTTAATTAATTAAGCTTTCTTTTATTTAATAATTAACCAACAGGGAATTATTATCAGTCAGTGGTGTGGTGACATTAGAATTTGTATTTTAATCATTTATAAGATATATTTAATCCTCCAGTTCTATGCTACATCAAACAAAGCTCCATCAACCGTCAACACCCATTACTTCATGATATAAACTATACTCTATTTGAGCTACATGTGTTACCTGGCAGTAGTTCGGTGAGCAACAGTTCAGTTCAACCTTATCTCCCCAGTGACAGACTGCTCCCTCCATCCTCTCACTGCAAATCCCACCAGCCCACATCCCCTTCTGTTGAACACTGAAGTAGGACATGTACTGTGACCATGCTGAGTGATTTTATTCCAGAAATTCAAGCGTAGCTATTTTTTCCCTGAGGCACTCTCATGTATGTATGTGTGTGTGTGTGTGTGTGTGTGTGTGCGCGCGGGCTTGAATCTGTGTGAAAAGGCAATCACATGTGTCTGACAAGCGGCAAAGTTGGCAGACAAAAGAACTGAAAACAAAACACACTACACAGCATTTTCTTTTTGTTTGTTTCTGAAGATGCCCATAACTGCAGTCCTTGTTTTGAAGTTAGAGAATCACAAGTATACTTGAAGTGCGCTGACTCAGTGGATAAAGTTATTTTTCTTTGTGATTTATTCACGCTGTCTTAAGGCCAAGTGAAACTGGGCAGCAACATGTTTAATGAATCAGGGAAATGGTTGCTTCTTTTGTAAATTTCACCAATGGGGATTTTAAGTTTGATCGCTTTTTCGATGCTTCATTTTCTTCCAACAGTTCAAAGTGCCATCAGCAACCAGCGCAATTATAACAAATGGTGAGTCTGGGGAAAAGTTTTTTAACTACCGTAATAATCTTTCTTTGGCTATTTAACAAACTACTGCAAGTAACATGTTTACAAGTGTGACAGTTAAAAGAAAGCATCTTATTTCAGAGAGTGTCTAATTTGTTTGGAAACTCAGATGAATTTCAGAACCTCAACAGCAAACTGGGAAGATAGAAGTTAAAATGAGTAGAGTATGTCTGAAATATATGGACTTGACTGCAGAGATTCAGTATATTCAGCCAAGAGAAATGCTCTTTTGCATCTCCACATAATGTTGTTTCACTGCAAAATCATGACGCAATTTGAGTCCAGCTCCTAAAAGATTCAAAGGACAAATTGCTTCTTTCACTGAAAACTTCCAGAGCGTGCTGAAAATTCAAAAGCCACCGAGTACAACAGTCATTAATTATAGTGGTTATTAATTATAGCGACTGCAAGTAATTGTCAGTCTTTGTTTCTGCTACTAATTCGGCTTTAAGGGGCATTAAGTAATCTATAGCAGAGAGTACAGCCACTAACAAACATCAACATACATTTTTGAACGAGATGCAGCAAATCACAAGTACATAACTTCTGCATGTCCCCGCCCCAATATGAAGAGCCACCATAGGCAACAAAAGCTGGGAGATTGTCCTCACTGTCTAATTGAGCGAAGCGTTTAGAGACTTACTTCTGAGTCTTAATTAGAGATGAGTGAGCTAGCAAATTAGAGCCTTGAAGTTTGTTGGGGGGTTTTTTTTTCCCTAAAATTAGCTTTTAACATATCATTAAGTTACAGAACATGTGGAACAAATTACACCGTCTTTGTTAAAGGAGAATTGTCAGCTTTTTTTGTTGTTGTTTACCACCAATTAAAATGTGCAATGACAATCACATTAAAAAATTATGTTTTTGTTTACCGCTGCTCTGTACCGACTGTTTTAGGCAATTTAGAAAAAAATAGATTAGAGAGCATTCACAGTCTTCTCATATGATGTAGCTCCATCATATAGAGGTGATATTTTTAGGCAGTTATTAGAAAGTACTGGACATATGAATGTTACCACATAGCAGAATTAAAATCATGTTAAAATAGCTGAAATATAGCCATGTCAAATATGACGTTTAGTTTTATCAGTGCAAAATTATGGACTGCACTGTTATTATTCCAGATAGAATTGCCTGCTGCAGAGGCACGCTCTCACCATTGTTGCCCAGTGCAACATCATTACGGGTGAACTGGCGATGTTGTAAATTATCTAATTTCTCTGTGCTGCTCATTTGCATGACAATCTTCTTGGTTTATATAGTGTCTTTTTTTCTTTCATGGTTACCCTGCAGATGGAATAGGAATCAACCCTGCCCAGACAGCAGGTGAGTTGTGATGTTGTTGTTGGAAAAAGCTTCCCTTTCCACTTGAAAACTAACATGTTGGTGTTATATCTTCACAAAAACTACTCTAAATGATGCAAGATGTTTTTCTTTTCATTCTATTGTATTAAGTTGCTTAGAAGCATAATCGACCTCAAGGCTTTGTTTTAAGCATTTTGCTTCTTCTCAGCGTAGTTTCATCAAAGCATTAATGCCTAACTTGATTAAAGCGTGTTTCATAATGTGCTTTGGTAATGCTGATGGCATTGTGTTAATAGTCTAAAAGATTAGCTTGATAAAGCCCCCAGAGTTAGCGATTTCTGTGGGTGGTTCCACAAATAGGGTTAAGAAATGTAATGCTTAATGAAAAGCCTTACGTGAGATAACAAAACAAATCAATCTGGGATCAAGCAGTTCCAGCTAATATAATCAGGCTTATTCAAGCTGGGTTTGTAAAGTCAGGTTAAATTAGTAGAAGAAGAACTATTAAATAATGAAAACTATTAACTGTATCAACTTGGCAAAATACAGCAGATCACTGACTCTGAGATTTGAAAAAATGAAAACCACCTAAAGGATTTTATCTTGTCTGCTTCTAATTGTGACATCCTGAAAATGACTCATAGATGTTGTCACGTTTCATCTGTTCTCTCTGTACACCTTTTAATTATCTAATTTTAAACGCCATAAATATCTCTTTAGAAGGGCATGGGAGACCCATGACTCATGATGATGTTTCTCATGAAACGTGTGATTAAAAAATCTTCTTTGTAGAGTAACTACAATCTTTCCCCAAACCCTATCTGATTTAAAATGTTACTCACACAACGTTTGCTTCACAAGAACGGATCACATTTGCATGAAGAAATAAGTTGATAAGTGGGGTGAAATAAAGTGGCTGGTGCACAGTGGTGTTAAGGCAAACCCGTATAAGCCCTGTCTGTAATGACATGTTTCCATGGTAACTTAACTTCGATTTAATTAAACTAAAGCTTAGTGGATCTGAATTCCCTAAAAACAAGGTATCTCTGTTTGAACAGTTGCTTTTATAGAAATGTTTTTGTACTGATTCAGAAAGCAGTATTTAATTTTGAAAACTGACCTCTGACTAGAAGTGAACTACGTACACACTAAGCTGCTGAGACAGAATTCACTTTAGAGTCCCACATTATTGCAGAGTCCTGGTGAATCACATTTTTCTCTGTCAGCCTCCTTGGTGTTTTTCCTGTGATTCATACTTAATGTGTAGCCCACCTCTCCTTAAACCCACCTATGTAATCATTCTCAACAAGGTTATGGATGATTGGCTTTTCTGCATAGAGCAGGATACGGCAATGTCTTCTTGACAGGAAGGCAACATTGGCTCTTTTTTCTGCAGAGAAAAGAACGAGTGGTGGGCATTCACAGCAGCTTTGTATCTGCGTAACATTCATGCTGTGTGCTGCCAAGAATAGCAGTGGTTCAGACACCTCTGTCAGATTGTCTTTTTTTTTTCACCCACTGCAGCCACTCTACTTCATGTTCACAGGATTGACTACACGCTGGAAATTGATCGGATGTAATTTTACCATCCCTTCATCTTCCTCACACATCTTTACAACACCAATATCATCGTTTTTTCCCCCCCGCCATAACTACGGTGCACACACAACACTAATGGTTCTAGACATGAGTTATACATATGTGAGCATGCTTGCTGGTTGAATAAATGAATTAATCTAATTGCTATTGATTATGTGATTCCATAATGATGAAAATAATAAATTATTCAAATGAACTTGCTATGTGAAACTCACCAGAGGTAGAAGAACAAATAATCCTGAAATTAGGCGCCAAGAAATTTACCTTGTTCTGAAATCTTTATGGTTAATGTAAATGTCTGTGTCTGTCCCAACCTGTGTGCAGCTTTGTAAATCAATCTATGAGTTTGATTGAAAGAAAAAAAGTCCAAGTTTCTCTTCCAGCTGGCAAATTGACATGTTGTTTGGAGTGTATGAGCTTTAGTGACTATAAAAACCCCTATTAAAGAGCACTGATTACAAACTGTCATCTTTATATGGTCTGTGCTTTGTTGCAGGGAACGTGTTTCTTAAACACGGCTCAGAGCTTCGCATCATTCCCAGAGACAGAGTGGGAGGACAAGGAGACTGCTGCTTTTCCTCCTTGACGGCATAATGACTCACCCAGTAGAATTCATATAACACTTGAGACCTAGGAAACACCCCAGCGTGTATCATATTTATTTTCTGGCCCACAACTGACAACTGTGCAAGTATATACCATATATTTTAATTGATGATGGCATACACATACAATTGCAAGCGTCCTGCATCTTCATATTCAGTCAAAGTTTTTTTGGTCTGTTGTATAGCTGCATCAAAAGATTGGAGTGACATCAAGAATAACGAAAGACATATTGAGTAATTAATATTCACAAAAACATCAGCTGCAACCCAAGACTAGCTAAGATTAACAGCAGAATCAACCATTCTAGCTTTTGTATCTTTGTAAATGACAAACGATAAATAAACAGTATAACTCACAATGACACAAAACGCCTGTTTTGCAGTGTTTACTGTTATCTTTATTAGCATCGGGGATATTTTTTTTTTCCAAAATGCTTTTAATCACCATTATTGTTTATAAGTGCACATAGATGCAGGTAAATTGTCTGTTCATATGAAATATTTTTTTTATGTCAGACACAAGTATTCTTTAGACTTGATAAACTATGGATCTGTACTAAACTTGTATCATGGACCAGCTTCCATAACTACAGGTACAAATTGTACCTACAAGTCAAGTCAGTTATGTCGCATTGTTGGTCTATACCATACCTGATCTACAGATAAGAGTGTACAGAGTGTTTTGGATAACGTGTTGAAAGGTGATTGTTCATCTGTCAAACCATGCAGGCACATGGATCTTTGCTGCCCTCTGTCAGATTACATGTTAATGTCAGTTTGTGTTCACCTGAATTCTTTGCCTTAAACTATGTATTACTCCATCTAAACACAATAAATATGAAAAGATTAAACTGAGTAATCTAAACTCTTTAATATGTAATGCTAGGTTTGTTAGGAGATGGGGAGCAGGTGGTAAGAAAACAAGGCAGATGTCCAAAACACAGGGGCCTCAAAATGTGTCACAATAGTTGTCACGGAGGTAAAGTTCATCCAGCCCCAGTAGCACTGGTTTTCATCTGGGAAGTAAATGATTTGACTGCAGTCTTTTTGTTTTGTTTTCTTTTGCTGCATGCAATTTGAAAAATCTGTGGTTTAAAAATATCCTTTCATTTTAAGTCTCCAGACTGTTCCTATCTAAAAAAAAAATGACATGACTAATACGTAAACCAGTAGTTTGTTCTGAAACGTGGCTTATTGTTTCTCTGACTCATTAGTGGAGATAATTAGTTTATGATCCGCCTCACATTCGTCATTATCACACGAGAAGGTCTGTATCATTTGTTTCTGAATTGGTTCTCCTTCTCCACGTTGACAAAAAAACTGAAAAATGCACACTCACTAAAGAAAGAGAATAATGAAGCATGCACACTGTGTCTCATCATCCATTCAGATGCAGACACAGATGGGGTGGCAGGAGGGACATCACAAATGGATTTTCTCTTCTTTTTTTTTTATTCAAGTCACTGCTCGGCACAATCACCAGAAATTTAACTCAAAGACCACAGATTCCCTGGACACTGAAAATCTGTTGCTGTGTTGGCCTAGGTACTAAAATGCTAAATAATTGCAGTTATCTTACTCATGCCTCTCCTGCATCATTTAAATTATGGAACAAAAAAAAAATCTCCACCTCTCTTAGAGGCAATGACATCAACTCACTGCAAAGAGCCATTGTAGGTTAACACAAATGAGCCTTTTGTCTTAAATAAAGAACTGAATTTCTTATCTTTCTTTTTTTTTAGTGACTGTACTAGATGGATGCAGCCATTTGTGCTTTTTGTACTTGATTTTTGTGATTTCTATTTCTTGTCATCTCCTGCCCATGAATCCATCATTTAATACAGTGGTGTGAAATGTGTTTTCAGATCAAACTAATAGCTGTTGGGCCACGCTGAGCAGCAACAACTGCAATCAAGCATTTGCGGTAACTTGTAATGAGTCTTTTACAGCTGAATTTTGGCCCACTCATCTTTGCAGAATTGTTATAATTCAGGCACATTGGAGGGTTTGAGCATGAACCACCTTTTTAAAGGTCACGCTACAGCATCTCAATAGGGTTCAGGTCAGAACTTTAATGAGGCCACTTCAAAGTCTTTATTTTGTTTTTCTTCAGCCATTCAGAGGTGGACTTGCTGCTGTGTTTTAGATCATTGTTCTGCTGCAGAATCTTGTTCACTTCAGCTTGAGGTTATGAACAGATGGCTGGACGTTCTCCTTCAGGATTTTTTTGGTAGACAGCAGAGTTCATGGCTCCATTTATCACAGCAGGTCTTCCAGGTCCTGAAGCAGGAAGCAAACAGCCGGTTACTTTGTAATGGGGGACACAGCTTCCAGAAAGTTCAATTTTTGTGTCATCAGTCCAACATTTTTGCAAAAGTCTTGAAGATCATCAAGATGTTTTCTGGCAAAAATCCTTAATGTTCTTTTTGCTCAGCAGTGGTTTTCATCTTGGCCATTTCTGTCCAGTCTTTTTCTTATGGAGTCGTGAACACCGACCTGAACTGAGACAAGTGAGGTCTGCAGTTCTTGATGTTGTTGTGGGGTCTTTTGTGACCTCTTGGATGAGTCGTCGCTCTGATCTTTTGTCTAACCACTCCTGGGAAGGTTCACCACTGTTCCATGTTTTCACCATTTGTGGATAATGTCTCTCACTGTGGTTCTCTAGAGTCCCAGAGCTTTAGAAACAGCTTTACAACCTTTTCCAGACTGATAGATCTCAATTACTTTTTTTCTAATTTGCTGAACTTCTTTGGCTCTTGGCATGCCATTTAGCTTTTTGAGGATCTTTTGGTCTACTTCACTTTGTCAGACAGGTCCTATTTAAGTGATTTCTTGATTGAGGTGTGGCAGTAATCAGGCCTGGGTGTGGCTAGAGAAATTAAACTCAGGTGATAAACTGCAGTTATGTTTTAACATTGGGTCAAAAACTGCATTTTTATTATCTTTGACTAATATTTAAATTAGTTTGATGATCTGAAACATTTATGTGTGACAAACATGCAAAAAATAAGAAATCAGAAAGGGGGCAAACACTTTTTCACACCACTGTAGATCTGAAATCCTGTTAAACCAAATATCCAACGATAATTGGTTACCTATTAGGGGTTATATACCCTGTGTATTTGCTTTGCCTCTGTCCATTGTGACTCTTATGAACTCACAGCTGTGTTGAAACATATTTTACTGTTTGAATTATTAAAGGCTGCAAATCTATCAGTTTATGCCAGTCCTTTTTTTCCCTAATAAATACTTGACATTTTTACATGCTGACTAAGTGCAAGAGAAACGATAACATGGATTAATTTGAATTAAAAAGTAAGAAATCAGCTCATTTCATCACACTATCTGATTTTGTGCTCTTTTAGGCATGAAATTAAAATGTTACACTTTAATGCAAAACGAGTGTTGCAGTTTAATCTCTATGAGCAACGAGGTAGAAGGTTGAGCGTTGTGTCCGCAATGAGGCAGCTCCAGGATGAACTGTTGCTCAGACCTCGAAGTGTCACCTGGATAATGTCCTGAGTGAGATTCACAAGAAGATAACTTTTTCCCGATCTACCATAGTATCAGCAACATCATTTAACACATATAAATAAAACACATTTGAGGCCTTTAGGATGCACAAAAAGTCCTGAAACTTTGCACCCATGTCCAAACATGTAATAAGTATTTTTAATGATTTCACAGTTGTGCTTGGACGAGGCACATTGGCTCTATAATGCCCCCTAAAAGAGAGAGAGAGAGAGAGAGGGAGAGAGGAATCAGGACCCACTTGCAATAAAATGGGTTTTCTTTATGTCTTTATTTCCCTCAATCCTTTGTGCCTCCACTGCTTTTACAAATGACATGCTAACCGTGCTTCTTGCCCTTCCAATTAAAGGCCCTCAATCTAAAATGAGATCTGGCGGTCCTCCACAGACACAGCTTAGATAAGACCAGCACTGCGGCCACAAGTCAGTGAGCCAGATAAAGAAATGAGGAACCAGGGAATGGAAACAGCCCTCCTCTAACAGCCCATCTAGCTCATTTTCACTTTATCCCCACGCATCTGTCACTCAAGCAGGTGCAGCAGACGTGTGTATATGCAGGTGTTAGTGAAAACACACATGACCTGGAACCCCAATCATCACATACACACGACCAAGTGGAATCACACCTTAGGGAAACAGATAAATGTGCTAAAGCCATTTGAAGCCTACACGTCAAGATTATTTAATTATATTAATGACCTACTTCTGCCCCCTTCTGTCTTAAAATTAGTATGACAGCGGGAAGAAAGCCCTGCGGAGGAGCACCGACATCGCTGGGCTGAATGATTCATGTTCCTGCATCTCTCCTTCTACAGAACGTCAACTAATTAGTCCAGGTAAAGTGCAGATATTTAGGCATTATACAATGTTCTCTAATTCTGCAATATAGGGGAAAAAAACAGTCTTCACACAAAAGGAAAATTCCTATTTACCATAAATCTGATATTCTTCAGACTAAAGCAAGATAGATAATGTGGCGTTAAACTGGGTTGCACTAATATTTTAATATTTGATTAATCAGATGTGAGAATACATCCAAACCCAGGTTTTATAATGACCAATTGGGCATACTTTTATACAAATTGTGTACATTGTTTCCCTGTTTTGTTGTCTTTTGAAAACAAAGGTGCTGAGTTATTTTTATTTTGATATCTATCTCGTCCTCGTGAAATGCAAGTTGATTTTTGATTGATGTGAATTTCAATATTGAATCAATTTGTTTTTAAGAATAGTAAAAATTTCAACACGTATAACACATCATGTATCAATCACAAAAAGGACCACGAACTGGCAGAAAGCTAGAAAAGGCTCTTCAGAAGCAAAAGACTGATCTATTTATTTCATATTCAAAAGGTGACCCAAACAGGTGATGAGATTGTGGGAAACACCTTCTGCCTCGTTCTCCTTACTTGCCGTTGCTGTTTGTCTGATAGCCTATTTACATAAGCTGACATTGGTCAAAATGTTCCCTTTACCTCCACATTTTCAACACATTGTCCCTTTTTAGATGTGATATAAATCCATCTTTTTAGCATTTGAAGAGCCTCAATGTGATGGGACAGTTCACCTTGGCAACATGCACCTACAACTTTTTGGGAAGCCTTGATTCAGAAGTGGAAAACTTTTCACAGCCACATTTATAACATACTGTGTGTCATATAATCACTCTCCTTTAGCCTACTGTTGAATCTGTGTACTAATAAAGAAAGAGGGGAGGGATGGAGGGATATGATCAAATACTGTACATTTATTTTATTGGAGAATGTGCTGTGACTTTACACAATCTTTGCTGTGTTGTAACTATAAAAACAAAGTTTAGAAGGCATTTGAAAGTTGCCTCACTAAACAGTTTTTCTCCTTTGAGTTAAGTGGTCTCCTAAATCTGTTGAGACAGTCCCAGAGCTAATCTTTTATAATCCCCTTTCTTTCTTTCTGTCTCTTCTCTCTCTCTCTCTGCACCAACTTTCTGCACCAATGTGTATAAAGGGTTTGTGGGAGTATTAATAAACCGCTTGGAGAGTGTATTTTAAGGACACAACAGCCACAGGCTGAGTTTTAGCTTGTTTGTGCTATATACATGCAGCTTGGTCAAACTAGAAACAGCAAAGTCTCATATCAAGTCTACTTTTTTTTTTTCCCCCACAGTAACTCATTTTGTTTCAGTAATAGCCTGCTGTGTGTGTGTTCTCAGAGCACAAAGCTAAAGCTTCACAACTACTTTCTATCGCTGCCTTGTTATTTTTGTTTTTGTATGTTTAGGTTTGAGTGCAAATGGATAATCCATACTAAATCAATACTTTACTATAACTACTACTGCTACATTTACTACTACTACTACTTAGGTAGGGCTGGAAAACTGTTGTCTTGAGCTTCTTGTTTTGTGGGCTTTATGGTTGCAGTAATCATTACTGCATTTTAAACTGCAGTGTTTCATATATGTGTTTCTCTTTGTTTTAGAAGCTCTTCTTCCCACACTGCAATGAAGGATCACCACACTACATGTATACCTCAAGCTTCCACGCAGGTGAGTTTGTCCCACAGTCCGATGTGACCGCTGAGAAAGATAAAGGCATTAAAGCTATACTGCCCCAAGCAATCTTCCACCAATAACAGAAATCTCACGGGTGCACTGATATTAAATGTCAGAGAGCATTTGTGAAGGCCAAGGCTTGTAAGTGGAATCTGTGTGCAGTGTGTGTGCAGTAAGTGCTAGTGGACAAGGAGCATCTCATTGAAACAGAGGAGAGAAAAGGGTATGAGTAAAGGAAAAGGCTGTTATACAGATGG
This sequence comes from Pampus argenteus, assembly GCA_036937835.1. NCBI lineage: Eukaryota > Metazoa > Chordata > Actinopteri > Scombriformes > Stromateidae > Pampus > Pampus argenteus. The sequence continues at coordinate 11,227,547 of CM072874.1, forward strand.
CCATTAACCTTCAAACCAGCTGCACTGTCTGTTCTGACAGCTCAAACTTTGTTATTAGGCAGCAGAAAACTCTCTCCCTCTTTTTCTTTTACATCTGTTTTTAGAGCGCAGCTTTCACACATATCATGATCAGTAGAGAATAAATCACTGCGACACAACACTAGCATGCCCAAGAAAATAAAGACAATACTACATACACAGTTGCATGGTTCTCATTTGGCTGTTTCAGTGTCCGATCACTATTGGCACTTGAATTTATTCTTCAAACGCTGTTGTTACTCTTCGCCACCAGAGTGCAGTAGTCGATAAAAAAAAATTCACAATTTCTTTCCCTGATAATTTAGATGGCAATCATGACTGCATTTAAAATGAGGAATGAAGGTGTTTCTCTTCTTTTTAATCACACTACTAAAATCCTTTTATTACATAATATGGAACAAGATATTTCTACAGCCTCAGTTGCATCGACAGTGGAACCAACTGTGTAAGTAAGTAGTTTCTTGTTTTTCCCGTCTCGTATGTCTTATGGCCTCAGGAATAAAAACACCTTAATGTTTTCTTCTTCTCTTTGTGCCCTCTATTCTTATCTGTACTTATGCTCCCAAACATATATAGCAATATAGAATACAATTAAAGTGAAAATCTTGAAGATATGCTCAGAAACATTTATTCTATCTTCTCCAATTCATTGTTGGTCCAAATTAAACTCCACAGTAACAAGGGGAAAAGAAAGAAAGAACTGTAACAAATGTTCACCTCCAACAAGCCACAAGAGCTGACAACAACTGCTGCAAATTGACACTGCCTGCAGGGCTGAGGGCTGAGTGCTTTGTCTGATGTGTGATGGAGTGTGGCAGGCTTGTCCCTTATTAGACTCATCACCTATGTGAAATCACATGAAATAGAGAGAATATGCTCAACAGGGGGCACGTCACAAAGCCACCCAGCCAGAAAAAGTTTCACACACATTGTAAACAAATCATTAATGCCTAACAGTTCAGAATATATATACGCTCTTCTCCTGTATTTAACATTGAAGCCTCAGCAGTGAATGTCAACCTGGGAAACATGGGATTTCACAAAAGTAGCTGATATTCCTGAAAGAAATCTCAAGTGTTTTTTTTTTCAAAAGCTAGAAAGTGGCAAACTGGTTCATTTACAAGTCTCTCTTTTCCTCATAGCTCCCAGGGCAATTAATCTAGAAAGAGATACACAAGAAGATAGCCTGCTGCAACCATATTTACTCAATTCTCCTCTAATTCATAATGACAACCTTGCTCCTCTAACTGAAAGGCAAAAACCAACAGGAGCATTGTCATCTGTAATGTAAATGAATGTGTAAACGCAGGAACAAACTGGCAGTTTCACCAGACAGCAAACGTTTACCAGAATGGCACTTAACTCACACGGTTATTGTGCTGATGATTACAGAGCAGCGGAAGCACCGAGATGCCTATTTGGAGAAGAAGAGTTGTCTAGTGTGTCTTCTGAATGCCTGCATTTTCACGACTGTAATATGGGAACAAAGACGGAACAGGTGTGAATCTGTATGCATTTTGTATGTCCTTGTGTGCATGTGTGTGTAATGGTGGGGTTTCCCATTAGACTTTCAGCTGACCCAGACAAAAAAGTAATTGCAGGGTCAGATCTGCAGTGAGGTAAAATCAGAGGGTTTTGTATGTCAAGCTATTGCTTTTATGTCTAGGTTTTCTCAAGAAGCAACAGGTTCTTTGCCTTTATGGAGATAGTGAGGAAAGAGCAGAGAGTGACAGGAAACCTGCTCATTTCATTGATGTTGAGTGTTGAAAGCACCGGTGTAACAGCTGTGTGATGCAGGAAGAGCTGGTGGATGAAGTGGTCATATCCTTGAAGTAAAAGTGCTAAAAGCACAATGTCAAAATACCATATTACAAGTAAAAGTCCCGCATTCAAAATTTTAACTGCAAAATAGTAGTAATAAATACTTTTTTTTATTTTTTATTTATTTACCAGTAAAATGTACTTTACTTTAAGGTACTCATTATGCAGAAGGCCTTCTTTCAGAGAGTTGCAGTGCATTACTGGATTATTATTCATGATGCATTAATATATGATGATCATTTTAATGTTAGCTGGCCAAGAAGACGCTTCTCTATATATACTGCTGGGATTTTATAAAGTGAACAAATGTTTTGTATGTAAAATATTTATGTGCAAAGTAATTATCAACTACAGCTGTCAGATAAATATAATGACCTGTAGTGAAGTAGAAGTATAAAACCAAGGAAGGCACAAGTAACTCAAAGTTGTACTTGTACAATGATACTTGTTTCATTTTACTGTGTATATGCATAGGTAATTATATTATGTGTCTGAATGCAGTGTATTATTCACTGTGGTTATGGGTCATCCGTTTAACAAATGTACCCACAGCACATTTTGTCTTAGAAAACCAACGCTCTGCAATCAAGATGCAAAACATGGAGCTTCCTTTTTTGTGCATGGACTTTAAAAACTCAAACGAACATTCAAATCAGGAGCAGAAACACCCGGTTAACCTCCACTGTCAGCTGTGTCACGCAGCTTTACCACAGCGTCACAGGTTAAAGCGTCCCTTTTGATTTTGGTGGGACAGAGGTGCGTTTTCTCAGTGCAGTATACAAATGCATTTCAGCGGCTCAGCCTTGTAAAGGGAATCCACATTGTTTAGTTGGCAGTTATTTTGTGACTCTTCAAATATCTTTTTAATGGTTATCGTCCTGGTAACAGCACAAAACTATTTAACAGAGCATCATAAAACCTGCTCCATACATCTGTCCAAACAAAGATAATCTTAAGACATTTTCATGTTGACCAATCTGCTCTGGTGTGCTCTTCCTGCTTTACATTAATGTGCACTGAACTAGTGAATATTAATTTGGCTTTTAATGGTAAATGTGCATCCAATTTATTACAAAATTTCTATTCAAATAAATTAGCTTTTATATGATAAGTAGGAGGTGTTTTAGACAATTGTGGCATGGATGCTTGGATCCTTCGCAAATGCAACAATCTGATGGGTACCCAACCCTTGAACTATATCATTACAGTTTTGAATCTTTCACGTTCCCACGTAGGCTTAAACCCCAGAATCTCCATATGTGGCTTTATCACAGCAGAGCAGCTGCTGTGCAGAAAAAAAACCCTTAATCCCATACTGTATGAATATGTCATAAATCCGAGGCTGGACTTTCTAAAAGTTTCAGTGTGCTTGGTAGGTGATAGAGATGGGCTGCAGGAGGGAGCCAGAGTTTCAGTGTTAATTAATCAGATGGGAACAGAACAAATACTTGAGAAGTGAATTTACAAGGAGTCAGAAAAAGTCATAGAATCGACAAGTGCTTATCATGTATGGATTCCTTTAAATATTTCCCTTATGGAAAATAAGAGTTGTATTTTGTTTCCCACAATAGTCCCAGGTGAAAATGTTCACTAGTCTCTAATTAGGTTTGCGTAATAATGATCTTCACATCCCTCCTTTGTTCCTCTTCACCCCCTCCGTCTCTTTTATACACAGACTTCAGTCTTCAAGATAATCTGTCTAAATGTTCTCACTTCTCACAGTGCGGCTCTAACATGCATGTATCTGAACATGTTCTCTCGCATTTCAACTCACAAGAAGAAGGTTTTAAAGAGGATATACTGTAAAGTATATGACAGCTGGAAAAGCTGGGGGGTTGAAATAACAAGGCCCTCTGAAATAACCAGAAACCCTCTAATCACCTGGCATCTTAAATGTGGGTAGTGGGTGAGTCAAGAACAAATGTAGTCACAAGCAGCTCTACTAAGGTTCAAGCTTACATAGAAGGATTTTAAAGACTCAAGGCTATCAGATTTGGAAGAACAGCTTGGAAGTTTTCAAATATTCATGTTTGAAATAAAAGACTCATTCGGTAGGATTATGACAGCTATATAAGTCGCCTCATGGTGACATTAGTATGAATTGTTATACATTTACAGTGCTGATGCTGCTGATCTGTCTGTGATGAACCTGAGATAGTGTCTGAAAAGCACACCATGTTTCTCAGCAATTGTGCAAGTGTATGCTCAAACACCGGACTGACTTATATTTGATTAATGGCATAGCATATTTTTTTTATTTGGACAGGACAGTTGCCAAAGCCATTGCAAATCTCTTTCCACAAATGCTAAATACTAAATGAAAAAAAAAAAAATCAAAACACTGTAAATAGTAGAGAACTGATCAACAAAGCCCATTTGCAGTGCAGGAGGAGAGCAGTGGACTTTTTTTCTCTCATGACTCAGCCTTGACAGATGTTCCAACTTGCTGTACCAATTTTCCCCTTGGACCACCGATGTCAAGGATAGATTTTCTCCAGCTTTAAGAAACAGTGTGCAGAATGTTTGGTCCCTGACAGCCAAATTTATTTCACATTGCCATGTTACTGCTTATGGCTATATTTCAGAATTTTTTTTTTTTTTTTTTTTGCATCAGTTTACTCATCTACACTGACAAGGACACCAGGGTCTTTCTTTTTCCAGCCTACTGGGCACTGGGAGGCTCTTTTTCTTGCTTGAGGGGAGGTCAACGTGTTTTTAGAGGCCCACATTCAACTGCTTATTCATGAGATAAACAATAAAATGAATAATGAATGGATGAATGTATTCATGAATACGAACTAACAACCCTTGTTTCTATCACCTTATTCACGCTTAAGTTGCAAGATGTGTGGCTAGCAAATGAGGAGGAACATTAAAGGGCTATTACTATGCCAGCAACAAATGACAAATGACAGCGTCCCTTTATTTAATGCCTAAAGCCCAAGGACTTGTCTGATGTTTATCTCATCAGCATTTTGGCCATGATTGGGTATATAATTCTATTCTTATAGTCAAAATAACCATAATGGTACCTGAACCCTAACCCAATTTTACAATATTATGTACTTGCAGTATGCACCGTGCTCCAAATGAAGAATACTGTGAAATTACTTTGCAGGCTCTATCGATTTTTTGTTGTGCTCAAGATTGTCTCAGAGTTCAAAAAGAACTATGATGTGCAAAATCATCTCTAGTTGCTGAATACATATGAATTAGCTTTTTTTTTTTTTTGCTTTATTGACTGTAGACAGGAGGTATTTGGAGAGAGAGAAAAAGAGGAAGAGCCTTGCAACAATGGTCTTAAGACACATACTAGTAAACACCCAGGATGCAGGGTGAGGTAAAAATGAATGATTACTATAATTACAACTAAACTAGTGACTGCTAGTGCATGAAAAACCATAAAGGATAAATAATGTGTGTTAATTTGTTGCAAATGATCAGTTGTAAGTGTTTATTATTATTCTGAATTCTTATAATTATTCAGTCATTTTTTCAACTCTTTAGTTAATTAAATCTGTCTTTATCCAATAAAGTAGTTGCATAACATATCCGCATATTTCGGACATGAACAATATTGACAACCTTTGTTTGTTCTTCTGCGTTTTGAAATTTTCACCCAGCTCCAGTGTGCCTTGCATACCCACACAGAAGACATGATTATATGATCGATCTGTGTTAATGCAGCATACTCATGAGAAATATTCAAATATGCTTTTTTTACTTCAGGGAAATATTACTTTTATCAAACCTTGCAAAGAATAGCCTTGACTGGAGAAACTTAGTAATTACGCTGATCTGTGTACATCTGATCTTCCAGTCTCCGCCTCCCCGTGAATGTCAGCTGTGCTGCCCACTGGCAATAAGGCTGAGGTAACAAGCCCTCAAAATCCTCCAATATGTGCAGGGATGGGCGGTAGCACTTTTACACAGGCGATCAAGTGTCTGAAGTTAAAACTCCTGCGCGCTTTTCTCGCTGAGCATGTCGAGGGACCGCGGAGACAGATGCAGGGAGTCACCGTAGAGGCAATCACCTGACTCCCAAATACTTAAGGGATTTTTTTTTTTTTACGTTTAGTTGAAACGACCGAAACATTTTTCCTTGGCAGAGCGACAGTTTTCCGATGGTTTGGATCACATCCGTTGCCAAGATGTTGTACAGACTTCTCCTTTGTTTTTCAGTAACAGGTATTGTTGCCGCGCAGCCTGACAGCTCTGGATTATTTTACGCACTGAGATCTGAACTGTCAGAAGATGCAATCTTGGTGGCCAACAACGGAATACGTGTGCCTTTCGGGAGATCCGTCTTCATCGATCCCATCAACGATTTGGTGATTCAGACGCAGCCGGAAGACCGGTGCAGCATCACCGTCTTGGATAACGACCCGCTCTCACAGAGACCGGGGCATCTTTCTCCCAAAAAGTTTCCGTGTGATTTCGGCCCCAACGACGTGACATACTCCCACTACGGGTCCAGGAGTCCGGCTAAAGACAGAGTGAGGCTGCAGCTCAGGTATGACGCGCAAACCGAAACCGTTATTATCCCCTTTATGATGGAGGTTGAGGTAGTTTTTACGCAGCTAGAGTTACTCACCAAAAACATGCCTCTCACTGTTGATAATCTCAAAGGGACCAGTAACCCCATCGATAAAAAGATTTTAGAGTTCACATATGATAGAGACTCTCATAAATGCGAGGTGACATCCCTGTCAAGCGGCAGCTTACTGCCTCGATATGGGAGACTCGTTGATGGGGGTAAACTTTCCAACATGATGGACTGCGATGAATTCACACAAGCTGACATCCGTTATGAGCACACGTTTGAGCGCAAATCTCCCAACAGGGATTATGTTCCCATGGTTGTGGAGTTGCACGATAAGGAAGGCAACCTAGTGAAACAGGAGTATTTCCATCTTATGATTCGCATCAAAGAGGGAGAAGAGAACACTTCCCCCAAACCCAGCTTTGTGTCCATGATGATGATGGAAGTCAGTCAGTTTGTCATGACTGCCCTCACCCCTGATATGCTTGCTGCTGAGGATGCAGAGTCAGACCCCGGTGAACTTATTTTCAACATCACCTCTCCCTTATCATATGAGGAGGGCTACATAGTCAGCACCGATGATAGAAATCTCCCTATCACGTCCTTCTACCAGAGAGACTTGCGTGATTTGAAAATAGCTTACAAGCCCCCCTCCCTGGACTCAGACACTGAGAGGATTTTCCAGCTTGAGTTTGTAGTGGTAGACACAGATGGGGCCATCTCTGACCCCTTTGCTTTCATGATTGTTGTGAAACCGATGAACTCTTTGGCCCCAGTTGTTACACGTAACACGGGTCAGCTGCTGTACGAGGGTCAGTCCCGACCTCTCTTTAGTGCCCACAACTTAGAAATCAGCGACGAAGACAACCTGGATGCTGTCACCTTAATAGTGGTGGACGGGCTGCGCCACGGGGACCTCACGGTGTTGGGTTCTCACAGAAAATTTTTCACATCCGCCGACCTTGTAACAGGGGTTGTTGTGTATCAGCATGATGGGAGTGACACATACAGCGACAACATTGTCTTCAAGATGACGGACGGGAAAAACGAAGTAGAATTCCTCTTTCCCATTACAATTGTCCCCACTGATGACGAGCCACCGATTATAAATGCCAACACTGGTCTTGTGCTGTTTAAACACCAGATGATGCCTATATCTCCCCTCATGCTCAGCGCTGCCGATATTGACTCTGAGGACTCAACTATTAAATTCACTATTGTTCCCCCCTTTTCTACAATTGGCACTGTTATCCTAAGACAGTCAGATGCCCCGGAGGACCCCTCCTCCTGGAAGTTCAATGCTGATGATGAGGTGTATGAGAAGGAGGTGACAGAGTGGCTGCAGAAAGACATCACTGATGGGAAATTGTTTTACAAGCACACAGGCCCTCACAACACAGACACTATTATGGATCAGTTTGTGTTCACAGTTCAGGATGACAATGACCCCCCTAATGAGTCAGGAGAAAGTGCGTTCATAATTCGGGTTTTACCTATAGATGATGTACCCCCAGAGCTGTTCCCTGGCACCACTCTGCAGATGACTGTTCAGGAGTACAAGCTCACACACTTTAGCAAAGAATTTCTACGCTACACTGATTTGGATTCTGAGGACCGTGACCTCAAATACACTGTTATTCAGCCTCCGACAGACACCGATGAAAATCACCCAGTCGTGTTCGGTTCTTTGGTTCTGACAGACAGTCCTGACACCGAAGTCACTGAGTTCACACAAGCTCAAATTAATCATCACAAGATTTCCTACGGCCCCCCAGACATTGAGCTTGGTATCACAGCCCATGTCGTGCAGTTTCGTTATACTGTTGAAGACACAGCTGGGAATAGTGTGGAGGGAGCTTTCACTATCTACCTCCAACCCGTTAACAACAAACCCCCTCAGATTACTAACACGGGCTTCACAGTGTTTGAACGTGGCATGCACATCATCACCATTGCGGAGCTTGATGCCACAGACCCCGACACAAAGAGCAAACAGATTACCTTTACTATTAGCCAGCCTCCTAAACACGGCCAGATCCAGGCAGCATTCACTGACCTAGAGAAAAAAGGGGTTTTCAGGCTTGATGATATCTCAGAGGGGAAGATATCATATAGTCACGGTGGGGAGGAGACGATCAGTGATGAATTTCAGCTGGATGTCAGTGATGGGATTCATGTTGTAACTGTGACGGTCAAAGTCAATGTAAAGCCTGTCGATGATGAAACTCCAACTGTCAGTCTGCCTGCGGGAACAATCGGGTCTCATATGGATGTGCTGGAAAACGGAGCCACGGAAATCACAACTAATGTCATCCAAGGCCACGATGATGACACAGATGACCTCCAGCTGACTTTTATTGTAGAAGATCCGCCAGTTATGGGTGAAATCTTAGTTAAAGGAGTGCCTGCCACTAGGTTTACACAGGCTGATATCATTAATGGTGTGATTGTGTATGCACATACTGGTGGTGAGATAGGTCTCACCTCTCAGCAGGACGGTTTCAATTTGACACTGACAGACATGTCTGACGATTGGACAGTAGGTGGCAATAAGGTCAACGGAGTCCACGTTCGAATCACTATCCTTCCCGTTGACAACCAGGCCCCCGAGGTCGGAGTTGGGATTCAATTCAGTGTCATCGAAGGGGAGAAATACGCCATCGGCCCTCAGCACTTGAATGCCGACGATAATGACACTCCAACGGATGATATCCTTTGCACCATCATCGTCCAACCCTCCGCTGGCTATGTGGAAAATATATCACCTGCGCCAGGCTCAGAAAAGTCCAGGTCAGGCACAGCTATCAGTGCTTTTACCATCAGAGACATCAGGGAGGGAAATATCCACTATGTGCAGAGTATTCACAAAGGGGTCGAGCCAGTGGAGGATAGGTTCACATTTAGGTGCTCCGATGGCATAAATTTCTCAGAGAACCATTTCTTTCCAATTGTTATCATCCCTATAAATGATGAAAAGCCAGAGATTTATTTGAGGGAGATAGTCGTGATGGAGGGGATGAATATTGTCATTGACACTCCGATTCTCAACGGGGCTGATGCTGATATCCCACCTGAAGAGTTGATGTTTATCATTTCCAAACCTCCCAAACACGGTGCCATTTTAAACCAGCTATCCACAGGATCTGTTTTGGTGACTAATTTCACTTTAGAGCAGATTAGAGAGGCATCCAGTATTATTTATGAGCATGATGATTCAGAGACAACAGAGGACAGCTTTGATGTCACTCTGACTGATGGAAAGTACTCTGTGCAGAAAACAGCCATGGTTATGATCATTGCTGTTGATGACGAGACCCCCAGAATGCTAATCAATGACGGCCTGGAGGTGGAAATTGGAGAGACAAAAGAAATCAACAACAAAATGCTCAAAGCAACAGATTTAGATTCAGATGATAGTACACTCACATATATTATCCGGTTCGGGCCCGGTCAGGGTCTCCTGCAGAGAAAAACCTCCTCGGGGTCTCTGGAAAACATCACACTAGGCATAAATTTTACACAAGCTGAAATCGATGCAGGGCTTATACTTTACACACACAATGGACAGGAGGGCATCCGAGACTTGGTCAAATTTGATGTCACAGATGGAATTAACTCACTAATTGATCGTTACTTCTACATTACTGTGGGCAGTATTGACATGGTCTTCCCTGATGTGGTCAGTAAAGGCGTGTCTCTGAAAGAAGGTGGCCGTGTGACTTTGACCACAGATCTTCTCAGCACCACCGACCTCAACAGCCCCGATGAGAACTTGGTCTTCACTGTCACAAGGGCCCCTGTTAGGGGCCACTTGGAGTGCACGGATATTCCTGGCATGCCCATTGTGTCTTTTACTCAACTCCAACTTGCTGGAAGTAAGATCTACTACATCCACACCTCAGATGATGAACTGAAAATGGACAGCTTTGAGTTTGAAGTTACCGACGGCTACAATCCAATTTTCAGAACATTCAGAATCTCTATTGTGGACGTTGACAATAAGAAACCTGTTGTGACTGTAAATGGTCTGATTGTCACAGAAGGACACAATAAACTGATTACGCCATTTGAGCTCACTGCTGAGGACCAGGACACACCTGAGAAACTGCTGAAATTCACCGTCACCCAGCTGCCTGTTCATGGTAAACTCCTTTACAACCAGTCCAGGCCTGTCACCAGCTTCACCAAACAAGACCTCAATGAAAACCTCATCAGCTACAAACACGACGGAACTGAATCATCAGAGGACTCCTTCTCATTTACCGTCACTGATGGCACACACACAGAGTTTTATGTTTTCCCCGACACTGTTTACGAGACTCGGCGCCCTCAAACCATGAAGATCACCATAGTGGCAATTGACAATGGTGTACCCCAGATTGTAGTGAATAAGGGTGCCCCCACTTTGAAGATTTTGTCCACAGGTCACTTGGGATTCCCAATCAGCTCCAAAGTGCTGAGGGCAGAGGACAGAGACAGCAGCCCGGCCTCCCTGGTGTTCCACATCACTACTCAGCCCAAACATGGTTACATCGTTAACCTGGGACAAGGAAACAACTCCATCAACACATTTAGTCAAGGTAAGCCCTAACTAAAGCATTATATTTGCAATAATATTGCTTAAGGATGGCACAATAAACTGTTGAGTGATGGTGGACAGAAAAAAACAGTAAATTTACCTGAAATGTTATTTCACTCTATAATATAACAACAAAAGAAATACACATTATTATTAGTATGCAAAATGACAACGTGTAGTGTCAATCTGTAAAAAAAAATCTTTCTCCCCACTCCAACATCTTTTAAATTAAAAAAAAAAAAAGTGTCATCACTGTGCTTATTTGGTAAATGTAGTTACAGTCGTCATTTTTCAAATAATTATTATCCGCTTATATTCAATGTGACACTTTTTAACTTCAGAAAGTTAGAGAATGTTAAAGTTAAAAAATTCTTGCAAATCTGTAAGTTTTGATTAATTTTTCACACAGCCTTACCGACGATTTTAATTTATGGAGTAATAATTATTCAAATGTGTGACAAGTGCTGGCTTGGGATTTTCAATAGTTAATTTGTGGGCCTGATTTAGACATGCCTTGCTCATCAAATCATAATTAGTAGACCAAAGTAGAGTCTGATGTTTCACGCAAATGTCTTGTAGACGGTTAGAAATGAATAATTTATTATTCTGCATCTCCCGGGGGAAATGTTCACATCTGATGTTCTCTACAGTGGCTTGTTAAATGAAGCAGGACAGAAGTAGATGATCATGTGAAAAGGTCAGTGTAGACCTTTTACTGACAGAACGGCATTTTGAGCTGCAGCTCATTCTGATGTTTGACCAGATCAGTTCAATTAGAGGGAATTTATTGTAGTTTGTGCATCTTAAAAATGAAACGAAATACATGTAAATAAATTTGTAAATATGTATGTGTCTGTTTGTTGATATTGCAGACATAATCAGGGCAACAATTCTGCTGATTGAGGTCTAAAGCGATGCAATCAATGCAGTATTTCATATCAGGCTGAAGCAATTGTACAAACAAGGTAGAAAATTCACCTGCTCGTGCCATCACTCTGCACACGCACCGACAGGGGCTAAAAACAGAGGGTGAAAAAGAGCTCATCAACTTGCAGGCGACGGTTACGTCTGATAAAATACAAATATTGTGTGGCTACGATCAGTGAAAGAAAAGTGCACATGAGTGCAGTGAAAAAGAGAACCGAGGGGGCAGAAAGAGCAAGTAGAGTGGAAGAGTGCAAAGTAGGTAGGTGAAGTGGGGGTCGGGAGGGTAAGGAGGTGTAGGTTGCATCAGAGAAATAAAGAATGAGTAAAGTTGCATGAGAGAGAGAGACAGAGAGAGAGAGAGAGAGGGAGTAATCAGGCTTGTCAGAAGAATCAGTCAGGTGAAAGAGACAATCCCTTGCTCTTTATTTACCCATCCTATTTCCAGGGCACATCTCATGAGACATTCTCTTTAAATATTTGATGAACAGTGTGCCCCTGATTCACAGTGTTGACTTTATATTCGCGAGGTCCTCAAGTTCAAGGCTGCGCCACAATACTCCAAACATCCTCCTCCCGCTGTCTCTCCTACACGTTCAATACTCACTGGGAATGAAGTCGTTCAAAAATAGAACAAAAATCTATTTAGAATATGTAATTGTTAAATGGAAAATTGTAAGACGTTTTTCTCCAAGCCTTCATGTGAAACGGGAAGAAGGAGAGGAAGCATTGACAGGAAGCCACCTAAGAGGTTTAAGATGGGTCCCAGCCAGGAGTCAGGGGTTTATACTTTTATGAACCTCCTTCCTCTAACATCTATTATTGAGGGAGGTGGTTCGCAGGGGCCAAGTGCTTTCACAGTCTTGATGATTTTTCTCCACTGTAATAGACGTTTCTGTAGAAATGGTGGAAAAAAAAAAAAAATGCAGACTGAGCCCTGTAATTCAGAGATGTTAGCAAAACAGCTGTGGAAGTGTAGGTGCCCTTCTGCAATCCTGTTTTTAACATTCTTAGTCTCGTCTGTCATTAAAAGATCCACTGTCACCTGGTTTTCAGAAGTGTTGACACAGAGCTGGCAGGTTCGGGATTTTAAACATTTTCTTTTTGATTTAGCCCGAGCTGTCTCAGATTTTTTCGTTGCGGCCTTATCGTCCTGGATTACGGATGCATGACTTTCAGAATGATTATTCTGGTAGAAAATTGTTCATGCTGAGTGCTGATAAGAAACTGAATCAGTGTGATGTTAGAGACCCGCTGTTACTATAGCTGATATGGTGCTGAAGCGGGACAGCTACCATATTTGAACAATTATTTGAGTGTTTGAACAAGCCATAAAGCCACAATTACAATTTCAAAGTCCGAGGCTATTTCTGTTGCCAGCGTGAAACTTTTCATTAAGTTTTATGTAAATCTTAGAATGCAAATTGTATCATAAATATGTTTTTGTCAAGGGCATATCTCTTCAAATTACTATTTATTATCTAGCTAGCATCTTGCTTTAAGTGAAAGACCTCATTTGCTTTCTGCCATTAATTATATCAAATATTGCTGTTTGCTTGTCAACTTGATTTTCTTTTTTTCTTTTTTTCTTTCTTTGTTTTTGAAGTGGGATTTTTTTTGTGTGTGTCTGTTTTCGACACACCAAAAGTTAAACTAAACTATAGTTCCTCTGCTGTTACAGCTGACATTGATGACCTGAACATCTGCTATGTGTTGTGGAATAAAGAAAACGCTACATCTGATCTCTTCCACTTCTCCGTTGAGGATAACGGTAAGATAGCATCTTTCTATCTGTATATTTACATTTAGATTTTAGCCATGTTTTGTCTTTATGCAAATAGACTTTACACTGATTGAGCAGAAAGGGTCCTGAATGCGTTGCCAAATAGATAGATAGATACAAGTGAAGATCAAACCTGCCATTTTTGGTTGTGGATTGGTCTCTCTAACCTTTAGACCGGTTTCTCATTTCCTCTTCTCTCTGGGTTTCTGGGTACATACACTAGTTGTTAGCGTTCAGAGAATAACTCATTATTCAGAACCCACAGCTCATGATTGGGATAGAAACCACTCAAATCAAGCATCGTGTTCCACTGTGAGTTAGATTTTGTAAGTTGTTCCTGGCAGATTTAACAAACAGTTCAGTGAAGCATATATTTGTTATACATTATTTTCATTCTGTGTCATTGGGCTAAATGGAAGCCTTCTATCTGTCAGCTTCAGATGCATCAGGTGACGCTGAGGTGATGCTCGCACTGATTTCCTTTGTGACTTCAAGTGATCTGCCATTCAGAGCCGGTGCAATTTGAGAAAAGGCCAACAGAGGCCTTCTGCCTGTAACTATACACTACAAATTATACAGCTTCATATTAGCATACTGGTGAGCTGATAAGGCTTCCGTGGTAATGAGACTACTTATAATTTGTGATTATGACTGCAGAATATGTCAGCACAGTATGACAGTATTACTGTATATTCTGGCTTTATCTGTCAGCATAGAGAAGGACACTTGATCAACATGTACTAATAATATAAGCTACGTAATAGAAAAATAATAGCTGTATTATAACTAATTCAACACCTATATGTGCACTTGAAATGTGTAAAAAACCAGCAGCCTAATCAAGCAATCAGGTACTGGGACATTTCTGAGAGTGAAGTACCGTAGCACTTTAGAGATAGTTGCATTTGTCCAACAAGCTCAATCAAAAAGTAGTAATACTGAACCGAAATGATCTTTAATGACGTAACAACATTTACTAAGGCTTAAGTGTTTGAAGTGTAATGATCACAGAGCCACTCCCAATCCGTACTTGAGATGTCGTAAAACTGTTGGAATATATTTTATGGGTTTATATTCATTATATTTATATGGGTTGGTATTGGTTTCTGCTCTTTTTTTCCTCTCTTATTTTGTCACTGAGACACATGATACAGGTTCATTAAAATTTCTCAACTCCACCACAGCCTTACTATACTTGCGCGTACGTACGGCCACAGTTTTGTAAATTATGTGAAGAATACTAAATCCAGCAGGATGTCTGATCACATTTATTATACAGAACCCCACCAGTGTTTTGTGCTTAAATGTACAGTAAAGGAGGTGCACTTGTCTTATTATAGCACACAGTTTATGCCGCATTAAAAACCAAAGCACTCACAGAACAGTTGGTGTATATCCTTGTAATCTTCCCATCTTAGTGGTATTTGAATTTGATGAGTTGGTAGAGAAATTTTCATATTCACATTCAGAAACGTCAAGTGTTAATTTAAACCCCAGTGTTCAGATCATGGGTGAGTGTATTTGGATATACAAGAATCGTACAGTCGTGTTTAGATGATGACTTTTTGTCCTCCAGTTTTACACTACTGCTTGTTTTGAACACAAACATCCAAAATTATTATATTAATTATATATTCTCTTCACATTACACTAGAAGCAAACCACTCTATTTCACACTTTTTTATCTAAAAACATAAACTAATGGTTTTGTGAATTAATCCTACATCCATTTTTCAAAGGTGTTTTTCATTGTGTAGTACTAAGTGCACTTGGAAGAAAATGCTAATGGACATGAAAGGAGAAACATTGACTAATCGATTGACCATGCTTCTGAAAAGTTCCTTTTTTGAAAATACTTTTTTATTCTTTTTCTCTGCTCTTGGCTCTCTGGCTTAAAAAAAAAAAATAGACCCAATGCTTCTGTACTTAAAATACAGGCATTTATGTTATCAGTCCTTATGTTTAATGGATCCACTTGGGCTTCTCCCCTCGGAGGAGAGTGGGTATTACAGCAAACTGATTCCGGACAAGGAATTGTAAAATTGTAAAACAAGAGCAAACATATTAACAAGAGTTAATTAACATTGTTGTTGCATGACTGTGAATTTCAGCAGCAGGTACAACACAGTGTGGAACATCCTTCTCACCGGTTTCTCCCCAAAAGTCGTTAAATTCAACTCAAGCCTATTATTTTACAGGAAGTGAGCATTATGTTCTTGTAACACAGGAATGTACATGTATATATATATATATGGGTCCACCTTTATGCATGATGTGTAAAAACACTCATCAACATCTGCTATGGTACACACTCACGCAAGCAATCCTACACATGCATGCACAGCAGCACACAGAGGGGTAGCCGTAGGGTATGGGGCGGTCGGGCCTCCAGCACAAAGAGGTGTTTGATATTTAAGAGCCCAGGCAGCATTGTGGGTAATGAGAGCCTTGGGTGTCTGAGTTGGGCAGTGCTCCGAGGCAGCCACTGGTAATTACATGACCCTATTATAGGCCCATCTACAGGGGAGTAGTGGCAGGAAGCACCTTCTGTCACAGGTTAAGACCAGGTGGGATCACTATAGTTAACTGTAGAGGGCTGAAACGCGCCTTGTTTCCCAGGCTCCTCTTTGGCTGTGGTAGGTTCAGACGGTTATGGTGGAATAGCATAAAATGACAGTGAAGCAAATTTGAAACATGATTCTTGAAAAACTGACTTGCAACTAATAATTATTTTAATGTTTTGATCAATCAGCCAATTACTTTCATGATTAATCTACTATTTATTTGGTCTGTAAAATGACCATCAGTTTCCTGAAGCCCACAGTGTATAATTTTATCATCACACAAACATACAAAACAACTAAAGAAAATCATTAATAGACCTTAATTGTTTCAGTTTTATTGATGAAATCGGTTTACTAAAAGACATATTTTGTCATTTGACCTGATTATTGTAATCATTTGTAATAAGGTAACACGTTTTATACATTCCCACACTTTTCTCAGCGTGCTTAACATTATACCTGCTGAATAAGACCAGTTGTGTCCCGACGTCTCTCCTCATCCTTTTCTCTGAATGTTTCTCCCTTCGCTGCAAACAGGATTGATTGTTACAATAGAATCCTTTCATCCTATCCACACACCCCCTCCCCTCACTCGCGAGCAGCCCCCGACATACCACTCCTTTATCTAGAGTTTCAGCGATATATATCCCCTTAAAACACCCCCTGCAGCTTCTATATCCCTGTTTCATCCTCATTTCACTGCACACAATACACATGGTTCATGGTCTTCACAAGTCTCTCTTGAATATAACAAAATACTTTGTGTGCCACTTTTTCCCTTGTTAGCGTTGGAAGACTACAGTAATTATCAACACTGACTGTACTACAAGGGCACCAGTTCTTTATCATCAGCCTTGTTTGTGCATGTGTGATTGGGGGGTGGATCTGTGTCTTCAAAACGCCGTTTTTTTTCATAAAAGCAGTCACTCAACATTTCAGATGAAATGACCTTGTCTGATTGCCCTCGTCTCTGTTAAGTAAGTGTTGCAAATTATTTATGTACATACAGATTTGTTCAAATGGATGAAAGGAATCAGTCTCTGAAAAAAATAAAAAATAAAGGCGTCAATGTAAACTGCTACTCTAATGACTTTTAAGATCTGACATTAACATATTAGATTAACATAGATAAATATATGAATTCAATCATGAACATACTGAATGTCAATAGGATCTTTTTTTTCAGATTTCTTGGAATGTCTTGAAGTGAAATAGTTGAAACACATCGATTAACACTTGACAGAACCTAAAAGCAAAACACTGTCAGTCTTAAACTGGCTATCACTGTGGCCTCAAATGGAGCAGGTTAATCCATTAAACTTGTTTAAATTACTTTTTTTTTTGGTTAACCTGTCATTTACTGATCAGGGAAGAATTTTAAGATAATACATCATCGTGTAGCTTAGACTGACACACGCACACGTCCCCTGGCTTTAGAAGAGGATTCTCTTCATCTGTCTGCATTCAGGAATTTACTGTCACTCACTTCTCCCAAGGCCCAACTCTCCTATCTTTATCCTCTTCATCTCTCCCTTCTCACACTGTCAGTCTTTCTGGATGTGTTTTATTCATTTCTCTTTTTTTTTTTCTTCACTCAGCATCTGCGTTCTGCCTCATGCCTTTCGCTCTTTAGTGCTATTTTTGTCTGCCTCTCAGTCTATCAATGTCCTCCTTTTCCCGTCAAGGTACAGTCGTAATGTTTTGCCCCCTTGTCTGACAGAGTTTAATCTCAAAGTAAGTTGTGGTCTATTGTGTGAGTGTCTCAGGTGTCAGGATTTGGTTTCACTGGCGTACCCTTGCTGTCTTTTACTGCTGTCTGTCCCCGCCTGCCGTGTTTGTCTGTCAGTGTTGGTGTTGATGGATCTCTCTGTTGTCGGATTACAGCACATTCGGCAGTCACGAATGTCATTCGCAGTGATCTGCATATTCAGATGTGAGCATTAGACTTGTTGAGAGATGTTATTTTTCATCATGTTAATCATCACTGATTCTACATTTCTCTTTGCTTGACAACTGATGCGTCACATGTAAACACATAAATATGACCAGACACCCTCTAATCTCAAGAATAAACAAAAAACTGAATCTTTTTCACCAATTTATTTTGCCACTTGTGACTTAAGGTTTTGACTATCTGAATACATAGTTCCCAATTATTATTATTTTTGCCTTCCTGTTACCTTTTCTTCACATCACTACTTTATTTACTTTTTTTTATTTATTTAGATTAAGCTTTTTCTCCATCTAATTTTCACCCTGTCCTTCCTTTTTAGATGGCGTGCAGTACATAACTACTTATACCACTTCTCCTAATATGACTGTATAAATGTGGAAATTACAGCTCATATTAAAAAATGAATTCTCTTACTTTGTTTTCCTCCGTCTTTGCATGTGCTATCCTTAACATCTCTGTTTCCTGCTATTTCATTATTAATGGATCTTAATGGATCTTAATGGATTTTTCATATAAACACCACAACATAAACATGATACTTCATTTGCATTTTTCTGTCCACATTACAATATGAAAGCAGCCAGCACTGGAGAGATGTTATGAACTTGCTTTATTATTCGTACTTTGAAATCCTCTAATAAAAACCATATATCTAAAAGTAAACAGGAAAAAAAAAAGAAAAGCCATTGACGTAAAAAAAATAAACTTTTCTGGCAAAATAAAATTTTGTTTTATGTAGTTAGAAGAGATAATGGAGGGAAATTAGAGCAGGGAGAAAAGTGGGAAGGAGAAACCAGAGATTTCAGCAGCTAGTTTATCAGACACAGTTTGCTCTTAGGAGTGCCAGAAAGCATCGTGAGATACATTAAATCCAATCCTCTGGTAAATATTATATTGGTGGCATGGGGAGACTTGGGCTGAAGCTGGAGTGATGGGCATGCTGGGGTTCTGCCTCTATGATGAGCACAAAGGAATCCTGCAGGAGAACAAATGCTTTTAGGTGTTACACACACGCTTACACACACACGCTTGCACAACTGTACAACAATGACAATTTCTTTGTCCCTGAGCCTTTTCCCTTTACGCTTTAAGCAATGCCCAGGGTCATATATCTTCAGGGTCTTTTCAGACATAAGTGAAAAATCTCATGGTTATTAAGTTTATCACAAGAACTTCAAAGCAATGTTCAATTCAAAGTTGACCCAGATGTCACTCGTTTAAGGTTTCATGTGCAAGATCGCTTAAGGTGTTTCTGCACCACAGTCATGCCTGATGGCAATTCAATATCGGAAGGAAACAATGTGTTATTCTGTTGCACGCAACGTTATTGTCGGTGGGGGACGTAATGTATGCGCACTTTACTTCCTCTGTTGCCCACAGGCACACTTAGGCAAACACATGTAGTCACATTCACTGTATATAATACTCTAGGTTATATACAGCATCACTAGATTTGTCCTTGCATTTGGTTTGGTTTGAAATCCTGTGAGATGATTGATCAAACACAGTGACTACTGGATGTAATTACCTATACATGTGTAAAGCAGCAGTCCAGACAGTCAAAATGTACTTGATCCTGGTAAATTAACAACAAATAATTCTTACAAACATCATGGACACCGCCTATATCCATCCTATACCATACCTTAGGAGATATCCACAATCACGCTGATTGTCTTGGGCAAAGTTTAGATATAGTTGGACAACACACACACACACACACACAGACATACACACACACACACACACACACACACACACACACACATACATGCTAAAAGACCTGTAAAATTTCTAAGTTATTTCTGGATTGTTTTCCATGATGCGAGAGATCATCGGGTTTGTTGCCTGAAAATAGCTGTTTGGTTGCCAGTTGCACTGGGATCTGGGACTCGTATACAAAAGAGTACAGAAGGCAGTTAGAGACGTTGTGGTGAGGGAAAGGGCCGCACAGCCAGAAGCAGAATAGATGTACTGAGCAACAGACGGCTGTGAAAAATGCTGTGAATAATGTCCTTTGGGTGCGAAGTCTCAGACATGCGCGTGCACACACACACACACACACAATTGAAACTTTTGAAAAAGTCAAATCATCCCTGATCTTTAAGTCTGAGATGTCATTAAAGTGGTTGTAATGGTGCATTTGGAGCACAAGGTGGTCTTGCTGGACTGTTATATGAGGGTCGTATGAATAACAGACAAAATAGTGCTAGTATTAGTAATCCTGATGTACTGATGTTTGTTGCCCTTATTCAACATTTCCTTTTCAGATCAATCCAATTGATTGATTACAAATTACAAAAAAAAATACTTGCTGCTCCATTCTGACTTAAACACTGATGTCTTGACTTTACATAGGCTCAAAGTTTTATGACTTGTGGGCCGGCGTCAGTAGCATATTCAGAAACAAAGCAGACACTCAGGCCTAGGTGAAGGTCAGTAGTACTTGTTTTCATGTGCTTTTGAATGAATCATTGTACCTTTATGCGGTGTTTCTTTTTGGGGTCGAGGACCAGCCTCTAGAGAGTGAGAGATGATTGGAAAGAAAAGAAAGGCATGGCTTATTGTGAGATGAGAGCTTGCTATAAATGAATATCCTTTGTATGAAAAGACATTTTACTTAATAGGATATAGACGTGTCACTAACTCAGTCTACATCTTATGTGATTTGTAATTGCACTGCAATTTTATAAAGTGTTAATGCTGTGTGCGTGAATTATTTTGTATAAATCAAGGCAGAAGAGCTCTGAAACAAGCTGATAAACATCATTGCCTTATAAAGTTTTTGTGGCTAACATCTTAGCAAACAATTACCTATCTACATCCGGCAGACAACATTAAGACTAAGGTTGTGACTGAACTGAACACATCTGCAACATCAGAAAACCAGCAGCTGGAAGCAACTTATGGTCACAATTCACTTGCTTAGTAAGGGCATCATATAACAGAAATATTCTCACTGTGCATTAAGGTTACACGCCTTTTGATTTCAACCCTTTGTGTTCATAAAATCGTCTTGTCTGACTAGACAGCTGTTAGTGATTATTCCATAAAGTAGATCCTTCGTCATAAGCCAGCATCAAAACAGAAGCATCAACATTTTTCTCTGCAGATAGCTCAGAGTGGGCTTTGAAATTTGCTGTACAGAAACAATAATCCCTAATTGGTTAAAAAAAAAAAAAAAAAAACTTGTGGTAAGTTTTTGTTAGTAAAGCCTTTAAAAAATGGTGTAAAGTGAATTAAGCTCTGTTGAGGATGATTTCAAAGCTGCTTTTTTCGTATGGTCAGCACATGTGAGAGGTCTTTTATCCTTACGGAGGAATGAGACAGTCTGAAGCCCACTGACTCAGATCCCTATTGTCCGTGCACTGCTCCTCAGCTCCAGAGGGAGGTCACACAAAAAGGCTGATACACGCACACAAACACACACACACACAGGATTTTAGGCAGCTTATGCTGCATTTACTATCAGGGAGCTGTAATGAAAGTCAAGGTTGCAGCAAAAGGAATTGAAGATTGTGTTGATTATGTATTTGCACCTGCTATGCTGATGCCTGAACTTGGCCTACAAGCTTTTGAAGGGATACATGAGCTCTGATTATATTAGCTATCTCCTGTAGCTATGTCTGCCAAGTCAAAAGGTGTTGAACTTTTCACCTCAGATGAGTTTTAGCACCATGTCAGAGCTTTATTCAAAAGGAATACTCCACAGATTTAGCATTGCACTCCTATAACACTGCAGGACTCATGATGGACAATTTTTATTAAAAAAAAAAAAAAGAGGATAAATATCGATGCAGCAGAACCAGAGATATTTTATTAGTACATAACTCACAATGCAACAAACATTAGTTTGGTCAGAGATTCAGGTGTGTTATCTCAGTAGCTGTAAAAGCATCAAGCAGAATTAAGGAGCAGGCTACAGGGGTCTGGTAACCAATTATTTCCAAATACACCCCCCCAGATCTTTTACAATTTCAAACATGTTGTCTTCAACCAACCAACTAACAGCTGTGCTAAATCAGCAGCTGTCTCTGGAGCTACAGAAAACTTTATGCAACTTTTTTTTAGCACTCGCTGAGATCTATAAACCTAACATTCATGTTTAAAATCTGTGTAGTTCTTATAAACAGAATGCTAGCTGATCAGTAGCCTATGAGTATACTAGTTGTGGAGGTGGTGGGCAGCATCTCCACTATTTATGATGCCGTTTATGATACTTTATTGATCGAGATGGAAAGAGAAATGCTTTTATTTTTATCTTTTATCAGACTGTCGGAGTGCAGGATTAGTCGCCGGTTTTCACGTGAATTTGTCTGAGCAACTTTACGGTCCCGCTGTCATTTATGACACTTAATGATGGTAGACGTGAAGTGCTGTGCTGTGTGTGCTTTTAACAGCCTTACTGCCTCAGCTTTTAAGAGACGGAGCTTTAAAATCATCCTAAGTAGAGCTGAAATGAGAGAAATGAGATTTTGGTCTGACAGCCAACACAAAACATTTGCACTAACCCTCCTCCACCCCTTTATTTCCTTCTGACAGCTGAAACACACACTAAGACATTTAGTTTAGTGTTCACAGGAATCCCACACATAGTTAGGTATTGTTCATCGCCACAAAAGCAGAAGAAAAAAAACTGTACTCCACTACCTTTCACTTTTACAATGTTTTGTCATTTCCATTCATCATTGCAGAACCCCTGCAGTTGGTGGGTAAATTATATTTACACAAAGTAGCATCCTTCCTGTCCGCTAGTTGAAGTGGCAGCTCTATTAGTTTATCACTGACGCAACCATTTACTCTGCAAACTCGCTCGCCCAAATCCTCAGGATGATGTGTTATTTTTTGTACAAACCAGAAGAAAACAAAAGACAGTCAATAAAAGAATTTTTGAACTTGAATATAAAGAGTACATGAAAAGATAAGGGAAAGGTATGAAATTGTGTGGTTTCTTATTTTTAATGAAACTGTAACTAGTCTGCAGCAGATGTGTTGTGAACATTTTTACCGCACATTGAAAATAATTAAAACATATTTTCTTTCATTGCAATTTAACAGTAATTGCCCACTCGGGGTCATATAATTTCCCCTCATAGTTTCCTTTCCAGTTTTTGCAGAATATTGAACTTAATATTTGGTAGTTAAATCAAAGAAAAATGAAGGCACACACCCACCCCAGTACATGCAGTATTCCCACAGAGATGTCTACACTAATAGGGTTATATAGTAGCAACACATTCATGTAGATGAATACTAAACTGCTGGTGACAAAAACAAGCTGAAAAAAAACATGTTCACTGTAAAGATTACCAAAATGTTCTGTTTTTTATTTTAACCTTTTGTCCAGGTGGAAACAAGCTGAAGGGACAGCAGTTCCGTCTGGACTGGTCCTGGATCTCTCTGGAGAAAGAGTACTACGTGGTGGACGAGGAGGACAAGTTCCTGGAGGTGGTCCTCAGACGGAGAGGCTACCTGGGAGAGACATCGTTCATTGGTTAGTCTGTGTACTTTTCTCTCTTCCTTTGTGTTACAAGACATATTTTGTGTTTTTAGCTGGCGCTGTCTAGGGATGTTAGTGTGAGTTTGTTGATGTGTTAATTCAATTTCAATCAAATGAAATGAATTGCTTACCTGAGACGTTGCTATTAGAAACTGTTTAGAAAAGGACAGGCAATTTCAAAAAAATACTTGGCAGGTGATTAGACGAACCATCTATCACTGTATTGCCTTGCGAGGCAGCTGGTTTTAAACCCTCATAGGACGTTGATGGGTCTAAACCATGACACAAGCGCATAACTTCAAGCCTGTTAACCCCTGTTAACACAACAAGTCAAGACTGACAATAAGTGAATCATCAGCAAACTCTAGTACTGCACATAAAAATGCAGCTTTGGTTTTTCCACAAAAAAATCAGTTACCTTTTGAAAGACATTTGAAAAAACTACCCATACTATATGAATAAATAAACATTGTTAAATTCAAAAGATTAACAAAAGATGTCTCCAACTTCACTAAAAAGTCCATTCTGTTCACTGCAGCTTCTACATCATACTTGGTCTCCCAAATGATGGTCATATATGGTATTTACTCATCTTAAACTCAGATTTGAGCACAGAGAAACCTTCCATCTTCAGCAGACGAATGTGAAAACAGCCTTCCTGCACCAAACTCTGAACTTCATTCTGCACAGCGAAGGTCAAACATCCAACTAAAATAACAATAAGATGGGGGGGGGGACTTTAAAAATAAAGTGAGCATTGTGCCTGCTGCAACGCAAGAAATTAGCCAGCTACACAAAAATCAATGCAATGAGTTTTTAATAAGCTGTTTGACCATCAGATGGAAGTGATATGGAGTTAGAAACAGCAGCCCAGCATATTTTTGTGTGTGTGTGTGTGTGTGTGTGTGCGTGTGTGTGTGTGTGTGCAGGTTCTAAGGTTAAAAGGATGATGATGATGACGATGTCCCTGAACACTCTCTTAGCCCTGACTTAGCTGTGAACTGACATGCTTCAGCTCGTTCACGCTGGGAGAAGCAGCAGCTGTAAGCAGCTTTTACTCTCTCCCACCTCTCATCATCATTCTGATCCCTGTTAATCGTGTTAGCATCATAGTATCAGTTTATGTAAGCTTTAAGACTTATTTACCTGTGTGTGTGTGTGTGTGTGTGTGTGTGTAAGGGGTTTGTGTGTGTGCACGTATGGGTGAATGCACAATTTCTTATGGGAAGGTTTTGAGTGTATCTCTTTGGCATGCATGAAAGCTTGTGTTCTGACTCTCTTTGCACATTTTGGTGTGTAAGCACCTGGTTATCTCTGACCACATACACAAGACGTATGCACACCACACGTTCACTTTCAAGCCCTCTTTTTTAAAGAACATCTAACGTGGTATGTCAATGCTAAAATGCATCAATGTGAAAGTGCTTTCCATCTAGACTGACATAGCTCCAATATGTCGGGTAAAAGCATTTTAATGCATAAGTGCAGGGTTTGAAGGAAGATTAAAGAGAAGCATTATTTACTCGTAACCTTATCGGGAGGGGAAAAGTACAAGCTTGAGTCACTTTGACAACACTATTTTTCTCTTATTACCCCAAATCTACTATATACTGTATGCATCTATACTATATATTTCTAGGTATTGGTGTGTCTATGTGCCCAGTGTAGACCTGTTCAGGCTGTGATGATGAAATATGGTCCAATTTAGAGTAACACAGGGTGAAAAACAGAAACGGATCAAAGTCTAATAACTTTCATAGATATCAATTTGCTGGGCGAGTGAACAGAAGAATGGAGCAAAAGAACTGATAACACAGTGGCAACATACTAGGATCACCATACAATGTAATGCAATACAATATAATACAATACTGCCACGGTAATTGTATCTTTGATTTACGTTTGGCATCAGTTGAGGTTAAATTTACAGCACATGGATAAAACAATAGAAATAGAGCTGCAACATTTAATTGATTATTATTACTATGGTCAAAAAAACAATTAGAATAGCAGTGGATTTGGCCAAGTATAATGATAGAAAAGTAATCTAATAGTAAAAGAAAAGAAAAGAAGAGGAGAAGAGACAGACAGATAGTGATAATGTTTGCTGCAGTGCAAGGGGTTAGCTGATGAAAGCCAATGTGGAGGTGGAGGGCAGCTGTTACACATCCTCCATCACAACAGGATGTACAGGTAAAGAGGATCAGTGAAGAAAGAATGCAGAGATAAGATCAAGGTTCAAAGATGCCCCAGCAAAGCACAGCTCAGGCAGAACGGGGCTGCACCACAGGACGGGGATCAGATAGGTTCCCTACACCACCGTTTTCAAGCTTACACCGCACTCTCTCACTTCTCATGAAAGAACAAATCTCTCCGACCACAAGACTAATATATCAACCTTCAACTTAATTCTTCAAGGGCGTTCGCCCTCCTCTTCACCTTCTGCGTCTTCTTCTAAGTGAGTTCTGTCACTTCCTCCTGTCTCCCGTGGTACCGTCCCACTGACATGTGAACCCATTTAACCTGTCTCACCCTCTTTTTCTTTTTCATCCATAATCTTGTCTCACGTCAGCTCACTGTGAGGAGTACTTGGTCCTTTTCGCCTGTAACCTGCTTTTCCTCATCAAAGACTCCACCTCTCTTCTTCCTGCTTACTCACTGCTTTATTGCCCTGAGTGTGTGCCGTAGGCTTTCATCCACCCACTCTCCATTAGCGTACCTTCTTTCTTCTCTCCTTTCTGTTTAACTCCAGCATGACGCTCATTGTTTGTTCTCAAACCTTGTGTCACATCTTCTTGCTCTGTTCGTCTCACGAAAACCCACCACTCTCAAGTTCTGATCCTCTCCTTCTCTCTCCTTTTCTTTCTTCTTTCCTTGCTGTCTTCTTTGCTGTATTGGTAATAAAGGGACCCCATTAGGAAATGAGACAGAATTGAATTCTCATTTTTCTTTTCTACTCCTTCCTCACTCCTTTTTTTCTTTCTAAATTATCCCTTTCATGCTACATGCTCTGAGAGATTAATGGAGGTTGGTAAGGTGCACTTTTTTCATCTCCAGCGGCCTATCGTCCAGCCACATTACTGTTGACAAGCATACTGGATAAAATCATCTCTCAATTTTATTTCACCGGGAGAAAATAGAAAGTGTTGCCCACTGAACCTCTCCTTTAGTTCTACACCTCAACCGCCTTGATGTGAAATGACCTTTATGGTATAATGAGCATGAAAGGCAACAGCACTCATATATTCTATGATGAATTGAATATTTTACGATCATCCAGACTTTGCTTATTGCAGTGTTTGCTTTCAATGGTGAAATAAACTACAATACCAAACAAGAACGTTTGCAGGTATAAACAGAATATGTTTATGCAGCTCTTTGCATGTGTGAGTTTGTGTGTGCGTTGTGAAAATTGAAACACAAGGGACTGTAGCTTTAAGGAACATAAAGATCAAAACCCTCAGGTGGGTATATATCCACCTGCTGAGAAGAAACCATAGAGCGACCCCAGACCCTCCAGGGAGTTCAGCAAGGGTGTCGCAACAAGGCTCCACCCATTTAAGATGAACGCATCTTCTCCCCTCTAGGCAGATGTCTGTGTATGTGGGTTTTATTTGATGTAGATCAACTGATCATTAGAACAGAAAGATGAGATGACGAGAAATCAGTGGTTACAAGACTCTGGGTTATCAATTGATTGGACTTTAAGTTTTTATCTCTTTATTCTTTGTTCAGAAAAAGAATCACCAGAAGTCAGGATTTAATGCAGTAGAGATTCATGTCAACAACAAGCCCCGAGATCCACTCAACCCAGATTTTCACTACTTTTTCCAATACATGATCGGGCAGATATAGGCCAAGGTTTCTTTGTCCTTACAGAATGATATCATTTCCACACTTTCTACCCACCTTCTCTTGGTATCGTCCCCTATTACATCATGGGCATTACAACATTAGGTCCACGCCTGTTATTACATCATCCATGGCATGATCCCATTAAACTGGACTCACGCTGTTACTGTTTTTTTATATATATTTATTATACATATATTCTTTCTAAAATATACAATTTTAATTTAGCTTTGTTGTTCTACATTTTTTTTTAAAAGTTATGTTATACTTACATTTTAACACACATATACTATGTACTATGTATATACTTTGACATTATGTTACATTAATTACATTATATACATCAGTTTTCATGAACAGTGCTGCTATTTTATAAAGTGTTGTAACTCATAATTCTGATGTAAGTCATCGCAAGAAAACATTGACCCAGGTTAGGCTGATAGGATCTCACAGCAGTGAACGAGCAAACCAAGAGTTGTCCTGACTAAACTTCCATTAGTCATGTCTTGGATTTTACCAGAGAGACTTACATCTGACCCCAGAGAAGTACATTTTTGTGTTGTGTTAATGCCGCTGCAGTAAGCAACAGCAACAGCATTCTTTTTCCTGCTGTTAAAAAGCAAAGAAACTGTGAAGGTTGAGAAATAACAATACCTTGGTGTTATATGCAGGGTTGCTGACAAAAATACAGTGAAAGAGGTTGGCTTATGTGCAGCAGGTCTATAGATCCAGTCAAATGGAAGACACAGCGGCATTGCATTAGAGTAAAAAGTATTTCTGGGGACTTCTCTCTCTACTTTTGTTGGTGAACATTTTTTGACAAGAAAGATTTTTATGTAGTCAAAGCCAGATAGTATATTGGGCCAGTTAGCGATTAAATGAACCTAGAAATCCAAAGCATAACAACAAAAACTAATTTGACTATGAATTCCCTCTGCAGTCTGGGGGCTGTGAATGAATACAATCACTTAAGGTCCTCACAGGTACAGTAATATGAATGAATGACTGTATTCCTGCAGGTGTGATTATTTTCATCTTAAATTGTGAATACCATACTCACTTCTCAGATCTTACTCTCTATATGATCTAATGTATCCAGTCTCATCCACATGTCTGACTAGACTAAAAAGGAAGCATGGCTCTGGTTGTCTTGTTCTCATGAGGCGTTGTGAGTTTAGACAAAGGAACATGAAGAGCGACTTTCCAATTGTAATACATTATATGGCTTATGTTTCCTTGATGTGTGTTTGATGTAAAAGTGGTACAAGTAAGCTTTCCTGCTTTGTAGGTGTAACGGTGAGCATGAATGTCAGATGGATCGTAAAGTGGATTCACATGAAAGACATATTATATAATAATAATAGGAGATATTTGAATAGAAAAGGAGTTGACACACACACACACACACACACAGATACACATAACCCATGGAAAGCAACCATGGTAGGTAATCCATCTCAGTAAAGTGGAATATGCTTATTTAAAACGCCTCAGTTATAAATTCATTTCACACATTCCCGAGGTTCTGTAAGTGATCAGTGAAGAAAAACAGATGCAACCTTCTTTTTCTCACCACTCGCTGAACAACATTAAAGGGTGTGAATATCTAATCTGATTTTTTTATCTGTTTCTCTCTTTTGCCTGTCACCCTTTCATGTTCGCTTTCTTTGTTTCATCTGCACGTTTTCCTGTCTTGTCTGTTTATTTTACACTCATCTGGCCTGTCCTTCCTGTGTTTGTCTTTACATCTATCCAGGCATTGGCACCCAGGATGGCAGTGCAAAGAAGGATGAGGATTTTAAGGGTAAGTCCCAGAAGCAGGTCCAGTTCAACCCGGGACAGACAAGCGCCATGTGGAGAGTTCGGATCCTGACTGATGGGAAATACGAGCAGTTGGAGACCTTCCAGATTTTGCTATCGGAGCCGGTGATGGGCGTGCTGGAGTTTCCTGCTACAGCAACTGTTGAGATCCTGGATCCTAGTGATGGTCAGTACTGATCATTCACACTGTTTAGTGTGCATTCACCATGCACATCGATATTTTTAGGGTATATATATATATATATATATATATGGCAATATTATCTTTCTGGACACATACAGCTACATCACAGCAGACTACAAATTTTGAAATTTATTTTAATTTTTACACATGTAATCTGAATACTTTCAGAGGATCTCCTCATTTTGAAGGTAACACGGAACACTAAATGACTTTACTGTACTTAATACAGAATACAAAATAATGTGCTGGCAACATTCATCAATAACAGGGATGACCAAACCTTTTTTCTGTAAGGTGACTGTGTGCCAACTCAAACACACTGCTTTGGATTCTGAAGTACTGTATAAATATGCAAATGGTCCACCATTGTTGTCCCTTGATTCTGTTTATGAATTTAATGGACAGAATCTCAAGACACAGCCAGGGGGAGGAGAGTGTTTGGTCTGGGGACCTCAGCATTGCTTCACTGCTTTTTGCAGATGATGTGGTTCTGTTGACTTCAACACACCATGACCTCCAATAGGCACGGGAAAGTTTACAGCCAGATGTGAAGCAGTCGGGATGAGAGTCAACACCTTCAAATCTGAGACCATGTTGCTCTGCCAGAAAGTGGTAGACTGCTTCCTCTAGGTTGGGAGTGAGTTGCTGCTCCAAATGAAGGAGTTCAAGTATCTCGGGATCTTGTTCACGAGTAAGAGAGAACATGAGGTTGACAGACAGTGCAGCTTCAGCAATAATGTGGACGTTGTACTGGACCCTTGTGGTGAAGAAAGAGCTGAGCCCGAAGGCAAAGCTCTCAAATTCACAAGTTGGCCGATGTTTCAATCCTCAGCTATGGTCAGAAGTGTTGGTAGTGAGATTGAGAATGAGATAGCAAATATAAGCAGTCAATGTGCATTTTCTCCTGAGGGGAGCTTCTAGTAGAGCCGTCAGTCTCAGGCAGTTTGAGCAAATAGTTAGTATTCCTCCTGCTCCAGGCACATCCAGCTAGTAGAAGACCCCAGGGCAGACCCAGAACATGCTCGAGGAGGTACTGCATATCTCTTCTAGTCTGGTAATGCCTTGGGACCGTTACTGAAGGGCGTTGCTGGGTGAAGGATGTCCGGGTTTCCTTACTTGCCACCACAACACAGGTAAACACCAGAAAATGGAAAGTTAATGTTTTGACCATAATCATCAGGATGAATCAAAGGTTCTTCTGAAGTACTGACATTGATGTTCACCAGTAAACATAAACCCTAACCCCACTTATGCTCACAAAACTACAGTCTTTCCCTCTTAAATAGTAATCTGCCATTTTCAGCCTCCTCATTCTTTGTGCCTTTGTGTGTAAATCGAAGTGTTAATGGGATATTGAGTAGTGCGACAAACCGCCTGCTCCATCAAGGCCAGATTTACTCTCTTCACTGCAGCTATCACATTTTTTATGAATGTATTACTCCCTTCATCAGTACAACTTTGAAGTTATAGATGTGCAACAAAGATGGTAACACTGAAACTTTGATTATAATGACACACAATAGCTGATCACAACACTCTCTCATCACCCCCCCACACACACACACACATCTTCCCTTCTCAATCTATCCTCCCCTGTGGGTTAATTATGGTGTGTGTGGAGGGCAGGGGCTGGTTTGTTTTCTGTTATCTCCGGGGATTGTCTAATGTGACAGAGATGTGCCACTCTGTACTCTAATGGGCCAGTGAAGCTTTAGCTATGCCTGTGGCGTTAGCTGTTCTCCAGCTTCTTTCTCTAATGATGAAAACTGGCTTTGTCTGGTCTTCTGGTTAGCCTGGAGATTCCCTCCCTAGGGGGCATGAGTTTGTTCTGACAGCATGGACAGTCTCTGTTTGTCTGTGCAAATGCCTGGAGCTATTCGATATGTTTTTTGATTTGTTTGTTTTTATTATAGCTGTAAGAATGCATACCTTCTGTATTAGCCTGTCGCTACTTTGATTAATAATGAGGAGTGAGTTTGTCCTATAGTGTGTTAGCTACCTACTCTCAGAGCTGGAGCAGACTCAAACTCCAGCTTTCCTCCTCTAAAACTTTATGACTTTCTTTCATATATAATCCATGCACAGTGCTGGCTAAAGATGAAGGTGGCCGTCTGCTGTTTGACTGTTTGCTGCAAGCAGTATCGGCATGTAGCCACAGTCAGGGATGTCTTTCTTGCTTCCTCTACAGCAAGGACGCAATGAGTTGAGCTGTTAGCAAAGTCACTAAATGATGAAGAACAGTTTTTTTTTTCTTTTGTATTTTTTTGTCTGGAATAACAAGGCCATACACACTCGTATGTAATTATAAGAGCTTTGTCTCAGTTAGAATATAAAATCTCTTGACTAATGTAGGCCACATTAACTTGTCCGGTTGTTAAAAGGTGCCAGGTCCGTAGAGGCTTTTTTTTTTGTTGACATTTACAGTTTTGTTTTAGATATATATATATTATGGGTATAACCAGCAATACAAACTGGTAATGTGTAAAATGTGCAACTACCACAACAAACAACCAGACACAAAGGAAAGATCTCTGCATCCATAGAATATTCATGATATTATCAATAATGGAAAAGTTCTAGGCATAGAAACAAAAAACCAAACATATTTTTGTTTTGTGTTTTGGCAATACAATAGCTAGATCAGGTTCTAGTAGACACTATTTTAACACCTTCTCTAAAAGCATGTGGATTTTTTTTTTCTCCCCATGAATGTTTTAAAATGTGTGTTTTCCTGAACTTGACCCACTTGGCTGAAAATGTGCCTCTCCAAGTCTTAGGTGGACTTACAGGCTGTGTGAGGCGAAACGTGAAAGAACTGTGAGCAGACGAGATATGCAGTATGTGTGTAGAGAGAAGGAGGAAAATCATGGTATAGTGAGCTGTGTGTGTGTGTGTGTGTGTGTGTGTGTGTGTGTGTGTGTGTGTGTGTGTCTGTAGAACAGGTAAGCGGTGGACCGTAATCCCCTGCTATGAGTTCCTGTACCCCCCTGGGGAGTGACAGATTGTAGACAGCGAGAAAAAGGAAAAATGGAGGAGAGGGTAGAAGATTGAGAGGAGAGAGAACGATTTAGGCACAGTTACTGTAAGAGAAGAGAGATGTTTGACCCCTGCAGTGCACAAGATTATTTTATGTTGATGACTCCATCCCAAAGAGTCACCTTAGGTGGATCTTCTTTTGTACCTTAGGTGGTGAACCCAACATCTAAATCTGTTTTGCACTGATTTTTCACAGTCCAGCTCTCGCCGTTTTAATGCAACTTTTTGTTGCACAAGCGAGCCACAAATGTCTTGCAATTCCTATCATTCACTCACTCATTCATCCACTCCAAAGAGAGAGAGAGAGAGAGAGAGAGAGAGAGAGGAGGGGGAACAAAGTCACTGGGAGATCTGGGACAAGCTGAGTCTGCTCTGTTAGTATTTTTTATTGGTCCCTGTGCGTCTGTGGAAAATAGCTCCAACATTTATTGTTTCTATAATGCCAGTAAGTTTTTCGTTTTGATAGATGATGCTTTCACTGGCTCCGAGTCTCTCTCTCAATCACAAACTCCTCTCACAGGCAGAAAGGAGCAGAGAAAGAGAGAAAGAAAATAAGAGAAATGGTTTGTCTGACCCCTCCGTGTATAGAGGAGTTGATGTGTGAAACTCACTCTGTAGGATGGACTGAGAGGCTTGCATATGTAATTGTCTGCCTCACCAGGCAGTAAGAAAAACCTCCAGAGGAGTCTCTTTGAAGAGCACCTCTGGTTGCACCACACTGAAAACTGTGATGGAGAGTTATTTTTGAATAAGAAGAATAAGCACAATGCATTAGATCTGAATAAAAAATGTCAGCTGCAGCTCACGAATGCTGAGCCAGAATAAAAGCCTGTATCAGTTATTGATGCCCTAATGTTCTGTGGATTTTTGCAGATTGTTATACATATGCTTAGCCTTTTCTTTTTTCTCCTCCAAACAGAGTCGACTGTGTTCTTCCCTGAACAGATCCACTCAGTGGAGGAGGATGCTGGGGAGCTTTTCATCCCAGTGCATCGCAGTGGAGACATCAGCCAAGAGCTCATGGTGGTCTGCTACACTCAGCAGGGTACAGACTGGACTTTTTTCACCTCATCTAACCCATTTAACCTCATTGCATGCTGTCTGCCTGCCTGCTGGCTTTGCTGGTCAAACAGATCACATCAGATGGTGTGTGTCATTACTTAAGAGCTCAGTGCATAATTTTTAACAACATAAATTCGCTTGCATAATTAAAACAATTGTTTGAGGATTCTGCATTTATTAAAAATACCTGCAAATTGATTTGAGAACGAGAAACAGTCTGATATCTGGTGATGAGCCTTTTGTTCACATTTGGATCACAGATTGTGCTGTATTGCTTTAATGTAATGCTAATCTATTCATGTGTATGGTAGAGGTGCACCTGTTGCACCTATCCTGTTAGACAGTGCCAGTGAAGTCTCTTGACGCAAGTGTAAGAAATTTGCATTTTCACAGCCTGGTTCCAAGTGTTGCAGTAGTTAATTCAAATCAAAAACATGCTTCCACACAACATCCACTCTCTTTGTGATCATTCAGATCCAATTTCAATGATATACTTGCAGCTGGTGATATGTGAGAAGTTACACATTTCAGCCTGTACCTTCTCCCCCACAAGTTAAATTCCTAAAACATGAAGAGATGATGCACACACTGGTTAGCCTAATGAGGGAACTATTGTTAAATGTCAAAAGGCCCTAGTGACTGCACCACAGGTTTTCATTTTAACAAAACCTAAGGGGATGTTATATGTACCCAGTGTGCTCTGTCATTAAAAATACTGCACTGACCTCCACTGATGGGCTTTCTGTAATAAAAGATCAAACTTAAGTTATATGTATAATGGCTACAATAACAGTCCGAATTTTATTAAACTAAAAGAAAAAATACATATTATTACTGATTGTCACAAAAGTATATCAACTTGATGTCCTCAACCCCTTGTGATTTTTTTTTTTTTTACTTTTCTTCTTTACACTAATGTCACATCAAATTCAGCTTACTATGTATATGTATATGAACATTATTAGTTCAATCACAGTATATCTTTTACAGGAACAGCTGACATCTGATGTCTTTAAATATGTACTTTCAATCAAACTCCTGCTGCTGTCTTCACCTTTCTTTTCCTTTTCTCTCTGAAGGTTCTGCCTCAGGAACGGTTCCCACTGCCGTCCTGTCTTACTCGGACTACATCTCCCGCCCGGAGGAGCACAGCAGCATCATTCGTTTTGACAAGGGTGAGAGGGAGAAGCAGTGTCGCGTGGTTATCATCGATGATTCTTTGTACGAGGGAGAGGAGAATTTCAACGTCACTCTGTCACTGCCTGTCGGGGGGCGTCTGGGTATGCACTACCCCACCACCAAAGTCAACATCTTGGAAGATATGGATGATGGTAAGGCATGCTGATGCTACACTGAAGCCAGTCAGTCAGCCGGTAATTATCCTTGTTCTTTTCTGTGCTTGCTTACTTCTCCTATATTTCTATTTCCAGCGATCTTTATGTGCACGTTTTAATAACTTGATAGAGAAAGGTTTTAAATCAAGCTCTGGTTAAACACTTTTCCCTTTAAATGTGATGGACCCAAATCACACAGATGAAAGGTTTTAGTGAACTTTGAAAAAGGCTTTTTGTCTCCAAAGAGAAGCCGAGAAAATGCAATTTATTTTGGGGTTGTGTCGGACTTAGAGGTTAAACAACACTTGCTTATGCACACACATGTAACCACAGAGTGTGAATTCACAGCACAAGAAGTTCTGGTGTTTTGAATTGTCATCAAAGCCTTTAAATCACAAAAGTTCTCTTAATTAAGCTTGTTTAAAAACATACCGGGTGTTGAGTCATGCAGGATAAGGAGCTCTGAGAACACCCTGACATAGACCCTGTGTACCCACAGCAGACAGCTGATATCAAACTCCTGTCTCGCTGTCATTCGGGCAATTTTTAATTACAGTTGAGACTCACACAGGAGTCTAGTGGGACTACATTATCACACATGTCCCTGTCCTGCTTCCATCATGTTACAGCATCATATGGACAGCGTAGAATATTCTGTAGTGGAAAATTTGTCTCTATATATTTATCTGCCACTTAAAATAACTTGAAGATCTTTTAAAATGGTTTATATCAGAAATAGTTAGTGAAGAAGTGAAGTTACTCTATTGCCAGACTACAACAATGAAGATTTACAACTGAGAGCTCATTTAGAGATACAAATAACTGTGACAAATTAAATGTGTGTGTGTGTGTGTGTGTGTGTGTGTGTGTGGGAGTGGAGGCATCTGAGGGCCAGTCAACAAGGAACATGACACACTGCCTGATTGTTACTAAATTGACAGAAGACTCAGTTGTGGTGCTGAGTTCAAAGGAATGGAAATGTGTTTGTGAAAGCCTGACTCCAGAGAGAGATGGTGTGTCATCTTTAACCTCCCCAAGGATAATACATCATCTGACAGTTCTCTAATACCTGCACCCAGGCAGTAAAACTGCAGCTTCCTTCATTTGAGTACAACTAACCAAGGAAAATAGAACAACAGGAGTCACAATGCTCTGTGTTTACTTGTGTGCACGGCTACCTGCGTCTGCCGTGCATGTCTGTGTGTCTGTGCACGCAGAGTTAATGCTAATGTCAGACCTCAAATTCTGCATCAAAGCTAAGTGGTAAGAAAAGTACTTGAAAACTCTAAGTGTGACTGGTAGTGCTCTCTAGCTCCATTTTTCCTTCCCCCAGGTCAAAGTCAAGTTCAGTCTGCCGTTCTCCTTCCATATTTTTCTCCACTACCACCTCTCTCCCCCCTTCTCGCTCACACACACACACACACACACACACACACACAACCACACACTGACTTTTACTTTTGCTGAAAAAAAGGCCCAGGGGTGTCTGCTAGATTTAGTACTTTATCAGATTAAACTCTACAGTACCTGTCTCCCTGAGCATTGTGCTCTGCATGGCTGCACACTCTGACTCAAAGTGAGTGTTGTCATCTCCTTGTACCCTGCCAAGGAGAGAGGACATTGAGGCACGCTCAGTCGGGTGCATATGGCCACAGCTGAGTTTGTAGAATTGTAGATTAGTTCAGAATTTTTCTTGGAAACGCATTGCTTCATTTCAATATTAGGACAGCCTTACTTTTGGTCACGCTCCAGAAGCAGCAGAAATGTTCACTAGTTTGTACATTATGCACTTGCTGTAGATAAAACGTTGTGTTATTAACCACTGCAGGAGATGAGATGATTTTTTTTTCACCTGTTGTCATTATGGGGTAACAGACATCCATTTTTAGTGGCCATTCTTAAACAGAATATCTGTATTGTTATTTCTTCTGTCACATATGTATCCCATCTTCCAAATATCCTTAATGAATGTACAAACAAGACATTTTGGGAATCATATCTCCCATTTTACTCCCTTAATTTTGTCTCCCACCATATACAGTGCAAAAGAAAAAAAAAAGGAAAAACATGGTGCACATTAGAACAAAAAACAAAAGAGGAAAAAAAGGCAAATATTTCTCCCATCCCAATATCATCATATTTTAACCTTTCTGTCCAGTGACTGTATTCAGTGTCTACTTGCAAACCCCTTGAACCACTGTCTTAGATGACGGTGTCCACATTTCCCTTCCCATATACAGTATTTTGCATTGCACAACTACATTTCTTTGTTTTTTTTCCCCCAAATCTTAACAATAAGTAACTTTACTTCTAATATACACATCAAAGAAAATATATTCTTGTCTGTTCCTCAAAGGAAGATATGAGGGTATAAGTGAATGAATAGAACCTTAAGTCCAAATATTTACAGCCAACATTTCTGTCAAAATGTCACTATAGTAGTCTCCTCATTCCAAAACAAGGGGCCCTTCTTAACAGCTGAGAATGCTATATAAACTGTACTTAAAGGTGCAGTGACACACAGATGGCTGCAGACACACCACACATAGTAATTATCACAATTTGGCTTTACACCTTCCCCAGACCTCACACACACTTCAGAGTGCTAAACCACAGGCGTGGCCCCAGAGGCGAGAGAGGATGCAGTCCTCCCTCATCAGTCATCACTCAACTCCCTCTCGTGGTGTCAAGAATGTGTTGTCCCCCGGGTGCAGTCGGGACATGTGTGAATGCAGATATGTGTATTAACAGCAGTTTCCGCTTTGAGCATAGAGGAAATGTGTGCCAGATTGCTTACACACTCGCTTACAGATGTTCTACGGTACATTTCTGCTGCTATTGTTGAAGCATGCATTGATGTAACGATAATAATCTTCACAGCCCACGCATTGTTTATCAGCATATTTTTTACACATTTTTCCCATCTACACAATCTGTAATTTTCTTTGTACTCTCGCCATCGTGCAAATTCACAAATTCTATTAGCATTACAAACCAACGCCGCATCTGTTCAGTGAAGTCAAGTGTGTAGAAGAGAAAGGTATGAAAGAAAGACAAATGCAATGACGAAACGGGTCTTTAGATGGAGAGAGAGAGGAAGGCACAGGCTGCAATTGATGTGTGATACTCATTGGATATTGTTATGGGTTGTCATTTATTCTGTGGGGTTGAGAGTCAAAATGTAACTGTAGTAATTTTTTTCAGTGCCTTAGTTAAGTGCACTGTGCTTAGCTTCAGTTATCTGGCCCAGTTAAAGTATATAAATAAAATATGAAAGTTCACATTGTAAATCACTCAGGTAGTATTCAGGAAAAAAAGTGTTTGATCGTGACAAAAACAAAAGATATGCATACTATTTTTGGATTATATGCCAGAATATGACAAAGGAGTCGGTTAAGAGAGAATAGCAAACAGAGGAACTTTTATTCCTATCAGTTTTTTTGACTTGACAGGGGAAGTTGTGAAAGATGAAGCTGTCAAATACACATTGAAGTGTCTGTACTTTGCTGCCTGTGGAAACAATGCCAGTTCAAACAACCCTTTGAGCAGTCTAGGGGGCCGCTTTCTCTCTATCTCACCATCTCACTATACAACAACATTCAGTGAAAGCGAGAGAGACACATGCACACACACACACACACACACACACACAGCCCTTGTTTTTCAGTGCTAACAGCATCTTTTTCAACAAAGGTTTCAAAAGAGGTTTCTGTCAGATGAATGGTATCAATGAGGTGGGATGAGAGGCCAGCAGAGGTTGAAAGGTCACGCTTCCCTGCAGTTTAACTTCAGACTAATAGGCTGTCGCTGTTTGACCTCTGCTAACTGCTAACGCGTCTAATGTTATGTGCATGAATAAGGAGAAAAGACAAGTAGCATTAAGACTGAACAAAAAGTAAGATAGCAAGATAAAGTAAAAAGTAAGATACAAAAGGTAGTAAAACTTATGATGTTGAATGCCATTAAAAAGAAAATAAATTTATGATGCACTGATCAAAAGTGTCTGGAAATTCATGTCAGGATGTCAAACCCAGTAAAACTACATCAGTGAAGACAGAGAGGGATCATAACAGGGAATTATGAAGCTTTAGTATAGAATATACCAGACTGACTGTTGATTACTGTATCCTTCTCATTGTTTTTTGTTTTCTTGGCTCCCCAGCTCCAGCATTTTACTTTGGAGAGGTGGAGTATCACGTGGATGAGAGTGATGGATATGTGGAGGTCAAAGTGTGGAGGACAGGAACTGATCTTTCTAAAACTGGAACTGTCACTGTTCGCTCTCGCAAGGCTGAGCCCGTCTCTGCAGAAGGTGGGCTCTCAGTCATAGAGTCGAGTGTTGTTTGAATTTACCAATAAGATCATCAGTCTGCTTCGTGAATGTCAACTCAGTTGTCATTTCTTCCAACCAATAATCACATTCTGTCCTTCTTCCAGCCGGTATTGATTACGTGGGCATCAGTCGTAACCTGGACTTTGCTCCAGGCGTCAGCATGCAGACATTCAAGGTCACCATTCTGGATGACCTGGGACAGCCAGAGCTGGAGGGGACTGAGAGCTTTGACCTGGTCCTACGTATGGCAGTGAATGGCATACTGGGAGAACCTGGGAAGGCTACAGTCTTCATTAATGACTCTGTGTCTGACTGTAAGTGATTTGTTTTATATGTAAATCTCTTCTCATCTACAGTATTTTTTTGTGAAGCACATTTTATTTTTTCTATGAAATATGTTATATGAATAAAGTTTTATTGTTATTATTAAGTAGAACTGCACTGATTCAAAGCAAAAACAGTTCTTTTTGCACCCAAATTCCATTCTTATATTAAAATTAATAAAAAAATATGGCATTAAACATTGACAAAACTTGTTGTGACAGCTGTGTTGTTTGATTTGCTGTTTAAAATAGGTTTAATCAATCAATTTCAGCACAGACAGAATGAGACACATGCTTACTGTCTTTGTCATGCATGATGTTTGAACTATGCTGTTGTCTCACAGTGCCTAAGGTCCAGTTCGGTGAGCCGGTGTACACTGGAGAGGAGCATGACGGTCGGATCACAGCCACAGTGTACCGTAGTGGTGACATCAGACACAAATCCAGTGTTCGCTGTTACAGCCGTCAGGGCACTGCGCAGGTTGTTTCTGACTTTGATGAGCGACCCAATACAGATGCATCCATCATCACTTTTTTACCAGGTACTTCGGTAATCACACAAAATACATCACACATGTTTTCGCTCGCTCTCATTTTTTTGTATCTTGATAGCTGACATTCTTTTAATTAAATAAACAGCTCCTCCAGGTTTTTGCAAGTTTTTTTTTGTCGCCTTTTTTTCCAAATCAGCAGTACCTTGCAATTTTACCCCACACATTACCTACTGTGCTGTCATTTTTAATATTTCTTTTTACAAAATATGTTAACGCAGCTTTCAAAACCTCTGGAGGAACTGAATAAAGGGGGGAAAGGTTATATAAATAAGGTGTTACATGCTGGAAAAATAATAATTATTATGTTATTCTATCTTTTCTTCCACCTCAAACTTTTTTTTTTGACATTTTCCTTTATCACCATCTTACTGTACACTCTAGGTGAGGCAGAAAAGCCATGTATTCTGTCACTGGTTGATGACACGCTGTATGAGGAAGAAGAAGAGCTGCGGTTGGTCTTAGGGAACCCAAGAAGTGACTCACAGTTTGGTGCATCAGTGGGAGCTCTGAATGAGACCCTGGTGAAAATCAAGGATACGGCTGACAGTAAGTGAGACAAAAAGGGGTGACTCAGAGGTTGTAATAAATTAGGTGTGCAACCGATCAGAATCAGTTAATACAGCTTCTTATTTATCTAAATGGTTACAGTATAACTGAATGTTTAAAATGTAAAGTTGTAATTTCATTGATATTTTAAGGTTTATTTCCATAATCAAACAATGTGTTAGTGTGATTATAATCTCCTCCCTTTTGGTGCGCCTTAGAACCGATCATCCGTTTTTTGGAAACCAAGTTCAGTATTAGTGAACCCAAGGAGGCTGGCGCCGTGGCAACTGTGAGGATCCCTGTGGTTCGACTGGGTGACACATCAAAGGTGTCTGTGGTTCGCGTTCACACCAAAGACGGGTCAGCAGTCTCAGGAGAGGACTACTATCCTGTGTCTCAAGGTATTCTCTACAC
The DNA here is from genome assembly GCA_036937835.1 of Pampus argenteus. NCBI lineage: Eukaryota > Metazoa > Chordata > Actinopteri > Scombriformes > Stromateidae > Pampus > Pampus argenteus. The sequence continues at coordinate 11,268,713 of CM072874.1, forward strand.
ACATTGTTTTGCAATAATGCTTAAAGCAATATGATGGTGTTAGGAAACATGATTTTCTTTATAGTAACATTTCTTATGAAAATTACTAAAAATAGAGCAACACAGACTTTTCAGATTAAGATATATATAAGATGGCATTTCAATGGTTTTCATGTTTTGTCAGCAGGGTGAAATCCTCCTACATATCCAATCAGCTTTGAACATTTACTAATCAAGGTTTAAAATATGTATGAATACATTCAGTCTATTCAAATTATACCTTTCAAATACTGAAAGTATCCCAGGGGTTTTTGACTCATGCAACATTGAATTTTTTAGATTTTGCACAATATTTTCTCAGCACAGGACATTTCAGATGCAAAGCTATTACTTATAAAGAGATGGACCACCTTTGGCAGTATGCAAATAGAAACCTGTAATGCTTTTTAGGCAAGTGATATATTCCTCTTAAGCAATTAAAAAATAAATGGGCTAATCTGTGATCTTGTAGTCATTTTTGTGGAAAACTAAACTCAAACATTGGCTTTGATATCACTTGACTATTTTCATCCCCACAGAAAAAATCAACAACAAAAATAACTCAATAACTAATAAAATTGTCCAAGCCAACAGCGTTGAGCTGTAATGTGTGTTGTATTTACAATAAATCAGCTACATTTTAAACTGATTTTCCTGATGTGTGTGTTTGTGCGTCCCCAGATATTGAGTTCAAACAGGGAGACAAGGAACATGTGGTGGAGGTGGAGGTGCTATATGATGGGGTCAGAGAGATGAGGGAAGCCTTTACTCTCCACCTGAAGCCTGATGAAAACATGGTGGCTGAAACTCAGGTCAGGAATGTTTTTTGATATAACACAACAATCACCCACGATCCAGACTGACAGTTATGGAATTTCTGTTTGATGAAAAAGTAAAGAGATGATTTTTTTTTTTTTTTTTTAAATCTTTGACAAGGTTGTCCTGGCCCAGACAACAGCACCACTTTACAGTAGTTGCATCTGAAAAAGCGGTGAAAACATTTCACAATAAATAATAGATCATCTTTGAAAAAAAAACAAAGCAAACGAAAAGAAGCAGAGAAAGTGAAATGAGAGAAGGGTAAAAAAGAAAAGCCTTGAATCAACCGTGACTCTGAGATTGTCATTTTTCCATAGTAATTCATGATGTCTTGATTGACGAACTCCACTTTTTCTTTAACAGGTAACTAAAGTAATAGTTTACATCGAAGAGACCAACAGCATGGCGGATGTCACCTTCCCCTCTCTGCCTCATGTATTATCGCTGCTCCATTATGATGATGTCGCCAGGACACCAGATAATCTCCACCCACCAGCCGGCTACCCTGTCATCTGTGTCACAGTAAGAATTGCTCATATTGCACAGAAACGGTACAATCTTGCAACATCCGGATAACTTGACAGACTACTGTTAAATTTGTAGGCTTTTTCTGTAATGAGATAGCAGGGCCTAATCAGGACCCACATCCCGTGGGAGTGGAGGGTACATTGTTATCCCTCAGGACTAATATTATTTTTTTTTTCAGCTAAAGTTAAACTGTCCTTCTACAGTCACCCAGTCTGTCCTTAAAAGACACATTACACAGTTTAGTAGGCCACAGTCCTCGTGCTTTCATACACAGGAGAATCACTTCCACTCTTGAATACAGGCTGAGTGAAGCACTTAAATGGATTTTTGGGATGTGTTAAGTCACTTGCTTCTCAGGTGACTGCTGTGGGTGTGTAGGACTTTCCGTATGAGTGTGTGTGTGTTCCTCTGTGTTGTGGTCCATGATTCCATGGGGAGAAAAAACGAAGTAGTCTTGTCAAAATTGCAGTGTTGAGTGCTGGAGGCGCAGTGTCATCAGATGTAAAATGATACCCACCACAAGACTTCAAAGCTTACCTATACCTCCTATACACAAATGTGAAAACATAACACACAGTAACATCAGATTTCCTTGGCAACAAGTACTTGTTTGTATTCTGTAACTCTCTCTCCGTTTGTCCTCCAGCATCTGCTGTATCTTATCCCATCTCGCTGCTGTTCCTAACTACCCGCCCACTCCTGCTATATTTCTTATCCATCCTCTAGGCTTGCAACACAAAATACTCAGACTATGACAAGACGGGCTCTATCTGTGTCAGTGAGCACATCAACAACACCTTGACCCGCTACCGCTGGCTCATTAGCGCCCCAGCTGGCCCTGATGGTGTCACCAGTCCCATGAGGGAGGTGGACTTTGACACCTTCTTTACATCCTCCAAGATGATCACTTTGGACTCAGTCTACTTCCAGGCAGGGTCCAGGGTGCAGTGTGCTGCTAGGGCCGTTAATTCTAACGGGGATGAAGGTTTAGAGCTCAGCAGCCCCATCGTCACTGTCAGCCAGCAGGAAGGTAAGGACAGAACAATGAGCATCCATCTCCACATCTTTTATTGCCAGATTTCTAGAGGGGGAATTAAACAGAGATTTGGCCCCATCCTACATTGCCAAAAGGATAAAAAGTGTTACTAAGCATTATGAATGTACAAGAATAGAGCTTTTGAATTACCAGTTGTATGGGAGAACACACACTGCATAAAAGAAAAATTGCAATTCTCATTGGAGAACAAGTATTAGCAATGATCCCATTTTGAGCTATTTAAGAACTCTAATGATAAATTAAAGACTAAGAAGTTTAATGTCATGTAGATTTAATGTAGACCATTTTGCAAATAGGAGGAGACATTTTTGCTACAATAAACTATAATCCAATGTTCAAAGCTCTGTGCTTTAAGTCAGAGGGTTGGATGAAAATAAAAAAACTGTTGCTATCACTTATGCTATGTTCACTCCACCCACACATCCTGAATGAAACAAGTTCATGCATACTCTCTCAGGGTGGTTATTAGCAATGTGGAGATCACTACCTGACATAATAATAGATCAGGCAGGTTATGAAAAAAATGTGTGTCACAGTATAGAAAACAGTGTTTTCTTCCTGCAGACGTAATCACCTGTAGACAAAATCATGGTAATTCAGTTTTTCTAGTGTTTCAGTCTGTCCTTGTGCTCAGACCCTCTCTGCTCTTCTCTTCTCCTCTATCACATAAAGGTATGTGTCAACCACGTAAGATGGGAACCGTTGGCGCTGAGCCATTCTCTGCCAAGCTACGCTACACTGGAGCAGACGACCCAAAACACCCCAACCTCATCAAAGTGACTGTCACCATGCCTCACATAGATGGTAGGTAGAAGCTGGAAGCAGTACCCGTACCACACATGAAGTGAACTGTAATGTAGTGTGTGTAATATTCACGTCTGGAGATCCTCAGCAGCGTGACAGCCAGAATATAGATCTCGCCGGGTTGTATCAAACCCGGTTGTAATATCCCTCCAGCACACCCGCTACTTAACATTCCCTTCTTGATTTTTTTTTAAGTTTCCTTCTGCCTTGTCTCCTCCAGGTTTCTGATTTCCTTTTTTTCTGTTGCTTTCCTGCTTTGCTTTTCATCAGTTTTCCCCTCTTCTCTCAACAGTGTCTTATCTCTACAGTTTTGAAATAATCACCTCTCTCAGTGTATGTGTATCAAGGTTAGTAACACAGAGTCAGAATAAGACTGTCTCTCTATGCCTTGCAGGCATGTTGCCCATAATCTCCACTCGCCCTCTCATGAACTTTGAGCTGACTCTCAGTCCCGACGGTACCCGGGTTGGAAACCACCGCTGCTCCAACCTGCTTGACTACAATGAGGTCACCACAGGTCACAGCTTCATCACTGCTTCGACGCGTAGCCCTGAAAGCATGGGAGACACAGCACCCTATCAGTTCAGCAGCTCTCTGCGGGGAAACAGCACACTGCGCTTCTACAGGAATCTCAACCTGGAGGCCTGTCTCTGGGAGTTCACCAGCTACTATCACATGTCTGAGCTACTCACTGACTGTGGAGGCACCATAGGGACTGATGGACAGGTGTGTGTGTGTGTGTGTGTGTACATTTGTCCACAACGTATAAATTCCTATCTAGGGTTTGTATGTACATCTGTTTGCCTGTTAGCCTTTGTGTGCATGTGTTCACCTGTGTGTGTTTATATCTGTGTGTTCAGTCTATTTACAACCTTCTGAATGATAGGGTCACACAGACAGAACGGCACCATATCTGTTTGCCTGCATTTATGTCTCATTCAGTGCATGTTTGTGGGTGTGTGTGTGTGTTTGCCAGCTTTGTTTCTCAGCGTGTGATTGACAACTTTTAGTGTGCATGCACACAGACGTACACAGGGAGACACACTCACACACAGTATTTGCCAACCTGTCAGCCGCCCCCCGTGATGCTCACCACCTCCAACATGGAGCTTGAAGCTTAGATTCATGGGAAATCTGTAAAACTATTTTTTTTTAAATCATATATAGTTATTAGAGTTTATGGCTGCTTTAATTAGTTTTTATTTTACTGGCTGGTTGGTGTGACAGTTGATTTAAGAGATTTCAGCTCACTAGAGAATCCATTGCTGTTATATTTTGGCATTAAGTTCAGCTGTCAGTTAGATACTAACAAACATCCAGTAGCAATATGTTGTTGTTGGATCATTGCAGCAGATATTTCAGTTGTTGTTTATGTTATATTGTACATAGCTGCAATATATTCCTGGTTCTTGTTGTTACTGTGGATTACGACCTTGCTCCCTTGCTCGTGTCCTGCTGCTCTTTTGTGTTCCTCCAGCCTTTGATCTGTGGGCTTCTTGTGGCTGATCAGACTGCTGAGTGTGTGGTGTGTGGTGTGTGGTGTGTGTGTGTGTGTGTGTGTGTGTGTGTGTGTGTGTGTGTGTGTGTGTACGTGTGTATGTGTGTGTGTGTCAGAGTAGGAGATGGTGGAGAAGTATGATAGATAGAGAGAAATTAATGTGCTTGTCATAAGTCACAGCAAAAACCACTTGATGCCTGTCATCTACAACCACAAGACTTTAAGTCCACTTCGTTAAGGGAGATCACTGTCACTTGGGTTATGTGTTTTTGTCCAAGGAGTACCAAAGCAAAAAATAACTTTCTTAACCTCTCCACCAGGGTGCAAGATGCAAAGAGTGCAGAAAAAAAAGAAATAATTCACCTTCCTTTGAAGAACAAAAGAAAAAAATTGAGAAGGGATTGGGAAAGAATATTAGATTTGGGCTGTAATCATCTTGATCAGTGGTATATTCTATTGTAGCCAAAGACTCTTAGGTTTTCAGGAAAGCTTTGTATTATGTTCCACATAACTACTGTACAGTACATGCCCTTCTAAAATTAAAAAGTCAAATTCCCAAGAAATCGAAAAGACCATGACATGTCAAGGCAGTCGGAAATACTAATAAAATAAGGGCTTTCTTAAACTGTAAGGTTGAGTCGGTTTGTCTCTCAGTTAGCTGTCCTTTAATTTCTAATCTGGATTCTGATTCAGTGATTCACAATCCTTACTTATATAGACACTGTTGTTTATCGTGCCTTTGATGGAGATTCAAATTGCTTTCCTCAGTTTCTCAGTTTTTACTTCACATCAAATACAGTTTCTACGACAGACTTTGTCAAACTTGTGAAAGCAAATAGGTTGAATCTTTCAAGTCACACGTAATTTTAGAAATAATGTTGGTGAGCAGAGACACCTAGTGGCTGATTTTAGTTACTATGGATTTCAAGTTATATTGTATATTAATCTGAAAGCAGCATTGACTAAAACTGTGACATTTTTTTTAACTTATAAAAGTAAACTAACTGTGGATCAGATTATTTCCTAAAGTTGTTGTAATTACAAATTAATATTTAATTTAATAATTATGTATTTTGAGAAATATTGACAATTTAATATTAAAGATTTGAACAGTTTTTTAATTCAGGATAATGAAGCACGATGTGTTCAAGTATGGATGGGTTCAATTGATTTTGTTTTCTAAGACACTCATCACTGATTAAAACATCCTTACAGGTGCTGAACCTGGTCCAGTCTTATGTGACCCTGCGGGTGCCTCTTTACGTTTCGTATGTGTTCCACTCCCCCGTGGGCACTGGTGGCTGGCAGCACTTTGACCTGCAGTCAGAGTTGCGTCTCACTTTTGTATATGATACAGCCATTCTCTGGAAGGATGGCATCGGCAGCCCCCCTCAGGCAGAGCTACAAGGTACATTTCCAATATTATGTGTTTAAACTGGATATCATCCAGTAAAAGTAAAAACATCAGTTTTGTAGAATTCAGTGTGTGCGTGCGTGTGCTTGAAGTTTGATTCTTCTAGTATGATATGTGTGCTTGTTTTCTGGACATTTGGCTCTTAATAAAACATGACAAACATATAAACTATTATGTATTTTTCCCAGGTGCTTTGTATCCTACCAGCATGCGCATCAATGAACAGGGACGTTTGGTGGTAAACTTCCGCACCAAGGCTCGTTTCAGGGGTCTGTTTGTGGACTCTCACTCTGTAGGCAGAATAAAAAGAGCTGGTGAGACTGACAGCCATTATATCACTTTTGCTCTTCCTCGGTAATATAACCAGTGTTGAATATACAGTATGAACCTCTCCCCCTCTCTTAACACCCTTTACTTAGCAACCTCCATGTCATCCATGGTGATGAGTGTGGACCACCCCGGGCTGACCTTTAACCTCACTTTAGTGAGAAGTGAACCTACTTACAACCAGCCAGTCCAGCAGTGGACCTTCACCTCTGACTTTGCTGTAAGTATGACAGCATGAAATTGTTTTTTTGCCCTGGTGCACAAGCTGAAACATCCCCTGTATAAATAGCAGATACAGACTGACACTTAAGTATTGTTCCCTTCTGCTCTGTACAGGTGAGAGACTACTCAGGAACCTACACAGTGAAGCTTATCCCCTGTACAACTGCCCAGAATATGGAATACACTGTTCCACCTGTCTGCAGCCCCAGAGAACCAATCACGTTCGACCTAGACATCAGATTCCAGCAAGTAAGGCTCATAAGATGCTATATTTCTTTTTCTCTCTTTTGTCTCTGGCACTCTCTCTTCATTCACTAACTATCTGTGTCTTTTTCCAGGTGAGTGACCCAGTTGCAGTGGAGTTCAGTCTGAACACTCAGATGTTCTTGCTGTCCAAGAGGAGCCTATGGCTCTCTGATGGCTCCATGGGTTTCGGTCAGGAGAGTGACGTGGCCTTTTCTGAGGGTAAGCTCTCTCACAAGGTCAAAGGACTATTATCATCTATGTAGTGAAGGTTTAAAGGACAATACTTAGTCTTTAGTATTAATGTTTTCTTTCATTATTTCAGGTGATACAATTTATGGTCGTGTAATGGTGGACCCTGTGCAGAACCTGGGAGACTCTTTCTTCTGTAGCATAGAGAAGGTGTTCCTCTGCACTGGTGCTGATGGATATGTACCAAAGTACAACCCCACCAAATTTGAATTTGGCTGCTTGGCTGACTCTCCATCATTACTCTATAGATTTAAGATTCTTGTAAGTACATTTTACAATATCAGCATGAAGTGGGATGTGAAATAAACATTTACAATTAATACAACACCTTCTTATGGTTTCTCCTCAATCTAACACACCTCACCAGGACAAGGCTCAGCCAGAGACTCAGGCACGTGTGTTTGGTGATGTCAGTTTTAATGCTGTTCTGGCAGTGGATGATCCATCAGCTATGTCCCTCGTCAGACAGCCAGGGTCTGATGGCTTTAGAGTGGACTCTACAGCTATGTTTCAGGTATCCTTCGTTGTATTCAAGCCTCATAGCCAGTTTTATTGTCAACCAGTAGCTAATATCGAAAAGCTTTGAATATAGGCTTTGCTACTCTGCTAATAAATGTACTGTATGTTTTGCCTCAACGAATAAGACATTTCTCTCTTTTTGCAAGATGCCGTTTTGTATTTTGTATCAATCTAAATGTAAATTCTTCAAAGATATGAATAATTCTGTTTTCCTCAGGTTGCTGCAGGTCGTGAGTGGTACATACATACCATTTACACAGTTCGCTCCAAAGAGAATGCAAACAGAGGCATTGGAAAGCGCAGCCTGGAGTACCACTCATTCGTTTCTACAAGCAATGATCTTGCCTTGACCTCATCAAGCAGCAAAAGTCAACGCTCCAGGAGGTCAGCTGGCCATGAAGTCCCAGAGGTCGCTGAGGATATTGGAACAGAGAACAGTCGAGGCACCAATATCATGCACATAGCCTTGGACCGCACCAAGCGGCATGCAGGGGGATCAAATGAGCTTCTCCCCAACGGGCTGGAACCTAGTGAGCTGAATGCAAAGGAGGAAGAGGAGGGTCTGGTGACTGTGGTGGGGGCACTGGTGGGGTTGCTGTTGACGGTTCTCATCATTGTCACCCTCGTGCTTGTGCTGCGATCCAGACAGAAGGACGGGAAAGAAGGATGGAGAGAGGGGGTGCAGGAGGTGGTGAAAGGATCTGTCAGCACAGAACCCATGTTGGTGGTGAGGATGCAAGACTGCCACAACAGCTCAGAGGTCTGAACAATGGCTGTGAGGATGGACAGATGGACAAAAGGATAAAGAGTATGTGGGGCTTTTATAAAATTTTGGATTTTCCTTTTTTTTTTTTTTATCTGGTATTAAATTACATAACACCAAAAATCTGAGATTGATCATATGCATTATTGGGTGTGTGTGCCTGTTGTTGGGGGGGAGGGGGGTGTTTCTACAGTATTGGATCCATTACAGTTCCCTAATCACTGCAACACTACATACACTGTCCTCACTTTACATTCCGACTTGTGCTCATGGTGGCATGGCATTTCTTTTCTCTCTTACTGGCTTTATGGTGTTAAAGTGCCTGAAGCAGCTAAATCCCTTCAGGAAAGTCCCAGTCACCAAGAGCACTTTTCTCATAAAGATAGTGTCACATAGGCCAAGTGAGAGATTTAGTGCTGCAGGTGTACCTCAAGTAAAGGGGACTAGATGATGCCGGTGTTCATACTGAGAGGAATAGTTCTCCTATAAAACAACACAAATGATATTGACTCAACCCTGTGTCATTAAAAACTTCACTGAAATTTGTGAGCCCTGGTAGCTCCATGTGTCTCCCCAAATATGGATGGTAACAAGACCGTCTTTTTCTTCAACTTGCAATGAATAAAAGACATTTTTGAAAACATATTTTGCAGCAAATTCAACATTTTTCAAGCAGCTTAACAATTGCAATATTGGCCCAAAAGTCCAATATTGACATTATTATCACAAAAACTTCCTTAGTTACAAAAGCCATGCATGACCAGAGGACAATACTATTTAGTAAAATATTTTGGATGGTAAGATAAATATCGGATTTGTTATAAATATTTTACCCACAGTGTTTGGCAATAAAACATGCTGCATGAGTAGATACATTTTCATTCTGGGGTGAACTGTGCCTTCAGACCTGTTATTTTGTCCCAACATATTTGCTGGGACAGTCATTCTACATTACACAATGTGTAACAAAAAACATGAACACAAAATGCCACCACTTGTTTGTGATCTCTGAACTAAACTGGCACAACTCTCTTATCAGACAGGAGATTAATACCACAGTGGTCAGAATATTTGTTCATTAACCAGCTAATCATTTCATACAGTTACGTATACTGTTCTTTATTTTGTTTATCGTGTGATGAGAAATGTTTTCATAGAAATACTGAGCATTTCTGCTGCTGTAGAGTTGGGTTGTTTGTGCTGTTTTTGTTATTGTTTTTTCTATATTTTTTTTTGTATTTTTGTAAACCCAGTTATTTACCATGCCATGTGTTTACAGTTCAACACTGCTTCTGTAACCACAATGTTTACAGCTATCTATCCTCACTCCTGTGTTTCTGTGATCATATTTAATCAAAATTGAACATAATGTTTTGTAAACACTGCTAATGGTACGTATGTATAAAAACACTCATCTCAGGAGTTATTTCTTTTACAGAGAATGGACAGCATTGTAACACAATTTACTACTATTGACAGTATATCTACAGACACTTTCCACTTTTGTGTTACACTGATAATAAGTGTGGTGCTGTGAACATGCAAATATTGTATCCATATTCAATTACTTGACCTCTGTTCTTCTCACATTATGTTTGTGAAAGCTTTTTACACTAGTGCTGTTTGGGATTTTAACATTCTGACTCATGTTTTTTAAACAAAGGATGCAATCAAAGTAGCTCTTCACAGACCACTGTGAAAAAAATGTACGTTTGAAATGTCTCATATAATCTGCTATTTCATTATTTTGTCGATGCCACTGGTGAAATTTCTTGTTTACATGTGTTGTTAAAGCTGTGTCTTATTCTGCTGTGACTATACAACATGCTAAGATTAGTGTTCCTTAATATTTGTCTTATTATGGTGTTGTCAGTCATTATGTTATAATTATTTCCATTGTGTACAGAATCAGGGTTAGCTAATGTGATAAACATGAGCCAGAAATTCAGCCAAGGTGTTAATCAGTGAGGGATGGCTGCTGGCTGTGATGTGTTGGCCCTGATACATTGAGAAATAACACCATACCTGACATCAAATGCACTTTTTGAGTCACATCCCTCACATGCCAATCCAAGCTATGCAATGTAATGTATACCCCAGTTACTCCCATGTATATGACAGTTTTAGCACAAAAAAAAGATCTAACTTGATATTCACTTTGTGTCTTTTTATGAATGGGTTTTTATGTATATGTATTTAAGAATAAATATTGTTGCTTACTGATAGGTTGTTGTCGATTTAATCAGTATTAAGATTCCACCAGGCAAGGCACCCTGAAGAAAAAAATAAAAATAAAATAAAATATATATATATTCGAATTACATTTAAGGACAAGGAAGGAGAAAGAGTGAAAGGACAGAAGAGTGAAAGCAAGAGACAACGAAATACATTTCATACACCAGGTTTAAAATTATTGTAATGTGTTAATGTCGGGAAACTAAAATCTATCTATCTATCTATATATAGCCCAGTATAATTGTACTTCCCTCATCATACGTAGGCCTCATCATCAAATCTTTCCTTTTGTAAACAGATTGATTATATGTATCAACTGAGAGAGGGAAGAATCTGATTGTCTCAAGGAAATTAAATCGATCGCAACTGGACTTGGTTATTTGTCTTTGAAGACGTTTCACCTCTCATCCAAGAGGCTTCATCAGTTCATGCTAGCTTGACTAGGCTGGGACTAGTCCCTCATGCTAGCTTGACTAGGCTGGGACTAGTCCCTCATGCTAGCTTGACTAGGCTGGGACTAGTCAAGCTAGCATGAACTGATGAAGCCTCTTGGATGAGAGGTGAAACGTCTTCAAAGACAAATAACCAAGTCCAGTTGCGTTCAATTTAATCTCCTTGAGATAACCATGACCTGGATAAATGAGAATATTCACAAGAATCTGATTGGTTTAGACGGAAAATGACGCACCACAAATGTGCCCTCTCCCTTCCCTCCTCTTCCTTCACTTCCTGCGGCGGCACTGTTGTGCTGCTGTTGGTTTGTAAACATGGCCACGGCTGGAGCAGCTGGAGACGACCTGAGGAAGGAGCTCACATGTGCAATTTGTTTGGACTTCTTCAAAGACCCCGTCATATTGAAATGCGGGCATAATTTCTGCCGGTTTTGCATTTGTATGCACTGGGATGAAAATGGCGGAGACTACGGGTATCAATGCCCTCAATGCCGAACGGTAAATTAACACACATTACCGTTAACTTCAGGCCTACCTGTATATATTATCCCTTGTATTTATTTATTTATTTTAAATATATGTTTGTTACATTTGTGACATTATTAGCGTGACTTCCTGTTTGTCAACGAATTCAAAGTTATTGGTTGACGGTTGGTCTTTTAATAAATAATGTTAGGTAAGATAACGGTTAGGTTACGCATTGCGTATTGTGGCCACCGTTGCTGTGATAGCTGAGTAGCTTGCTATAGCTAACGCTATTTTAACCCAGATTAATTCGACAAGAGCAGGTAAACTACCTAACAATACGGAACTGTATGTGTAACTATTAAGGAGATAATGTTGAGCAAGTAAATACACACAGTAAACAAAGTTAATACTGACTTTGGTCTTTGTTTCTGCGCCTTTATTTTTACACCTTAGGTTTTCAACAAGAGGAGCTTCACTAAAAACTACCTGGTGCAGAACCTGGTCGCCAAACTGGACGATCTTGAGTGTCTGGGATCTTGTCCAGCACCCTCTAAACCCGTTAATGTTGATGGGAAGTGTGAACAACATGGCGAAGAGCTGAAGCTGTACTGCCATGACGATAAGAGGCCTATCTGTGTAGTCTGCAGGGAATCAAGAGCACACAGGTTGGTGTGTTCTCATTTTAACAATAACAATTACGGTTGTTCAGGGCTGAGCCTGCCGGTTAACTGAATCTGTGTGAATATATATCCGAAAGAGAGGGCAGCCAGCTCTCCTCCGGGCCATTGTAGTGATAACCCTGGAGTTGAAGTAAACAATCCTAGAGCAAGGTCTCTGTGTTATGACTTGAGCCTGGCTCTCTTCTAAACACATTCTGGATGTGAGATGGAAGCTGCCACAATAACAAGACATTGTTTACAATTCTTGCTTTGTATTTTGGGGAAACATTCAGAAATGCAGGCACTATACCATAGCCAGGTTTCTTAAAGCTTCAGGAGAATTGCCTTTTCTTTCTCCCTTATATGGACCTCTGCTTCATTTTTGCAAGCATTGTATACATTTTAAACTAAAGGAAGAGGACTAGGGTTGGAGACATCTTGTTTTTGTGAGAGAAGCACGTTATTCTTTAAGCATGTCTAAGGAAGTCTGAACCGCCCAGTTTGTATGGAATATAAGAAGCTTTAATCATTGTCCATGTGTTACACTGGCAAAGCGCTCCTTCTTGTAACTTAACCTTGACTCCTCGCATTTGGTCTCCATTATTTATTTATTTTTTTTAGTTTTTAACTGCGATTAATCGATTTATCAAAATAGCTGGCAATGAATTTAATGGTTGTCAACTAATCGTTGCAGCTCTAGATTTACTTAAGTGATGTCTGGCAGCACAGCTTTGGGTACAGCAAGAAGGCCATATACATGAACAGGCATTGGTGTCTTAAGTATTTTAGTTTATGAATATTATGCAGTTCATTTTTGTTACAACTACTGTAATGCACAACTGGAACCTACTCTGTCGGTTTGTAGTGTTTAAGGGTTTTGTCATATTGTTTTTAAACCACTGCTTGTTTGAACTTTTTTTATATTATTATTTTTTCAGACACCATGAGGTGGCACCAGTACCAGAAGTTGCACATGACATGAAGGTAAGCCTACATGTATGGAGTTGTTAGGATGCATGGTCTTATTTGTATATTCTGTTAAGAGATCAGAGATCACATGGACTTTATGATATATCATCTTCATCTTATACTAGGCTTGCTGTCGTAGTTGGTGTCACTGATGTTACAGAGTGTTCAGGTAGACACCAATTATATTACTTACCCACTGCCGCAACCGTTGCCCGCTCTCGTCAAATAAACAAACTTGAATTTGTAAAATACTAAGCGCGTTATCAATACAATACTTAGTCGGACAATGGACGCTACAATTATAAGATGACAGTGTCTGCAACAGCAGCAGAGTTGAAAGGAAACTTCTCTCCCCGGGTAACAAGCGGGCTCTGGTTCTCTGTACAGCCTGGCTGTGCACGGAGGGAGATCCTGAGCAGCAGGCCGTCACTAACTCGTAAGTAAGGGGAAGATCTAAAGATGTAATGTTAAAGATCAAAGTGAGCACTCTACAGATATTGAGCGTCATCAACGAATATCTTGTTTTATAAAATGTCCAGTGTAATCTGTAACACTAGGGAAAGTTTCCTCACTGTGGCATATTATTCACTAGATCTAAAATCGTAGCATTGTTTTTCCCTGTATGTGATATCATTATTAATGGTGTCCTTTTTTTTCTATCTGCTTATGTCTACATTTCTTACAGATGACATGTAAAGTGAGGATAATGGAGCTTAACTGGCAGAAGTCTCAGTGTGTAAAAGTTAAAACAGCTGATGAGCGCAGCAGAAGTGAAGTGAGGGTAAGTAATAAACTTTCAAGGTTTTTTTTGTTTTTTGTTTTTTTGGCTGATAAGATTAACGTTTTTGCAGGCCAAGCTCACATGAGTGTTAAGTCCACGTATGATTTTATCTTAAACAAAGAATATTCAAACAGAACTGAATCATTGTCACTGCATTGCACTTGTTGACGTCTACCAGTGTAGACATGTCTGACAATCGGACATGTCTCGATTTTGATATTCCTTATTCCACATCAAATCTTTCTGTCCTCCAGTTGAAGAAACAGAGACTCAAGGAGAAGATCGAGGCGGATGTTGGGGCCTTGGTCCAGTTCCTGCTAGATGAAAGAGACTCCCTACTTGAGAGTCTGGATGCTGAGGAAGTGGCCACCATGGCTGTCATAGACGACAACATGAAGATTGTGGAGACTGAAGCAGCAGCTGTGGACAAGGCTATAGCTGATATGCACAGTCACATCAGTGGGAAAACTAGCTTTGAGGTCAGTCTTAACAAATCTTATTCACAGAGGTGATTTAACTCTTAAATTACAATGTCTCTGTCGGAGCTTTATAGTTGATATGTTTCTGGTCTAAACTATGTACCAAAAATGCTGCAATGAATTTACTTATCCTTAAATGCATCCCTGGATTTAGATGGAATGGTAGATGGGAACACTTGTGTTTCTTTCAGACTTGATCTGATGATATGGACCAAAGCTTCAAAGACATGTCATGAAACTTGTATGTTAAGTTGATGGTTCATATTAAAATTTGCATTTTTCTTCTTTTAACAGAGCCTTGCTGATGCATTCAGCGAGTAAGTAGCTTTTAGTTGTATAAATAATGCCAGTACGGAAAGTTCTCAACTTGCAGAACACAATTGCAATTCCTTTGTCATTTTTCTTTCAGTGTCATCCATGGCAAGCCTTTCATATCTCTTGAGCCAGTTAATTGTCAAACAGAATTTACAGACTTCTCGGGCCCCTTCCAGCTCATCATGTGGAAGAAAATGATGCACGTGCTGCATACCAGTAAGTTTACTCCACACATTTTCAATATAAACTGAGAGGGAGAGAGGACGAAGCTATCGCTAACTAGCTGATCTGAGAAGTGTGTAAACAACTGTGATTGGCAAGAAAGTCACTACTGATATAAAAAGTTTTTATTGTGATAACATTCATAGTAATACTAGTGGGTGAAATTGTCTCATTGTCCTGGACAAAAAAATGCCAGCTGTAGCCCGATTTTTTTTTTTATTTTTTTATTTTTTTTATAAGCATGGTGAATTAATCTCACTCTCTTTCTGTGTAGTGCCTCAGAACCTCACTTTAGACCCAGACACTGCTCACCCAAACCTGCTCATCTCAGATTTTGACACCAAAGTGGAGGAGGGTCGTGTTCGTAACCAGGAGCCAGACCTGCCAGCCCGCTTCAATCGCTTCTGTGGTGTCCTGGCTACAGCCCAGTACGCCAGCGGCCAGCACTACTGGGAGGTGGATGTAAAGGACAAAGGTGTGTGGTACCTAGGAGTCACCACTGAGTGCAGCAACAGGAAGGGCTTCGTCAGCCTCACTCCGTCCGCAGGGTACTGGAGTCTGTGTCTGCAGGACCGGCTGTATGCCAATGAGGAGGATGGGCGCATCCCTGTCGCTGACTATTGGAACTGTCCTCGGGTTGGTGTTTACCTGGACTATGACAATGGTCGTCTTAGTTTCTATGACGCTGTCACAATGAAGAGACTCTACATGTTTGACACCTGTTTTGTAGCGCCTGTCTACCCTTTCTTCAGCCCAGGGAAGAACGATCCCGGCAGCAGACTGCAGATATGCCACTATTATTGAGAGATGGAATGAGCATTTTAATTTGGTAGAGAGAGTAAACTCATGTCTGCTGGTCTTCAGATGTGCCGTTAACAAAGTTTTACTGCATAGTCCAGGCTGGAGTGACAGCGTGATATTGACCCTTGGAGCCATGTACTTTGATGGTCTTAGCCGATTTCCCCTGACAGGTGTGGCTGGGGTTTGGAGGGGAGCTTTATTGTTTATATCACTGTGTCTGCTGGGATGCAGATGCCTCAGATCAGCTCTTCTTGGTTAGAGCTCATATCCTATTAACAACCACAATACCATACTACTGTACATTAACTCATTGGTTTTTGCCATGCAGTGCCAGTGCTGTTGCCTTGTTGGGCAGAACGTGAATAATATATGACATAGTTATCACATTGATAGTTGCTGACAGTTAATTTCTTTAAAAAAAAGTTGAGGGAAATTGTGTTTTTCAGTCTGGACTTTATTTCCCCATCTTTTTTGGTCTAAGTGATGAATGGGTACTACTATCAGATATGAGATTAGCAAGAAAGTAACTGCAATGTAATCATTGGGGGCAATTGTGCCCATCAAAGTACATCCATTAAAGTGTTTGTGTTAGTGTTTTGCCACTAACATGCTTCCATTGTTATGTTTGTCTGACAACAAAAGTAAACGCAGGAACTAGCCACCTGTAGCAACTTAACTTTTTACTTGCAGCCCAACGATGGTGAACATCAGCCTCATACATGTAAACAAACAAGCATGACCGGATGAATATGTGGGTGACTTACGTAGTGTAATTCTTCAGTTAGCTGTTAAAAATCACCTTTTTGTTTTTGATCCAGCTGGCCTTTTTTATCCCGTTGATTTGCTGTAAATATATTATTATTTAGTAATAACTCGCATCTGTCGACACTTCTAGATTTCTGTTAGCAACAGTTTCTCTGAGGTAACCATTAGTGAACATTGTCTTTCCTGACATTCTTGTTGCCTTTCTGCTTCCACTCTCGGTATACTGCAGCTCAAATAAATACAGAAATACCGTTGACCAGTCAAAGTGAAATGACTTATCGTCCCCATATTTGTCCATAGTTTTTATTTATTTATTTTTTAGTTTCCTTACAGTCTAACCGCAGTGAAAGTCAGCTTCATACATGGAAAAAAATCGGCATGCACAGATGAATATGTGGGTGGTTCAGTTAGCCAGAAGCTGCACCAGATATAGATCCAGTTGGTTATAATGCTACAGGTGGCTAGTACCTGTGTTTTACTTTTGTCAGACATTTATAATAATCCGAGCCTGTCGGTGTCGAAAACAAACTTTTAGCAAACATACTTTGCCCTCAATGATTACATTGTGGCCCAAAAAGATGTGGTCCAGGTTGAAAGATGCTTAAATTTCCTATAAGATTCACTTATTAATTCCAGACCGAAAACAGCTAGTCAACTATTTGACTCAAATTTGGCAGCTTGTATTGGGACAGTGTTTATGGACTTACAGTAACTAATGGTTTTTTTGTTGTTGTTTTTTTTTGTCGATGCTAATGTCATTACAGATTATTTTGTTCTGTACATTTTTGACACTTTTGGACTGTTGTAGATTCTTTATATAGTTCTGTGCCACATTTTGCAGCTTATTCCTGTGAACAAATGTGCCACTTTGCTTTGTTTGGGTGTATTTTAAAAAATCTGAAACATTTTATCAGCCCTCCCCTGAAAATGAGCAGGTACGAGGAAAAAACTATTTTTAAAAAATGTTACAGCAGATTCTAAAGATATACAACTATGTCCCTAGATATGTTGTCACATAGATGCACCTACTTTACTTTAAGACGTTCCATCAACAACAGTCACGCTCACAGCTCAGAGTTTGGTGGAAAGCTATGGGATGATGAGTTTTGTTGTTGGTCACATTTTCTGTTTGTTTTTTTTTTGTTTTTTTTTTTTACAAATGACTCACTCAAGTGTTTGCTTTTTTATATTGTTTTAAATAGTCCTGCTTTATTATTAACTGCTGGCTATTGAGTTAGTTTTGACGTTTTTAAGTCTATTTAATTGATTTTATTTTTTTATGATTTTCACTTAATTTAGATTTTGAATGTAAAACTACACGTATCTGGACAATTGTATATTTTTGTCTTCAATAAACTTCATTCAAATTTTTTCTTAAATGATTATCTATGGATTTTTATTTATTATTTTCTTTTGCTTTTGTAGTTTGTTTAGCTACAATTATAGACCTTTAAGTGGGAGGTTTTCACTTACATGGTTGTACAGTGACATGTTTTTTTCAGATATTCTTATTTAGGAGCACAGTAGAAACATTTTCACAGCATGATCTCTGATGATATTTGAAAATGTTCTTGGTTAATATTAAGATGCTCCTCTTCATGTTTTAGCCATATTTAGACATCTAATGTGTTCATGTGTTAAGACTGAAAAACTCTGTGCTCTTTAACTTAGAGTATTTGCAAATAAATGTTTTGTTCAAGATGGTGTACCTCATCTAATATTTTAAGTTGTTGGACTGTGTCTTGATTAGTGTGACATATAAAGAAAACTTGGTAGTCCTTTAAATGTGCTTAGTGTTTCTCAGACTTTACAATGAGATTAAAAGCAGAAAAAAAGATGTTTTCTCTTTCTCTTCCCAGTTCCCTTTAAGCCTTAACTTTCTTCTTCTTCTTGCCATGAGACAGCCAGTCTATACTTGTGATGTAAACTCTTATCTTCAGGAAGGTATTTGCTGTGGTTTTTGCCACTTTGCTGCTTAATAAACAAACTTGTTTCACCATTTTCTTCTCAAACTCAGTTTGATAGTTGTGCTGTCTTTTACCTGGTTTGATTTTTGATATTTACATGTTCTTGTTGAGGGTTCCTCCTGTTTACATCCATAAACCTGTTTAGAAATACCAAAGCAACTGTGTCTCAACCTCATTTTCTTCCCTTTTCTGGTCCAACAGCCTAATTTCATCTCCTCTGGCAGTTTGTTTTTCCTGATTCAGTTTTCATACTGCCAGAACATTTAGGGAGGAGGTGAGAAAACAACCTCGTCCTGCCGTGCAAATGACTCAGTTGTTTCTGTCTCTTTATAAGGACATGTTTTTAATAAAGGGCTATACAATTTGATACAAATTCAAATCAATATATCACTTGACTCTGAACAGAAGAGCATTTTCTCACAGCTGAGATTATTTTGTGTGGAACAATATTTAAGTCAACTTGGATTTTTCAGTAATTTGATCATGTAGAAGAGTAAGTTGACAAAAAATAGACAAGATATATTAACTCATTTTGTGTTTGCCAGTTTTCCTTTACAAAGTTGATCCAGTCTCAGCTTTGTTATATAAACTTTGTCAGGAAGCACATTTGAAAGGAAATTATTTATCTCCTCATTATGCTGATTAAAACTATTTTAATAAGCAGCATCACTGGGTGTCTGGTGCTGTTCACTGTAGGGGACAACTTGGTATCCATGGCAACATCTGGCATCTTTCTCATCAGAAGACACAAAACAGTATCATCCAGGATCATGAGCACAAATTGCAATAGCTGCTTATGTGACCTTATGTACCAGAGTCTGTGTTATGACTCATTTAGTTTACAGATAGAGTCTAAAGATAGATACTGATATTGGAGATACAAATATCAGAATTTTCTGTTTAATATGTTTAATGTTTAATATGTTTAAAATGAAATTAGGGTTGGTTATGCAAAATCATAAACCATAAATAGTATGGGAGGGACTCGTTTTATAATAAAACACTGATTTATTATCAAAATGAGCAAAGAAAATGATACAAATGTAAAAAATGCTTAAAAGAATAATGTTACTATTAAAGATATATGTTGAAATATCCACTTAACCTTGATTGAGATTTTAGGGTAACTCACATATTAAAAATAATAACTGACCGAACTATAATTCCTGTTTTCAGCCACTAGAGTGCAGCGGCCTCTAACACAGCAGGCTTGTCGGGACTCGGAGTAGCTGGTCTTCTGTGCATGGACGCACTCATTTCTTACACTATATGCCAAAAAAAGGCAATGTTGTCACGACATATTTCGAACAAAACAGACCATTTTGCACAACAGTTCGTAGCATCATTCTTTAATATTTACAATCATATCTTTGCTATGATTATATAAATGTAGTGATCACTTCTTGTAAGACTGGCCTCTTTGTGGGATACTGTAGGCTACACAGATGGTTGACGTACTGTTTCATTTATATGTGCTTGCTTTATTTCACACAGATAAGAGTAGGAATCAGTAGGATTAGGAGTCGATATAAGTTTCAGGTGAGAGACAGACTGACATAAAAATAAAACCATGGTAACACGGGAGCCCAGTTAGTGGAGGAGGCAGAATGAATTATCAGGGACAGGCAGTTCATTCATAAAACACGGGTGAAAAACTATCCGTTAGCTGGTGTTGTGTTCATGAACTAGCAAATGAATACAAATACTGGAAAAAGCATGATAAAGGTATTTGTCAGCTACAACAAGAATATGATTGTAATATACTGAACACTTTCTGATTATGATAAATGATAACTATACACAAAGGCATATATTACTTCTGCAAACTATAGAACTCTTATAATATTTGTACTTTTTGCAATGTTCAACAACAACTTACAACAATACATTTTGGCAGAAGGGAAAGTTTACCATTTAGATTGGACTATGAGCTCATTGGGGGAAAGAGAAAACAGTTTCCAGTGCTACAAGGCCTATGTACAACAACATTTGGCAAAGAGGAGACAGTTCAAATGCACCAATTAGAAAAATAATTTGCAGAACAAATTATGTAGAAAAGAAAAGAAAAAAATAAATTAAAGTCCTTTGAAAAAATAAAATACAGCAAATAATCTGTATACAACTTTGTTATATTGATGTTTGCAAGTCATTCAGCTGGCTATTACTTGGCATAACCTTCTACTGTATTAGTATATGCTCCAGTGTTGAAACCATTTAATTTTTTTATTTGAAGTGCAGGGATAAGTAGGCTATATAGTGAAATAACATCCATATATACACTTAAGTATGCATATATACAACTACATTAGGTTGTAGATATGAATACACAAAAGTGCAAGTACTAGTTAATAGTTGTGAAAGACTAACTAGAAGGTTTCAGACTTAATGTTGAGCTGGTTCAGATGTGTTCAAAAACCTTTCAGATTTCTATTAGTTGTTGTGCTTTTTGATGCTCGTCTTTGGATATCAAAACAAAAGCCTTGGATCAGCTCATCTTATAACTGAAAAATGGAATAAAAAAAAAAAAAACTGCACATTCCTGTCTGTACATGTTCTGTTATTGATGATAAATTGTAAGGCAGTGATAACAGGGTCATATCTTGGAGCACACTGACATGCAACAGCGTTCAAGGAAAGGCCTGAGCATTGCTATGTCAATAACAAAGCATTATCTTCTCACCAGGAAGTGGGTATTAGATTTCTATTTCTGTGTCTTGCTTTGTTTGCTGATTGCAGGGAGAGTTGTCCTGCATCCGCATTACCCCAAAAAAAATTGCAATATATTACCAACTTGAGACTGGCAGGCTATCTACTGGTGAGGTCACACTGGTGAGAAATAGAGCTGAAATGCCTCGTTCCAGAAGTTAGTTTCCAGTTCATTATTCCTTCAGGGGATTTGGTTAAAAGTTTACAGTGTAAGGTAGACACATCATGAGAGATCAGGTAATAATATTCTCTTTTTTAAAATGTCTTTCTTTTTCTTTCAAAGAGGGATAATTATTATCACTTAATGCAACGATGTGTGGGATTAAAAAAAATAAACTGTTTTGTTGTTGTTTTTTCAGTTTGGGATGCTTTTAATTTCTTCTGAGATTTGGAAACTAATTTGTGGAATCCAGAAACACTGAGGTGTGCAGGTAACATTGCAGCTCTATGTCCACAAGTGGTATGTTGACCTATCTAAGCAGAAGCTGTGCTGAAGGTGTCATCTCTCCGCCTACTGCAGATATCTGTAAACTTTGAAGCAGTGGTTACCAGAGTCAGCCACAGCCACGTGTCCGTCTGAGGTGAGGGCGAGGCCTTGCGGGCCGTACAGCGGGTCTGCTGACGTGTTGATGTACGATAAGAAGGAGCCTGTGCTGTCAAACACCTGAAACAGAAAACGTAGGTTTCAAGTTGCTGCGACTTGGTTTACATTGTTGTTGTGCTTTATCTTTATAAAACTTTCTATCCATCAATTAAACACTGAGATTGCTTTAACACATCTTTTCATAACTTAATATTATTTTTTTGTTAGTAACTATAGTTTGCTGGAAAACAAAGCTATTGTTGTAGCAGACTTAATATAGCCGGTCTGACCTGTATTCTGCTGTTACCCCAGTCAGCTACGATGATATTTCCATTGGTGTCTACAGCCACACCAGTGGGCGCATTGAACTGGCCATTGCCTTCACCGTGAGAGCCAAATTTGAACAGGAACTCTCCATCTGCACTGTACACCTGGGACAGGAAGTCAGTAAAACGTGTTTTTGTCTACATTTCCATGTGTACGTTGATGCATACATGTATAATAACTATATACAAAAAGTACATGTATCTGGTTTGAATGGATACTGCGAGTATCGTTATGTCTGCCTTACCTTTACAGAGTGATTGTGGAAATCGGTCACAATAATTTCATTCTTGTTGTTAACGGCAACAAAGTGTGGACCTGCATGAAGAGAGAGTAGGTTGCTTACATGCAGATTTTAACTAGAAAGCTGTAATTACAAACAGCAGGTTAATTAGCTTGTTAGTTGTTCTGATTTGCCTGAAATCAAAATTTATTTGGGTATACATTATTCATTCATTCATACATTATTATTGTAATAGAGACTAAGAGTCATTCCCCTTCCCATATCCCAGTGCTTCTAATCACAGAATACTGTGTTGTCTCTGCTGTTAGTGGTTGTACTGATTGATTATAGATGGCTAATTATGTGAAATGATTATTACCCATTAAACTCATAAAAAAACATTTTAAGCTGTGTTGCTATCAACACTGATAGCAACACAGGGAACATTGGGTTAGTTTTGAGCAGTAGAAATCATTCACTGATATTTTCATAGCAATTTTATGCACAAAAAAAGAAAACACAATGCACATAACAAAATATTGATAATTGTAATAGTGAGTGATTATTACAATGGCATGTACTTATGTATGCCTAATCATTATTGTACAGACACAGCTCGATCCGACAATGTGTCAACAATCTGAGTTGTCAGTAGGTCAGACACATAATCAGGGAGTCGGGTTAGACAGAGGGCACTGCACTGTGGGATTAAGGTTGCAGCAAGGCCACACTTAGTACTTACTGAAAACTGAGCCAGATTTATTAAAGTTTGGGCCAAGTTTTTCTGAATTAGAAAACAGGAGGAAGAACAGAAAGAAAGAAAAAAATAGGTAGTCAGCGATAAAGGATATGTAGATGAAAATAGAATAGTGGTGGTCAGCACAGGTGCAGTTTGTGGGGGAAGCAGGGGGTCACTGCACCGCCTGGGGCTTTACCTACAATTATATACAGGCTTACAGAGGCTTAAACAGAGTGTAGCATGTAATTTACTTACTGTATATATACTGTACATATATATCATTATGATGGATTTACTTTAGAAGCTGGTAGATACCCGCTGCCTCACTGCGTCATTGAATGAAAGGCCATTGTTTGTGAGCTCCCTGTCTATTGTTATATATTCAGGCCTTCTATTCACCTGCAAACTGTCTGTCTGACGTCCCCCTGCCTCCAAATTTAGTCACAAGCTTCCCATTGGATTGAAAGATGAAGACACAGCAGGCCTTGTTGTCCACAGTGATGATGTGTCCATTCTTATCCACAGCCACGCCCTTAGGACCCATGAGTCGGCCTGCACCAATTTTATTCTGTGCAGGAGGACAAAGAGGTTTTTGAAGCATGGAAGAAAGATGAGAAACAATGAAATGGTTTTTTTTAAAACCTTGAATATTTGGGTAGCAAGAAAAATTGTTTCAAGCCGGATTTTCTTTTACTTTTTGAATGCAGAACAAGGCAACATATTTTTCAGTGGAGTAAGACACGGTTAAAACTCTAGTATGGTTTAGCCACCACAAAGCTCTCAGATCTCACCTTAAACTTTCCATCAGAGGAGAAAATGCTGACCCATCGATTGTCATAGTCGGCGACCACGATGTCACCGTTCATGTCCACAGTGACGCCTGTCGGTCTCTGCAGCTGCCCCGGAGACCGACCTCTGACCCCAAAGCGCATCTTGAACTGGCCATCATTGGAGAATATCTGCAATCAGAGTGTAGAGTTTATAATGATCAGAAGTGCTACAGCAGTGTTCTTCTATTCTACGTGACTGCAAATTCTACGCGTCTCACCTGTATGCACTGATTGTTGCTGTCTGCCACCACCACTTTGCCGTTACTAGAGGCCGAGATTCCCTGCAGATTGGTGAACTCCCCTTTCTCTCTGCCCCGAGAACCTGACAAATTAATAATTAAACAATCAGTAAATGTGCCGTATGATATTTTCACCTCTCAGTGTGTAATGTTTCCCTTCACGGCTCATATCAGTGTTTAAAAAAACACACCATCATTTTTTTTTGGATTGATTTCCTACCTTCTGGGAAAACACAGGTTTCAGTTCATGTCAGAGCAGTTCAAAAAACGAACTGAGACCTGAAAGACCTGCTTGAGACAGGTAATCTATCACAGTGGGAATGTTTGTGGAATTACATTATACTGTATGACATGGACACTAACATCCAAAACACAAGTAAGCACCCACCAAATTCTCGCAATCCTTTTTTACAACATCCATGTTTGCTTGTTATTTATTTTCTGGTAGCTTGTGAATGTAGTGGCGATTTTTTTTTTCTGTATTTTCGCTTCTAACAAGTCTCAGCACACTGATTTTCATTCTGTAGTGTACTGGCATGAACTGAAACGGTATGGTTTAGGAATCAGTTTGACCTTGACTCTTTACGGAGCACATTTTGTGTTTTTCCTATAGCTATAGGAGCAATCTATCCTGGATGGGTCATCTGTCTTACCCACTCTGTAGATGAGCTCATCCTCAATGGGGTTCTCTTTTTTCTTCGTGG
This sequence comes from Pampus argenteus, assembly GCA_036937835.1. Classification (NCBI taxonomy): domain Eukaryota; kingdom Metazoa; phylum Chordata; class Actinopteri; order Scombriformes; family Stromateidae; genus Pampus; species Pampus argenteus. The sequence continues at coordinate 11,293,638 of CM072874.1, forward strand.
TGCTGTACATGCTGGAGGGCCGTCGGACTGCTTTCTGACGGATGTGGGCCCCTGTTCCACTAGGAGACTTCACCCTCCGCTTGACATCATCTGGAGATTGTGGCACATCTGACGGCTTGACTGCCCGCAGGCGGAACGGGCTGCCACGTATCGGCTGGCCATACAGCAACAGAGCAAAAGAGTACTCTCCCTCAGAGCGTAACGCATAGCCCACTTCATACGTCCCATTCTTATTGTCCACTATCTCTGTCTCTGCAGCACGGCTCCCGTCAGCAGATGTTATTTCTGCTTTTAAAACAGCGTTTCCTGTCCGCACCAACTCCCCATCCTACAGAGAGAGGTAATTGATTCAATTTCAACTTACTAAAAGAAAATTTTTTAAAAAAAGACACCAAATACACAAATATGGAAATAATCTTATTCAATACAATGAGCAGATAGGTGGTGGGAGCAGGGAGGATAAATAAGTTTAAGACAATTTAAAGACAGTACTTTGTCTTTTGTTGTCACAGTAATGGTGTGGTGCTGCCCTGTTGCTGCGTGGCGGAGGCCCTCTCCTGTGGCAACGGAGGTGTGAGCCACAGCTGCTGTGGTGAGGAGAACACCCAGGTTCTGGATGGAGCGCCGCAGACCTTCAGTCTCCACCTGGAGCAGACAGCAGGAGTCAAAACGAGAGTGAATATTGGACTTGTTAGGTGGCCATAACTGCAGTTAGATGCGCATGCTGCTCTGTTGGATGCAGAGTAATAAATCATAATAAACAGCAGGCAATACCTGACAGTCCAGATGTGCATTCTGATGCGGTCTCTCTGGGAAGTCATGTCTTGCCAGTGCTGTTACCCGCTCACTCATCTGCTTCTGAACTAGCAGCACCTGTAGTTGCCAAAGACACATATTGTATCCTGAATTGTGTGTTGTTTTTTTTTTAACATTTTGTAATAGCTCACATCCTGCTACACTGCTGGACCACACTTGATCGCTGATTCTAATGAGTTGTAACCTGTTTGTTAGCTTGGTTATATAAATTACTATCTGCCGACCCACCTCAGTAGCACTCCCATGGCTGAGAGCCTGCTCTGTAAAGGTGCAACTGCTCTGGATGTGATCCTTCCCCTGGAGGAGAGACGAAAGCTGGGCCTGTAGCACCTGGTTTCAGGTAAACGAAGGAAAAAAAGGCAAAAAAGGGGACGAAAAAGGAAGAGTATGAGACGAGATGAAGCAGGTAAAACATAAAAAGATGCAAAAGGAGTATTAAAATGGGAGAGGGCGAGGAAGAGGGAGGAAGTACTACATTTGTGTATTGTTGTTTTATGTTGATATTCTTTTTTTTTATCAATTCTATTTACATCTACAATATTTATACAAATAAAGTCTGATTTATCGAAGCTGTTGCTGCTGTATGTGTGACCGTTACTAACCTTCTGCTTGGCGCTGCAGATGTTCTCCAGGTCGGTGATGAGGGCTGACTTGCGCTGATGCAGCGACCGTTCCAGTTCTTCAAATGTACTGGTAATCTCTGCTACTGCTTCATTCTTTCTTTCATTCAGCTGGCGAGAGATCTCACTCACCAGTTCGATGGCTGCTGTTAGCTGAGGGAGCCTGTGTTTAAATAAATAAATAAATAAATGCATGTTTTGACATGCCAAACAAAGCACGGGAGATCTTTGCAAGCAAGAGATGGCAGATGTCAAATGTGGGCCAAATGCTCAGGCTTTCAAACACCTGACGTGAAGGAAATTTCTTGTTATTTTTATCAAGGTTTCAAGCCCCCACCTGCTGTGTATGGCATCCAGCTGTGTTTTTAGTGCAGCCTTGTGTTGTTCCACAACATCCCGCAGAGGAACAGTCACATGCTCCCGGTGCTCGCCCTCTGTACAGTCCAGACACATGGCTGTCTCACACGACTCGCAGTAGAACTCCATCACCTGCAGAGGGAGACGCACCAACTAAAAAGCTAAGTCACTAAGTCAACCTTACTGGGTAAGTAAGAAAAGTTTCAGCCTATTTACACTAATTAGAAGACATAAGGACATTTTGATGAGGTGTCGTGGCACCATGAAAGGGCTTCCCACCTTTCCCTCGTGGTTTGGGCAGCAGAGGGGTTTCCCTGCAGCTGCAGCACTGACTGATTCCAGGACGCTGCAGGCCTCCGGTCGCGAGCACTCTGGGTCACGCTGAAGGACCTGGTCCAAAACATTTCAATGTCTCAACGTCATCATGTGTTGGTTTTCAGTGAGTTCCAAAAGAAATGTAAGATGATTATGTGTTTTTCGTTGAGTTCTGTTTGACATGTTATTAGATTGTTTTCTCTTTTAAGTATTTTTTGGACATTTATGGTTTATCCTAATGTTAATCTTAATCATCACCACTGCATGCCAGATGTTATGCAACGGTATAATCTTAAATAAGTCAAAAAAACAAAAAAAACAAACCTAATCCTAAAAAAGCCCGTCAAAGAAGTGAGGACTGTCTGGAATGACCTCAGCCTGCAAAAATGTCTTCCCTCTTTTTAACACTAAAACCAGCAGTGCAGGAACACACACAGATACTCTAAGTATTAACTGTACTAGTGGTTTTTAATATGATTTGCTTTGTTTAACTCATAATTGCTTTCATCTGTGTTTTTTGTATTTTGTTCCATGTAATGTGCTTGAAAATCCTGTTTGGTAAAAGACTTGAATCTGAAGTAAGTAAAAAAAAGGGGAATTAAGAGTCAAACCTCCATGAGGTTAGTGATGAAGAAGTTGTTCTGTAGAGCACAAACTCCTTTCTCTGGCAGGATGGACGTCTGCCGACACACTGGACATGAGAGCGTCAGAGACTCGGGGGGAATGTAGTTCTGGAGACAACTAGAGGGAGTGAGTCAGAAAACAAAACCTACCTGAGCCACTGCTTTGCATTGTTCTGTGTATAATTATAAGTCACATTCGATTCTTTATCCTTGGGAGAAAATCTATTTATCATTAGACACCTTCATGCCAAAAACTAAACCGACATTCAGCAAAATTCAGCTGCAATATGCACATTGTATCACACTCCTGGTCTACAGCCTGGCTGCCAGAATATGACGTATGACGTTTCTTCTTTGGTTTCTTTGGCTGTGATTATTAAATCTGTGTTTAATGCCACAAGAAACCTTAGGTCAGTGTCAAGGTTGTCTGTTGTTGTACACAGTGATGTCTGGCAGCTACTTGGGCTGAATGCTAACGCCATCATGTTTAATGACAACACAGAGGCCTGTATCAACCCAGCTTCCTCTGCAGTCTATAAACTGCAAACAGAAGTCTCTACCCACCACTCTGTCAACATCACTATAACATCTCCGGTTGCTCTGTCAGGCTCAAGCAGATATAAGGTGACTGATAAGGTTTTTGGGCAATACAAATAAAATTTGATTTGATTTGATTATTCTCACTGTCATTCACTCATTAATCTGTAGATTTGCAATTACTTGAATTGCTGTTTTATAAAATTTAGTAGTAAGTAGTAAATTAAGGAGTTAAAATAATAATACTACATAACTGATCCTACAAAAAGCCTTCAGTACCTCATTTGCAATAATATGAAACAGGGACAGTATATGCCCCTATTTAAGAAAAAAATATTTTGGCATATATGAAACAAAAGCATAGCCATGCCAAACTCATGATCCTGATATAGTGAGTATGCAATTATGATAGAAGCACTCTTAGTTTACAGATAATCACAGAAGAGGAATCAAGGAGCAAAAATTAAAAGAGATACAACACCATACAAAACTGAGTCGGCCCAGAAGGGGTTTCTGTTCTGTTCTGCTCCAGACAAAAATCTGTTCACCTCAGCAAGGCTCCAATTCACATGCCACCCAGTTAAACCAGGGATTAAACTTGCCCTCTGGTGAGCAAATAAGTTTAGATGTAAACCAGTTTGGAAACACAATCCTGGTTATCCTCTGTACCTAACAACATACCCCCTCTTCATTCATTGTCCCTGAACTGCAAGCTTTCCAAAAGCCTCCTATGCCTGACTCGGCACGAAAAAGGCCCCCAGTAAGTATCGCCTGAGGGGGAGTCTTCTGTCTGAGGAGTTGAAGGTTAAGGCGTTATAATTGTGTCTCCTAACAATGAGCCTTTTCTCAGACTGCAGTCGCTGATGGTCCCTGATGCTGAGGAATGCACTGTAAATATTCGGTAATAGGTCGTGAGAATAAGTACTGGCACGGATATAGCTTCTACCTTCTTCGCATGGTCATTTATGGGCAGAAAAAGTTACGTGTTGCAGATGGTGCAAGCAGGGGGTGAGAGCAGAGACTTGGATTTGTGTCAGGTGTAGCTTGAGGGAAGCTTAGGTCATGAGGAATTTTGCCAGTTGTCATTGAAACAGAGAGTACAAATGTTAGTTACCTTTCACAGAAGGTGTGTAGACAGGGCAGGACCTTGGGATTGCGGTAGTGATCCAGACAGATGCTGCAGACCAGAAACTGCTTGTCTATCTGACGCACCACAGGGCTGGTGTTCCCAGCCTCACGCTGTGCCATGGCAGAGGACATTCAAAGCCACAGACTACGACAGTAGTTAACCTGCATCGAGACAGCAAATGAATACACTATTATACAGAATGTCTTTTCAAACTCCCACATACAGACTCAGCTTTTCTACTGAGTGTCAGTTTCAGGGTTGTTAGTGCTTAGCAAACTTTCCAAAGGTTGTACCAGGACCTGAATTTAACAAAGCTGTTTAATTCCATGATTAGCACAAAAATGTGTCCATTGTTATGGCACTATTTCTAAGTTAATACCAGACAAATGCCAGCTGAAAGAGAACTGTGTTAAATACTGTAGAGGTATGCACCAGTCCTGGCAGTACAGAGCAGCAGATGTAGACAAACCAGTATGACCATGTGCCTGACCTTTGGATAACAGCTCAGTTAACACCGTAGCAAGAAAATAAAAAGATCAAAAGGCTTTGTAACTATACAATAAGTGTGGTCACAAATCCACAATAATGCTTTAACCCTATAAAGCCAAATGTATCAAATTTGATACAAGCATTTTTGAGACCTATTGCATCACCTTATGGTAAAAACTTCACTCAAAAGCCTCTCGTATCCAATCTGATACTTGTCTTCCAACTCCTGCTTTATACCTTTATTATCACAACAGTTCAAACACAGTACGATACAAATGGAAAAACCTATATGCAAATAATTTTTTGTAATTTTTTTTTTTTCAAATCTTGTGACAAATAAATGTTTCAGATTCAAGAAATCAGAATTTTCTGTCCAATATTTCTGGGGTCAGGCATTATAGGGTTAAAACAAGCCAGACACAGGTACCTAAAAACATGCTAAAAATATGCACTGCTGATGCACGTCACCTATTGTGACGGTTAAAACCACACATGAACTTCTTGAAACCGACTTCATGAGGGATCATAACTAAAAATATTGGCCTGATGTAACAGCTGTATTTGCTGTGTAAAATAAGTCTGTGTGTCAGTCAGTTTATTTGAACAGGTTACAATCACTTTTGCTGCATTTTGGATGACAAATCATGTTGCCTTTAAAAACAGATTTCAGTCAGTGTATGATATGGTTTTACATAAAATATTTCATGTTACAAAATATAAGAATGCATACATACATTTAAATGACACATAAAATACATGGAAATGCATACTCGGCAGTAAAAGTTTGGAGTAGAATCCGTACATAATCTCATCTATTATGGAAATACAGCTCCGAGGTATGGATATTGTGGCCCATTTTCACATTTATCAGTGAACGCCATAACACCATGTGGCATAAGAATTACAATGATATGTTTAAGATGCTACTGCAGCGTGTTCTCTTTTCTATGCTCTTAGTGTGTATATTGAGTTGGAGGATCAGGTGTTAACAATGGTAAAACATCCAGTTTGAATAATATATGCCATGTGCAACAATGAACTTTTTGTGAAGATAACAGGTTTTTGTTAGAAAACAGTTTCACCTGATCTGATCTGAGGCTTAGTCATGACACAGTATATATATATATATACTGTATATATATATATATACTGTGTCATTTTTATCTCAATTTTATCTCTAACTGGATCCAGCAATGTAGTTCACATTTCCTTAGTTGGTCAACACATGTATTATTCATGTTTCAGATACAGACATGCACTTATACACTCGTAGGGATGAATGAATGGAAGCATGTCTGACCTAAATATATAGTTATGAACATTACACACTCAATGACAAGGACACACTCTCACGCATTCACAAAAATACACACAAACACACTTTATAATCGTCATCCCCCGCCAGACTCTCCCCTCAGTCTGCACATCTGTCACTGCTGTATCTAACAGAGAACTCAATCCCCTATGTCCCATCTCTGCCCATGTGCTATTGTCAGTTGCCCACACACACACACACACACACACACACAGAGAGAGAGAGAAGATCAGATTGACTAAGAGCCAGGCAGTATCTTTCCAGTCTTGCAAAGAGGATTCAATGACAGTCTCTAGACTGGGAGGGTAAAGGTCACTTCTTAGACTGTCAACCATGAGAAAGACACATCACATCCACACTCTGTTTCGGGACTAGCTGGGTGGCTCACGGAAATTATTTGCCATAAGTACCTTATGTTTTGTCTTAATTTAAATATGCTTTGTTCCCTGTAAATCCTCAGCTTAAAGCTTCAAGAGTATCCAGTTGTCTATTGATCCTGATGAAAAGAAGCTCAAACATCTCCCAGTGAAATGTAGAATTAAAGCAGGATCAGCTATAGGATGATCTGTATACTTCAGGGCTGTGTACAGTTCTCACATGTCTCTGTCATATCCTTTCTGTACTAGCGCGCACTGATACTAATATCATTATTCTGTAATGATGTCTGTCTAAATTTAGACACCCATATTAGTGGGTAGATGAGGAAGCGATGACACTGAAGCTAAAATAAGAGCGGTGGGTCTTAGGACTGCTGGGGAGTAAAGTGGGTGGTGTTGATGTGTTCGTTTATTATTTTTTTTATTAAGTTTTGAGACATATTTTATGTCTTCTAGAATATGTTTTCAAACCATTGGGAGAAAAAAGGAAAAGCAGTCAGTCACAGAAAATGCAAACACCTCAACGTACTTTAGCTGATGCATTGATGTTGTATGCTTCATCTTTACTATCACATTGGTAGAAAAATGCAGGCACACGTGACAGTCATGCATTCGTGTTCAAAGTTATATGCATTCAACAGACAGTGTTTGGTCACGGTTCCAACTTCATTCATGCCCACTTAAACCTCTAAGTAGGCCACCATGCTTATAAAGTAACCATGACCAGTTATCTGACTGGCTTGGCTGCAAGCTGAGTGAAAAATGAGTGAAGACGTGCAGATTCTGAATATGGCCTCTGACTGTAGTTAGAGGCAGCAGGTGGGATGAAGCCAAGCCTAGACACGAGAGGACTCGTCACAAAGAGAGCTGTCAACTAATACCATTAAAATGAAATGTGTTCAAATTCTCTGGTCATTATACACACGGTGATGTTGCTGGTAGCCTTGACCTGATTAATTCCCCAAACTCTCAGGATTACAGTATTTGCAAGAGTAACACATTGTGTGTGCGTGCGTGTGTGTGTGTGTGTGTGTGTGTGTGTGTGTGTGACAACAAGCTAACACCCTTGGAATTAATGTACAAAGCATCTATTCACTGCTGCCTTCAGCAAACACAAAAGTAACAGTTCTCTTTGTCTCACTCAGCGCTGAAACTTCTGCTGTCGCTTTACTGTACGATGCAATGCTCACAGCTCATGTGTAGCTCTGATAGAAATGGAGTAAAAAAAAAAAAAAAAAAAAAGGCAAAGGAAAGAGGCCCTGCTGAAAGCAAGAGAGGAAATTAAATTTCCTCTTCCCAGTTCAACAGGAGGGCAGGGAAAAACCAAAAGGGACAGACAGTTAACTACTGTAGGGAAGATAATGAATATAGTAAAAGTTCCAGTGGTTGCCTGTACAGCCTCTACAGCACTACTGAATACTGTTGACAGCTTGGACAAACACACACGCTCACATGATCGTCTCTGGTGACAGCTGAACTGATACTGTGAATTCGTACATGCCCACATGCATGTGGACATGTGGACAAACACACACAAACACACAGAGTTGACATAAAGACTACCTACTGTCAGTAGTGTGGAGTAGACCAGTCTCAAAGGCTTCATGGCAGCTCTGTGTTAAGTCAGTGTAACATTGAAGAATTGGCACACGCCCTGACTCATACATTCACGCCCACCTCTCCGCACTGCTGACAACTCTTCCTTTTCCCTTTTCCTTGTCTTGCTTTTCCCCTCTTTCCACACACACACACGCACATACACGCGCATGTCGAGAAAGCCTGAACAGGGATCACAACAAAGGGTGGGACTGTAAATTGAAAGTCCCTCCTACTGTCAGTGTCAGTGTCACCTACTGCTGCACTCTGATTGGCTGGGAAACTTAAACTAGCATGGAAGAGGGATTGCATCATAGACTAACAATTCATGCTGGCCAGAGAGAGAAATAGAGACTGAAACATACAAGTAGAAGAAAAGTGCATGCTTAAAACTACAAAGATCAAAAGCATATTTAGTTCTTGAATGCAATTTGCTTCAAATAAGTGTCAGAAACAGCAGCAGAAGGGTGATGATCATCTAAACATTTAGATCATCTGGTCTCCATAAATACAAATGAAGAAATATGTCATTACTTAACCAGCCAAGCACACGCATGCTCACTCTCACACACACACATATGCAGGGCAGCCAAGCCAAACATAGGAGTTATATAATTCATGATGTCATTTTTAAAATGAAAATTTGGAACATATGCTCCTCCTTCCATCTTTATAGTATCGAATTACACATATGTGGGGATTAAGAAAGGCCTGTTTAATCCTGAAAAGGGGATTACCATTTGGAATTTCAAGTAAGATATCTTGTCACTGAATCATTTTGCACCCAATCGTTTTTGCCGTCATGTCCTCATGAAGTGGGCAGAGTTTAATCTCAAGCAAAGAGGTGACATAAACATCAATCTACAGTTAATCTTTGAGGATTGAGTCCAGTCATTTCTCCTCCCTCGCTCTAGGCTCCTCGTCCTCAACGCCCACCTTTTCAATAATCTCATCACCCCATAACTCACAGATCCAGACTGATGGAGGGTGTAACAGGAAGTGCAGGATAAAATGATAAAAATACAACTCAGAGAATAATATATCACTAACTGTCTGCAGAGTCGTGAACATTTTTTATGCTTATTTAAAAAGCGAGTCAATCACTTTCTGGATGGTGTGTTCAAGAGCTGATGCTTGTTGTTTTCCAGCAAAATCAACTCCCACAAACATATCGCTGCTGAATAGAACAATATTATAAGATGTCCTGTTTTCATGCTATATACACAGTAAGTGAAGACTGTAAAGACATGACCAAGACATTAAATGCTCCACTCCAGCGTGGGCAGCCTTTTGAAAAAGACTGTTGTCATCCGTGCAGTGAATGCTCCACAGTATTATTGGTTTACTGCTGCACTTTCTGCTGAAACAACAGTTTTATCAGAATATACAACTCCTGCAGTTATTACCCGGGAGGAAGATGAACCACCACCGACAATGAGTCTCCCAGAAACTACAGCAGTACACACAATGCAATGGAGTATACACAGAAAAACGGACAATTTAAAGTAATTGTGAAGAGTGTTACATTTTACCCTTTTCCTCTGAATAACAGTAGAAAGTTCACATGATGAAAATGATCAGAACTTTAGTGTGAGCTAAATGTTATGTTTTGGATGGTGGATATAAAATCTAGTGCCAGATCTGGTGACAATATGAACAAAGATACTTGTTATACTCTGTCTTACTTGTAAAGGCTCGTAGAAGTCTAAGTAAGTCTTTCTTTTGAGAAATAATGACAGCCGAAGAAACCGTTCTGCCCCGGGGTAAGAGTCAGAGGTGGAACAAAAACATCATTAATATCAACAATAATGACATAAAACGATGGTGATGTTCTTCAGGAAATCCAACAAGACAATCCACTCCCACTTCAGGTAGTTAACATGCAATGCACTATATTTTCATGTTGGGTTTTTTTTACACTGTGGAAATCACAGATTGACAAATAATGTGACTAGAAAGGTTCTGTGATGAGAGCGAGTAACGAGGGTTGAGCGTGCTGCTTCTGTTGCTTGCAGCCAATAATGTGCCTGCACTTGGTGCAGCACACCTGATGCCTTGTTATTTTTTGCATCCTCTCGTCCTTTACGCTTTCTCCACAGGACAAAGTATCATCCTACAACCTGCCTACTGTGCTCCAAAACCTCATGACTGGTATGTTTAGAAAGAGGACTATATATATATATCTATATATATATATACACACACACACACACACACTGAATGACTGGTTCCTGTGTAATAGAGAACTATCGAGATCCTGGGGCTACTGCAATGATGTCCATCCCTCTCTCTCTCTATCTATCACACACACACACACTCGCATGCACACAGTCAGCTGAGTCATACTAAAGCCCATCTCCCTCTTTCGCTTACACTAACCACACACACCCACACACACACACACACACACACACACACACACACACACACACAGACACACACACACACACATACACACACACACATCTCCCTTTGAGAGTTTTGAACCTTAAATTTGTTTTCATGTGAATATAACAATACACACCCACAGCTAATAGATGGCATGTATGGACTAGTGTGTGTAGCCCTCGTTAGTATGCTCAGCAAGCCTCTATTCTCCTGCAGGGTCTAGTCTTAAGCCTTCACATACATATACTTCTATATATAGAGCTATCAGTTCCCATCTCCTTCACACCACTGGCAGGCACGTGCTCTGAGCTGTGCACACACACTGTAAAAAACTGCATGGATCCTCAAATGACCAGTATGTAATAACTCAGAAACGCTGGAGAAGGGTCCACATGCTGTACATTTGTAAATATATGAGCCTGTCTAATTCATATGAAAAGCACACATTGCACATCTAAGATGTATTTGTTCACACTCTGACTCATTCATGTATCCTCACAATAGCCTTCACATTCATAACTATGGTTCATTACTGTTTTTAATGATTGTCAGTGTGTGCGTGATTACATGTGATTACAAGTTAATAGAAAAAAACAAGATAACAAGAGCAAGTTAACTTGCAAAACACATATAGTAATTATAAGCACATATCCTAGATCCATAGTCTTTAGTTAGTCTTTATAAATACGAAAACACATCATAAATGTACAATACAGACACATAATAGAACCATATGCCAGAGAAAAAAAGGGGCTTGTTCTTGGCAGCTCATAGTAAACACACAGGTCTTCTTCTGCATTTCACAATTAATTGATGGGTTGAAAAACAAATACTGACACATCCTTTCAAATGCTGTGGCAGCTACCCAGCTGTCTTTATACCACACCTGGCTTCAGGGAAAGCAGGTGCATACGCGTAAATTGTGTGAGGTACAACACTTCACACAAATATTGTTTGCTTTACATCTATACATAAAACAGCAGTGGAGGGAAAAGCACTAACATTATCTCTCCTTAAATTCACACTATTGCAAACATAACTATATCAAGAGATTCTTGACATGAACAACGTCAAGGCATCAGACCAGCAGCTCAACTCCACTGAGCCTTGAGAAATAGATACATGAGCAGCTCAGATAGGAAGATACAGGCCTCTTTATATCTCAAGGACACAATGTAGAGCCAGTATTTGCACAGTCTCACAGTGTAAAAACCCTATATTGGTAAAAATCTCTTTCTATTATATTGACATTCATTATTCTTGCATTGATTTTTGCACTAAACATCAACAGAACTTGCATGGCCAGTTGAACCCTGTAAAACAGCATAAGAAATACATAACACACCATAATCCACAATTTAAAGTACATATTCAAATGTTTTTAGAGTTATGCAAAGTGAATATTACACAATGCACAGCTTCTTCATCCTCTTTCATATTCTACACAACCCCTCGCTGCCTCTCCCAGCAGAGAGAATTACTTCAGTGAAAGAGGAGCATGTGCCACCGGGTAGAGGAGCTGATCCTGAAATAATTTGTTTCTTTAAATAACTGAGGGAATAGACGCCCTGAGCTAAACTTATATTAACATAAACAGCAAGTTCCATGCCACATGGTGGCATAACTGAACCAGATCACAACAGTGTTTCAGAGACGCTGAAGACCTCTGAGTCCATGTCATTGTTTGAGTGTTTATCTATCCAGGTATATAATAGTTTAGATAAAAACGCCATTTTGCAACACACAACACACACACACATGTATGCACACACACACACACACACACTCACCCATATACACACACAAACTGGTTATGAAAATAATGAAAGACCCTGTCAATGAATCTTAAATGTGCATTACAACTTGGGTTCCTAACATGGTGAAATGTCATTTACTTATGGGGGATAGAAATTGAATAATTTGTTGGTTCATCATGCTGATAGGGAAGCAGATTTATGATTTGCACATCTGTCAACATCTGTACATGAACCAGCAGTGTGGTCTACACCATACACTAGTATACAGGGAGTGGACCAAATACTGACAGCGCTTAAAATATAATGAACCACAAAGTTGCACCAACACATTACAGTGGTGTATAAAAGTGGTGTTTTTGTTTTTGTACTGTCAAAACAAACACGTTTATCGCGTATAAGCTTCTGGTAAGGATGATGTAGTGGATGACAGATATTGAGGAGTGGTATTTTCTCTTCACTGTCCACACACAGTGGGACTGACTGACATAAGCACAGCTAAAATTATCAGTTTGCCTCTGATCTGAGCCAAGTTGGGCAGGAATGTGTCACAGGAACCACCTGTATCAACATATTAACACACAGCTCACACTCCAGCACACATGAACATGCACAGATACACAGGTGTACACAATCCTAATAACACATCAGAACCACAGAAGCATGTTAGTGAAAACACTGATTTAGTTAGGAGGCTTCAAATATCAAAATCTGTTGAGTGCCTTTCTTGCCCAAATACACTTACAGCACGATGACATGATGTACTGTAATTTTTACATACATATATTTGATATTTGAGCTGATTTCAAGGGGTTTTACAGTTTTAATTTGATCCCATTCAGTCATTCAGACACTAAGTGCTGTCATACATCATCATTAATCCATAGTAAATGGCCAGGGTATTTTTTGCTCTGACCTCAATTGTATAAAACCACCCTTAAACTTACTACTACAGTCGGGTGTAAGCAAGATATTGAGCATGCAGATGGGCAGTGGAGAAGCGGTTTATGTGGTAGTTTGACATTGTTATTTGAAGTCTTTATACACTTTTTGCTGCGAAATCTTAAAACCAGTTTCACCACCAGGGTCTTTGTTTTTACTACCACAGATTCATCACAGTCTTGATTCTCTGTACAGTTATAAGAGGAATTCTCTTAAATTATTTTTTGTACCAGATAAAACAAGACTCAGAAAAAAACAAGTGAAAATGCTGACTTGCAATATGTGGGAGAGTAAGGGTCCTTCGAGAAGTAATGACAGAGAACACAGAGACATTAGTAGTGCATTGTTTTATAGTAATAGATGGGCTATGTAGCTAATCAGTTCTCCAGTTGTACGTATCAGTTTAATAGCTCTATTTCTCCACGGATACAGACAGTGAAGTGCCCGTGTAATGCAATATCATTCGGCATGTTAAATATCTTCCTCTATGGACCTTTAGATCATTGCCTAAAATAAACTAATGCATCAATACACAACTCTCTCTCTCTTACAACAAAGGTCAGAAAGTTAGAAGTAAAACAGACTGTTGTCTCTGAAGTAAGGAACACTGCTGTGAAAAATGACATGAAATGAGCTCAATGGCTGAAGTTAAAAAAGGAAGAATATGCCTTATATCTCATAATAACCTGAGCTCACACGTTTGCACATAAAATAATGTATCTTTTTCATAAATTTTGTAATTATGAAATCTGTCTACAAAACACTCATTCTTATGGGATAATAGAGTGTTTAACTGAATTTAGAAATTGACTACACTGAGTAAAACAATAGTGTTAAATATAAACATGTAATGCTGCTTTTATTTCCTAAAGGGGTTGATGATGTCATATGAAATACTCGAGAAATGGCACAATATGGTCAGCGCTATTACTGAGCTTCCCTAAGGGATCTGTCTAAATATATCCAACATGGCATGACTGCATCTCTCTCAGCTCAGTCACTAAGCTTTCACCACATGCTCCCCCCTAACACACAATACAAAGTAAATATGGTTGGATATGCTTTGGAAAACTTGAAAGCCAAGAGCCAAAGCACAGATATGCACTCACATATTTAGTCCACACATAAATACTGTGCAGACATGCTCATCCAAGCACTATTCAGAGACACATACGTATTCACTTCATAACTAAACTGTGGATAAAGAGTCCATGAGTGATATTGCTGTCAGACAGCAACTGTGCCAGAATCCACATTATGATCAGACAATAGAGTTTAAATCTTCAGTTATGACGTCACATTGCCAAAGAAAGCAATTCTTTGTGGATCTAATTAAAAAAACATAAAGGGCATCTATGTTTGCCACTTTGATCCAGACTGCTGCAGACAACTATTGTATGTATCGCCATGAAATTTTTTTTTTTGAGTCCTACTGATTTTGGTAAATGTGTGGCCTTTCATCTAGTGCCACCAGCAGGTCAAAGTTCACATCTATTCAATAGAAGATGTCAACATCCTGACAGATTGCCACAACATTTTGTAGATGATGAAGCCTATTCATTATAGCGCCTCCATCCTATCACAATCCTATAGGCCACTATAACTCTGCACGATGCTTTACACATCTACAATAAAAGCAATTAAAGCTAAATTATATTCCCTCACAGCTTTTACTGCAGAGGGTACCAATGTTTAATCTGACCAGACTCTGAAGCTGTCACATCTCTCTCTCATTGAGTTGTACTTGTTTGATACTGTGTACCAAAGTACAAGTTTGTCATGAAGGCCTTCACCTCACTGATGGTCTCGTATCAAAGCAGCATAAAAACATTTAGCCACTTGCACAAACATTTGTCTGAATTGAGCGGAGAGGAGAAAACTTGTTGCAGTTACCCATGGCAACAAGATTACTTTAGAGCTTATCAAGTCTGTGAGGAGGATGCTCACTCACTCTCACATAAACGTACACACAAACACACACACACACACACAGGTTACAACTGTCATAACAGGATTATTAGTGGTGCTACTAGATTGTGTTTTTAAGTAAATTCATCCATTCAATATATAGTATGAGTGTGTATTAAGTGTCATATCAACCATTTAGATACAAAAGCATTTTAAATTTCACAAATTTGTTGGCATGTCTGGAGACCCTCGTCACACTGTTTGTTAGTGATACCTGCTTCAGCACGTGCATCAGTTTAACTCAAGCATAACTCAAGCATAGCAACAGCTCCCTGACAATGACAACATTGACACATAAACAGAAACATGTCAGAGAGGCGCTTATGACAGTTATGACACTAATGGGGCAGAAAACCTGGATGTTACAGTATTCACAACGATTTGCATATTTTCACCGTTAGGTTTACATCGCTCCTCGTCTGACTCTCACTCCTCCCGTGCAGCTCCAGGGACATTCCTCCCCTGCCAGCTGGACATTCCAGTCTCCACTTCCCCCACAGCGACCAGAGGTGCCCCTGGATCATTATTTTAACCTTCTTTTTTTTAAATGTCCTTTATTCAACATCCTAGCCTTTCTACACTTGATCAGACAATGTATAGATCTAATCACATCAGTATCTTTGTAGATTATAATTGTGAAATGTGGAACTGGTGAGACCCATTTTAATGATGTTGAGTAAAGGTGAAGTAAGTCAGGAAATAAGAAAAAACAATCTTGCTTGATGTCAATGTATTATTTCTATCCAAGAGTTTCAAGGTTTGTGTATGGCTGACAGGTTGTAGGTTGTTGCTCAACCCACATATAATTTAAGTTACCTTGGGACACATGGTTTGGAACAGCATTGTTTATAATGTTAACTGTAGTGAATGATATCATAATGATTGAAGCTGAATGAAAAAATATCAATTTTCTCTAATGTTTAAATTTTTGCAATAAAATGCTTTTAAAAGAACATGCTGCATCAAGCCACAAATAATTATTACCGTAAGTGTCTGCACTATCAGACAACCACCTCATCTCTTCACTCAGTCTCATAGAAGGTATCTCAAATGCACAAGAAGAATATTATTTTTAGATTATGTTGCAAACTGTCAAAGGCCAGCAAATGACTTGCAGCACTATTTTGTATATAGACAACACAGCGTGTATACGTCCACCCTATGCCCTGTGAGGAAGCAAAAGTAGGAGAGATGAATGAGGTGAACAGATGAACATATGAGAGGAGGAAAGGCTTACACCCTCTACCAAGAGGAGAAGGGTGTGGGATGGAAATAGTGGAGGATGAAGAAATGGCTTGCAGTGGGGAAGGCATGAAAGAGCAAGGATGAGAGTAAGTGTAAGAGAAACAGATTTACTTACACCAGGTTGCTGACAGAACAGAAAGAGGTACAGGGAAGTTTCAGCACGTTCTCCTCCAGAGGGAGCAATATCCGTCTACAAAACCTGACATCACCAAAGCAAAAAGCATCTCACGGAGAGAGGGTGGCACCATGAACAGGGTGTGTGTGTGTATGTGTGTGATCATGGTCTGGCTTTAAATGCACGTATGCCTGTGCTAGCAGGAGGGAAGGCAACTGAGGGAGAGAGAGATAGAGAGAGAGAGAGAGAGAGAGGCTCATAGGGGGAGAGAGACAGGGAGATTGTACAAGCTCACTGGTTGGTGTGAAAATGGGAGGGGGCTGGATTGTCCAATAGTGTAAGGTATGAGCAGAGTGAACGAGAGATGGTAACAAAGAGACAAAAAATGTTTTCAGTTCCTGCCCTTACTCTCCCTTACCTCTCCTGTCGCTCATTTTTGTGACAGCATGTGTTAGGAGGAATGAGAGACGCCCAAACTATTAAACATGAAACAAATGTGTTGCTATACATGAGAGATTCAATAAAGAGAAGGCAACCAGTCTCTGTCTCTCACAGTCACACATAGTGTAGATGAAGGGTAGCAAGAACAAGAGAGATAAATGAATAAATCCTGCTGGGAACTCTGATAAGTGATGGCTGGAGAGAGTGACAAATGTAGAGCTCAGCTTAAAAGATAAATGCAGTGGCTGATGAAGTGTGTGTGTGTGTGTGTGTGTGTGTGTGGATATACAGTGGATGCATAAGCACTGTCCTTGTGTGTAGAGCGCCTGTGTGCATGTGCATGGGGGTGGGGACCAAGCCAGGATTTTGCTGCGGGAGCACCATGTTGCCATGGAGACTGCATCCAGTGCAGCAGAACACACAGATGGCTGCTCTCTCTCTCTCTCTCTCTCTCTCTCTCTCTCTCTCTCTGAAACAGTCCAGTTACCTTCTCATCCCTGACCTGCAAATCATAAAAGCTAGTCTCTGAGCAGATTTAAAAACCCCTCCAGGTACAGACAAGCTTTTGACTCAGCACACACACACAAACTATTTTGTGATGAGAGAGAATAGGTCTATTCATCAAATGTGTTTCTATGAAACTGCATTTGAAATATTGCAAGATGATCACCAAAAACTACCACGATATACAGTATATACATACAGTATATAATGTATGAAATGTGTCAAAACAGCCATTAGATGAAAAACCGCTACTTTATTAAAGGCACATTACACTATTGGTGGAACATGATCCATCACTGTGCTCACCGCCCATTAGTGCACATAGTAGACATTTGAATGCAGACTGTGTGGACACTATCATAATGTGAGGGCTGGAGCAGAAAGGGTAATGTAAACAAACAGTGTTTTGAGCCTTGTATATGTATAATTTATTATAAGTTAATTTCAGCTTTTAAGAGTATGGTAAAAAGTTTTCATCCCATGCTGTAGTTGTGCTAGCAGTATTCTTTCTGTCTTTCATCAGCTAAACCCTTGTGAATGTGAATGTGTCAGATGCAACTTGCTAAATATTTCAAAAGAGAGAATGGAAATCTCGCTTTGATGTGATAAAAGTTATGAAATGAAAACAGTTTGATGACATAAATAAGACATAAATATTACAGTACATTCACCTTGGTGGCAACACTGACTTTTATCCTGCTAATCAGTGTGCCCTCTGCTGATCTAAGTCCCTGATGTTTAAGCCCATCACAGCATGCATCCTAATCAGAGTGGCTACCACTAGAGCAGGAAGGAAATTAATATCAGCACTGAACAAGCCTATTTTAAGACTGACTGATGACTATAATGATGTTTTATGTCGACTAGATGACAAAATAGACTCTGTAACTGTAAGCAAACAACAGATTATTGTATCGATTGTGAAATTCGCTCAGTTTCAACTTGATGATGTTACATATTTATATGAATATAGCCAGCCAACAGACCAAAATGTGTGCAAACAAAAGCCATTGACTTTATGTCGGAGTGTGCGCTTACCCATCCATTTTGCTTAAGACAGGCTGATCACCGATAAAGGTTAGCAAGTAAATGTCCTAGATCTTCCAGATGTTGATTTGCTTTGCTAACAGCTGGGATTAACAGACATGGGTGGTGAACCTGAAACATCAGAATTATAAACACATTTAGCACATACATAAACTCCACACAGATAATGCATGCATTCTTCAATACACTGCATTACTTTAGTGTAAGTTAAAGAACGTATTACATATTAACTCTTAGAGGAGCAGCTATCATTTTGTGCATGGCCTTCATAGTTTTGTGCTGTAGCACATGCTGGAAGGCAATTCAGAGACTAACTAATGATCTATTGCACCATCTAGTGACTGACTGAGGACACACATTGACAGAACAACATTTTACTGGATGGAACCGTTGGACACGTATACATTAATATCATGCAGATAAAATGAAGGAGTACCTTTTATTCATGACAATTACGAAAACGCATACTATCAGTGAATCTGTACGCTAACACCTGTATAACAATGTAATACTTTATATATCTAAGAAGCAGAGCAATACAAGTTTGTTATGGAGTTCAGTTTAAAAAAAAAATGCATCCGTGAAAAGAGAGGATAGCTGACCTCGTGGCGCAACGGTAGCGCGTCTGACTCCAGATCAGAAGGTTGCGTGTTCAAATCACGTCGGGGTCAATTCTTTGATGCTTCAGGAGATCAACGGTTTGTTGGACCTCTCCATCTCCGTCTTTACAGCCTCAACCTTAAACATCCAAGAAATATCTGAAGTTATCTCAACAGTATTTGTGAAACCATTTGAATCTAATCATTTTCCTTTTCCTTGAACCACAGACGACTCATGTTAAAGATTACATTCATATGTTTGTGTTAACATAATAGTCAGGTGGTCATATAAAAATGAAAATGTTCGTTGCTCTAATCAAATGTTGCATTTTCCTGGACAGTGTTTCCTTGTTGAGGATCACAGGACGGACAGTAGAAGGACTATGTAATTTGTCCCTCATCACTCACACTGAAAGTGCACAAGGAGGAAACCTCTTTCAATGGGTTTATTTATATTAAATAGATTTTGGGGTGCCAGCTTAAAACCTAAAATGTTGTTCTGAACGACGTCTCAGTGTATCTCAAGTGGATTCTTCACCGTCTTCCAGATCTGATTTCAACACTTGTAAACAGCCTAATGACCATACAGTAGCTGCAATGGTGGATTAAGTTTACAGCACAAGCAACCAGCACAGCTGTGATGTATTGATCTTCTGTCACGATACTAAAAAGCAGAGAATTGAATTTCAACAGGACATTTTTGCAATTTGTTACAGTGCTTTAAATTTAAAGGCACGGATTATAAAACAGATTAAACGGATTATGACATGGGGAATATTTTACTTGATATATTTCATAGCTGAATTGTTATAATGCATACTTGAAACATGTTCAATATTAACATACCTTTTCAGTCCAGCTGCCAGTTCCCACATCAGAAATGTTCAGGATGACTCACCATACAACGTTTACTGTCCCTTTCCTTTCGTCTTTAAGTGCTGTTGTCCTTCGTTCTTGCTACTGTACAGTCAACTTTGTAAGATATTAATGACTCTCCGCTCTTTTCTACTCAAATGCCTCACAATACAACTTGCAAGTCTCCCTCCCCTTTCTTTCTTGGTCCAAGTTTCCCTCCACCCTACCTCCTTTCTCTTCTCTATTCATGCCCGTTTCTCATCTTTCAATGACACACACACACAGCTGATTAGCAGAGCCCTGGTAAGAATGCATCTTGGCGAGGACAACAACAGGTCACCTCTCTAGTCCTCAGGAGTTGACTCACATGAGATGGTCCTCAGCAGCACTAAACAAAGTGATCACAATGGTCTGATTGTACTCTGAAACTCTCATTTTACATCAAACAGGTCAGTCACTGCTGACGTAGTACTCTGCTTCAAGAACCAGACTGTTATCGCTGCTTGTATATAAGGCCATGCTTTTTTTGGTTGACTAACAAAAAATGAAAGAGAGCTTGTATGAGAAAAGAAAGACTTAATTCTCATTGTCACAGAATAGTCCAATTCCTTAAAAAACTATTCTATAAATTTTGCCCCTTTGTTTGAAATGCCAAACAACTGGAAATGTCCCCAATGAGCAGCCGTGGGAGGGATGGATGTGGGAGGACAACAGAACAGTCAGAAAGGAGCCTGCAATGACCAGTTTGTTCCAGAGTATTATATCACTGTTAGTGCTCAAAGGAAATGGCTGTAAACAAACCCTGTTGCCCAAGTAACTCAGCTGAATGTCTCTTTCTTCTCTTTCTGTCCGAAATCTCGGCTACTGCTGAGCAGAGACACCAGGGTGACACAGTGGTAAAAACGATCATCTGGGAGCCAAAGAAGATGGGGAATAATACCCAGCGTGTTCTGTTCAAATGTTGTTTTCACTTGTGATGGCATTAAGCTAAAAGTTTGAAAGTTAAATGGATATAAATGTATGGTCATATATCCTAAAGTGTTAAAGCCTAAAAAGGTAAAAGCATAACTCCTCTGCTACCTTTACAACTGCCTTCCAGCCAGACTGACAGAGACAAAATAACAGATGAAAGGCAAGCACTGGAAACTGAGCAGGCATCACTAAGGACACTCTAGTACCAGTCAGAGTGGAAAGGAGAAATTTCAACTTAAAACACAGTCAAATGTTATTAGGTGCATAATCCATATACAAGTAAAATAAATAAAAGCTAGAATATCACCCTTTATTGCGCACAAAAAGACAAAAAAGAAAGAAAGATGTTGCGATTTTTGAACGTAGTTTGACTCCCAAAAATCAAAACTTTCACAGTTCAAAGCAAGTCCTCATTTGCCTTGGTTCCATTGAAGGGTAAAACCATAACAATAAAAAAAGACAAACACATTTTAACAATCTAAAACACAGAAAATGACAAAGTTTTGTCACTAAATAGATTTTTTAATCAACTATTAGATCCTTTGAAGTTTTGTTCTTCCACATCACCAGGCTTACTTCTAGCTCCAATGCGTCTGAAGAAGGATATGAATCCGGAGGTGCTCACTTGTCCCTCTACATGATTTCCTGCCTTATTGCCAAGCAACGAACGAACTCCAGCTCCTTCTTCTCTCACATTTTCTGTCCTTGAGCCAGACGAGTATGACCTTTGAGATATGCTTCTCTGGAACAAGTCTCCCAGCCGGAAGGAAGATGCTGGAGATCGCCTGGTTTCGTCCATGGAAATAGACCTCAGGATTGGACCCTGCGACACAGCTCTCTGACCAGCACACTCAGGAAGAGACGCAGAACCACTAGATGATGGAGATGTTAGACGGTATGGACTGGAGGATTTGGGGAGACAATTTCCATCATCACTCTCCCATACTCCATCATCAAGGTCATCTCTGTCAGACATCGAGGATAGTCTGTGTTGGTGTGTTGGTCTGATACGCTGGGGGGTGTTTCTCTGGGAGCAATTAAAAGGACTCAGGATAGTCCAAGGGGAGCCCACATCCCCATTGTTGGCAAAGAAGAAGTCTCTGGTTCTAGGGCGAGGGGTACGTGGGGTAGCTGGAGTGTCTTGTGCTCTCTCTGACCGACGAGGGGTGCCTGAAACTTTCTCCCCATCAAGGCTGCTTCGGCTGTTTTGATATCGAAGCACCTTCCGGGTTATATCACGCATCTTCCCAGCTTTCTCTTTGTCTTGCGGTGCTGCTTCTTTTTCATCCTCTTTGTGAAGTTTGGGTTGTTTCTTCTCAGGCCTCTCTAGTTTAGTACGAGGTGTGGCCTCAGTCTTTTGTACTGATGGACTGTGCTCAGAGGGAGATCCTTGAACTGTGGGCAGTATGTTCTTTCTGCATCTGACTAGACCTTCTGGAGCAGTGGATAGAAAGCTGTGTAGGGCTGTCTCCAAGCTGGAGGCGTTCTGCGTAGGCTCAGGTCTGGGGCCTGACACTGTGGACCGGCGTTTGGCTGTAACACGCATGCTCTCCTTCCTCTTACGCCTCTGCTCTGCAGCCTCTTGTTCTCGGTTCTCCTTCAGTCAGGTAAAGAGAAGACATATTCAGGTACAATATAAGAGTGCGTGTGTGTGTTTAGCAAAACTTTCTGCACTATGTCTGAACACACCATGAGCACTCAAGGGGGCAGCAGGGTAGCTAGTTATAATTCAGAATAGGGCATGGCAAATTGAAGTAGTAGAATAATTAAATTTACCAAAAGTCTACTTATATATGCAAAAAATCTACAGACCTCAAAATGAAACTGCCAAAGATTTAATGCTTGTTTGTTTAATCATCATGATTGATAGGAATACCCCTTTATACCACTCAGTTTATTTCCCTTCGATATGTTTCTTCCATATATCGCACATTTAAATATTATTGTAATATTACTGCCCTTTCTCTATTCTTACCTGCACGGCTGTGTCAAACCGCTTGCAAAATGAATGAAAGATGGAGCAGCACTCCTCCAGTTTGAAGGTAGTTGGGTCTTCACAGAAGTACTCGGCGACAGCGTTGCTCAGCGCATTTAGCTCCTGGAGAGAGGACTCCACATCTGCCAGCCTAGCATCCGCCCTCTGAGAAGTGAAAATATAAAATTGGTACAAAGATGGATCCAAGAGCTCAGTGTTTGGGTTTGCCATATAATCTTGGTTTTGCACAAAAAAAAAAAGAAAACCTTACTATATAAAATGTCTCCATCTGTTGGAAGAGGTCAGGCTGTCTGTTGGTGTACAGCTTCACTTCCTTGATCTTCTTTACTTCTCTCTCAAAGTCTGTGATTACTTCTTCTTTACAAATTCTGTGGCAGCCAGAAACATTTACACATTTATGTGACATATTCCAACAGATATGTAAATATTTGAAGCTCCTGTTTATAAACAAAATTATATTCAGTTCAATTATTCAATAGTCTGTCAGTGAACTGATGATAGGCACCTTGATGCCATCCCAATGTTTTCAAGCTGATTGGAGAAGGTCAGCAACTCGGCATCAATATCCTCCGCTTGCTGTGTATAGAAGATAAAGGACGGAAAGCAATAGCAAGTAAGGAGATGGAGCGGGACAACAGTCAATTATACAACTGTTTAGAGACTTAGCATTTAAGCAAGGTTTTTCATGATTTCACAGATATTGTCTTCAGTGAGCATCTGTTTACACCAGAGATCCTCCTCACCTTGGCAACGTAGTGCATGAGGTTCATGCCAGGCTTGTTGGCCTTGGTGTCTGCCAGCTTGAGCAGAGAGGTCATCCTAAAGCCAATGGCATTGGCACTGTACCCACCCTGAATAATAAATCATTTCAATAGTCCATTCATCAGTACAATACATGCTGAGTAAAAAAAACCCTTAGGGAACAAGGGGCAGCTTAAATGCATCAGATAATACTTTATAATGTACGCAATTCTGAAAGAAAAAATACCAACAGCATTCATGTAATTTCCAGCTTTTAAAACCAGCCGAATGACTGAGTGGAGATCATCACAGTCCAACAGCTCTAAGGGAGGAGAAGACAAAGGAACCTAATATAATCTTCACCTGATACCTGGATAAAACAGATTAAATATGGAATTGTAGGCAGTTTTGTTACCATTAGCTGCTTTGGTCATGACAGCAACAGAGTTCTTCACCTCCTCCATAAGAGGAAGGAATTCCTCCCTTAGCACCATAGTTTTCAGACGTTCCTCGTAGCTGAATACAAGACACATACAGGCAGTTTCACACCAGGACTATGAAAGCCCAGGAGAAATGGTACAACACATCACTACGAAAAGTACTTGCACAGGCTGCTCAATTAAGCAGACATGTTTTGACATGTTGTATATCCAGTCGGTAGTGCAAAAGTGGTAGAATTACAATCACAAACAAAAATGCCTCAACCATTAACCAGAAGCAATATTAGATGTTTTTGGAAAACTCCAGACTTACCCTGGCACTTTGACCAGCTGCACCATGAACTGGTCTGCCTCAGGTAACAAGGAGAGATTCCCACTGAATGATAGCAGCTGCCTCACCTGTACATTAACCATTAACACAACTCGAAGTCAGCAAACTGTTTTGTTTTTTTAATGATCATCACAAGTTACACACACACACACACACACCCACCTCACTTTCTTCTGGCAGCAGTTTACAAAGCTCTTTCAATTTTCCTGTTCCAAATCTGAGCCAGTTGCCATGACAAATGTCCTGTACCATTTCTGTCACTGGCCTGTAGAGGGAGACAAAAGACAACAATGATAAAAAGGCAGTTATGATCACCATGACTTAACACATTATTATTCCTCCTTATTAATGCCAGTTGACTCTCTACGTTCCAGGCTAACACTGGTTTGTATCCACTTCAAAAAATAGTGTGAAAACTAATAAACTAAAAATAATTTTTCTTTTTTGCCGTTTTGCTGCTACAGTGCACTAGAGAGGTGGCTGCTGCGTAGCACGGCAGTCACAATGTCAAACCCTGAAGACAAACAATGACCAAACTTGAATGTCATGAAAATAATTATATTAATTTAGTAGCTTCCTATAATCAAAACTTGTTGGTCATTAGCCGACTCTCAGAAATTGGATGTTGGAGCCTCCTACGTCGACCTCTACTGCAGGTCAATGTGTTACCAGCTTCAATGGGATGATTTAATAATATTTTTACATTATGTACAGCAAACGACAAAATGTCTTCAAGTAGCATAATACACTTTCGTCACTACCACACAGAAGATGACACCATTTGGATTTGACTAAGATGCCTAACCAGACATATTTCCAGTATGAAGCTAAAGACACATTTGGTATTCAAAGTGAGAGCTGAATGAGCCTTAGACTGAAAGTGATATCATCTTGATAAGGTTCAGGGACTGAAACTGTCAGTGCTAAAAATACTGTATCATTACAATTTGGATGCAACAAACAGACATTTTACAGCTTCAGGTCAAGGATATCTCAGAGGCTCAGTGTTAAATTCTAGCATCCATTAGCATTACCTTGCATAAAATACAAAGCAGCAATGGTCACACTTGAATTCTTTTGTCACATTTTCAATTTACAATATCAATTATTATTCTCTACATCCAAAATAATTTGCAACTACTATTAATGTTGGTGTTTAGTAAACTGAATACCTCACCCTCTAACGTTTGAGGAAGACAGTAGGGATAAAATGGAGGTGTAAAGGAACAGTTGCCCATCAAGGCTCCAGCGAGCACAATTGGTTGTGTTACTAGGTACGTGACTCTTGTTGGCTTACTCGCAAAGCTTTTATTGCACTTACAGTAACGCAACAAGTATAGTTGTCAACTTAGGTTGGCTCAGCCCTGCCCTCACTGACTGAGAGCAGAGAATGGCAGCAAAATGCAGTAGAGACTGTTAATTTATGTCATTTACCTATTTTATGTACACCTGTTTAACTTCAGCTCAGTGTAAGAGCCTCTATTGAGTTTATGTCCCACTAGTTTCTCTCCTCTCCTCTCTGCTTCAATAAAGTAAGTCATAATTGTTAAATGTCGTTCCCTATGTTGCTATACTCTCAAATGTTGAATAAAAGGCATTTCCATTTATTTGAATATGGTCCGCTCAGATAAAGAGCCTGCTGGTAATATTTAACATAGTGGAAGTAGCTGGTGCGTCATGATCCGCATTTCTGAGTCCGTGTTTGACATGAAATCACCCTTCTCTGACCACTGTATACTGCATCCACTTCTTCTTTTATTTGAACAAAACTTTTATTTTTTGTTGTATTTTATTTTCTTCATATGTTGTTCTGTTGCGTTCTTTCATTCAATCAATTCGTCACTCATTCCTATCAATATTTAATTACTATTACAGATTTTACTTCAGCTATCCTTACCTCTTGAAATGTCTCAGTATGATACCAATATTCATACTCTTTTTGGAGTCAAGAATTGTGACCTGAAGACACAACACAAGCATTAATACCAATCGTGAAACAGTTTCAGCACTGTACAACCATATTCAGATACACAAATACACTTCAAATAATCTTTGAGGAAGCAAAACACTCTCATAGACTGTTTCAATTCAGCAGTTCCTCATTGATGACATGATTAATGCGGAACTTTTAAAGATTTGTGCGTTCATTACTTCCCCAGATTGTTCATTCTGGGTCAGATTATTGCACCTGCCTACATGTCTGCATCAGTTGCTTTACCTGAGGCTCCTGTGGAAAAATGTCCATGCCCTCACACTTCTTCATGACCCTTGAACTGCGTAGTGAGGCCCGTTTGTCAACATGACTGAACAACTCCTCCATACTCCGAATATCCAGCACCAGGTCCCTCTGAGGCCGCTTAGACGTCCAAACATTCAGTTTACCCAGGACACGCTGACTGGGAATAGTGTCCCAGTTCAGCTTTTTCATGGACCTTCGCTGGACATTACGAGAAGAGAAAGGAGAGGGAAGAAGAGGAGGAGGTGGGGGAGGAGGAGGTGGAGGTGGAGGTGGTGGTGGTGGAGGAGGAGGTGGAGGTGGTGGTACAGTGGTGATGCACATGGGGGGAGCAACAGGAGAAGATGCTTGGAGATCTGAATCTTCCTGGTCATGCAGTGGAAAAGGAGGAGCAGAGTCTTGAGAGGAACAGCTGGGAGGAGAAGCAGATCTTAAAATCAGCACTCCCTCCATCTGATCTCTCAAATCCAAGGCTGATATGAATAAGCGTCCCGCTGTTGATCAGTCGAATCTGAGGAAATATAGAAATATGAATCTAAAAAAAAAAACTGCATTAATTAAGACAAAAATGTGTTTACTTTGTTATGTGTGTTTTAGAGCCAAAATAATTAGTCAATTGATTGAGCAACAGAAAATTAAACAACTTTGATCGATTAATGTCTAACGTTCTTTACAATTAACATCTTTAAGTTTACTGGTCCCATCGAATATTTTTTATGTTCATTGTTATCTATCGTAATACATTTAATATCTTTGGGTTTTGGAATATGGGTCAGGCAAAACACGGTTTGAATGTAGACTCAGGAATCTATGATTGACATTTTTCAATATTTTATGATATTTTATAAAAAAAAAAAGAATCCAGAAAATAGTTTAATGATTGTTAGTTGCAGTCTGTATATGATTAGTTATTAGGGACAATCTGTATAATCTGTAATGACGTTTTCTTATTGTTTTTTTAGACCGTTTATCTATGCAAAAAACAAACAAACAATTATAAATAAACATATTTCAGCTTTTAAATATTAAAATATCATTAAGCTCATGTCTCACTCAGCAGAATTTGCTGATCTAGCTTAATGCTTCACTTGAGCTTTCTGTTATTTTACATGACCTGTGAAATGGCACAGTGACAGGCAGATAACATTGACAACATTTTTTTGTTCATTATTGTTTTACCTTCTGCTTATCTTACCTGAACTACACAATAGTGTAACATTTGTTCCACAAGTTCAATGTCCTCCACTAACTCATTTTTTTCTTTTGTATCTGTATCACAAGAAACGTCTTTGAGATAATCTCGCCATTTTAATGCTACAGTCTTTAAAGTAAAACGCCTCAAACTATATAAATTATATTTTATATGACTTATTAGAGACCAGTAGTGAGTTCGGCATAGCTGTCATCCACCGAGCATTACATTCTCATATAAACTTTGTAGTTTAAAATCAGGTTTTACACTGCTTTCTGCAGACACCCGCTGTTTATTTTCGTGCAATTAAATGTGGTTATTGTGCTGATTACATTAAAACATGGTGGACTATTCGTATGCCGAATATTACAAGTTGACAGATAAGAAAATATACTTGCGATAACTGAATTTGTATTTAATTTTTAATTTGACTTTTGTTTGTTTGTTTGTTTTCTTACGAGATTCACTGTCAAGTTCTTGACACACAATCAATAACGACTCTCATCTTAACAAAGATGCTCGTAACTTAACATATCATAAAAATGTAACAGAGTGAACTTTCACCAAAGCACCATTATAGAAGATTAATACTACTCACCGTGTCCTTTAAAAATGTAGCTGTCAAATAAATCCGCACTGTGGTCAGGCCTCGTGCTCCTGTAGTGAACGAGTCAGTCTCACGCGCAGCAGTCACAGGTGCAGGGCGGCGCCTCCACCAATCAAATTCAACCAAGCTGTTTCCAGGTAAAGGGAACGCCCTATTCGATAATCAACAGGGAATAAAAACGTCTAAAAAAACTTTTCTTAAGGTCAGTTAATGTGATTAATATCCATTATTTGCCAACATTTTTTTTTTAAATTTACGTAGGCAAAGTTGAGTTTGCTGCTCTGTGGTCAATATTATGTTATTTATTGTTGGAGATAAAACAGGCAAAAAAGCAGAATCCAAAAAATAACAACAAAAAATGTTGAGTTTCCATTGTCTCTGAAGTGAAACAGGATAATTTAGTTACACGAGATAAATATGAGAAATAATTTGATTGATCAAGATTACTCTTTGCATGCTTGTACACTATTGTAATGAGGAGATTAAGGATTTGGCTGCTCCTGTGTCAACGTGCAACACGCTAGGCTACAGTGCAATACAAATTAAATGAATGAGCAAACAGAAAAATACAGCCAAAGCATTTTAAAATGTGTACTTTTTTATTTATTTTGTTCCCTTGGGGTGTGGTGGGAGTTTTCAGGTCTGAGTGAGGGATGAAGGCAGAGAATCACATCAATCCATGACACAACTTCACTTATCTTAAATACCATTATGTCATTCATACAGTACAACACACCAGCTCAGCCTAGAAAACATTGATTGTACACAAATAAAATATCTATTTTATAAATCTTGGTTCTCTCTCAGCAACAATCTAAGGGCCGCTAGTCGGCATGACTTTAAATGCTTGTCACACCTTTTCAATTTACAGGAGGTTTTACGACTACAGAGGAAAAAAGAAAAAAATAAATCCTATTGACATTCATTTTGGAGTTGGATTAAGGATTTTCAAAGGGGCAGGTTTGGAAGAGGGGGGTCACATTTTGTTAATATTGCTGTGTGGTGGTCAAAAAGACCAAGAACTCACCAGAGAGATTGCTATGTTAGCCATAAGTTAGGCCAAGGTCTTACTGAGTGACTTCTTCACTCAGAGTAAAATACACCCATTTGACACATTGACATATTAGAATTCAGAAAACAAAAAACAAGCCAAACAGACCTTTTCCATTTCCATCAATAATCAAAACCACTTCCTCACATAATTGCCCTTTAAGAGTGCAGCGTTAAATGTAAACCCACATTTTGGATTCTGCCTCAGACAGTTTTTTAAAATTAAAATTAACAACTGTAAGCATGGCGTTAATGCAAGTCCATGTGAGCTGGCGCACAGAAGGCCGAGAGTAGAGCATCAGGGCATTCACGCATATCTGCGCCTATACTTTGGATCGCTGCCTGCCATGCAAATACAGAGGAGACAAGAAGCCGATGGAGATTTCACAGAGCTCTCTCTTGTGTTACTAGAGGTTCTTATGAAATGTGACATAGTAAAACATGGCAGTCTTTACACAGCATTATCTTCATTTGCCTTCACAGCACTCTGACACAGGCTAACAAAACCACCTTCAATCCATAGAAATATTTGGAGTGTATTAATTACAGATTTGGTTAGACTGAGGCATCATTTCCTGACAGTGTGTAGTATTGTCATCTGCAAAATGTCATAAGCATAAACTGGGTAATTTGCACAAACCAGAAGTTTCAGTGTACAATATGCTGATTTCAACATATAAGATGAACATAATAAATACAGTGATGCATTAAAAAAAACCCACATTAGATATATAGTACCATGCCTATGTCTCATGGTAATACCTTAATTGTCAACAACTGATGATTGTTTCCTATCATTACACCCAGACAATGTTGCAATTAGAAAGAGATAAAAACATGAGAAATCATTAGTGTTATTCCAAACCCACCTACTTTAGACTGAAAGAAATGATCCTAAATGGCCTTCATGTCAAAGACCTGATCCTGATAGCTTTAAAAAAAAAAAAAGACAAACAAAATAAAGACAAAAATATATTTCAACAATGCATCCGCATCTTTCCTTCTACCAGAAAACAAAACAATTAAAATATTTTCTTTTAAATAGTAAATAGAGTGAATCCATTCAAGTTTGTCTGATCATGACTGATTAGTTTACACGTCTTGCATGCAGTACCAGGTAAAAGTTTGGACACACTTTCTCATTCATGGGAATGGGAAGGTGTGTCCAACCTTCTGACTGATACTGTAGGTCGACCGTCACTCAACAGTCCAGTGAGACCAAATCAGTGTTGCTTAAACAAAGTATGAAAATATAGCAAGAGTCATAATCTAACTAACATTTCTTTCAATTTTCTTTGGGTAAATAAAACAAAATTAGTAAAAGACCCAAACCAGTATAACTTTGGGAAGCTGCGGCAGTGTTCGTTAAATTTACAGTTTACAATTCAAATCTGTAGCATTTCTGACGATTACAGACTAAACGCTGCCGTACTTGCAGTCTAAAACACCAGCACACACCGCCCCAACAGCATCTTGTCCATTGCTATGAAGAACAGGACATACAGACTAAAACGGAAATAAAAAGAAAACAATTATAGAAAACAAAACAATTATATAATAATATGTATTTCAAGAGTGAAACAGTACATTGATTTGAAATGTCTGGAAATTCATTTCCAGTGTACCACGCAAATCTCCTTCATATAGTATGTAGAGATTAAACCTTTTTCAGAACTTATCTTTATTCCTCCAGGCCACATGTTCATTTAGTATATTAGCTCATCTATAAGGAGGCACAGAAGGAAAGTGATAAGGTCTGGAAGAGTTTCGATATAGTCTGAGTGCGTTATAATGTTGTTGGTTTTTTTACCATTTTGCCAGGTCTTATTTGTACCGGTACTAAGATGGCATGGGGTTGAAGTTGAACTCGGAGCACGGGGATCACTAAAGGAATACAATAATGGGCAAAAACATGACTAACACAAGCTCATACAGCAAAATAGTGTTGAAATACAAGGAGGTCAAGTTAATAGGAGAAATAGAGGAGGGAGGGATGAACTATTTCTCTGGAACAAAGCACAAATAGGATTAGTGTGAAAAAAGGAAGTCGGTAGGAGAGGCACTAAAAGCCCCGACTGTTCATGAAAGTGGTCACTTGTTTTCTTTTCCGCATTAAGCCCATTCATCAATAATACCCTGTAATTTATCTGTTCAATCATCCAGCCACATGCTCATCTCATATCTTCTTCTACCCAATGATCTCAACGTTTCCCTCTGTAGTGGTCCTCTGTAATTTGGGGGTTTCAACAGGTAAAAGGTGGAGGTGGTTGAAAAGAGGCCTGCAGGAGGTCCAGCAGGCGCTCTTACTGCTCCTCTAACCAGGAGGGCTTGTCGGCCCCTGGAGGCCTCAACTTTATGTTGAACTGCTTCAGCGTCTGCTCCAGCTGCTGCTGGTTGCCAGCAAAGTACGCTGAGATGGCATTATGGAAGAGGAGGAGCTGCTTATGCATCACCTTCACCTGTATGAGACAAAGAGACAGAGCAGCTGAGGTTGGTTTGTGGATACCATCACAAAGATATGTGAACACATATAGTCAGTTTTTGTTTTTTTCCCACTTAGAAGGCTGCTGATGATGATGCAGCCCTGTCCCGCCAACTAACCTTATTCTCCTCCAAGAACTTGAGTTTAATGGTGACGTCTGAGCGGAGGCGTTCATACTTGTCCTTATGGACTTGGTACTGTTGCTGAGCAGCATCTATGCGGGCCATGGCTACGGCGTCTCTTGGACCCAAACTCAGTTCCTCCAGGTCTGACCTGTAGGCATCAAACTCCAATCTATACAAAAAAGGAAGGGTGTTATTTTTGTTCTTACTTTTGGTGTGTATATGTTTGTTCCTGTAGTAACTGTTTCCATCCAATCTCTCAGTTGAAAAGAGTCATTAGTTTACTGTCTTTACCTGGCATTTTCATACATCTTGATCGTCATTAGGGAGTCCTCCATAGTCTTGTTAACCAGTGTGTTGATGCTGGACACAAAGAAGTTAATGGCACCAAGTAGAGTCTCTCCATTCTTACACAGCAACTTCTGAGTCTCTGCATTGTAGCCAAACTCATCCTATAAGGTCAAAGAAGTAGTTAATGCGCACAGTAGATTATGGACGGTATTAATTCTTCTAAATGTCAAAATAAATCTAACCTAAAGCTACATGGACACATTTTAAAGGCCTCACCCGTAGCTCTGGGGATTTCTGACTGAGGTCAGCAAAGGTGTCACCTAGTGCATGCTGCGTCTGCACCATGTTGTAGAAGTGGTTGGTCAGCGCTCTGGCCAATCGCAGCACATTCTCATATTTCCGTTTTGTGTCTCTCAGCACCTCAATCTGGGCCTCCAGCTCCAGGTCCACAGTCCTGGAACCCCGACCGAAACGCTCAGAGATCATTTGCTTTGTACACTGAAACAATGAAAGAAGACACATTAGAGACATTCAAGACATTAGAAAAAACTATTTTAAGGCATGTGCTAAAATAAAATGACTGTGTTTTTTATCATAACCTCATGTACCTTGTAAGTGTTGAGGCCCCACTTCTTCACTGTTTCGATTTTCTCCACAGCCACACCTCGGGTCGTTTCCTCTGCAGTCATCGACGAGCTGCTGCTGCTGTGGTGCATGTTGGAACCTGAGAAATAAGATCCAAATGTAGAGACAAAAGAACATGATCAATAACAAACACTTTAAAGTACACAAAGAAAGATTAACCCCAGCAAAGAATAGACCAAACAGAGGATCCTTAACTACTGAAGTGTATTCAAAAGTCTTTTATCTTCCAACCCATGCCCATCACCAACCTTTAAATCACTTTAATATCATGCATAGAAGTGAGTTAATGTGTAACTAAAAAGCAGAAAAATGCAGAAGATGAAACAAAGAGGAAATACTGAGTGATCAGGGTGCAAACAGATTGCAGGGCCAGCGCTAAAATTTCAATCTGATGAATTCATGTAGAGTCTGCTGAGTGTTAAGCTTCTTTCCAGTACCTTGGTATTCATGTGATTGGCTTGCTATGTGGTGGATGACAGAGCTGCATGAAGAAACGCTACTTTGCTTGGCCTTCGAACGCAGGTCTGTGACGGAGAGTGGGTCGTCATAAAGGAGGGTTTGGGAAGGAATGGTTCAGGGTGGGTTTTACACAGGGTTTTTTTCCAATTTCAATTTTGTTTAGGATTAGGTGTAAACATTATGTAATTATTGAGGTTGAACAAGCGTGGAATGATAACGCAGGGAGGTAGAGAAGGAGGAAAATTGGGAGGATGAGCAGGGAGGTGCAGAAAAAACAGAAAAGTAAGATGACAAAAGGGAGAGGAGGAGGAACATGTAGGAGAGAATGGGGAAAAGGAGGACAAAGATAGAAAAGTACAAAGATGAAAAGACAACATTTAGTGCATGACAATCAGTGAACAATGCAGACAAATGAGTGAAGATGAAGACGGGGCCGTCTGAACTGCAGCAGCGCTATATTAAATTAAATAAATCAACCTTTCATTATAACAATAAAAGAAAATGATTAACATAAAATTCTCCTTTAAAAACTTAGTTTTGCCATTGATGTTTTAGGTTTCAATCTTTGTGATAAACGTGAGGATGGGTGCCATTTTTCTATGGAGAAGTTCAGAGCAATTTGTTCTGGGAAAAACAAAAAAAAGACGACCTATTAAATGATGTGCTTAAAATCCCGAGACACCAACCTAACAGCAGCATATTATAAAGAAAGGCAGTGACAGGAAAAAGGCACAATATGTCCAAGAAAAAGAGCAGCTGATTAAACTTAGTGTACTGCCCTTCTCTCCCCTGAAAAAGAGAAAATTTGCTGAAAATGAAAGAGACAAAGAAACTGCTTCCCAGCTGTCTAAATCTAATTCTGGAAGTATAAAGAGCATATTTCCAAAATGAGATATCCACCACATGAGAAATATCTATTTAAAAAAAGAAAGGGAATAAATGGGAAAATCTAAATCACATTATGTCCTCTTTTTAAAGGTTTATAGTTAACATTTCTAGTTACTGGCAGTTGTAGTAATTCTAATAATAACTGAAAACTGTTATATCACATTATGGAAATTGGCTCTTTATCATTAATAATAAGGTCTAAGTAGCCACCTAATCCTGTAACTGGGATCCTTTTATTAAACTCTGCATTGTAACGCACAGCAGGGCCTGAGAGGGAGAGAGAGAGAGAGAGAGAGAGAGACAGAAAGAGGGAGAGAAAGAGAGAGAGAGAGAAACAGAGAGAGAGAGAGAGAGAGAGAGAAGGAGACAGAGAGAGAGAGAGAGAGAGAGAGACAGAGAGAGAGAGAGACAGAGAGAGAGAGACAGAGACAGAGAGAGATGCAGAAACATTATTATAATAAACAGCAAAGAGAGTGTTGTCATTTCCCTCTGAAATTGTAATAAACACACTTAGACACACTATTTGATCTTAACACAGCCTTGAGCAGATGAATACGTTTTTGTTAGCATGGTAGTTCTGGTATTTCATATTTTTTATAACAGTTTGGGACTAAAGTCAGTGAAAAGATTACAGAACACTTTTTTGTGCTGTTTTTTAACAGTAATACTGTTCATCATTTACTGTGCCGCTCTGCTTTCTGAGGCACATTTTCAGATACACTGGAGGCCTATGCTAGTGATGAATGAAAATCATTGAATCAGTGCAAAATGACCACCAGTTATTATATGGAGTCCCCAGAAATCAAACACTTCATTGTCCTCTGAATAAACTGATTCATTGAGTCCAGAGGCAGAGAAATGTTCAGAGGTGCTGCACGGAGTCAACAGAAGAAGCCAAAATGGGAGAGCTACAGTAAGGCTGAGAAGAGACTGAAGAGATGGAAGAGACAAAGAGTGAACTCTACCTTTGATTGAGCTGGTAGGGATGATACCCTCCGCTGTTCCTCCGTAACCCCCAGATACAATGCTGGTCTCATTGAGATTGGGACCCGATACCATCACCTGCTGTAGGTCCTGCAAAGTTTAAATGGGGAGATGAAAAAGAAGAAGAATGGAGGGTTTTTGGGTTAGGGTGGGGGTGTGTAGAAAAGGAGATTATGACTTGAGTGTTAAATTCAGGCAGTGCAGACAATGTATGTTAAAGAATTATTCACTAGAGGGGGACAAACACTACGATGTTAGGAAGGTTAGTCAGTACACGGTCGTCAAGCAGTGTCTAACTTCAGCGACTTATCTGGGAGTCAACATGGAAAACTATTAAGTGTAAAGACAGAAAACACTAAAACCACTAAAGTTCTCAGTCAATAATTAACCGAGCTAATGCGTTGAGATACATCTCCTGCTAT
Source organism: Pampus argenteus (assembly GCA_036937835.1). NCBI lineage: Eukaryota > Metazoa > Chordata > Actinopteri > Scombriformes > Stromateidae > Pampus > Pampus argenteus. The sequence goes on from CM072874.1 coordinate 11,329,528, forward strand.
GCTGCTGTTGGGAGCAAGCACACAACAAGCAAGCAGTGACCTTAATGATCTACGCAGCAGGAAATGCTCAAGCAAACCATTTTTTTCCTTCCAAAATACCGACCATAGGAGGCTTCAGCATGTTTTCCTTAATTTAATGCACTGTTTTCTTTTTGTTTGTCTCCCTGCTCGTGTGTCAGCTAGTAAAGGAAAAACAAAAGCATATGTATACACCACGTTCCTACAACAAACAAAGTTTTACTGATGCGTGGCCGTGAGCAAACCTCTCGTTTCATTTCTTATTAACACCACACAGAAATTAAAGTATGAGCAAAGACCAATATTGTCTATTGTAAAAAAGTAAAGGGGGGCATAGTATATAGGACACTTCCTGAAGTCTGGGTCTCGGGTCACAGTTAAGATTGTGATAAGGAAACTACAGAAGAATGCTGTGGAGGGGAGGGAGCAGTTTCCTTCCTATAAACAAATGCAAAGAGTATGTTTGATACTAGCAAAAGGAAGTAAAAAAAAAAAAAGTCGCTATGTTGTTGGAGGTTGAGAATTCATTAAGGGAGATGAGTATCTTATATCTTATAAATATATCTGCTTCAATGCCTTGTGTGTTTGTCGAGACACAACTACAGCTGTAGTCACAGTGGACCTTTCTTTACTTTCTTGCCAGAACAACAACTACATTTCTCAATATGACTGAAACAACAAAACAGAGCAAGTGAAGCCGATTCACATCAACATTACAGTATTAGTATGACATAATGATTATTAGTATGACACCGCGTTTTGTCAAAGGACATCGGCTAAAATTAAAAGGAATCACACTCACACACAGAATCTACGCTATATTAGCTCTTTCAAGACAACACACACTAGATTGTTTTGAATCCAAAGATCAAATGAAAACAGATTTTAAAAGTTGTGACCGAAGGGTTTTGTTTTGTTAAACACTCCTTCCAGCTGAAGTTAGTAGGAGCCAAATAACAGGCAGTGCAATTCAAACTGCATTAGATATTTGACATTTACCAACATAGTGATGCAAGGCAATTTAATGCCACTGAAACAGTACTACACACCAACATGAACACACACATAAATGCACAAATGGCCTGCTCACCCTGGTGCCTCTGGAGCTCCCTACCTTCTCATCTAAGCGCCACTGCAGCTTAGCAGCCTGCATAGAGATGGAGGAGGGGGGAATCGACACACACACACACATACACACACAACAACAATGACGAAAAAGGAACAAACAGAAAAAAGAAAAGGAGACAAAAAGAAAAATTCATAACTGAAATCATAAAACAAGATAGAAAGATGTAAAAGAAATCTCAGAAAAATCATTGTCATGTCCGCAGACAGCAGTGATGCAAGATGGAGAGCAGTGATGACTCATATCACAGCAGGTCAGCTCAGGATTGTGAGCTCATGTTGAAGTTAGTGGATCATCCAGTTAACTGGGAGAACATATCTTCTTGGTGTTTTAGCTCATTTTCCATCTTCAGTGTGTTACCACTGCTTTGTTATGATATTATTCCATCACTGTCTAGACAGAGAACATACTGGCTTCTCATACAACACTGCAAAAATGAAGGTATTTATTTAAGACATTAGTGACATTAACATCAAGGGGGAGAAAAAATAAAGAAGAAAATGTGTCCGCACACAAACATCCACATAAACACAAAATTCACGTAGCACACTTTGATTGGTGAGACACACAGTTTTCCATATTACCAATTGATTTAAGATCATGTCAGGAGTAACGTGGCCTTCATCACAACAACTCATCGCTCATTTTTGTGCAGTGTGCAATGACAGCTTTAAACAGCCTCTTACAAAGATGGATATTAAAATTAACTCTAACACCTCTACCTCTTCTTTTAGAGATATGCGCCATGCTGCGGCATCTGTTCAATGCGAGACGCAGAAACGTGTCCCTCCCTGGACACTTTGAAGGAAGCTATAGCAGCTTTAAGTCATCATAAAGTAATATGGTTGTCACGTCCTAACACTAAGCTACGAAAATGTCATTAACGTTTATGTACAGAAGTTATGGCATGATAGGTGTGAACTACGCTCTGCTGGAAAATGCCACAAGCCACCATATTCAAAATAACTAAGCTGCTTTGAGATTCAACAGTATAACTAGGATATTCCCAAATTAAAGCACAAGTAATAAACCTATGAGAAATTGTGGATAACAATATGAGAATCTTAAAATGCTGTTGATTCTCAGAGTAGACACCAGTGAGTCACTGTGATGATCTGATGTTTTTGCCAGGATGCTACTGGCAGTCAAATCTATCTCTGCCACTGTCAAGAAAGCTGCCAGTCACCATCACTGTTCTGACACAATGCTACAATATCTGCAAGCAGCAAGCATGAGCCATGTGGACTGCTGCAGTTTTAAACCAAGTGCTGCACAGCAGATATCAATCTGATTTCAGAGGGCTTTCACCCAAGGACAAAGCACAGCCAGTTTCCGATTAATTGCAGAGTTGCTATGACAACTGGTTAATATTCAGCACTAAACAGTGCAGTTTAGGGAAGTCACACCAAATGGTTAAATACTTGCGTCACCATGCAAGCTTGTCGAGAGGGCAGGATTATCCGTCACTACTTGTAGAGCCACATAGTTTGGTTAGCAAATAACACAATCAACTGCCAGTGCTTCCTCCAGGATCTTCAGTCTATTTGTCCAGTGAGGTGTGGCTGGGGACGCAGGGGAATGAACAACCTGTTCCACTACACAACTCTACGGTCAACATGCTACTTGACTCTGACAAAGACACTTCTGTAAATGAAGGGGACAAAATGTTGCAGCTAAACCAGCACAGTGTCTTTTATCTTCAACTCAGGCCCACAGATGCTTATTGGTTCTGTACGTGAACAGGTCCCACCTGGAAGGCAACAACTACATCTGACAGTTCAGCATTTCAATTCAACACCTAGTGTTAAGGTTAATACACGAGAGACGTGTCTGCAAACCTGAAGAGGCCACATGGCCTGTTAATGGGAACAACCGGTTCCCAAGGAGACAGCTGGACTCCTACACCTGATTTCCCAGCAGGATCTCTTTCATGTAGCTCGGCAAGCTAAGCGATACACGCATAATACAATAATAGTTCAACAGAACAATATTTATGGGGTAACAACAAGAGACTAGAGTACAGCTTCTCGATCGCTCTGCTCTGAACAGCTGCACACAGGTACATTGAGGTGAAGTGAGAAAGAATAACAGGGAGTGACTGATCACGTTTATACAGACAGTGTTCAGGACTGACAACTGTGTTCACTGAGAATAAAAACACACTTTGATGCAACAGTCTACACAGTATGAAAGGACTTCTGTCTGCTGCAGTCTGGCTTTGTGTATGCAAATGATCTTTTGTCGACTTATGGTTGCAAACGGATAAACACAAACCTTGTGTGATAGCTTTAAATAGGTAAACAACAACAACACAGGGTGGTCTCAAGATGCTACAGTAGCTGTGACCCACCTGTTCAAGGCTGTCGTCTTCTGCTAGTGTCCCCGTGTCGCCATTACTGTTGATAGGAATCTCCATTGTAGCAGCTTTACTCATAATGCTGTCTGTCATAATGCACTACGTCTGTGAGAAAGACAAAAAAAAAAGAGAGAGAGAGATAAAGGATGGATGCAGCAAACTACGTAAATAAAGTGAAAAGGGCAGGGACGAAAAAACAGTGAGGCCTAGTCTAAATGCTGCTTTGAAGAGGAGAGTAGTAGTAGTTGTAGTCAAAACAGCCAAATCGTTAGGCAGATGGAAATATAATTGATACAAACAAGCGAGGAGGTGGTTTTACAAAGAGCAAGGCTACCGCTCAGCACACCTATGAAAGGCCCACATAGGAGCCCGCCACTACAATGGGGCTTCTTGTTGAAGTGGCCACTCTACTCTGCAGCTCAATTACAGGATTGCATGTTAGCAGCGCCCGCTCCCTTCAAACCCTGATGGCAAAACATTTACATCAAGGTTGTCTAGCCATTCTAATACCTGGAACTAATCTGGCCTGCACATAGTTACACATACATACATATATAATAACATTTGCAGAAAATGAAGCTAAGCAAGCAGTAATATAGCCCCTATTTTTGGCTTAGACAGAAATAATGAATTCACAGCTTAATGAATTCACTCCCACAAACACTAATGAGCGGTCTGTTAGTGTTAGGGTGTGTAAGCGAGTGTGTGTGTGTTTGTGCCACAGCTGATGCTGCGAAATTACAGTCAATTTGAGGGTTAACAGATGTGAAAGAGGCTCATTGGTGTTTTCACATTGCAGAGCGGGTTGCTGGTTAAAAAGAGATAAGCCAATAATACTGTAAGTATGTCATTATGCATCGCTGTGTGTTAAGTAGAATAATACTCGTTTGCTCAAACAAATGGAGAACAACCAGCTGCTACTCTAAAAACGTAATATACTGTTAAAGATAAATTTAAAAATTTCACTGAAAACTGAATAAGAAGAAAATATTCTCTGGTCTGTTGTAGACTGTGAGCTTGTGAGAAAGTCTGGCAGAAATAAATGCATCAGTGACAAAATAGACCTCAGCTTCCACTCTGATTGGTGAATTTAGATAAACTATTAGGCTTTTTAAATCTGCTTAAGATGCATTTTAATTACTTTACATCTAATTAATGACACTGTACAAGTCTCGGTGTACTTGGTGTTACAGGAACTTGAACATAACTAAAGTTTCTGGGAGTTAGATCATTTGCTAGCAGCGATATCACAGATGATGTTTGAAGAGAAGCGCAGGCTACTGCTTGTTTACATTTGCGCTGACCTCGCCTATAAAGTCTTTTCCATTATAAAAGCACACTTATACATGCCCTGTCAACAATACAGTCATGCAAAAACACCCATCTAAGACAGCTCACTGCACCTAAAAAAAAACTACTCTAAATGACAGACATGACATCTGAATATTAACTTAGTGCCATATACTGCTAATTCAAAGAAAACTCTACATACTGCACTGAAGTTTTACACTTAAAAAGTACAAAACACTGAGCTAAGCAATTTTATCAGAGATTAAATGTCTCCATTGAGCAACCAGGTTTGCTGCTTTTCATAATACCTGCAGCACATCTGGACTAGGCCCTGATTTATATACAATAGTCTTCACTAAGGGCCTCCGTCCACTAGGCTGTCAGTCAGTCAAGTGACTTCAGCCAGACTGGAATCAATGTTAATTATTATTGATAGTTTATTATTGAGAAAGGTCAGTTTCCACAATAACTTGACATGTGAATTTAGCAGCACTAAATGTGCTCCAAGAGACTATGTATTTCAATGTATGATTTTTATATCCAGTTTCCTTATGAATCTGATAAATAATAGCAAAAGTTTTCCTTCCTTTATATCCTTATTAACGTAGCATATATGCATTTATACGACAAGAACATGTAACTTGAGCTCAATGGATACAGTTAAAAATCCTTAAAAAACATATAATTATCTTGTTGTCGACTAAAGCAGAACATATGTAACCTAAAACGCGTTGGCCAGGCTGAGGGGCTTCCTGTCAAAACACGGCTGGGAGTCCTAACAGGTGCAGCGGCACAGGTGTGCAGCTGTTCTCTGCAGCAGGTAACGCTGGCTTTCAGGCCTCCGGTGGGTTCAATCTGTCCCACACTGTGGGTGTTTATTCAGGCCGTGGAAAATAACGGATCGTGATCACTATTTGATGGGAGTGAGCAATAGATAGAAGCAGTTTTTTTTTCAGGCTGGAAATTAATTTTCTCTCTGGAAAAAAAAGGCCTGCTTCCAGTTCTACATGCAGCCAGATGCGCTGCTTAAATATGAGAGTTCACTATGCACAGCTGGCAGGTTTAAATGTAGAAACGAAAGATCCCAAACACACACATAATGCAATGTTTTGGTTAACGGTTTGTCTTACCGGTGTGTCGGGTCGCCGTCGTAAAAACAGAGTAGTTGGCAAAGCTAGCGAGCAAGCTAATAACCGGCTAACGCCAGTACATCCCCGATCATGCGCGGCTTAGCGAAGACTGATGTGTCTTTTGTCAGTCCAAGGAAAACACTGCCTGTGGGAAACAATGCAGTGCTCTCTATCAATAGTATTTAAATGACATAGCGGGGTTAAATGTTGTTCTAGGTGCGCCTTTTCTCTTGCGCCTTGGTAAATAATCCTCTATTTTCTGTGTAATGAATTCAGGAGGGACGCTTTACGGAACTGACGACACTGAATTAATTTTACGGACGCGCTCCTGCGGCTCAAAGAGCGTCTATTGATGAGATGATGAATCACCCTTTACGAAACCAAAACCTGCCACGGTGTCGACACAGCGCTAAACTATCACCTCCTGCAGTTTTGATCTATGAAGACTCAGCGTATTTATTGCCAAACAGATTGTAGCATTAAAGTCAATATTAGTATTGTGATGTATTCAGAAATGTATTTAAAATTACACATAGTTATAATAAGTCTAAATAAAAGTCTAAATATAAGTCTTTTTTATGCTATATTCAAAAACATAATAGGTTATCCTCGTCATCTTCTTTATTTAACTAACTCAGATGGCCGAAGCCTCATATTATGTTCAAGTAAACTTTTAAATACTTAATTTTTTTTTTTTTTCGTTTTTTTGTTTTTTTGCTCAAAATGAGAACAACATTATAAGTGCATTTGGAGGGTGAGCTAAACCAAATGCTCATGTGGGTTCCTGGCTGAGGTTTTAAGACAGACTTGAAAAAATCCCTTAACAATCAGGAACAACTCAACTCACAATATTTGTCAGAAATTCACTAACATCATCAAACAGTAGAGACACATACATAGAGTTCACTTCAACAATCAGTTTGCACACATCTTTGAATTTTTGGACTTAGTATAAACAAATATTTTCCCTTTATTGTACCTGAACACAGCAATGGAGTGAGAGGTCTTTATTTTTCCTCTCCTCGACTACAACCCATCTTTGGAAGCATCCTGCAGGTGATGTGTAGATTTTACCAAGCTGCTGATGACTGTACATAAACAAACTCTCAGTCGTACGTGTCCTTTTAATTATCCCTCTCTGTAAAAAAAAAATGCTATGGCACTTAGCCGTAGCCGTGTGAATCCTAAGGTTGAATACATGAAACTTATTTCAAGTAACCCTAGAAACCCAAGTTATGAATAAGTCATGTTTTTTTATAGGCTGTGTAACACAAACATACAATAATTCACTGCACAGAACAAATAAACATAAAACTGTCTACAGCACATAATTCTTGATCAACGTGTTTCCTTCTAATGTTATAATTTGAACATAATTTTAATGCTTGTTTATGCATATTCACTGTATGTTGATTAAATTATCTTGTCTGTTTATGCTGTTTGTATTTACTGTTGCAATGTTTAATACTGCTTTCTTGGCCACGTATTTGAATAAAATAAAGCTTAAATACAGGAAAAACTACATTAAATGTTATGTTTATTGTATGTCATTAATAAAATGATATTCCATGAACACAAATCTTGTGTTTTCTTATTACTTGCCTTATTTCATGCTGTTTCATGTTGTTTCTTTAGACTGATGTCCTTTATAGAAGCACAAATTATTGTGCCAATATCCAAAAACGCTGCCTCCATGTGGTCAAACTGCTGTATGACAGGAAAGTTTCTGATGGAGCAGATTCTGCTGCTATAGTGAGAACCAGGACCAAACAGAGCATTAAACCTGTTTTAAAGTCCTTACATTGTGTACTGTCAGTCAGTTTCTGTATTGATTTAAAATGACTTGTCTATACAAGACAAAAATAAATAAATATACATACACACACATACATACATAGATATATATACATATACTAATACATGACTTTGTAATGTTAGATCTTAGATAACAGATCTGAGCACCATACATGCACAAATGAGACCATGTGTTCTTATTGTCATTTTTTATTGTAAATTCCCACAAATGTGATTTCAAATAGAACTACATGTAGCAAAGAAAATGTATTTAGGCTCTCCACATTATTTGATATACTGTATATCATTCTGCAACAGAAACTTGTGATTGTAGAGTGACATTTAAACATTTAAACAGTTTCTTAACACTAAGTGGGTTTCTCTGCAAGCTGGGAATCTTCACTGGAGGCAACAGAGATGTTCAGCTCCTGCAGTTTTTTTAATATTGTCGTGTCCTCCTCCAGGCTGTGTGAAAGGACAGTCAGGGGCTCCACAAACTCAGTTCCTGCAACGCTCTTTCCTGTCAGTGGGTCGACTACCTGGCCGACTTTATACACTATCTCAGTCAGTTCATGCTTCACATGTTTGGACCTTGGCTCAACCAGAGCCTTGAGAAGGACGACATCTCCCACAGTGCACTGTTGCAAAGCATCATGTGCGAAGTAGGTCTTCCTACTGTTGTAGTACTATGAGGGAGAAAATACAGTTTTTATCTTTAGACTTAATGACTGTACATTAAGGAATCACCTATCCATCTACCTAGTGTAGCATAAATATAAATAAATAACATGTGGTTTTACATAGTGAAGTTGATTGTGTATTAGCTAGAGACAGTAAATTGATGATTTGGGTCATTAATTTTAATTACTGGGAAAACTGTTAAGTGAGCAAATTAAATCTTGAGGTTACTTTCAGGTTTTCTGAGTGAGTTTACAAAGAGCACAATTAACTGTAACATCCATCATTATTGTTTTGATTGGTTGATCAATCAGATCTAACAGAAGATAAAAAAAGAACAAAAAGACAGTTACTAATCACAACTTTGAATAGACTACAGTGATGTCTTGCATTTATTTTTATTTTTTTGATAAGACCACTAAGCAAAGAAAATTTAAATGAACTGTTAATTTGTGATGCTGTAAATAACACATTGTCAGTATTTTTACTTGATAAATGACAAAACAATTGTCTTACAATTGGAATAAGAAAAAATTATGGAAAAAAAAGGTAATAATAATGATCTTTTTTTTTTTTTTTATCCCTAATCATGTTTTTTAGGGCTGAAAAATGTTAATTGTTGCCTGTTCTTCCTGTGCATCTCAGCAGTGAATGAAAGGCTCACCTTGAGCAGGTATGGGTCCAGCACCAGCCTTGTGACTCTCACTTTTGCAGTCTTGTTCATCTTTGTCCCGATGACTCTACCAATGATCCATTTGGCATGGACTGATGCATGCTTCACCGACATTTTGGAGAGCTCTATTCAACCCTGTAGTACACAACACAAAAAAGGTAATTCTAATTTGCGCCCTGCCATCATCTGACACATGATCAGCAGCTTAGTTCCTCTTTAAATGATGAATTTCACTCAATCAGCTGGGAAAGGTAACACTTATAACTGCAACGTCTGTTTGATTCCTTTGTGATTTCTGCATTAATGATTACGTTAACGTTATCAATGTAAATATATATATAAACACAAAGACTTTCATGACACAGACGCAGGGGCTACAGTTAGCCTTGTTGCTGCTAACGTTAGCTCAATTTAACGTCACAGCCTCACTGTTGACGAGCAGAATTACCGACGACTTTAATCCTCACCTTCAAACATAAACAGTGTTGATAGAGAGTGAAGAATCAATTCATCGAAACAACTTGAAAGGAATAATTCTAGAAGGTCAATACTCCTTCATCCGGAGGTTGGCTCCTCCATGCTGCCCTGGCCGGCTTGTTATGATGACGTAAGACTACGGCTAGTGAAGAGGGACAAAATGCGCAGTCATTTACAGTCTGTATCCCATCATAAATTCAAATGGAGAATTTTCTTTTTACCACTAGATAGTAGCAGAGAGACATCACCTTCTAAACACAGAGGAAAAACCTCAAAGTACTGAAAGAAGAGAAGACGGAGATGTTTTAATGTTTCAAGAAAGAAAGAAATAACAGAAATAAAATAAAAATAAAAATTACAAGGTCAAGACCAAAAACAAACTGGTTGAATCAACAACACAAAATCATCAACATTAATAATGGTGCAAAAATATTTTAAAAAGTAAAATAAAGTGAGAGTCTGGTCATCAGACGGAAGAAAATGTCTGTGAGAGATCAAACACACATGGACAGATTTGTCCTGCTGTTGAATCGTCTATAAGGTAAAAATATGAGAAACTGAAGCTGAGAGCCAGACTGGTTGTCATTATTATTTACCATCCTGTTATCTCAAGATCATTTAGTTGTTTCCATATAATAAATATATAATATTTTGTTATATTGGGATAATATAACAAAATATTCTTATCATGTTTAGCATGCATAGGTGCCGTGGGTTGTCTAGTATAACTTGATCTGACAGTATTTAATCCAGGAGCTTGAGTAACACAAGCAGAAATTATTTATAAATTATTATAAATTATTTTTAATGGACATTCATAGGTCAATAGGGCTGGGTACCAGCACTCAATACCTTTAAAGTATTGACCAAAATTACCCAAAAACCAAGTAATATCGAAACTTCACCACTTCTCCACTACTGCAGCAGCTACCACTAATACAGTCTGTGGTGGTGAAGTCCAGCACAGTGTATTTGACAGCAGTTCAGCGTGCTGAGGGGAAAAAAAAATTAATAAAGTACTCTATTATAGGGGTACTGTTGTTGGTACTGGTATCATAATTTTCACTCAACACTAGTCAGGCTGTAACTGCAGATATTGTTCTTTTCATTGATACGCCATTAATGTATGATGTACACATTATATCCTATGAGATGCTAATTATAGCAAGGTATAGAGAGGTGCACATTATAAAATGCTTTATAACTATAGACGATAGTTTATAGTGGTTCTCAGCTAAATGCTAACATCAGCATGCTAACATTCTCACAATGACAATGTTAACATGCTGATGTTTAGCAGCTATGATATTTGTTGTTTCCATGCGTTTACCATGCTAACATTTGCTAATTAGCACTAAACAAAAAATGAAGCTGGGGAAGGATTGTCATTACTTTTGATGGTTATCTGGTCATTAAGCAAAATATTGGACACATTTAAATTTTTTAAATTTTAATTTGATTGTGGCCCTAGGTGAAAAATCAGGGGATCACAGAAGACACGTGAGTCTGGGTCACTCTGGGGAGCTGGGTATAATCCCTCGAGCCACACTGCTATCGTGGCTAAAACATATCAGTAGGATCAGTGAAATACATTCCTCTGAGAAAGTCTTCTTGAATGTGGAAGACTGATTATGGTTGTCAACGTGAGATAACACTGTTCGTAATAGGATAATTATTCTGTTATCTTGACCAATTATCACAAAAAAATAATACTAAAAAAATTGCAACCTTTACTTCCATATGGTGAAATACTCTCACTGCTCTATTAAGTGTGTGTGTCTTGTGTCGTCTTTGATTTTCATTTCTTCATGTCAGTAAAAAGTCCACAAAATTAACGATACCCTATTCAGCCATTTAGCAATAATGGTAGCTCCTCTCAATGTCCATTGTAGAAGATAATAAGGTGTGAACGAAGAAGAGCTTAACATGCCAATAGATGCATGCACAGCACAGCACAGCACAGCATAAACAGTCTCGTCCCTGAATAGGAATTGGCTGTGGCTCAGAACCAACCACAGGCAGACCAATCTGGTCTTAATCAGAGCCATGCTGTAGTAAAGCACAGGTCTAGGTCTCTGTTTCCCATTTAAGGCAGTGCAGCATTGGTATACCTCTGCCAGAATTACAGCATTGGCCAACTTTAGTCTCCTTCATACAAGAACACTGAGACAATTCACATAGTACCAACTGTTTTCATACTGTTCCCTGTTTAACTTGTTGTCTGACACATAGCAAGGCTAAACTGAACTGAGCTCTTGCACGTATGCTGGCTGCCACCGCCGCCACCATCATACAGTATTACATATTGTAGCTATGGGGAAACGGCACAGAAAGTCTGTTTTATTACACACAAGGTATAAAAAAAAGCACAGGAAAAGCTCAACTATAGGGTCTACCTCTTATCAAATCAAAGTGCAGATCACATGGTATTATTGGCCATATTTCAATATTTACCCAAAGATAATCACATACGTACCTTTGTGCAAATGCAGCCAATGTTTATATATATATGAGAAAGCTGACATGGTCAGTTATCAGCTCTGAATCATATGAAACCACACTGCCCTGAATGACATAAGACAGAGGCCTGATAGCACACAGACTGTGTGATTACAAATGTATGTTTTCTATGATAACATACACTGACCTCTTAATCAAGTACTTTTATATTCTCAGATTAATATGCTAGAATAATGTTGGCCTACATCTTTTTTATGTAAATTATTAGTCCTCAGGTATGACATTTTTCAATAGGCCATTTAGCTTTTGTGTATGACTTTAACCTGTACATGGGGTTGCTTTAAACCTGGAAAAAGTTGAGTAACTGTATTATAGAAATAATGGTTATGATCCTCTCACCAACACTATTTTATGTTGGTGCGAGGATTGCTTTGGGACTTGATACTTTTAATCTAAAATGACTCACTTTGTATGAGACTGACTGAAAAGCTGGAAATATTTTGCTGATAAACTTATTAACGATCCTTGCCGGGGTCTATGAAAATGGTGAGGTAAGTCACTCTCTTCGTCATTCAGCTTCCAGCACTGAAGGTTAAAAGTTGAATGCGAGATAGCACGGTTATGGCAGCAAAAAAGCAAGGAAGGGCGAGGTATGGTGGACAGGAAAAAACTTGGCAGCGCTAACATTTGTTGTCAAAGGGAAAAGGGCAGTGAGTCGCAGAACGGCGGGCTAATGTGTTTGTTTTCAATGGTGGATTGACTGAAGGGTTAACAAAGGTGTTCCCCTTTTGAACTGCAGCCAAAATTTAAGCAGAGCCGGTGCTGATTAGACAGAGATGGCTATCCTCTGGGCCCTCCTGGACGCTGACTATCTGTGCTTTTTCTCTCATCTTTTGTTCCCCATATTGCTGTCAAAGTGTTGGTTTAACCTCAGTTACTTATGATTCGTTTTGGAGAAAACAAGCAGTGAGTTCACAATGCCACACAGCTGAAGAAACATGCCAAGCCTGAATGATTTAGTAGCAAGGGTTTGATAGTGTTTGATAGTATAGCTGTACTCAGTTATACAGCCTATCGCACCTGTATTTATTCGGACCGCAGCTCCACTGGACCAGTCACAGTTAAGGGACTTGCTCAGGACAACCACAATGATGTAATGGCACCACAAGATGCAAACCTTGTGGCGCCATTACAGGAATGATACATTGTGTGGGAACTGTGAATGTTAAATTACTAATGTTAGTAATTTAAAAAAAGCCTATTTATGCCATATGTTGCATGTATATTAATGTAAGGTGTGTGTGTCACTGTTTACGTTAGTGTGCACAGGGCTTGTCTATGTCCTGATGGATGTGGAGCTATTACATCAACATGGCCCTCAGGGACAGGTGCATAAATCATAGAGTATTTGAAAATTATGCCCAGCTCGACAGAGAAAACAGCAATGCTCTCTCTTAGTCTTTGTCTAGCTCTCTTCTGTCAAGCCTGTGATGACGAGAGAGGCACTGAGAGAGCATGCATGTTTACTTTTCAGAAGTAATACTGTGACATCTCTGAATTTTTGGATGTGAAATCAATACAGTGGATGGAGTAGGACTGTTAATGTAGTTGTACTACAGAAAACGTGTTCAGTTGCATCTGTGCACAGGAAACACACCTTTCAAGCTCCTCAATACAAAAAATAAACTGATAGTGGGCTGAAAAGAAACACATTACGTCTTGTTATTATTGTTTAGCTATAGGCTACATTGAAGTCTTAGTTTTAACAGCAAATGTACAGGTGATATCCCCAGGCGAGACATTTGAATGTGCACCAGAGACTTCCGCCAGCTGAGCTGGACAATTTCCGGTCAGCCCTCTGCTAACCTGAATGGGGATAAAACATCTAATTTTACAGCTTTTCTAGACTTTAAAAAAGTTATTGGACTGAATGGATCCAATTCTGATAGTAAAACAAGTCATTTCGCACAGGTTGTGTCATGCACAATTTATCTCTATTTACACTCTCACTGCCAGATGGGGGAGACCAAAGTCCCACACTCCAGCTTTAAAGGGATATTTGGGATTTTCTGAAGTGGGGTTGTATAAGGTACTTTACTATAGTCAGTTTATTACCTGCAGTAGATTGTAATCTGCAATGTATTTCTGTGGACCAACAACAAAATGTCTTTTAGCCAATAAAACACCTAAAATCAGTGTACACAATTTTAAAGAACATTTTCATTGTTTTACCTTTATTGTCTTTATTTTAGCACTATATTCTCAGCTGTACACTGACTATCGCTGCAGCAGCACTCAAACAGCTGAACTGCGATTGACCTTTGACCTTTAGAATATCTTCATTAATTTATCCCATTAGACATTTGTGTAAAACTTTGCCATAATTAGCTTATTAATTCTCGAATTATAGCCGTTTTATGAGGTCACGGTGACCTTGACCTTTGACCACTAAATTCTTAATTCACCCTTGAGTCCAAGTGGACGTTTGTATCAGATGTAAGGAAATTCCCTCCAGGCGTTCCTGAGATATTGTGTTGATAAGAGTGGGACAGATGTGAAGTCACAGTGACCTTTGACCACCAAAATCTAATCCGTTCATTGTTGAGTCCAAGCGGACGTTTGTGCCAAATTTCAAGACATTCCCTCAAGGCCTTCCTGAGATATCACATTCACGAGAATGAGATGGACAGTCAACATAAAAACATAATAAACATAAAAATATGAATTTTTCAATATCTCATGATGTGGACTATCATCATCAACAGTGACGCATATTATTTTTTCTTATGTTTAAGGCCCAGTCAACTTCATCTGCAGTGACAAAATGTGTCTAACCGGCTGACAGCATGGAAAGAGTCAAATATGCACATAACAGGGTTTATATGAAATACATTGGCAATGCTCACAAATCAGTGAGTAGAAGGTGTGTTATGTCATCCTGCATGTAAAGACACCACAATCATGTTCAGTGCCATATGATCTACCACTAACACACATGAACCATTAAAGTAGGTAATAGGCATAACAATGTGGTATCACTTTAGTTAATGTGCAGTAAATTAAACATCCAAGTCGGGAAGGATTCAGAGATATTCCCCCCAGGCAGTGACAACATCTCTTCCTGTCTCCACTACCAGCCCCCTGACCTTGTACAATGCATGTCGTAAGTGAATACACCCTCTAAATGGAGCGTCAAACAGTTGGCCCTCTGCAAGCTTCATAGCAGGATTCTGTGGTTTGAAGTGACAATACTTAAAGACTACAGGAAATATTCCTGTTTAAGCTGTGTGTCATACGCTTGAGGAAGGCAGAGCGTGTGAAGCAGGCATG
This sequence comes from Pampus argenteus, assembly GCA_036937835.1. Lineage (NCBI taxonomy): Eukaryota > Metazoa > Chordata > Actinopteri > Scombriformes > Stromateidae > Pampus > Pampus argenteus. The sequence continues at coordinate 11,344,860 of CM072874.1, forward strand.
TTATCGTAAATCCCTCTGCTGTAAGATGTCCCGCCGACAATATGGTTCATATTTACAATTCATAACTCATGGTCGAACAATTTGATTGGGTTTTTGCAGAGGTTTTTCCTTAGCAATCTATGTCTTTGCATAATACAAACAGTTTGGTCTCAACGGTTTAGGTGGTGAAGAGAATAATAGAGAATAATTTGGTCTTTTCAAACAAACAAAACAAAATAACAATAAAACACAAAACACACAGACTTAAATCAGCCTCTTTATGACAGTGTCACATTCAACATTTCACAGAGGGCTGTATTCACACCCAGTATTGCATTATCATTGAGATAATTTGACAATTTTAACAGTTGTTATTTCAAGTGGATTACAGCAGTGAGACCACACTGCATCCACATCCTCATGAATCCCTATCGTTACACAGACAGAAAAAAAACATGATTAAATTAAACAGCAATGGAAGTAGAAAGCCATGGACATTTGCTGCAGTGCAGTGAGGTCATGGTTTTGGCTTCAAGTCTGCTGGGACCGCTGCAGATAATGGAGGTCTATCTTTGAACATGTGATGAAAAGACAACTTCAAGTCTCCACTGACTTGTCTGCTCTACAAACAGTTGAACATATTACTCGGGTGGAACATATCTTAAAGAGGCAGCGTGTTTGACCCACTCATCGTTGCCAGCCACTGGGACATATCAAACAGGTTCAGGTATTTCTGTTCAGCATGGTTAAATATATTAAATCCAGACCAATCTGTCCAGGTAGAATTGAATTTTTGTGTCGGGCTACTATCTATGATATACACCAGATCCATGTTTTTCTATCGCAAATATAGCATGTCATGAGAGGGAAATGTTGTATAGGTTTTCTACACCTCTGATAAGGTCTTGTGAAGAAAAGGCTTTTTAAACATTTTCACCTGTTCTATTATTTTTTTCACACATCTTTTCCAAGTATATTGGTTTAAACAAATATTCAACCAAATTTTATATTAATATGTACGAATGTATGTTTCATCTGATTTCAATAAAGAAAAACACTGTTCCCAGTTCACACCAAATTAGAGTTGTCACGATACCAAAATGAGTAACCACGATACTATACCAGACAAAGTATCACGGTTCCGGGTAATATCGCGATACTGCTGCCTTTTTATTATTATTTTTATGAACTGCAATGTATTTGTACATTGCAGTTATAAGTACTTATTAATTATAATTACTTATAATCTTGTTTAGTGCATCATAAACATAATACTGGTGAAGTAAAAATTAGACCGAAAGAAGTATTTTTATGAATAACATTTATTAAAAAGTTAAAATTTAAAAACAACAACAAACAGATCCACTGGCCTTTTCTCTGCGTGTTTGTGTGTCTAGTCAAACTTTGAGGTATTTAACTTAAAGGACAGAACTTATGCAAAGACATATCAAAGGCTACTTCATTGAACTGTAGCTCAATTCTATAAATAATAACTTAACAAAATACTGAACAATATGTAGAATACAATATAGACAGAGTCTACATTACTGCTGTGATCTTCTCTTAATTTCCCTCCTTTGGCTCCTATAGCTTGGTGGCAGCGCCTGCGCAGTGGACGGCCATTGTCTATTGCGTTCCCGTCTGTGCCTTGCTTAACACCAAAATAGTTCAAAATGTGACTTTTGGAGTTTGGTTTCTTGAGAAAAATTTGTTGTGCTTCGGTAGACTCGCCGCTCGGGCCCGGTGCTTTTCGCGTTTCGTGTTTGTGACCGTGAGTGCGTCTGGGCGAGACAGCCAATCAGCTAACAGACGGGCGGACCCAGCGTGCGGAAACGGCCTATCATATCCCTGGACGTCACCAGTAACAGGCACACAGCCAATCATTCAGCAACTGTGTAGTTCGGTTGCAGTTCCATGTTGGTTTGTTTACAAAGGAGTAGCATGCAGTGAGAAGCCGGGAGGAGAGCAGAGGCGGCCGCTATGTAGCGGAGACTGACACCGGTAGTATCGTAATCCACGGTAATACCGTCGTGTAAAAATTCTAGTATAGTAGCGACGGTTATGATTTGGCACCGCGGGGTACCGGGTATACCGTGGGTATCGTGCAACTCTACACCAAATGCATGTAGGGTCCAGCATGTGCCTAATAAACTCATACTAACATACTCACAGCAGGATTACACTTTAGTATTAAGTATGCAGTTCTTGTGCAGTATGCTTGAAATGTGACTGTTGCCATTTGTAAATGTGACTTTTTCTCAACACAATATGACGTTTACATCTGAGCCCTCCAAAATCTATTGAACTACTGTCTCCAGGAAACAAAACAATAAAAATAAATAATAGTGAAGCATCTCCATGGCCACTGTTGCCCATTATATTTAAGACAAAACAACTGGCCAGGATATACGTGTAATACTGTACGTCAAACCAACGTTTTCAGCCAGTAAAGGCATTCTGTCACCATCTATGATTAATGGCAAGCGGGCCGACTGCTCAGATAGTCTATAAAAAGATTACAGTAACTTAATTCGATTTATTTTCTCTCTTGCCTCTAAGAAACGGCATCATAGTTTGAGCATTTAGGTCACAGTTTAACTTGCCAAAATGTCTAAACTCAATATTTATGATATGGCTGCCTGATTGTGCCTGATTCTATGTATGGTCAGGAGGAGAAGATGTATTGCAGGTATGCACCACAAGCAGAGCTCATAAATTCTGCTGCCAAAAGCTTGATTGGCAACTCAGTCCAATTGTATCATATCTTTCTCTCTACTCCTTGCTTTTCTTTTTCAATCTTTTTTTTTCTCTCTGTGTGCAAAGTGATTAAATTCTCCTGTTCTATTTTGGACATGATTCAAAGATCAGACACTTTACAGTCATAGCTGTGGCATGCACTGGCAACACACACTTAATACACTCAGATCAGCATTGCACAGACATCTATGAGCATGAAGACAAGTGAGTTTTATGTTTATACTTTCAATCTCTTGTAGTCCAGGGCTCAGACTATCAGACCCAGGAGAGATAATTGTAATTGCCTCATTTAGTTATCTGACAAGCCATGAATCTAGTCTGGTATCTGCAAATGTAACTGTAACAGTTTTTTAATTGTGTCATTAGTTACACGGCTGCCTTTGTTCGTAAAAAAAAAGAAACCTATCTCTCAACTCAGCAAATTGGCCAATATTTTTTTGTAGATTTGTCATTCACTTTTCCAGTGACTTTCCTTTCTTGGTTGTCACTATCTTAAACACATACTCATTCAACATACACTATTGGAGGCACTAAGGAGAGGTTTTTACAGCAGGTTCAAACTGTAATTTCCATTTATTATATTTTTTTCCTTGGTAACCTTTTATGTTTCCTCTCACGTTTTGGACAGGTGTTGCAGAAAACCTAACATCATGCAGACAGAACATCTCTTCTGCTCTGTACACTGCTCACACATCGTCACAGTAATTGCTGTGTTTGCAGAGGTGTAGTCATCGCACAGGTCAGTGGTGTTGTGCTCACACACTCTCAAACACAGCAACATCCTTTCACTGTAAGAGTCAGACGCTGTCTGGCTCAAACACATGAATGCTGATGTCATGAGGCCTGTAAGAGGGGCATCCCAAAAAAAAAAATATATATATTTTGGAAGGCAGTGAGGGAGAAACTTTCAAAAACATTCCCATTTAAGTCAATTTTATTATAATGTGGTTAGTCCATTATCCCTTTATATAAGTTATATATTTATTTTACTTAGGTAATTAAATCTACTTATACTGCTGCCTGAATTGAGCGTGCAAACTCGTAAAAATCGTACATGTAATATGGCCAGGGGAACAGTTATGAAAGACTCTGATAACACGGACAAACGGCATTTAAAAAAGATGATTTTAGAGGGTCACGTGTTCCAGGAGGAAAATACAGTAAACAGAATAACCACAGTATGCTGTAATTTAAGATTAAATTTACAAGCATCAGGATGATGTTTGTGAATTGTAAAAACACCTCCCACAAACTTTACAATGTTCGCAGGAAACTACAGGGCATTTCCCGGCATGATTAAGTAATGAAACCACACTGTATGGTGACCTGTGATTGGTGATTCCCTGACTTTTCATCAGGTCAAAGTTTAAATTTGTCAAATACTTTGGTTTCGGACCAAATACCTGCAAAACTAACGACGTGTAAAACAGTGATTCTCAAATTTATTTAGACCACAGAACACGTTCATAAGATGTTTTTGTCATGGAGCCCCTCCTCAAAAACACGCAAAGGATGTTGTGTTATTATGACAACCGACAACCGTGAATTTAGCTGAGGTTTTATTATACATTAAAAAAAAATTAATACATATTTTTTACTTCTTCTCTTTTAATATATTTGAAAACATATTGTAAAATAAACCATAATTAATGTAATTGTAACCTCAATTTAAAGACATAACATGTAACTTTTCTACATTAAAATGTTTAAAAACAACTGGACCTATTTTATATATTTTGATGAGTTGTGTACTTCCAATAATGGTCAAACCCAGAGAAATACATAATTTTAATCAAGGTAAAATATGTTTTATTTGGTTGCCTTTAACTATTTAACATTACGTTAGTTAATGTTACTTGTTACCGACTTTCATAAGCAATGATTATTTAATAATAAAAACAACACTTCATATGATCCCACGCTACGTCATCAAACTCCATCTTTTGTCTTTGTTTTGATTGACAGACCCCATATCTGCAGTAATTACAGACTGTGTGTTTAACATGGTGAAATCATATCAAACAAACAGAGTAAATGTCGAGTGACATGAAAAACCCCAGGGCTCAGCAGCATCCACTTTGGTGGGTAAAGCATGACACTGGTGCCACTAGTGTAAAGCATGCATGGAGGTACAATACACATATTACTGCAGCACAAAAAAAAAAAAGCAAGGCAGGCATTCCTTTTGTGTTGTGTGAACACATTACAGCTGCCCTCCGTCTGCCAAGATTACAAGCAGGCCCAAGCTGTGGTGGTCCTGCTCCATATTAGCTACGTGACGTTCATTTAGTTTCTCACCTTTTTTCTTTGCTGTGTTCCTAAATAAAGTCTTATTATATCCTTCTCACAGTAGTTGAGACAACAATAAAATAGAAATCGAAACAGTGTTTAGTGCCAACTAAAATGTCCCAGCCAGAGTGGGCTGTTGTGCATGTACAGTATGAAGAAGGATGTGCCGTATGTGAGTAATGTGTTCAGTCTTGGCTGGCTGTATGTGATATGGTGAGAGACTGTGCGACTGTGTAACGTCATGTGTGACAGACTCACAGGCCACCTGTCCACTGCAGCAGTGGTACTTAGATGACATCAATCATGGTGATAAGAAGCCGACACTTGCAGGCCACTTGGTTAGTGTACGACACCACAGGGTCAGTAGTCAGACTGAGGCAGGCCTCTGACCCATTACACCTGTAGGAAATGAACATCAGTAACACAGACCTTTGGACAATGTGAACAATAAAACATGGGATTTGGTCAAGTTACTGTTCAAAGTTGGGATGAGGAGTAGGTGGTGCTTCGGTATCACTGAGGGTTGAACATATAGTACCACTGTGGCCAATCAGTCAGCCACTAGGAGCCAAAAAACTGAACTGAAGAGGCCGTGGAGACATGCTGCATATCAGGGAGGAGTGCTTTCGACTGCATTTAACATACATGTTTGGTTATGTCTGGATATGTGTTTTGTCTTCTGTGAGGTGTACGATTTTGTTCCATAAGAAATGATTTACATATTAAATATAATGTAAATACACAACAGGATGTGCATTGATGAGCCACATACTGTATATGAAGGCAAAGAGATGAGGTTGGCAAAACCCAGTATAACACATTTAGAAAGATACATACAGTATATTCAGTACAGTCTCTGATTTGTCTTGCACTGTCCCTTTATACAATATCTCAGCTCCCATTTGAATTACATACAAATGTTTGTGTATTTAGTGTGCATGCTGAATAAAGGCCTGATTTTACTGAATGCTGTTCTGATTTCTGATCTTTTGGTGTGTTAGCAACATGCTTTTTGAAGCTTCAATGGACAGTATCTATGAACTATTTTATTGTACATTTCAGTCATCATGAAATCGTGTAAGTGTAAGTGTAAGTGTAAGTGTGTGTTTATTTGTCCCTGTAGGATTTGACAGTGTTTTGCTGAGTCAAGCAGCAGGCCATAATTCTCTCTGGAAGCGGTGAGAGCTTCAAGCTATAAAACAATATCAATGTGTTCCTGCTGGAACCCCAGAAACAATGTTTCAAATTATGTTTTAACTTTGTCATCTTCCCATTTTCATACAGTTGTTTTATTTGCTCTTAATGATAGAAACATGTACTTTTTGTGTCCTTACTGTCTAATTATAAATCAAACAGGTACAAAACTGAACTCACATGCTGGTCATTTTCTGGACACGGTGTTGGGAACTTGTCATCCGGCAGCACGTTGGACCTCTCTGACCTCTTCCCAATATTTTACCTTCCTTGGTGTTCGTACGCTGTAAGAACATGTGGCAAAAAAGATTGAGCAACATGAGCATCATGAATCATTTTTACATTAGCTTGTCCAGCATGAGTAATTGCTGGCTATTAGATGTCAGAGTCGGACTCCTTCTGCCTATAAAATGGTGCATTTGAGGGCAATTTCCTGTAGTTGGTACAATTATGTTCTCACTCTTCATGAAGTGCACCACAGTTCACTTGGAAGAGGACCAAGAGCTACGTTTCAGATGGTGTGGATACGGATTGATTGGCATTTTTAGCACCTGACCAAATGAAGAGATCCAAGGGGGAAACTAAAATGTCCTGTTAATATATTCATACACACACACACACACTTGCTGAGTGAATGCTGTCACTACAGACATAAACAAAGCCATGGAAACCTACTGCCCCTCCCCATCACATCACCAAACTCATCACCGTCTGTCAGACTTTGACCAATCACAGCAAAACTGCAGAAAACCTTGAAAGACAACTGATAGATGTGAACTGCATCAGTAGAGGTTGGATCCGTTTTTCAGCGTGCATATTGACAACTAGACATAGCATTTTACACTATGAGCCGGCTGTCTAATTGGCCCCTTCTGATGATGTCAGCAGAAGAATTAGATGATATCTGTATCCAAATTGTCTCCATCTGGTTGCCTCAGTCCTGATGTTGGGGCGATGACAGAGATGGGCTCATCATTGGGGTCCTCAACTGGGTGATCCGCCACTAAACAGGAAGCTAAATGACCTCAGATTGCATTATGGGGGCTCCTATTGTGTAGGATGGAGTGTTTTATTTTAGTCAATTGGGACTTCATACCCACTATAGGTCTGACCCAAATATTACTTAAGTGTGATGTGTTCTATGGATAAATGAGGGTTTATGTGTGTGCGTGTGTGCGTCTCTCATGTCAGAGCCTGGCATGAAGTGAAGCACTGACCTCATCATTCCACTTACATTAGACTGCCTAAAGAGAGTGCAATGCAAAACATCTGACGGTGAGACTGAAACACACGCAGGCACACACACACACGCAGGCACACACACACACACACACACACACACACACGCCATCATTCACTAAAGTGAAGAAACTTGGCAGGAAGTCTCGGTTTTATGTCCTGATAGAAATCCTATCTCTGGCATCACACATAAATTAGTCTCTGAGTTCACAGGCTTGCTGCAGAGCATGTGTGGCTTTGACAATCGTTATCGTGTATTCACAGTTGACACAAGACTCCCACTGTTAATCCCACCTACATGCACATACACACACTCAGAAAGTGCTCTGACCGCTCAGGTCTGACCCCCTAACTCTCATAAGCTTCCTCCTGTATCCCTCGTGTCTTTCAGTCTTTCTTCCCTCCTGGCTGCACACTGATTGATGGTCCCCTCTGTATGTTACAGTACTGCAGTGTTTATGTAAGACTCTGCTCTTGATCTGGTGTTGTTTCAAGCCTCCTGGGAGGAGAAGCCTCTCCCCTCTGCGCCGAGGGTTGATATGAGTCATGGGAAGGGGCCTACTAGTAACGGGCGACATCGTACTGCATAACTCATCTGATGTCACGCTCAGCTGTAATTTGTGATATAGAACATGTTCCTGTAAATATGTGCCTTTGTGTATTTGGGTGAACGTACATATACACTATATTCTCCTTTGTCTGCGTGCATCTGTGTGAAAGTAAGAGAAGAAAACAGTTTTGGGGATTGTAAGTGTTCCCATGCTGTCATGATGTAATTCTACCTCAATTACTTAATGAAGCCACTTAAAGCAAAAGCTTACTGTCTACAGTTTAAATGGCCTGCCACATGTGGGACCACTAATAACTGGGGCATGCCCGAATTTCTTTTTCTGTGTTTCCTACCATGCTCCTCCTCTGATACATATGGTAGCATCCATCCTCAGGCACCACAGCTAGCTGATGCTATAGGCTAATGCTCCTAAGACCTGAAGTTCTGAACAGGTGGTCTGAAAATCATAACAAGGACATGATACGATACAAGCTTCTCTCTTCTTCACTGATAACTGCATTAGGGCTAAAGTTCTGTGCAGCAGTTCACACCACATTCATGGGTTCATTAAGTTGCCTGCAATGAGTGCCAACTATAAACTGGCATTTATTATGCAGGCTACAGGGCAAACTGTTCGAGCATGTACCATAAGCAAATGGGTTGCAGAAATAGACATTTTGTACCATAAACTTAATGCTTAATTACTTCCATGGTGAATTTGCTTTTAAGGTGTGTGTGTGTGTGTGTGTGTGTGTGTGTGTGCGTCTGGGTTTAACGTTAGATTTGGAGATGTAATTCACTGGCATAAGTCATGTGTGAAAGTCGATCCTATCCAGACCCAGACTTTAGACTGACATTCACCAGCACTCGGCCAGTTTATCAAGTAAAGCACGTGCATGTTAGAGTGTGCATGTCTGTCTGTCTGTCTGGGTCACACCTCTTCACATCTCCCTCTATGATTCTACCTCCCTTTTCCTTCATCACTTGCTTTCTCTCTCTCTCTCTCTATCTGTCTGTCACCCAAAGGGGTAAATTACCAGTTTGGAGGGGGTGAACAGTCCTCCAGTCACACACGCCCATATATAGGCAGCAGACGTTAGATAAACGCAAGTTAGACATTAGGTAAACTGAAAACAAGCACAAGTCAACTACTTAATTCGTAACACCAATAACTTCTGGCAGAGGTGAGGACTGCAGGGTGTGTGGATGCATGTGAGAAGTGGACAGCAGGTGGATGAGTATATGAATCACACTATTTACAAACATTAGCACACTTTTGGCTACATTCATTTGACATAACACCTGAACTTTAGAAAAACAAAAAACACTTCTTTCTTTCCAGACTGTACCAAACATAAACCAGAAGGAAAGAAATATGTGATTTATTATTTTTTATTATTTTCTATTCCAATGTATATTGAAATTCTCACCTTTCCTTAACTGTATATTTCTACTCTTACTAATAAATCACGTTTTGCTGTATCCTACATCTGTAACACCAACAACCGAATGCATTGTGTCTAGACAAAGTCTCTCAGTTCATTGAAAAGCACTTCTGTTTGCACCATCCAAAACTGCCTTTGCTGTCTAGACCTGCATGTGTATGTATGTGAAACTATTTTTTTATGATATGTTGGTCAGTAATTCTTTTAATAGTTATTCCTATTCAAAAACAAAGAGTCCAGAGTCAAAAGGAGAGGACAGGACGGCCTCCCGAAGTACAGAAACATTAGAGAAGGCCTTTGAAAGGATGCAGGGATCACAGGACTAGCTTCCATTTACAGTTCTACAGTCTTTAGATTTTGGGTGGAGACCCACACAAACATTGGGACAACATGCAAAACAAAAACAAAAAGTCACAGCCTTCTGATTGTGAGCCAACCACTGTTGTACCCCAACACTGAGTTAATGTTTCTCTCTGTGGTTGCCTGTGCAGTCACCAGGAAGGATTTAACTGTGGTGGAAACCTGCGCCCAGACTGAATAAATACATCTGATTTTCTCGTTGTATAAACTCTGCATCATATTGGTTCATCTAAATAGTCCCACTGTTAGAAGCTTTTAGTCCACAGTCAGTCAGCCAAAGGCATTGCTACTAGATACATTTTAGATGCAGGGAATTTCAGGTTCATGTTCATGTGCAATTTATGGAAAACAAGTATTCAGAAAATATCTAATGCAACAGTGACATATGGCCTATCGCTGCTACCATAAATTGTGGATAATCCTAATTTGAAATAACTGAGAATTACATACATTTCTCTAGCGTGGCGAATTACCTTTCTATCCCTTTGTTTCATAATAGGATTATTTAAGTCCTAATTTCACACCTGCATTAATGACCATATGACTAGACATGCATACAGCTCTCTAAGTATATAGTTTTCATTTTCCCCTGCTTCTTACCCCAGTTATTATTTCACTGCATAACTATGCAGTTCCATCAAAACTGAAAACAAAGCATACCAGGTTTGACAACTGAGCAATAAAACTACACTTTCAGACCAATTATGGGTGCTCAGGTAGCACAGCCTCTCTCTCTCGCTCTCTCTCTCTCTCTCTCTCACTCTCTCTCTCTCACTCTCTCTATCGCTCTCTATCTCTGTCTCTCCCTCTCTCACTCTCTCTCTCTCACTCTCTCTATCGCTCTCTATCTCTGTCTCTCCCTCTCTCTCTCTCTCTCTCTCTCGCATACAAATGTACATTCACAGCTAGCCAGTGCAAGCACACACTCATGCAGAAATATGAATATACAATACACTGTCTTTACTAATTGAGCCGTTTTGGACAGCGAGCTCAGAGCCAATGGTTTTTACATGATCACATCTTAGAAACATTTGCCACATTCCAGACTGGTGTAACTCACATGAGCCTCGGCTGCAGGTTTAATCACTTGTGATAAACTATTTATCGTTTCATGCTAGGATCTCATGACTGAGGCATCAGTCAGTGCACAAGACTAAAAACTGGAGCCCTGTCTGGGCTTACCCCAGGTGACCATGACCATGCTTTCAGGTGAACATGATTTATATAATTGTTTGATTTAGTGTTTAAGTGCAAATAGCTCATTTTCATCATCTGTCTCCGGGCCCATTACCTCCAGACAAAGCAATCCTGCCAGATTCAGACATCAGCCCTCAGGAGTTGGGATAGGACCAGCCAGCCCAAACATGGAGAAAAACCCTGCGATACCACTGGTCGAAATAAAAACACTGATTGTTTCCAGGTATTCTGCTTGTGTGTCTGTATAACAGCTGGAATTAGAGGATCTGGGACACAATGTGGTGAGCAAAAATCACAAGATCAGTCCTTTTGTCCAGAGGTGACTCGCTGGTAAGATGACATCTCTAACGACATATTTTAAGATGATGTGACACTATCTTATTAAGACATGACCAGTACATTGTGAATGTGTGATTCTTTGTCTGCTCATCCCCCTTTTCTCTATCTCCTATACTTTCTAGTAATTCTTCAGTGTTGTCTCCCCTCCCTAACACGTGTCTCTCTCATGCGGATGATGCTGTGATCTGATTTCAAGGTCACAGGGATTCTTCTTGAAATCTTGAACTTGGCCAGTCTGTGAAGTGTGGGTTTACATTTAAGGTTCTTCTTCCAATGACAAGCTGATGTGTGGACTCTTGCCTCTTCATATACAGTCTCACAATCTTTCTGTCATCATTATAATTTCATTTATGGTACCACACTACCACACACACACATAAATGGATTTCAGTTACTATTTTCCCTCAACTTAAACATGGCACTGTTTTGAAATCCCTAAGAAACGTCTGGCACAGTTTCCTTTTTCTTTTTAAGGTATCTGGAGAAACAGAAAAGTAGGGAGCCCCAGTTTGTTACAATTCACAGACCCACCTGTCTCTCATACATGCTGTCTCTCGCTCTCTCTCAGCCCCCCACCCAGCACCTATACTCCCTCTGTTTTTTGGCAGCAGAGAACCAAATAAATGCAACCCAATAGTCATTGGGGGGTTAGTACAACCCATTTGATTTAATAAGGTGATCCACTCCCCCTTCCCCTGTCTATCTTTCTCTGTGTGTCTCTTAGCCAATTACATAGTGTCCTGTCTTGTAACCTGTCCCCTTTTTTTCTGCTCTCTCTCATTTCTTCCCTCCTTCTTTCTAAAGGCCTTGTTGAGCCCTGAAAGGCTTGCTGGGGGATAAAACCTGGAGCTTGAGAGAGGAGAGGGACATTTGGGAGCAAGATGGCGAGAGGGACGGTGGCCACATACCTGCAAGGAGTCCTTCTCCTGGCTCTGTGGAAACCTTCACTGCAAGGAGGTGGGTCCCCTTTATTGCATGTGTGACATGCAGCAATGCAGCACCTGTGGATCAGGTGTCACATAGTTTATGTAACAGATGAGTACTACTGTATGAACTCAGTCTTTTTTTGCTTACCGATAGTGTATTTTATGTGATTTGTAATTTGGGGAGGTTTTGTGAGCTATGATGACTATGATGAGCAGGTTGTTTAGGACTCTTTTTATGAAATGTTGCAGATTATTGATGATGATGATAAAAATGCCCTAATGCACATTTTACTAGAATGCACCATGTAAGAAAGTTACAAGAAAAGTGAAAGAAAAGTGAAAGAAAAGCGTGAAAGAGAAGGAAGAACATTTTTTGCAGTATTATTAAGTGGTTATCACTGATTCCTGCAGTCATTTCTCATTTTGTCTTCAAGTCTCTGAAGACATTGTGAGATAAAGACAAAAAATATGTGAATGGATTTGATTTCTTCCCATCTGTGCACTCTGAAACCCAATCATGCTGTCAGAGTAGGAATGTGACAGTGGAGGATAACGGAGGGAGCGTGTTAAACATGCATCACATTTCCTGTATAAAACAAAAAGTTTCACAAAGCCCAGGTGTTATTTTTTCTCAGCTCATCCTTTTCTTTATGCATGAAGTCTGGATCACATGGTTATAATTAAGTGTTTAATAAGATGCAACACTAAACTTATAAAAAGCTGAGTTGGCTGCTGTGAGGATATTCCCCCTCATCCTCTTCCTTGTCTTGTTAGAGGCATGGGTGGTTTAAAAAGCTGATCCAGGCTGTTGTGCAATTTGAATTCAGTCTGAAACACACACAGAAGAGAGCAAGAAGAAATATCACTGGTTGTTTGGATTCTGGGTTTTGGTTTTTGGTACTGGATAGGTATCATTCACCTTAAATCACAAGTAAGATGAAAACCTCTCAGCATAGAATATACATGTTAACAATATTGGTCCAGGTGTGATGAAGATCAAGTTTTAGATGCAGAGCTCAACAATAAAGTCTGATTACCTGACTGTGCATCATAGTGCTTTTAGCTTCGGATGAACAAAAGCATTCAGTTAAATGCTTATTGTTACGTGGTTTATTGTTACATGGACAAATATCTGCAGCAGGACTCAAAACAGAGGACGTTGCTATTATATGGTTTGTACATTAAACCCTCGTTCAAAACAATATATAAGGTGGCCTTTTCATCATATATTCACTTCCTTTAAATTTATTTTGAAATCAACATGCAGCTGAAACATAACTGGAGGTGTACAAAACAACAGTTTTAGCTGAACAAGACTAAGAGCCAGGTGTTGAAAAAATTTAAACGTTGACGGCAATTATGCAAAATTTTCACAAATGTCTACCTGAATTGTGCTGCAGGAAGAGTCAGAGGATCACCAAGTATTCATGCTCTGGGAACCATAACAACATTTTTACTTTTAATTGGATTGGTGAAGATTTTGATCTGCTGGTGGTTCTAAAGGACAAGTAATGGGATCACCAAAATCATTATATACACTTTATTATATACTATGTACAATTTTTATCTACTTCACTACACTCCTTTTATTATATATCATGAATATAATTGTTGCACAGTGTATAATAATAGCCTTTTCTTTTTTACTATATAGCTTTTTAATTATTGTTGTGTGCGGTATGTGCTGAGCGGTGCTGTTGTGACCGTTAATTTACTTTCAAGATTAATAAAGTATTTGTTATTTTTATTAGGCTTCATTAATAAAATAAGAGCAGAATAATACAATGAGACAAACATTACTAATGATACATTTGTCAATCTTTTTTCTTTTTAATTCACTGCCAAGCCCAACTGCTATGTTATTTCACACTTTAGTTTAACACATCTGTATTAATTTCAATAAAAATAGCTTCCAAAACTACAAAAGCTTTTAGGGGGAGAAGGTGTTGCCCTGCAGAATCCAGCAGGCAGAGTTGAATGACTGAACAGTTGAATTATTTACTGTGTGTTGTTAATGTACTATACATGGCATTACTGTGAGATCAGTCATTCAAATTCTTTAGGAATCCCTGAAGACCGTTTTACATCTGGACTGTGGGATCTTAAAAAGCTTTTCCTTTTATAGGTGTTCACTCTCTGTGCTTCTATTTCTGGCTATTATGATTTGTATGAATAGTTGCAGAAAAGTGTGAGAATTATTACCAGAGAAACATGCTTTTTGGATGAATGGGTGTTTGTTATCAGTTACAGAGAGACTCAGACAGAGAGCGCAGGGTTGATAATAATTCAACATAAATACACATATACTCACACTGAACATAAGGAACTCCTTTTGTTTTTGCTTCTGTGGTATCCGATCATGTTTCTTACAAGTAATTATTGTTATTTAGGCAAATTAAATGGTTTTGTTAAGAGCTGGCGAAGAGGGTAAGATTATGCTTCATTATCTCTGACTGGTGACTCATAAATTCCACAAATTCTGGCATCTGTTAGACATCCAGAACAATAAATATAGTGCCAAATGACAAAGAAATCTAACCAATAGTCATCAAGACATGTTACTCAAAATCACAAATGTCAGACTCATGATGGCACTCGAGGACACATATACGGATCACCAAATATATTAGGATTCATTGTCTGGGAATTGTGAATTTTTAGGATAAATAAAACTTTACCAGCTGCTGGCACTTGAAAATAAATCAACTGGATTCATAGCAATAGCATAGCTAAAAAGTGATACACAGGCGCAGAAAAAAATGTCTATAATAAAAAATGCAAAAACATCATACTGGTGTTGCACACTAATTCATATTTATATATAATATGGTTCTGTGTATCAGGTATATACATACCTGCTGGTGCAGCAGGAGGAGCTGGCGCTGGCATAGGAGCTGGTGCAGGTCCTGGAACTGGATTTGGGCCAGGTGGACCTGGAACGGGATATGGCCCTGGAGGAGCTGGTGCTGGATTTCAGCCTGGTGGAGGAGTTGGTGCTGGTCTAGGAGGTTTTGGACCAGGAACTGGTGGAGGTAGATGCCACTTGTGTTTTAAACCCTGCTTATGACTTTATGAATAGTCCTTGTGTAAATTGATACTAACATTTAAGATTGTGTCATCACTTCAATTGCTGAAGTGTTGTTTTAATTACATCAGTTACTGGAAGAGTTCCAGGTAACGAGCCAGCCAGTACGGTGTGACGCTGCTTTCTAAACTACGTGTGCATTGTGCATTTATGTGTGTGTTTTCAACTTTCATGTCCACACTTTTCTGATGACTGTGGTGTCTATGGTTGTCAAGGACCAGGAGGAGTTGGACCTGGAGGAGTCGCACCTGGAGGTGTAGGACCAGGTGGTGTAGGACCAGGAGGAGTCAGACCAGGAGGAATAGGACCAGGTGGTGTAGGACCTGGAGTCGCAACTGGAGGTGTAGGACCAGGGGGTGTAGGACCTGGAGGTGTAGGACCCGGTGGTATAGGACCAGGTGGTGTAGGACCAGGAGGAGTCAGACCAGGAGGAATAGGACCAGGAGGTGTAGGACCTGGAGGAGTCGGACCAGGGGGTGTAGGACCAGGAGGAGTTGGACCAGGAGGAGTCGGACCAGGGGGTGTAGGACCAGGAGGATTTGGACCAGGCGGTGTAGGACCAGGAGGAGTCGGACCAGGGGGTGTAGGACCAGGAGGATTTGGACCAGGAGGTGTAGGACCAGGAGGAGTAGGACCAGGAGGTGTAGGACCAGGAGGTGTAGGACCAGGAGGAGTAGGACCAGGAAGTGTAGGACCAGGAGGAGTCGGACCAGGGGGTTTCAGGCCAGGCGTCTATGGTCCAGGCAGTGGTGGACTGGGAGTCATTCCTGTTGGTGCTGGTAAGACAAATGACTGTTTGACAGCTTGATTATTCATCTGTTATCTGTAGAGTAACATCTAGCAAGATCTTCATTATGAAACTGTTTTTTACAAATTTAATTTAAATCACTTTTTTTCCTACAGGTGGGAAGCCCCCTAAGACAGGTAAGACTTTCAGTCCCATCTGTTGCTAGACC
Organism: Pampus argenteus; assembly: GCA_036937835.1. NCBI lineage: Eukaryota > Metazoa > Chordata > Actinopteri > Scombriformes > Stromateidae > Pampus > Pampus argenteus. The sequence goes on from CM072874.1 coordinate 11,361,176, forward strand.
ACTGATTCAAGCTGATGTTTTGTAGCCATATGTCATGAGAAGCATTGAGATGTAGCCAATCAGATAGAATCAGGTTTCGTTCAAATCATTTAAAAGTTGGTATCTTGGGTTTGTCACTAGGAGTTGGCTACGGTGGTGGAGTAACTGGGGGGTTTGGAGCAGGACAGGGAACTGGAGCTGTAGGAGGAGGAGTGGGACCAGGCGGATTTGGACCAGGTGGATTTGGACCAGGTGGTGTCGGTCCTGGAGGATATGGAACTGGAGGCGTTACTCCTGGTGGTTTTGGACCAGGGCGCACAGGACCTGGTGGTCAAGGCACAGGCAAGAACCTTTTTTGAGTCATAAACATAAGTGATAAATATTACACTTTCCATTTGTGGATGGATTAAGTAATAAGGTTTTTTGCCTGAGCAAAACCTGGAAATTTAGGTAAGACAGTCAAATATATGAAATACGATATATAACATCAACCATCATATCTCTTATCAAGTACACACTTTTCCCAGCCTGATCACTCATGAGTAAGATAACTAATGAACACATAGTATCAGATAAATGCTGATCATTTTTACTGTCGTCATTTGTTTTTTACAGGAAGACTTATATACACAACCATCATTTGAACATACTGTTGTATCCTGCTATGTTAACTTGCATCATGTGACCTTCACAATAAGCGGAAGTTCTCTGCTCCGCACACATGGCTTAGAGGTCAGCCCCCTATACTGTAAATATTGTTCCTATGGTCAATTCAATGCAGCCAGATAAGGATTGCATACGTTTACCATTATTTCATTTCCTCATTACCTCCAGGTTATGAGATATTGTTGAGGGGCCACCCACCCTCATGCACACACATATACAATGATAAAGGCTAATGCATTAGGCATGGCAGGTCCCTGATAAAGAACGGAAGTCATCATGTCAGTCAGAAAGACTGATTTGCTTTGGAATTTCAGGCCTCTCTGTTTTTCATTCCCCAAACATGTGAATTGCCTATGCAGGATGAGGAATGTCGGTGATAATATCCAAACGATGCTTAGAGGTTAAGCCTCAGCTTTGTGGAGCCTTTTGAATTTCACTCATTGCCGATGGGTAGAAAATGGGTCAGTATAAGCACAGGAAACAGACTCCTATGTCACACTTTCCAGTTTACTGCAATCATCTATGCCTAACACATTTTTGTATCCACACTACACGCAATAATACCCACAAATTGTCCAGCTCCACCAACATCCTAGTTCTCCTGAAACAATGGGAGGCATGCATTTATAATAACATATAATATAATATAACACTGTGCTCTAATTCAGGCAAAAAGACACAAAACCAATGAGCCAAATTGTGCAAACTATTATATGAGCACAGTGACCTGGAGCTGCTTACAGTTATAATACATGTCAAGGAAAGAATATGGATTTATTTAACCAGATGTGCAAATTTGAGGAGCTAGATGGAAGACTGTACTAGTTTAAAAAATTCATATTTCAATATGAAGTATCATGTGTAGCAGCTGTTTTAACAGGGAGCAAGAGTCATAACCCTTACACAGGCTTCAGTACCCTCTCTGCAGCCTTGTAATTGTTACTGACCCATCTACAGCCAGACCCTACCAGAGTTTTAAAGCCTATTTAAACAAATTTTCAAAACCTTTGCAGAGAACAAGTTAATCCTTTTGAGGTTTCTCTTTGGCAAACATCATTGACGTATATCATTACAAAAGGGTGGAGTCGCAAAGAGACACATTGAATTCATTAATGTATGACGTAGTGTACTGTGGTCACTATAGTGTCACTAAAAGCAGTATAGTGAGAACCAAAGTGCTGTTTCTCGTTTATCCGCTTATTAGGATACGGTGGCCTTGGGGCAGGGGGTTTGGGTGGAGGAGCACTTGGAGCAGGAGGCCTTGGGACTGGCAGAGGTGTGGGTGACAGAGGGTTGGGAGCTGGTGGTCAAGGAGCTGGAACGGGCTATGCACCTGGAGGTGATTGGTTTTCATTTCTCTACATCTGTTTCTTAACAATAATAATAATTTATAGATCTGTCCTTTTTTTCTTATTATATGAATGATTAATCTCTGTGATGCCTAGCGACTACTCACTTGATTTGCGTAAGTAATATGTTTCGCGCAAAGCATCGCAAATGAGCAGGTCAAGCTCCCACAGAAATGCTCCTTCCAAACAATATGACTGAAAGCTTATTCTCTTTCCCTAAGTGATCACCCATTTTAGATTTTTATATATTGCTTGCCTTGAAAGGTATACAAAATAGGCATTAAACAAATCTTTGTCCTGACCCAGGTGGCTATGGAGGCTACGGACCAGGTGGTGTTGGTCAGTACCCAGGAATTGGTGGAACTGGTCCCAAACCTCCTAAAACAGGTAACTGATGTACAGTAATGAACATTATATTATAGATTTAATCATTGAAATATGACTTAATTATTTATTTTCTGACCTTAGGTGGGGCTGGTACATCACTTGGAGGAACAGGGTATGGGCCTGGTGGTGCTAGATTTGGTCCTGGTGGTGCAGGGGTTGGGCCTGGTGGAGTGGGATTTGGGCCTGGTGGAACAGGATTTGGACCTGGTGGTGCAGGGGTTGGGCCTGGTGGAGTGGGATTTGGGCCTGGTGGAACAGGATTTGGACCTGGTGGTGCAGGGGTTGGGCCTGGTGGAGTGGGATTTGGGCCTGGTGGAACAGGATTTGGACCTGGTGGTGCAGGAGTTGGGCCTGGCGGAGTGGGATTTGGGCCTGGTAGAGCGGAATTTGGGCCAGGTGGTGCGGGAGTCGGGCCAGGTGGTGCAGGAGTCGGGCCAGGTGGTGCAGGAGTTGGGCCTGGTGGTGCGGGAGTTGGGCCTGGTGGTGCGGGAGTTGGGCCAGGTGGTGCAGGAGTTGGGCCTGGTGGTGCAGGAGTTGGGCCTGGTGGTGCGGGAGTTGGGCCAGGTGGTGCAGGAGTTGGGCCTGGTGGTGCAGGAGTTGTGCCAGGTGGACCAGGAGGGAAGAGCAGTAAAGAATCAAAACTAGTTCCAGGTAAACTAAATAAAAAAGACAACACATTTGTTACTTATGGATCTCTAACATCACTTCAGTTCAGAGTTTATGACTAACCAGACACACAGAATTTTCTGGCCATCGTTGTTGGAATTTCAATTTGGTATGTTGTCACTTAGGAGTTGGGGTGCCTGGACTCTATCAGGGTGGCTATGTAGCAGGCCAAGGTATGCCGTAACAAAACATACAAACATACATACATACATTTTTCTGTCTTCTAATCTCTGCTGGCTCCACGGGTTTTGCAGGTCGTGGTGTTCTCCCTGGAGTAGCCACAGGATCTGGACTTGGGCATCAGACAGGTGTGTTAATGAGTTCCATGTTAATGAATCTTAGAGTGTCAAATCTTGGCATAGCGCACATACCTGAAAATAAAAGTTGTTGGTATTACTCACAGGGGCTGGAGTACTTGGCCAGGGCGGTGCTGGGCAAGGAGCAGGCAGTAAGTGTTGTGAACTGCCTATATTATAAGATGATCTTTTAATGCATCACCTGCTCATTAATATTAAAATATCAATTTAGAAATAGTAATTGTCTAATCTCAGTGTAGTACTTCACAGTATTATGTCTGAAATATATTTCTCATCTTAGATGGTCGTGGACAGCAGTTGCCTGGAGTTTTTCGTGGTTATCCTCTCATATCACCAAAATCAGGTACACAGCAATCAGCAATGCAGTAAACTTCAGTGGAGCCATATGAAGTCAATGATAAAAGTAAAGGAAGAAATGCCAGAAATGATTTTTTTTATTTATTTCAGGAGCAGGTAAATCGAAGAACCCAGCCAAAGCTGCAGCTAAATATGGTAAAGGATTCAACCATGTGTTCATCATACTTTTATGTGTAGCAATTGAAATTATTGAAATTAGGTATTAGCATCATCTAAGTTAAAAAATGTACTGACACTTGTGAACTAACCTGTTTGCTTTGTTGACTAGGTGGAGCTGGAGCAGGAGGAGGTGCACTTGGTCAGGGAGGTGCTTTAGGGGGAGGTGGAAGACTCCTTGGAGCAGGGGCAGGGGTCACACCTGGATTAGGAGGTGGAGTAGGAGCAGGAGGTGGACCTGGAGCTGGAGCTGTACCTGGATTTGGAGGTGGAGTAGGAGCAGGAGGTGGACCTGGAGCTGTACCTGGATTTGGAGGTGGAGTTGGAACAGGAGGTGGACCTGGAGCTGTACCTGGATTTGGAGGTGGAGTTGGAACAGGAGGTGGACCTGGAGCTGTACCTGGATTTGGAGGTGGAGTTGGAACAGGAGGTGGTCTTGGCGTAGGCAGCGGCATACCTGTCTCAGGTAAATCTTTCAGTAATTCCTTTTTTCTATATATGTCATATAATGTAATGCACTATTCCTGGAGTGTGTCATCAGTCAGTATCCTTCCATCTTATAAAGTTATGGTCATATAGGGGATTATGAGTTTCACTAACTGTTAAACATGCTATAGGTTATGGTCCAGGCTCAGCAAAAGCACGCAAATATGGTGAGATGTATTTTCAAATGTTTGTAACATACAAAAATAAAATAATGAATATATGGTGTGTACATTTAATATCCTCTCTTAGTCCATCACTAAGACACACTTTGAATGCCTTTCATTTCCCCAGGTCAGCCAGGCGGTGCTGGCGCTAGTGCAGCTGGAGGAGGATCAGGAGGAAGAGCTGGTTTTGGCCCCGGCACAGGAGTGGGAACCAGCCCTGGAGTTGGTTTTGGTCCAGGTGGTGCTGGCACTGGGTCAGGTGGTCTTGGATATGGTCCTGGTGGTGCAGGCACTGGCCCTGGCGGATTAGGTTACGGGCCAGGCAGAACTGGGTACGGACCAGGTGGAGCTGGAACCGGATTAGGAGGTACAGGAACAGGATCTGGAGGTAATTATGAATCAGATTAGGGGCTTTAGAAACAATAATACCTAAAGATACATTACACATCATCATTTGCATTAGGAAAAAAAATGAATGCAATATTTGTATTTCAGGCTATGATGCCAGCGCCAAAGCTCGTAAATATGGTAAGAATAGTTACATAATTCCTAATGTCTATGCAAGTATTATTACTGTAATTAACAAAGACCATCAGAACAAATATAACATGGATATTTTTCTTCTCATAGGCATGTTAAGTGGAGCACTTGGAGTTCCAGGAACAACTGGAGGAGTCGGACCTGGTGGTGCCAGTACAGGCTATGGACCTGGTGGTGGAGTTGGACCTGGTGGTGCCGGTACAGGCTATGGTCCTGGCGCTGGAGTCGGACCTGGTGGAGCTGGTACTGGCTATGGACCTGGCGGTGGAGTTGGACCTGGTGGTGCCGGTACAGGCTATGGACCTGGTGGTGCCGGTACAGGCTATGGTCCTGGCGCTGGAGTCGGTCCTGGTGGAGCTGGTACTGGCTATGGACCTGGCGGAGGAGTCGGACCTGGTGGTGCCGGTACAGGCTATGGACCTGGCGGTGGAGTTGGACCTGGTGGTGCCGGTACAGGCTTTGGACCTGGCGCAGGAGTCGGACCTGGTGGTGCCAGTACAGGCTATGGACCTGGCGGTGGAGTTGGACCTGGTGGTGCCGGTACAGGCTTTGGACCTGGCGCAGGAGTCGGACCTGGTGGTGCCAGTACAGGCTATGGACCTGGCGCAGGAGTCAGACCTGGTGGTGCCGGTACAGGCTATGGTCCTGGCGCAGGAGTCGGACCTGGTGGTGCCGGTACAGGCTATGGACCTGGTGGAGCTGGTACAGGCTATGGACCAGGTAGAGGAATCGGACCTGGTGGAGCTGGTACTGGCTATGGACCTGGTGGTGCTGGTACAGGGTATGGACCAGGTGGAGGAGTCGGACCTGGCGGTTCTGGTATAGGCTATGGACCTGGAGGTACAATAAAAGATTATGGTATATATTGAAATAAGGAGGCATATCTATCTAACATAGCACTCCTAAAAGGTTCTTGATCTGTCTGAATTTTGCAGGTTTTGCTGGTGCCAAAGCTCGTAAATATGGTAAGAAGAAAGAACAAAAATATATTTGCTTGATGCAGATTTATTTATTCATCATCAAGCAATCTGTTACAGTTGATTAATATTTTCTAATTAAATGTTGCTCTCTGAAGGGCTTCCTGGAGGTGCTGGAGGTGCACAGGGTATCGGAGGACTTGGTGTTGGAGCTGGGTCTACTTATGGATTCGGAGCAGGAGGAGGTGTCCCAGGACAAGGTGTTGGAATAACAACTGGTGGTGGGCCTGGCGCAGGACTGGGGACAGGTGGAACACCTGGTTCCGGTCTTGGAACAGGAATTGGACCTGGTGGCTTTGGACCAGGCAGTGCTGGAGGTACGAACAGTAGAATAACATTCTTAAAGTATAGTATAACATAAAGATTATTAAAAATACACGAATGCCCTTCTACTTGAATAATTGAATGAATACGGTAATTCACCCAATTACAATATCTACATTAATAATTAATTAGTTTTGTTCTACACTTAACTCTTGCCGTTTCCATAGTGCAACTATGACATCCTTGTGGGAATTACAGGACTGAATGAATAGTGTTGGATGTGTGCATATCAAAAATATTACTGAACACCAACATTTATACAAGCCTTTTTCGTGGTGTGCACATCTATTAATTATGTGGTGTTTCTCTCACAGGATATCCTGGGGGACCCAAGTCTCTCAAATATGGTGCGACTTAAACATTATTTTTGGAATAAAACATCATATGGTTAATGTTTATAAGAGAAACTGCAATATGCAGTGGGCCAAAAGAAGGGCACAAAATGTGATAATTTCATAATTATGTTAAATCAATAATGTGATGTTTCACATGTCACTATTGAGGCAGATCAACTGTTTAGTAAGTCAAAATCACAATATCTTTTTCTAAGCAATGACAATTCCATATGTAATATTTTAATGCAAGGTGTTTTTACTCAAACAACAACACTTTTAAGAGCTAAACTTTTCACCCATTTGCTCCTCCATAGGGCTTCCTGGTGGTGGCGGAGCCCCTGGATCTGGTCTTGATGGAAGATTTGGTGTCCCAGCAGCAGGTCGCTATGGTCCAGGGACTGGAGGAGCACTAGGAACTGGACTTGGTGGATATGGGCCTGGAGGGGGTTACGGACCAGGTGGAGGTTATGGTGTAGGACCAGGGGCTGGATATGGACCAGGTTCAGGGTTAACCTAACCTAATTTTATTTAGGACCAAATTGTTGCGTTGCTGGAATCTCTAAACTTAATTATTTCTGTTTTCCACAGGTTATGGAGCTGGATCAAAACCTGCTAAATATGGTATTAAAATGTTCCTCTTTTGTGAAGATGGATATATTATAAAACATACAAATTATAAATGTAAAATTTGTCTGATATGATCTTGGTATAGGTCAAGGAGGAAGGGGTGCTGGTGGGGTACTTGGAGGTGGAGCGGGACGAGGTGGTAAGTTGTTTATCTATGATGGTATTTATCTTTGCAAGCTGAGAACAATAATAATACACTTTTCCAAACCCTCTTGATGGAATTTCTTATACATGCATTACTGGCTCAAAGCATTTGTTATCTTGTGTGATTTCATAGGTGGTTATGGACCAGGAGGTCCATAACCACATTCGAAGTCTGAATCACATTTAACTACTTCTTCAATGACCTCTTTTGGTGTTAGTAGGAATTACAGTAACAGGTCTCATGACAAAACAAATAGTAAGGTTGTCTACATTGGCACAAAAATGCAGTTTAAAAAAATATATAGTTTAATAGTAATATATCAAAATAATGAGATCATTATTTCTATTTTCAAATATTGGTCATTTGTTTTTTGTGTTTTACAATAGTTTTTTTAAGGGAAGCTAGAAATATGAGCAGATAGATGGGATGACAGAAGTGATTTTAAAGCCAACATCTTACATCTCATCACTATATCGCAGTATCGTAAAATACTGAATCACGTTACAAGTTCATGCAGCATTTTCTTGTTTGAAATTAGAAATACATGCAAGAAATCTCAGTCTGGAAAAGTAATTTTGTAATCAGGACTAGTCACTCACTTTGTGTAAATGTATTTTTCAATGTGTTTTTATCATCTGAATAATCAAAACTTATACCACATCTTATTGGTTGTGATCCACAGGCTATGGTACAGCTGGATCTAAAGCTGCAAAGTACGGTAAGGATCGGTATAGTTTGACAAGAGTCTGTGTAAAGCAGAAAAAAATCTGTAAATTATATAGTGGTTTCAACTGAGGGACAGAACTGATTCAGTTAATTTAGTAAATTATTTATTTTATAAAATGTAGGGCTACCTGGTGGAGTTGCACCTGGGGCAGGAGGAGGGACCGGCACTCCAGGAGTTGGTACAGACACCAGCACTGGTGTTTCAGTGAATGGCACCAGTTCGGGCAGCAGTGCAGGGACAACAGCTGGACCTAGTGGTAAGCTTCTGTTTAGGTTAATGCTGAAGAAAGAATAATACATAAATGGTTATAGTGGTTATAGCTAATAATTTAAATGTTTGCTGGATCAGGAGGAGGACTTGGAGCTGCAGGAGGCACACGAGCTCCAGCTTCAGAAGGTACGTTACCTGTACAGTGTTAGCACAAAGCAGTTAAACAATACATTTAATAATTAGGTTTTTCAGCTTCCAATGTGATCATTATCTTATCTGATTATTGATATAACATAGATTTCCCCATTTTTACATGCAGTACTACTTCCAAAAATGAAAAGTGTTTTCAATATTTTGCCCTTATTCCAGGTGAGGGTGGTGCTGGCAGTGTGATAGAAGGGTCTGGCAGTTCAGCAGTAGAAGGTGTGTTTAAACCTGCTGGATTCTTAAGCACATCTCTTTTCATACATTGAAATGATGCACATGTTTTGTGAATAGAATATTACATCTCAGGCCTGAGGATCCAAAAATCTGATGACAGGCTCCATGGCAAATACCTAAAAATGTTTTGGTTTTTTACACTTTTTTTCTTCAATATTACACTGTATATCCTGGTAAATAAAAGTGTGCATAATACATCACTATTAAAACAGGAAGTACTGGTGTTGCTGGAAGACCAGTGGGCACAGGAGGTGATGGAGATGTCCTAGGTGGAACAGGAATCCCCATCATTGGAGCAAAACCAGGTATTTTTTCTTCACTTGCCACTTGGAGTATTTTGGAAGTAGTATTAGTGGAATTGTATTAAGGTCAAAACAATTTGCTCTTACAGTCTTCTAGCTGTTATCCAGTTGTCTTCACACTTTTATGTTTTCAAATTATCTTTATAAAACAGGACTCAATGGGACGACAGTTCCAGGTCAGTGTTTATTTCACAGCCAGAGTTTCTGCATGTTTGTTTGTTGTTGTATTTGTTTATTTTCTGACTGTATAATTCTTAATAATTTACAGGTTCAACAGGAGCTGCTCCTGGTAAGTTGGCATAAAATTTAGCACTGAGATGTCACTTATTCTGCACCATGTAAACAAACTTCTAATAGCATGGGCATAATTTAAACAGTAATCTGCTTAATAAGGTACAATGGCATATCACAGTATCAAAAATGCTTCATTTTGATGCAAACCTCAATATTTCTTCACTTCAATGCTTTCTTAGCTGTAACTGATTTACCTGTGCCTGAGAGTGAGTGTTCTTCTTGCACTTTCTATCACAAAACTGTCACCTCTAAATACTAAATGGCTGCATGCATGGCTCAAATTAAATGTGCTTCAAGCGTTTCTGATTGACAGTTGCATTTCTGTCATTACAGTTGGTGGTGGGGCTGTACAACCAAGTGGTATGTAAACCTCTGTAAGCTGTTCAGTAAAATATACATAATATGTTAAAATTTTCTCTTACTAGTATTTCTATTCTTGTTTCAAACAGCTGAGACAGGTGTTGGTAAGTAGGCCTACATTTCTCTTCTTCACATATTTCTAAATTGTACATGAGATGTTAGTAATGCTGACATGTCCTGTAGTGTTAAATGGATTGACATAGACAGTCACTATGGTATCTCTCTTTGTTTTCTCTCTTTAAAATTCAGGTGGTGCAGGACTTCCCTCTGGAGGTGAGATTTCCTCTTGGCAGAAACCTCTGGGCTGAAATAAATGAAAATATCCCATGACTTTCCTTCAATTTCACTGCATTGTTTTTGCAGGTGCTGGTGGTGATCTCTCAACTGGGACACTACCTGGAGCCAAACCTCTCAAACCCCCAGGTGAACAATATAGAGAATACAATTTACACTTAAACAATTTACATCTTAAGTTTCAGGATAACTCATTTACTATATGTAGTGCTTACATAATACAAAGCAATGGGAAAAGGTGAGTTGTGTATAACCTGTATAACCTCCAATGAGTCAAACTGCTACTTATAAAACTCAGAAGAGCATTAAGGTTTGTCTTTTCCCCATTTGAATGTGATAGATAAATAGTTCTGGTAGTTACTGACTTTCTAATTAATTGCAGTCTGAGGTTGAATAAGTTGGTGTACTGCTGTGATCTATCTAAAGTCCCCAGAGGTGACACACCAGGTGAAGGAGATGGAGAAGGAGGTCCTGATGGAGAAAGAAGTGGAACAGGAGAGACAGGTGGAAGATTGGAAGGAGTAGAAGGGGGAATTTCCAGTGCAGGAGGAGCAGGAAGAGTTTCAGGTGGTGTACCAGGAGCAGGAAGAGGAGACACTCCTGCAACCGGAAGTGAAGTTGGACCAGGTGGTGCCGCTGGTGGAGTAGGAGGAACACCAAAACCGCCAAAAGGTGTCATTTTTTGCCATACATACACTTGATTAAGACTGTATTACCACCATCTAAAATCTACAACTGTGTATCAAACTTCCAATCTAGTCAGAAGGCCTGACAAAAAATCAAAGGATCAAAGATCTATTATATCTATTTTTTTAATACAGCATATGGACCTAATGGGACTGTAGCAGGAGGCGTAGGTGGTGGACCTGGCGGAGTAGGTGGTGTGGCTGGAGGAGCAGGAGGAGGCCCTGGAGCAGTTGGAGGTGGTCCTGGAGCAGTTGGAGGAGGTCCGGGAGGAGTTGGAGGAGGTCCAGGAGGAGTTGGGGGAGGTCCAGGAGGAGTTGGAGGAGGTCCAGGAGGAGTTGGGGGAGGTCCAGGAGGAGTTGGGGGAGTCCCTAAACCTAGAAAAAGTGAGCTCCTATGATGTTTTGGTCTCTGAAATGTTTGCGTATTCAACCAAATGCCTATATTATAATGACACAAATATTTCTGATCCATTAATTTCACACATTATCCGTCATAGGCTATGGCGCTGGAGGAGCTGGAGTTTTACCAGGCGGGGGTATGACAGCTTACACTGTCCTTGTTATCTATAATATAGCATCCCATGCCTGAAGCATACCTGAAGCGCAGTATATTTTTTTCCCTCTCTTAGGTATACGTTACCCGACTGGAGCTGGAGTAGGACAAGGAGGAAAACCAGGCAAAGGTTCTACATACCATCATACTATATGCACATCACTTTAATGAGGACTTATTTGCCTTCAAAATTGAAAGATATTATATGATGTGTACAATATGTTTGTCTTTCTACCAGCATATGGGACTCTTGGAGCAGGAGGCCAAGCAGGGGTTGGGCCTGGCGGTTATGGAACTGGACCAGGAGGTTATGGTGCAGGACCTGGAGGTTACGGGACTGGCCCAGGTGGCTACGGTGCTGGGCCTGGGGGATATGGGACTGGACCTGTAGGCTATGGAGGCAAGACAGGAAGCAGAGGTGGAGGCATTGGTGGTGGTCCTGGGGGTGCTGGGACCCTTGGGGTTGGAGGGGTTGGAACTGGTCCTGGAGGTGTAGGTGTAGGAGGAGGTTTAGGAGCTGGTCCTGGTGGAGTCGGTGCTGGACTGGGAGGATATGGTGGTGGTGTAGGGCCCGGTGGTAAGTTGACCTCAATTTGAATGTTAAAGTTTAATTTTGATGAAAAATAACAAATTGCATTTCAATAGAATGATAATACAAATGTAATAGTAGTATGTAAAAGTAATAGAAACTGCTTCTTCTATATGCCCTGTTATCCAGGTTCAAGATATGGCACAGGCCCAGGACTGGGTACTGGCACTGGCAAACCACCAAAAAGTAAGATAAGAACTGTCAGATAAACAGAATAGAAATATGCAGGGAGCTGAACTTGAACCATGTTCTATGTTTAGGTTATGGGGCAAGAGCTGGTGGTACTGGAATTGGACCTGGTGGATATGGGACTGGACCTGGTGGAGTTGGTTCTGGTACAGGCGGTTTTGGACCAGGTGGCTATGGGCCTGGAGCTGGTAGTTATGGACCTGCTGGTACCGGACCAGGTGGATACAGACCCAGCACTGTCGGGACAGGACTGGGTGGTGTCGGAACAGGACCAGCCAGCTATGGGCCTGGTGCAGCAGGAGCTGTTCCTGGTGTCTATACCACAGGAGGTCAAGGACTAGGGACAAGAAAGCCACCTAAATCTGGTACAATGATCTTGTGTTTTTACACTTTTTATTATAATAATGTATTGTGGTTGTATGATACACTCAGGCTGTTAATTCCTTCTGACAGGCTATGGTTCATCCTCACTGGGTGGAGCTGGCTATGGGCAAGGTGAGAAACCTCTTTGTTCCAACACTCACTTTAAACCTTTAAAATTTAGAGATTGTTTTCATGCTGGTGCTTTGTAGCAATTTTGTTTTTTGAAACACAATAAAGAACAAGAAGTGAAGAACAACATCCAAATGACAGCTTTTAAGTTATAAAAACAAAATTCAACAGTATACCCAAGTAGAGCACAACACAGCAAAGGTAAAGTTAAGCATGCCAGCGTAAAACCAGGTTAGGGTTATTAAAAACTTGGCTTTTTTCCAGGTACAGGTGGTGGAGCAGGTACTGGACCTGGCAGATATGGGCCTGGTGGTTTTGGGCCTGGTGGTGCAGGCACAGGAACAGGAGGCTTTGGACCAGGTGGTGCTGGAACAGGAACAGGAGGCTTTGGACCAGGTGGTGCTGGAACAGGATCAGGAGGCTTGGGACCAGGTGGTGCTGGAACAGGAACAGGAGGCTTCGGACCAGGTGGTGCTGGAACAGGATCAGGAGGCTTTGGACAAGGTGGTGCTGGCACAGGAACAGGAGGCTTTGGACCAGGTAGCACAGGCATAGGAACAGGAGGCTTCGGACCAGGTGGTGCTGGGACAGGAACAGGAGGCTTCGGACCAGGTAGCACCGGCATAGGAACAGGAGGCTTCGGACCAGGTGGTGCTGGGACAGGAACAGGCGGTTTTGGAACAGGTGGTCGAGGATTAGGAAAACGAAAAACTAAATCTGGTAAGTAAGGATCATATGAGGTGATGGAAGGCAGGTGATATGATGGAGACACCAATTTGATGTCATTATGTTTTAGAAACATCTATCTAATCGTAGCCTTTCTCTTGTGTCTTTTTCCCAGGTTATGGAGGCACTGGGTATGGATCAGGTGAGGGGTTAAGATGAGTGAACAGTGTACAGCATTTATACATTGATTGGTATATAGTTGTGTTTAAATAATTAAATCTGTTTTCCAGCAGGAGGATTAGGAGGAGGTACAGGAGCTGGTCCTGGTGGAGTTGGAGCAGGTGGTTATGGCCCAGGAGGTGCTGGACCCGGTGGCTATGGCCCAGGAGGTGCTGGACCCGGTGGTTATGGCCCAGGAGGTGCTGGACCCGGTGGCTATGGCCCAGGAGGTGCTGGACCCGGTGGTTATGGCCCAGGAGGTGCTGGACCCGGGGGTTATGGCCCAGGAGGTGCTGGAACTGGGCCAGGGGGTTTTAGACCAGGTGGGGCTGATGGATATGGACCTGGTAGCCAAGCAAGGAAACCTCCGAAGTCAGGTTACGGCTCTTCGCTGGGTGGAACTGGCTATAGGCCAGGTAAAATTCTCTATTGATGTATATCTAATGATATAAGGTTCCAATTAAAGGTTCTGATAATTACTAATACAAAATTAATATTCTCACTGGATATGGGTCATACACTGGTATTTTCTAGCAAATGATGCTGTCAAGGTGCTGCTGTTTGTATAATCACCAAATTATGCAACTATTATTTGTGGCATATTTGCTTTTATTGGACAGTGAAGAGACAGACAGGAACCAAGTGGGGAGAGATAGGTATGATTTGCAACAACAATCTAATAATTTTGAGACGGGCAACATTGAATGTCCGAGTTGCTGACTGGATCCATAATACATTACATCATTGTAGGTGTAGCGATAAGCAGCACTCCAAAGCAATAGAAAGTGAGTCACATGGTCCGGTCAACAATAAGTTATAGTTCATGAACTCTTCTGCTATACATATTATAGTCATATAGTCTTTGTAAAGTTAAGTTTTGCTGCTGCTGCAAAGTAAAAACAGGTCTGTGAATATTCTCATTCATCCAGGTCATAGTTATCTCAAGTAGATTAAATCGATCGCAACTGGACTTGGTTATTTGTCTTGAAGACGTTTCACCTCTCATCCAAGAGGCTTCATCAGTTCATGCTCGCTCAACTAGGCTGGGACTAGTCTTCAAGACAAATAACCAAGTCCAGTTGCGATCGATTTAATCTACTTGAGACAAAGTAAAAACAGCATGAATATGCAGATAGGACTCCCTTTATACACTGAATTTCATCCATTAAAAATACCAACAGCTTGGAATAATTATATAAAATGTTATGTTTTGTTGCCAGCAGAGGGCAACAAGACATTACCTTTCACAGGAATTCAGAACTGGCTTCAAAGGTCATGCCCAATATTGGCCTCTCAAAGGATTTGACATTTTATATTTTATTAACAAAATAAAATAATGTTAACATTTCTATACTGTAACTTTATGATAAATATTATAGATATATTATAAAACAAAATCAATAATCATGAGATTTGAGATTATAAAATAAGGCTCCAATTACTTCCATGAAGCAATTTGATTGTAGACTAGATTCTAGTCTTCATTTTTGTATGCATTTATTTGTTGCTTTGTTTTTCCTATTTACTCTGCACTAATATTATTAACTTAGTGGTAAATGTATCTGTTATTTTTTTCTTATGTTATGTGGCTGTTCTTGGATGTTTTATGCGGGTGTAAACAATAAAGTGTATATATTTATGTATAGTATATTCTAATATACCTAAACCCCGCCTACTGTATATTCAACAGGTGGTGGAGTGCTTCCTGGTGGAGGAGCAGGAGGAATCATTGGAGGTGGCCAAGGTGAGTTACCTGTTTGCAAAAGAAAATATTAACTACATAAACATAAATAGACATACATAACATATCCCAATAATACAAATATCAAGTGTAATGAGATATTAACAGCTAAACTAGCAGCACATTTTCACAGTATACTCAATGTCATGGTTATTTTCTGTGGTTCCAAAGTCCTTGAATAATTTCTACACATTTCTACACACATACCTGTTCAGGTAGTGTAGCAGGAGGAGTAGGAGGGGCAGGACATCCTGCCGGAACAGGCCAGGGAGTAGGAGGCGGGCTGGGCGGCTTACCAGGTCAGTTTAAATGTTTAAACACTGAATAGAGTACACAGAACAGTAATCAGAGTACAACAATATGCATTTGGGGTTTTAAACAAATGCATTCTCAGAATTCAGACCAGTACACAGTCAATAACTAGCATGCCTCCTGTGGAGTTACAGTTAATTCAGACCAGTCTCAAAGGTGCATTGTGTACAGGTTGTAATGTGTCCATTGTTTTAACAGGGGGTGCTGGCCCTGGGTATGGTGGTGTAGCTGGTGGAGGATATCCAGGTATAACATAAACTCTAAACACTAAACTCTCTCTTTCTTTCTGACCATCAGCATACTCTTCAGGATGAGTTGAGATGATAAGATACATCGATATAAACAAACTTTTACTCCCTGAAAAGAGCTCAATACACACAAACAAGAAGGAAAGCTTTTGTTTTGGCATATTTTCATTCATGTAATTGCTGAGATAACACCAAGGGTACATTAGACAATTGTAAAGATTACCAATTGTGTATCTTGACTTTGTCTTTCCTGTTGTTGTTCTCTAGGATATACAGGCGCTGGGCAAAAATGTAAGAAAATTCACTGTGTCCTCTAAGATAAAGCATTAATTAGTTTTGGTTTCTTAACACATGCATGTTCCATTCTCTCTTGTTTCCTTGGAAATCAATACAACTTTTAAAGACATAAAGATATCCTGTCTAAAGTCTAAAAGTATGATCATGCACTATATGTTTTTTATAATCTCTGGTCATGGGTGTTATTGTATTGAGAGCTTGAATAGATCTGCAGAATAACTGTCCTTTTTTCATTTTCTTGTCCTACAGCAAAGGCACAGAAGGCAGCCAAATATGCAGCCTTGCAGGCCTTTCTGGGAGCTGGGGGCTACAGAGGTAAAAATCATACACATACACGTGATATTACTTAATACTCAGTCATATCTACAGTGCGTGCAACAAATAAGTCAACAAAAAATGTCTAGTTATTGTTTCAGACCTATTTCAGAACTCATTATCATTTGACTTTTGAATTTAGGACATACAACAAATTAGCATCCTACACAGCTTGTACTGTTTGATGATTATAACTCGTGCAAAATTCTGTGGTTTTCACAGCAGACATGCCCAAGACTTACCACATAGTCTTACAGCCACTAATAGAGGAACTATGTCAGTGTGAGGCAAAAGAAAAACTGTCTGTTTAAACTGAGATAATGTTACCAGGAAGCAAATTAGTGTCGTGTCTGACTTAACAATTTTTGACTCAATTTGATGTTAAGTTTACCTCTAGTTTTTAAAGTCACTGAACTTAACTCAACAATTCATTAAGTTAACTCAGATTTCTTAGAAACATATGTTCTAATGCACTTATTACCTACAAAAAATGTACACGGCATGTAAAATGAAGAATAATTTTGTCTTTTCTGCCAATCAGGGGTTGGCTGTCAGGGCAAATACTGTGGCCGAAGGAGGAAGTGAGAAACTAACAGGCGGAAGTGACCTCATTAAAGCAACAGTGGTGCTATTGCATGATCCCAGATTGTACATGTATTCGACCTGCCATAAAAGCTAAAGCTTTAACACGACCCACATGTTTCACTTTTGTTTAAATATATGTTGTACAAGGGTCTCTTTCAAAAAGAGTGATGGTTCTCTTAGCCTGTTAGGTCGTGATTCCTTAAAACAAATCAATACCTCTGATATTGGCAGAGGGGTGAAGTTTTATGCAGCTATTATACTTTGATCAACAAACTTATTTACAATTTCACAAGAAAAAGCAAGAGTAACAATGAGGGCGATATATTGTTGTTAGTTACACTCTCCAAGGATCCTGACTACCAGGCTGAGAACCATTGAAATGAAGGATTGAGATTTCTTTTAAATTGTGTGGGGTCAAGCTGTACTAAAACACAGTTTTTGTTTGTTGTTGTTGTTGTTGTTGCATTGAACATAATTTGTACTCCTGTGCGAGTATCACCACAAATCCTCTGGTTGAAGACTGATACCAAGGAGTCCCTCAGGGCAGCTCCTTAAGACCTGTCTGCATGCTGACATAATGTTTTAATAAACACTTCTCCAGGGCCACACTTTTATCCGGTTAGACTGGAGTTTTCATTGGTCTACAGAGTGTAATATTTGCACCAGGTTGTTTTTATTAATTCAATGTTTTTAGCTTTTTATATCAAACGCTCAGATAATTTCGCCATCAATGTGTACAGACAAAAAAACAAAAAACAGACAAGTAATATTTTGAGGAACTGTGAAAAAAAAGGGACTCTAAAGGGTTTTTTAAGGTGTGGCGTATTGACGAGTTATTATCTGATCCCTGAAATACAGTCTGTGTTCATTTTAGCTGTACTCAGGCCTCAGCAATATTTGTGGAGGCTGAAGGTCCTCAGTTGTTAACACGTGTGATACTCTTCCATTCACAACATTAAATGAATTTATAACTTCATATAACACAGTAATTGGTGTTAGTGTAAAAATTTTGGTTAAAATACATATTTTTATTATCAGAAGAATGTATTTGTTATGATAATATACTGTGGCTTAGATTTGGCTTTTAATTTTCTGCTCATTCACACTACAGGTGTTGTTTATAACACATGTTAGTGCATTCAAATGACATCTGAGCAGCCCTGATTACTGTCTTTGTTTTTTTGTTTCTTTGTTGTTTTTTTTGATGTACCTCCTTTTAACACTGTTAAACTAGTATACTAGTCTTTTTAAATTATGCTGACAAAAAGGCAGAAAAAACAAACTGTGTTATCTAGTTAGTCTGATTTTACAAATGCAGGTGCGTTAATACAGTATGAAATATCTGAGTAAATTTGTGCGTGTTTTACCAGTTTTCTACTATGATAAATATAAGTGCTTTGTTTTCTACATTGTCCTTGAATGTGTGCTGAATCACAATGTAGTCCGTGATGTTACTTGGATAAAATGTGTAATTGAGTCTCATCTTGCATTTGAGGCTACATCGGTGTGTCTATCGTGTAGCTCATCATGTGTTTTTAACATCTGTGTTGTATATGTGGCCTATGAAGAAAATTATGCACTTTTGTAGACTTTCCGACATTACTTTCTAATAAAAGAAATGACCAATGACAGTTGTTCCTGATACAGTGATTTCTATTCTAAAGCAGCAAGACTGTTGTACACACAGTTCAAAACTAGAGGGGGAGGTTTAGGCACAACAGGGGAAGCTATATATTTAGTGGAGGGAGATGTTGGTTTTAACAGTGGTCACAACCACAAGTTCAGCTTCAGCAAAAAGATGCAGCAGTCAAGCAACCAATCAAGTGCATAGCATAATTTTTAGTTTGCAACAACAGAATATATATATATATATATATATAGTTTTGTTCTTTCTAATACTGTTTCCCACTCTTGCACTTCTTCTTGCACTGAATTCTCTCTTAATTTCCCTCTTTGTTTGTTGTCTGCGATGAATAAAGTGCTTTACTGTAGGATCAGGACAGTGCAGTAATTGGGGCATTCATAAAGAGATTAAGCCTGTGCCACTGCTGATGAGAACAGAGCTTATTTCAAAACACACAGACTCATTGATTCTCTCTCTCACACACACACACACACGCACACACAAACACACACACACAGAGAAAAACGCATAGATGTCTTAACGCATGGACCCACAACATAAACATCCACATTTTGGACTCTGTGATCTAAACTATCACATGATCAAGTCTGTGCAGAGGAGTGTAACAGTATCTTGTAGTGGTCTACATACTGGAAGTAACAGGACCGGGAGGGTGGAGCAGAACTTCTATACTGGGAAAGGTTTGTTTATCAACAGCCAATAGAGGGAGACTGACTTGCTGGTATCATTGGGTCACACTTTCTTCTCACGTAGCTACTCTGCACATTACGGAGGGAGCTCATCTGCACAGGAAGCGTCTGAGCACATGGAAAGAGAAAAAAAAAAGAAGTCCTCCTACCAGTCACAGCACAATAAATCACCCGCTCATCTACACATGCAGCTAACCAGCTCTTTTCTTAATTGGGAGGATTGTTTCAACAGTGACACTTGTCTATCAGTGAACTGACAGGAAAGAATGTCACGACGGGATCAGAGATTTCGGAGAGGAATAAAAGGACGGTAAGAGCCACTGTGTTTTATTGTTGGGGTGCGTATGTGAGAAGGGAGGGAGAGTATGAAAGAGTGAGGGGACGCAAGTAAAACTGAATCTAAACATTGCAGCACAGCATTTACATACTTCCTCAAACGAAAACCTACCACAACAAACTGATACTTGAGTAAGCCATACTATATATATATATATCTCTCTGCTTTCACTTCAACTTTGACTATGTATGTGTGTAGTTTAAGAAACCAATAGCAACATCAGTCTACAGTACAATCCATAACATTTTTTAAAAATGTTGTTTATATCCCATTTGTTTGTACATTACAACATACATAACAAACTACAAATACACCTAATATAACATATATCACACCATTAAAAAGATATCCCTATTACAACAAAACTGAGTTTAATTGAGATTAAAAAATTGTCCCCTTGTAAGAACTATTTTTTTAAAGGAAGTCCAGCACGTAGACAGAGACAAAACAAAGAGGAAATTATGGCAGGATAACATGTCATCAGATTCTTAACATTTGACCTACAGTACCGACTACAGTCAAAAGTTTGGACACACCTTGTCGCACACAGAAAGTGTTTCGACTGGTAATGTATAGGTTACATATGTCCTGACATCATAACATCTGTTTGTTATATGTACGCCAGGCGATAGTGTGTCCACAGCTCCACGTTTAGAGACCTGGGAACAGATCTTAGGGCAGAGAGCTTTATGAATGGCTAAAAATAACATGTAGTTGCAGCATAAGTCAGATTAGGTGGATACTTTCAGGTGAAGAAACAGAGAGAAGAGTAAAAAAAAAGAGAGGATAAATTGGATGTAAATCTGGGCTGATTCCAGGGTTATGTCACCAGATGTTTCAGAGGGATCGCAGCTGTGAGCCTGAAAGGTTCCACATCCGTCGCTGGCAGCACAATAACAAAGACAGGAGGTTAGAAATAAACCTGCAGCTGTCTGATGGTTTTATTCCTTTATTATTTCCTCTCCAATGAATGAGAGGCAGCTCTAATAGATTTGTTACAGCTTCCCATAGTGCAGTGGGAATTACATTACATCCTCAGCAAACATAGTATCTGTTAGGATTTTACTTACTTTACTCAAGTCCTAATGAAGGTGTGCTGCGTTGAACCTGAAGTTCATTATCACAGCAGTGGTTTCTGTCAAATAATAACCCATTTCATAACTGTGTATGATCATATTGCTATTCTATTGACACAATTTAAAAAATGGGGGGAAAAAGTGAACCTATTCACAGTTCATGAGAGTACTCGCATTTTGTTGAAACAATGGTTTCTGTGAAATAAAAAGAAGAAAGAAAGAAACGCCTGTGTACAGCAGATACTGGCGCAATATCTGGCCTATCTGACCACTTAACAATTTACAAAAAACTAGGATCTTGCTACTTAAACTACAAAGACTGCGCCGACGGCATGAATTACTAAAATGTTATCAAGAATAACTTTAATACAATAATAAAAATAATGATTTATCACAGTTAAATAGCATGCTGTCTCAAGAGGGTTGAGTCTTAAGTCTCCTTTTCCTCTAAATAACTTCATTCTCGGTAGTTGGGTTTTTCATTCCCTATTGTAAGAACAGCATGGCATTTATAGTTCAGGCTGGAAGAGAGGAAACACGGAGTTGTACTCTGTCCAGGAAGTCACCTCCCACTACGGCTGTAATGTTAGAGAGATAAGGAAGCAGGATTTTACTGTACATAGGTATTTTTCTACATTACGTTTAAACAAGGATGCCACTGAAAGGTTTTTTGTTAGCAGGACTGAAACTGAACATGCTGCACTGTATTTAACGAACAAGGTTTAAGTGGAAAGCTGTATTAATCTTTGCACGTCTAGATCTCCTCTGAGAAAATAACATTAACTTGCAGTGTGTAGAGAGCGTATGACTGACCAGCAACTCTTAATGAGTCCTTTTGCAAGAAGCAACATTAATTTGGTCCCTGGCTGACAAAGACTGGGTGTAGCATGGACACTGATGTGCTCTCTGTCACAGTAACATCAGCAATTTAAGCTCTACTGAGTCATTTCAACATCCTATCTGCTGTGGCAATAACAAATTATTTTGTTTTTTTTTATTTGTAATTGTATTTCAGTATCAAATTGTATCATTCAACACAAACAGGGTCAACAGATCAAGAGAGGAAAGGAGCTGGGTATCACTGACATGGTGTGTGTTTAAAAATAGGCTAAACTGAAGATAATAATTTATGATCCAAATGACCTGGAAGCGATCTACCTGATCCCAACAGGTCAACTTTCCACCAAAGTCTCAAGTGTTGCATCGCTGATTAGGCTCATGTTACTGTGCTCAAACACACCTCTGAAGTATCCATTGCCACACAGCTGAATGTGCATTTTCTCTTGTTTCCTCGGCCATCTCATTGTTTCACCATCCTTCTATATCTCAATGTCCCCTGATGCTCTCTTGTCTTTAGGTGTTGTGAATGTGGCTGTCTCCTGTCTCCCTGGTACTATGAAAGAGAGGGACAGCTTTACTGTAAGAAGCACTACTGGGCCCGTTATGGCGAGCACTGCCACGGATGCAGGGAGACCATCACAAATGGACTCATAATGGTAACACAATAATCACTGAAAAAAAAGGATCATCTTCGTTTATACCTAAAATTTGGTCTATCGATGAAACAGATGTGTGTCATTTCTGTTATACTATTGCTTTGCTACTTATATAGAAATACTTCAACTTAACAGAACAGTAAAACTGTTCCTCATTATTTATCTATGCAGGCTACAAATTGCATCACATATCTACTTCTTGGTAACATAAAATGAAAGTCATTTCCTGACCAGTTTTTTCCCCTTCTGGTCTTATTTTGTAATGTTGGCTAATATTCATTGTAATAAGTCCAACCTCCAAAGTTAAATACCAAACAACCAGTCCTGACCTGAGCAGATAATCCTCGTTTTTGTTTTTCTGCTCACTCACTCCAAAACACTTTGTACTCTGCCAGTAACAAACCGATTCATAGTTGGTGGATTAGCATACAAGTATATTAAAATATTTTGATATTAAATATACATATTAAATATGTGCATTATACTATATTTACAGACGGTAGTGTAGCCATAAACCTTGCAACATGAAATACTGAGTCTCAGCCCATTACGCCAACTATTCATACATTCAAAGCCTTCCTGTCACTTGGTTTCCTCCTGATATGAAAGTACAGTAAATGCTCTCTTTTTTTTCTCAGCTCTCAAACCAGAGGATATCCTCTGAAAACATCCTGACACTAAAGGGCTTTGGCGTAGGAATGCACAGAGGGAACTCTTTTAATTCGCAGCTAATTTCGGCCCCTCATGTCAACCCCACCAAATGTCATCTTGTGAAAAAAACAATATTATTCCCATAGCCTCTGCAGTGTGTTATATCGCATTGCCTCCCTGTATAAACAGGTTGCTGGAGAACAGAAGTACCACCCTGAATGCTTCACTTGTATGAGCTGTGAAATGTTCATTGGAGATGGAGAAACCTACACGCTCATTGAACGCTCCAAACTGTACTGGTAAGTTTAAAGCTGAAAGGGGAGGGACAAATTAAACACACATCCAGTTACACATGAAACTGCAAAAGAGATGATAAAAACAGAAGCTGAGGCCACAGGAAATAGAAAAGTCATTGTCCTATACAAGTTTGGATTCTGATCTGTTTGTTATATGTCCTATTCTTCTGTCTCTTCTGCAGTGGTCACTGTTTCTGTGAGGGTGTAGTATCAGCTGTGACGTCAACTACTCCGCTCACCAAGAGACCCCACATGGTGGCGCTGGTGTCACTCCCTCCCCGAGCAGGCAGTCGACGAGGCCTCACCGTAGCCACTGACTTCAGTCAAGAGAAAGGCTCTCTTGTCACCGTGACAGGGTAAGTTCAACAATGTGGCAATCTTGCATGTAATAAGTTGCTGTACTCCAACTCAAGCCAAAAACAGTTTACCGCAACTTTACTCCGCCTATTCACTCATTGTCACTCTCCCTCAGGTTAGACTCAGCGGCCCTCAGCCCAGATTTGCTGTCCTCTGTCCACACTGGTGATCATGTACTGGAGGTCAACGGCATCCCTGTCTGCAACATTTCCCCAGAAGAGGTAGTCTTCAAACCACCCACAGATTCAGTAGCAATACTTAATAAATAAGGGAAGTGCTTATGTTCACAAAAATGTTACCTAACAAGTAAGACAGAAGAGTCAAAAGGTCAATACCTTATCCTTTCTTCTAGATAAACCGTGTGATCCAAGACACAAACAGACCACTGCAGCTGACAATTGAACACATCCCACATTCTCCAGACAACCATCCTCACTCAGCCAGTGTCCAGGACATCAGCTGTCCTGAGCCCTGTGACAAACTTTCTTCAACACACAAACTCCCAAGTCTGGAAGAGGAGCCAAGCCCAGGGGAGGAAATAGATGAACCAATCAAGATGAGTCTATCACCACCTCAGCACCAAGGAACCATGGGAATGCGATCCAGACACATCCTGTAAGTGACTGTAAGACTCTGGGTTTACTTGAATGTATTACTCCCCTGTTTCTTTCTAAGTCTTCCTTTTCTATCTCAGGCGCAGCTGCAGTATAGATAAGTACCCCTTGTCCCCTGGAGCATTGTCACTTTTATCTCAAAAGAGAGAAATGGTTCGCTCCGAGTCTCTGCGTGTGGACCCTGGAGATCGAACCCACCGCATCTTCAGACCTTCAGATCTCATCCATGGAGAAGTGCTTGGCAGGGGCTGCTTTGGACAGGCTGTCAAGGTACTTTCATTATTATGGGCGATTTTCTCAAAGCATTTCGAGTGAATGTAGACTTAGTTGTCAATATTTAAAAAAGGTCATTTTTAACCAGCATTGTGATCACCATGTTGCTCTCAAGGTAACACATCAGGAGACAGGGGAGGTGATGGTGATGAAAGAGTTGATACGTTTTGATGAAGAGACACAGAAGACTTTCTTAAAGGAGGTAAGCGATCATCAGAGCACAAAGAGCCCCGTGATTGAAGAAACGTACATCTTTGATCAACCAGAAAGCACGGGACATACAACAAGTCAACTTCACACAACGCAGTGATAAAACCCTGCTGGCGTAAAAAACGATAGAGATGGGTGCACTTCACTATGAAGCCCACTTTATACTTTGTACACCTGTTAGAAAGATTGATTTTATGAATGTTCCCTTGCACAGCTTTAAAAACCCAACTCGTACCAATAAGATGGTTACTAGGTGACCATCGTCCCCATTAGCTCTTTTTTTGTTGCTATAATATGAAGCACATGTTTAACCATATTTCCACTCAATTCATGCAGGTGAAGGTGATGCGCTGTTTGGATCATCCCAATGTTCTCAAGTTCATTGGACTATTTTATAAAGACAAACGAATAAACTTCATCTCTGAGTACATCCAGGGAGGAACTCTCCGAGAGACCATCATGAAAATGGTAAGATAGGTTTTCACTTCTACTAGTACTCAGTGGTGTGATAGTAGTAGCTGAGTACATTTACTCAAGTACTGTACTTAAGTACAATTTTGAGATACTACGAAAAACATGTGACTTGTTTGTTATTATATATATGGTTTGTTATAGATTAGACTACAGTATGTGTTAAAATGAGCTCTGCCTTGCCCACATTAAAAAGTCAATTAAGTTAAACATTGGGCCATTTTGCCTAATGAGTAATTTTACTTTTGATACATTTTGCTGCTAATACTTATTTTTACTTAAATGGGGGTTTTCATGCAGGACTTTAGTATTTTTTACATTGTTCTATTGTTCTAGTACAGAGTATGTTGGTCACAATATTGTTGTAGGACAAGGATTTCCCCTGGACCGTAAGAGTGAGTTATGCCAAAGATGTTGCAGCTGGAATGGTGAGTCCTCCCGGTCAATATTATAAAAGTAAAATATTACATCCAAAATCAGCCATTAATCTGTTACCAACTTTCCCTGTAATGTACATAACATCTGTCATTCTAAGGCATATCTACACTCCATGAATGTTATCCACCGAGACTTAAACTCATACAACTGCCTGGTCAAAGAGGTAAGATTTATGTTGATAAATCAGATGTCTTAAATCTATTGTTTTGTTTTAACTAGCAAAGGCCAATGTAGAAACCGTTCAGTAAGTCATCTTCACAAAAAAAAAAAAAAAAAAAAAAAACAACCAACAATCATCATATCCACTATTTTACTGCACTGTTAGCTATTTTTATTTCAAGAAGTCGTTTATGGAAAACGTGATCTGTACTGATCTGTACTGTACTGTACTGATTTCAAGTACTTTTGAAAAAAAAAAACATGCAATAAGCATAAAATAACCCCTTATTTGATGTTTTTAACATATCACTCCTTCTCTGTCCTTGTTTAGGACCAGTCTGTGGTGGTGGCAGATTTTGGGCTTGC
Organism: Pampus argenteus; assembly: GCA_036937835.1. Taxonomy (NCBI): domain Eukaryota; kingdom Metazoa; phylum Chordata; class Actinopteri; order Scombriformes; family Stromateidae; genus Pampus; species Pampus argenteus. The sequence goes on from CM072874.1 coordinate 11,387,249, forward strand.
CAGGTTGGTGTTGGATGAGAGAAATCAGAGCAAAACATCCAGTCTGGAGCGGCCTGCCAAGGGGCCGCTGTCAGAGCTCCGCAGGCCCGACCGGAGGAAGCGGTACACTGTGGTAGGAAACCCCTACTGGATGGCGCCTGAGATGATCCATGGTAAATGCATCATGTTACAATTTACTGAGAAATATTTACTCAAGTGCTGGTTTGACACAGATATAAATACTGTACAGTGAAATTTCTGACTACTAGTACTGACTTCATAAGTGCACTATAGTAAAATACATGATTTGGGTTGTTTAATCAGACATAGAAGTGAAGGTGCTGGAGATGAGTCAGTAATGATCTTTCCTTTATGTCTCTCAGGGAAAAGCTATGATGAACGGGTGGACATCTTTTCCTTTGGTATCATGATATGTGAGGTAAGAAAGAGTAAGATAGTCTGAACAATCTGTGAGTTAAAGAAAGGAACTACCTATATTATTCTGATTTTTTTTGCCATTAATCAAACAGTTTATCAATTTTAAAGCTGTAACCAACAATCTCCATAGATCATAGGCAGAGTGAATGCTGACCCTGACTACCTCCCCCGGACGAATGACTTTGGGCTGAATGTTGCTGGTTTCCTGCAGCAGTACCACCCTCCACAGTGCCCCTTGGCCTTCCTGCCGCTGGCCGTACTCTGCTGTGATGTAGATGCTGAAAAACGGTATGACAGCATAAATCCAAGACAAATGCAGATTAAAGTTTCTATAAAACAACATTTGAGCTATATGTAAATATTGCTCAGTTAGACTGAAACCAAGTCCTTCTGTTTTATATGGTTTAAAACACATTACACACCACGTACAGAGAAGCCGACTAATTATACTGTTTTTGCACCACAGTGGTAGAAAATTTATTCACTAATCTAATCTCTACTCTTTGTCTTTAACTCTTACAGTCCTTCCTTTTCAAAGCTGGCAGAGTGGCTGGAGAACTTGCTAATGCACCTTGAGATTGGCCTGCCTATGCTCTCCGAGTTAGAGCAGCTCCGCAGAACATTCTGGCAGAACCATGAACTTAACTCGCATGAGCAAACCCGTTCTTCACAGCCACAAAATCAGAGCCCTGACCCCACGCAATCTTCAGACAATGGAAATAAGCACAATGAGCCTATTCACCTTACTCAGAGCCAAGACCAAAATAGCACACCTGACAGTCACTCGGATAGAGAACAGCACACACATGACCACGAGGACATGAGGACTGAGAATGACCACTTTTGTTTGAGCACAGGCTGTAAGGATCACTTAGAAGAAAAAAGCCAGAGATGCTGCAGTTCAGACAAGGACACGTCTGAAACCTACGAACACAGCCCCTCGAGACAACCTAACACCCAGTGTGAGCCCTCACAACCACTACAGGTCAACAACTCACCACTACGCCGGTCTAACAGGATCAGAAGGACAGGCAGAGTGCTGTGGGACAGATCTACAGAGGACAGCTCTTTTCTCTGACTGATTAATCTAATGGCCAACACAAAAAAACATCTGCAAAGTCCAATTTTGAGGGATAAAAAACACATGGGAGAGAATCGGAAGAGTCAAAGTTGTATGTGGAGGACTAATGCATTAAAAACAACATAAACCTATCAATAGAAATTCATACAGGATAATTTACACGAGACGCATTAAAGGATTTCTGTGTGTAGCATATTGCATTAGCTTTATACTGCTCTGTCAGTCAGTAGGTATACGTTTACTAGAGCCCAACTAATACTGGATTATTTGTTGATACACATAATGTATGTACCTTGAATGTACATTTTTGTTGAGGATTCCTTAAATTCCCTCAAAATGTCTCTGCTCTCTGGTGGACAGACTATGTAATGAGCCCAAATATATCTTTGACATTTCAAATTACAGTACTACGATTTCTCTTAAGCTATCACCTAATATGTGTGTTGATATCGGTATATCCATGATTGTTGGGTTCTAGTTTTCAACCATGTCCAGAAGCTGTGAAATACAACATAGCACTTTATACTTTCAGCTACACTGTGCTGATTAATTATTTATGAAACCGCCTTGTGTATTTTTCTGTTAAACATATTCAGATCACATCCAGCAGACTGAGCTATGAATATAAAACTGTAACTTTTTTGCATTTAAACTACTATTTAGCATTAAATGACTCACTATTTGCAAATCTTACTTCTACTTGATTATCAAATGTCGTTTTTTTAGACAATTGTTTTTTTCATTTAGTAAGGAATATGGCAAACAATATACTGTATTTTACACCTATTGTATATGAACAAGGTAAAAAAGAACTTTTATTTTCAGTTAATGCTTTGTGTCTATTTAAAATTAGCGTTACTTTTAATTATATGTGTATACATAGACAAAAGAAATGTTCAACTGTATTTTTCTTGTGCTTATAAGCTCGCCCCCTACTGATGAGGGGTTTACAAAGGCTATAATGTTCTCACCAAAATATGTCGAATATAGTCTGTGAATAAGATTTTTACATTACTAATGTAAGTGAGGTGTAAATTGTTAACTGCTTCTAGCATGTCAGCTTCTGTCATGCAAGAAAAACTTTATATTTTACATATTTCCCAGCAGCGGGTTTGTCTTCAAAATGTATTTTGTTTAGGAGCCAAACAAACATTAAAAGACAGTGTTTCCCCCCAGACTCAGATGCTCTGCTCTACTCTTTTTCTTCCAATACTGATGATATTATTATGGCCAGTCAGCTCTGAAAAGTTTAACTTTTTGCTTAAGAAGTTTAATTTGTGAATATAAAATTCGGTCAAAAATAGTAAGAAGCGAGAGCAGAGATCCATCTCATACTGAATCCAAACAATACATTTTTCCAAAGTAATGTAAAGTGAGCACCATCGTTTCTCTGAGCTTCCCACAAAATGTAAAACTTACATGAATGTCTTCTTGGGATTCCTGCAAATAAATCTGTGAAGCATTTTAAAATATCTTTGACTTTGTTAGTCCAAAAAAAAAAAAAAACACTACTACAATAGAGCTGCCACAATTAGTCGATTGAAAAAAAAAAATAATAATTGCCAACTGTGATTATCGATTAATCATTTTGAATTCTTAATATGAATATTTTCTGTTTTCTAAAGTCCTCTATGATAGCAAACTAAATATCTTTGGGTCGCGGATTATTGGTTTTTGGCAAAACAAGATATTTAAAAAAAAAAAAAACATCTTGGACTTTGGGAAATGGTGATTTTACAATTTTCTTACATTTTATAGACCAAATGACTAATCGAAAGATTAATTGATAATAATATATGTGGACCAATACACTGGCTCCACTCTCCTCCTCTCTCTTCCACGTCAGAGAGGCAAGACTGAGTAGCGCTAATACACTAACCCCACACACACCATATGCCTCATCACGTTTTATTAGCTCTTACTGTATATAGTTTGGTGTTTTGGCATTACTAACATTGTAGTTAATCCCTTTTCTGCCTCTGATCTGGGGTTTAAGAAGCCAGTTGCCACATGGAGCACATGTCCTCTCCGGTCAGATTCCGCTGCGGTAGGAAAGGTACGTCAACAACCCAGAGACACCTGCATTTATACACAACTCTGTTACATGATGGATTTATTGAGATTATAGCTAGTTTGTACAGTATAAACTGCTCAGCTAATGGGACAACTACTATAACAGGTAAATATGTTTATTTGTGAAAGGCATTTGTATTCATTGTGACATTTGCAGCATATTTTACTGTATTCTCACTATTGTTAAACCGATTCCAAGTCCAGTATGGACTTGCACATGTTCTAGCTTATTAAAAAAAAGTATTAAATTGTTTTTATTTTAGTACACTGAATTTATAGTGTTGGATTTTAAACAAATTCATTTTCCCCACATGTACTATATGCATCATCTCTGCCGAAAAAGCTGCAACTTTCTCAGAAAAAGAGGTAGGACAAATTAATAGAATAGTTTTAAATGTTTGTAGCTTGTGTGTGTATGTGTGTGTGTGTTTAAGAGTTAAATCTCCAACCCCCAACCCCGTCAGAGTATTAGAAGCTGGGTTAAGCCTGCTGCAAAGCTTTGTGGGTAATGAGAGGTGACAGGTAGAGAGAGACGCCAGACGAACCTGATCAAGCCAGCAGCAGCGAGGGACGTGTTTTATTCTGCTTTCTTTCGACCAGGTCAGCAGGTTGATGTGAGCACAGTGTGAGACCAGAACAAAATGTGCATCTCCTGTTCTCCTGAGGCTCGGGTGTCCTAGTTGCTCATGCATAGTGAGAAAATTACCTGTTGGATGACTAAAAGAAAAAGATTCTCAGTGAATATGTTCATCTACTAGCTTTGTGTACATGAACTCCACACTGAAAGATGCACCATAAAAATAAGAAAAACAAGCAGTTTAGTCTAGTTGGTGTATCCAGTTTGACCCTAGTGTTCACTAACTACTCCAGAATATGTTGTCCATCTCTCCACCCTGCCCACACAGGTGGATAAGGACGACCATAATGGTATAATGGGATCACAGGTCAGGACTAATCAGTGAAGAAAGGGTGAAGTCATCCATTATATCAGAAGACATGAACTCATCATTTCATGTCCTCAGAGAGCATGGCCATTGACTGTGGCCTCCAACCAGTTAGTCAGTTAGGGTTTGTTTTAATACATCTAATGTTGTCATACTGACAACATGCATACATTAATACACAGGATATACTGTCGTCATTAAAAAACTCAAAAGTGGAAACTAATAATTTTTTACATAATCTTGTACTGTGTAGCTGCAATAATTGCTACTAAAAGAATAGACCATGATCACCGGTTTAATTGTCCATATAGAGCCATTTATATCTCTGCTACCTCCTGTCTCAGTTGTCCACTCTGTCCATTGAGGACGAGGAGGACATACAGCTTCCCTACGCCATGAGAGATCTGCCTCCCACCTCACACCCAGGTGAACAGCACAACACACCAGGCCACCAGGTGCCAGTCTACCGTGAGGTAGAGGGGATTGGGTCAGAAACTAACGGGAGACTCCCCAGCCTTCCTGGGACTCCTCCTCTGCCCCGTCCCACACCCTGCAACCCCACAGGTTCTCCGATGGTCCCTCATAGACCAAGTCACATAGAACCAGTCTCAGTGTTTCAGCCCGTACCTGTGAGGAGGCAGCTCATCTCTCAAAGGTCTCTGGACTCCCCGCTCAGCCCGACCTCCCGTCCACGCAGCCCATGGGGACGCTTTGACCCCTACGACACTCCAGAGGTGTGTTTTTGTTACCTGTGCGTGTGCATCCTTATGATGAGAATTCTTTTTCATTGATTTGTGTTGAAACTTCCTAATATTTACTTCAATATTTGAACAAATAATTTGATTCTAGACTTTTGTGTTTTAAATCCTTTCTCATAAACAACATGCAACATGCAACTTGTGTGCTCTTCTTCAGGATCAGGACAAGGAATATGTAGGTTTTGCCACATTGCCCAACCAGGTTCATAGAAAGACAGTGAAGAAAGGTTTCACATTCACACTTATGGTGGCAGGTGAGTCGTCCCTTATGTATATTAACCAAGATACATTCACAGCTTTGAAAGTCATAAAGGCTGGGTGTATAATAAGTTTGGATTCAGAGTCACACTAATTTATTCAAAATTTGTTAGCCCACATCTCCTTTAATATTGATCTGAGACACAGGTTTCTAATATGACCAAATAGGTACGCCCAATTTTCATTAATATCTATGACAATATGTTCCAAAAGTGTGATGATTTGACCCGGACTTACAAAGAACATAATGCAGGGTTTTCAGGGACATGATTATTGGTGAAGGCACTGTGGTAAATCAATTGCAGACCATTTTCATATATTTTGGCCTTGCCCTTTAATTCATTCATATTGGCAGATAGAAAAGAAATAAGGAACATTTTTGATTACCTGGACAAACTCGTTGCTCTAGATAAATATCTCTATAAAGTACTTTGAGTAAAAGAGCCATCTGGCTCCAGGCAAACCGTCCATCAAAGGACAATTGGACTGCAATTGTCAACAAAATACACTACATGGTGAAATTGACCCTTTCCTGAAGTCTACAATCTGATACTCTAATAATTTAATACTGGAACAAATGGACTACATACTCTGTAAGTGCTTACGGGGTGTAAACTTCTGCCCATGTAACTGAAAAACCATGTTCTCTACTATTGTGTGGCCCAAAAAAAAAAAGAAAGTTACAATAAAACAAGAAAACTTCAGCTGGATGTCAAAAGTCTGACACAGTGCTAAGAAATGTCTTCATCATGTCATATACCGCTCTGAATCTTAACTCCACATTTATCAACCGTGACAAAAGCATCCAAGTCTGAATGTGATATTCAACTCATGCAACTTAAAGTATCAAAGTTATAGAGTCTCTGTGTCTCTCTGCAGGAGAGTCTGGTCTCGGTAAATCCACACTGATCAACAGTCTGTTCCTCACCGACCTCTATAAAGACAGGAAGGTTCCTACTGCAGAAGGTGAGATGGTTTATATCCTGCAGCAGGGAGGTAGCTGGAACCAGTGTGTGTGTGAGAGAGAGAGAGTGTGTTCTGTGCATACTGTTGTTTACCTATTTTGTGCGTGTATGTGTCTGCAGAACGGATCAATCAGACAGTCGACATCGTCAAACACGACATCAGCATTGAGGAGAAAGGAATCAAACTGAGGCTCACCATCATAGACACACCAGGGTTTGGAGATGCCGTGGACAACACAGAGAGGTGAGGTGTGAGGTCATCAGAGTGCGACTGCAGTCAGGGAGCGAGAGAGAGAGAGAGAGAGAGAGAGAGAGTAAATAACTACTCCCAACCAATCAAACCCGACTCGGTTCCCATCGTTCATGTTAATGAGTCGGTTCGTGAACATCACAACTCTACTGCAGTGCAGTTTCTCTCCGCTGCGCGCATTCACTGTGTATGTATGTGTACTGTGTACTGTGTGTGTGTGTATGTATCAGCTGGAAGCCAATAGAAGACTACGTCGACCAGCAGTTTGAACAGTACTTCAGAGATGAGAGCGGCTTGAACAGAAGAAACATTCAGGATAACAGAGTCCACTGCTGCCTCTACTTCATCTCTCCATCTGGCCACGGGTACTAAGATAAACTAGTACAACAACTACTACAACTAGTCACACCTAAAGTTGTTCACTATATATGTATGTAAATGTGTGTGTGTGTGTGTTGTCCCATGTCAGTCTTCGACCTCTGGATGTGGAGTGTATGAGGGCCTTGCATGAAAAAGTCAACATAGTTCCTGTTTTAGCCAAAGCTGACAGTCTGACACATGCAGAGATCTGCAGAAAGAAGATGAAGGTATGAGATGATTATTTATATTATTATTATATTAAACATATGACTTTCTCTCAAACATATTATTGTTTTAAATGTCCTCCAGATCCGAGAGGAGATCAAGCAGTTCGGCATCAACATCTATCAGTTTCCAGACTGTGATTCAGATGAGGACGAAGACTTTAAGAGACAGGACCAGATACTGAAGGTTCCTCAGTTCATCTCTCACATCTGTCTAGAAATGTGTTATTTTATCTGCAATTAAGACTAATATTATTATTAATATTATTATTGTTGATGCTTCTCTCTGCAGGACAGCATCCCGTTCGCAGTAATAGGGAGTAATGTTCAGGTGGAGAGTAAAGGTCGCAAGTTCAGGGGTCGTGTCTACCCCTGGGGTGTCGTAGAAGGTATTGCATGCAAACACTCTCAGTCTTAGTTTATAGTTCCAGTTTCATTTTAATTCAAGCCTGTTTTTAATTAGCTTTTACTTTCAATTTGGCAATTTTTGGCAGATATTATTGGTATATTTATTTATATGTAATGTGAATCACATCTGCAAGTCATGTGGATATTTCTGTCAGTAGATTTTTGTTTCACTTGTACTTTATCACTAACTATTTATCTATGTTCCAATTTTCTTTGCACATTTTGTCTCACATCGCTCTTTTAACAACCAAAAAGAAAAGAAAAGAAACCTCAGTCTCATCCAGTGTCTTGTTGTCGTTGCATGGCCAGTGGAGAGCCCGGCTCACTCTGACTTCCTGTTGCTGAGGAACATGCTGGTCAGGACCCACATGCAGGATCTGAAGGACGTGATGCGGGAGACGCACTACGAAAACTACAGAGCCCAGTGCATCCAGAACATGACACGCATGGTGGTGCAGGAGAGGAAACGCAGGTGGGTGGAGTCCGGATGCAGACCAAGGACTGATTGATTAATTGGTTGAAGTTGTTTTTTTGTTTGTTTTGCGGGTTCTTTTATTTATTAGCATCCATACAGTTAACACTATTATTATTTATATTGACAACACAAAGTCAGCGCAACATGTGTCCACACTGATGTCAGATGTTTTCACAGATTGTTTTCTTCTTTGTGTATTTATGACTCTGGGTTTTAGTTTGCGTGAGAAGCATCGAGAGGGGAGTGAGGCAGATTTTCCTCTACCGCTGGCCGTTGTCGACACGGACAAGGAAAGACTCATCTTTGAGAAAGACGAGGAGGTGCGTTTCTTCTTCTCTTCCTCACTCATTCATTCAGTCAGTCAGTCACAGAGGTATTTACAGCTTCATTTATTTCCCTCTGTAGTTGAGGAGGATGCAGGAGGTGCTGGAGAGGATTCAGGAGCAAATGCAAAACAACCAAAGAGGAGGCTGCTGATTCTCCCATAATTCCCTGGGAGAGGAGACAAATAGAGAGTATAGGGGAGGTTGATCAGATTGATCACTTCCTCAGAAAAATGAACCACAGCTAATTAACTAAGTTTGATTCATTATTGTGCTCCAGCATGGCTGCTAGATGAGAATCCATGTTAATGGTGTGTAAACTGCCATCTAGTGGCAGTAGTAGTGATGTCAGTAGTTGGGTTTTAAATCTGTAAACTACATTTCCATTCACTTGTAAATCAATTAATCAATGTATTGTTTGTCTTTTTTTTGTATTTTTCATCTTTTGTCCTGACAATACCTTTGCCGTTTTGTAATAAGTCTGATAATAATATAAATAAAAAAAGCTTCTAAACTGCAGTTTATACTGTTTTCACAACATCCATTAAACACAGGAGGAACGAGGTGTGTTGTAAATGTAATAAGATTTATTAAGAATCTTTATTATTTCATTAGCATAATTCTTCATTAATATTTTTATCCATCATCATCATTGTTATTTTGAACAGTGGACAGTTAGATCTAAAAAGGCAGCCCAGAGTGTACAGGCGATATATAACTTAAAACTTTCTCCATAGGGAAAACATGTTTTTATATTCATATATAATATCAATGTAGCATGAGGTCCAAGATCCTGCCCACGTTATACAGTATTGTACATGGTCCCAAAAAGAAACATAAAAAACAAAACCTTTAAACAAAAGAACCTAAACGGCAACCTACATGCAAAACAACCAAAAAAGAAACAAGCATTTAAAATTTGAAGATACATACACTCATATGCCAAAACGTGCATATGATCACAGATTTACAAAACTTTCATACGTACATACAAATATTACAAAACTCAAATTGAATATTAGACATTATAATGTTATCAAGAAAAGAGCAACATCGTTTTTTTTTTCTTGGTTTTTTTTTTCTCCACTTTTTCCACTCCATGTCTCAGTCCAACTGGGAAAATGGAAAAACTTAAAAACAGTTATGACAGTAAATCACTCGTGTCTTCCATTTACTCCATGTGTACGTGTTCTGCCAGAGTTGTCACAGTGTTCAGGAAAACTGAGTGTAGGCACACACGATAGCACTCAAACAGGCTCATACCATAAATCAACTCTGTGTAAAAAAATAGCTTGCTTGCTACACACACACACACACACACACACACATGTGCATACACACTTCATCATGCACAGGATAAACTGTATATAACCAAAAAAATGGAGCCATGCTACGGGTACAGTAGGATTAACTATAGTACAGAATACAAAACATATTGAATACACTCACATATACAGACATGACATACAGACACAGCAGAGGAGGCGGGGAGCGGATTCACGCAACGCTGACTACATACACTGATGAGAAACAACAGTCTTTATGGTGTGACATGTATAGGCTTGCAAGAAGGCTGAGGAGCCATGATAAAACACACATTAACATACAAACACACAGAAAAAGAGACAAAAAAGTGAAGTCAGTGTCACAACACATTTTCCATTTTGAAATGTTGAAAAAAATATTTGAAACTCATTTTCTGGTTTGGAAGAAAGGACTTTGCTTTGCGTTCGCTGTTGACGTCATAGTCGCTGCCAAATTAGTCTTCACAAAACCACGATAAAAATGCAAAGTGATCGTAGACCTTAACAAACGAGTTACCAGGCTTTTAAATATTTATGTACTAGATATTACCAGCTTTTAAATGAGTTTTTAATCACTTCTTATGATAATTTGCAGCGGTTGGAGTTTTTTTTTAAAGTCACTGAAGAAGAATTAAGATTTTTTTTGTCTAACTACTATTTAAAAAAAAGAATGAACTTTTACACTCAATCAAGTTTTTTTTTTTTTTTTTTTTGCAGATGTTTAACGCCTGTGCAGGAAGTTTGTGAGTAACATCAGTATGAGGTCTGGGTCGAGGCAGCAGAGGGAGCTGTTGCATTAGAGTAAAGAGGATGAAAACCTGTAGCGCTTCCACAGTGAGTTAAGGTAAGGTCGAGAGAAAACCTGTCAATGAATGTTTTTGAGTTACTGTTGGTTGTCAAAGCCACTGAAATGCACAAGGAAACAATGTTTTGGACTGACTCCGAAAGCCTCTTTGCCCAAACAATCCACGGTTTTGAACACAAAGTCTTAGTAAGGAATCGCTCTACTCAGATGACAAATCTGTAGGTGTATGAATAACTTAGATTTTTCACAGTGAAAGCAGCTTGTTGGATCTTGCCCATACCTCTGCACTGTGTGTTCACAGGAAGAATCAAATCAATCCCACACAGAAAAACATGTGTCCAAGAGCCTTAAACATTACTGCTTCCCCAGAAGAGAGCCGACTCTAATGCTGACAGAGCCCTTCACTGTGTAAAGGTGGTAATGTCAAAACAAGACTAACTTGGTTTCTGTTTTGGGGCTTTCTGACTGCTGTGCTCCAACTTGTTGCTCTTCGTTTTGTTTGTGGTTCCCTACAAGAAAATCCAAAGTCTGTCTAACAACCGACAGACAAAGTCCAATTTTTTTTTATAGATGGCCATCAGATGCTGCAGTATGTTAAGCAAACTAAGCAATCATTAAACTGCCAAAGTGATTATGTGTTTAGGGCTACAAGTAGGTTTTGTCCTAATTCTTCCCCTTAAACCCTGTCCCTCATTTCCAGAGCTGCTCTGTGTTTGAAACAGAAAAAACCTCAAGTGGCAGTGGATAAATGACTCCAGTATTAAACAGGACACCTGAGACTTGCATACATTATCAGAAGAAGACAGAACATATAAAGAGGTCGTATCTTTTCCGTAATTTTGTCGTGTCTGACTGTTGATCAGACCCTGTTTTGAGCTGGTGTTGCCATCTACTGTTTTTTATTTTCTTAATCTATTTGCAAGGTGTTCTGGGTAGCTCTTTATGCTGAGTGGTGAATAATCATTTGGAGGAAGATGGAGAGACGGTTTAACAGTCACTTAATAGAGCAATGTTCTGTACTTAGATTGGGAGAAAAGGCAAAGTGGAGAAAATGGTAGACGCAGTTTAAAAATCAGGAAATGTCCTGTTGTGGAACTACACACGAACTGTCAGTAAGTGATGATGGTATTCTGACTGTAATGTGGTCTACTTCACATTTAATCAAAGTATGACTCGTTCGTGAGACTGAAAATGTCTCATATCCATCAGTGATATTATTCCACCACATAACAATATGAATTGGCACATACCGTATCACCACGGCAACAGCCTAATGACAACGCGTCTGTCTCAAGCGCTTTCCCTCAATGAGCGAGTGAATAGTTATGGTTTGGTAGTCCTTGATGCCTGAGTGTGAACTGAGCTTATTATGTTAGTGCTTCTGGTTGTACAGGAAGGAAGGAGGGAAGAAAGGAAAGGAAGGAAGGTTCACAGGAACAGTTCCTGTCTTTGCAGCGGGGAACAAATGTCACAGTCTTATTTTCACAAACAATGGCCTCACCCTCTGACTCTGCTTTAATGTTATTGTTCAGAAACAGGTTAACAAACAGAGCTGTGACCAAGATATCTCTAGAGATATTATATTCGCCACATGTTCCTCGTATCTGTCAGAGCTATTGATTATTGATAGGAGTGTGAAAACTAATCCAGGGCGGGCGCTGAATCTTTTACTTTTTCTCCTGTCTGCTATGCATCATTCCATCCCACCTGGGTTTCCGGTTTGTAGTCTTTCAGGCCAGTTTGAGTGTACTGACGGGGAAGGTTGGGACTGTAACCATGGTGACAGGGTTAAGGACGGCGGCCTGCCCAACCAGCTGGGGGTGGGGGGCCAGGACTGCTGTGGGTTTCCCTAGCGAAGGGCTCCCCTGGCTCACCATGCCTGCGCTGTTCACCTGGGCTCCATTAGTGTTAGCTTGAGGATTAGCCTGGACGTGGGGGTGGTGGGTGAAGGTGTGAGTGATGTGGCCCATCATGGCCGGCTGGGAGACAGAGACAGAAACGCCCTGGGGGTAGAGAGGGAGGTGGGATGGCAGGGGCGTTGCCAAGTGTGCCACCGGGTGGACAGTGATGTGTCCGATGGGCTGGGCGGCAATTGGCTGGTGAGTGGCAGCGGCAGCCGAAGCTACCGCGATTTGTTGAGTTGTGGAGGAGGTGGGGCCAGGTGACGGGGCGATGTGCGTTAGGTGCTTGTGATTGGCTGGCAGGGCGTGGTTGACAGTCTGGATGACTGAAGGGTGGGAGACGGCATGAGCGATGACAGTAGGCTGCACCTGCACAGTCGGGGTCTGAATGGGATGAGCCGGTGGTCCGGGGGGTGGACCTGGGGCTAGCGCAGGGGCGATGGCTTGAGGGGCAACAGAGGGAGAAGACGTGGCCAGGACTCCAGAGAGTGGCAGGGTGGCGTGCTGTATCGACAGGTGAGAGGTGAGGAGCTGCTGGGCTTGTAAGATGGGGTGTGCTGGTTTAGGGAGGGCCGTGGGAGCAGGAGGAGTGGGAACATCCTCGTCGATGTCCTGCTCAAAGTTGTCTTCTCCCTCTGTAGGTCAGAGAGAAAACATCACGATATGAAACAATCCCAAAATGAAACCCCTAAAATGAACCAAGCACTATTTACACCCCCGTCTCTCCCCTACGGTCAAGACAAAGCTGCTGTTGCACTTCTTGTAATAGGTTCTGTATTAAGGATATAGGTAAAAGGTAAAGTGCACTGTACCTGAGGCAGTGGACGTGGAGGCCTGATCGTCTTCTGGCTGGATGGTCTGTCGGAGGACTCTGTCGATCTCCATGACGTCCATGCACTGGCCGAGCTCGTTCTTCAGCTCGGCCAGCCGCTGCTGCGTAGCGATTTTCTCTCTGGCCAAACGCTCCATCTCGTGCTCGTACTCCTTCTCCTTACGCTTCAAGGTCTTCCAGGGGAGACACAGACGGCACAGCAAATGATATAAACAATCATGTTATAATTTAAAGCTGAAACAGTTAATCAATTAGTTAATTAGTCAATTGATTTTCCAGTCAAATTTCACCGATTTCAGCTTCTCAAATGTAACCATTTGATGCTTTTGTGTGTCATATGTGATAATACACTGAATATTTTTGGGCTTAAGGTCAAATTAAAAAAATGTTTAATGTTACGTTATGTTTTGAAAAATGGGCATTATCCCCTTTTTTTCTGATGATATTATTTCCGATGATATCTTGATGTTAAATGTTTTTTAAACATGCAATTAAAATCGAGAAAGTATCTTCATCGTCATTGTCAATTAATAACAAAAATAACTGTTGGTTGCAGCTCTGGTATAATTCAGAAAGTGTGATGTGTTGCTCCGAGTTTCTCTGTTCAACAACTGCAGAAGTTCTCAGTAAAAGCCTTTCGAGCAAAGTGTCCCCTGAGATACTGAAATGTTTGAATATAAAACTGATGGAGGAAGTGTTGAGTTTATATTAACAGCAGCAACAGCTGATTAACACCACAAACGGGAGCAGCTCATGAAAACAGAGAAACTTTTTATTTTTTTTTAAAAAGGGGGGGAGGGCAGAAGTAAAGGCCTTTTACTGTCTGAAAATAAAGAGTGTGAGAGTTCACAAGAGGCACCACGTGGCTAGAATTTGCTTTACAGTTTTCTACATTTTTAGGACTTGCATTGCAACAGAAAAAGGAATTGAGATCAACTGCTTCCTCTGTGTAGTTCTGGCCACATTTCTCCCAGGTTGCACAATCCTGAAAGTTCTCTACACTCCAGTTTCATACACCAACATGAACACATGCATGCCAATAAAAGCATGTTTAAGTGCTTTTCTCTGCATTATCTACTTATGCCCCTCCTCCCATTTCCTGGGTATCATGCTTGTTTTTTCAAAAGATCCAGGTCAGAGTGGGAGTCCTGCTGTCTCCTGTTTCCAACAATCACACCAGTTCACCATCATCCAAACAACTCTGATATCACTAGATTACCACAGCCTGAATATTATAGTGAGGTCTGACTGAATCAAAGTATTAATCACAGCACTGTCATGCTGCCGTTTGCAGATTTACAAAAGAAAAACTAAAGAAGTAAATTGAAGAAAAAAAAAACTTAATGGAAAGATTTAGAAAGACAGAGCACAGCTTTCCCAGCCCTACCACTCTGTATCTGTGACCCAGTTTCTGTGTGGGTCAGCTGACGCATGAACACCAAATAGTACGACAGGCTAAGGACATTAACACAGATTACTAGGGAGGAATGGGGGAGGTGGGGGGACGAAGGGGGTGGGACAGGAGGAAAATGTGTTAGGAAACGGAGAATGGAGAGGTAAGAAAGGAAGGAGCAAAAGGACTGTTGGTATGAAATGAGCAGAAAACAGTCAGACACTGGTGAGATTTTGTTTTATGCAGCCAGTTAATGTCATTACCTTACTAGAAACTACA
The DNA here is from genome assembly GCA_036937835.1 of Pampus argenteus. Lineage (NCBI taxonomy): Eukaryota > Metazoa > Chordata > Actinopteri > Scombriformes > Stromateidae > Pampus > Pampus argenteus. The sequence goes on from CM072874.1 coordinate 11,402,299, forward strand.
CATCCTGTTGACTTGTTGAATAGTCAACATTATTTCTGGCAGACAACATAGTTTCCTGTCCTATTGATACAACAAATGGAGTGAGAAAAGAGAAAAGAAAAGATGGACCCCCAAAAAAAGAGAAGGACAGAAAATTTGGCAACTAAAGGCTGCTGATATTTCCAAAAAAATAGGTCCTAATGGTCCAAACATCTGACAAGAGTGAGAGTATATTAGTGGTTTTGTGTTAACAGACGCAACACTACTGACACACATACCAGTTCTGACTGGCCACAGAGTAACTACGACTGCTTCTATGTGCTCACATGTGCATTGATGAACATCATTTCAAGGTCTTCCCATACAAACCAAGACATCATTAGTCCTGCAGCAAATCACCAAGGAAACAGCTGCCACCTATAGCCGTTTCCCTGGCAACCACATCCGCCAGGATTTGGCTGCTTGAGCAACAGCTTGTAAAAGAACACAAGGAGCTCTCTAATTGGGTGAAGCATAGGGGTAATTACATACAAGGAGTGATGTGACTGGACGTTTTCCAGTCAGGTGCTTTAGATCACTCCCAGCCCCCTCCTCCCCTACGTTTCCATCCCACACTACCTCTGCCTACACTCCCCCATCTATCACTCCCTTGACATCCCCCCCCCCTTTTTTTACCCACTCCTTCCCTTTATGTCTCCTTTATCCTGCCTCTTTCAACACGTTCTCCCAAATCGAAGAAAGGTGAAAATGACTCATGTGTGATGATATTTGGCTAAACAGATGTCTAGGTGTCTTTGCCTTAATCGCAGATGCATCTGTGTAGACATTCACAAGGTTGATATGAGGACAAGGCAGCACTTTTTTTTTTCAACAGGAGCTAATGAGAACATCTGAAGTTACATCACTTCTCCATCATTCACTGACATATGGACCAATACAACCTGAATCTGATTAGTTTGCATCATACACACTTGCCCACATAGACGAACATAGTGGATGGACTGACTACAGTGCCCTGACCACCTGCCGCCTGTTGCTATGGTTACTGAGTGGTCTAAAGGCTTGAGACAGCAGGGCGACATGGACAGAGATGAAGAAAAGATTGTGACAGACAGAGGTTATAAGACAAAGAAAATCTGAGATATAGTTGCTGCAGATCTGTACAAAATCCTGTGTTAATACGCTGCAGCGCGCTGCTTTGTGCACCCGGTACGGTCATTGTCTGTCTCTTTCTCTCTCTGCAACCTAAAGGTGCAGAGCAGACGAGCAGCGGTGACATCACCAGGTTTGCAGTAGCCATGTGCTCAGATCTCACATGGCTCAGAGACAGAGACAGAGAGAGACAGAGAGAGAGAGAGAGAGGCTAAAATTTACATGCAGAGAGATTGTGAGAGAAGAAAAAAAGGGGGTGAGTCACTCAGCTACAATAAAACCTACGTATTATATTATAGGTTAGAGGAGAAGGTGCCAAAACAGGAACAAAGAATAATACAGAGCAGAGTGTTAGATGTTCCACTTTTATTTTTAAAATCCTGAATAAGTTATATTGATACTTATATTCAGGTTATGGGGTAATGCAGCTGTGTTGGACCTTTGTAATTGACCAATCCAAATCCAATCCAAAGTCCCACCCCCCGTAGTTACCGTTACCAGGTCATGGCAATGCCGGCCAGTGATGTCCGGTTATTTTTACCATATTTTAACCCAAACTGTTATCTTTTTCTAACCCTAACTAAGTGGGGTTATGGATAAGTGTGCCTAGACATAATCAGACCTTTAATTTCCCAGTTTTTGGGATTAATAAAGTATATCTATCTAAACCTCACCAAAGGCTATCCAAGTGTAACAGGAAGGGGGAAAGTTGGCCGAGGCTTGCTAGTGAAAAGGGGCAGGATCAATTCAAGGAAGACTGAGTAACATTTCAATATTATTATTTACTTTCAGTAATGATACGATACTGACATCAACATCTTGTATCATCACTTTACAAAATTCTGTGAAGGAAATAAAGTTTCCAAGCTTTTACGTGTAAATAATTTTAAATTTGAAACCCTCCCCTTCCTCAGCTCTATCCCCATTTATCAATGTTACTTTCCTACTCGATCAATACCATAATGATCGAGTCCATTCAAGTCCTATGTGAAAGTGAAAATATTTCACCTTTATCTGTTCAAGCTAGTTTTTTCTATTTCATACTACATGACACTACATGTTAGAAACCAACTTTTCCACAGAATAAGAATATCGCTAATGTTCCCAAGAAAAGTAGACTCATGAGCTGATTCACTATTATTTGGCAGATATCATATCGTAATCATAGGACATAAAACAGTTTAATGCCTGACTAAACAAGCATTGTACACCTATTACACAGGGCCAAAGCCTGCACTGTTCCTAGAGCTGAACCAATCAGTTCAAAAACAGGGAAAGATGAAAACAATAAGATGAAAAACAAGAAGCAACGAATAGTCCCCAAAATGTAGTGCTGGACCACACCAGTATCTACAGGGTTACAGTCTTACCATGAAACCTGAGGAAATTTATTACAACTCTACCTGTATGTAACGTAAAGCGCTGCGGAGAACGCTGAGGTTGGAGGTTTTCTTCTCATCAACATTTGGAACATTCTTCTTCAGCGTCTCAAAACACTCTTTGAGGTGCGCTCGCCTGAAGGGCCAAGAGTCAGAAACGAGAAAGTCATACTTTGGTATGGTTGTCATTAGCAAACTGCCTTGGAAAATATTCATAAGAGGTTAACCATGTTGTTGTCATTTTAAGAGAACTCATAACTCGATTTTGTATGCTTGTGAAGGATTTCATGGTTCTCTATAGGCTGAGGAAATGCCATGACCTTTGGGCTTATGAAACTCTTTCATAACACACTTGGTAAAACACAAAAATGTGTGGGTATGTGGTGGTCAAGCTTAAAAAAACAAGACTGTTTTCTTTCAGTATTTCCTGGCGAGTTAACATCAACTGCCACAGAGGAGACAATTATAATTATATCTAACCTGTTCTTCTCCAGTTTGTTATGCACCTCTCTCGTCCCCGCCCTGGAAACACACAACACACATGGTCAAATACAAAACAAATAAATAAATAAATGCGTTGGAACTCCAAAATCAAATTTAATATACACACACATACACATGAACTGACCCTCCAGGTCTCCTCTTCCCCTCCATCCGACTCAGGTCCTCCATCGTCATTCCATTAGGCCGCGGCTGAGATGTGGGTGGAGCTTGATGAGGAATCAGTGCATGCTGAGAGCCAGAGCCATTAGTGCTGATGGAGGTTGGGTACTGAATCTGAACCTGAGGCTGTGGTTGGTTGGGTTTTACACCAACCAGCTGCGGACTTGTCTCCAACTTCATCTGGGGGGCGCACAACAGGTGACGAGAGGCTGGTTGCTGCTGCTGCTGCTGAGGAGAGGATGAGGTGTTCTTGGCTGGTGGGGAACCGTTGAGTGTCGTCGCTGCTGCTGCAATCTGCGTTGTAAGCGGAAGAGCTGGGACCGAGGGTGTCGCAGTGACAACCGGGACCATTGGAATGACAGCAATGGGGACTTGAGGGGGCGGGAGAGGGGGGAGTGGCGGGGCAGGAGGGTGGTGCGGCTGTTGACGGTGAGGGTCATCGCCCCAAGTGACGCTGTTGGCTCTGACTGTCAGGGACGAAGAGGCAACAAGCTCCACGCATCTCGACTCTGCCTCCCTGTTGATGAGCTCCTTCTCTTTGCGCTGCTCTTCCTCTGGAAAACAAGATGCATGAAAGAAGTGAGAAGTGCAGCGGATGGTTAAACATTACACAACCTGCTCTCAGATCACAATAAGAAAGATCATGATTGAATATTTCCAGTGGTTAAATTTGTTTTTCATGTCCTTATATATGATGTGACAACACTAATGCGCGCGTACACACACACACACACACACACACACACACACACACACTTCCAGAATGCACATTCAGTTTGTAAAATTGTAAATTCAACAACAATTCAACATCCAACAAAAGACAGATCAATTTATCAGAGTGGATGTCACAGCACACACACACACACATATATATATAAAACACTACATCCACTCAAACACACACAAAGAATGATGTCATCAGGGCACCAAACCAGGCAGTGGAGAGGGGGAGACAACAACAGAAATTGTGTCTACATCCGGTTCCTGATGGGAGAGAACCCCCCTCTGTCTGTGCTCTGATTGGACCGTTCCAGCACTGAGCATGCCTCTACCCCCGGGATACATCAGGGCCGTCTGACCAACAGGAGCAGACTATTGCCAAGAAGCCATTCAGCTGGGTCAACCAGAGTTGGCACCATGACAACATATAAATGAAGCATTGCAAACAAAAATACATTTAAAGAAATCACTGAAAGGATTGAGATGTTTCCACTCACACACACTTAAATATACGAATGAGTAGTTTATCGACACTGCAGCAGGCAGACTCAGAGCCCTCCGTTACCATGGAAACAGCAACATTAGAAATCCCAGGGATTCCTCAAACCTGCACAACACCAACACACATCCCAGCCATTATGAGCACTACACAAGAACATAGAAAGACCACTTGCCAACATGTTAACTAACACTGTGGTCTCTTCTCCAGATGAGATGCACACCTGATGATGCAATTTCCTTTCCGGTAGGACACTGGTTAGCTTTAGAGAAGGACGCTTAGGTACTGTCATTGTGATGATGTGCACAAACAAAACTACTGTATGTCTGTCTCTGCGATTGGACAACACTCCAATTTAGACACTTAATTGAGCGACATTGTTATTACAATGTTATTATATCAAAATACTCAACTATTCATGCACTCACATCTCTTCTAACTTCTGCTCTGCAGAGCAAAACAGACAAACAAGTGCATTATGCTTAATTTTAAATATTAATTTTTAATATTTAATATATTTGACATATTATGATATACTGTATATCTGTATTAGAAAGTATTACATTATTAAAATGCAAAAAGGGACACCTTGGTCACTACTTTCTTCCTATTATATTATTGTATTGCTAATATAATTGGTTTTTTTTTTAAACAGATTCCATAATGGGTCTAATACCAGACATGTACAGACAATAAAACTGATCAGCTGGCAGTATGTTGGCATATTGGTGCATCCCAGGTTGGTTTTCTAGCTCTTGGACTACAATCCACACACTCACCATGCTGCAGATCGCCAGCTGCACGCAAACGTAAATTACATAACTTTTTCATAGAGTCTGGGTCTGGGTGGGGGCGAGCAGGCGAGGTTGCCCTATTTACCCCACCGCCACCACCACCACCCCCACGACCCGCCACTGTCAGTAAGCTGAATGGGAAGGGCGGGGCCGAGAGTGCGTGCGTGCGTGTGTATCTGGAGAGGCGGGGGGGGGGTAGGTTGTGCACGTGGTCGATGTGGGTGGATCCTAGCACGCGGTAGGACAAGTATGCGAGGAGGAGGGGTGAGGGGGGGGTTGATTTGTCTGACACGTCATCAGAGGGGAGAAACACAAAAAGCAGCCCCCCCCCCCCCCCCCCCCTCCTCCTCCCAGTCCTTCACATTGTTTAGTGATCATTATGTCGATTGACAAGTCATCGGTTTCAAACAAATAGAATATTTTATACACACGCGCGCTAGTACACGAATGAAACGAGGCGAGCGCGTGAGGACCCGCCCCGCTGTATGTCATAAGATAGCAGAGCAATGTCAGGGTATTATGTAAAGAGCAGCCTGTACTCGCCACCGCCCTGCCGGTGATCGGCTGACAAAAACAGGAGGAAATCGATTGTGAGGGGGGTCTTTGTGACAGATATTTACACGACACCCTGAGAAAAAACACCATTTCATCACCGGTTTGAGCGGTTGTTAAAAATTTGTGTTTTTAGATGTATATACTGCAATAAAGTGCTCTCTCGACCTCATAACAAAGGCACAATGCATACATAAAGCATGGTTTCTAACAGGAGATCCTCTGTTATCTCTGTCACACACACACACACACACACTCACGCGCCTACGGTGAGTCACTTGAGTGTTGAAATAAACACACACACATCCACATACATGCCGAGAGCGCGCAAAATAGTTTAACTTTGTCTGTTTCCGCATTAAGAGAAAACAATAATGTGCAACAATCAACCGCTCGAGGACTGTTGATGGTTTGCAGAGACTTGAATCTTCTTTCTTATTTTGGCATGAACCCAGAATGACCAACCAAAAACTACACACGCTTCCGTCCATTATAGGCGGGTCAGTTGTAAACGCAAGCCAAGCCGAAGATAGTAACGGGGTGCGCTTCAATAAGAGCAGCGGACTGAGCTCCCTGTTCCGGTGTCATGTATGTTCAGGCAGCAGCAGTCTGCTGTTCAACTCACCACGTGTGATCTGTTGTTGCTGGGCTTGCCATTCCAGATATCTGGCCGCCTCCAAAAGTGTATCGATGCTCATTGCGCGTAAACCCTCACGGCAAGCGACCCGGTGGCCCGGGACGGAATGAGGAAAAAGACCGAGAGGGGGGTAGGTAGTGTCCCGGTAGGAAGCGCCGTGTGCACGGTTCACACCCGAGCTTTTCTTCCTCCTGTGTTTCTCCCGAAAGAAGAGGGGTGATTTTTAATCCGAGCGATCCGAAAGTAGATCCTCGCACCCGTAAAAAAAAAAAAAAAAAAAAAAAAATAGGATTGCAACAAGATGGCGATACGAGCACGGGAATACACACACAACAAGGCGAGTCGTGTTCTTGTTAAGACCCGCCCCTCCCGGAGTCCTGCCCCGCCCCTGTTACTACGGCCTTCGACAAACACCGGAGACCGCGTGCTACTGCGCGTTGACAGTCGTGGCAAACCAACATTTAACTTCCTTTGACATGACATATATTATCGCACGAGTTTAAAAGCTCCTAGAACATCACTGTCTGCCGGCGTACTCACGTTATCTCCCTGAGAATCGAGATAGCGGGGTCCCGTCCATGTGTTCCTACATCCGGGTTTTCCTTCCCGCAGAGGGCCCGCAGCGCATGAACGCCGACCAGGCGCCAGTAAGCCAATCAGCGCTCAGAACAACAAGGCATGGTGCTGGTCCACATGGGCACCCGCCCGGCCCGAGCGCGGCTCATTTGCATGACGAGAGCGTGACTGGCCACCCTGCTGTCTCGGGATCACAGCTGTCAATCAAACGGCAAGGGGCGGGCCTTACTAATGCATGTGGGTGACTGCTGAGCAGAAAATGCACTATTATATTATTATTTATTATTAAGTTTAAATTTAGGGTTTAAACCGTAATCGTTTATACTAAATTGAAATAGAAAATGAAATAGAAATTAAATATTTAATCTGGGATCTGTTTTACACCATAGGTACGTCATCATTACAATTTTCTTTATTCAATTGTGCAGAAAAATCCCTGATATTGTGTTTTGGAAGCATATATTGAGATAAACAACCGATAAAGGATACTCATAAAGGATCACAAATGTTTTTAATAAAGCTTGACTTGATTTCCATTTAATGGGAAGAAACCAACCATAAGCAAGTAGATACATGCATTTATTACATTTTCTTTGCTATTTAAAGAATATTTACTATTAGGTGATTAGATTATCTTTTTCTCTGTCCTCTTCTTTCCATATAGTATTGTGTGTTTATGTACTGGTTTACTTCTCATGTTGGCTATGTAACAGCACTGATGTTTTATGCAATTTATCTCCCTCATGGGGAAAAGGAAATATTATTTTTAAGTCATAATTAATGTTTTATATTACAATGTTACCAACATACTGTATATGAATGTATGTGTGTAGTGTGTGCATGGTAACAGTCTTTGATTGGACACCACTCAGTGTTATATATCTTACCCCATCACAGGGTCTAAGTGTCTCAGCCAATCAAAACATCAGCTCAGAGGTACATAAGACCCGCCATACCATGTGTCCTGCCAGCACATACAACCCTACAGACACTATTACTATCTAGACTGTCAAGTCTTAAATTAGTTTTCCAAAAATCAAGATGATAACAAATGGACACGAGCGAGGGTGTGTGTACGCAACAGGCTGAAGCATCATGACAGCATGTATGAGAGAAAATGAATCTGGCAGAAAGGGAAGAGGAGGGAGGGAGCAGGGAAGAGATAGCTACACATGGTAAGCACATGAGCTGCATGAAAAAAAAAAAAAAACTATAGGGATGTATGCATCTACAGAGGAAAAAGAGGAGGAGGAAGAGGGGGTGGCTTAGAAAGGCAGAGAGGGTGGGAGGGATATGAGGCAGTGACGGGCTGACCCAGTTAGAAGTGCTGCATCACTAGTGGATCTACAGAGCAGAGAGACAGGAGACTTAAAATAGAGAAAATGCTTAAACAAATAATAAATACACAGCACAGTGTGTGGAATCAGACATGATAACTTAATTGTTTAGCTTTGATTCCATTAAGAACTTGATGAAAAAAAGAGTGCTTCTCAATAACATGTTTTTAATATTTTTCACACAAAAAATACAGAGGACCAAAAATGGATTTCAAACTCAAAACCTATTTCTATAACCCCAAGCTTAATCAGAACCACTAATCATATCCATAATCTTAGAGAAAACTTCCCAAAGATTCCATATTTAATCTCAATGTAATAAAAATGTAGGTATTTAAGAGATTGATGAACATGCTGTGAATTAAATATGGTAAATTATCACCACAAGCATATTTGGTGGGATGTGCACAGAAAATAAAAAAAAAATGCCTTCAGATCTTGGACATCTAAATTCTGAAACAGTAGAACAATTCCAAACAATAAAAACAAAAACAAATTCACATTAATGTTTCTCGTCAGCTTCCTCCCATCGAGACACAAGATGTTTATTAGGTTTATTACCTTCTCTACTACATCCACTCACACACTTGTTCACAGTGCAAGGAAGTGGCTATTCTCTTTCTTGTAGGAGTGATGAACATCTTAACACATTCTACCACTAGAGAGCGCCACATCCTGTAAGATACCTTCTCCAAAGCTGATCTACACATCCACAGCAGCATCCTCAGGCTTTACGGGGATTAAAACACTGGTCACGTCAACTATAGTGGGACTCATGTAAGCTATAGTAGGATGACACACAAACCCATATATTAATACAGACCCTGCAGCTGTCTGTGCCTCACGTGCGCTTGAAACTAAAAGTATCCGTCTGCATATGTTAATAAAGAAAAGCCAGCCTGCTGTAGGAAATTGATCAATACCATCTAAGAGAATCAATACTGCTACATGTGGCAGAGACAGGTCTGTCATATACAGTGACCTTGACAGCTCTTCCTCGCTTGTCATGCCAGCTTATCTGAATTAGTGCTGACCTCTACCTCTCTGCAGCTCCTTTCACTTTCTCTTTTGGTCATAAATTTGTATTATCAGTTTTGTCAGGGCAAGAGAGAAATGGGTGACCTAGAAGCAACATAAATTTTGATGTCTTTAGCGTGCATGAGGGGGGAAAGAGTGCGCAAGGCAGGAGAGAGCGGTGGCGGGCGGATGTAGGCCAATGTTTCTACTCCAGTGCCTCTGTTGAGAAACATGACTGAGACAGGTTTATTATCCTTTCATTAAGTCCCATGGAGCCACTTCTTACTTACAAAAACTCACCAGTTTCAGTTCCGTCGTCTAATCCAGTACATCATGCTGTCTTCCCAGCTTTGCCAATGGCCTTTTACTACATGAACGTTGTGGTGCATCCGCTTTCCTTTCTTACATCTACATCCATCCTTGTGCCTTTAGTCCACCACTCCCCGGTTCCCCACCCTCAAAGACCTGCAGGACAGAATAAGGTGTGGTGCTTGCACACTTGCTGTCTTGGCAACTGTTGCTAGGATACTCCAGTGCACAGAGAAAGAGTAATTGCTGTGTTAGTGAGCAAGCAGGTGTGTGTGAGTGCAGAAGTAGGCTGGGGTACCGTACATAATTGATAAGGCGGCCTGAACTGTCCCTGCTGCCTCTCCACTCTGAGCTTGCAGTATTTAGTAATTTTCTGTACCTGAGGAATAAATGTCAAGAGCTATTAAACTCGTCTCTGCATCACACTTAACATCTTTTAGTTTTTTTTGACCACACCATCTAACAAATGATCAATCATTAAAAACACTGATTGGATTAAATTGTTCCTCTTCAATCAGCAGCGACTCAACCGCTGTCCTCTACCCAGTTAGGAATTGCCAAAAGATACTTGTGTGCTTCAGTGTAGCATCAAACCAACATCTGTGCTCCTGAGTCTGATAGTTATACATAAATAATATTTCCTGTAAGTTTTCCAATTTTTGTCTGGTGACCCATTTCTTTCTAAATGCTTCACTGATTTTAGGTTATCAGACGCATATCTTTTTCAGAAGCTACTCTTACAAAATCAATGTTATAAGGTTATCAGTCACCAGGTCTCAAAATTACATTAATTTCCCTTAACTTTTAAGAACCAAATTGAATTCACTGCTAATGTATGTGTCCAATTTCCTTGTCTTGCCAATAAAATACTGCACTAATTGTGTGCCTCAAAACAATTTTAGGCAAAGCAAATCATATCAGGGTACAATTTAAATGCTGCCTAATTAGAATTATACAATTATGCATCTCAATACAAATGTATATTAAATAAATATTCTTAAAATATGGCTATTTAGAGGTAGAAAAAAGTGCAGCACTACACAGATGGCTTGTTTGTTATGCGACTGTTGTCGTAGCTGCCTTTGCCAGCATACGAACATTTAATATACAAGATGTGTGATACACTGGAAGGTGCGCTGCAGGATCTAACTTCACTAACTCGACATTTTGTGGTGGTACATCCTGTCTAAAGAAATCACACAAACAGATTACTTATATTTACAGAATTTTATTTAATTATGTTGCAAACAATGACATCCAGATATATTGATACACAACTTTTACTGTGCGTGTATGTGCATTTGTGAGTGCATGTGTATGTGTGTGTAAAGAGAGCAGTGAGACCACAGAAAGCAGAATGAAAATCCCGTGTGAGGGAGCCCTCAAATGGGTTAACAAGGCAGAGATAGCGAGCAAAGAGAGCACTGGGCGATTCTCTGGGGCGACATACACACACACAAACCTCATAAAAGGTGAGCAGATTTTTTCCTCTGTAAAACACACTTTTGCTATGGGGTGTGTGCCTGTGCTCTCAGCAGCTTAGGGATCATTAAGGTCCTGTGAGTGTCTACTAGAAAGCAAGTTTGTTAAAAGAGATGAAGTAGTATGAATGAACACAGTGGGTGAGAAGCTTTGCCTCCTCGTCTCTCCTCTGACCAGAGAAGAGACGGTGGAGAGATTCTCCTGTCATAATATACAGACACACACGCACACACAATTTATACACACATGTACACGCGCACTCACCCACAGAACCTTGTGTGATTCAACATAGGGGCTGTATCCTTCTTCATTTTTTTCGTCAACGTGTCATCATCTTCCCCCGGACAGCTTTCACTTATTCTCTTTCTTTTACACTTACTTTCCTCACACCCTCTCTATCACCATCTGCACAGTGACAGACCACAACAATGGAGGCATGGAGTAAAACAAAACTAAACAAAACCTAAACCCCTTCAACAAGGGGTGCCATTGGTTTTTCGTGCACTGTCAGTTAACTGGAATCCACCTGCGCCAGCACACAGGTATATTTACCCTTTGACCCGACAGGAAGTCATAACAACAGTATGCAAATTCGGCAAATTTAACAGTATACAATTTTTTTTTTGTTTGATTCACCATGCAAGGAATACTTCTTATCTTTTGAGTGTGTTTATGTGTCAGAGATTGCGTGACATTTATTAAGCGTACCCTACATCCAGAATAATTTACATAAAAGGACAATAGTCATCTTAATAGGGCTGGACTGATGTAGGGGAGGCGGGAAAGAGAGGGGAGAAGGGGAAGAGGAGAAGGTAAAGCGCCATGGTCAACTATGGTTTGGAGTGCGAGAGTTGAGGGGCTGGGCTTGGTGTCGCGACAGAAGGGAGAGGGGTGGGATAGGCTGGGATATAGGACTGCTTTTGGAGTTGGGAGGGAGGCAGGTCAGGGCAGGAGATGGGAGGCAGTCTCAGCGGCACTCCCAGACTTTGACTGTCTGATCGACACTGCCTGTCACCACGTAGGGAGCAGTCTTGTGGAAATCTGCAAGAGAGGTAAAACACTTGTTCAGGTGCTGCATTAAAGATAAACTCATTTAAACAAGTTCACCATGATGTGAACTAAAAATCAGTATCTCAAGGGGAGCATTTCAGCATTGGTTCAGGTTTTTTTTTTACAGGTTCAGTAAAAGTTATTGATAATGTTTGAGAAGCTGAAGATGCTAATTCCATTAATTGTCTTACCAAGAGAGGTAACAAAGTGTTCGTGGGCACACAGGGTCTTCATGCAGCGTTTGTTCTTGTAGTCCCAGATCCTAATGGTTTTGTCATCAGCACAGCTTACTATGAATCTTCCTCCAGGATGCACCAACACCCCACGCACCCAGTTGTCATGTCCCACCTGAAGAAACAAGACTGATTACCCACCACTTCCCTCACTTGTAAGCACTAACACTCAGAGTGTCATAGAAACCTTCATTCTTCACATCACATTACACACCAGAGTCATAAGGCAGATGCCAATGCTGACGTCCCACATCTTAATTGTTTTATCTCTGGATCCAGACAGAAGGAAGGGGCCAGGCTTTCCACTCTTCTTGCTCTGCACAGAGATACAGGAAATATGTACATTGGCTGAAAAGACAACAATGCAATTTGAGATCAAAAGGTGCCTTTTAGTGGTGTGATTTTGTAGTTTTTAAGTCTTATCATCAATGAAAATATTGAAGAAAAACAGTATTGACTGGCAGACATGCAACATTAAATACTCTGATAAGGAGAGGCTCTAAACAAAAGTGTGTAAATTATGATATAATTGATATAATAAAAGTATGTTTTAAAAAAAAAACACATCCACAGCTGGCTAGGACAGTCTGATCTCATCTTTTGTGTCAAATAGAATTACTAGCAAGGTGACTGTTTAACAAAAGCTTCACTTAGATTCTTGAAATAGTGCACGTAGTCCACCTTTGTTATAAACAGCTGTAAGAAATACACATTACATTCTCTGTAGGTAAATGTCAGATCCTGCAGATGTACGTACCTCTGAGCCTGTGGCCTCCAGGATGGTGGGATGGGCACTGTCAGGGGCCCATGCGATACATTCTACCACATGCTCATGCTCCCGCAACTCGGCTTTGCACTCCTTTGAGGCGACCACCCAGACACGCACCGTCTGGTCATTGGAGCAGCTGGCGATCAACGAGCCGTCCTGGTTGGGACGCACCATCCTCACCCACTCCCTGTGGCCTGCAAAGGTCTTCACACAGTACCTACAAATGGAAATATTGTACAAAATTGAATTATGGATGTGCACATTTTTGCATAGATTCACTGTAATGTAATGCAATATTACTAGTGATAAAATTAAGGCCATAGAAAGAAAGAATGAAAGTATGCCAAAAAGTAAAAAGTCCCTCTGTACGGAGCCCCAGAAAGGTCATGTTGGATTTTTTTTTCCATTACAGTCACTGGTGTGACCACCCAGCTGTAAGTCTGTATCACAGACTTGTGAGACATAAGTAGTAGAAGCTGGTTAACCTATTTCTCTAGACCGGGGCATGACAGCCATGTTTAGACGTTGCTGAAATTATGTCTGTGGCTTTGATTGTTATGATGACGAAGGCTTTTTGGTTTTTAATGGATGTCACTAACTACTAACTGGCTGCACAGGTTGAGTGAGTGGATCTATAAATGAACTCCTGTGGTGTATATATTGATTAAACATATGCCATATCTGATAAAGCAAAAATCCTGAGTGTCTAGTTTACAATGCTTTCAAGGCTAATATTAACATGAGCAGTAAAGAGTAGCCACAGTCCCATAGCTACATCCATAGCACCATAGAAATAAGCTCAAGTGCAGCTGTAGCCCAAGCGTTAACTATATTCACAGCCACAGCTTCAACCATAGCTCAACCCACAGCCAGACAGAGCAGCTACAGCTATAGCATACTGTCAGAACTCTGCCTTTTCATGAAGAATAATAAGCAATAAAATGACAAATTCAAGTGTGACATCATCTCTCCCTTCTGTACTATCAGAATGTATTATAACTCTCAAAAACTGTCCCAACACAATAACTGTTCCTATGGAGAGAATGCAAAAGTAGTAGGTAATGCTAAAGCAGAAACAAACTTTCTCACCATCACCTTTCAGGAGCTCCATACCTGAGAGCACAAAATACTGAGAATCACCACAAGAAACTCACTTACCCAGTAGCCACCTCCCACATCTTGATGGTCTTGTCTCTGGAGGCAGACACTATGTGGTCACCATTTGGCATGATGGCTACAGACGACACATTGTGATCGTGGCCTGGACGATACAGTCAAGAGTTTAGTTTTGTTAATGGTCTGACGTCATTTTTATACTTAAATCTCCAAGACAGATGTTTCCAAAAAATGTTTGGGATTTCTAAAAGATCGTGAACCTTTCATTACAAAAGGACTTCAGGAGTTCAGTTTCTTGAATAAACACCAAATCAAACATTTCAATCAAGTAGTTAAGAAATTATATTTCTAAATCAGATTGTATATACCAAGTGTCCTGGTTTACTGCATTAACGACAACACGTTGTTGTTCCTAAATTAACTTCTTACCATGCATTGTTCGGATGCACTCAAAACCCTGAAAGTCCCAAAGTTTGATGCTCATGTCAGCTGAACATGAAGCCAGAAGCTTCCCCGTCTGGTCAAAGGAGATGTCCTGCACAGAGTCTGTGTGACCCTTTAGGGTTCGCTCAAAGTCTCCTGCCTCATAGTCCCAAACCTAAAATCAGACATAGACAACTGCTGTCAATGAGACTCTTCAACCTATAACAATAAAATATAATACAATAAATAACAATAAACACAGCTCTATACATTACCTATAAATCAAACACAGCAATATCAAATTTGGATTATGTCCTAAGAGCGTGGCATGTCAGGCCAGAGATGGGCCAAAATGTGTTTTTTGACACATTCAAAAGGCAGTATGGCAAGCAGGTTACATAAAGTATTTTGACATTAATGTCAACAGACATGCAAGTAAGGCAGGTTAAACAAACAATACTGTGTCATTTAGTTCAAAGTACTGCAAATTATGCAACCTGCTGACATTATTTAATTGTTAATCATAAAAAAGGGTAAAAAGTGAAGAAGAGGAATGGGCTGAAAGAAAAGCATATTTGTATAAGATGCAGTGTCTTGGGAGTGTTGCCTCTGACAACAAGAGCATCAGCCCATCTCCACATAGATGAGCAGTGACAAAGCAGAAAAGAAAGTGAGTGAGGAAGGAAGGGAACCAGGCAGGCAGGCAGGGAGGGAGGGAGGAGGATGATAAAGGGAGGAGGCAGAGGGGGGAAACGTGTGTTGAAGCAGAATCACAGAGGATAAAAAGAGAGAATAGCTTCAGATCTGCGGTACAGCTTTGATCTGAAGGGTCAGAGCTGCAGAGGCTATGTTGTGGTACACTGCAACGCTCACTGATTTTGGTTGTAAATGCTGCTGCACGCAGCCAATGCTGTGCTTTAATATTCCTGCTAGAGACACATTTTCAAAGGAGCACTCACTTTAAAAAAAGATATTATATTATGTGAACATAACAAAAGCAAAGTCTAAAGAGGACAAACTGATGTATAATATATCAGTGATATAGCTCTTCATTTTTGACATTTTACGCAGTAAAGTAAAAATAGGACTTTAAGCTGGTATTTTTATTAAAATTTTTGGAAAACAATTTCTGATAATATTATCCACTTAATCCAAGCCTATCAATAAATACACAATATATAAATATGATGTCTCCCAGTGCAATGCGATACATTTGCACAGGACTGTAGGTACACAAGTAAGCGCACTAAATGTAATACAATCTAAAGAAACAGCCCCGCAAACAAAGCTCAGTGTTTGTTAAACTGTCAGAAAGGAATTGATTTAACTCTGAGACATTCTGGTGCTCAGTTGTATTGCATTACTTTGAATCATCTGATATGTTGTCATCCCCCAAGATATAGGGAGGCTTGACAGTATCAATAAAAACTAAATACAACAAAAGTTAGGATTTATGAGCATGGCTACTTGTGTTGTAGTTTATAACAACACACCTTAATGGTAGCATCCTCAGAGGCTGTGACCATGACAGAGAAGACGGGGTGGAATATGACACGTGTAACTGGAGCGCGGTGCCCACTCAGGGCGTATCTCTCTGGAGGGCGGGGGATCCATTCTTTGGGGTCCCTCTTCTGACCCACAGATCCTCCATGTGTCATCTCCTCTTTTGCTTCATTCAACTTTGACTCCAACTCCATCACCTGAAGAGAGGTAAGTTACAGGGCAGAGGAGTCAGAAAACCAGGTGATCAGCGAACACTTTTACCCAACAAGAAAGTTGAGTAACTATTTTATATTATCATGCTGTCTATATGGCAACTTAGATCATGACTATAGGTCTTGACCACAATATTAGTTTGCCTTGCACACATTAAATGCACTGCATATTGTAAAAACACAATATTGGCTAATATATAATATTCCTTACCTTCTTCTGTAATCTGATAACTGAGGTCCATTTCTTTTCCAAAAGCCCTGCATACTTTTTATCTACCTCCTCATTCTATGAAAGGAGAAAAAAATGAGACAATGAGAAAGAAGTCACATTTCTTTTCTTTTTTTAGTTAAAAAGTTAAATGAAGACAGGTTTTTTGTTTCCTTACCATATCTATCTCTGCCTCTTTTTTAAAGGTCGAATAGGCCTCCTCATATCCATTGGAACGGAGATAGTCGGCTATAGCCCGGTTTCTGAGGAAAAAGTGGTATAAAGTTTTGAAAAGTTTCAGGTGTTAACTGGTTAATTGGCTTGAAATGAATTTCATTTCATGTCAAAAATTGTGCCAAATGAAATGATGTCCAAATGTGGTTGCCATTTATTAATTATTAGCTTCATCTTAAAAAAAAGCTGGTTCCTTCTTAAAGAAAAAGAGAGGAGACCACGCCTTATCTAACAGATGGGATCACTGGGAATCAAGTTGCACAGTTCTGCTTTAAATGTAAGCAAATCTGAATAAGAAGCATAGTAACGCCAAAAGAAATTACTATGTTCCAGTGAAGAAAACAAAACATAAGGACCAAATCACTGGGAAACTTTTCTGTGCTATAGAAACCAAAGACATGCAACACAGAAGGAACACTGAGAACAGACAGGGCAACCCGCACATAGAAACAGCCTTAACCACACATACAGACTTGAACACAAAAACACAGATGTTCGCAGTCAGTCATATAAATGAGTGGAACAACTCTTTTATGAGATGAAGGGTGAATATTTCATGAGTAACGCTGCTAAATTTAGGCTGTAGATTCAGGCCTCTTTTCAACAGCTCATATTTGTAACCCTGATACCACAGTCTGTTGGCCATTAGGCCACTAGTGGCAGAGGAATTTCTATGAAACATCCCAATCAAATCATTTTTGAAATTGATTTTCTTAACTGGCAAGATTCACACCAAGATAATAAGATAAAATGCTTGCTGTTTTGTGCTGTCTGGACTGGAATGTTATGAACTTGGGATACATGCCGTATGATCAGCCAGGCAGATACCCCTGCACAGAGCTTACATTAACCAGTCATCATTTTGTTAAGTTCCTCCTCTTTGCCCATCCCCCTCACTTTTTTGCTCCTGTCATGTGGGTTATGAAATATTCACTAAGTAGCTATCAAGGGAAGAACCTTAAAGCTCACATATCTTCACATTTGCTTTATGATTACACATGTTTGTAAAAAAAAAAAAAAAAAAAGTGCACTTCCTCACAACATCTGAATTAATCTCTTCCAGATGATTTAGCCAAAGAACTTCTATCAAAAGGGGAAAACATATGACGTACATCTGCGCTTGTAGACAAACCTCTAGGCATTGCTAAAAAGCCGACATGAACATGCACTTTAATGCAAGTATGTGCACCTCCCCATAAACACAACATGTGTTCCACAACATGTCAGTGCTTGTTTGCATGTGTAATGAGCCTTCACACCCACATATTTACATCCAGGCACTCACAGTTCGTCTCTTTGTCTCTGAGACAGCACCATGGCGGCTGCTGTTCTCTCCCTCTCGGGGAGTCAAGGGTGAGGTGATGGTCTGGAGGAGTCTCGCTGGAAGGTTTCTGGTGGGGTGGTGTCCGATCCCTCAGTGGTGTGTTTCCTTCAGAGATACTTGGGGGTGGCAAAAGAGTGCCACGCAGAGAAAGGTGGACTGGAGATACTGCTGTCAATCAACTGTCGGGATAAAGGCTCCACGAGAATTCACAACAGCCCAAATCTCTCTCACTGATTAGATGTGTCCATCACCTGATGAAGAGACAGAAGAGTAGGTAAAAACAGGAAAGCTGATGGTCAGTGAGACAAAATAAATGTAGGACTGAAAGAAAAATTTGTATACCATCATCTGTATTAACAAAACAGTTAGGACTGTTTAAAAATATTACCTGCTGCTATTCTGAGTTTTATAATCTCTTCTTTTAGGTCTGTGTGCTTTAGAATTGATACAAAACTCATCCTATGGTGCCATTAAACTTTAAGCAAAGTTTGAGTGAATGAAACTGAGAAGTAGGAAAAGTACAACGTTTACAGGCAAATAGGGGGGATAGCCCTCTTAGGGGTTCCTTGTCAATGCTCCTGTTCATTCATGCAATGATGCATGCATCTTCAGACACTTTAATATTGACAGACTTTACTCAGTTTCTAAACATATTACAAACAAATATTTACTGTACAACCTGGATTGAACTGGCAACTCTGTACCTTCTGCTCATTTGATCTGAACCTCTGGATGTTGTCTGTACAAGCAAAGGATTATTTTAATGGTAGCAGAAGATTCTGCTGATTTTACCAGCACGACTTTGTACCATTTATCTAATCATTTTTGGACCTCATTAATTGTGCCAGTGGTAAACACCGACTTTGACTTTGGGATTAGAAACATTTTAATCTTGATTATGGTTTGATCTGAATTTTGGGAGAATGTGACCATCCCAACAGAAGAGCACAGATCAACAGCACACAGCGGAAAATCAAACACACCATCCAGTGATTGTGAGGCTAATAGGAGTATTCACTTTCTGAGCTTCAACACTGCTGACACCTGAGGCCACAATAGCACTAAGCTGCTTAGTGGCTAGACCAGACAACCTAGAGCTTGTGTGTATGTTTCTAAGTGACAGAGACCACAAGTCCTCCATACAGCTGACAGCGCAATGTAAAGAAAGGACTGGATGGTAGCTAACAGGATTAGCCCCAGACATAGACAGAACCTTAACAGCAAGTCATTGTCCGTATCATTGTCTGGTGTATTATTCTTGTCCTTTTCACTGTCTGTTGCTGCTTTTAAACAACTGGCTTTAAGAAAAAGGAAAAATTTAATGATTCTCAATTGGAAAATGGACATAATCGCGATTGTACCTGCTTGAGACTCATGAGCTTCACTGTGAACGGTGCCTGACTGAAATGATAACAGGGAACTTCACATATAATATAAAATGAACAAGTGACACTATGAGGACTGGTGTCTCTGTCAATTAAAAATATATTCAAGAGTCCTGCAAGTATCCTCCAGTTACTGCGCTGACAAGCAAATGCAGTTATCCATGGTTAGTGCTACTCAGTAGCAACACGGTCAGAGTCAGGGTTCAATGTCCTGTCTATGCTTCACGCTTATCAAAGAAAATGATGTAGAAGAGGTTTGTTCACAACCTGTGATTGTCTGACCACTCAATCCATTTGTCTTAACATATAATGGTTATATAATGATCATATTTTTTTTCTTCTTTTAATCAATTTGTACACATCAACAGGAAGCTACCAAAGAAAGGGGAAAGTCAAATGGTTTGCAGTGTTATGATATAATAAATTAGGTATTCTATTCATATGTAGAAACCACCTGTCAGTTCCTGGTGAGATATAAACAAATACTAAATAAAACATACTAAATGAAAGCATTTTCACCTATTTGGAAGGTCTGGAGTTTGGCTTTACAGATGGTCACATTTAGCTACAAATAAACACTTGAAACACCTTGAAAATAACTTGGTGAATCTACTTTAGTAAGACACTTCCCTCACTTCTATGTTTGCCTTGTTCATACATTACTAAAATACAGCATTCTGCAGGTTAGGGTCCTGCTATGGGTTAAAAAAAATATCACACATACCTGACAAGTGCTTCCAAAATAGACAGGCTAAAAGTTTGTGGCTTAGTGGCAATGATAGTGCACATCCAACTAAAAGGGCCTGTTGTTGTGTTCATGAGATATGGTTAAGTACCTGTGATCAACATACTGATTTGACTCTTGAGGGCACCGTGATCTGCCTGACCTTGTAACCAGAACAGAGGGGAAAAGACAATTTTCAAAATGTACACTGACACATTTACGATGACTTAAAGAGTTTTGAGCAAAAGAATATCTGTATGAATTGTAATAGAGATACAATTTATGGAAATGCCTGTAGGTACCTGTTGAAATGATCTTCACAAAAAGTCATTGCTCTTGCATATATTTAGTGTTCATTCAAGGACACAAAAGTTCTGGGTGGGTAATCTTGTCTCCTGTTCTCCTGCGAATATGATTGTATCATGTCACTAGGGATGGGTTTCTATAACATGACTGTTCTCTGGTTAATGTGTTTTACGCAGCTGGTGTGCTGCCAAAGATTGTTTGAGTGGAAAAAATAAGTCACTCTGTAACACCACTGTATGATAGCCAGTGTGTGTGAGACTGTGTTTTTGTAGCTCAACATGGACCAACAGGGTGGTTGCTTTTATCTAGAAATCACTAATAATAATAACAATAATCTTGTATTTAAATTATGTCATATCAACATTTTAATCTGTTTACTAGTTCTGAATCAGGACCTCCAGTATTTGGAGTAAGTAGCTCCTGAAGCACAGCAGGTTACAGCTGTTCATTGAATGTGTCAGATACATTTAATTACCATTTCATACATTATCTCATCTCATTTTCAGGTTGTAAACATTTATTAAGGTGTTAATAAAAACTCGGTTTCTGCCTTCTCAGTCAACTGAAGGTGACTGACATCTTTGAGTTGTAGTTAATATTTGCCTTAGTTACTTACAAATGTCAAAGCTAAAAAATGATTCAGATTAAGTTTAATTTGATAAAAAGATATCAAACCCCAAACCCACATTTTGGGGGTTTTATTGATGATTTCAAGCAAAATTTGGGCTGCATGATTAATCAAAATACAATCACCATCTAGATTCAGGTTTCTGTGCAACCTTATATTTCTGAGACAATTCTGCCATGTTTGTATAAAGATCCACTGCATTAAAACACCTAATTTCTCCTTAACCTGCAACAAAAAATAGTGTGCGTTGGTCCATGTGACAAAGTGTGCACATGAAAAGTGGATGGGACATTGATGACACAGCTGAAATAAAAAGCTTCACAGAAACCAAGCAATGATTACAAAGAACTGATCAAAGATCTGCAGCCAGTTGTGAAAATGTCTAAAATGTTGTCCTTCAACTGTGTAAAAAATTGTTCAACCTGCTGTGTAAAACAAGATTCAATTATTTGACGTCATCAATAATGACAATTGTCAATAATGATACGTTACTTTGCCACCAAAAGTAATTTGTACAATTGTCTGAATAAAACTGTGAGTAAAACCGTCATTATAAAGGAAACAAGAAAACATCAGCAGAAAATCTGTAGTCAAACATCCAGCAGGGTCTTAAAGACTAATTTAAAGACTACAGATTTTAGTTATTAAAGTGAGCCACAGATATGACTCTGATCACCACCGTGGAAGAAAGGATTAGCTAATGCTTAGCTAAACAAAGCTACTCAAGGTCTTTCCTCAGCTGTTCTTCATGTTGTGTTACCTGCTCTAATGTTGTACACTAATGTGTCGAGCAGCAATCCAGCCAGAAATGTGAACAAATGATAATTTATGATCAAGCTGAACTACGGAATCATACATGAGTTGGACAGTTCGTTTTTATCAGTAACAACTTTATTATTTATAACAGCCAACAGTAGGCTCTAAATGACTGGTGGAGTTTAAAGGTTGAAGAAAATGATTTGCTTATAAGATCTAACACTGAGAGCAGCTTACCTTTATAACTAGACTAGGTCTGGTCTAATACACAGCTCACCTGGCTAAAGGATAAATTTTTTGTATATATATATTTTTTAAAAACACACACAGAAAATAACTTTCCAAAGGTGTTCTGAAGAGTAGACAACATATTTCATTGATTATTCTTATATTTCAAGTTGTATGCAGCTTCATATAATAGAAAAGTGCTATATAACAACTTACAAGCCTCTACTCCTCTCAAGAACTTGAAAATGTTTGCATACCATGTCTTCTGGGTTAAACTGTGAAATGTAAAAAGGTGAACAGATGACTAAGCTCCCATTAGGCTACAATATCAGACTGTGACATCAACTATGCTTCATCTTACAGAGACAGAGACTTGCCTTTCTTCTCTGAATTAACACAGGCTATATTAATCTTGGACACCAAGTCTACAACTAGTGATAATGATAATTGATTGAAAAATTAATTTTTCAATCAATCCATTAATTAATTAAGCCAACAAGTCTATAAAATGTCAGAAAAATGTATACATGTTTTATGAATGGATCATCCAGCCTCAAGTCAAAACTGAAAAATTTAATAAAAAATTAAAACAAACGTCAAATGAAATTTCTAGTATGCTTAACTTTTTCCATTTCCAAGGTTTCTTTTTTGATGAGTACCTTACAAAAAACATCACTGAATTTAGAAGGGATAACTAACCTAAACCTAACAAAACCAACAGCCGCAGGCACTAATTCTAACTTCACATTATACTGTCGGTCATCATGCTGTTTGTGTCAAGCTGCCGAGCAATGCCCCTCTCTGTATGGGTGACCTTCAGGCCAAACAAGTCCCTGCTGGCATAAACAAAACACAAGGCAATGTTTGATAATAAATCAAACATCATTGCAAACCAGCTTTCTTCATTTAACTGGCTGCCTTCAATACTTCACTAGCTTTCCTCAATCAATGACTTCTCTCCATGACAGGATTTATTGTGATAAATGGTGTATTGTACCACAATAAAAACACTCTTCAAAAGTTACTCAATCTTTATCGAAGACATACTGCATGTTTCATCAGTGACAACAGTCAAGATTTAAATATGCCAGGACAGTGACAGAACATCAGGTTGTTGCTTTGAAAGTAGGCTAGATAATACCAATATGCTACATACAATTAGATACTGCACTTTAATATGTGCAGTTTGATGAGAAGTGTGGGCAATGTAGGCAGAGAAGTTGCAGAATTAAAATCTCATTGTAAGCCTCATGGTATTTGACAACATGTAATAAAAAAAAACGAAGAATAGAGCACACGTAACCCGTTTTGTATAGACAAGGGACTTCGCATGTAATGCTTTGCAATAGCAGCAACTGGACAATTACTACGCAAACAATAAGCTAATGAAAATAAGCCCAGGAGGCCGACTTGCTCACCTGAAGTGAATCTGAAGCTTTGCTTGTTATTATTATTATTTCGTACTGATCCTTTTCCAAGTCTCCACCCTGATTGTGATTCCTCAGACCATGGTTTATTACCTCAAAGGGCTTAAAACTAAGCATGAAACAACATGCAATGGTTAACGACTGAATTATTTCTTGGAAAACAGGTCTGAGTTCAAAATCTTTCCCGGGTGACGTCTTTCCGAGCATCGATGGCCACAAGGGCAAAGTTGCAGCAATGGCTCAGCAACGCCCTTTCCAGCTAACGTTAGCTTAGCACAGTACCGGAGACGTTAACTGGAGCTGTCAGTTTGAGTAGACTGTGTTTGTAACGCCACACAGTCGTCGTAGCAAAACACACTCAAAGGGCGTTGGTCTAAACGAATATATAGCTAAACATCATACCATCTTAATGAAAACTGCTCGTTAAAATGCATATGGAAATGGGGTATGCATTCTAAATCTGATTATAGGGCCATTAGCCGTTATTCCCCAGTGTAATACGTCGCTGTTTTAACTGTTTAAGTATAGTTATTCCGCTACACAGATAAATCAACCTCCACAACATAGAAAGTGTCAAGAAGTCGAATTTAGCATTTGATGAATGTGTTTTCTAGCAACGTCAAAATATGTACACCGGGCTGGGGGAAATATGGCAGCCTGCTGACAGCACCTAAGTTAGCTTAGCCGGCTAACTCACCACGATAGCTCGTTCCTACAGAACTTCCATAAATAGACGTAACGCTAAGCTAACGTTAGCCAAGGCTTCACAACAAGTGTCTGGATACAAGTCGCGCACTAACCGAGGGGTAACATATAATTTTGTAAGATGGCAAACACACTCACAATAGTTGAAATAATATAATTGTGACATTATTTAGACATTCAGTCTCTAAATCGATGCTATTGTCAATGCCAACTTTGCCACCTAGCTTAGCTTTCGGCCTCTCCGCCATTTTGAGATCGGAACGGGAAAGCGCAGACACTGCAGGCAAATCGTCGTCTAAAATAACAAGTATTTCTAAGTGCAGAAACAAACACATACACGCGTGTAAATATTACTAACTCACCCTCTGACAAATGGCGATTCTCATATCCCTTCGGCTGGTCAAAGCATGCGATGGTAAACTCTGGTTTTGATCTCGTATTGTGACTTTTCACATCACCTGCAGTCGCTCAGATTTCTCCTCTTTGGTACCACCGACTGCATTCACCCGGCCGCAGCTAACGGTCGCGATTGGATATCGGCGGCGCGCACGTTGGGGTGAGCGGCAGCGCGTGGCGTGCACAGCTCTCGCACAACACACCATAGACCATAAAATAGTACTTACCAGAAAATTACAGCCAGAATCAGACTATGTCACACAAACCCAACATAGAAGAATATAATATGAATATATAATAATAAGAGTTTTGAAATATGATATAAAACCTGAAATAAAATGTACACAAATAATGACTATATAAACAGGATGTAAACAGGATACAAATAGTGCAAAGAAGTAAAGAGTGCAAGGATTCCTGAGATAAATATCAAATAGTAAAAAAGACTTTATATACATATAGTAGGTGGATATATACAGCATAGATATACAGCCTGTTTGGGTGTAATGTATTGCACATTTTGTATTTTCAACTAAATAAATAGAGTTAACTGTTCTTAAATGTGACCCCCTTCCAAAAGATATGATTAATTTAGTCTTATTACCAAAGAAAATTTCACAAGCACAAATCAAAAACTTACGAATGAAACTTTGTTCCAATTATCTTATTACAAAGATACGTTGAAGTCCATAACATGTTAAAAAAAAGTCAAGAATGTTTTAACATGAAAAAAGTTTACCCAGCATCACAGTAGTTTTTAATGTCTTTTTAAAAATTACTTTGTTAGCAATTTCACCTTATTGTATTTATCTATTTATATATTTTAATTCATTTAAAAGCCTCTCTGAGTCTGAGTTGCTGTATTTTAGTTTGTTAAATAAATCTTTGAAATAACGATAGTTACATATGGAATAGAGTAGAGTGAAAACATAAGATAAAATACTGTTGCCTTGTGTCACCTGGATATTACAACAACTTGGATTAAATTGTAATGGCAGTAGTCTGTTACAATTTAATCCAAGTTGTTGAACACGTCATTTTTATTATTATTATATGTACAGTCACATTTTCATTTGAACAATTTTAATTGTAAAGATGTTTCTTGTGGAGATAACAGCAAAAAGACAGACTGAAGTGATGCAACTTCTCGATGGATGGTGAATAATGGCACAAATCCCAGGAAACTATAACAGAGCCCACAATGATTTCACACTTACTAAATGGGCACATTTTCAGATTAACAGTTGTAAACCACACATTGAAACAACAGTTATTTGGGAAAATATATAAAATTCAATTAGTCAATATGTTGGTTTCAGATGATCAAAAAATGGCACTTAATAACAAAACCAGTTAAACTGTTGATGCTCTGATCTGATCTTGGTGACAAACCTTTTCTTATAGAATTAAGACATAAAATTCTAAAATTCAGCCATCTGAAGTTTAATGACAACAACTTGGGTACATTTATAAAGGACTTCCGGTACATATCCAAAACAGTCATGGTGCAAGTGTGAAACCCAGTGGACACATGAGGGATTGCAAGATGACAGCATATAATTCAAAAGTCTAAGAAATTGTGACTTTTAGTAACACTGTTGCTATATATTTTTCTTTTTCTCTGCAGAAGTAGGACTCAACATACTGTGCTTGTCAATTCATCTATCAGTTTCATCTTTGATTTTATTTCGGTTTTGGGTTTATGCATTTTTTTCTGACAAAAGAGAAGCACTATACACATTTCCCAGCAATGCTACTGCCTGCAGAGTTCATTCATGTCCTGGATGTTATATATTTTAACAGCAGCTATTTAACTGATGGAGGCCTGTATCAGGTAAAGGAGACTAGAAAAGGCTGAGACGCTTTTCAACATCCAGTCCTTCTTAGTCAATAGCAGAACAAACTCCTCTTCTGACAGGCAGGTAGCTACACCTGTCTGTTAGCCTATATCACTATAGACTATATAGCTTTTATCCTGGTGTCCAATGTGAGTTGTTCTACGATCTCTGCAGTCATTTTCAGATGTCTGACTGAATACACAGATGTTTTACTGTAAGCCCATAGTTCAATGTTGTTTGTTATCTGAAGTTATTACATCTTTTTGCTTGAATAATTGATTTTCCAGCTCTTCCACTTGAGCCTTTTCCTTCCCTGTCAACTGAGTCCTCAGGTCTGCCACTTCTTTTGCACTAGAGAGAAAGAAATCATGTGAGAAATGTGAGAAATGATTGTTTCACAAAACAATTTGACATTTTCAAAGATGTCATTTATACCGTCACCGTTCATCCTTTATCAGAATAATAAATTTTTTTTTTATTGCAATAACTGTGAGTATTTTAGTGTTCACCTGAGAGGAATGAGGATTATTCCACAGGTCAGGTTGAGCTGCTGAAGGATTTTAGGAAGGCTTGGTGTGGAAAACTGGAGAAACGCAGATGAGACAAGGTATCACACAACCATAGTATGTTTGTGTGTGGACCAGATGTACACCTTTTGCATGTGTGCATGCATTTCACAAAACTGTACACACCCTTGGAGGTGGAATACAGGCACTGGATGTGTTACTGTAGATATGGTTGATGGCTTTCTGAAGGATCACAGCCTGCTGAGTGAGGCTTTTCAGGTACTCTGAGCTCTCCTTCGTACTGTCATGGTTCTCACCAACCTGCATGTGTACAATAAGACAACTTTCATTTAAAACATACCATAGCATAACACATGAGCAAATACTGCATTTTAAAGCTCACCTGGCTCTTATATATCGAGTAAGCCTCTTTCTCGTGTTGCAGTGCTGATCGAAACTCTCCTTTACTCTCGTACACAGTGGCGAGCAGATGGTGACTGTTCAGAAGATAGGCATGGAAGTAGAGAGGTAATGAAAAGAAAGGAAATTGAGGAAGGAAGCAAGGTTTCTGAATAAAAATATAAAAGTAAAGACCATAGATAAATATAATGGCACTGTTTTACCTGTGTGCATGCTTCAGGGATGTGGCACTGTGGTATTTTGATGTTAAAATGAAGGCATTCTGTAGGAACTTCAGGGAAAGCTCATACTCCATCAGTCCATGAAGTACTAGACCTAGCATACTCTAATGTAAGGAAGCACAACAGGAACTTAAACACATGATTTCCAGCATATATCTATATATCAGGGGTAGTTGCTGATATAATTTTGGATCAAGTAACTTTCACAAGGTTTCTTGTGTTCAGTGTTTTCTGATGGGTTACTTCCCTCAGGAGTTATTTTATTTGTTTTAATGCTTTGTTTTGTGTACCTTTTGACATTTAATGTCTAAAATTGATCAAATATAAATAGATTTTTGCGGGCAAATAGGAAGAAAACTCCATCAGAGAAACATTTAGCAGGTGAGGTCTGACTTACATCCAGCAGAGCGACCTGTGGATGATCCTCTCCGCTCACAAGCAGGGCGAGGTACCGAGCACGATACAGCAGCTGTAGGGAGGTTGACTGCCGGCCTCCAGCAAAGCAGTACAGAGCCAGGAATGTCTGAATCACAGAAAGGAGAATACTTCACAATGAAGAGACACAAACAAAATATTACATCAGTAGAGTTAAGTAAAACAGCAACAGGATTAACATGTTTTTGGATCAATGAAAATGTGAAGGAACTCACATAGTCTTGTATGGTCTGTGGGTGGTCTATACCTTGTACTCTCTCACTACTCATAACAGCCTTTTCCTGGTGGCTGAGGGCCTGTGACACACAGATAAATGAGGGAGACTTTATTACTTTACCAAACCACACCAATATGTTTTTTGTCTGCTTTGTCTCACAATATTCAGACTGCTTGTTACCACACCATTAATAACAAGATATGGGTCAAATAATAAAAATGAATTGTAATGCATATTTACATCTGCATATTCTCCCAAGATGTAGCTGAGCCGTCCCAGGAGACGAAGGCACGTGCACACATCCTCATGCAGGACCCCACACACGCTGCTGAACAGAGTCAGGGCCTGGCTTATCAATTCATAGCCCTCTTTGAGAAGCCCTAAAAGCAAACATAAAACATACTGATGAATATCCAAGCTGTTCATCAAATGAAGTATGTGTATAGACAGAAGTTGAAGAGCCACAGAGGAAGCTGCAGGGACACTGATGTAAATGAAACACACAGTGTATTTACAGCATGCAGTTGTGAACGTTTGTGTCTGTGTCTCTCACCCTGCTGTACGGCCACCTGTGCATTTTGCACAAGCTGCGTGGCATCTGTTGCCGTAGGTTTAAGATGTTTGACCACAGGAAACATGTTGACAACATCTTCCTCACTAAATGCCGGCCTGTGTCGAGACTCAAACGCGTACTCCCTCAACTGCACCTAAAATACAGACAAAATGAAGGATTAGAAGAGGGAAACACAGTTTAAGTGAAAGTGAGATTTAATTTGAGAGGTTAAGGCTGCACTAGATACTTTGGCAAAAAGCTGATGCGAAAGATGAATTTAATATATCATTAGTGTTTAAAAGACTCCTGCATCCAAAAATGTAGTATAGACGGGCGAGGCTTCACATCTAAGCTTGTCTTTGTTGTTGGACAGGGTGAAAATGATGGATGAAAACAACTTTTGTAGCAGATTCAATCATAGATGGTCAACCCAGAATTTGCTGTTTGGAAGAACATGTACTTATGTTATCAGTCCTTATTCCTTAACATTTCCACTTAATTTGACCACATCATAGTCTACTGATAAAAGTTCTACTGATAAAACAGATGTGGTTTCAGCTAAAATTTTTATCCAGTGCAGCTTTAATGTAAGCAGGATTCATTTTATTTCATAGGTAACTGTGTTATGGAGGCAAACATGATCGATGTCTGACCTGGATGCCAGTCTTGATGGCCATCTCTCTCAGTAGGGATATCCTCTGAAGGCCGTACTTCCCTATAACCTCATCTATACTTTCACTAAACACAGAGAAAATGAGAGTAAAAAATCCTTTTACAAACATCCAGCCACAAACACACACATGCACAAACACACACCTGTCAATTGTGTAGTGATAATAATCTTTAGCCTCAGTCCTGATCCTGCCCCACAGCTCACTGTGGGTCAGTCTAGCCCACACACTGTCTGTCAACAGGGCAACTCGACTCCCGTGGCTACGACGACGTCGGCTCCTGCGACGAGAGAGCAGCTCGTCTGGGAAACAGGAGGTGGAGCTCAGGAGGCAGTTTAGGAAGTGACTGACAGCAGCAGAGAAAGCTGAGGGTTCCACATCCTGAGAAAAAAAAACAGGAAAATTAATGCCAGATTACAAGGTGTTATATTCTAACATGTTACATGTGGATGTTATTTGAGTACGCCACCTGTAGATAGGTCCTGAAGATGTGTTTTGCACTTCTGATGATGACTTCACTGATAGAAATTCTCTGTGAAAAAACATTTGATCTGTTACCAAATACACTGATTAGAAAGAAAAGTAGTAAAACCTTTGATCTTGACATTGGTGTAATAGATGTATATGAGAAAAGCTTTATCAATTTAAACTCAAAACATTTTAACCTCACAGCAAGAGGAAGGAAGCAATGATGACTCAAGCACCTTTATGTGTCTGAGTCGCTCTCCTCCCTCCACCCTGTCCATCTCCACCAGCACGGTGCCCAGGTAACGTACGTTCACACCTCGCTGGTGTAGCACTGAGGTCAGGGTCGCACCATCCATCGGCACTGCTATGTGGTCGAGAAAGTCTCTCAACTGCCACACACACACACACACACACACACAATAGAAATATCATCCCCATGCACATCAAAGCTCTGAACATCGTTTGGCCTAAGACTCACCACTGCTGGAATCTGATTAGAGAGTAGAAAAGCAGCCGCGTCCCACAACAACCGTCTCTGCCTCTGAACCTCCTCAGCACACTCAGAGGGGAAAGAAACACCTACAGCGAAGACACAGTTTATTCTTAGTCTACTCTTTTTTAAAACTTTATAGACCTGAAACTTTGTGATGACACACACACATCTACTTAATACTACTTAATACCTGGAGAGCAAACATCAGGATTGAAGCGGATGTCAAAGCAAGAGTCACTCACTGATCCGACAGCCTTACAAGCTTTCGCGATCACATTTCTCCTGTGATATTCTATAAAAGGAAAAGAGTTAAAAATTGCACATTTGCACATTTTGAGGTTTTAGTAACAATCATCTAAGTTAGCAGAATTATGTAATTACGATGCCCCAGAGCTACTAAATTGACTTTGTGGTGAACTCATGTTTCCAACATCAAGAATAATCTTCCAACCTCACAGGGTTTACTAATAGATTAGAGCTGCAACAATTAGTTGATTAATCAATTGGGATCTAAGTAATAAATTAATTGCCAATAATTGTGATTGATTAACAGTTTGGAGTCTGAATTCTCTGATTCCAGCTTCTCAAATGTGAATACTTACTGGTTTCTTTAGGCCTCTGTGACAGTAAAAAGAATATTTGCATTTGGGCTTTGGGAAACAGAGATCAACATGTTTCACCATTTACTGATATTTTATGGACCAACAGCAAAATCAATCGAGAAAATAATTAATAGATTAATTGCTAATGAAAATACTCTCTAGCCTTACAATATATCTTATAATTTCCCTTCATTAAGATGGTCCTATTCACCCATATCAGCGCCAGCCGCAGCTGTATCTCCAGTTCTCGGCTTGTCCATCAGCTCCTCACGCTGCCCCGCATCTTTATCCTGAATCATCTCTGCTGAATCTTCTTCTGTCTGTTGCCTCTCAGGACATCCTTTCAGCTGGCTGAGCCCCTGGGATACAATGTTGACATAAACTTCATACCTGCAACAGTAAACATAAAGTATCAGGAATGGGAAACTTTATTGCTAAAGCTCAGTTTACACATCAAAGTTTTCTACATGTGC
The DNA here is from genome assembly GCA_036937835.1 of Pampus argenteus. Lineage (NCBI taxonomy): Eukaryota > Metazoa > Chordata > Actinopteri > Scombriformes > Stromateidae > Pampus > Pampus argenteus. The sequence goes on from CM072874.1 coordinate 11,433,919, forward strand.
GCTATCTCACCTGTGTTGGATGAAGGCCTCTATCAGCTCCGGTCTCAGGCTGGCAAGGCTGTGGTTATGTCGTCGTGGGTAACCGAAGCTCTGACATTCCTTCGGCGACTCCTCACTCCTCGCCTCCATCTCTGAGTACTGGAAGTTAAGGTCTGGGGGGAAAGTCCGGAGAAGGTCCAAGATGTAGGGTCGTCCGTCATTACCCAGGATGCCTTTGGTCTCAATGGCAGAGCAAAGCTCCACTGAGCTCTCATTGTGGTCAAGCACCTGGTGATGTTGTATTCTCAGTGGTTTACTGGTTTTATCCAGAAGCTCCAGAAACCTGCAGTAAAAACACACTTCTGCTTTAACAATGATGAGAAAATCAAATACAGGTCAGAGTTGCATGAGCCTTTAAGATTACACGTTTGAACTCTTACTTGATTAAGATCTAAATACCTAAAGTATAAGACTTAGTTGTTCTGTGTGAGTGTACCTGGGGTGTGTAAAAACAGTTTTTCCATAGTCATTAGAGCCATAGACGACATGCTGCTCCTGATTTTTCTCCAGTATCCCAGGAACAATTGTCTGAGCGATGACACGGATACCACGATAATCCACCACAGCTGTCCCAAGTGTGTAAAGCCCCTCTATGTCAACAGATGTGTATGCCTGTAGTTTAGAAATATTTGTCATTTGACAGCAAGAACATATACACATTCCTGCTAATTGGGGTTTTGATTTTTGATTGCGTGGCACAAGATCAGATCAGAATATATGTTTTAAAAGTGAAAATACGCTCAGGGTTTGTAAGTCAGGACTCATAACTACCTGTGCTCCTCTGAGGTCACAGATGGCAGCAGCATGAGCTGCAGTGTTGCCCCCTAGTGGGCGATAGTGCTCAGAAACGTCAAACCCCAGGCTGAAAAATAGGTTGTTCCAGATGAACATTTGCATATGAGACGCCTCTCCTGGGTTTAACGGCATGACGTTACCGTCGATAACTGCTACGGCACCTCGTGTCGCAGCAGCAACAAAGTCACTGTTGGTCTGGAGAGAGGGATGAATATCTTAGTTAAACAGTTTCCCATGTCAGTAAAGAGCGACACAATCTAACTGCACAATAACAAAAGGAAAGAATGACTTTAAAATAGCACAGAACAGAAGATGTATAGGACAAAGATGGTTTAGTTATTCTCAGTTGTTTTTAGTTATTTAGTTATTCTCATTCATCCTGTATTGGTTACTGCCTCTCGTATTCAAACTGATGCTGTAAGAGTCAGTCTGCTTCTCTAGGTACCCATCAGGATTGAAAAGAAGATGTGGTCTCACCTTGAATATGCTCCTCTCTCTGTGCAGACGCTCCTGAAGAGAGTTTCTGGGGAGTTCCTTGCATCCCTGCAGCTCCTCATTCCACTCCCGATTCTGTGCTCATAACACACAAATTAAACATCAGCATCAGTCAGCGTCATCAAATGCACCATGAAACAGGGTTTGAGTGTATGTTCATGCTGCACTTCACTGCAAATGTTATATTTGTCTGCATTTCCAAAAAAGAGTTTTGTGCCTGCAACCTGCCCAGCTGTGTGCTCGTCCTGGCCCATGTGACTGGTGTGTGTCTCCTCCGCTCTGACACAGTCAAGGATGTGGTCTCCATGAGGGGCGATCCAGCTGAACACCTGAAAAGGTGCTGCGATCCGCTCATAAGGATGTTGTTGGACTCTGGTTCACAGCAAGAGACAGAAAATAAGGTTTAATGTTACTCCTAGTAATATCAACCCTCATGTAAATTCTAGAAATTTTACTCACATCAGTGTATTTCCACCCACTTTTTTAACTAATTATGATCATACATTAGGTTCATAAAGTTTTCTCACCTCTTCTTCTGCAAGGTATTGAAGTTTTTCCTGAAGGCAGGGCTGACCTGACTCAGCAGCTCAACTAGAGAGTGACAAAGGATTTTGGGAACTGCAGGTTTAGGATTGAAGTTGAAGCTAGTTGACCTGGAGCAGCCAGAGGAAAGCACACGTTATACATAATTATCATAACAATGACTCCTCTTCTCTTCTCCCCTGGGTCTCTTTGCTCTCCAGGTCTTTCTTGTGGAACTTAAAGAGGCAGAAATACAACATTTTTGAGGTATTTCGTGTTCAGTGTTCATAGCTGAGAACAATCTCAAATTAATTAACAGTTTAATACTCACTGGTTGAGGTAAAAACCACGTGTAGAGGATGTAATGTTGAGTTCTCTGTCTTCCATAGTCAGGACGTTGAGGTACATTAAGTCCCCATGCATCTTCCTGTTTCCTGGAGGAGGGTTCCAGCTGCTCATGGTCAGGACCCGCAAGCATTGTAACGGCTACCCAACACAGAGAAGCAGTTCCACTTGAATGAATACATATTTCATAGATGTTTTATATGTAACCAGTCACATTTTCAGTTACAAAAGCTTGTCTCTCACCTTCCAGTCACCTCTGACTGGCTGCAGCGGAGTAAGCAGTCGGTCCTTGCACCCAGGGAGGATGTATTCTGGAGGGCTGCAGTCAACAGATTCCTTTTCAGAGGCTCGCCTCTTCCCCACACTTTCACTATCTGAACGGATGAATATTAAGGTGAAAGGATCAAACTGTTACTGACTGATGTACAGAGAAAGTGAGGATGCGAGGAGGTATGAGAGAACATTACCCTTGTCTCCTCGGGTGTAGAAGGTGAGGTAAGATAGAGAGCTGCCGTTCACTCCGTTGTAAGCATCTGTGGGATCAAGAGTCCTCAGAAGATCACGGACATGTCTGAGATGAAGACGAGCATCACGCACAGAATAAGAATCTGTAATAAGATAAACATGCACAGAAAGTGTTTAATTTAGTCTTACACAAGTTCAAGGTGAATGGGAAACAAAACAAGTGCAGTTCAGTATTGTCTCAAGTGTAGAAAAACATATCAAGCAATAATATTATAATATTATAATAATATAAACTATACATATATGAACATTAATATATTTTTTCATGTAATCTGTCTTAGAAAATGAACAATGCACGTTATTGCATTTCTTTTCACAGAATCATCAAAAAGGGTTCCTCTTGTGTTTATTGGTCAAGACCAAGACATTTTGAAAAAGGAAGAGGCACTTACCCTCCACCACCTTGATCAGCCCTCCATCCTGGATGCCCTGGATGGAGTGTAACTCTGTTAGGCTGTCGAGTATGACGCCTCCCAGCTGGAGGGAGAAGCATGTGCGGTGACAGGTTAGCTCATGATCCATCAGCACCTGCTGCAGCTCTGCCACCAGCATCTGGCCTGACACCTGGGAGGAGAAAAGAAACAGAGAGTTGGAATGGAGTGAATTAGAAAGACATGAAGATCTTTAATAGTCGTATTTAATAACATTTAATAATCATGAGAATAGTACAGCAGGACCTGAAGCTCAAAACTTTCTGTTCCGGGAGGTTGGATTCTGACAGTGAATCCCGTCTCTTGGAGATCAACTATGTCACGGATGCTAAGTTGCTTCGTTTTGTCAACATCAGACTGCCGCGGGTGATCATTCTCAGGGCTTTCTTCAGTTTGACTTGGAGTCGCTGCTGACAACAGTGCAGAAGATACTAAATAAGGCCATGAGGATAAAAGCAGGGACACCTTTGAATAGGACAGTACATACACAAAAACGTTCTAGGCAAATACCTTTGACATGTGGTGCTGCCAGAAACAACCTGTCAACTAAAAACAAGGTCACTTTCTTCATCTCAGCCTCTTCCTCCTCCACCTCTAGTAAAGCTTTCTCCAACTCCACAACATGCTGCAGAGCAGGTGTGTCCTCATCCGTCTTTGTCAGGTGCAAGTTTTCCTCAGAACGAATCTGATCTGCACTGTCAATGGACTGATCTGCTGACAGACTTGTTTTTGTATGGATATTGTCATGGTCCTTTTCATTAACAATCTGATCAGACACAACAGTCTTGTTTCCCATTTGTTCATTATTCTGAATATTCTGTTGTGTCAGGCCAACGGGGCAAATATTCTCCACAATTTCTGTGTTATTGATAGAATTGATTCTGTTAACATTGTGTTCAGTCCGCATCACTGAGTCATGCTGTGATTCAATGTTTCGTTCTCTTTTCTTGACTTTCTCCTGTGTCTGCAAAGTATGGTGCTCTGCATAGTCAAAGTCTGTATTTTCCCAGGCTGCAACAGTATTCTGCTGCAACTTAAAGGCATTCTCTTGCTTTTCATCAGCATGTTCCTCCTCTGTTACCCCAGTATACACCAATGTGTTTCTCTCCATCTGTATTTCCACCTTTCTTGGCACTTCCAGTAACTCATGTGATGTTGTTGCCTCCAAGAGCATATCCACCTGTTTAAGTGCTTTATGACCTTCCCAGGTATCCGCAACCATATCTTCTGCAACATCCGTGTGTATTAGTGTATTTGCTTCTCTCTTTATTGTCTCATTTCTGCACACCAGCATTTCTGTTTGTGTCTGAACTTCTGACTGTGACTCCGTCTGTGTCTGTACCCCCATTCCAATCTGTGTCTCCACTTCGGTTTGTGTCTCAACCTCAGAGAACCCCCAGTTTCTTACTCTGTTGCTCCTCTTTTGTCCTTCATCTACCCTCACTCCCTCATCTCCTCCTACCTCCTCCTCAGACACCAGCAGACACACCATCGGCTCTGCCAGAGCCATGTCGCCTCCAAGGCTGCTGCTTAGGATGATGTCAGGGAACAGGAAATGTTCAGGTTCGAGGGCGGGGTTTGTCACACCGGTGGAGACAGTTAACATATCGTCCTCCAGGCCGTCTGGAAGGGTCGAGGAGTCACATTCACTCCCTTCGCTGGATAACAGAGGAGATCTTTCTGCCTCACTGCGGACTGGTGCATCCTTACACTTGAAGTAGTTTGACAGTGTATGACAACACTGGACCACATTTCCCATGGTGCTTCTTTGCACAAGGCAGCAATACAACTGTGTAGGTGACCTAAGGAAGAAAAGGCCACTGTGTTTATACAAGTTCAGTGACAATTAGCTATTAAAGAGAATTGGGTTTGATTTTGTAGCTATGGTCATCTATTGATTATCATGTACTCACCAAATAACGCTGGAATAAGTCCAACAGGACACGAGTGGTAAGCTTATGAGACAGCCTGTAAACAACAGTTTTTCTAAATTAGGGACTACTTTATTTGGAGGTGAAACAGAAAGTAAGTGGACACTTAATGGTGCTACTAATCTCTCATTTCACAGAAACCATGACTGTGCACAACTACGATACTGCAGGTTAAAATTAAAAGAGGAGGTTGGTCTTGAACTGTAGTAACGGAGAACAGACAGTTTAGGTTGCAATTTACCTTTTCTTTTCCAAATAACTTGATTGGAAGAAAATTGGCTAACCTGGGGATTTGTTTACAACTGATTGTCTGGCCGTGGATTCCTATTGGCACGTTCGACCAATTTTTAGCAAAGTCGTTGCATTTTCAGAATAACTGAGTGAGTATAGTGTTACCAAAACTGAGACATAACACATTAAACATAAAAAAACAAAGTACTTAATAAATCACAGTTTAACAATGGCTGTTTTACTGACCTTCAGTGGTTTAACTGCAGCTTGCTGCAATGATGTAGTAGTGCACTCCAAGGTGTGGTCAGTACACTGTCACATCACTGTTTGGTGTGGTTACAGGTGAAGAGAGGGAGATAAAACTTTCAGCCTGATGTTAAGGTACTCTTTGAAGCTCAAATGCATGATAGGTTTGAATTGAACTGCTGAGTTTAACCTGAGAAAGGCTTTGTCACTGTCACATGTGTGTCTGTGAGTAAGCTTAGAGTCTTAGACAACAGCTGATTACAGGAAGATTATGTTCCCGCGGTGGTGTCACCTTACAGTGGAAAGGACCTGGAACCAAATCTCATCAGATGAACCCTGGAATGACGCTGAATATGTGGAAATCCTGGAACACAGATGGAAGATCACGCTGAGTACAATTTAAAGTAAGAAAAAAAAAGCCTTAAAGTGTTTGGATTTAAAAGCCACTTAGATTCAACATCAGATCTGCATCAGAAGCAAAATATTCAAAAGACACAAGTTTAATGTCTTCAAACCCAGTTTATATAAAAGCAACACATTATTCAGGCTCATGAAAACACTAAAGAGTAGCAGACAAACGCTGCATGTATCTCAAACAACAGAAGAATAAAACAGCATTAATCTCTGGGCCCTACCAGCCAGTGTAGAGAGAGAGATGTCATCTTCTCCAGGCTCCTCTGATCTTCATCCTGCTGAAATCAGAGTCTTTTCCTCTGGAGTAGGAGACTCCCCCTGTCCTTGCTGCAAACCACGTTACACGAACTGTGTCAGTGCATGTGTGTGTGTGTGTGTGTGTGTCTGCCCTTCATGGGTGGAGAGGAGCTGTGAGAGAGCCTGTCGGCCTTCTATTCACACACACACACATACACACAGACACACATAGTACCCATCCAAGTCCAGAAGAGGGCAACCTCACTGCCATTTTATGAAGTAACTTCCTGTATTCAGACCAATCCATGCACTCTCTATCAACCTTGAATGTGACCACATGCAGAAGGTGTATAAATAGCACCAACAGGAGGGCTGGCACCTCCTCATATTTTTCCCTCTGTGAGATCTACACGAGGAATGACAAAGCACATCCCCTCACAGTGCTAGAAACCCCTCCTGTGCTTGCTCTCTTCACACACTTTTATTAGGCATGAGCTGGATCTGCTCGCTGGTTGTCATGGCAGCACTGCAGAAATACATTAACATGCTGAGCACAATCTCCACGACAACTGTGGGAACATTCTAGAATGGGACCTTTGCTAATGTGTCAACAACTAACGACTGTGCTGGAATAAAAGAAAACCCACAAATAGATTTGAAATATGTACAGCAGTACAGCTTTAGCTTCTGTCTGTGCGTTCACCTGCATAGATGTCTGCATCATTTGAAGGTAGAGCTATGGCATGTTGCAAATATTCATCCATAAGATGCAGATAAAGGACAGTCTGACTGTGAGTCATCATAATCCTGCTCCATGCCTCCTCTGAACCCCTCCAGATATTTGTTACTAAAACATTTCTTTCTTAGTAACTTCATCAACTCCACATGTGGTATAAATATATGAATGACACCTCAAAGTGTCCATGTGTAGACAGTTACTTTTTTTTTTTTTTTTTACTTTTTCTTTTTCTCTTTAAGCAATGCACAGATCTGACCATATTTTATTCCCAGTCAAGGTTTAGTTGGTTATACTGCCACCCAGTGCTTGGATTGGATCTTAAGGCTTATGGACAGCATACTGTTGTCTTCTAGAGTTGATAAAAATTGATTGATTATTGTATTGTTACATGAAAATTTAATTGAAATGACAGAAACAATGAAATATCCCTGAAACATTTCCTAAAGACGTGAAAGTAAAGTTTTCAAATGTTATCTTTTGTTGACCCAACACAGTTTACAGTGATGTGATATAAAACAGGGGAAAGCAGCAAATCTTCACATTTAAGAAGCTGGGACCATAATATCTGGTGTATTGGCTGAAATAATGTTTTAAAAATGATCAAGACACTGTAGTTGATTGACTCATAAGTCAAATTTTTCAGCTCAGTACAATAATTGCAAAAATATATACATTTCAGATTACAGCAGGAAAAGCACAGGTGTCAATAATAAAATGAATGATGGCTAAACGCAAATTTATATGCTTCAGTTTCAGGGTCCTGGTATTGTGCGTGCTGGCTCACTGACACCTTGTCATGGAACCACTGATAATATTAACACCTGTATTTGTCCTGACACGTCAAAATGTCTGCTGTGAAATAGATGTTGTTTTACATGTTTTAGACACTGAAAATATGACACCAAAAAAAATACTGTTTTGCCATTACCAGGCACATTGCATGAATTTAATAAAGTGCAAATCATACAAAATGTCCCTAAGCCTTCTACAGTAACTTTCCGAACCCTGGAATACGGCTGGTGCAGTGAAAAAAGCAGGTTGCCAATTTGAACAGTATAGTATCGGTGTTCACAGACTCAGAGGCAAGGCTACTAATTACAGGCAAAAGCCATGGTCAACAGTGTTAAAATCAAAAAGGCATCCCTATGACACATCACCCCTATTCTGTCTTTTTTGGCCCTCTCATTTCTTCACATTTTGTAAGTACATGTTTTACCAGTACCAATGTGACAAATTCAGTCAATACACTTATAGCTTTGCACAAAAAAGTTCTTGTGCAACTAAGTCTAAATATCAAACTCACTTCCTGAAATCTACAGACAATCACAAGGTTACATCTCGTCTCATCTTAACCTTTTTCTAGAATAACTGCATCAGATGGTGACAGCTGGAAGACAACTTCGCCTCTCCGTCTCCGTCACAGAGCAGTTTCTCCCTCTCCTGCTCCCATGTCCACCCTCCTGTGCACCCTGCTGTCCTCTATATCCTCCCACTCGTCCACTGCCCCCTCTCCATCCTGTGTTCTGATTGGCTGGTTCCAACGAAGGAGACGGTACCTAAGTGGCACCAAGAAGAGGGCGGGGTCAGGCATGGGGTGTGGCCTCTGCGGCGATGTCACTCTTTCCTGCGGGACACAAGCTCGGACTCTCTCTTCCCTCACACTGACACGCCTCCTGAGTCTCACATCTGGTTGGCTGAGAGAGGCTGGAGGAGGTGGAGACAGAAGCCAGTCAGAGCCTTCACCTTCATCATCATCATCATCTTCATCTTCATCTTCATCGTCCTCATCTTCTTCCTCCTCCTCCTCTTCTTCCTCTCCTCCTTCTTCCTCCTTTCCACTGTTTTCCTCCTTCCCGTCTGCAGTGCAGTCTGTGCTCTGTCGTTGTTTGAACAGTTTCAAGCGTGCAGTGTGCAGCTGGTGGCAGAGGGTCGAGGTGGTGACGTTTTGGCGTTGCAGCTCACGACTCAGCAGTGTGATCTTATGGCTGCGACGTTTCAGCTCCTCCAGGAAGTGTCGCTCTTCTTCCCTGAGGCTCCTTCCAAGTGCCGATGCTCGTGCACGGCCGGCACGCAGCTCCCCACGCGCAGCAACCATCATGCACTGCTGGTCCTCTAGGAGTCGCTCTGCAGTCTCACACCGTGCTGCCAGCTCTGCTTCCTCCTCTGAGACACACACAAACAGACACACTATGGACATGTAATTTCTATGCATAAAAGGAGGTCACTGTATTTCTCTTCTTTCATTTCATGTTCTGAATCAGTCTTTCTCATATTACATTTCTTCACACTGTGATTCTGTCCTCCATCACTTGCTTTTACTTTTGCTTTATTTTACTTTTACTTTATTACTCAGTGCCAACTGTATGTAACAAAACTAAGTCAATATCACAAAAATGTTAAGTAATTACAAATTATTTGCTGAATTAAGCCAATTCACTTGGAACATATAATGACAGAAGACTAAATAAACTATAATGAAAGGTTCATATTTAAGAACAAACTGCAACAAAAGTCAGAAAACCCTTCATTAATGGGACTCCATTCTTTTACTTTTTAATATTTTGTACGCCTGCATCTATCCTCCTGGGCATGGATGATACCAGCCTTGCCTAACTCAGATAATTATTTTCAGCTGTTCTTTGCTGGAGGGGTTCTGCTGCTCTATCTTCTGCTTTAAAATACTCTAAAGGTATTCTATTATATATTATTATTGGATTCAGGGACATACTTGGCCAGGTCATAGTTTTCACATTTTTCTATAAAAGGTGTGATTTTTGTTATCACATCCAATACTTGATCATATACATATGATGATGACAGCACAAACTAAACCATACATTATTATTACCTACTATTATTAATAACAATGTTTATAGTAATGCAAAGTTATTGAAAGGTTGATCTCCAAAAAATTAAATAATGATGTATCATGGCTCATCATTATATCTCTTTATGATATCATATGATATAAACTTTCAGCAAAGCTCACATATCACTTTCCTCCTTGTCAGCATGGGGTCGTACTGTCTCACCTGCTGTGGTTCTGTAAGGAAACCTGGAGTCCAGCTCACAGCTTAGTTCTGCAGACAAGAGGAGTACAAGCATAGGAAGGGATAAGACAGCATGACAGACAGTCAAGTGGAGACACATTAAGACATAGAGAGCAGCAGGTCACAGGTAGACTGACCATGACAGCGCCTTTTCAGGTGTGTGATCTCCAGCTGCAGACCGGTCAGCAGAGCCATGTGCTCCTGCTTCAGGAAGGCGATACCTCTCTCCACACTGGCCACCTGCTGCTCCAGCCTCTCTGCATCCATGGCTGGATTCCCTCACAACCTGCACACAGAGATGCTGGTAGATGGAGTACAGCTATTTACAGTACAGCAGTGTCCCAGTTAAGCCCTGAATTTCTATGTCAAACCAATTAAAATCATTACTATTCATCAAAATGTAGTGATTAAGCATATGCTAGATTTGCTCAGTAGTAAAATTATATTCTATTTTACTGTGATATAACACCAGTATACCATGCACTACTTTCTTCTGCAACATTCATGAGGTTTGTTAGGTTATCCACTTGTATGCTTATTTGCAGAGTGCCTACTCTCGTATTTCATGTCATTCGTTTAGTTTTTTTCTGCTTATAAAATCCTGCGGATCTATGCACCGTAGTGCTGACTGTGTACCTGTAACTGTGCAATCACCACTCTGACCGTGGCCTACCGTGATACTGAAACGGTATCCTATTCAAAACGTCTCATGGATCCACGTATCGCCTCGGTATCTCTGTCCTTGCTGCAGCAGAAATGGAGCATACAAAAGGCTGGTGCAAAGCGTCCAGTCTGCAAAACGACACGTTGCTCGCTCTCTGGTGATCTCAGGTGAGCAGTTTCACTGATGCAGCGTCGGCTGACGTTTTTCTTGGTGTGGCTGCAGTCAGAATCGAAATAACCTCCTCATAACCTTCTGCTTGTACGTGCAATCCGGTGGCACTTGTATATTCACAACAAAGCAGCCAGATATGGAGGGTGATTAGTGCCACAGCGCACCAGCGGGAGGCGGAGCTTCATTGTCAGAATTATGCTACCTGCTCTTACTTACAAAAAATTTAATTTAATTTAATTTTTTCGATGATAGCAGGCTTTAATCTTCCACTTGAGGGCTAAAATATGCTTATTTTTTTCCTTCAATGTTTTAGTAAAGCATGCATTCCACAATGTGTTAGAAATGATATCATTGCAAGTTTATTAGACATATGAGGTGTTTACATTTAATCTAAAAACAAACTAACAGCTGCTGAACATCTTGCATTCAACTAGAGGGCTGTGAGAAACTGAGTGTTGGAGAAATTGCTGAATATATGAGAATATCAAAGCGTGCCAAAATATCATTTCAAGTTGTAAACACAGCTTGTTTGTCACAGAGCGAGAGGGAAGACTGACAACTGAATTGTTAATTTATTTACCATTACATACCACATTAATGACTGATGTCTCTACACAAACACAACACGACTGGTTGTATCCAAACATTTTCATCAGACTGCTGTTCATTAGTGAGACAGGAGATGATTTTATATATGCAGTTTATATAGTTCAGTATCATCATAATAGACCATTTTTACCGCAAATAAATAAAAGATGAGGACATATGCCATTAATTCCATATTTTTGAATATTAGTTAAAGTATTCAAAACAACAAATACTGCACAAGTTCAGCTTGATTTCATGTGTTTTGAAAATACTGGTTATAATACATCGTCCCTGAACTTGATCAGTGTAATCTGGGAATCAGTGTAAATAGTACACAAATAAATGCTTCTAAAGTATGAATATACAGTAAGGTAGAATTAAATGGCTTCTTTTCATTTGTTTGCATTAAAATAGTTGACCAGACATGGTCTCTCTTGGCTGATCTTCTGTTTCTCACTAATGCTTAGGAAGGGAACAGGCTTGCTGAGCAGACAGGTCTCGTAATAAGGACAGACTTTTAGATGAGCAGATATAGGAGGAATGTCTTCCATACGCCATGAATCCACTGAGGAGAAAAGGCGACTGAACTCCCATACCTAAAGTGAAACAGGAGTCAGGAGGAGAGAAAAGGACAAATCAAAGCTAGTAGTGGATTTATAATTAAACAAGACTAAAATGATGGAGAGATTGTATTATTTATTAAGTATAGCTTACTGGTTTGGCCCTCCACTTAGCTCCTCCGTGTGAGTAGGTTTTTTTCTCCCAGCGAAGGGTGACCATCCCTCTCTCCTGCAGCAGAGAGGAGCACACCTGCCTCATGAGCTGTGACACCAGAGCCAGCTGGGACAGGGACAGACTGTCCAGGAAACTGGCCATGTGACACAGCACCTCGTAGGGCAGCGAGCTCAGAACGTCCTCCCCTCCTCCTCGCCGACCTCCTCTCCGGCTCTGGGTGGTGGAGTTGTCCGTTGAGCTCCTGGACAACTGAGAGTCATTATCTAGTGAGGACGGGCGCAAGTTGAAAGTCTTCAGCCGCTGACTGTAGGAGAGAAAAATAACATTACAACAATAACACTAAAGCAAGTCGGAGTGCAATATGAGTTTATTACCTAAAACTGTTTGTGTCCGGCTTTAAGACTGTGTATGGTCTAGAGTTTAAAGTTTAAGTTTAAGCAGCAATACCTAAGCATTAATAAATATTAATATCAATGTTTATGTCAATCCTTATCTTTATTTTTCATTTTAATTGTGCTCACTTGTAAGTGACGGTGGCTTTATGTGTGGAGGGCTGGAACCTCCTCTGGCTGAAAGTGCATCCCAGGTACGCCAGAGGGCATCTCTGCTCAAACCATCCACTCAGACATGTGTGGATGTCACTGTGGACATTCCTGAACCACAGGGAGCACAGTTTATCAGTACAATCAAGAATCAATACTTATTTCCTTTATTGTTAATCTCTTTGAGACACTTATGTCACTTCTAGATACAGCATACCTGTTTGTTACTGTTACCTTTGTTTTATTAAAAAAAACAACTAACAGAATTCAAACTACAATGTCAGTCAAACAAACACCTGAAATGTGTGGCGAACTCCCTGCGGTGGAAGGTATGACCACAGAGGAAGGTGAAAACACAGCTGGCTCTGTTGTGTCTGCTGTTCAGGTTCTCGGCCTGCAGCTGCAGATGAAGCTTCAGTGGTTTGTCCTCCATCACCTCTTTGAGGGTCGTCTTCCCTTTAAACGGTGCCGAGCGGAATGAATGCGTTTGTGTTCCCACATCAACAAACAGCCCCTCGGATTCTTTTGACACGCTGATCTGCATGAAAACCAATCAATCAATCATGTTGTCTAATTAAAATACTTTTTAAAAGTGTTTTTTTTATTCCAATTACAGTCAAACATCATGCACTTTTTCAAAACATTTTCAAAAGCATTTCAGTGTTGTTTTTTGTATAGCAATACTTTAAGGTACACAAAATACCTTAAAGGGAAGGTGCACTAATTTTACATATCATCACCCTATTAAAATAATCGTATTTTTTTTCTTTTACAAAAATATTTCTAGTTATACTGTCATTAAAATATTTGACTGACCTTGTGACCCATGACCTCCTTCTCAGCATATCCCAGCAGGGTGGCTTCTGCTTCATCAACGAACCAGTCTTCTTCACTGGATCCAAGGTCTGATGTGTCCACACTGCGAGTCTCACTCTGCACCCGTGCAGCCGTGTCGTATAGATGAACCCGCCGCTTGTAGTGGTAGCTGTCAGGGACCTTTTATGAAGCAAAAGACGAGAATACACTAGATTACATTAGGATCCAAGAGAGTCCAATTAATGCATAATTTAAAAATATTATTTGTTCATGACTATTTGAAAGATGTATTGGGAAACTTTGGACACAATAATTGGTTTTATTTATTTAATTCCTCTGAAGGTAAGGCTGTCTGACACGAAGAGGGAGCATGAACACGAGGAGATACTATGTGACGTCACGCACGACGACTCTGGCGGTGATTGGTTCAGGTGAGGAAGCCGGAAGCGCGGGAGACTCGTAGATTGTTGTTGCTGAGGAGAGATGAACAGTCTGTCTTTATCGTCACTGCCGTTGAAGGGAACATCTTTCCGTTGAAGGGAACCGTTGCAGGTGGGTGACGGTTCAGTCTCGGATGTTGGGCTCCGTTTGTAGATGTGAAGACAGCCGGATTGAAGAGGAGTGGAGGCAGCTGATGAGGGCTGAGTTGAAGCTGCTCCTGTGGTTACGCCTGTAGCGTCTACTGTTGTCGGCCCGGGAGCTGCCGGGAGTCGGAGGGATGTCGTTCAGGGGGGTTTGAGTGGAGGAGCCCGTGAGGCCGGTATCTTCACCGCTGAGCGCCGCTGGGACGCCGGGACGCTGCGGTCTGGCTGCTCTGTCGTGACCGGAAGAGACCAGCAGACTCTGCAAGAAGTATCATCTGTCTGACAGAAAACTGCTAATATCTGGTGGCAGCTTTAACTTTGTGGCTGAAATGACTAAAATAACCTGAGAATGAGGCAGAATACCAGAGTCAGGTTGGTGTTTATATGAATGCCGGAAGAGGCGTGGTCGAGGTGTGGTCCTGCTCCTGAAACTTAAAAGTTAAGCTTCAAATATCAGACACTCCTAACAAGTGAAATCTCACAACCAGACACAAAAAAACCTGAAAGCTGTTGAGAGGTTGGAGCATTTCTGAGCTGCTGTAGTGTTGTATTTTATTCTTAAAGTTGAAATTTTTCACTTCGTGTTGGCGGGCAAGCTTTAATTTTTAACAAAAAGATGTAAAAAAAAAAATCTTTGTTACGCCCCACTGTGAGATTTAAGGCTGTATGTAGAGATACAAGTGTGCAAAGTGACAGAAATAATTATTCTAGTTCATAATTATGTTTTGTGAAGTTCAGTGCATCAGTACGTACGTCAACCGACAAGCACATCATGGCCTTGAAAAGTTGTATTTTACAGTAAATATTTGGTGTGAAATCATCACCTTGAAAGAGCGCAGGGTCTGTACTGGGATAGGCTCCAAGCTGCCGTAGACAAAATCTTTCTCTCTTGGCGTACAGGCCTCTATATGCCCAAAGGTGAGCAGCATGCGCCCATGATGCACCACATACATGTTGTACTCCTGTGGACTGAGCTCCTTCCCCAAACGTTCCAGCACCCCCTCCTGCCACGGGGCATGTCCAGTCTTACTTGTGTCATGTGGAGGGCAGTTTTTGCCTGAAGAATCCGGATGGTTCTCTCTTCTGTGATCTGTACTTGTGTTGTTCACCCCACTGTCTCGCCTTTCATCCTCCTCCTTCCCCTTCTCACCAGGTTTGGTATTTTGTTGGTTTGCCTCAGCGACATTACAGCAACCTTTCTCCATGCTAAACATCATTTCCATCAGGTTGCATTTGTCTTTGCTGAGGCTTATACCTTGTCCCACATTGTTCTCACACACACTGTTTTCTGCAGAAATAGATGTAAGGAGACCTGAGACCATACACGGAGGGGAAGAGAGAAAGAAAATAGAAAATAAACAAATTGCATCTTTTTTTGTATTAAGATATAAACACACTATTGACACACTATTTAAAGACTGCTTATCAAGGGTGTCATTTTCCAAATTTCTTCTCAACATTTTTCCTATTAAAACTCAACAGTTTTTAAAAATCAAATATGATACAGTCCTTTGAATTAGTTTGCAGTTAAAGATTTCCAGATTACATGACTGCTCATTATCATTATCCTTTTAAAAAGGAATTAAGAAGACTGATGATTCACCTTCATTAGTGTCTTTATTTGGGACACTATTAACAAATCCTCCCATCGCTGTCTCCTCTTTGTTCTCTTCCTTTGTTTCCTCCTCCACCTCTTCTGTTTCCATCAGCTCTGGGTAGAGGGGCTTCATTTTCAGACGGGCGTAGAGGTCTGACTGATCGACCAGGCCCATGGCAAACTCCAGATCCTGGCCTTCTTCCCGTCCCTCATTTTCCTTCTGCACATTCTCCTGCAGGGCCTTGTTGCTGTGTGGGTTTGTATCATCAGTCGGCCAACGGAGCCACTCCATGGAGCAACACACCACGCTGGCCGGACACACCTGGAGGTGAGCTGCCCGCGAGGAGCGGGTCAGGTGCACTGGGCAGCCGTACTCTGCGTTGAGGCAGGGCACCCTGACGTTGGGACAGAGCAGCAGGTGATCCTCCTCTTTGCACAGGTGGAAGACCGCTCCACAGAGCAGACGACAGGGGATGACTGCACAGCACACAGAAGGCTCCACCCGAGCTCTGCAGCGCCGGCTGTAGCAGGAGTCACAGTGGACATGCTGTCGCACCCTGGAGGCTCGAGAACGATGACTCTGAATAGAAGAGAAAGAAAGAAACAGAGAGGAGCCAACTAGAGTGAATAAATGAGAAGAAAGATGGCAATTTCTAACACTGTAATTATATAACACCACTGAATGTGGCACATTGACACTGTATAATGCTTCTTCTTTGATTAAATACAAACAAATATATTTGGAAAGTCTGTGACTCACCATATCTACAGGACTTAGTATCAGATGTCTTGTAATCCTGCAAGAAAAATACAGAATCAAATAAACATTGATATTTATTAATCTGTATCATTAGCTCCAAATAGTGAACCACTATCCCAACCCTTATCCCTGAAAACAAAAACAATTTTCTGATCCATCCATCAGATTACAACTACGTCACCCTGCTTGATTTAAATGAAGCATTTTCTAATACAACATCTTATGTTCTTCCTGCAATAAATATAGAATAACTTTAACTTGGCTCCAAGGCAATCTTCCTGAAATGCATTCAATTTCTGAGGAATTGATATTCAAAGTAAATTGTAAAGTATGTACCTCTATTGTGGTGTTGTTGAGTCTGGCGTCCTGCGGCACTTTAAATCAGTTTAAATCAAGAAAGACGAGAACACAAATCAACTGAAATAGTAAACTACTTCATCGAACCGAAGTCTTACCAAGGTGTCACAGCAGCCGTGTTGTTTTCTCCTCTTTGGTCTTATAATGTTTCTTTCGGCCCCTGAACTCGGTTTAAAATTAGCCAAGCACCACGCAGCAGGTTCAGCAGAAGTCAAAGTTACACCCCCCTCAGTTTGCAGAAGCAGATTCAAGAGATTCATTTCTCCTTCTATCTTTTTACTCTGGGCATTAATATGTAACACCGTTTTCAGTACAGAATAAATCCATCTTCTGTTTGAAATAACTGTAACACAATACATACTAACAGTTATTTGATCATATTAAAATCTCCACTAGAGGACACTGTTTGGACATTAGAAAAGACAAATCTGCTCCATGTAGGTTGAAATCAGTTGTCTCCACAATATGACTAAGGTAGAAAAATAATCAAGATTTCCTTTATGTAAACAGCTGAGAGAACTGGTAACCCAAACCATGTTTCTGACCACCTGTGTAACATTTCATGGCCAGTACTCTGCTCTATTAATAACACACATAGCACAGACGCTTGGTCTTTAAAGCATGAGACACAGTGCAAGGAGCATGTTTCTTTCCTTCCCAATAATACAGGAGGCTAAAGTCTGTAAGTCATTGTTCCTGTTGACTCTATTGCCACAGGATGCCGCTGCTGGAGCTCACACTGTTTGTTAACATGCAGTGTTTTTGATTAAGTCTGTCGATGTGTTTGTTTTCAAGGTGATTGTACTGTGTGACTTTGAGATTCATAGTTTCCTCTCTCTTTACAGGACAGACCTACAGCTTCAGATAATAAAACTGCTTTCTGAAGGATGGTATGGTTGTATTCGACAATGCAAACAAAAACTTAATTGAAAAAAAACAAACAAAACATTTTATTACTAAAATATCTGAAGATTAAAATTTAAAAACATGCTGATTTAGTGACTTTTCTTGACTTTCACACTCTCACAATCTTTTCCTTTATTTTTCTCCTTAAACCCAATCATCTTTCTTCTCATTCACTCACTCTAGTTGGCTCCTCTCTGTTTCTTTCTTTCTCTTCTAATCAGAGTCATCGTTCTCGAGCCTCCAGGGTGCGACAGCATGTCCACTGTGACTCCTGCTACAGCCGGCGCTGCAGAGCTCGGGTGGAGGCTTCTGTGTGCTGTGCAGTCATCCCCTGCCGTCTGCTCTGTGGAGCTGTCTTCCACCTGTGCAAAGAGGAGGAACACCTGCTGCTCTGTCCCAACGTCAGGGTGCCCTGCCTCAACGCAGAGTACGGCTGCCCAGTCCACCTGTCCCGCTCCTTGCAGGCAGCTCACCTCCAGGTGTGTCCAGCCAGCGTGGTGTGTTGCTCCATGGAGTGGAACCGCTGGCCAGCCAATGACGCCCATTCTTCTCCAAACACAGAACTGCATGAAAACCTGCTCAGGGAGAGAGAGCAGGGGGGATGTCTGGATCTGGCCATGGCTCTGAAAGACCAGGACCATCTGTTTCACTCCATCAAGATGAAGAAACTGTTCCCTGAGCTGATCCAGAGTGTGATTAAGGAGGAGAAAGTGGAAGAGAGGAAAAAGCAGGAGAAGAGGAAGGAGAAGCAGGCAGCTGCAAAGATAGGCGCTGGTTATACCTGGCAGCCTTTTAACACGCTTGGCATCAGTAATCCTTATGTAAATGAGGATGAGAATAAGGATGAGGATAAGGATAAGGATAAGGATAAGGATAAGGATGAGGATAAGGATGAGGTTGAGGTTGAAGTTGAGCGGGAGCGAACCCAGGAGGAGAGAGAGGCTATTGCCAGGGGCTCTGGGGTGAACCCTGAGCTGTTAGAAAACTACAATGCCTGGGAGCGTATGTTCAGTATGGAGATGGGTGGCTGCAGACAGGCTGAAGGGGGAGCAGGGGCAGGAAAAGAGAAGGCTAAAGGCTTAGGCACTCTGACAGAGGAAGATACAGAGAAAGCAGACACCTGTGCAGGTGCTACAGCATCAAACACTTGCAAACAGGAGAGCAGCGCATTAGCTTCCCCTTGTCTCGTTGGCAATCTGAAGAAGAAGAAATTTGTGTACGGACATGTGGAGCCGATGAAGATTATCACTGTGCGTACTTTTAAAATCCCAACCAGCTTCTGCGCCAGGCAGGTCCGCATCCGCAACCCTAGTTTCTACAAGAGAGAGAGCAAGGCTGTGGACACCAGCGACCTGGGGGTGGCACAAGAAGAGATGCCAGTCTGGGAGGAAATTCAGGTGAGATGAAGAAATGTATCCTCCCAATGAGGTTCATTTAAAAAAAAAAAAAAAAAAAAAAAAAAAAGCTCATTTACAGTCAGTAAGGTTTTCTTGACAAATTCACAATATTTCAAATCTGTAGAAATGATCAGCTGATTTATCAAATAAACAATAAAGATTACGGTATGCATTTTTAAAATTAATTTATGTCAATATTGTGTTTACAATCCCATAAAACAGAGCTATGCAGCCAATTGAGAGGCTGGAACAAGGAAATATTTAAAAAAAAACACATCATATTTTTCACATTTTATAGACTCAAGTAATCACTTAAATCAATTAAAGATCTAAGCTTAAATCACCAATTCAATTATAATTATTAGTTGAAGCCCTATTCAAATAAAACACGCCCATTGTATTAAGAAAAAAAATTACTACTAGTACTAAATTACTTGCTTCTGTGGTTTCGGTATCATATTGGTTGTTAAATATCTTCATGACTTCAATTTCACTGTTAAAAACCACTAATAATGTTGACCGCAAACTGATATACTGAATCCTTTGATTTGCTCCTCAGGCCTCTCTGCTGTGCTCCCTGGAGAAGGAGCAAAGGGGTCACCTTATCGCAGAGAGCGTCTCGGTAGATGTCCTGTTGCAAGATGAAGGCACACAGACCTACAACTTCCTGTCTGCGCCTTTCCAGAGAGACGCATCACTGGCTGACCTGACAGTTGGAAAACCGCTGGAGCTACACCTCCAGCTGCAGGTGGAGAGCGTCACAAGCCGACACCACAAGGCCAGCTCCGCCTTCACCTTTCTCTGTGGACACACCTTCCAGCGCAGAGAGTATTCCAGACATTATAAGTGGGGTTTCTTTTTTCAATCAGATACTGTTATTTATAATTATATCTCCGTATTTTTGATGTCCTACCTGCATGATGTATATGCTCAAGTCAATCATGGGATTTATACAATATTCAAATAACAATCTTTTGTGTTTAAGATCATCCTAGATCAGGATAGCCATCAAAAAATATGACCAAACAAGCTAAAAAAAAAGTTTCCATATTTATCCATATACTCTCTTATGCAGAAACATCCACGGTGACATCCAGACATGTGTGAATGGATGGTTTGAGCAGAGATGCCCGCTGGCGTATCTGGGATGCACCTACAGCCAGAAGAAGTTTCAGCCCTCCACACATGAAGCCACCATCACCTACAGGTGAGATAAAACTCATAGGTCATCTTCATTTATCGTGTGGTATGGTTTTATGCACAACTTACCAAATTGCTTGCACTTCTTGCTTCTTCAATTAGATCTATTTCATTGGAGAGCAAGCTAATAGCGGTGGGATAAATGAAAATGTGAAAGTGTAGACGAGTTGGGACTCCAGCTGTGAGAAACAGAAATTTGATGAATTATTGGAGGACACAAATAATCTCTGATGATGTTGATTTCATATAGAACGTGCCATTAAAGCCCCTATGTGCAGGATTGTCTCATACTTCATACAGACTTGGCCACAGAGGAAACAATACTGTCATACTGCATAATGAACATATAACGTGGTGAATATGTTAGCAAACAGTTGCGTACATTATTTAAGATCCAGCAGATAAGCTCTTCTTTTGCTCCCCATCAACTCCTGATTTAAGTATTGGCCCCTTTAGCTGCAAATGTTCCATGATGGTCACCAGCTAGTGGCTAACATTCTCTGTCTGCTCTTTGAATGTGTAGAGAGTAGTTTTAAAGCTTTTTTTTTGTTGAAAACAGCTACATGCTGCAGCTGAAAATTATGTTATGAGAACCATGAGAGAGTCAACCAAAACAGTAAAGATGTGGGCCCCGAGCTAAAAGACACTACTGTATAAAGCTCTGTAGAGGTGAAAGAAGTGAGTCGGTGGTCATCATCTGTAAAATTTAAAAATTTAAAAGCCAAAAAGTACCCAGCACCAGTCAAAGTAGCCTCATCATTGATTCCCCGATATTGATCAACAAGCCCATTAAACTCCTGCAGATAATTTACACTAATGCTCCTTTAAAGGCTACAGTTTCAACTTTGCTTTCAGTGAGGACCTGGGTTGCTTTAGTCTGCATCCCAGCACCTCTGTCTGTGCGGGTGCCGAATCACAACTGAGGAGAAGAGGATGTCATGCAGGAGGAGGGGAGGATGCTCTGAGCTTGCTGCCCTACGAAGTGCTGTGTCACATGGCCAGTTTCCTGGACAGTCTGTCCCTGTCCCAGCTGGCTCTGGTGTCCCAGCTCATGAGGCAGGTGTGCTCCTCTCTGCTGCAGGAGAGAGGGATGGTCACCCTTCGCTGGGAGAGGAAGACCCGCTCACACGGAGGAGCTAAGTGGAGGGTGAAGGAGAAGGTAAGCCAAGAATCATTGTGTCTGTCAGGTGAATTTATGAGTAATAATAGTAGACCATATATAATATGTGAAATGAATATATTTGAGTTTACATCAGCATCTGGACAGTTTAAAGCTGCAATTACATTCTTGGGTACTTAGGAACACATTATTAAAGTATGTCATGTACAGTACATTGAAGAGAAAGTGCTAATTAATATCAGAATGTCAAAAGTAATGTGAGAATACAATACACTATGAAACAGTACAGACAGAAACAGAACTGAATACACAAAAAACACACGTTTACCCAGTTTGGATTAATATAGCACTTATACAACATTAGCTTCATTTTACCCTTTATTTTGTTTTTTTAAACCGCTTGTCTGGTTTTCTGTGTTTGTGTTTGAACCCAGTGTGTTAGTGTGTACAGTACTCAGTTATGTCTCTCTCTTTCTGTGTGTGTGTGACTTCAGGTTTGGCAGTTCAGCACTTTGTTCTCTCCTGTGGATACTTGGTGCTTCCGAGATGTGCCGTCAATGTCGGAGCACCTGAAGATGTGTCCCTACTACGAGCGAGAATCCAGAACAGAGCGGATTCTCCTGCCTCGTGTTCCAGTCAAAACCAACACAAACTACAAAGGTCCCACTCTGGTTGCCCTCTTCCAGCAGAGGAGGATCATGATGTAGTATGAAGCACTAACATACTCTAATTTGTTATTATAAAACAGTTTGTTCGCCTGTTGATGATGTGTGATTTGTGTATGAGTGCGCAGGAGGTCTGGCTGCTTACTTGTGAGAATTTCTTCATTCTTGTTTGTTTTTAAGGGTCATAAGCTTATAGTAAGTAAAATGAAGACTTTTTAAATGCTAAAAGTAACTATGATGACAACTGCCAAGCCAAGACTGTTGGCTGTGTAGGCTATTTTTTGTATGTTGTGAAGTTCAGATATGAGTGTGTAAGTCATGTATTTGAATACATGTATTAATACTTTTTGTTGGAACCTAAACTTTTAGATCTGTGAATGTTTGAAGTGTTTAATCTTTCTAGTATTCAGCACTGATCTGTACCTGTATCCGATTATAAGATTTGTGTTACTTTATGTATTCTGTATACGAAAAAAAACAACCCATATGTGTTTGTTTTGATGAGGACATAAAACTGATGTCACAATAGAACAATACTATACATTTGTTAGTTAGTTAGTTAGTTGGTTGGTTAGTTAGTTAGTTAGTTAGTTAGTTGTGCTAACTTTGTTGGTAAAATGACACATTCTGAACCACTTCAGGGCTAAAAACATGTACTAGTTTATGCTAAATGTCTTTACCACTCAGGGGTTTTGTTTTTTTCAAAAGCAAATTATTTTACATGCCATTCGGTGAATGATATAGTATGATACTGTTTGTTGTACAATTCCATGTAATTCAACAGGTGATGCTATAAATTATGTTGGTGTATAGTGTTTTAAAATCTTGTTTCATGTGCTTCTTTTTAACATCAGCCCCTCTAAAGGTCTCTGCACGGCCCTGCATTTGAACATAAGAAAGCAGAGATAAATGTAAAAAGACATGACACCTTGGTTTTTCTCCTGTCCTACCTAATACTTTGAGTCACCAGCCGCCAATGTACGGTGAATTTCTAAAATAACACAAAATGTGTAAATAATTGAGCCATTCGATGAACATCTTTGAACTTCAAGTTAAAAATCACCACAATCCACAATCACCAAAAGATGAATAAATTGAGAGAATAAATCACAATGTTTCTCAGTCCTGGTGGTGACGTTTAATCACATCATGAGGTAGAAAAAAACAGAATCAGTGGTGGTTTGATCGCCAGTCGAAGCACATTGCTGCCTCCCTCTAGTGGTCCTTGTCAGTGTTGTGTGTGTTATTGAGGATGTCTGCTCTGAGCAGTCTGTAGAGAAGCACTATGTTCATGGTGGAGATGAGACTCAAGCCTGCCGCCCCCATCAACAGGACGTAACGAGGCAAAAGGTCACTGTGACCTGCCAGCCAGCGGCTCATCCAACCCAGCGTACCGACACGAAACACCAAAAACCTGCAGGTAGGACAGAAAATCAGGTCACTAGTCACTAGTTAGGACATGTATACCTGAAAAACACACCCTTTTTGAGTCTCCACTGGTTGCCTGGCAACCTCACCATGACGAAAAGACTCCAGAAAGTCACTGCCAAAAGTAGCCTGGCACATATTCCCTCGTAAAAACAAAACTTTCTGTTTTTAAGCTTTGCTTTTTTTAATGTAATTTAAACAAACTAGATATAATATGTTAGTTAGTTTTAGCTTTAAAGGTGCTGGCAGGTGGATTTTAAGACAGAGCCAAGCTAACAGTTTCCCCCTGTTTCCAGTCTTTATGCTAAGCTAAGCCCTTTTATAGTGTGACAGCGCTGTTAGGTTAGGGAAAGGTCATGGTCTGTATTAAAGTTACTCCTCCCTAAAACTCTGTCATAATTACAACGGTAAATACTACAACAATTGTTACGGTTTAAAAAAAAAACTTCACATTTTTGCCACCTATCATCTATGTGTTCCACTATTATATATAATTATAATGAATGTCTTCTGGATGAACTAACATCATATTTAGACAGGTTGAGGTCAGCTTCATTAATATAATAGTATTTTTATCCAAGAAGCACCTTCACTGAGGTTTTTTACATGTGACTTTTCTCAAACCTCCAAACCTCAGAGAATGACTCAGCCACCTACGTTCCCAGGTTGAGCCAGCTGGTCATGCGGTAGGTCACAGAGGGGCGAGGGGTTGTAATTTCAGTGCCTGGCCTGTTCTTCTGCCCTGACAAGAGGAGGAGCTGTCTGACATGAAGGAAAACAGAGTTGATCTCAACCAGCAGAGACACCACAGCGAAGCCCAGATAGCGGCGGGATGCCGCATGAGAGCACCTGAGAGCAGATTTTCAATAGAAGAATCAAAGGTTGACACAGCAAACATACAGCACAACAATATCATTCACTGTCTCCCTTTAACAAATGGTACATTTAAAATTCAGAGTTTCTTAGTCTACTTATTGCTAGTTATCGAGTCTACAATCACTAATTAATTTAAGATATAATTATATAATTATCAGCTCCCCTGAAGTCACACAGAGGCAGTGATGTGTTGCCCCGTCGAGGGTCACGACCTCTGCTGCCTCTGTAACATACAGAGTTAAACAAAGAAATGCCTTTTTTTGTTTTGGCAACTTAAACTACTTTGTTAAGTGGACCTTTAAAATTGACTTGGCAAAGAATACATCTTCCTGACTGACAACACAAACAAGTGTTAGCAGGAGATTTACTTTCCCACATTCTGCTCAAAGTGAGGCGCTTTGGAGCTTTTATTTTTTAACTTAAAAGCTAAAATATAGAATATGATGCAATACATGATTCATGCTTATATTGTTTTGGTTTTTCTATGTTTTATATACAGTTTGTAGTGTGAAATAATTCCAAAAAAAAGTGTAAAGATAAACAAAGTTGCTTGTATTTTGGACTATTTACAGAATTAGTCTACAGTTTAAGATACGATTTGGTTCCTGATGATCTATACTTCTTCTTCTTTTACATACAAACATGCACAGCATACTCCAACTTAAAAAAAACACATACGAATAGACATAACACAAGCAAATATTAAAACATCTTCTTTTCTTGAACAAAACAAACCTCATTTTAAGAATAAACTGCAAACGCTAGTAATAGCCAGTAGCACTAGTAGTAGTAGCCAGTATTTCCAATACTGTTGAACTAAGAAATGCACTAATTAGCTAATACATTTGGACTGCTGAACAATGTGAAACTGAATTTGCAGCTTTTTTCCTAAAAACAACAAATGTGATGTAAGTTGTAAAAACACTCTCATTTGCGTGTTTTATCTTTATGCATGTTTTCAGCGTGTTGAGCTCGGTCAACCACCACACTGTACACACGTGTAATGTGTAAATTTATTACCACAGAGTGGTGGAAGAGCACCTCCCAAGACCGTTTCAATGACTGGTTCAAGGTAAGGTCCAGGAAATCATGGATAAAATAACCTGGAGGAGAAAGTATATGAGTAAGCATATACACTATCTAGTTTGCTCTGTTTTCATAAGGTGACATTGAAAAAAATGACATGTTGGTGGAAGTGTCACCTGATGACACAGCTACAAGGCTGTGGGAGAGCAGGGAGTGAGAGGAGATCAGGTCTTCCACCATCTGGGGTTCAATGTAGAAACTGCGTAGTGAGAGGGAGACCACAGGAAAAGTGAAGATAATATGAAATGAAAATCAATGACAGTACCAACTCTGATTACTGTGTCTTTACGCACCATAAAACAGCCCACGCTCCTGTCAGCGAGCTGTGAGCTAAAGAAGTGCTGATATTCCTCCACTTCCAGGCTTTCCGGCGTGCCGACTCCGGTGTTGGCAGGGATCTGATAATCATGTTTAACAATTTGAATGAGCATGCGGATCCTCCAATGACCAGAAGTGTTGACCTCAAATCCATGACTAGATTCTACCACAGAGGCTGCTGTCTTGTATTCACTTTAAATCCCATGTGCTCCTGTGTGCAGTGCACATTTCAACCGAGAGAGTGTCAGCTGAACTAGTCTTTGAGAGAGAAAAGGGAACTTTTTTTAACATGTTGTAATATCTGCAATCTCTGCCCTCTAACACACATCTAACACCTCCACTCACGTGTGGTGATAAACTGATGACTGATAACAGGTGAAGGGTCGTAGTCACATGTTGACATGTATAACATGATTCCCTCCCAGGCACAAAATAGTAAAATTCACACTGTTTTATAGTTAATTTAAGCACAAAGCAAGCATCACATTATTTACATATCTCTGAATGCCACTTTTGAAATGAAAAGAAACTATGACACACATGTAATAAATATGAATGAATAAAAGCTCGGGTTATTTTTAATTGTGTGAACTATTTTGTTCTTTTTAGCTAAATCTTTGACCTCCTTGCATTTTTAAACCTTGTGGGACAGTGGTGAATCTTGAGGCTTGATACAATATTCACTAAATGACTGATAATGCCTCCTTTGTCACCTGTTGTCCATTCAGTGTGGGCCGCTGCTGCCTCGTCAGCCTTTTTCTATAACTGCCGTTGTGAAGCACAAAGGACCATCGCCTTTCTCTGGAACAGCGAGGCTGAATATGAGCAGAGACATCACTGAAACTGTTCATTCACAGGTGTCCCAAAAGTGACTTTTTTTTCATTTGGTGATCGGGTGTTTTATTAAACCCAAATCGTCAACTTTTCACAGCCTCCCAGCATCAAGGGATGAGGGTTGGGGATGAAGATGTTGCCGTGGAAACGGGCTCCTATCCTGTCATTAAGCTGAGGAGAAGAGAGCAAACTGTGATCGAGGACAGAAGATCTTCTGACTAACATTTCATGTTTCAGGAAAGGATCTGTGTATCTTTGTGTTATTGGTGAATCAGAGACATGTCTGGGACCAAACTACGTGAGTAATCAATTTAAAACAGAATAAAAGATGAGTCAGATAGACAACCCTAGTTATTGGATATTTTATTTATCTCTTACTGGATTACTGGAGTTTTGTGAAGCTAGATAGATAGATAGATGATTTGAGGATTTTCATAGGTGCAAACAAAGACTATTGATGCAGTTTAAGTCAAGTGTGTGTGTGTGTGTGTGTGTGTGTTCAGCCCATCAGGAGTTTTCAGACTCTGATCCAGAGGACACATCAGAAGAGGTGACAGAGGTGGTTTGTCTGGAGTCAGACCTGAAGGATGGACAGTAAGAAGCGGAGGGGGATATTCACAACCTGGCAACCCAAATCAGTTTTAATTGATTCAGCAGATGATAATAGACACTTGTAATAAGCAAGCCATCTGTTTTTCTAGTCTAACCCCAAAGCATTTTTCTAATATCGTATTTTGTGTGTGTGTTTGTGTGTGTGTGTGTGTGTGTGTGTGCGATCTCAGGATGTTGGAGGTTGAAGTGCGACATCACAGCGTGCTGTTGACACGCAGCGAGGGCAGATACAGTGCCATCGGTAACCAGTGTACACACTATGGCGCCCCGCTCAGCAAAGGTAAAAGGTGGTGCTTGGTGCTGCTTGTTGTGATTTAGGCTGATATAACAGCTTCATGGAAATATATCATTGTTATACATGTTCTTCAGTTTAATAGTTTCTCTTCAATCATCATTGATCACCAATCATCAATCCACCATTGTTTTGGCTTCTACTGTAAAACAGCACAAGCATGAGTATGTAAATGATGCATGTGTGTGTCTGTTTGTGTGTATGTGTGTATTCAGGGTTTATTACAGGCAACAAAGTGCGCTGCCCGTGGCATGGTGCCTGTTTTAATGTCCATACAGGAGATCTGGAGGAGTTTCCTGGCATGGACTGTTTACCTTGCCACAAGGTACAAACCAGACAGAGAGACACACAGACATTTCGCTTTTGACATTTGCTGTGATTTTAATTTTCTCTTTTTTCTCTTTTGAAGGTCAAAATTCTGAACAGGAAAGTGTACGTGTCTCTGAACAAAAAGGTAAGTATGGTGTTCAAAGTGAAACTAAGGGCATGTGACAAATGGGTTTTTTTATTTGTGATGTTGTTTTATATCTGATTGAAATATTTTATGTTTGTCTGTATATTTGCACTTAAAGTTATTAAAACACCTTTCAAACAGACCAGTGAAATTCATTTGAGTGGGTTAGCAGCTTTTTCACATAAACAAGTACAGAATAACATGACATTAAACACGGTATACAAAAAAAACCACCAACCAGGTGTGCAAAGTGACTTACAGGTGAGGCAAAACAATCAAGCATTAGAGGACCGTGACTCAAGTAGCTGACCAGGTAGTGCAATGAGAAAGAAAGAAAGAAAGAAAGAAAGAAAGAAAGAAAGAAAGAAAGAAAGAAAGAAAGAAAGAAAGAAAGAAAGAAAGAAAGAAAGAAAGAAAGCGTCCGCGCCAACACTAACAATCTATAGTCATGCAACACTTCAAACGTCAGTGATGACGCAAAGTGACAATGATTATTAGGTGTCAGAAAATTCACCATAGAATACACTATTAAGTGTCGTAGCCAAAGTACTACCAAGCCTACACTTGAACAGAACAGAGACACTGTACGGCCATAAAGATGTAAGTTATCTCACAAGTGCAACAAACAGGAGAATTAAAGACCAGGATTAGTATCCAAAAATACAATATGGTTTAATCACATTGGAACAATCAACAACAGAAAACAGATATTGAAATGTAAATAATTCGAATTTCCAATATAGTTATTATATACGGGAATACTGTATTTGGAATTCATTGCAGGTGACAAACATCACAACCTGTATAGTTTTGATTATTTGTATATATCTGCTAAATCTTCCTGTTGAAGGAGTTGATAATTGTGTGTTTTATGCATGATTCAGACTCTCTGGCAGGAGAAAAGAATAAAGAACATGGGAGCCGCAGTAGCCGGAGTTACTCACACGGTTCTACTGCTGGGAGGAGGTGAGTGTAAACTGTTTGTGTTGTTGTCACTGCATTGCTGTACTTACAAGTATTGGTTGAGCAGAACCGCTATTATTTTTATGACATATTTGTGTTCTCAGTGAGTGTGATGCTGTGTTCGCTTTCTGCAAGTACAGGGGCTGCGTCATTGATCTGTGCTGAGACTTTGCGGCAGGAAAACTTTAGTGGCAGGATTATCATGGTCACCAGAGATGACCTTTTACCTTATGACAAAACCCGACTCAGCAAGGTACTGCAAAAGAAAATGACATGATGCGACAAAATGTTAAATGAACATATGCGTATGTGTTCCAAAATGACCACCGTTAGCTGAAGACACATATCCTGGGACTATCTTACAGGTTATGAATGTGGAGAGTGACAGTATTTTGCTGAGGAAGAGGGAGTTTTACCATAAGTACGACATTGAGGTGTGGCTCAGGAAAGAAGTGAGTTGTTTTTTTTTAAATCTCCTGGTGTGACTATATTATACATTTAACTTTAAATGGCCAGTGAAAATAAATGTTTCACTGGACAACAAATGAGGATCTGAGTGTGGATGGATTCATGATGGTTCTGTTTTAACAGTTTGAAACTGACTGGACTCTCGCCGTCTTGACAGGCGCTGTCTGTGGACACAGACAAGAAAACAGTCACGTTTGATGATGGTTCAGTCCAGTGCTATGATCAGCTGCTCATCTCAACAGGCTGCAGGTACAGGCGAATACACACACACACATAAACACTGTATATGTTTATGTGTGCAAACATTTCATTTGAAAGCAGCTTCGTCTCAGAGCCTTTTTTAGGCGGCCAAACCACCCCAGATGTGCAAATGTGCACGGCAACAGTTACCTAGAATGATAAATACTTGTTTGGAACAGTGTCATTCTTATTATAACACATTATAACTTTAGGATACACTCCCTGATTTGAATCTCTACTAAAAACACATTTTTTTAAAACTTGCATCTCTGCCTTTTTGTGTGTCTCTTTAAATTCTTTTGACTACTATTAACTTGGCTTATCATTATGGACCAAAACACCTCTTTCTCTCAATCGTGTCTGTCATTTTCTTTGTTTATTCACAAAGTTTGGTTTCTATAATGTGTCCTGGGAACATATGATATGTCCTATAATTCTTTATAATTTAGCTGGATACTTAAGATTGTTCAGAACATATAAAAGTTGATGTTATGACTGTACACTAACTTTGTATAAGGGAGGTGGTCAGTGTCGGAGCAGCAACACACTGCACTGCATCGCTTATGAACGGCTTATGTCCTTTAGAGCAAAAGGTCTGAATGTTCCCGGCATGAAGCTGAACAATATCAAGATGCTGGAGACACCAGAGGACGCTCGGCAAATCCACGCAGCGTGTCTGGGCTGCAATGTCGTCCTTGTGGGAACCTCTTTTGTTGGTACAGTTTTTTTTATTTTTAGTTTGTCGTACAGTCTTACAACATTCGTGTGGAGTGGAGACGTGTTTTTGTGAACTATAGATAAAGGTTTTTATGCTTTCTTTTCAAATGGAAATAATAACGTTTTTCATTGTCTGAAATATGACTGAATAAATCAGTGAATAAAATATTAAAAAGAAAGTAAATGCCAGATGGTTAAAAAATGACAGATCTTTCTGCTTTACCATTTAGTTGATACAGTTATACTCTACTTCTTGATATTCTGTATGTTACCTTTGTTGATTTTTTTCAGGCATGGAAGTTGCGTCTTATTTGATAGACAAAGCATCCAGCATCACAGTAATTGGCAGCAGCGAGCTGCCGTACCAGAACACACTGGGCCCTGAAATTGGCAGATTTACTATGACGGTGAGTGAAAGAGAGCGAGTCCTGTAGTATGTTCTCACTACTATTACTTTGATCCTTTCAGTTTAGTCTCTTGTCTGTTGTTCCTCTAGATGCTGTCGGAGAAAAATATAAAATTCTTCATGAACGATAACGTGACAGAGGTCAGAGGTGTGGATGGCAAGGTAACGTATGAAAATACATTAAACAAAATACACGTTTCAACCTGCGTATTTATTAAAACATTTATAACTTATGTAAAAGTATCAGTTCTTAGCATACTTTCTCCCTCAAGGTGAAGGAGGTTGTACTTAAAAGTGGAAAAGTTATCCCAGCTGATGTTTTGATAGTTGGTGTTGGTAAGTGCAGTGCAGACATGTTTATACATTTATACACATCTCCATGCAATATATTTAATTATATTTCTCTTTAACATCAATTTATTATCAATTTTCTATATGAAATTAAATATATTTGTTAATTCAGTGATTATTTTTGATTATCATAGACAGCTGTATAAACATCCACCATTATAACATTACACCAAAGACTGCTGCCATTGATTTTTGATTCTTTGGAGTGTCATATTTTATTTTGCTGCAAAAGCAAATTGTATCATATATATATATATATATTTAAAAAAACAGCTCAGCAGTACTACTTAAAAAAAAACCTCAAGCACTTTTGTTTTCTTCCTCTCTCCCTCCAGGCATCCTTCCTAACTCAGAGTTCCTACAGGGAAGTAAAATACAGATGGACTCAAAAAAATTTGTTACGGTCGACAAGGTCAGCTAACAACCTGCTGTTCAGCTTCTTTTCTAGCTCTCATTCTCATCATTGACCTTCATAAATCTTACTTAGATTAAGCTGTATATTCTGCACTGTCGGTTATCAGCTTTCTGCCTACGTTTTTCTCCTGCAGTACATGCGCACCAACGTCCCTGGGGTGTTCTGCGGGGGTGACCTGGCCACCTTCCCCCTGGCGATGGCCAAAAACCGGCCGGTCAACATTGGACACTGGCAGATGGCACAAGCACACGGTAACGTGGTAACAATGTAAATGTAGTCACATACTCCTGAACTCTACCTGACAAAGTAATACAATGCAAAAGTATCTATGATATATGTGTTTCTGTATAATGGAAAGTAGGGCACGCTGCGAAAGAGTGAATGAAAATAGAAAGTAGAAGGCTACTAGTGAAATACAAAATACTACTCTGAACCTATACTAAACCTCATCATCTAATATATTTTAATCTACTATCTGTTTAATATATGTGTCTATAATATCTTGCCTAGTTGTAAACTGTTTGAACTGTATTATTTTTATCGCTGTTCAGGAAGGATAGCCGCTCTGAACATGGTGGATAAACCAACTGAACTTAATTCAGTTCCTTTCTACTGGACCGTCCTACTGGGTAAAACCATCCGATATGCAGGTGCCTCCCACTACACACACACACACACACACACACACACACACACTCATGCACGCACATCCACACACACATACATAAATATTTGTTTTTGTGTATCTTTCTTTTAATAATGCTGTATAATTGTATATATTATTTTCTATTCTATACGGTATAATAATAATATATAAATTCAGCCATTTATCATTGACCTGGTTAACTGTAAACTTTTAATCAAAGCGAAATGGTGAAAAGTTTTAAATGCTCTTTTATCCTGCGATATTTTGCTGGCTCAGCACAACTCTAAAGTGCTGCTATTAGTAGAAAAGAGCACCTGAAGCTTAAGTGTTTTGCTCTTTGACCTCTCAACCAGAAATGTCATTTAATGCAGATTGTTTGGCTTGGGGCCACCTGGTCCCTCAAACCCCTAGACCTGCATCCAGTAGTTTAGTCCATGATGACACCAAACACACTAGTAATTTACTGAAATTACAATCTCTGGTTTTTAATATCAGGGTTTATCACTAACAAACTCATGTATTTATTCTGGTTGTGTGCAGGCTATGGGGAGGGATACACTGAAATTGTAATGAAAGGAAAGTTTGAGGACAGGAAGTTCTTGGCATTGTACATCAAGTAAGTCAAAACAAACAAACAAAGAACAAAAAAAACAACATATATTGTCAATGTTACATCAGATAAAATCCTAAAATATTTTATGTAAGTTTTAATACGTTTATGTTATCCTCTTTTCTAATAGGAATGATGAGGTCATAGCGGCTGTGAGCTTAAACTATGACCCTGCAGTGTCTGCGGTAGCAGAGAGGCTTGCAGCAGGAAAAATCATCACAAAGGAAGAGGCTCAGTATGTACCACCTCACTGCCACTTTGTTTCTTTGTTTTGATGCTTGCCATGTTTTCATTGTAGCCTCATACTAACAATTATTAGCAAACTATTAGTATTAGCAAATTCTGTCTTTTACTCACTCTATTTATTAGGATTGGGTGAAAGGAAGGACAGGCTGTTGCACAGATTTGTTGCCAAAAAATATACAAAATTAATATTTTAATGGTTATGACCAGGAAACTGGAGAGGCTTGCAGCTTATTAAAGATGACTGACTAGAACAACACCCTGCAGAAACATCTAGAGAAGTGATGGATACTGAATTAAGAATTTTGGGTTCTTTGTCTGAACAAAACGTGTTCTTGTTGTAGCAGCTGCGTCATTGTGTGTTATGGATTACTTCCCCTTTAAAGCTTCTACATTTGTAAGCAATTATACGTGATGAGGTGTCCTAAATATAAGAAAATAACAAACAAAGTGGAGGAGTTGTGGCAAGGTTATCAGTTTGATGTATATATAAGTATATGTATATTGTAAAATGTTTCAAAATGGTGTTTAAACTGTTAACAACTTTGTGCTGGTGTTTCTCAAAAGACCCTATTTCCCATAAACCCTGTTGCTTCCCGTCACATAAAGGTGGTTGCTACTTGCCTCTTCACCTCCATATGTATTTTTTCTCTTTTACTTACTGACAAAACACAACAAATGCATCAAATGATGTGAATCTGTATCAAAACACACCATCCGTTTTTCCTCTTCCTGACAGATCGGATGACGTGAGCTGGCTGCAGCTGTCCTGATCGACACTTTCTTCCACTCATCTGCTCCGTACATCATCATCATCATCATCATCATCTGTACGATGCTGACTTGTAGCCAGCATGTGCTTCATCTGTCTCTTCATCACAGTGACCA
Organism: Pampus argenteus; assembly: GCA_036937835.1. NCBI lineage: Eukaryota > Metazoa > Chordata > Actinopteri > Scombriformes > Stromateidae > Pampus > Pampus argenteus. The sequence continues at coordinate 11,467,868 of CM072874.1, forward strand.
AGTGTTCAGAGGCAAAATGTTTGATTCAGTAGAGACAGAATTCACTAATAGTGTCAAAAAAACAAGAATCACAATGGAGTTTGTATTTACAGTTCAGTGTTCGGATGCAGGTTGTGTGGATTCAAACTGTCCGTCATACAGTCAGTGTTCACGTGAGGACGACTCCAACACGCAAACAACAGATACCTCAGATGGAGCTTTTGGGACTTTTAGCTTCTTTTTAAATCTTAATATTTTTTTTATTATTTTATTAGGTTTTATTCACATTTTGTTTTAACTTCATGGCTTTATGTCTCCAGGAGTATTTCAGTAACAGTCCAGAGACGTCACATTTAAGGTGTCTCAGTATGTTCTATGCTGTAAAATATTTAAAAGGTGGTGTAAGCTGCCTTTTACTTGGATGGGGCCGCTGGGAAAAACACAAGTGACCTTAATGCCCACCGTGGCTGTGTACACGGTCCGCTCAGCGAGTGGGAAGGGAGGATTAGGAGAACAGAGGGGGAGCGTTCAGCTCTTTGAAGCAGAGATGCTGAAATAGGCAATGGTGACAAAACACACCAACATGAAACAATAGGCCTTTCGACAAACAGCACACAGACAGTGTGACAAAACCTTCACAAAAGAAATGCTGCGTTTTTCTCTCTTTCCCTACAGGTTTATCACTGTTTTTACTTTACAACTCTCTTTCCACCTCACTGTGTACTTTTAGCTTCACTCTCAGTGCCCTTCCTGTCCACAGTAAGCCTCAGTTCACTGTACCCACGGTTCAGCTGGTGCACACCTTTCAAAGCCAGTTCCAGTTTATATATTTTAGGATTGCAGGTGTCAATTGCTAATATTTTGTACAAATGTTATATGTGATTTGGAATTATATTTATTTATTTAAGACAATTATTTTTTATTCTTCCTTGCAAGGGGGCAAGTTTACCAGCATTTAGATGATGATGTGCATTTGAACTTGATTCACAGCCATGTTTATAGGATATTTTATATATAACATATAAATATAACAATATTTCTATAAATTGAAATAAAATATGTTTTCTGTATTGAGAATTTGATTATTAATAGAATAATCAGACAGGAATCTCTTTTTATCTTAAATTTATTTTAAAAAAAATAATAATTGTTAATAATCCGTCCTGCTCACTTATTTACAACATTACCCCAAACAGTCTAATACACTAAGACATTTTATAAGTGGAGCTACCATGGTATAAAAAGAAGAAATCCCTTGTTAATCCCAAATTAAGGTTACAGATTATTAGGAATAGACATGACACATTTCCACTCTGAATCTAGTTGTGAATTCATATCCAGCTTTCTGCTCATCTTACTGGCAAAAGGCCACCCTGACGTTCCTGTAACCGTACTCAGCACCCACATACACTGTCAAATAATCTAAAATATTATGTATCCTTGATTTCAAAAGAATTTCCTTTCCCTAGGATTTAGCTAAACACGGTATTTGATAGAATTTTGTTATTCCTTCTCATACAATTAATAAGAGTTAATAAGTTACAATGCTGAATATTAGATGCCAGGGAAGAAATAACAGATGTACTTGTCATTTAAATTTGTTTTGTCTTGTGTTTCATTTTGTTCATGCATAAATAAAATCTCAGGCACAACTATTTTGGTTCTTTTTTTTTTTTTTACATTAATTGAATAATCAGTTTTGGGGCATCTGATTCACTCAGGGAACACACAACTTTTCTGCCATCTATCGTCACGAAGAGGTAGTGAAGATTTACAGGTACAACAAAATCATAAATTATCTGTTCCTCTTTGTAAGTATAGTTTATCATTACAAAAACAAAGCAACATAATTTATGTCCTCACTAACTTGGCTGTAAATGTTAAATTGTCTTTTTTTTACTTTGCTACATTTGCATAATAAGGTACCAGACAAAAAAAAAAGAAGGAAAAAAAGAAAATTGCTAACCTATATTTAAAAGATATAAGTGGTGGAAAAGAAAGGTCATGTGACTCATCTCCCCTTCTCGTCCATTTAACGCTACCTCACGCACCTGTGGACAGGCAGATGTGAGGAGGGTACAGTAGTATTATCCTGACTGGGTTTCAGTCTTGAACTTTGGGTCTTTTCTGAAAGCATTACATAAATTAGAGGCACAAGATAAACTCCAAATTCAAATCCACTTTTCCATCCAGTTTTGAACAGGAGGAGGTCCTGACATGTGTTTTGTACATGATGGAGTCTGTCAGGTGCTTTTAATGAATCAGCAACATGTTAGACGGCTTCATCTGTTTTAACTGAACTAACAGTATAATAATTTCAACAAGGCTCTCATTTTTTTTCTTTAATTCAGTCTCTACTCACATGCAGTGAGGACAGACTTTTGTTGGTGATAAGCATTTTTTTATTCGTCCTATTTAGGAAAAGTCTCTCTTAGTGTATCCTGAGTTTCTTTCAACAGAGCCTCTCTGTATGCGATGTAACGCTGCCGCCTGTTGGCCCTGTATAGCTCTAGCCTCTTCTCCTCAGCCTGGGGGTCCTCCAGCACTCCCTCCCACCTCAGACTCTCCCTGGCCTGGGCGCTGAGCTCTGACACATACCCCTGCGCTGGAGCTGCACTGCTGTTTGTTTTGTTTGTCGTTGTCAGCAGAGCCGGTGAATCCTCGGGGTGTTTTTTGCTCCTGCGGCCACTGCCAGCAAGCCATTCTCCGTCTTTGCTGGTGGATCTGAGCTTGGACACCTGGCCTTGGGGCAGACCGAGGTCAGTCGGACGTTTCTCTGTAGAGGCGAACATAAACAAGTAGGCGCATGCACAATAACGAAGCTCAGGGTTTAGATTACTAATGACTCCCTATGGAATTAGAGGGATAATGGTTTGGTTTACAGTAATGAGCTGTAATAGGCCAGTGAGTAGAGGCGACACTGGGGGCCTATTCTCTAATGACCTACTCAACCTCCACAGGGAATCTTCTACCAGCAACACATGACCCCTGTACTTGTGCTTACATTGTGTACAGAAACATGACCTTCATTTGAACTGTCACAGTGATGACACATTAAGTCAGTTCAGGCTTTTCGTTATTGACCTCACCAGGAAATACTGTATGTATTTCATGGTCCACTTCTCAAATATCTGCCTTTTAATAGATATTGTGGCACAGTAATCTAATTTCCTTAAAGAAGCCTGAGTCCCAAATCTATTTCTCAGTCCTTCATTTGTGTGAGGGTAATGCTGGATTTCATTGTTTCATTCTTCTTTTTAGTCAACAGATTGGAGGCATTAAGAAATAAGTGTCTTAAGTGTCTTATATAATAATAAAAAATAAAATAATACTTAGATAATGAAGTGTTGTGTTTATATAAGAGGCCACATAAACCAGTGAAAATCCATAACACAATGGTAATGAATGGTTTCAACAACCATGATGGAACAGCAGACATTAACATCACTGTAGTTTCTACCCATGCTATTGGGTATTTTACATAAGCATCATATTACTTGAGTTACATGAGGTATGTTTTTTGTATAACCTTAATGTGCACACTAACTACTGTTATAGGGAGGTATTTTTACATTGTGGTCTTGCTATACATGTAAATAGGATCTGAATGCTGTTGTGTTTTTTACTATCTGTACCTTCTGGAGGAGCGATGGAAGCAGTGGTTTTCTTTCTTTTCTTCTTTTTCAGTTTTTTCTTCCTTTTCTTGTCTGTGCTCCTGGATGGCTGCAGCAGCTTACAGTTTTGGTCTTCTGGCATGCTGTGCTGTATGTTTGCACACACTGGGTGTTGATGAGTGAAAGAAAAAGAAATGTAAATAAACGTTAATCCTGAACAGAGACCTGTAAATCTTCGTTTACTCACAATAACTACCTTTAACTATCTTTCGTGGTTTCGGATAACTATGTTTATAAATCTACAACGCGGAAAAGTGTTAGATAATCTATTTGTTCCGGTACAAGCATTTCCACAATCACGCTTTCGACGCAGCGTTGTCCAGTGACGCGTCTCCATGGCAACAGGACACGCCTTCTCAGTTTATATAGAGTAATGTGTTAATTATCGTTTTAACATGAGAAAAGGTGTTTATCATGGGTTAATATTAGAACCAGGACAAACTTTAAGTATATCCTCACATTTATGACCCCGACGTGATTTGAACACGCAACCTTCTGATCTGGAGTCAGACGCGCTACCGTTGCGCCACGAGGTCTGAAGAAACACTACTTTTAGTTATTTTCTTGTGCTCATTTCTTTGTGTGTATTTGTCTTGTTTCACTGTTAGCCGTTTGTTTTACTTGTCAGTCATGTGTGAAGCACTTTGAATTACACTAACCTGTATGAAAGGTGCTATACAAATAACGACTGCCTGAAGTTTGACAGATTGATGTACATAATGTTGCACATTTTTTTCTTCACCTTTGCGGTTTGTCTTTTCTCAGCACCAGCTCCTATACCCACCTGTCTAAGCGGGACTCTGACTTTAAGCATTCATTCTTCCTGTTCCCCCCTTAAATGCATGTATTAATTATTTTATTTTTAAGTTTTTGTGTCTTCTTAGCTTCATCTGGGTTGCTGAGGGTAATTCCCTCGGAGACATGTAATACTGGGTTATTTAAGCTTGACTTGACTGTCATCAGTCATTACTAAATAAGTATAACGACTAAATAAATGACCTTTACTTCATCTACTAGAAAATTTGAACTGTCATCACATGGAAATAAAATCTCAACAGTAGCAAGCACACATGATCATCAGATGAAACCAGAGCAGAGTGAAACCTGTTGGTCTAAACTATTTTAAGTTCTTGGATAAATTTGGCTAATGGACCTTTAGTTATTGATGGGTAGCCTACTTTGAGTCAGACGCAGTTGGCCTTAAGCTGAAGCCAGAATAATAACCAACAAGGAAGAAATGATTAGCAGAACACATGTAAAGATCATAAATTTAATGTGTTCGACCATAACTTCAGTATTTCTCATGAAATTTACTTTTGAGTGAATTGTTTTAAACCAAATTTAAACTTGCAATAACTGATTTTGGCCACTCAGTGTAAACTAGATGTGAACACAACACTGACAAATTATCACTTTTTAGGTTGATATTGTGAACTTATTAACAAACAGTCGCCTATTAAGACATCCAGCAGATACACAACAACAGTTTACACTCTCCTTTAAAAAAAATTTGGATTCTGCAACTCTTGCGTGAAACCTTCTCTGTCTGTCGCCACTGGATATAAACTAAAGTTTGGGACAAATAAAAATTTTAACCTGACACCAAATTTCATGGAAACCCAAACAATATTTTTTGAGACATTTGACTCAAAAATTACAAATATAAACCCCAGTGTGGCACAAGAGAAAAAGCCAGATAATCACCAAAATCATTAGGATTCATCGGGAAAACTTGGCTGGCGATGCTAGAAGTTGAGTCAGGGAATCACTGAAGTCATTAGGATTCACCTTCTGGGGAACATGAATTTCATCACAATATATCTAGATGCGGTTATTTCAGTCTGGAGCAAAGTGGTGGACAAACCATAAATACCATAAAGCAACACTGCTAAAAACATGCATGTATACAGAGAAACAGACACACATGCTGAAAATATTTTATAAGTTAATAAATTTGGCTCTTTGAAGCACAATCCTCCTTAAAGTATGATACGCTACAACCTTTTTAATCATTACTAAATTTGGTCCTTGGATGCTATGTGCTGTCTGCTCTTGTTAAATCATACACCCACCAGTTGCTAATAATAGGCTCAATCTTTTAGCTCTAACAAGTCTGTCTTGCTTGTGTATTTCCAACACACATCTAAGCTTTTCCAGAAAGAGTGTTGTAACTACAGGAAGAAAGAGAATAACTTAGAAAAAAAAGCCAAGTCACGAGGACATGTAACATGTATCCACAGAGGAGTGACAAAGAAGTGATACAGGTGGTTGTCAGGAACCAAAAGCAAAATCATATTTCAATTGTTTGTACAAATTTTTCACACAACCGTCAACCCACACTTCACTTTTTTCCTCCAGTGCATCATGTGATTGGGTGTGTTTTTTATGTGCTGTGTGAACCGTGTCCCTCATGGCTCATGCCTTGTTCTGTGAGTCACGAGCGAAGGGGGAAGAAGTGACTTGCATGCTTCTCCATCTGGTGTGGACATTGTTACACGAACAGTTCTTGAGTTGCAGTAAGTGCGCTGACATCTGCTCACACGGCTGTTTTCAACAACAGCTTCTGCAAACACGCCACATCAGATTTTGTTTGGAGGGTACTTGTACGTACATGCAAAAGCCCTGGAAATGTCTCAATCCAACTAGTTACATGTGTAAATGTTATACAGAAGAGGGTTTTAACCTCTGGCACTGCATTTCCAAGCAGTTTTCAGAGTGCAGCTAGATTTTATGTGGTGAAGTAGGTTATACAGTGTTAAATATGTTGAGTAACTGATGTAGAGTACAACTTGTTCCTTGGACTGGATCAGTATGTCTGGAATTAGTCATGTTTTAAAAGATAACCACCAACTATTTGAAATGTGAGCTCACACATTAACAATAGACTGTACACAGCAAATATGGATGCAAGCTATGTGAAAAATGCATTCATAATGTTTTTAAAGGCACCCACACCAAACAACAATCGTCCCTCTAACTGTATATGTATATATGAAATCATTATTGAAGCATCAGTGTGTATAAAGCAGCATGTTACTGTTGTAGCTGCTGGAGGTGGAGCTAGTTTTAACTACTTTATTTACAGTTTTTATATAGTTTAGTGCAGTTGTTCCCAACCTAGGGGTGGGGCCCCTCCAAAGAGTCACCAGATAAATCTGAGGGGTTGTGAGATGATTACCGGTAATGGGATTGGTGTTTTTTTTAAATGCTTGTTATATTATCCGTTGTGTCGGAAGTCGCTTCTAAAGCTGTCCAATAAATGTAGTGGTGTAGAAAGTACATTATTTCTCTCTGAAACGTAGTGGAGTAGAAGTATAAAATAGCATCAAATGGAAATACTCAAAAAGTACAAATACCTCAAAACTGTACAGTACTTGAATAAATGTATTGGATACTTTTCAAAACCGGTTAAACATTCAACAGGCAATGGGCAACTTGGGAGTGAATAATATTTCCAAGAACGGGAGGTCACTGGAGGCTCATGGGAAGTGGGATAAGAAAGAATTCAGAGATTTAAAAAGCATTTCCTACCGAGGGTGAAAACAGACTGGACAAAGTTATTATATAAAGTCATGTTCAATATCTGATGGCTGACAGTACCTATACTCATGTATGAAGTAGTTATGTGTTCAAGAGCACTCAAAGACAGGCAGGGAAAGGAAAAGACATGAGGATGAGACAGCAGATTTGGTCTGTTGTGTGGATTAACTGCGTGTGCTTGCTGCGTCAAGTGACAGTGAGGAAGCAGCTTTTCAAACTGCAGCAACCTTAAAGCTGTAGAGTAACGAGCGCAGGTTCACAGGAGAGAGAAAGAGAGGCAGAAGTAAAGGAGAGTGGCATGTGTGTCAATATTGAGAGAGGAAGTAGTTCAACCTGACCTGCTGACGACTCTGTAGGCCACTTGCAGACTCTTTGATTGCCTTAAACATGTGCACCGCAACTTTTGTGCTACTAGTTGCAGATTCAAAATGAAACTTTAATTGTCAGCAAACTCAAAGACAAACTCGGTTCAGGATTTTATTCTCTGTGAGACTGTCAATGCAGCTGACGCAGAAATGGAGTTGGATTTGAGCTGCATACGTAGCCTATGCATATGTCTCATGTGGGTGTAGCATTGCTGACATCATTCAGGTTTAGCCTGATTAACCTGCTATAGGCCCTAATTAAACCCTGTTCCTCCCCCCTCTCTGAGCAGTGTGTACAGTAATCCTAAACTGGAAAATTACCTGCACTGAGACTTGCTTTGATCAAACACTTTAATTTAGAAATATATAATATTTATAACATATAATAACATGTAAATACAAAACGCACATAATGAAAGTCTTCAAGAGAGAGAACTTTTAAGGCCCTATCGTGTCAGTAGATGCTCTGCTTCAGTAGTGGATACTCCCATACTCCTAAATGACAATCTAGTTTATTAAATTATCACAAAACAATTGCCACACAGTGAAGTTGGGGTCAGAGGCTTCAGTGCAGTAAGATATTATTATGATTACTGATGCCCGGCAGGGTAAATTCGATTAGACACATCAACGCAATGTAGTTAATCCAGCTTTGTTTCTGAAGTGACGTTTGAAGCCTAGATATGCATTTAATGTGCAACGTGATGTTTTTATGGTTACAGGATTTGAGCCAAGAGGACGCGAAAGCCTGGAAGGAGTGGAGATGCGGATAAGTAAATAAATAACTTCCAGTCTCAGTAAGTCAGACAAAAACTATGCTTCTCTTTGAGCCTTCTTAAAATCAACACCAGGATGCATATTACAAAAAAATAAATGAGAAACTGAGACCATGCATGCTTGTGGGGGGTAAAAAAAATGCTGAAATCAAGGTTTTGTGGAGCCGGCATGTCGAATCCATTTCCAGTAATGCACCTCTGCAGTCGTATCAAAAAGCTTCACATTTAAGCCATAGTTGTGGCTGCTGTTTGGGTTTATACTGCTCTGATGAGCCAAGTGGCCAAAACACTGTCAGCAACATGATTGTAGTTCAAGTCAGTGATACAGTAGGCACAGCTACTGAAGCTAAGGGCTGTGATTAGGGCTCATTTAAAGCACGTAATATAGGTATATATATAGGTCCAATTTGCTGCCTCTTACATCTAACTAAAGTTATAATACTCATATTATTAAATTAGGAAAGGATGTGGATGTCACAACTTATAGTTTCTGTGTGTGTAATCAGTCTGCATTTGGCATTCTGCATAAATAAGTAATTAAAAAAATAATTAATGACTTAATGACCTTTGCAGCATATTCAGAATCAAACCTGCTGATAGGTCAATTGTTGCTTATCTTATATGCTTATGTATGCCGTCCTTTTTAAAACCCTTTCATAACACTGCAATGCTTCATGTCTCACCTGTGCTCTCGGATGACAGATTACTGTAAATACTCTGGAGACACTCTGGCGCTGCTGCTGCTGCTGCTCCAGGCATTTTGCACATGAATACAAATAAACTTCCTCTTAGTTTGTCTTTGTCTCAAGTGTATCTGCTGCCTCATTGAAGCAGACCTGCGTGCACACGTCAGATCCGTGCAGACTCTGACGTCCGCTTCTCGTGCATGCCCACGTCATTACGCTGCCAGCTGATCGGAGTGGGAAGCCGGCTGAGTTGGGTGTGTGTGTGTGTGAGTGTGAGGGAAAGAGAGAGAGAGAGAGAGAGAGAGAGAGAGAGAGAGAGAGAGAGAGAGAGAGCAGGAGTTGTGTAAAAGGGGCTGAAGTCTTGCGCTGCGTTTTCCACTGCTGCTGGAAAAGTAGGCTCACCACCACATATAACAAGTCGTGTTATATCGTGGATGCAAGACAAGTAAGAGACAACGACACACCCTGGCGAAGGTCCTGGAGTCCGCCGAGCAGTGGGCGAGGCAGCTTGAACTCCGCCGGACCGTTCAGATGTGTCGGCGGCGCAGGAGCGACCCTTCCGGTGGTCAAGGTGGGGCGCAGTGCTGGCTGCGAGGCTGTCTGTCTGTCTGTCTGTCTGTCTGTCTGTGTGTTTCTGCTGGCTAACTGCGTGTTCATGTCAGCCTGATTTTGCCTGTGGCGGCTTCATGACCCAGTTTGCATAAAAACCGTAACTGGTAAACCGTCCTTAACACGACTTAAACCAAGTAAAAAAAAATCTGCCTCTCCGGGTCTGATTTCTTTTATTTAGCCTCTTTTGCGCAATTTGGCATCGTCAGATTCTCAAAAATATAGATTTGATGTTAAAGGAGTTCTGGCTGGAGGCCTACATGTGCCTTGTAGATCATATCGTCCAGGCCTACTGACACAGGGGAGCTCATAGGATTTATGGGCACCCTAGAAATGTGACATTTGGCCACCCAGCCACAACCAACCAGCTTCCTGAAAACCTTTAAAGTAGAGTATTAGAGTATTTAGATGCAGTTATTTTACAAAGGTCTATTTGAGTGTAATAGTAGCTAAAGAAAGTGCATGTAATCTGCTAAGAGGCCTGAATTATGTCTAATTAGTACAGGAAGGAACTAAAAAAGCCAGTAAAGATACACAGACAGCATGTCATCGGTCCTAAAATATATATTTATTTGTTTTGATTGAATTTCGTAATCTATTAGGCCATGTTTCACGACTATTGCATTTTAGTTGACGAAAACCAGGCGTCGTAAGAATTCGCGTAGCCGTCGATAAGCAGTTAACTGTCAAATTTTGGGATTTATAAAATGTAGCAGTTGCAAATTAAGGCCTGCATTCGTATAATCCAAACTTGTCAAAGAGTGGCAGCATTTAAAGCCTCTTAAAATCTGCGGAGTTCATAACAGGTCGAGGAAACAGCCCGTGCTCTTGTAGGGGATAGGTGAAAATCAGGAAGATAACAGGGGCCAAGTCATTCCTTAGAAATGCGGTGAGACCAGCCGTCATTTGGCAGAAAATAGAAGATCTTTCAAGAGAAAGAGACGTTTATCAGCACAAGTGTATTACTGTGAATGCTTGTGAGGACCTGTGACACATTTTTTTAAAGCAGGTGACGTAACAAAAGTACTTATTCTTCTCCTGTCCAAGTCCCCTCAACTAACCCATATTCAATTCTGTACAGTTCTCTATTAAACTATTAAAGCCGAGTGTATAAAAAGTGTTTTCTCTGTGATGAATGGTTCAGGGGTGAAGCTTACTGTAGTGTATGTTACATCGATGGACTCAGTCTTACATAATTGTACAGCCAGAGTTCACTGCGCCAGTAGGAATGCGCAATAGGCTGTGTCACGAGCTGCATTTGTGCCATTGCAACCCTGAGTGTGACATAAGCCACGCTGTCAATGAGGATCACATGGCACTGACAGGGTGTTCGTTTTAAAAGCAACTCATCTCATCTACATGTGTTGTTTGCCCCGTGTCCGGGCAGAATAAGCAACCCCAGCTGCTGTTTTATTGCCTACATTTGCAGAAGTGAAGCCATCTTGCTCAACTTGGGTTACACCCTTCATTCCTATTGCGTGTCTTGTCAGTGGAAGATGGGGCAAGAAGGGATGTGTTATGTAGGTTTGTTTTAGAAAAAGAATCCAGTTCTTTCAAGCAAAATGGCACACACTGCCTCAGGATAGGCTTACGGGCCTACATGCAGCACATTATTATCTCCCAGGATGTCATGGATTCAGAAGCTGTTTCTCTCAGAAAGTAAAACAACCTCTGATTTGTGGCGATCTCAGGGGTTAAGTGAAGTCAGATAGCCTTTAAAAAGTCCAGAAAACGGCGAGCAGCAGAGCATAAAAAGAGGCTCCCCGCACTATGATCAGTGTGTTGCCAAAGCCACCGCCCTTTCCCTGTCTTTGTCCCCATTCCCGGTCTAAAATGATCAGTCTATATTACAGACTACAATCAGGGGCAGTAAACAATCTCCAGCTGGGCCACACCCACAGCAGAGGAATGCACCTGAGTTGATATGTAATCAAAATGCAACATTTAATTAGGACGTTTCCATCAATAGTGCTGCAGTAATGCAAATCTGCATGTGTGCGTATGTGATAATTCTGCATGTAGTTTCACTGCTGACAGTCATATGACACAAAAAAAACCAGTCAGACTGATGAATGACTCTTATCTCTTCACCTCATATGGTATTCTTGCTTCAACAGCATGACCCTTAACTTGAAAAGGTCAAATGAGTGTGCTTGTGTCTTTCTGACAGCGACCTAGTGGACACCCTCTCCACCATTTTATGCCCTTTTTTTGTTCTTCAACCGAAGTGCAAACATACACCTGCAAACATTAATCTTTTCTGTAATATCTTTTCCACGATTTCAAGCTCTCTCCGGGTAAATAAATTCCAACTCCGCTCTTGTGCTTGCAGATAAGCCTCAACAATACAATCTCTTTAAAGAGGTAAAGTTTCAATAAATCCTCTTTACATTGTACACGGCTCACTCACACTCTCCTGTTTACACACCGTCATTCCGATTTCTCTCTGACACGCACATTCTGCCCGTGTGTCTTTCCTCTGTTTTTATCCTCCTCTGCTGTGGCAGAGAATGCATGTCCACAGATAAGCTCAGTCTTTTGTGTGTTATACTGTTGCTCCATGTATAAAAGCCCGTCTCAAGGCCTTTCACAATGGCTGTCATGTGGCTCTGTCTGTCCGTTTCACTTGGATGCGGTCAAGAAAGAAAAAAGGAAGAAGAGACGGAGAGGGGGGGAGGTAGGAGGTGTAATAAAACAAAAAGGCAGAAAGGGGTGAGGGTGAACCTGACGGCAAAGACACGTCCGCCTCGTGCTGCACAGCCCGGCGCAGACCAGATGTAGGCATGAAGATGTGGGAGGGGATGGGTAAAGGATAGAGGGATGGAAAAGGAGCGTGTGCGAGCCCACAGCAGCCGGATGGAATTTCTAGCATACACAGCTGGAATGTCAGGAATGCAGGACAGTCTGATCTGACCGAGAGAGGGCGGAAAGGACAGGAAAGACAAAACAAAAAAGGAAGAAGAGAGATATTGGAAAAAGTGTAGCACGACTAAAGAGTCGGGAGCTCAACAGTGGCGTCATTGTGAACATAAAGATACAGAATCACTGTTTGTGGAGGGAGCAGCGCGCTATAGAACAAAAAACTAATTCAGTTTCGGTTTGAGGTTGTGGCAGCCGCAGTCAGACTGTCAGTGGTCCTGTGTGTGTGTGTGGCCCGAGGACTTCACTGTACGCCGTCCTCCCTGACGTGGTTCAGACTAACACGGCCACGAGCGCGTGTGCAGGCCTTTAGGGTGGAGGAGGGTGTTGGTTCATTTTATGATACTGAAGTCGCTTCTTTTGATTTAGCTGGACATTTTTCAAGACCTGTTGACAACAAAAATCTAGCTAATTTAGTCCCCCTCTACTCAAAAATATATTTTCTTCTAATTCCTTCAGTTTGAGCTTTACTGTGCAGATTGATGTATATGCAGAGTTTAACACTGAGTGAGTGATTTTTTAAAATATAAATCTTAAAACATGTCTGGAGCCGATCTTTAACTTATGCCACGTAGCAAGTGAGTCAATCATGCTTGTAGTACTGCAACAAATAAAATCCCCTGCATCTTCCCATGATAGACCACCATCATGTGCATTGAGTGTGCTTGAAATGAACAGGTTTGTATTAAGTGTCGTAAAAAATCCACATGTAGAGGCAAGGCCGAGCTGAATGATCACAGACAGAGTATGATGTGAGCATAATTATCAAACTGTTGGTTTCGCATAGCTAGAAAACTTTTCGGACACTAAACCTCCTTCTACTGACACACTTTTTTAAAGATTTAAAAACTTGTTGAGAAGGAAACCTACTGCAGCGTGTGTCAGTCACAAGTCAGAACAGGCAGACTCAGGGCCTCTGCATGCTGACTCACCCACTTACATTTGCCATGAAGATACATTTGTCAGGAAGTGGAAGAAAATCTTATTAGTGTTTTTCCATGCACAACCTGTCCAGTTTACCCCTCCAGTAATGTATGTCTAAACGGTTATTATCAGGATGGAAGTAAGTTTTTATGAGACATTATGTCTTCCTGCAGTGTCTGTGAAACTTTTAAAATATCCTTTTTGACTGTGACCCCCACACCACCGCTGGCTACAGGGCACTCAAATACCTGAGATCACTCTGGTTCTCTTTACTGCAGGAATGTACAGCATGTGTTACTCATCGTCAGCCGGGGAAGTTGAGCATGTCCTTGATATCTACCAGATTACTGCAAGATTACATTCTTTGGAGGCAAGAAAAGAACAGACCTTAAATCCTCTAAAAAGTAAACTAACGTGTGTTTGCCCTGTGTGCTGTTATTTCATCATATCAGTACGTAAAGGGCTCTTTTACGTGTACACTCTCCAACTTTGTCAGACCTGTACCAAAGTGTGTTTCCAAATGACTACAAGCCCTCTTCAACAGTTGGAAAATGCTGCTGCAGGTTTTTTCTTAGAGGGATAAACACTCCTGAACATTCACTTTATTATCGTTAAGACTTCAAAAACAAATTCTTTAGACATCTGAATATTTTCTTGCTTTCGTGTAGAGGTTGTCTTCTTCTCTTCATCACCTCTCTCTCATGCTGCGTAACCACGGTAACTAACCCAAAAAAGAAAAAGAGGCTGGTCTGTGATTTTGAGTATCATAACTAAGAATTTCTTTGCTGGTACTGTATAACATGCAGGGGAGAGCAGAGCTGCTGATGCATGTATCCCTGCTGGTAATCTGACACATGATCTTCTGTGCATCTCCCGAGTCCTTCTTACATATCGGCTCATTTCACCCACTTATTCACAGCTGATCGCACACACTGTGGCTCCACTACACCCACTTACTATATGTGTGTGTGACTGGCTGTAGGCCACCTCATACCCACGCTACTGGAGCAGACAGTTTAGAAGGGGAAGGTAACAATCTCTTCTTCTCTTTCTGCAGGAATATGTGCACCTGAAGCAGAAGAAGGACAAAGAAGAAGGCTCCATTTGTACCTTAATTCACTGTCAATCACTCCAAGCTGTTTCAGAAAGGCCGACTCTTAACGCTCGCTGGCTGCCTCCCAGAACTTTCCTCACCCTCGTCGCCAAATGGCTGACACACAGCAGTTCTTCACTGGCAAGCTTTATGTTCCTGTACACATGCTAAAGCTGCCAGCTGAAGAACTGCTCTGGTCAGCCCTGCCCCGGATGACTCAAGATAGGAAGCGGATGGGGGTGGGGTGGCGGTGCTGGTGGGAAGCGGACTGAGGAAGGCAGCGTTTCACACACTCAAGTAATCAGACTGGACATTAATAACCTGCCAGATTTGAGGCACCATTATTTATGTTTCCTTATGTATGTTTCCTTGTTAATCAAATGAAAAGTATATTTCTGTGGTCACATATGTTATCTTTGCCTGAAAAAAAAAACTGCTTACATTTTGTCTGATGTTTTTCTGTTTGTTTTGTTTTTTTACAATAAAAAACATTTATTTAAAATTTAGGTTTATTGTGGTGGAGAAAACGCACTGTGATACATAACAGCACTGATGGCACACAAGGGTTTGAGCTCTTTTCCAGAATTAACGCACAGAGTAGATTTATGCAAAAAATGTGTCAGTTTTAACTTTCAGGGCTCTGATGATCCCATCAACAGAGAACAATAAAGAGCAGAGTAAATTGAGATGCTCTCTAAAAAGTTGTTTGGAGTTTATTGGATGGAAGTGTATACGAACTGGGAATAATCGTATTGTCTTTGTTCTCTTGCAAGAAAATAAATAGTTGCAACTGCATAAATCCTGATTATTGTTACATATAAGATGTGTAACCAGGGGGAAGAAATAAAAATGTTCTTGGGGCCCAAAGGCATCGCCTGCTACTTCAAAGGATCCCCTCACAAAACGGCAACTGCTGGAGAAATCACATGATTATCAAACGGCAGTGGTAAAGAAAACTTTTAGGCTTCCTGTTTTACTTTTGTGCAGCCAATCAGTTTATAAAAAAAGCCCAATCAGCATACAATATTTGTGAAAGTAAGTGCATAGAAGTTATTTACAGCTCCTTGTGATAAAAATCCTGCTCAGAGGCACACATGCAGTGAATTTAGTAGCTTTTTTTACAAGCCTGATAGGCTGTAGCAGAAAATATAATATCAGAAAACTAAATAGAATAAATACTATGAATATTTTTTACACCAATGAATATGAAATTACAGAGCAAGTTATCTATTAGTAAGAAGATGAGGTGAAACTGGAGGTTTGCTGCCCTATTTAGGATACGTCAGGTCTTTGAAGCAGTTTCTCAGGTTCACCACTAGATGGCGATATAATATTTACAGAACTAAGGTTAAAACATGACTGAGGAGCCTCGTTTCACTGCAGGAACATTAACTAAATTAGTATAATTTCCACCATACGAGGATGAACATTTGTTTAAAACAGTGAGGATTCTCATTTAATCTGTATTTAACATCATCCAAATGTTAAAAGTAAGAATTAAAGTATGAAAAAAAAAAGAAAGAAAGTTCCCTGATTCAACCAGTGAGGATAAGAGTATGAAAGAGGCCTTCACTTCCCCGTCATACACATGTGCAACAATCATGCACAAAACTGCACAAATCAAATCACAAACTGTTTGTTTAAATGGATCATCATGTAGTCTTAGTGGCATGACTAAAATGACAGATTCATCAAACTGATGACATGTTTTGTAGGCTTTATCTTGTAGGTAAATATATTTGTAGGTGCAGCACTTCTGTTTACCCACACTGTATGTTACAGCCTTACTCCAAAATGGGTTTAATTATTATTTTTTCCCCCTCAAAATTGTACACTTAACAGCCCATAATGACATCTTAAAAATATTTTTGCGAATTTGATTCCAGATGTTTCTAAAGCTTAAATGGAGTCGACCTGTGGTAAATTCAGTTGATTGGAACTGTTTTGGAAAGGCACACACCTGTTTATATAAGGGTCCCACACTAAACAGTGTATGTCAGACCTCAAAACAAGCATGAAGTTGAAGGAATTATCTTTATTATTTTTATCTGTAGGCCCCAGAGACATGATTGTCTCAAGGCACAGATCTGGGGAAGGGAACAAAAAAAAAAAGATTCTGCTGCTTTAAAGGTTCCAATGAGCACAGAGGCCTCCATCATCAGTAGATGGACACACACACACACACACGCTCAGATCCAGCTGATGCCCCCGTGCGTAAATGGAAAGCTTTTACGCACACGTGTTCACTTGAAGTGAGGTTTAATTGTTGTTTTTGCGTTGTCACACGCCTCGCCGGGTGCATAAGTAGGCCTCAGACACTGGGGGTGTGCTGTGGAGATGTAAGGGATGCAGTAATACCTCACTGCATAATAGACGTGGGGGGGTGAAAGGCAAGTGCGTCCGGACGCTCAACGCCAACCAAACGCTAGAAGGACTCAGACATCAATAACATCTTGCTCAATAAGTAATTTTGATGGAGTTAGACTGCTTAATTAACTAGGTTGCCTTGAAGGAATTGAGCTTTCCGAATGTACAATATTTCATCTGATGACCCCCAATGAGGAACACTTGAAGGAAGACTCTTCAGCATCCACAGGACAGCGGCTCGGTCAAGCAGATAACAACTCTTTGAGATTTCTTAGCTTTCAGTGATGGCGATCAACACTGATGCTGCCTTTGGGAAAGGTGCGCTCGGCGAGAGGGAAGTTTCTAACCCCACTGACTTCCAGGACACAGAGAAGCTGCTGAGCACCGCGGCCACCGAGCCCACCGGACAGAGCAACATCAAACCGTCCGACTCCTTCTCCCTCAACGCTAGAGGGAGCGTCCATTCCCTGAACGCGGACCAGAACGGACACAGATCACCGTTAAAGTCTGGCTCCGTCGGGTATCTGGCGACCCCACCCAGATCCTCGTCCCGGCTCAGCCTGGGGCCGCTGCCCTCACCGGTGCCGCCCGGACTTGCCCCACCGAGTTACCTCTGGCTGGCGGTGCTGTCGTGTTTGTGCCCCGCCGTGCCGCTCAACATCTGCGCCTTGTGGTATGCAAATGTGGTGAGTTTTACATGCATCTACTGCTAGTTCCTTTATGACGAGAAAAGTTAGATTATTATTATTATGCATGTGCCTTAGATGTTTGGATTTATTCTGAATTGTGTTTAAGCACGACAGGTGTTTTGCTTCTATGTTGCATTGAACTTATTCATTATTAATGATCTCGCTTCCTTCTCCCGTTAGTCCAAGTCTGTTCTCCATACAGGAGATATTGAAGGAGCAAGGAAGTACGGGCGTCTGTCTATGCTGTTCAGCTGTCTGGCAATGCTGCTGGGTGTGGCTGTCATCATCTTCATAGTGTTTACAATAGGTATGGATGAAAAACTCACACTCGTGGGTCAAAGTAAGGCTGTGTAACTTAATCTCTCTTTTCTGCATCTCTCAGAGACCCAGCAGTGAAGTGTGGGATGAAAGAAGTGACAATCACAGTCTCCTTCTACTTTCATCTGATCTCACATTTGCACAGGAGAGAGATAAAAGGAGGAATGTCCTGTTGAAGATGAGAAAGCAAAAAAATCTGAGTTGGAAAAAAGCTGAGGAGACTCCACCACTTTTTCTGCTATGGACAAAAAATAAAGAAAAAGGAAAGAGGACATTTCTCTGCTTCTAGCCACACTCACGCCTGACAAACCCCACAAACTCAGGAAAAAAGCAAGGAAAATGAAGGCTGCACACAGTTATTGTGTCGGATCATCAGATGGCACTCTGTAACTGAAGCAACTGTAACTACTCATAGTCCAAACTAGTGGTGTCCTGAATTCCAACCTGCATGACGCGCAGATAATTGGATGACATGACACAAAGAAGTGGCATCCTCAAAAAAACAAACAAAAAAAAAACAAGTAAGATTTGTACTTATGTGAAGAGTGAAATACACCTTCTTGTGGTGGGAAATGAAGAAAAGGTTATCAGTGCATCTCTAATCTGCCTGCTCTGTTTCTCTTAATATTTGCAACAAAGTACAGACCAACTTTTCTTTCTGTTCTATCAGCACAGGACTCTAGTGGCTGTGGGAAGATTGACAAGTTGATTTCATACACTGTTTACATCCAAAAACTCATGTTATCACAATAATGCCCTACGGCTGTCATAGTGTGATATCTTGCTTTGCGTGCTACTATGATAAAACTAGAGATTCCTGTTCACACTGTGACTGACATATGTTTACATATACTGCAAGATATGAATGGGGTTGTTGTCCCTGTATTACACTGTTCCTGGCACTCTGATGTTGATGTTTATACATTTATACTGTATGACTGGTTATTGTGCCATAGTTTTTGCATGTCAGAAATAAACTTGAATGAGCATGGCGAACTTGAAAGTGAGCTCATCACCTTTATTTAATCAGGCACTGCAAACACGATATAAAAAGTATGACAACAGTATACAATGTCAGTAAAATATGACTTCATACATTTATAAAGAGCTAAAATTACAACAGGATATAAGCAGCAATGTACACATTTTTAGATGGAAATGTTATCAGAATTTCCAAAATAAATAGACTCTAATCTCAAGACGTATCTTAAAGTGATCTTTTTTTAAAGGGAAGGGTGAACAACAGAAATATCAATTATTAAAAAATATATATTTATTTATTTTTTAAGTTGTGGCACCATTTGGTCTGAGTTAAAATTAATATTTGATGTTCTTAAAGAAGGGAGCTGTTAGTCAGTTGAGCAGTGAATCAGTGGAAAGTGTAGAGCAACAGGAGTATGGTGCAGACGCCAATCACTCCACCTAGAATTAAAGAGTCCCGCCTCTTGCGCAAATTGATTTTTTGGATGAGACTGTTGATGGCAGGGAAACGATCTGAGTGGGAATATCTGGTGAAGAAAAATATTTAAGATCCAAGGACAGTTTAGACTCCCGACACAGAAAGCTGCAGGGAAAAATATATCAGCAGGGTTCCGAACACAACCAGGAAAATGAATAAATGGACACTAATGGCGTCGTGTTAAAATGATAAAAGGATACTGGCCAATGTTGTGACCCTGGTTTGAATGGATTTCAGCACCCCACGCTGAAATGTGATGTTCTCTTTGGTAGCCATGGCGATACTGGAGAGACAGAGAAACCACGAGGGATTAGTGCCAGTAACAAAGGAATTAGACTATGTTCACGGCACCACGTTAAGTTTGTTTTACTGTTTCACCTGGGGAGCATTAAAGTTGTGGTATGATGGTCTGTTTTATTAGATGTGAATGTGCTGTATTTGCCTATGATGTGTGTGTGTATGTAAGTGAGTAGAGTAAATGGGGAGACGAGGAGAGTGAACAGAATAATAAAGCCTTACCTTATTGCATTGTCAATAAGCCGATCTGAGCTGTTAACATGAAACAGAAAAAAGAAAGATTTTACATATAATATATCAAGATTTACAATAGTTACTTTTCACAGTTACTCATCTCATTCCTGAGTCATGAAATAATCTTACTGGACAAAGTCAATTAATCCATAATATAACTTCTCTAGACAGATAGGTAAATACGTTTCAGGATGAAGAGATGAATGACATTGAGCGTGAACACATACAGACATGGTCTACATCAGCTGCCATTAGCTGCCGAGATAAGTGACGGACCGAAAAGTTAAGTGTTCAGTCCAGGGCTGAGCAGAGCATATAAGGGCAGCAGTGTGCATCCTGGAAGACCACACTGGAGACCAAAAATCAATACTGCGCTTTATACTTCCTCCATCTATCCGTCCACTTCTCCCACCATCTATCTACTGCTGTCCTCTGCTATTTCACCCTATCCTTCATTAGACAGCAGAGTACTAGGCAAGGCTGCACCCTGCTTTTGTGCATATTCTTTCTTTCTTTCTTTCTTTCTTACTTGGAACTGCTTTCCTATTAAAATACACAAAATAGTCTGATACCGTTTATATCCAGATTTTAAATTGTAGTATGGACCTCGGTGGCCTAATGGTAAAATTATCACTGACTTAAAGCATCAAAAAGCAATCTGTCTACCTGTCTGAGGAGGCAGTTGTTGTACACTGCAAATGTGTAGTGTAGTCTATTAAGAATCTATTGATTTATGTTTATACAATAAGTACAAGTATTAAAGAATACATAATTCATAGCAGATAACAGAGAAATAATTCATAGCTCATAACAGAGAAATATGTCTGACTGAATGCCCTTCTTGAGGGGAGTTTTTCCTCATCTGAATTGAATGTATAAGGAAAAAGGATGTTGTATAGATTGTAAAGCCTCCTGAGACAACTGTGATTTGTGATATTAGGCTATATAACACTGAATTGACTTGACTAATGCTTATGAAAACATCTGCTGCAAATTCTATTTTAATCAACAGGTAGAATGAGTGAATGGTATTTGATTTGTGAACAATCAAATGTGCATATTTAAAATGTGGACAGGACAGGATGAGATACATGCTGGAGCTGAAAATACGGTAGTTAAATGTTTTTAATATGTTGTTGCTCTGACAACAATCACATTTAGGAAGCGGCAAGTGTGAACTTCAAGACATTGCACCACAGAAGGACCTATTAAAGAGAAGCATGTCTGGTTAGTTTGTGGCTGACGGGCTGAAGCACAGTTAGTTATGGTTAGTTATTGATAGTTAGCCAAAGAGTTGAAGGTTCACCTTGACAATCTGCCATCACTGTCCAAATACCACACTGCTGCACAAATTATTACACACACGTATTTGTACACAAGAACAGTCCGGCACATCTGCCAGCTACTTCTGCATCTCATGTCATGTAAGAAAAAAGAAAGTCTGTGAACCATTATTCTATTCTCTTATGTTTTAGACTTGCTCAGTAGGATGTCTGTATATGCACAATTATCTTGTAAATTTCAATCAGAAATAGCAAATCTGATTGATCCAACTCAAAGTTGGAACCTGCGTGTTTTAGCAAGTGATTATCAATACTGTATTGAATATGGTTTTAGATCAACTTTTTTTGTTTGTTTGTTTCAAAAGCTCTATTTCTAAATAAGTGAGAATCTAAAAAATAAATCTAAATAAATCTGAAATCTAATCTGACTTTGCTCAAAAGAGTAAATGTCACTTGCTTTGTCTTAATTAGCAATTTGTATATTATTTGGAGTGTTGTAGGACCTCCAATATGCTTTGACACTTATTGTAAGATCTGTAATATATTATTATGTAATATATTTATTATTATTAAAGTTTTAGTCTTTTGACTAGTATGAGGATATATTCTCACCTTCATATTGGGGGCAAAATATATCATTTCAAGGTTTAGACTTTTGGTCGCATGCATTCATTTTTTTTTTTTTAACTGTCAGCTGTCATGCTGGCTGAACAGTTAGCATGCAGATTTAACAGCACAATATTTTTCTTTCATCACTTTTCTTCATCTTTTTGGGTACTTCCGTCTAAATTTTAGCACAACCAACATTTTCCAACAACAAAACCCTTGGTTACATTGAAGTTGATTATTTATCCGAGTTTCCAAACTGTAACTTTCTGTGAGATCATCTGGAAAGTTTTATGACATTGTCTTCTTTCATGTCTTCTCTTTAGGTGATATTAGGAAAAATGTTTCTGTATAATCACCAATGTTCATGTTTCTGGAACAAACCAGGATGCTTTGATGGAAGAAACAACAACACTGTGATGGGTGGGTCATCTTTCTAAAAGTGTTATATGAGTCACTACTCATGTTGAGACATTACCCCTGTACAGTACAAATCTAAGGATGATTGACTGTTTCAATGTCTCATAATTCTGGTATTTTTAACAGGAGAAATGGCAGCCAAATCAAATACTGGCAACATCAGTTGTTACCATTGGTAACAACTCAGGATCCATTGGTTCAGGGAACTGCATTAACATTAGCTGAGGTAAGAAGGAAGGAAGGAATCCAAATCAGTTTATTACTCACAACAATGAGTAATAACGTGTATTACGACAGAGTGACAGAAAGGTGGAGCTACATCCAGTCTGATGTCATTAATCTAGTCCACAAAGAGAAGGCCTAGACCTAACCCTAACCCAAAAATAATTTAAAATACTTATGTGGAGGATCTTTTAGTCTGAGATGGCAAACGTAAAGAGCCTAAGGCAACATGCCTGTAGTGTTATATCTTTATTAGCCAATAGACCCTTCACAGAGATGCTTTGATAACAGCAAAACAAAAGGAACAAGAGACTGCACAGACAACCACAATTCATGTCTATGTTGTTACCAGCCACCAAGATGATTTACATGCCGCTACCAACCCAAACTGAAAATGAATCTTCAGGTCATACAAGTTCAGAACTTACTCTCGTGACTCATAATGGTTTTGTGGTTTCAGTATGGGGGAAAATTACCTGACTAGTTACTAAGTAGAAAAGCTTAAAAATATATAACCTTTGAATGCTTAATGTTTTAAATAACCCATAAATATAAAAACAGTGGGGAGGTTATTGCTGGAAATGAAGTCCGAGTGGTTTTCTTGATAGTCTTATGACAACGTATTTATGACTTCTCTTACGAAGAAGTCAATGCATCTGTGGGAAACGTCGTCAGCCTCAATCGGCATCATCAGTTGACAAGAACACAGAAACAGGATGCACTGGAGCGAATAACAAGTATGATCTTAAGGATGAGTTATTTCTCATATTGGCAGGAAGGTATGAGCAGTTTATTTCTGATTCATTACACATGTTCAGATATTACCATCAAGCATTTTATTTCTTCTCCTTCATGCCTCCCCAAAACAGGGGAAGATAAAAGAGGATTATTAACCCTCCATCAATTTCCCAGTAACGTGTTACTACACAACACTGCTGGTAAAACAATACAATACTATCAAGGAAAGCTGGTTTTGTGTTGTCCAGGTATGCTTGTATGAGTATTGTAATTTTATTATTATCATTATTATTATTATTATTATTAATATTATTATTATTATTATAGTAACATAGTTTTTGTCACATTTTCCTCTCTTCTTTCTGTCGTTATATCAAATCAAATCAAATTTTATTTATATAGCCCAAAATCATAGATCACCATTCTCATTCAGGCCAATACATCTGACATTATAGCATGCATCAACAGATATGTAATAATCAATGAAGTTCACATTTTTGATGAACTCAATTAAAACAGACCACTAAACTAAAAACAAAATACTATAAGTCTGCCAGTTTAAAAGCTCTATGGGAAATGGGACCATTTAAAAAATGATATCCATTTTAACAAGGACATTATTCACCAGTCACAGTGGAGGATGTTGGATATTAAAATTTCATAGTGACCGAAACAATCTCATATGCAGCATGATCTCAATAATGGATATAAATAATATGATGGGGTTTATATATATGTATGCGTGTGCGTAGTGCTGTTTCAGTTTTTCTAAGTGGTAAGTTGTTAGTGGTAAGAAGGTAAGAAAGCTCTTACTTTCTGAGATGTTCATGTTCCTTCAGGAAGAGCTCTGTCCTTCTGTTATTGACCACTGAACTGCTCTTGTAGGACCTGTGTAACAAAATACAAAAGAGATATTTGTCATTTTTTGCCTTTATTTAAGAAAGAGGGATGATGATGAAAAATTATATAAAAGATACATATAGCTAATGTTTACAATATTATGTTGTAACTACGTTGTAATAAATTAGTTTTGGGCGTTTGTAAGGGTTATGGTAATTATTTTTTATCATTCCGAGTCCACAATAATAACCGTAAAATGTATTTTCATATTAATATGTATGAATTTCTCATGAGATCTAACTCCACTTGTGTCAAAAACCATAGTTAAACTTCTTCAGCCTTTCGGTCGCTTCATGAAAACCTAATGAAGCAACCTAAACTAAAAATCATGTTCAAGCACCATTTCATTCGGGAGGAGCAGAATTTTAGGCAAACACAAAACAAGCCACCAAAAACATATTTTCCTCGGTTTTTGCTCCAGCAACTGAATTGAGTATTTCACACGTCCTATTTACTGATGACTGGATGTTGGTTATGTAATTAAGGCTTTTAAAATATTAGCTCTGCTTAATCTACAACTCTGTCCTGCATCTCTTATTTACACCATCTCCTCCTCATCATTTCATCATCCATTATCTGCTCTTCTTCCTTCAATGTTCCTCCATGTCTCTCATGTCTTTGTGCATAACTTAAATTCACTCATTGTTATAATCAGTCAACATTAGATCACTATAATGCCTCTCTTACTCCATCTTTCTCTGCAACTGCCTTTCTCTCCTCCTCATCCCCTGATGAAGCCTTTCTGAGTATCAGGCAGGCTAAATGTAACCACTCTCCCTCAGCTTTGGTTGAATGAAAGCCTTGCGGTTTGATTTACTGTACAAGGCACTTTGGAAAGATATCCCCAGAGAGAGAGAGAGAGAAAGAGAAAGAGAATGAGAGATCAGCTAATAAGAGGAGGTGTAATGCAGAGGATAAAACATGATAGAAGTAATGGAGACTATTAAAGGGTGGGGGAATTCATCAACAAAGTGGACATTTCTGCCTCCTACTGGTTAATGACATCACAGCAAAAGTCAACAGAGGAGGATTAGGAGGAAAAATTAGGGAAGGTAGGATAGAAGGAAAAGAAGGGATGAAAACAAAAGCAGTGATATACATATAAACCAGTGATAGAAGGAATTAAGGAAGGACAAGTTGACTGTGCCAACATAACTTCAAAACTGCTGGATCCTACATTAACTTGTAAACTGACCTAGATAAGTTAAATTGGTATAATACTAATATAATTTTTTTAAATCTAAGCATTTTTTCCTTGTTGTCATAAATGTCCAAGAAAAGTATAAACCAGATTTGTCTAAGCTTGTCCTAGGATCCATTTTTCAAAAAGATTTTTTTTGGAATTTATCACTTTTTGATGAATAATTCTTACAGACCATATACACCATAAACAGGTATTCTGCACAATGAAAACCACAATGTTGTGGTGATTGGAGGAAAGCATACCTTGCATTTTATAACAATATGTCATTTATAGGCAAGAGGTGTGTAAAGGTGCTTACTCAATGTCTCTGTGAACAGAACCCAACAGGTCCTCTCTCTCTCGCAGACTGAAGAAGTTGCTTTTGGTTTTGTGGAACTCATGGGTATAGTCCTACAGGATACAAATGAAAGATGTGAACTACAGCCAGGAATACACAATGATAGTGATGATAAACACAAATACTAAAATTACAAACCTGTAAGATGTCCCTGTGCCTCTGTAAGGTGTGCATCAGTGCTGCATTATGTGAGGAAACTCCTGGGGTGTTTGTGTATTCGGCCATTTTGTCATTGACTGCTGTTAGCTGCCAAGAAATAGACAAAACTGAGGCATAAAACAATGTTTTTTGTGGTAACTGATTTTAAAAATGCTCACCAGAGTTTGAATAATGCTTATAAGGCTATAATTTAGAATATCAAACCAATCTCACTTACATCAAGTTTCTTATTGGGTAAAATAAAGCAAATATTAACATATAATTAAATAATTATAATGCATTTTAACTGTATTATTATCAAGTATAAGCCAAAAATTATAATAGTATACCCAGTATGTAGCAACACAGAAATCAGCTTTGGTTGGATCAAATTCCCTTCAATATTTTGGCGTCCTGTCATCTGAGCTCAGAGAAAGCTCCTGAAACAGCTGCTACTGCAAGAAACCCTAAAACCCCTTCAACTTTATAGTATGACATTTGACTTACGTTGGCCAAGAGCTGCTCCAGCTCAGTAGTCATGGCCACCAGCATATTGTCATGAGGATCAGACCTGCTTTAAGGGTAAAAGGGAAAGTTTTAAGTGTAATTCCAACTAAAACAAATACAACTGAATCGACATATCATTTCTTCAGGAGCAAGGTATAATGAAAGTGCTGTGGACCTGCTGTCTCTTGTCTGCTGGTTGTTGCTGCTGTAGCTGGTACAGAGCTTGCTGAAGGAGACCAGCTTGAGGTCCAGCTCATTCTCATGCTGCCTGGCTTGTTTACGCAAATCTGAGTGAAGAAAGAGAGACATTCAAGACACACATTTCAAGGCAGAAGAACAAGATTTGGTAGGGTGTTGAATATTAGGCCCATATATGAAGTTTGACCATTGTAGGCTACATTGTTGTTGCCAGTAATAGTTTTTACAGCTTAGAAGCTATCAAAACCCCAGTGAAATTAAAAAGCACAAACGTACCACATCACTTTATATAACAAACTGCCGATAAAGACAAACGTTACTCAAGTTTGACGTTAACGGTTGACAAGCTAACAGTTAGCCCATGTGTTAGCCTGGTAGCTTAAGACCTCTCTTTCCCCTCTTTTAAGGATATAACGTTTACTGACTTAATATACTACGAAACATGTTACATATGGTTGACCTGAAACGGTGAAGAACACTATAAAA
Organism: Pampus argenteus; assembly: GCA_036937835.1. Classification (NCBI taxonomy): domain Eukaryota; kingdom Metazoa; phylum Chordata; class Actinopteri; order Scombriformes; family Stromateidae; genus Pampus; species Pampus argenteus. The sequence goes on from CM072874.1 coordinate 11,494,836, forward strand.
CAGTGCACATTAACACTAGTATGTAAAGTTAGGCACTACAACATAATTTACCTTCCCAGTAGTTACTGCTCGTTGCCATGTTTGTTGTTGACATGTCATCATCAGCCGTCAAGAAGAAACGACTGTCGCAATTCTTATTTCTGCCAAAGACTGCCTCTAGTTGGTTACTGACTCTCACTGCACCGAGGACGTAATTCATTCCTCATGTTCATACTGGCTACTAAAAGATTCCTACAAATGTGCTTTCTCTGTAAGTAATGGGGTATTTCAGTGTTCATTTGGGCATCTTTAAAAGCAGGGAATAGGCTTATTGCTTATTGCTAATTCAATTATTCTATATACCTGTGTAGTTAAATATATAAGTTAATCAGCTGTTAAATAACTACGAGGAGTGCTGTTAGTTAAATGTGGTATTGAGCAGCATTAAGATGGAATTACTCAAGTAAACAGCGAGTGCCTTAAAATTGTGCTAGAGTAAATGTACTTTCTAACTACTGAAAACTTTTCCGTCAACTTGTTTGTTTTGTATTACTTCTCGTGCTTCATACTTTTGGACTCCCAATATAAACAATTTTGTCATTTATTAACTTTAACTTTTCTTGTATTCAGGAAACAAATCTACGTCTACTTGAATACTGCTTGTGTATGTGGGCATTTAACCTTATAACATACAGTTTGTTTTTTTATGACTTGATGTCTTGTGCCTCATTTTAATCACATTTCACCATAATTCAGCCATTCAGACATATTTGACATCTTAAGAAACACTTAAGATTTAAATACTGAGTTTGTAATGATTGACCCTATGACCAGTTTGTGGGATATAAAGAGATAAATTCTCATTCATACCTTGACCTTTTGACCTGGGATTCACCATGTACAGTATGTTTTGCAGGCTGATGATTGTAGTTGTAAATAGTTACAGTATGTTTGCTGCCCTACTGCTCACCAGTGGAGGAAAAGAGTCAGTAGAGTAAGACAAGACACAGATGTGATTGAGGTACATGTCACTCATATTGTGATTCTCTCTGCTTTTTTTGCTCATTCTCTTTATTCATCATCTTGAACACAGGCAGTCATGGATATCACAGTAACAGCAAGACTGGTGATCGTGTTGATGTAGAAGACAATGACGCTGGTGAGGATGATGCCGTCAATGGTGGAGATGAAAAAGAGCAAAACTTTTTGGGGTGTTTTCATTGTTCTGCAGCCAACTTCAGTGGATGAAGCCTCTCTTTCACACTGATTCAACTTTTTCTCTCAATTCTGTCATTCCTATTTTCTGTCTTTCTTACATCTTTCCTTTCTTTTGTGATGTTTCTTTAAAAAAAAAAAAGTGAAAGTGCTGTGAACAACTGACACCAGTTAGCACCTGAAGTCCAGCCCAGTATCCTGCTTTGACTAGCCAGACCAGCAGAGCCGGGGCTTGGAGGAGGAAGAGAAGGAGGGATGGAAATGCAGGAAGAGGGAGAGGGGGAGGAGGAGGAGATCATGGAGATGCTTCACTCTTAGTGCTGGATCCTTCTGATGGACTGAATCTGGGGAGTCTGGGCGTGGGAGCCAAACTCACGGTAACACTTGTACTCTCCTCCGCGACAGTCACACTCCATGATGTACTGGTGGCCACGGTAGCCAGGATACTGGTAGCACACAAAGCTGCAAGAACACAAGAACATGCTAATCAAACTTCACATTAACACTTAAACTTCAATCGTTAAGAAAACATAGTTAAAAGTACTGATCTAAGTAGCTGAAAGAGAGTTTTTCAGGACTGTAAATGTGTACAACTGCTGTGTTGAGAATATGTGTGTTTGTAGCTGTGGCTCAGGACAAGCTGAAGGTTTGCAGCAAACACGATGGACTTACGCTCCGCACTGAATGTGCATGGATCCAACCTCGTTGTTCATCCAGCCCATGGCCTGCAGAGAGGGGTAGTCATCACACAGCTCAAACTGACGACCCATCATGTTCTCCGACTCATAGATGGTCATGCGAGCCTCCTTGTGGTTCTGTACCGGGAAGAGAAAGGAGGTTTAACACAACTTGGAGTGAGGCTCAGTCTGAGATGAGCTAAAGGTGCTTTAACTGAGTTGTATTTGGAACCTACAGCACAGCAGATGGGCCTGAAGGAGATCATCCTCTCAATGCGGTAGGAGTTGCTGCCGCTGTAGGCCTCAAAGCGAGGGTAGTCTCCCTTCTCCAGGACAAACTGCTGGCCACAGAAGCTGGAGTGCTCATAGCCAACCCAGCTGCAAGCAAAACCAGAAGGAAATAGAAAAACATAAATTCTTTAAGACCTGCCAGAATCTAAAGAAAAGCTGTTCTATTTTTTTTTTTTTGCATTTCTGATAGTTAGGAGATGCTCCTTGGATACGTACGCTCCACACTCGACCTTCAGGGAGCGAATGTTCTCCATACCACACTCCATGATGTTCTGGCAGCAGGCGGTGAACTCCATACGCCTTCCCTGGAAGTACTCCTGATCGTACACAGTGATCTGGAAAACACAAAGGAATGATGAGTCGAGTTTAGAGTCAGTCCATGACTCAGAAACACCACTGTGGGTAACCGTGTATTTAACTTCATGTTGCTCCCTATGTTCATAGGTAATGTAGTTAAACATATGCGTCATATGCTCACCTTCCAAGGGCCCATGGGCATTGTGTTTGTCTGAGCCATTTTCTTCTCTTTTTTCAATAGTACCTGTAAGGAAATAGAAACACAGTAAGGCTGGGAATGAAAGGAAACACTTGAAAATTAGTATCCACTGTTTTCTGTGTCACACTGTTTTCTGTGTCATTGAAATGACTCCCTCATTTGCAGTAAAGGTAATCACATAAACTCCAATTAATTAGGACTTCCTCTTGTCAGTTGATATATTGCATTAGAGGCCCATACTGCATCGTATTCCATAGATTTGGGAAACTGTACTGTATTGTTAACAACTTAAACTAGACTGACCTACCTAAAATAGAAAGCTGTGTGGTGCAGGGTTCCACTGAGCGGTCTGCAGAGACAGTGTATATGGGGGGTATATATACTCCCACGGGTGCCAGGGGCCAGGGGGAGGCATGCCTGGACTCATGTCAGCACTTTGCTTTGGACTCCATTGTTTTGTTGTATGAGCCACAGAGGGGTTAACACAGAGACACACAGTGATTCATGCATACACAAAGGGGCAACGCGAGTAGCTATACTGTGTTATCTACGCCTCTGTGATAATTCTATATGTTGAGGGAAAAAACACAGTAGCTTTCTACACCAATATGTCAAAAGGCCTGTGTGCAATTGGAGTTCAGTAGTAAAAAATTACACATAATGTGCCTGCTGACAATCTGTAAACTATTTACAGTCTTTTGTTATGTATTAATGGAAATTTAAATGGAATTTATTACAGAAACTATAAATAAAGGCTTAATCAGTTAGTCAAATTCATACTTTATTTTTAGTTAATTACATGTCGTCAACCAATCAAATGCTTGACACTCATCAATACATGTGCAGCATAATCAGACATCAAATCAAATTTTATTTATATAGCCCAAAATCACAAAATACATTTGTCTCAGAGGGCTTTACAATCTGTACAGGCAGTGACACCCTCTGTCCTTAGACCCTCGATTTGGGTAAGGAAAAACTTGCCCACAAAAAAACCTTTTGACATCACTATTTTGTTTGTCAAGACTGAGATCATTTGTTCATCTCTATCCTCTCTTAACTAATTTGAACATGCATTTCAATCTAATTTACTGAAACAGGAATACTAAGTTTCATGAGGGCTGGACAAACTGGATCAATGATATTATCACAGGATTTGAAATAGGAAGGTGGTGGTCGTGTTGGGAATCTAATCAGGTTGTTTGCTGAAAATCTATGGATGGTGTATATGAGCAAGTGTGTTGCTAAAAGCTGAGCAGTTTAAATGAAATTCAAATGGCGGTGTCGTCTTTTACCTGAAAGCCAGCCTTTCTAAACGGATTCACCCCCTGCTATGAACACCAGCTGAATGATTGTAACAGAAGTCATGGATTAAATGAGAGTTGTGAATGGAAGTACCTGTTGCTATTTTTGTACAAATGAATAAATCATCAATGAATGACGAGGTTAGCAAGGGCCAATGGCACAGATTAAAAAGGCCTCATTGGCAGGACTGGCAGCGCTCTGGCATCAACTGTAATTGGCAGCTTCACTTTATTGTTACTGGTGTAAATAGATTATTATCACATGGGGAAAATGTTGAGGTCATTCTATGAAAGAAGATTCAAAAGAAGAGCCAAAATGGAGTGATTCATTGGTAAACTGATTGAAACAATTTTAGCATTTATTTAAGTGTTTAGGCAAAATGCACACAGATTGATTTTACTGTAACACAAATTGCTGTTTTCAGTGGAATGACTGGATCCCTCTCTCTTCATCACTGAATCCAAACAAGCAAGCAATTATGAACAAAACAGAGAGTAAAAGAGAGGAGCGGGTAGGTACATAACTGAGCATACACCCTCCTCTTTCCTCTAGCTGCACTGAACAATAAACATTTAGGAATGGCTGACTGAGGTCAGCACTTTGCCCAGACTCTCTGTCTGTGTGTGTGTGTGTGTGTGTGTGTGTGTGTGTCCATATAAGTGCATGATTGTGTCTACAGCAGGGGAGATACATGCGTATGTATTACAAACAACATCACAGTAAAAATATTTTGTGAGTTCATTCCTGATCAGACAGGAGCGTTCATTTCAGAAAGTGAAACATGACATATATGTTTGTGGGTTTATATGTGTGTGTGTGTGTGTGTGTACTTGTATTTCTGCTGATGATAGCAGCCGCTCAGACATGACAAAAGGACAAGCGAACTCAGCAGGCCAATGTGAAGAGCCCACAGCGACCATATAACTGACTCTCAGTGTGGACACAAATGTCACACACATCTATGTAACAAAGCTCATTTTTTCTACGTGTGTTTAACAGGCACTAAAAGCACCTGTAGTAGACCACACTGCAGCATTTAATGGTAACACATATCAACCGCACACAACATGTAGAGTACATACAAATTTAAAAATAAAAAGCTAAAACTTTACAAATCTATCTTCATGTCTACTTTTTAAAGTTATGATTTCAAAGCAGGACTTTGAAGGACTGGGCAATAAAGTATCAAAGCATGGAAGTAATTATCTTCTTGCTGAACTTTTATAATTCTTCAGGTGATTTTTAGTCACTACTTTTCTTTATTGAATTAAATTGCATGCTCAGAGTCAAGGGCACTCATCAAAACAGCTACAGTATAGTAACAAATACAATTGTGACCATTGGTGGTGAATCTCTTTAATTGCCTTCTGAGCTTCCCAAAAAAAAGGACAAACCAAAGTCAACAGTAGAGACTGGCTTTGCAGTGGATACAGGCTGCCTCTAGGGTGCAACAGTTCCATATCAACTCTGCGTTTCCAGCTCGATAATGAGAATTAATTTAACTCATTGTCACACTCTTAACAACTTGTCAAGCTCTCTGTGGTCAAACAGTGCAGAGCCACATGTGAACCATTGCTTTACTGTATGTCACTTTTGAGTGAGATTTGATTTTATGTATGAAAAGTGCTATACAAGCACAGTTTATTATTATTGTTGTTATTGAAGTAACTGAGAACAAATATTCAGGATTCATGGCTTCCTGATCCTGCTCATCAACATGAACATTCGTTTGAACTGGTTATTCTGTTGTTATGGCTGCTGTTGGCTCTGTTATCGTCATGCACGGTGCCTATGCAGAGCTGTGATGGATGGTCATGTGTGACTGAGATCTCCTGTGAGTCATACAGAGACTTTACATGCATCACTAGAGAGAGTAAGGGAGACAAAAATAGATTAAAACCTCATAGGATTGTTTCCATTCTGCTCCCACCTCAGTTGTGTTACAATGATCTGAAATATGTTTGTCGCTCCCATATGCCCAAATGTGATTTTTATTTCAATACATCAAACATACATTATATGCAGTTATGTTGACTTCCAGCATGAGGCAACTCCTGTAAAAATGTAAAGTCTGGATAAAATGCTGATGCATGATCAATGCATTTGTCAAACTGAGTTGAGTTAACAGACTAATATAGTTGGTGTATAAGGCTGCAGCTGTAGACTTACAATCAGATTTTCTTGTGAAAGTAGCATTAATATTCTATAAAATACTCCATTACAAGTAAAAGTCTAAAATTAATAATATTATAAGTATTTTAAATATAAAAAATAAAAATACATGTTTGGCAGCAGGTCTCCTCTTAGTGTTCATTATTATTGATGTATTAAGATGTAAGCAGTACTTTAATGTATCTCATAAGTACAGTACTTGAGTAAAAGTACTTAGATACTTTCCAACACTGAAGAGGAACAAAGTGGAACACAGGAGACAGAGCAAGTAAACTACTGCTATTAAAGACACTGTGAATTCACTATTGTCACAAACCACAAAGTCCTTACTGGTACATGATGTTTGACTTTATTTTTCACATTGCAAAAATAAGTGGTGTTATTCTGTCGTCGAGTGGTTTTGTCGTCTTGGTTGACGTGCGTAATAGCGCATTTGTGGGTTACAGCGCAGAATGTGCGCAGAAGCGCCATCCGCAGCCTGTCAGCCGCACAGGATGCTGCTGAGTGGTGTCTCTGACGCGCCCCCCCCCCCCCCCCCCCTCCTTCACAACGACGGCCATCTGCCGCTTCTTTTTCAATTTGAAACCCAGAAGAGTGTTTCCCACACACTCCCAGCTTCACTTAACACAACCGAAAGGCAGCTGCGCAAGAAGGAGCCCGCTCTCCGCATATTGAGCTCAGCCAACGAGAGTCGGGGCCGTTTGCATGCAGCCCGTCTGCGGAGACAGACTGCATTCTCCTAAAGACGAAGCGGATTTGAATTAAGCACCGGATAACAGACACTTTGCATCGTTCAGAGAGGGAGGGAGAGAGGGAGGCAACTGTTGTGTATCTTGGAAGCCCTGGGTAAGGATAGGGGGGAGGAGGAGGAGCGGAGAATGAGCTATTCTTGTACCGGCAGAGGCAACAGCCAGGACCTATCAAGCGCTAAGAAACCTGCCGGTAATAATCCAGACAGGGACACCGGAGGCACGGACAGCAGCGCGGACACCAGCAGTAACGGCAGCCCGAAGCAAACGGCGGCGATGAAAGTGAAGAAAGGCTGCAACTCGACCGACGTGGGGGTCCCGGTGACCACGGAGGAGGACCTGCTCGGCAACACGGTGATCACACCGGAGGATGTTCTGGGTTTGCAGAAGATCACAGAGAGTAAGTCTGCTGCTGCTGCTGTGTCGGTTGTGGAGTGAGAGAGGAGGACAAAGGTGGTAAAATGTCACAGCTCCTACATGAGTCATGTATGGCGTCATCACAGTGTCCCCTCATTTATGTAATCTGTGTGTTTCTTAGGCCCCGTTCAAACACATTATAATGCTTCATTTGAGCTCTTCCCCATAGAGGTAAATGTGCTGCTAACCTGTCTGCATATGTGCCTTAAAACCTTCTTCATTTGAGTATATGAATAAGTGCTGGAAAACAATATTTGATGCAGTAGTGAAGGAAGGGGACCCCAGTTGCAACTTAACATGTATGACTTACTGTACGTTTTATCCTCTTAACTGACATGATCCATTGCACGTCTTCATCATCAGGGGGACGTGTCTAGAAAGGTTCAGAGTGAGGTGCTGAGGTGACCCAGGGGTCATGCTACAAAGCAGCCAGTATAACTCACATCTAGTTCAGAGTTGTTCTCACCTTTCATTCCTCTCCAGAAAACTAAAACAGAAGATCTCTGCAGACTCAGTGGAAATGTGGTTTCTAGCTGGAGTTTTATTTTGCATTGTGCAGACAGTTAGCTTTGGATGTGATGTAACCATACCAGGAACTATATATTCACCAGCAGGAGAGATAAGTCAGAGGAGAGTCCTGCAGATTACAGATCTAACATCCAAAAATGTTGGTCTTTTTAAATATTACTTTGCTTTCTCAACACAATTAAAAACCTGTTTTGTGTGATAAAGCAACGTTTAGGGACACTGTATACAGTGTTTAAACACAAGTAGAGCTGCTTATTCACTCATAAACAAAAGCATGTAACAGTGACCTATGTGGTTGTTTAATTATGAGGTTATGTTTGTGATCGCTTGATGCATTTGCTTTTTTAATTATGTCACAACTCTAAATCTCAAACAAGCTTCTTATAAAGAAACAGAGGGACGAGACAGCAGACAGGAAGCCCTTCTGTATCTATCACTAACTCAGGTCTTAAAACAGTAAGTAATCTAACAGGTGGCCAGCAGGGCATTTGACTATTTAAAGGCCAGTAGCTAAATACCTCACTTATACAATGCAAACTGAGTGTAATAACATGCAAACACGCCGTCGGATGTAAGCCGACAACATGGTCATGATCTACTTTGAGGTGTTTTAAAATCACCTTTTTTCTTAATTTTTACTTCTTTATTTACATGCATTGGTGGTCATGTATGTATCTGTCATGATGTTTATGAATATGAGCTGCCGTAACAGAATGAGGGCTTTATAGTCTCTTTGAACTATTTGTACTCATATCATATTTTGATATGAGTACAAATTTGATATGATCTGAATCACTTTTCCTTTTTTTCTTTATTCTTTTTTTTTTTTCGTGTAGTTCAAAGACAACACAGGACGTTTATGTTGCGATAAGGAATGAGATCCTACATAATCACAGATTATTGAGTTTAGAAAGAGGAAGAGCTCTGGGAACATCCTTTGGCTCAGCTTGTTCTCCCTCTCTTACTAAGGGTCACCGTTGTTTCTGTTGTTGTTATAGACTGTTATCGGGGAGAGGAGAATGTATGAGTGTCTGTGTTTTTATCTGTAAGTCCACTGTTGGCGATCCCCGTGAGTGAGTCTTTGCAGGGATTGTTGTACAGCTGAGCACCGACACATTGGGGAGAATTGTAATGATACCGTCTCTCACACTGGACCTTATTACAGTCTTGGAAACTCACACTTTACCTTCTCCCAGTGTCATCGCTGGAGGCAAGAAGTGGCATGTGCGAATCACCACAACAACACGGATAGACGCTTGAATCACTACGGCAACGTGAAGCATCTCCCCTTGGTTACAGCCAGCCAGAGTGTGCATCTCTGTTCTAGTCTCCCACACACTTCTTCCTCTACTCCCCCTTTCTTTCTTTCCCCTCATCGGCTCCGCTGTTTAGTAGTGTAGTCGTGCTGTCACTTGACAAACATACAGACAAATATAGACAAACACACACACATGCACACACCTGCTCATCACAGTTTCTGGTGGTAAAACAAAGCATAAGAGTATGTGAGCTTCCTCCCCACAAGGCAGTGACTGAAGCCTTTCTGTTGTTTTGTGACTCATCTGTTTTGATGCACATTCTCAAGTGGCTGAAATTGATTCCCTCTCTGAGTGGCATGATGTACAGATAGTACAGCTCTGCCACACTGGACGGCTTTTTTCACTTGGTTTGTTTGAACCTGCTTGCAGCACAGATGTTTCAGTATCACAGGAGAGGACAGTTCACTTTGTGTCAGACACACTCAGAAAGAATGACTTTCAAATAACATAAAGTTGCCACTAATAATTTCGTACTCCATCCGTGCGGTAATTAAAGCAAGCAGCTGAGATTAATTAAGATTTGGATAGACAGAACAGGCTTCAAGATCTGATCAAAATCTGATGTTCTTAACTGAATCTTAATCTGCCGCAACATTACGACCCTCCGAGCTGCAAGAAAGGCTCCTCTGAAAACATTGTGATTGTGTTATGGGCCTTTTAGGGTTGCTGCTATACTGTATGTTATTTTATTATTTTGGCTTTCAGTTCCATATTATTTGGCATCAGCTATATATTAATTTTTTTAACTTTTCTGCCCCCACCAGTAAGACTAGAGACTAGAACTTTTATCTTGGTCAGTGCTGAGCTAAATACAGTCTCTCTGAGTATTTTATTTTTGAGTCAACCCAATGATAGAATCACTCACACAAACATTCCCAAACAACTGTGTGAACTGGCATGTATGATCTGTGAACATCCAGAGCTCACATAACCCACTTAGGCTTATACTCTTTTAGTAGTGTGTTGGTGCAGATCTGATGCAGTTCAACGCTCTGTGCTGTTAAATAGGTTAGCAGGTGATGAAAACAGTTCAGTTTTACTTGCTTGTCAAGATCATTAAAAGATGACACAGATGGCCCATTTTTCCCTCGCTCACGTCCAAGTCCAGGAGTGGGCTGTAGGAGCTGGATGTACTGTATGTAGTTAAGAAACACTCAACAGGGCTGAAGGGTAGCTTATAGGTCACGTGAGATAAATGGAGCTGCATAAAATAAATGGCAGCTAAAACAAGCCGGAGAGTAGCAGGTTACCCAAACTCTCCTAACTGCATAAACATTTCCTGAATTGCTCCTGATGATTATTAGCATAGTCGATTCCCTCAAATGTCTATGTGAGACTACCTGCTCTGTTTGTGGGGAAGTTTAATTCATTAAGCGCCTTTTTTTCTTGCACCACCATGAAGTTGACATTTGAGGTTTCTTTGAATTGATTGATGTGAAATTTGGACATGAAATTAATGTTTCCTTCACTTTTTATCTAACGTCATCCTCAGGTCAAAATTTCAGTTCTTCAAAAACTGACATTCCCGCACATCTGCTAAACATCAGCATGTTAGCAGCAATGAGCATGTTAGCACGCTGACAGTAGCGTTTGGCTCAAAACCCCAAACAGTGCTCCAAAGCCACAGACATGTCTGTAGACTCTTTTTAAGTTTAAGTCGATTGTCACCCCAGCTTGTTTAGTAAACACATTTTTGCACGTAACAAAACAAAAATAATGAACACAAATTATTTCAAACTGACAGAAAACTGCATTCACTTTCACATTGTACAGCACCCACAGTTAAAATAATACTTGAATCACTCACTTTTGCATAGGCTACAGTCATGTTTAATTAAATGTAAAAAACAAAACCTTTTATATGAGTTTTATATGATTAATATTAATGTAATGTGTATCCTACTTACATGCTGGTGAAAACCTGTAGCGAGGATGGACCCAGAGTGAAGTTCCTTCCTCAAGTGGGACAGACTGAACGAGATCCCATTATCAGTGTCAGCTATAATTTTCGTCAGCATGCATATTGTGCTTATAAGCCTTTAATATGGTTTCATGCGCTAGTGATCTTAAACCCTCGTACTGGAAGGTTCCTAAGATCTTTCCTGCTCCAGCGTTATCTGGGTAACTGCTAAAATGAGCTCAGAACAGTTTATTTTGGATGAATGCAGGTCATGTACATACAGTACGTGTTGAACTGTGTTCCAAACTAGTCTGGCTGTAACCTGGTGACACATCTGCAGTGTGGGAACAGGAGGGATGTCAGCTGAATGATGACAGAAAAAAACATGATTAAAAGCATAAAAACCTTTATTTTTTATGATATGTGTTAAACAGCATGTCTCTTGCTGCTCTATGTGCTCACGTCAGTAAATTAGCTACAGAATATGACAAAACACAGTCACTATCTGCCTGTCTGCAGGATATTAAAGTGAAACACAGTGATAAAGACAATGTGACAACATAAACAGGGACCACTTTGGTCTATTTTGGTAAAGGGGGCGGTCCTTATTGCTTTCCTCATCCCATAGGTGGGATGAGGAAAGCAATAAGGCCCAACATATGGACTAATCCGGTTTAGTTTCTTGTATGAAGGCAAATCCAACTAATCACTGGATGGAGGGGGCAGGGTTAAGGTTGTGAGGGGGGGACGATGATGGAAAAATGCATTTGTGCAGTTACAATGGTAACAAGGTAATGACTTTGAAACTGGGGAGATAGAGTGCTAGTCTAGACAATTATCTCTCCCAAACACTGAACTCTGCTGACGTTTGATAGCATGTATGTATTTCTAGAGGAGTGATGCATCTTGTCCACAGTGTCACATAAAAAGCGCTATGGCAAAAATGGTATTGCATGCTGACCACGTGGTGGTTGCTATCAGGCTGACTTCTCAGAGAGACTGCATTTAGCTCAGCACTGACCAACATAAAAGTTCTAGTCTCTAGACTTACTGGTCGGGGCAGAAAAGTTTTACAAATTAATGAATAACTGAAGCTAAAAGGTGCAACACCGCCATTTACTGGCACGGTGTAGGGTTGTCAGTTACAAATACAACTAATTTAAAGTCACTTTAGTAACATTTACAGTTATCGGCACTGAGGTCACATAGCTAGTTAATATCATCAGTTTTGATTCAAAATATTGAATCATTATGTGATGAGGAGATGACATCTGAAGTGGTTGCAGGATTTTGTTAAAACCTGCTGATGTTGAAGTTTGAAGAAGTGGTTTTGCAGATGCGCTTCCTGTTTTCAGGCAGTGTTTGACCGCTGCTGAGCTCACATGTAGTTACAGCTCAGCTTTTAGTGTGTGTTGCATAATTTATCTTTGACTAAGGTCAACAGACGCTCCACACTTTGAATTCACATACTGTAGTTTTGGCTGACAGCTGGTTAGCTTGGGCAGCTTTCTGTCTGTAGGTGTTTACTATCACAGTCCAGAAGGAGAGTTGACAGTAATAAACTGGAGTCAGTCGCTGCTTTCAGTGTGTGTGTGTGTGTGTGTGTGTGTGTGTGTGCGTGTTTGACCCAAAGTAGCAGACTGCATTAAATTTATAACAAACACCTCAGTGAGACAAGGTGAGAGCGCACACACACAATAAACTCACTGACTCATTCAAACACATTGTCCTCATGAGACTTCATTAGGAGGCTCGAAGGTAACTATAAGCAATAGGTTAGAACAACACCAGCTGTGGTACAGTACATCATACATATGTGCAGATGTACCCTCTGCTCACATACACAGATATGGATAGTGGGTGCTGAGGGTGTTTTTTTGGTTGTTTGTTTGTGTTCATTCATGCAGAGGGGGGATGCTGTGTGAATCTTCACTTGTAGGTAGGTGTGTGTGTCAGGTGCAGAAAGTGAGCTCTGTCGTATGCAGAGATGATGTGTTTAGAAGAGGCGACCTCAGCATTCAGGCTGACAGAGGAGCAAAGGCATCACAGCGTCACACTGAATCAGATCAGCTCTATCAGGAACACACCTCATACAGTAAACGGAGTTGACAACATGCTATGACTTGCGGGTACGGTTTGACATTCAGGGATGCTTCAGCATTAATACATAAACATGAAAAATAACATGCAGGGAGCATTTTGAATAATCCTACAGGGGATATTTATGTAGAATGAACAAGAAAGAGCAAAACCAAAGCAGGAGGCCGTAGTCTCTTCAGTCCATTCTCTCAGATTTAAGCTTTTGTAACACACAAGTGAATAAATACATTCATCCTAAATGCTCCAGCCAGCAGGCCTGAAGAGTTTAATATTGTATTTTTGGCTCCATATATGCACCGATCTCACACACTTCTATATATATCATCATATATATATATCATCGATTGCTATTAAACTTGTCTGTGTTATGATGTTCATGTTTCTGCTGTATTACTGAAAAACAGATGTTGGCCATAAAGAGAAACAGCAGATGTATTAACATCATATATGAAGCTAATAGATGGACCAGTCAGTAAACAATCACACACGTTTACTGATCTGTTAAACATTGTCTTCACTCATGGCTGCTCAGACCTGATCCACCTTTACACGCCTGAAACAATGTTATGTCGAATCTCTTTTAAATTATATATTTCATTCACTGACATTATGTGTCTACTGGCCGGCGGTATCATCGGATCGAGCAGGAAGTGTCTGCTCTGCTGGGGAACGCTAATAAGCAGTGACACTGCCTGGTGAGGGCAGGAAGGATTAGAGGAACAAAAATAACTCTCCTCTCTTTCTTACTGGGTGCATGTGTGTACCAGCATCATGTATTTGAGAAAACAGCTCCTCCAACACACTTGTATTGAGATTCATGTCCGAAATTCACTTGTGAGATTATTAAAGAGAAATTATTTGACTCTAGCAAACATGATGATGATGAATGTTTAGTACGGTATTTGAATATATTGTTCATTCCTGTAAAGCAGGCTCGGTTTCATGTCTGTGTGTATGCAAGTGTTTAAGTACATATTTCTATTTACAAATCAAAATTGAAAATAAATGCAAAACAGTCTTTATTAAAAAATGAAGTATCTCACATTGTACCATTATTATTTCATTTGCAGAATGTTTATTGTGTCAGCAGATATTTCTCTTTTTTTTTTGTTTTTTTGTTTTTTGGTTACCACTGGGGGGCATCAAACTTCAAATGCTACACGTTGCTTTTAGGGAGATCCTGGTCTGTTCGCAGCTATTTGATCAGAGAATATATTTGTCATCATCATATATTTGATGTGTTTTTATAAAACATGCATTCCTTGTGTTTTAAGCACATGAAACTGCTCCAGATGAAAATTAGCTATAAGATAACTCTGGTACAGTCCATCAAAATGAAACATTTATGTTTAACACTGTACACAGCCCCTTACAAATAAATAATAATATTAATAATACTTTCTTTCTCTCTAATCTCCAGTAAATAAAGTGGTTTCTAACTCAGTCTCTAACGCTGTTTCTCCTTTTTTCTCTCTCAGATTATCTGTGCAGTCCAGACGAGAACGTGTACAACATTGATTTCACCAGGTTCAAGATCAGAGACATGGAGACAGCCACGGTTCTGTTTGAGATCACCAAGCCTCCGTCCATAGGTGAGTCACTGAACCGCACTGTGGATTTATTTCACTGAACTTTTATGTACTGCGAAAACACATTATAAAGCAAATCCATCCACCTGCAGAAATCATATTTGCTTTCAGTCAGCCAAATTGCCTTTCTAAAAAAAAAATATTTTATTTAATTTAACTGATCCTCACCATAGACAAAGCAGGGGAGAAGAGGGACATCGATCCAAACGCTGGCCGCTTTGTCCGCTACCAGTTCACACCTGCTTTTCTGAGACTGCGACAAGTTGGAGCCACGTAAGTGTGAATGTGTGTAAATATTTATTTACAAGGACGCAGTTACCAGCAGAGTTATTACGGTCTCCTCAGTCTCTCTGTCTTGCAGTCTGTGATTTATCTGTTTAGTCTGTCTCTGTCTTTCTTACTCACCTTTTTTTCTCTCTCTCTGTCTGTCTGTCTGTCTGTCTTCATCCCTTCAGCGTTGAGTTCACAGTAGGAGACATGCCGATAGAAAACTTCAGGATGATCGAGAGACATTATTTCAGAGAGAAGTTGCTCAAGAGTTTTGACTTTGAGTTTGGCTTCTGTATGCCCAGCAGCAAGAACACCTGTGAGCACATCTACGAATTCCCACCTCTGTCTGAGGACATTAGTAAGTCTACACACATGCAAACACACACACACACACACACACACACATACACACACACACACACACACACACATACACACACACACACGAGTATGAAATCTCCTCACATCAGTTCTTTTATCTGCGTGCTACTTGCTGAAACAAATAGATTATTATTCTAACACATGGCTTTAGTGTTGACATGATGACAATGATTGTTTTCATTATTGATTAAATTTGGAGTGCAGGACTTTTGTCTCCCCCCTCTGGCAGTGAGAGTAATTACACAAACACTGTTGGGTACAGTCAAAACACGATACAATAGTATATTACCTGACGTGCTGTAAAGCTGCTGTTAATAATTACCCCCCACTGGGCCATAAAACCTGTTAAAAATGAACTAATTACCTCCTGTGTAAACCCTAACCCGTCTTCAAACTACTAAATATGACTGATTAAATATTAAACAGAGAGGAGCGACAAATCTTCACATTTGAGGCGTGGAATATTTGGCGTTTTTACTTTATAACTGACTTGAAACAATTTATTAAAACAATTTGATGACTTTTTTTTTTTCTTTACACCTTTAATGATATTTGGAGCGTGTACTCTAACAGCAGCAATGTTTTTGTGTGAACCCACAGTCAGAGAGATGGTCCTGCACCCGTACGAGACGCAGTCAGACAGCTTCTACTTTGTGGACAATAAGCTGGTGATGCACAACAAGGCGGATTACTCCTACAATGGTGGAACATAGAGACAACAGACAGGAGGATGTACGGACTGGCCTGAGGGACAATCAGACTACACCAGTGTGTGGTGTTAACATCCTGTCAATCCAGTAGTCCCTCTCTCTCTCTCTCTCTCTCTCTCTATCTCTTTTCTTTTCTCCTTCTCCCACTGATCAGCAATGGCCCTGCTCATCATGAGAACTATCCAGAAAACGCCTGTACAGACGGTGTCAGCTACCATCTGTGTATGTTTGTGTGTACATCTCAAAGCAGAAAAACAACCCACACAAACACACTGGTATGGCACTGCTGTAAGAAAGTTTGTAACAGGATAAACCAGCAAGTAAGAAACTTTTAGGATGGTTTGTGCTGTCTAGCCATGTCATAGATTTAAAAAAAAAACGTTTTCATTCCTGTACATGTTAGAATTTAAGAGCAAATCTAGCATTTAAACAGTGTGTTTTTAGGACTTAAATAACAGTTTTGAAAATGTAAGTGTATGTGTGTGTGTGTGCTTTTCGAGTGTGTGTGTGTGTATGTATGTGTATTTTTGTGCTTTGTATGTTTGTCTGTGTGTCGACCAGCATGTCAGTTAGAAGCATGATTACTGGTCTGGTAAAAAATATATTACTTTAAACTTCGGTAATGTTCAAATAGATTTCCAAAACCTAAAATTTTAGCACATTTTCTACACAGTTAGGGGTAGTTAGTGATTTTGAATTCAAACTATTTCCTGTTTTCCTTTGTTCCTTATTTATTTCTCGAGTCATGTGACCTGTATTAACTGTACGATGGACATATGTGTTTATTGTCTTTGCTCGAAGCACAACATGTCTGCAGAGCTAACGATGAGGAAACTCTGTCTACCAACCACTTTTCCAGCCTTGTGTGGACTTGTTTAGGTGATTAAGTTGTACTATGTGTGTCCCAAGTTAATATTCTGTTATTTGGAAACTCTTCATAAGAGAAGAAAAAGGAAAACTTGGATTTGTAAATGTTGCTATTTTTCAGCCAGAAAATGTGATGCAAAAAAAAAGGAAGCTCAAGGGAGATTTGGGGGAATGTAACAGAAGTTTTTTAAGAACAAATCACCTTTACATCTTATATTTTCTCATACTTTGTGTTTGTTTTTGCTGATATCTGACTCGCCTACATTTCTATCTCATTGTTTTCACACTTATACATTCCTGTGAGCTGGGACCTGAGTGTGTAGATCTTTTGTTGTTTATTACACGGGTCACACAGGGGATCAATAACTGAACTGTCTTAGGATGCCTCTGGACTGTAATATCCATTTATGCACTTAAAAGTGTTGAACCACTTAAGTGAATCTTTTTAAATTGCAGTAAACTCCATCCATCTATTACTGCTGAGTGTCTTGAAAAAGATGCAAGATGCAGATCATTACTTGAATGCAGAGAAACACGAGAAAATAGTGGAAATATTAGATTCAGATTTATATTTATATTCTCCTCATTAGTTCAACGTATATCAAATTTGGATGATTGTTTTGTTTTTCTTTTCCCAGAAGGTTTATCTGGTTTATTGGATCTGCACTAGTGACTGATTATGAGTTACAGGGAAAAGGAGGGTGAAAGACAGTGAGCACAATGCAACTCTGAACTCTGTTAATAAAACAGGTTGACTTGAATGTTATGTCAAACAGAAATAGTAGAAACAGGTTTATTTATGACCAATTGTGACTCATGTAAAAAATATATATATATATATATTTTAAAGTTTTTGACAAATGTTGGTGTGACTTAACAAAAGTAAAATAAATAAAGATTTATTGGACTTTTTGAAATATCGAGATGTTTTGACTGTTAATGTTGTGTAAGTCAGAAATAATCCATTTTATTCACATGGTGATGCTTTATTTTATTTTTACATTACTTTATTCAGCGTGTTGGAAACTGTTGCTGGGACATTCTGTCTCTCTTCCAGAGGTTTATTACATTTACCTCTATTAAACACAACAGATACTGATCTCATCCTGTTGATAGCATCTTATCTCAAAGTTATCCTTTAACCAAACTTCTCATCCGAACACAGTGTACACAATATTAGTAACACCCTCCTGTTATTGAGTATGTACGGCTGTCACGTGGTTTCCTCACTGTTTAAAGACAGTAAATACAGTATTTAACTGTTGCCTGAACCTTGTCTACATATCCACCTTAATTACAGGAGCGGGTTTGTTAAAGGAATAGTACGCTTTCTTGACGAGAGTTAGATGAGATGATTGATACCCCTCACCTGTGCATATCTACATATTCAATTAATGTGGGGGGCACTAACGGCAGCCAGTTAGCTTAGCTTAGACTGTTTCCAGTCTTTATGGCTGTCGCTTCTTATTTAGTGTACTTATTAAGTGTTCTCATCTAACCCTCTGCAAGAAAGAAAATAAGCATTCACTTCTGGGGAGCATATTTACAATTTAAGATGGAAAAAGAAATTCGAATAGGTATACAAATGATCACATTATGTTTCTAGAAATGACAAGATATATAAACTCAGTGCTTGTTCACAGTAAAACACTGTGAACAAAAACACTGACAAAAAAAAATAAAATATGCAACAAAAGAACAAAGACTTAAGATCTGACAAAAAGACCAAAGTAATAAGTTAAATTAACTGATACAATTAATTCAATTTCGGCTCATTTTGTCTGTGAAAACAGCTTCCATCATTTATATAATCACATCGTTTTAAATAATCAGCACTCAAACACACAACATGCTGCATATTTGCATTATTTGTGAATGATAAATAAATTAATAAGAATTTTTTTACAAGGAAATGACCTCCGTTTGTTTTGTCTTTTGTTCTGCCACTGGAGTGAAGTACTAAACACTAACAGGACAATCTGTCTGATAAGACAGCCTGATAACACCTCATGTTTCGGTTATAAATCCATCACAGGTTTTATACATGCATTGTAATGCAGGTTTGTTTATAATTAAAAGAATGATTCAGAGTAAAGGGACTGTAACTATCGTGGTAATCCTTGGTGAGATGTGCAATGTATCCAAACAGCACCTTATTCTGGATCAAGTTCATCTTTAGATATGTTTTTGTTACCACATTTACTGCAGCCTACGCTCATGTACTCCCCTCCTTCTCTTCCTCTATAACAATATAATCAAAGATTTTGTTTCACTCTCAAAATTCAAGCACTTTTCCTCTTTTCCTTCCTATAAATACACTCACTTTCTCAGACGCTCTGTCTCTCTGTCTATTTCTCTCTCATTCCTCCTCCGTCACTCACAGTTGCCCTTGTGTGGTGTTGGCCCACTCAGGGAAGGTGCCCATATTAAACATGCTGTATCCCCAGGTGTTGACGCCTAGATTAACGGTCAGAATCCCAATGAGGTTCAGTATGAAGCCGGCTCTTACCTGCAGGAACAGACAGCCATATTTAGTGTACAGTATGAGTAAAAAGACGCGTCATCAGTACAGCACCACTGTTTTTTTACAGTCAAATAAAAGACACTTCCGTCCCATTTACGTCAACTTAGATGCTATTATCTGCTTATAAATTAGACCTAAGACTCATGGTCTCAACAATACTGTACCTCTTACTGACATCGGTGACACTTGTAACATAGATTGTGTAAGTATGTGTTTGTGTGAATCTCACCATGTCGATGACTTTGAGGTTTCCAAAAGAGAAGGCGATGGCGTTGGGTGGTGTGGCCACAGGCAGCATGAAGGCCAGAGAGGCGGCGACGGTGCAGGGCAGCATCACGTACAGCGGGTGAATATTAATAGCTGTGGCCTGTAAAAGCAACCGAGACAACACGGTTAAAAAACACAAAGAGAAGGTGTGTGTGTCAACGCCTGTGTGCATGCATGTGTATATTTGAGTTGTGTGTACCATTGAGGCCAGTATGGGCAGGAACAGGGTGGTGGTTGCTGTGTTGCTGGAGCACTCTGTGAAAGTTGCCACCAGCATGGAGAGCAGCAATGAGATGGCGAAGGGAGGGATTTCCTTCAGAGGCGCTAAGCTGGCTCCGAGCCATTTAGACAGACCGGACACCTGTAAACAGAAGTGTTTATTTTCATAAAAAAAACCAATCCCAAATTTATCCTGAAGAAATAACAACAAATCAACACCTTCATTTTCCAGAGCCTGAAGTGGAAGCTTTTTTTTTTTTTTTTTGTCTCTTCAACAGACCCCAAAACCACTTTGGAAAGAGATGATATCATATAAAAGGCAATGTCAATTCTTAAAGGGAGAAGGCAAAGTGTTGATGTGTGTTTACCTCACTGCCGGCAGCCAGAGCAAAGCCTCCTCCCAGCAGCAGGATGATGTTCCAGGGCATCCGCTCATGAACCACCTGCCAGTTCAGCAGAGTGGGGGGAGCCTTCACCGTCTTACCTGCGAGACCCACATGAAGTTTGAGCATGAAGCAGTAATTAGTTTGAAAGAGCAGTGTCATATCTACTGGGTAATCATCCCCCAGTGCTCCAGTGAGCTGAAATTTGGGGTCACATGAACTTCATTTTATTATGCTGTATTAGTAAATGTGGTTAGTGGGGTTAAAAAACATTTCACCTGCGTCGTTGCAGCCATATCCTCCATACTTGGGCATCCGGGAGGGGATGACAAAGAAGAGCATTGACATGAAGATAGCTACTGTTCCATCTGACACAAACCTGAGGGACACAAGCAAACACTATTAGACATATTTTTATGTTGTTGTTTTAATATATTTCTGTACTATGGTCTGTCGTGTTTCACTATGTAGTCACAGTGTAAAAATGTGTGAAAACATTTGATGGGAGGAAAAGACTGATAGAAAACAAGAGGACAGAATGAAATAGAGAGATGGAGGGTGAAAGAGAGGATGGAAGAAAAAAGTGAGGAATTTAAAGGATAAGGGTGCAAATATTATATGTCTCTTATTATCAACAAATCCCAAGAAAACATAGTCCTATTTAGAAAATGGGGTAGTGGCCAAACGATGATTACATCAACAAACAGAGAAAGAAAAATCAGGGAAGAAAAATCCTGACAAAAAAAAATAAAAATCAAAAATCACTGCCAAAACATTTTTCCCCACCTGTTTCACAAATTAAAATGAAAATAAAGGAACACATGAAAGAAAACAAATTAGATCAGACTTAGAAAATGGATCACCAGAATTCAGGGCTTGGGTATGTCAGAAAACAGCTGGGTGCTGATTTTTATTTATTTATTTATTTATTTATTTATTTATTTATTTATTTATTTATTCATTTATTTATTTATTTATTTATTTATTTATTTATTTATTTATTTATTTATTTATTTATTTATTTATTTATTTATTTATTTGCTTATTCAAACAGGAGCAAACAGATGGGGAGTTTTTTCAGCTTGTAAATACTTACCACAGCATAATAGTGTACAGTATGTGTGATCAACTCAAAATAATACAGTGTCATCAGATCCAGTGGCCATCATAATGAAGGTAAAAGAAAAAAGGAGGGAAATGTTTTTGGTTTTGGTATTTTCATGGGATTTGTTGACAGTAAGAAAAAATATAGAGAATGACCAGTCTTATCCTTTATAGTCATGCAAAAAAGAGGGGGAGAAATGAGATACTCACGGTCCTTTCTTATTGAAGAGCACTGTTGCCCAGCCGTCTATGAAGCCCGGTTCCCTGGTGAACCATAGGACCACAAGCAGGATGAATATGGTGAGCACCGCCCCTTCAGCAAACTTCATGCGGCCCAGCTTTTTGTACTCCGCCTTCATCACCGCGTATGCCTCCTTATCTCTCTCACTTTTTATACCACAGCCAAATGTCTGCTTCAGGCTGACAAAGTACAAAGGGCAGAGATGGTTAAAATCAGTCAACGAATCAAGGAAATGTTTAAGATTGATTGACGTGAACATTTACGGCATTATTTTATAGTGGCGTCATTAAACTAAGTTTGTCCTCTGTGGAAAAAAGAATAAATGTCTTCGTAGTTGATAGTTATATGATATTGAGTCACAGATAGTTGCAGGTGTTTTGAGGTTTCTGCCAAACCAAAACAACGGAGGTGGAATTAATTTAGTTTATGGTGATTATATAAAATAATAATAATTACGTTTGTGCTACAAGAACCAAATTTCTTATGAATCTTAAAAAATATATTTGCAGGGCTAAATATGAGAAAAAGTGAATCTTTTAACATGATGCCGCATATGTGAAAAACATTGGTGTTGTCATTGCTCACAGAAGCAGAAGTTGTCTTACTTGAAGCCAAGGAACAGGAACTGAAGCCAAAGCCAGGAGAATATGAGCATAATCACCATGTTGGGAAAAGCAAACGCGAACCAGCTGGCAAAGTTGATCACATCACCATTACCAGGAAAGAGCCTTCACAAAAGAGTGACAAGGCGAAGATAATCAGGTATTACATGAGTGGAATAACATCCTCCTGTAAGTGATGAGTCATTTTTAATGCCTTACTTGTCAATTTGACCCTTAAGGATGAGGTTAGGGGTCGTGCCGGTCAGCGTGGCTGTGCCTCCGATGCTGGCAGAGTAACATACACTCAGACTCATCCCTTTGGTGAGGAGATCGTACTTGTCCTCTATCGCTTTCCTCCGTGCCTCCCACTGTGGTTCAAGACTCAGCTCATTTTCATCTGGAGCCCATTTGTCAAAGTTACTGAAAGTGATCAACTCTTAAAAAAGACCATATAAAACATTTTTACTTACACACTCTGTCCTCCAGCTGCACTTTAGTGTCTGGCTGTTTCTCGTCTGTCGCATCCTGCTTAGTTTGTCTGGCCTCAAGCTCAAACCCGTGGTTATCCTGGGCTGCAGCTTGGAAATCTCTCTCGTCCGCCTGGGCTTCGGTGTCTTTCAGCTGCTGCAGCACAGCATGGGCAATGGGCAGCATCATGGCTGTGGTGGCCGTGTTGCTGATCCACATGGACAGGAAGGATGAAACGATCATGAAGCCCATCAACAATCTGTATGAGGAGAGAGTGAATATCAAGATAGTGTTGAAAAAGATCAACGGACGTGAACAGTTGTGTAGTGTTGATCAGATCTTAGTCAATAAGTAGTTTTAGCATGTTTAACTTCAACATGTGTAGTACCATGTGGGCTTATTGGGTGTCAATATTATTCATTATGTAACTCTACTTTTGTCATAGGAAATGCAGGTTTTAAATAAGCCTTTGACTGTAAATAAATGTACTACTGGGACATTTAATTTAACTGAGGCTTTAAAGATTCTTGTGGGGACTGTTTGGTTATTGTTTAGTCACATCTTTATCTTTGCTGTCTGCTGTAGTTTGTACGCAGGTGAGCCATAACACAATCAAGGCTTTCTTACAGGGACGGACGAACACCAACCAGCAGCAAAACTCTGAGCGCGATGCGCTTATGAAGGTTCCAGTACTCCACTGCGATGGCCACCAACAGGCCGCCTATGAACAGCATGTTGGAGTCTTTCAGATACTCAACACTGACCTGAAACAGATCACACAGATATCAATTTTAGCAAAGGAATCATAAAACTTAATGAACTTACTGTCTCATAGAGGTAATGTTACATGCAATTTGTTTTATGAGCTATAAAAGTAAAACACTGGGATCAGCAGATCTGTGTGTAAAGCTTTAACATGTCCACAGAAGAACTGACTGAGGATCAGATTAACACTTTCTGTAGGTAGTTAATCAAGACCTAAACAGTCCCTCTTCCACTGTGCTCTATTGTGCTGGGTTTTGTTCTCCTGATGTCCTTTAATTTCTTACTCCTTAATTACTAATCCTGAACTCTGACCTTCTGTGGAACGAACAAACAAAGACAAGTTCAAATAAACACTGACATATGTTTTCCACTAATCATTCCTCTTTTTCACACTGACCATAAAAATGTGCTTACAAAGTAAGTGATGTTGAACAAAATCCACAGTCCTCTTATGTTATCTGAGGATAATTTAAGTTCTTCGGCCGTCTGAGTTAGTCTTTTCTGTGACTCAATGGACAGTGTTACAGGATAATTAAAAAAGGGGGATTTTGCAAAAAACAAAACAAAAACTGTAACTTTGAAAAATATCTTCTTGATTTGATTAATTTTGATGGCTGAAATTCCATATTAGTTTCATATAAACTTTTAAATACACTTTTGAACAGAAGGAGGGATGTGGATTTTGTCCCGCATCACCAACATTTAAAGTGCAAACAGCCAGTATGAACAGGAAGAATAACTACAACGGAAAAAAAAACATGTGTAAATGTTTATTTAGGCAGTAATTCCAGCATCTCCTGAAAGTAATGCACAGGCAAACGTAATGTGTAAAAGTACATATTGACTGTACCGCTCCAGCCTCCATGATGCCCATCATAGGGAAGAGGATAACCGGCAGCAGGGCGGTCACAGCTAGCGGCATACACTCTGTACACCAGTACAGAGCCATGAGGATGATTGCATAACCACATCGTGCCTCCTGTAAACACACATACATTCACGTCAGTGAAATAAAGGTTCTTCAAATGAGAAGTGACAAACATCACATCCTCAGTGCAGCAAAATCTTATATTTGAGATATGAAAAGATACTTGTTTTATACAAATCTCATCTATCTCATGTAATTTGTAGAAACACTGGCATAGACAAAGACACACAGAAGTGAAGACAATACTTTAGCTCAAGTCTTATCTCAACCTCTCTTTAAAAGGCAATAATACTTTACACATGTAGATAGCAGCAACCCTTGATGATAAAACAAACAATTTGTCATGCTCAAGTCGTACCAGATAACTCTTTATGTGTCCTCAGTAAAATCTGTTTGAACTAGCCGACACAAAACTTTCCACTACTACAGAGGTGAGCCCTCGCTCGGCTCCGCAGGTTTATGTACTTTGAGTGAGAGTTTATGCTTTGTGGCACCTAAAGGCAAATAAAGGTGTAACTAAATGTGTAAAACATGATAATTATTGCAATTCACTGTGTATTTACTTACTACTATTACTTCACTTAGTTTACCACTATATTATACTATTAAAAACAGTTAAACATAAAAATAGTAAAATAAAAAATTATAAAATATTTTATTAAACAGACATTTTGACTTTTTTCTATTTCTTTTCTTATTCTCTTTTATTTATTTTTATTTTATTTATTTACTTTATTTTTTTTTACAATTAACGGCCAGTAATTTGAAGAGATTTAAATGACAGGATTGACATTATTCTCAATATGAAACTAGATCCAGGAAAGGCTTATCTTAGTTTAGCATAAAGACTGGTAACATCTAGCAGCTAGCCATACAAATATGTACGGTAAATAAGAGTGTTATTAATTTCCTTGTGCACTTCTCAGCAGTCTGGCAAGCACAGAAGTAACTTGGCATGCAATGCATTGTGGGACTGACAGAAGGAGCCAATAGGAGGCAACAATTTTTATGTGCCTTTATTGGTGATATATGGGTTCAAGTGTGGTTTAACTTTAACTACACATTGTGCACCATCCCTTCACCCTCACAAAGTAGTAAATACAGTAAGTCAAAAAATGTAGATAAGAAAATGTATATGTTGATGATCCAGTTGCAGCTTTCACTGTAAATACATGCACAGTAACACTGGATACGGTCACATGGGCCAATAAATGACTGTTTCCAGTGATCTTGATAGAATTTGACCTTGGGCACACACTTTCTTTTGGATTTAGTGGTTTACATTACAGCTTTCCAACATTTCACATGAAATCCACCTCAATTCAAATATGATTCTACATTTCAACAAGTGGCCATCAATGTCAAAAACATCTTAATTTCCTTTTATTGTGTGATATTAAGCATTGGTTTTATGGTTTGGGAGTTGAAGTCAGAGTGCAGTTGTTTCCATGATGTTCTTGCCTGACATTAAAAGGACAGAAGCAGGGCACAAAAAGGGGACAAATCTCACTGCATCCACAGTGAGTCTCCTGTTTTAGACTCTTGTGATGCTCTTTCAGTCAACACAAACACAGATGAAAACAGCCTAGTTAACTGAAACATGACCTCTATGTACAAACCGCACTCACCGATGTAGGGCTGACCAGTGGCAGGGGAAGAAGTACAAGCGGAGTGACGACGATGATGATGTAGTTCCTGTGGTACCACAACCACGCCAACCAACGAGGCATGATTCTCTCTGCAAATTTGACAAGCAAACCAGATCCAAAAGGCTATCCAGAAAGTCTCCCAGGTGACAGAGAGACAGCAACAGGTCAGAGCGGAGAAAAGACAGATTGGCAGACAGGTAAAAGTTATGTTTCACACCAATGTCAGGTGGGCTTACAGGTGAAGCTGTTCTCACAGAGAACCAGTGAGGTAATGGGATTAATAAACTGCAATTTACTCTTTTTATATCTCTGGTGGTATAATCAAACATTAACTCAACACCAAAGAGATCGCAATTCTTGACAAAGAGGAAGATTAAGCTATTGGGAGAGAGGGAAAGGTAACAGCAAAGAGGAGGAGTGATTGACTGATGAGGAACGAGATAGTCAAACAATACACAGGTTTATCACTTAAAGGAGCGCTGCTCCGTCAGGTATACTAAAGGTCAGACGCTGTGCATTTACCAGCTGAGCTGTAAGGAGGGAATAGGCGGCCACGCAAGGTCCACTTCAAGATAGACAAAAGTTTGCAGGTTTACAACCTAGAGTCAAGGAACACTTAATCATGTTAGAAAATGTGCTAATTTTCCATGTAAATCAGAGATAAAAAAAAAAAAAAAAATATTAAATATTCAATAAAACTTAAGTTTTATTAAAAGTATTTATCCCAAATTGTTAGACATTTGCTGGAAGACTGGAAGCAGAAAACAAGTCATATAAACACCTTACAACAATTCCAACAATTTTTTTTTTTTTTGCAAAACTGCAAAATTCAATAATTGAACTATAAATGTCTTCAAGTGTTTTCTATTTCTACATTGCTTACAGCTACAACATGAAAACAATTCTGACCAAGGAACATATATCAGCTCCTACACATGATTTAAGAATTTACAGATATAATAAATCTGCAAACCAATAAGGAGTAACAAACAATGAACAGATATTCCTAATCTAATCTCAATAAATAGTATGTTATGATCCTGCACAAGGAAATCATTGAGTACTCTCTGTTGTTTTATAAATAACTTATTCCTAAACTCCATATGCGAGATAAGCCAAAGAATAGCATCAATTAAGTCATAAAACACACTGTCAATCATATTGAATCCAAACAACTGCTTATATCACAGAAAGCATATTTGTGTGCATGATTCACTCTCGGCAAGTCTCAGTCATGAGATGCTTCTAAAATGAATTAATAAAAAGCTGTTTTATATAAACTGATTTATTCAACACATAATGTATTGTATTACTGTTAAATGTTGTCGCTACCATGTGGGAAGGCCCAGTATAGATGCAGCTACCACGCCTCAGCATTTTACTGTTAAGACCAAGCTCTTTACTACAGACTGAACACTTAGTCTAACTAAGAGACTGAGACTGAGCTGCATGCTACACATCTGTTACATAAAGCTCAAAGGTTTGATATTCATTGCGCTCTGAAAGCCAGCCAACTATTGGTCATGAGCTGGGCAGCTGACTTTTTTTATTGACTGGATTAACTCCTGACATAAAAAGAGAAAAAACTGCACATTGTTTAAAAGTGACATATAAAACCTCAACCGGGCAAAGTTCAATTATGGAAAGAAGATGCACATGAAACTTTTATTTTAAGAGTTCACTTCAATATGTCTTTCCAACAATATCATTCTTAAAAACAAGAAAACTAGACAGATTGTGATGGACTTCAGGACAAGAAGAACAGATCCCTGCCCAGTGTTCGTTATCGATGGGGCTCACATGACTGAAGACTTCTCCTGGGCCATACACACTTCCTCTGTCGTGAACTTCTACCAGTGTACATAATGCACTGACATACTGCATCACAGTACCAGCTGCACCAGGAAGGACCAGAAAGCTCTGCAGAGGTCATCAAGACAACCCAAAAACTTCATTATGGACGCAACTGCCAGCAGTGGAGCAAATCTATCAGGCCCGATGTCGGGGCAGGGGACCCAAGCCACCACCTCCTCACACTGCTTCCCCTCAACAAGACAATACATGCACACACCACCACAATTGTTGAACATGGCCTGCAACACGTCACAGCCCATACCATTATCCACCCACTGACTGAACTCTCTAAAGTGCGATACGCCCATATACCACACTTGTTTACTTGTTTACTTGTTTAGACCCTATGATACTTGTTGGTATCTTGTGTTGCTGTTAAACTGTATGCTGCTATATTGATTATTGTTTATTTGCACACCACTTATAGCTCCACGAGTACTGCTGTATTTGTGCTGACAATTTCCTTCTAATTGTCTTATATCATTTTATATCATCATCATTTTGTTGTGTTGTTGTCTTTCACAGCAATAAAGTTTTTATCTCTTATCTTATCTTATCTGCTGCAGAACTCTAAAATCAAACATATCATTCGTTAGGTAATAATTCGTTTTTCATTTAGGTTGCCATCGGTAACCACACCCACTCAACATTCATCAATAATATTTTAAAGCCACACTAAATGTGCTCCGTCAGTGATTCACCACACTCCATCACACATATTGATATAACTATATAAATATAAATATTAACTTCTTATTCACTTTTAAAGGTGTCGGGTTATACTGACTAAAATTAATTTTAAAACAAACAAAACTAGTTTGCTTTTTAAAAATAAAAGTTTATAGTTAAGACGTTTAAAATACAGTTTATTTAACATTTAGCAACACAGAACATTGAGATACAAACAATCTATACTGCGCCAGAAAAAAATAAATAAAGCAATCAGGCCTAAAGTGCAGCTGTTAAAGGCCTGCATGAGCGATAATATAATAATCAGAGTGATAATATAAAAACCCAGCCTTGACTTTGGATTATGCAACTCATCACTCATCAGACATGTCTACACTTTTCAATGTGTGTTCTTCTAACCAAACTATTTTAAGTATTAATTGACTGTGCATTATTAGAGACAGGGCAGCCAGCCATATTACTAATGCTCTTCACTAACTGATACATTGAGAACAAAAGTCTCCAGGTATAAGGGCAGTTCATAGACAGTCACTGCATTAACCGGCACCACAGACTGCATTAACAGGGTGTAGATGTAAGCTAAAACTCCAATGTTCTCTGTGAGATAAAGACACATAGATCTTTCAATGTTTAACAGACGCCTGTGTATCATATGGAAAACTGATGAGGAAGCAATAAAGTTACTTTAATATTAATCCCAAATAATATACCAGAGACTCTACAGACACTAAAGATATTCTACATCTTCCTGCTGTGGTTTTGTTTATTATGCCACTCAGGTTATCAGGGCTACATTTGAAAGAAGGCATTGTGTTTGCTCTAGGGTTGTTTTTTTACCCCAAAGATCAATATAGGAAAAAAAACAGTTGTGGTTACACAATGCTTGAACTGATATACGCACTCCCTCTGCCCCCCCTGTACTACACCAGACGTCTAATCTGCATATGTTTCTATTACAGTATGCTTCACGAATGTATATTTTTGTAGTTTCTATGTGTGATTTTACATTTCAACTAAATTCCTAATGAAAAAAACTAATATTGACTGATGGTTTTTGGTTACTGGGTTAATGTTGATTGATGTTTCTGGGACAGAGATCACAGTTCAATGATTGTCACAGCAGAGCGTTGACCAATCAGGAAAGCAGACGTCCAGGGGGTCAACAGCTTCTGAAAAGTATCTATTGATCATCTGTACCCAATGCTGCACCAAAAGTGGGCCACTCAGCTTAAACTCTTGTAACTGTAGTTCACAAGAAGAAAACAGGCAGAAAAGTGCTCGGTGCTCTTTTTAGTTTATGGTGTAAAAGTAAGATATTTTCTGTGAGTCGACATGAAGCCAGCAGTGGCTCTGCTGGGCCTCATCCTGCTGCTGGACATTGTCTTCGCTGCAGAGGGTAAGTCTTCTTTTCTTATTGAATTGATATCTTATTGCTCTATTTTTCCACAGTTCAGGAAATATTATACAGGCACACTGAACGCAAATGTAGTCAATCAATATTAAAAGAACCAAGTAATATCAGTTTTTTCCTCCTCCGTCATATTGCCATCATGGTTAGGGCTACGACTAACAATTATTTTCAACATTGATTAATAATAATAAACATTTCTATATTATTAACATGTTGTAAAATATGATAATAATACTATTTAAAGACTATAAAAAGGTAAATGACTATAAACATATACGTATATAAACAGTATATTATATACTGTAATGACTAATATTTATTTGTTGTTCTTCAACATGTTTAAAGTTTGTATTTTTCAATAAATCAGTGGGGTTTTTTTTGTAATTCTTGACTAGTAGCTGCATAAACCGTAACAGACACACACACATACACACATATGGACATGACATGTATTAAATTGTAAAGTCTGCACAATATCAATGCATCACGTTTCACACTAAAACAAACAAACTGTGTTTCCACAGAGTCATGTGTGAATCGCTGTGGCTCCTTCAACCCGCAGAGCAAATGTCAGTGTGACTCCATGTGTGTGTACTATGACAGTTGTTGTGAGGACTACAACACCACCTGCTATAAAAAAGGTCAGTGTGATAAATATTACCATTCCGTCAAATAAACTATGTCTATTTTAATAGTTATTTTCTCATGGTTTACTTATTTGTATAAAAGATCAGAAGCATCTTCATGTGATAAAACTGTCTTCTGTTCTGACTCCAGTTGCCCGTGGCGATACCTTCGAGGAAGCCGAAGATTTAACAGAAGCGACAACGACTCTCACACCGACTTCCAACACGGTTGCGGTAACCACCACAGACTCCACTCCACCCACCATCACACAGGGTCCCACACCACCTGTAGACCATGATGCAGTGCCCTGCAGCGGTCGGCCTTTTGATGCTTTCCTACAGCTGAAGAATGGGTCAATCTATGCATTCAGAGGTAAATCTGGATGGTCAACATGGTACAGTACAGTATTTACTACTAAATGTATTGAGTCATTTTCTGGATGCTAATTCAGTGTTTGGAAGATAACACTGATGTTGTAGTCATCATTGCCTGCTTTTTCTTTCTAGGTGAATATTTTTTTGAACTGGATGACAAGGCCGTACTTCCTGGTTATCCCAAACTCATCCAGGATGTGTGGGGAATCTCTGGGCCCATCGATGCTGCATTCACACGTATCAACTGCCAGGGAAAATCCTACATCTTTAAGGTTGTCTTTTTTTATCAATCTTGAGTCTGGGAACAGTGATTGTTTTTATCTAGCTGTAGGTAGAAATTCACAGTAACTATCCTAATACTTTATTGGTTAATGAATGAAATGACTCAGGATTATATCAAATCTCACTACTTTGGATTTTGGGCTTACTGTCTCTAAGGGGAACAAGTACTGGAGGTTTGAGGGCGATGTCTTGGATGAGGACTATCCGCGAGACATTTCAACCGGCTTTGATGGAGTACCAAACAATGTCGATGCTGCGTTTGCCATACCTGCTCCAAGCTACCGTGCCAAAGAGAAGGCTTACTTTTTTAAAGGTACCATCTGCACAGTGTGGACTTTGATGAGTTTTGATCATTTAAAAAATGATGTGTTTATTTCTTATTTCAGGGGATAAGTATTACCAGTATGAGTTCAAGCACCAGCCCTCCCATGAGGAGTGTGTCCGTATGAGCAGGTCCTCACCCTCTGTGATGTTCACGCGATACACAGACCTCTTCTGTGATCAGACATGGGAGGCTTTCTTCACAGAGCTCTTTGGAATCCCAGATTGTAAGGCTCAGCTGTGTTTATGTGTGTCTTTAATCACATATTTCTCCTTTTCCACATGCATGAGTAGAACCAACGCACAGTTAATGAGTCTTTCTCTACTTCCCTTCTCCTCATTTAGTTATCAGTCACCACACAGGACCTCATTTTATCAGCAGTAAGTGGGTGGGCATCAGGCCCCCTGTAGATGCCGCCATGGTGGGGCCAATCTATCTCAGTCCTAAACCCACACAATCCCCTCCAGCGAGGAGGCGAAGCAGTAAGAGAAGGAGGCCCAGCAGGAAGCGTGCACAAAAGGGAAGGAGAAGTCGCGATTTGTTTGATGACTTGTGGAGTTATGATAATGTTGGGTTTGACTACAATATCTACAGTGACTACAGTGACATGCCTAGCCCTACACATGAGGACAAGAGGACTCCTGTTCAAAAAGTGTACTTTTTCAAGAGAGGTATGAATACACTGAGATATTTGTTATCCCTAAGTCAGGCTCACATTATAAAACAAAACTGAAGTTAAATTAAAATTACTCTTCAAGTTTTCTCCTTTAACACTGTTTTGTGTGCCTGTTTCTTTTCCTTTTATGGTGGCAGATAAATACTACAGAGTGGATTTGAAGACAAAACGTGTGGATTCCACCAACCCTCCTTACCCACGATCCATTGCGAAATACTGGCTTGGCTGCAAACACGAAGAGACACCTGATGCATCACGAGCAGAGAAAAGATAGGCAACCTCTGTGAGTCAGTGGTTCTGTGTAAATTAAGATAAAGTTGCTCTACAGTTCATTTTAAATACACCTCTTTGTGAAAAGTCTTTAAATAATTAGAATATGAATTTATAATACATCTAGCTCCTGATGTTTTTGTTGTTGAAACATTCAGCACATGATTAAAAGTGAGTGTCCACTGTAGGCTATATTTGGGTTATTTGGTTAGATTTATGCAAGATTTAATAATAATAAAGTTAATGTTTCAGTTTAATCAGTGTCTTATCCGGCTAATATTCTACTTATCCAAATGGTACAGACTTTATTCATAGCTTATAACTAATTCCCTGGCCTTTAATCCTAGTAACATCACAATGAAAACCTCAACCCACCCTAACACTAACATAAACCAAATCTTAAACTTAACGCTAAACATTTTGTAACAGAAACTGTTGACGTGAATACAGCACAACATGTCCTTACAAAATAAATCTGATCTTGACAGTCTAAAGTTCAAATTTGTTTTGTTTGAAAAAGTGCTCTGAAATGTATATCATAAGTAGAATTTATGTTACAGAATATGAAATTAATAAATTAATGATTTGACTTTTTTTTTCAAGCATGCTAGATGACAATGTCAATAAGTCATTGAATAGTTTGTCCAATAATTTGGATTACTGATGTCAGTCTTTTGGAGGGAGATTGAAGATCATCAAAAACTATGTCAATACAGTATGGATATGTTGCGAATGAACACAAGGAAAACAGCACATGAAGATGAGAATCAAAGTCATTAAATGTGTGATTAGGACGGCAAGAATAGCATAAATTAATGAAGAAAGAGAAATAAATAT
Source organism: Pampus argenteus (assembly GCA_036937835.1). NCBI lineage: Eukaryota > Metazoa > Chordata > Actinopteri > Scombriformes > Stromateidae > Pampus > Pampus argenteus. The sequence goes on from CM072874.1 coordinate 11,528,294, forward strand.
ATCTCTTGAAGATAATTTCCGTTAAATATAATAAACATCATACTTGAATAGATCCTGTGGCTATTATTTCTTCAGTCTGTCCTGCAGACAGTCGTTAGTCAGGGGGATTGCGCCCCCTGCTGGACAAAAGTTGCTATTCAAACTGGTCATCTCCACACATACTGTGTACAAATTAACTTTCGTGATATTTATGGCTTAGCGAAAACACGTGTCTTATAAATACTTAGTCAACATTTTGCTACTGTTTCTTTGCGTTGCTTTGCATTGTCGAGAACCAGCTGATTGGCCGATCGACGTTCAAAACACGACGTCGAAATGTCTAAAAAAAAAAAAAAAGAAAGAAAGAGCGACTGTGAGTATCATGACAGCCACTTTTATTGCATTTACCGTATTACCAGATTATAGGCGTTACATTCAACTCATATGTTTCAATGTAGTCTGGTAGCCAGATATGCTTTTAATTAATAAAAAGGCACCGCTGGGATTCGAACCCAGGATCTCCTGTTTACTAGACAGGCGCTTTAACCATCTAAGCCACGGCGCCATGTGATGACGAAGGAGGCAGCACACATTATCAATCAAAACAACCCAGCGTTAACGGAAAGATGAAACTTTGTTTTGTTTTAATTTTTGTTTTATTTGTAATGTTCATGTAATACAATATGTAATTAAATATCTGAATAATTATATACGTTATATAAATCCCCATGAGAGCGTTTTTTCCACATGACATTCTCACCATAAAGCTATATTATAGCAAAGCCTATTTACAATGACCCTATGCAGTCTTAATTATTCGATTTTTGTCCAAATAGCTATGTTGTTTGGGTTTATCAACCCAAAAGATAATCAATCATTGCCGCAGAAATGTCCAAATCTGAGAGATTGAAGTCGCCCAGGTCCTGAAAGCACAGGTCGGCCAGGTCGTCCGTGGACTCGGCCATGCTGGAGAAGTCCTGGTGCTCCAGCTCCTTTGGTCCTGTGTGAGCGACCGCAGCACAGCGGCTACCCACGGGCTGAGATCCCTGTCCATCCCCGAGAAAAGCCTCAAAGTCCTCTGTTACATCCCAATCACTGAACCCGCTGTGATGATACACATCGTGGCAGTAATCAGTGAAGTCCGGGGTTTCGTAGTAATAGCCTTGCGGAACTCCAGGGAGACCCGGTGCGTACGGGGAGCAGGATGGAGCCTGGTCGGCGGTGGCAGGAGACGTGGGTGCGGGCAGGGTCACCGTGGCCTGGTTCCCCAAGATGGTTGATAGTTTGGTGGACTGGGGTAAACTTGGAGCAGGGTAGCCTGGTGGAGACGGGGGGCTTGGAGTAGGAGGGAAAGCAGGAGCCATCTGGGGGAATGGTGGACTGGTTGGAGTGAGGGTGAACTGCGGATAAAGGTAGTCTGTGGAGGGTTTGTGGATCTGTCTGGTTGGTTTCTTGCTCTTGAAATAGCGTGCGCGTCGATTCTGAAACCAGACCTGTTGAAATGAAGGAATTGTGGTTAGACTTTATGCAACACTGAGCCTTTATGGAAAACTACAAGTCTGTGTGATGTGCATATCATACCTGAATTTTCGATTCTGGTAGACCAGTTACAGAGGCGAGGGACTCCTTCATTTTAATGTCCGGGTACTGTGTGACAGAGAAGGCCCTCTCCAGCTCGCTCAGCTGCGCCTTGCTGAAAGTTGTGCGCTTCCGGCGACGCAGGGTGTCCGGGCGCGTCTTGTGAGGAGCATCCTGAAGCACTACATGAAGAAGACAACATGATTGGTTACTTATTCAGCTCTGTTCAGCTTCTTTAACACACAATGAACACCGAATGACTAAATTTGGAAATCGGTTATTTTCTTAAACAAATATATATATATAAAAAAAAGGAATTCAGTCACTCACCTCTGCTGGCGTCCTGTGCGTAATCGTCGTTGTTGTTCATATCCAGGCATGGAGCAGGCCAGTAATGTCCTGAGTAAAACGCGTGCATCTCGTTGCCAGTAAAATCCAACCCGTATGCCATTATCTCAGTTCAAGTCTGTCTCTCTCCGAGGTCCGTCTCTTCGACACTGGTGAACAAGCAGGAGGTTTTTATACTTTGACAGACACAAAGCGACCCCCTCCTACATATTATCATGCCCTGCAAACGCGTGCCTTTGATGTATCACACACCTATTAACGACTGCCCGGCTAATAGGTGTCTGTTTGATCCCCCGATGACCCATTAATGCCCCCATTTACCTGAGACTTGAGCTTGTCCTAACCTGCAATAGTTAAATGAGTTGTTGCCTAAAAAATACCTAAATTACTTCGGCCAATTTACTTACAATATATCAGTGATTCAATGTGCAGGATCCATTAGGTCTATACAGTATATACGGTAGATAGTGGTTTTCAGGTTTCCAAAAAGTAACTTATTCGTTTATTTCATTTACTTTTGCTTTCAATTTATATAAACATTCATCCCCAGCTCGGTGACTTCAGTCTGTGGCACATCCTCTCCTCCGCAGCCCTCTGCCTCCTGGTGCGCATCAGTGTGTGTGTGTGTGTGTGTGTGTTGGGGGGTGGTAGTGTACGTGGATAGTGGAAGTGTATTGAAGAAGCTGCCCGAGTGTGAGGCTTCAGTCAGCTATAATGTGTCGAGGTGACAAATCAGGCTACTTTTTCTCCTTCCTGGTCGGCTGTGTTTCCACCGATCGAGACATCAAAACACCGGATAACGCAGAGTCCAATGCACAGCCAGCTCCCAGCATAGTGCCAGACACACAATAGTAAAGGCCATTACAGTGTCATTTTTTTTTTGCGTACGGAAAACTGAAGACAGATATAAACATTTATTAAATTCAGCAACATTAAGCCGATGTTACGTTTATTTTTTCCAATGGTTATTTCTAATAACTGTTTTTCTGGTCATATGGAGATAGCTTATTGAAGATGAGTCATTAACCTCGATGATTGGCTCAAATTAGCAGTGAAGTATTCCACATTGACTCCTGCTTCCATGAACAATGGACCATTAAGATCATAACTCAAACTACTGCTGGCCATCACATGACTTACATTAAGACAACAATATGTCGATACCAAAAATAGATGGGCTGTCGAAACCGGGTCACATGACTCTACTAGTGCAGAGTGAGCCTCTGACCTCTGTGACCCTTAACTGAACAGTTATGCTGTCAAACATGGTGTAAATGTTTATAGTTATGTCTGTTAAATTTGAGACAGCATGTGATGCTCGGGCATTTTTAATTTGAGGTATAAATATATATTTTATTGTAGGTTTTTTTGTGTAATGTATAATATCAGCGCAAGCAGTGCAAAAACAGCACTAGGTGGCAGTATTAGACCATTTCATAAATATAGTTCCATCAACAATATTGTGTCCAAAAATCAATCCATAAATCAATCTAAGATATTACAGGCAATGAGAGGTTGACAGATAGAGTAATGGTGAGGCTGGATGTAAAAAGCAAGGTAAGTAAAAGTAAATAAATTATGTTGAATTTGAAAGAGGCTATAAATGCTGTGATATGTGGCATTAGTTAGTGCTATATACCTGTCCCTATACAAATAAACATTAAATGAAATAAATGAGTAGGAATGCAAAGGCTTCCACATAGGGCAATAATAAGAATAATACAATATAAAGAATAATAAGACCTTCGCAGTCACTAGATCTCAGCAAAACTGAACACCTATTTGGAGATTTTGGAGCAGTGTAATAAACAGCTCTCCCATACATTTCTTGGGATTGCAGGCACCCTCTTTGTCTCATTTTGAACCTCTGGCCTTCTCTACAGCCCATTGAAATATTTCTGAACTCTATAAAAATGTCAAAAAAAAAAAACCCTAACAATACACAAACTGTTCTCTCTGTGTCTGAATACTTCAGTTTGTACCTCACAAACTCAGGTGTGCACACTAAAGAAACGCTGGCCTTCTGTGTACACACTCCTCTCTAAGAATCAGGATTGACACTCAGGTGTGAATGACGCTCTGCCCTCCTCTCCCTCACCTACATCCTCACTCCTTCTTTCACAATACACAAACACCATTCCTCAGCCTGCTGTTTGATGTGGAAAGCCATCCACATTTCCTGTCATCCTGGGAGTTTCTTGGGGCCTAATCCATGCGCTGCATGGGTGAGGTGAGAGGGTTACTCCTCGTACGTGTCCCGTGCTGTTAAAAACTGAGAAATAGAAGCTGAGTGCGATTCCAGCTTGGCTGCGGATAAAAGAAAGTCAGACTCTGTAGGGAAAGTAGGGAAAACATGAGACATGATTTAGTGCAGCTATAGTTACAAAATAAACGGATATTACGACTCAGAAGGAATGTCAAGGAAAAGAAACTGAAATAATCTGTCAGCGCTGTGTACAGCACTGAGCTCTAGCAGCTTAGTGTGACTCCAGCTTGACTTTGGCTGAAAGTAGAAAGCCTTGTATTTCAGGCTGGGACATTTGTTTCTCAGTTAAATGTATTCATTTGATTTCATGTGCAAACATCACACAAAATATGTATTTTAAATCAAAAGGTTTCTGTGTGTATGTGACTGTTTGAATACTGATAGTTATCAGAAAAGTTTTCGTCTCCTTCAAAACTATGAAACTACTAAAGCAGATTGCAGACATAAACTACACATATAACAACTACTGTAAGATGTACTGAATCAACATTTTACAGTAGAAAAAAAGTCTGGTGTGTAATTAAATTAGATTTTTAGAGTAGACAGTGATTCTGGGTCTACGTTTGACAATACAGATTCAAAACATTCAAGAGATCTGACTCAGATCAACTTTTTATAATCACTGATGTGACTCATCCTGAAGAAGGAGATTTATTTGTGTGCTGCTGTTTGTGTTTGGTGTCGTACATGTGACATTTATCAACACTACATGCGGTACTTGTCCCTATAAAAATAAACATACAATTTTAGAATAGGTGAATAAACTCTTCTTGATTCAGGTTTTATTTCAGATGTTAGTTTAGCTTCTGGACTTGGACCAAGCTGATGAGGATAGGATATCACTCCCGAGATCTAAGCCTGAGTGTTACTGCTGGCAAAGAGGGACCCATCTATACCAGTGAATTAAATTAAATCAATATATATGTATTACTGATATATCACAGTGTTATTAATTACATAGTATTTTTATTTTTTGTAATGGTATGTTAATCTCTAGTTGGACCTTATATGTCTTGCAGAGTTGGAATAGATCAGTGACACTTATAAAAAGTACTCAGCGTAACACAAAAAAAATGTCTCTTCAGACTGGTATCAAAATCCTTTCTGGTGCCATAGGCCACAAAACCTTCTGAAACATAACCTCTATAATAGTTTTGTTATTCTTTTCATTCCTCATTCTGATTTTTTTCAGTTGGATTATGATAAAGTCATAAGGGTTAATTTTAGTTTGATTTATTTTCCATTAGAAAACAGAGGACATTAATCCACACACAAAAATGTCGCTGAAACATGTTTTGCTTGCTGTAATCATTATTTCTGTTCATACTGTCCGTTAGAATATTGAATCAAAATGTGTTTACAATGTAAGTGATCGGGAGGGGGGACTATCTGTAGTCATTAGTTTAAAATATTCAAAAATAAACAAATTTTCGACAGAATATGTCTATCAAAGATATCTGTGTTTTGGTTGCAGACATCTACTGAAGTTAGCATGCTAGCCAGCTAGCCGTCTTGTAATACCAGTTTGTTCCTCAAGAGGCGATAGTGAGTCACGGTAGCATCCAGTCTGCCCTGAGTCCAACATTTAGAGCATGAAGAAGTAACGCTGCCCCAAGGACGTATTATAACCTCTGGACACTCCTGTTGACGGTAATGTCATCGGTTAGTGATTAATTAATTAAACAGTAAACACAATGACGACTGAAGCTCATCTCCAGTTTTCTGGTCCTATGAATTCTTACATATAGCACCTTTTAATGGTGATATGAGGCTTCAGCCATCTGAGTTAGTCAAATAAAGTGGACATTTTAATTTTTTCAGGTTTTTTTTTTGTAACAAAAACATCCCTCTTTGTACCCATCACTTAAAAGAGCACCGTGAAGGGGATCTCTTAACGGATAGTATGAACGATTACAGCACGAAAAACACTTGGACACCTGACTGTTGTTATGGAGGAGACCTGGAAATGTGAACCTGTCCTTTACATTTAACACACACACACACACACACACACACACACACACACACACATAAACGTTACCAGAGGCGGTGTAGTCCTGCCCCTGTGTGGGTGTAACCTAACGGGGAAGGAGAGCTCCGTCTTTCCCTGCTGCTGTCATTATTATTCAGCTCCTCCGCTGAGAGATATTTCACCATCAAGACTGATCTCCAGAAATACACGACTGACATTATTCAGGTAGGAGTCAAACTAAAGCTACGCAGCGCTGTGTTATATTTACCGTTAAGACTGTTTGGCTAACGGCCGACAGACAGACAAGGCGACCAGTGGAGATGTGGAAAGATGGCGAAACAAACTGATGAAAAACAATTACTGTAAAGAAAACAACATATTTGTATGCTATAATAATACCAGTATACCAATGTGACGTATTATGAAGATATTTTGTTTCTGCACTTGCAGAATAGTTACAGTCGTCGCCAAATGGTACGGTCCGTTATCAGACAGTCACCGTTTATACCGGATATGGTCGTTACAGGTTGTTGTTGTTTCTGTAAAAGCTTTGACTCAGTTGACTCAAGTTGTAATTCTGCTACAGTATTTTCTGTTACATTGAACTGTATAAAAACCACTCTCCGTTGTCTATAAACAAAGAGCAGCACAGACAAAGAGTCTACCATTTGTCCGGAGGAGGGGGGGTCATTTAAACTGTCAACGAACAGACGTTAGGAGGTTCGTTAGGAGGTTGTCTTTACATCCTAACATTGTGTAATAAATCTCCAGGTAACAGTAAGTACACAAGTCTACAAGAGGTACTCATAGTGCACAATGGGTTCAATGTTACAGCTGTATATTATAAAGTTTGAATACTATTTACCGATGCACTGTATAGTTATAGTTTATTTATACTTTCACAGTTTGAATTTGAAACAAACTGTATTATTCATTAAGGTTTTCTGTCTAAAATATATAAAGTAATAGCTGTGTCATAAATGCATTGTAAAAAAAAAAAATAAATATATTAAGTAGTAGAGTAGAAATTTAAAAAAAAAAATTGCCAGAAAGTGGAAAAACAAAGGTACAAGTACCTACTAAAACAGTACATGACAGTACTTGAGTTACATTCCAACACTGTACTTTTGCATCAAAAGGCAGAGTGCCTCTGGGTTATACTGTATGTATACTCTGTGTGCATTAAAACATAATTTAATAACAGTATATCTCCCCTCCCAACACACACAGCTTTTCTCTTTTTTCATGCTTTTCTGTTGAAATACCACCACAGTGATATTCGACGGGTGAAGAGGTGCAGTTGGCGATTTTCAGCTGTTGACCAGATGTACATGGGTGTGAAAAATACTAGCAATATTAATATTTATAATAGTATAATATATTATTTTTATTATCAATTCATATTCTCGATATATCAAGTAGGTTTATTTAATGTCCGAAAATGGTGAAAAATATTGATCGCAGTTTCCCAAAGCCTAAGATGATGGCCTCAAATGTCTGACCAACAGTCAACAACTCAAAGATATTCAGACAAAGTAGACAGGAAAATATTCCCATTTGTGAAACTTGAATCAGAGAATGTGGACTTTTTCTCTCTTAAAAACTGGGTCCAAACGATTAATCAGTGGTCAGAATAGTTGGTGATTGATTTAACAGTTGCCAACTAATCAGTTAATGCAGTTCTAAAAGATATTTTTGCCACATTCGCTCAACACAGTTTTAAATCACGGCGGTAACCCTTTCCATTGAACACATGTCAGGAAATGTTAGCTACCCTTTAAGTTGTCCTTTCTTCAACCAGGATGTCACAGGAGCAGGTGGCAGTGGCTCGTGCCAGGAAAGCCTTCGAAACAGGCAGGTCCAAATGTTTAGAGTACCGCATCCACCAACTGAAGAACCTGCAGCGGATGTTCATTGAGAAACAGAAAGAGATTTCAGATGCCATCAAGAAAGACCTCAATAAGGTGAGTGAGTGAGCGAGTTAGTGAGTGAGCTAGATGAATGAAGTAGAAGATGAATTATGAAATATATTAAGATTATAACCATGGGAGGGATTAAAATGACAGAAATGATGCATGTCACAGTTAGCCTGCCCTGGTTACAGTTTCAAAACTTTTTTTTTGTTGGTAACAGGCTTTAGAAAGAAAACATACAGTGAAAAAAGAACAAAAAACAACAACATCAGTTATGAGCAATGCCACTATTATTGTTTTCATTCCCAGAGTGAAGTGGGGACCCAGCTGTATGAGACTCTGGGGCTGGAGGGGGAGATCAGCCTGGCCATCAGGAAGCTGAAGGAGTGGGCTGCCCCTCGTTCTGTGGAGAAGAACCTGCTGACCATCTCCGACACCGTCTACATCAAGCCAGAGCCGCTGGGAGTGGTGCTGATCATCGGGGCGTGGAACTACCCCTGGGCCGTCACCATACAGCCACTCATCGGAGCCATCGCTGCTGGTACAGTAGGATGCTGAGTGTGTGTGTGTGAGTGCGGTGTGTGAAAGGGCAGTGTGTCACCGTGTGTGTGACGTAACGAGGTCAGCGTTCACATTTTTATCTAACTTCAACATCATTTTCCCCTGAGATGAACTTTGAGAAGAGATCATGGGTCTGACTGTGCACAATATCTTAGACACTGACGCAAGATTTGTGTCTTTGGTCCAAATTAAAATGACACAAAAGTTTATCTCAAGCCAATTTGAAGCTTCAGCCATCCGCATTTGTCAAAACAAGTAGATTTCTTTCAACACTACAGTCTTTTTAGTGCCAAAGTCCCTCTTTTTGTCTCTATGCTTCCACTACAGCATTATAGGGAAACACTGTCTGAAAAAACACAAAGAGGCAATCTGTTGCTTAAAGGAATGTAAATGTGGCAGATCATCCAAGTTATATGACTAACTTAGACTGCATAGACTTATATAATGTTCAGATTAATTTTAAAATGGATATTTCCTCCATCACTTACATTAAAAGCACATTTGAAGGGGATTTTAATAGGCAGTACAAACAGGATGAATGATTACAGCTTTCTGTGTTCCTATGAGCACCTGATTGTTGTTTTAAGACTTAAAAAATTATTCTTCCATTTTTTCTTATGCAGTTCCCTTGTCTTGTGATTGTAACCACTGCAGTTCCTTTTTATCCCAGCGTTGCGTAACATACTTTATTTTCTGCGAGTCATGATTAGTGAGTCAAAGGCCACATTGTGAACTCTACCCTGCCGCCATAAGAGCATCGATGTTATATAATTTAGAGCTGCAATTAACAATTATTTTAATTTTCACAAGGTGTTCAAGGTGACATCTTCAAATATCTTGTTTCATTTGACCCACAGTCAAAAGAAAGAAAGAAAAAAAAAACAATAATAATGATAACATCTGAGAAGCTGAAAACAGCATTTCTGGGGCATTTTTGTTTAGACATTATTAAAACGATTATTGGGTTATCAAAATAGTTGCCGATTATTTTTTTTCCAACTTCAACTACTTAATTAATCAACTAATCATTGGAGCGCTAAAAAGATTAGCAACAGATTCCTGTCCTGTAATGTGTACTTGTACTGCAATTGTCACACAGCATCATGTATTTCTGCAGCATTATGTGTGTCTGCACATATGAACATGCATATCTCAACTCATTATATATCAGTGATTGCTCAGAGAACAAGGTTAAACTATGAAGCACTCAGGTCCAAGATAATAAATTAACTCATGCATAATTCATTTCTGTTTCTAAAGCTACCCTAAACAGGCCACCCTGTGCTTTTATAGAGGCTCTAAATCAAGCTCTGATCACTTTGTGATGCAAATTTCAGTGTTTGTCTATGACTGTTAGCATGACACAGCAGTATTTTTAACCGTTTTTTTTTTTTTTTACTCTTTTGTTTGTTACTTTTCTTTCAGTGGTTATTTTACATATCAGTGTTACAAGATCTACTGCGGGCGGGTTATTTGTTTAGTAATTAGTTTAAAACGTGTTTCGACTCAAATGTTGTGAGGTGTTTGCATACTCTGGACTTTAACCTTTGCTCCAACATTATCAGATCTTGCAATGACTGTCATATCTGCCTAGTAGGTAACAAGTCATTTCTACTGATTTTTTGGCAGTTGCAGGGCACAGATCATTAAAAAAAAAAAAAAAATTGAGATATGAGGCAGCTGTACATATAGTCACCAGATTCAATCATTTATTATTATGTTTTTGAATAAAAGGCTGTTTATTTATTTATATATTCACACTTGATATCTTTTTCTGCAGTTTTCAACTGTGTCTGAATCACAGCATTTCCTTTATAAAATGGAACTTACACAGGTGTGATCACATGACCGAAATATGATCATCTATGATTAGATGGTCGTATATTAGGGGTGTTTTGAATTTGACTACAAGAATTTGTGATGGTATTTTGCCTGAAATGGAAAGTGAGACACATCTCATAAGTAACAATTGATCTGTTGGGAAACAGTCTGCATAAAAAATAAGAGCTAATACATACAGCTAATACTTGACAATTCAAGACCATCAGAGGCCTTCATTTTACACATGTAATCATGTCTGTCCATTTTATTTAAAGATTGCAAAAGGTGGCTTGACAGTACAGTGCACATAAACACACTCTCTAAACTAAATTGGAAAAATAGCATAAAAGAAAATGAATATTGAGAGTAAAATAGAAAATATATTTGTTACTTAATTACAAATGTCTAATTATATAATTTGCTGCCATTTACCTGTCCAGGTAATGCAGCTGTGGTGAAGCCCTCTGAGGTCTGTGTTCACACTGCAAAGGTCATGGAGGATCTGCTGCCAGGTTACATCGACAAAGTAAGGATGGCTCACTGAACTGAAGTGTGTGTATATATATATATATATATATATATATATATATATATATATATATATATATATATATATATATATATATATATATATATATAACATCATTTACACTTTCCCTGTGGACAGAAACACAGATTTTGATCTCTGTTTATAGTTCACATTACTACGACTCTTTCTTTCCTTACAGTTTATTTGCATGCAGCCTATTGATACCTGAATGTGCGTCTTTAATCCTCCAGGAGCTCTACCCCGTAGTAACCGGAGGTGTGCCAGAGACCCAGGAGTTGCTGCGTCAGCGCTTCGATCACATCTTCTACACCGGCAACAGCATGGTGGGCAAGCTGATCATGGAGGCTGCTGCCAAACACCTGACACCTGTCACACTGGAGCTGGGCGGGAAGAGCCCCTGTTACATCGACAAGAACTGTGACATCAACATAGCCTGCAGGTCAAAGCAATGTTCAAATATGGTTTGGTTTAATGTTTCTTTTTACTGTCTTTCTTTAATGCATCGTATCTCTGAATCTTAGTTTTGCTTCACTCTTTTCCTCTTATTTATTTTAATTTAAATAAGATGCTTTCCATCCAGCCTCTCTGCTCTCTCTCTCTGCTCTCTCATTTTCGCTTTTCCACCACTTGTAGACGTGTCGCCTGGGGAAAGTACACCAACTGTGGTCAGACCTGCATCGCCCCGGACTATATCCTTTGTGAGCCCAGCATCCAGGACAAGGTTATTGAAGAGATCAAGAAGTCAATTAAGGTAATAACAATCTGAAGACCCCAGCTCAAAAATAAAGTTTAATTCTGAAGTTTGTTTTTTTTTTTTTTTAAAAAGGTGACTTAAGAAAAAATTGAAAGCATCCTCATATAACAAATATTAGTAAACATGAAAAGTTATACAGTCCGCAAATTTATGGAGTACCAATAAATATGAAATTGTTGAAACAGCCACAGCTGTGATGTTGTTTGTTGTTGGTTGGCAGGAGTTCTACACAGACAACCCAAAGACTTGCCCTGACTATGGACGTATCATCAACCAGCGCCACTTCAAGAGGATAATGGCCATGTTGGAAGACAGCACCGTCGCTGCAGGAGGAGAAAATGATGAGTCCGACTGCTACATTGGTAATACTTCTGACAGCCACCAACAGTTCAAATGATGTTTTAAAAGTATTGTCAGGGATGTTTTTTTGTTTGGTTTACATCCAGACAGTAATGCAGATTTACAACACTTACCATGCTTATTATTTACCATACTAAGCGATGAACGCAGGCATCTTCTAAACAGTGTTTCTCTGTTATGTTTAGCCCCCACAGTTTTGCGAGATGTAAAGCCAGAAGCGAATGTGATGCAGGAGGAGATATTTGGGCCTCTGCTCCCCATTTTGCCCATCAGCAGCCTGGACGAAGCGATCAAGTTTATCAACAAGAGAGAGAAACCTCTGGCCCTCTACATCTTTACGCCAGATGACAAGGTGTGCACACATGCAGACATGCAGCAAAGTAGTAAACCGATTCACACATGTACAATTTTAGATAGATGTAAATTAAGACTCATGAGAGTAACATGAATGATTTCTCTTTTTTTTAAAGGTGATAGAAAGAATGAGAGATGAAACCTCCAGTGGAGGACTGCTGGCCAATGACTGTCTTGTTCACTATTCTGTCAGCTCTCTGCCTTTTGGAGGAGTGGGTGAGTGCACACAAGAGACTGTATTACAAACAAGAGTTCAGTCACTCTACGTTTTATTTATTCATTCTCACTCATTCAAACACTCACTCGTCCAGACCTACGCTCAGTGGTGGGCAATGTCTCAGGGGCAGGAGTGTGAGTGAATAAATGGGTGTGCTAATAGCAGAAGAGCATTAGATAAAGGGCCGGAAAAAGGTCTGTAACTTTACAAAACATATTATAACCTTTAAATTTCTCAAACAGCCATTGGCTTTCATTAACTTGGTAAAGAAACTGGAACTTGTCAGTGTTCAGTCACCAAGTGGTAGTAATACAGCTATTTAGAAATCTTCTCTTTTTTTTAAAGAAAACCTTGAACTGAGATTTTAGAGTTGGCTGTCAAATTAATCTAAATTAATTTTATAATACAACAAACCAGATTGTCAATTTTAATTTCTGTATTTGAGTTTGATTTCCTGACAACATTCAACTCATGAATACTGTATGTCAAAACATTGGCTCCAACATCATAAAGGTTTTTCAGGATAGGATATACAACACTAATGGAGCTTTTTTTTTTATGACATTGTGCATTATTGTTTGATTGTGTTGATTTTCAATCTTTGTTGACACAGTCAAACCATCTCCCTGTTTTTGTGTACAGGAAACAGCGGTATGGGCTGCTACCACGGCAAGTTCAGCTTCGACCAGCTGAGCCACCTGCGCGGTTGTCTGATCAAACAGCTGAAAATGGAGGGAATGAACAGCATGCGGTACCCACCTCACACACCCAAAAAACTGGGCTGGGCACGATTCTTCATCCTGAAGAACATAGACGTGGGCTGGATAGGGCGCATGATACTCTTAGCCGCCCTGGTTGTTGTGGCTGCTGTTGCGCTACAGGTGAGTTATGGAGAGAAAGAGCAACATGACTTTATACAGTGAGGAAATTCGATACTGTAGGTCATTCAATGCACACCGTCGCTAAGTGCCAAACAGACAAAACATGTTTGTAGCTACAGCAGGTTTGCATTGTAAAGATCTGGAAAGCTTTAAAATGCCTTTAATCAACCATTTACCCGTCTTGCTGCAGAAGGTTTAGGCATATGGTCTATTTGTTGCTGCTAGTGATCATATCTGCACATTTGCTTGTCCTGCTTACACTGGCCATGTGGAATTTTTATTGTTTTAGTTTACGAAGATACATTTATACTTAAAGGCTAACAAACATTTAGGATGCAACATAATACATTTACAAATCTTTTGAAAAAGAAAAACTTTTTTGAAACTTTTTAGTTTTTGTTTCTGCTACTCTCAACATGCATTACTGCCCTCTACAAATGGCAGGAAGCTCCATGCTCGTACACAACACAGGATACAAAGAAGACATGGACTCACTCTTTAAAACACCATTATTTCTTTCTACTATCTTTTTTTTTCCAGAATTATCTCCTTTGAAGACATCCCACTGCTTTCCAGACAACAGGTCTTCTTTACCCTGAGGACCCAAGAAAAGAAAAAGGCAGCATGAAGCTCATAACATCCCATCGATGGGTTTCTGCAAAAATCAGACCAGAGTCTGCACAAGACTTTAACTAATGCTGCAATACAGTGAAGGTTTAGAGTGTTGCCTTAAGTAATTTTTTGTATCCTAAATCTATCATAAATCATATTATTAATTTCACAGCTACTTAGTGTAAAGAGCATCTGATTTTCCATTAGGTAAATATTCATTCCCATGTACGAGCTGTACATTAGACTTCAGTATCACTACCTTCTTTTTTTTTTACCTGTTAAATCAGATCCGCACATTTAGAAAAATAATTACAAGCACACTATAATTTACAAAACAATGTTGTGATTTTGCTAGAAATGATTTTAAATGAGTCAAAATGTATGAAGCTATTGTTAAGACTTATGATGTCAGGTCATCACTGTGAAATAACAATATACACATGTAGCAAAGATGCTCGCTGAAGGTCCAAAAAGATGAAGTTGTAAAATATGACCTGACATCTCTTGTCATAATGAAACTGTTTTATTGTATAAGCATTGCATACTGTTAAGTTTAAGTCCATTCCATTTCAATGATGGACCAGCCATTAACATGCATGTTCAGCCTGACGGTACTTGATCATTTCATCCCAGCGTATGTTTGTTTGGTTCCGTTCAGCGTGTGCCTTTCTTGTGACGGCAGAGATCACGTTCAGTCCGTCTCTGTCAACATTATGATCTGATCACACGTTTTCAGCCTGTCGGTATCAGACAGGACCATGTGAAGAATGTTTTATTTCAAATAACTTTCTGAAAACACCAATGCTTTTTTTTTTTTTTTTTTTTTTTATAAATTCAAGCAATATTGTAAACTGTTTATCAATCTTTAAACAACTATATTTGCAATTTTTCGCTTTTTTTTCAAAGATTTAAGGGATATTTAATTAGTAGTTGAACACATCTACATGTATTTCTGTAATGTAATAATATTAAAATAAATATATTTATAGATGTGTCTGTTTATAATTTGATTTGTGTTATGTATTAGTACAATATCTTACATGTTATTTTAGTTAGTTTTTAACAGGTTAAACACAAACGATGTAAAAAAAATTTAATCATTTTAGCAATTACTATACAAGGCAACACAAGATTGATATACCTCTGCATTTTATACTAACAGGAAATGGCGGAGGACTTGTAATACTGCAACTTTAGGAACAGTACTGCCAATTTTACATTTAGAATATGAAAAAGCAACGTCTTTTTATTTTTATTTTCCCCAAGATGTTCCTGAGCTTTCTCATCACAGTCCACATTTAGCCCCCACCCCCTCCTCCTCCATTGCTTTTGGGTTATATTTTCACCAATACACACACAAGTAGATGTTTTTACAGTTTGACTTGAGATAGAAGAAAAAGCACAGGTGTTACTAATAACGCTGATGAAGCCTCAGTTCCAGGAAGCAAGCATGTTCAGTGTCAGTCTGTTCATTTTAAATCAACAGCGGTTCTGTTCTATTCAAGTATCCCAGTAAGCAAAGACAATGTGACAGTGAGCCGACATAACAAGACCCTGAAACTGAGGCAGCTTGTGTCAAAATGTCTTTTGTGAAAGAAGGCCTATCAATCAACAATTTAGTATGTTGGCATCTTCAAATACATTTCCAGCGTATGGAAAGAACCTTATATTCAGATGCAGGAGGCAGAAGGTGCTTCTATTTAAGTATGACCCCACACTATTTGACTTTGCCAGCAGGTGTCTGTCTTTCTTTGTTCACACACCTGATAAGTCGAGGTCTTTGCTCAAAGTTTTCTCTCTCTTTCTCACACCACACACACAGACACACACCTTTTGTCATAATCTCATGACCAACCAATGATGCTCAGAGTCAGTATGTGAAGGCAGCTGAAGTTCATTTATCAGGAGTCGTCTCTGCCTGTTGTGTGCTGATCCTGATCATGGATTTTTCTCTCTACCTCCTGATTTTGCCTACTTTCCTCTCTCAGTGCACAGGTATGACACACACACACACACACACAAACATTTACCAAGACAAACTGCTGCTTACAAGAGCTGTGCTTGACTTCTAGCACTTTAAAAATGTATTATAGCTAGAGAACCTAATTTAAAACAGTACTTTCTAACGTGGGTCATAGGATACATCTGAGGGGTCACAAGATGATTAAGAAAGAGAAGCAGAAAGAAAACAACAAAGAGGACATAAAGTTATACGTATTTTTTTTCTGTCTATCCTCTAATCTTCTGCTGTTTGCTTGTAAATTAGTGGCTAAATTCAATCGATTATTCAAATAAAACAAATAAGAAATTCAGTTTCTGGTAGAATTAGATAAAGCATTTTTCCAGTAGCCAATATTTTGTTTTAATGGGTTTTCTGATTTAAGGTTCAAGTCTCTCTGGGCTGTTAGTTTATTGGAAAAATATCGTGTAAGTATAAGGAAACAAAGCTAGCGGGTTAGGACTTGAACATCTTAGGTTCGTCTTTTTCGTACTGCTCAGTTTGGCACATGGATACGAGCCAGGTGGAGTAAAGCCAACCTCCACCTGTGCATTGTTCTCAGATGGTGAGAACTATTATCCCCTTTCAAAGAATGGCATTGTGGGAGGCAGCAGGGTTAATCTGTGGTCCTATATTGGCTAAATGGTTCTCTATAGCGCCTTTCATTCCCACCGCAGAGTCAGACACTAGAGTGTCATTCACATCAGCAATACAATACACAACCGC
The DNA here is from genome assembly GCA_036937835.1 of Pampus argenteus. NCBI lineage: Eukaryota > Metazoa > Chordata > Actinopteri > Scombriformes > Stromateidae > Pampus > Pampus argenteus. Next base: position 11,545,185 of record CM072874.1, read on the forward strand.
CGCACAACACTAAATGACTTCACCTGCACCTGTTGGACGGACACGTTCAATGCAACGACCTAGACGCAGTTAAGGAGACGGAAAGAGGTTTTCTGAGCCAGCCATCCACTTTACACGCAATCAATGTAACCCCCAAACACTTCTACACAACACACTCCAAAAAGATTAAAAATAAATCTCTTTACTATCTACATTATTGGTTTATATGTAAGAATCGGAAGCCATTAAAGATAATGACTTTTACTTGAAAAAGTGAAGTTTCTGCATTTATTTTAATACGCCATGTTAGTCAATAACAGCATTTTAGTTTCCAGTATGATGATTGATTTAAACAGCATTGTGATCACAGAAAAAAAACTTGACTCTTGACATCAATGCATGACTATTTTCAAGCATCAAGTCAACTCTGTAGCTTATAACACTGGATTTTTACAGTACAGCCCAGCTCCTTGTGTTGTGTACTAAGAGGCATATACAATATATGAACAGATTTTATCCTAAGTTCTAACTTTTTGTGTCTTTCAGTGTTATATCAACTCATTCTTGTGTTATTAAGGCTCTAATATATTATTAATGTGTCACTGTCATGCTTTGCTTTTACAAGTGCTATTGGAGAATTTATATATTTATATATGAACACAAAGGCAACTGAAGAACATGATTAGTAATGTGAGAATTATTAATAATAATCTTTGCTTATGTGTGTGTGTGTGCATGTGTGAGAGAGAGAAAGTGTTTTGCCCTTTGAGAATTCTCACAAGGTCAGCTGCAGAGCACAAATGCATTAGCAGTAAGCTTGCTGACAGAGGAAAAAAAACCTCACTGTGGCTAATAGAGCGTGTATGTGAGAATTAATACTCATTTATTAACTGGAGAAAGGCAGCTTGTTTGGCACAAAGGAGAACTGTCAGGAAATACTGTATGTCCCCACCCCCCCTTTATATATATATATGTGTGTGTGTGTGTGTGTGTGTGTGTGTACATGCGTTTTTCTGGATCTGAACTGAGTGCTGTACTTTCTCTACAGCTCAGTGGTGTTACCAGAGCCAGTACTCCTGTGATGACACATGCAGAGGTAAGACTGGAAAGACTCAACTGTTTTAAGAAAAAAAAAAGCTTACTTACTTAATGTTGCTCCATAACTACTGGATCTGTAAATAAGCAACTGTTTACAAAAAAAATATTAAAAAAAAAAAAAAATTAAATATATATATATACATATCATTACAGGTTTAAGGTTTACTCACATGATACAGATTAAACAGGAATATAATATAATATATAATAAAAATACAGAGCAGAGTGATATCTTGCAAACTGCAAAGAAAACGTTTGATAGGAATCATCAAATATTTGGCATCTTTTTCTGAAAAATTGACTGAAATGGTTAAACTTGCTCAACTAATTGGTTAACTGATGAATCAGTGTAGTTCTAAAATAGACCCTTCTCACAGCATTTGACATTTTGACAAAGCAGGAAAGGCGCAGCTGTAAATAATAACATTAACGATGGCTCCATTCCATTATTTGTCCCAGTAAAGGCACGTCTGAGTGAGCACGCACAATACCAGGACGCAGCCATCGTTTATGTTACCAACTCCACCTGTGCTTTCTCTGATGTGACAAGTCAAAATGTCCCTGCTGTGAGTGGGGCTCCAACATGCTGGACGAGATAACATTTGCTTGAATAAGTCTGACCTAGAAGACAGTGCTGTTTCTTCATCCCTCTCGTGTTGGACGTTACAGTGACTCACTATCAACTCTCTAGATACAAGTTGGGGCTAGCTGGTTAGCATGCTAACTTCAATAGATATCGCTGCAACAATACATACACAGACCTATTTGACATAACGTTAAAACTGTTATTAATTCACATTTTGTTGATAATTTTAATCAACTTTTTAAACAAAAAAACGCTTTAAGACAAGGTGTTTTTTGAAAAAAAAAAAAAAAGATGTAAAGGAGGAGAGTCTAATCTATCAATACATGCTAGTAGTAGTTTTACCAGGTTGTGTGGCATTAGCACCAGGCCATAAAACAAACACACAGCAACAAGACATTAATTTATCAAGTTATGACTAATGCAAATATTTAAATTGGGAGCAGCTGCCATGAATTAAACAACAGATGACGCATCCATCCGGTGAAACCAGTTCTTTCCAGTGAAAGCTGCTGCTAGGTGCATAGCGTTTTTCTTATTCCCTGTAACACTAATTTGCATTCGTGTCATTCTTTCAAATTTCAGTAATGTACAAAGACATTTTTCTTAGGTTTTACAGCCAACTCTTTTGTCCTGATCTTTTACTGAAAAGTGGTCTCAACCAAAACAATTAGATGAGAACAACTGAAAGCAGAAGACTGTGGTGGTTCGTTGTCAGTGGGATCGACAGTACTAGTAATCTTTTCACATTAGGAGTGAATTGTTTGAATGTTACTTAGATATATTACTTTGTAAGAAGAATTTTATGTCAAATGGCCCAAGGCCCAAGAGCACATGCTGCTGCTAACATTGAGAGACACATTAAGTTTGACGTTGTTGCCGTTGTTTCTGTTGTTTAGACCCTAGCCACTGGGCAGCTCAGTTTCCCAGCTGCGGAGGATTACGACAATCACCAATTAACATCGTCACCAGCAAAGTGCACGTCAACAGTGCCCTGCCACCCTTCAATTTCATTGGTCACACTAACAGAATCAACATTACAGTGGAAAACAAAGGACACTCTGGTAATTAAGAGCCCAGACAAACTGTTCTCTTCTCCAGATGTTGAACACATCTGGGTGATTAATATGTTGTGAGTTTGATGTCTGTCTCCCTTCCCTGCAGCTCACTTTGCTCTGCCGCAGTCAGTCCGACTGACTGGAGGAGCTCTGCCTGGTCACTACAGAGCCGCCCAGTTTCACTTCCACTGGGGAGGGAACGGAAGACCAGGATCAGAGCACACCATCGATGGAGAGAGATTCCCCATGGAGGTACGTCACAGAGGACGCATCATTTGTTGCTATAGTAATAAAGCTGTTGCACTGGGCAACATCTTTTAGTTACTCTCACATCACTTTGTTTCATCTTCTCCAGACTTTTTACTTTTACCAAGCTGCAAACACTAGTGTACTATAAAGTAAGACTCATAATAAGAAATATAATAAATTGTTAATGTAGTTTTCAAGCTGTTTTTTTTTTTTTTTGTATGTATTGGCTATTTCACAACAGCTTCAAACATAAGTCAGCAAAGCAGAACTATAGAAATCTATAACCAGAGGGCAGTTAATGTAGTACATAATTTACTTCCATGACACTGTAACTCTCTTCTGTGTATCTAGCTGCACATAGTCCACATCAAGGAACCATATGGCTCTCTGGCAGAGGCAGAACATGATATGGCGGGTATAGCGCTGCTCGCCTTCCTATTTGAGGTATTGCATGGTGGTAGATTAATCTTTACGACTCTTGTGTTTTTAGTAAAATATAGACGCAATACAATTTAGCACAGACAGCTGATGGTGTTTTCCTCACAGGAAACAACAGACGATCATCCTCATCTGGACACAGTAATAGCTGCTTTGGGCCAAGTACAGAACAATGGTACGGATTTGGCTACTTAAATGCAAAAAATATAAAAATACAATTAATGAAAATGTTACTTCAAAGCTTGATACTTTCTAATTCTACAAAATATCTATCTATAAACCTGAACTTTACTTATTTAGTGTTCTCCACTCATTCCTCTGTATTAAGGCAGCACCACAGTGATACCAAACTTTCGACTCAGTGACATTATTCCAGCCTCCGAGGACCTCCACAGTTACTACCGCTATGTGGGCTCCATGACAACACCAGGATGTGAACAGGCAGTCGCCTGGACAGTGTTTCACAAGACCCTGTCCATCAGCAGTCAACAGGTGTGCAATCTGCTATTTCTGCTTAATAAATGAAAGACATCATGGTTGTATTGATTTGTGACTTAAATGAAAACTTTTATGATTATATTTTTGGTCATTAAAATTAAGAAGCGTCTCTCGTATTGACTTCCTTTTAAACAGCTGTAAGTGCTATATTAAAAATATGAACTTCTGACAAAAATAAGGTCAATCTGCTTTGCTCATTTCTCGTCATGTCCTTACCTGTATAAACCTCCTTTCAGCTCCTTGATAAGTCTTTTTATTCCTCTCCACTCCAGTTGGATGCAATCACGCAGAAGTGTCGATTTTGGACGGGACAGCCGATGACCGACATCTTCAGACCTACGCAGCCTCTGGATGGTAGAGTTGTGTACCGGTCTGAGGCAGGCGCAACTCTCAAGAGTGCGATCCACCTGTGGTTTGGTGTTTTCTCAGTTATGGTCGGAACAACAGGTCTTATACACTGAGTCAGCACATGAAAACACTCGATTTGCGTGACAGAAGCTACTGTATGTATAAAGGCAACTTTTACCTGTGTTATTCATCACAGAAAATGTCAACTTCATTTGCACATAAACTATGGCCCACCACATTAATCATAACTGCTGTGACAGTTTGTTATTTTTCCACAACTTTGTTCAGTATAGTTTGTCAATTTAAGACTCCAACGAGTTTTCAAGTGAGCAGCATTTCTTTGTACATTCTGTGTACTACTGTACATTTATTTAAGAACTGTAATTTTGCCTGACAAATGACCAGAGATGAAGTTGGTATTTTTGCTACTTGTGTGTGCAGGTGTGGATCGCCTCTTCAAATGATCAAAATAGGTGATAGTGAGTCTGTAATTTCATTTTTGAATTAGTAAATTGTCTATCAAGCTCACCTCTGGATAGTGCTCAGTCTCCAGTAGCACGTAGGGATCTTTACCTCAGCAGGCTCAGTCTTTTATCTCAACTTTCCTTATTTTTATTGCCATTAGGGGTCAATATCTTATATTCTTAAAAGTATAGCTTCAAGTGAAATCTAGCTAAATTTAGTATTTTCCAATATAATGTAGAATTAGGAGTTTACAGTCAGTTTTGTCTTTCTTACAGTTACAATACTTATACATCAACTGCTATTCTGCTTCTTGTTCTTTGTTATTTACATTGTGTTATAAAGGATTTATCAATGATATTTTAATAATGTCACATTAGAGATGAGTGATTTCATGTCAATAGAATCTAAAAATGATCAGTGATTGTTTCTGTGCTTTAACTGTTTTTACAGAAAGTTTCCTTTTCGCCACCCTAAAAACTTTGCACTTTAGCATAATGTCTAAGGGTTATGAAGAAATAAATTTGCCTTGATTTACCTTGCATTTCGATTAATTGTTTCCAAATGAATATTGACAGCGAGAGATTATATATGCCATTAAACAGCGCCATCTTACATTTGAGTGGGTCTAGACAAGAAACTAAACTGACTCAGATACATTTGTGATGGAAATCAGGCTGTGGAAACATTGTTTATTCTACACCGATGAAGACTTTCGTAACATTTATGATCAGTGCATGATCAATTCCTAAGCTACATATCATATCAACTGACATGTTAAATGTAACATGGTTGGCAAGTTAGAATTAATTCATTTTGGCCTATTTAAAGTGTTTCAGTAAACCTGATTCAAAAGGTGAAGTTGTGTCAAGGTCACTGTTCGTGTTTCTTCAGCCAGTTCCTCAGGTGTTCCACCTGTGCAGCAACGCTACTCTTCGCTGTGCCTCCAGGGGCGCTGTACTGCTCCACACTGCTCCTGTAGTCCCACACTGAGGATACGTCACTTTCAAACAGAGGGCTAAGATGAAGAGGAGAAGAGGGGGGAGTAGAGGGGGAAGGGAAGGTAAATTGAGAAACTTGAAGAAATTTTCAGGCTGAGTGTGTGTGTGTGTGTGTGTGTGTGTGTGTGTGTGAGACAGTTACCTAATAGTAGCCAGGTCTTCTACAGTGAGTTGATTCAAGGCGATATTTCTGGATTCAGCTACAAACACAGCTTTACCAGACATGCCATGGGCTTCTCTGAACGGCATCTGCAACACAGAATAACTGTAACACATAGATACATGTAAAACCCTAAAATATAGTTTTTTTTTTAATTGTCCTGATTATAGCTGTGCACGTGTAATGTATGTTTTAATCGGTTTGTATGCAGAATGAACATTTTTAACAATGATGTTGCAGGATATACAGCAGCTTCTGCTTCTAAGCTAAAAACAAAATCAATAAAAAAAGGTGCCAGCCAGAAACAGTATATTGTGTGTGTGGACTACATCAGAAAATGATAAATTGATGAACATAAGTAAAGTTGGTATTTCCTAAGGATTTGCCAGAGGTACACATCAGTCATGTTACAGCCTATTTTAAAGAAAATTCTCAAAACACAACCAAATAAACACTGATTCACAATTTCTTTGAACTGGTTTTTTTTGCATTGATATTTTGACATTTTGATCGTAATAAGTCTACATAATGCACTACTCACCCCCTTCTTCACAAGGTAGTAGGCCAGATCAGTAGCCAACATGTCAGGACTGAGAGCCGCTTCCATCACACTCTGGCTAATCTGAAACACAGGAAAAATGTCAAATAATGCAAAGGATGCGAAATGCAAAGGATGTTAAATATATAATAGAAGCAACTGCAGTGTGCCCATGATTTACAGCAAGCAGTGTTTTCATAAATTCATTTTTCAAACAACAGCGAATTAGACCTCTGACCTTGAGAGTTGACATGACTCCAGTTGTCACCTGTAGCACAGCATGAACAGTATCATAGCAGTCAAACATAGCTTCCTTGTCCTCCTGAAGAAGGACAGCAGAGGTGAGAGAGGAAATATCCAGAAATAAATCATTGCTATGAAGTGAAAGCACACAAAGACACACATTCATACCTGCAGGTCTTTGTTGTAGGTGCTGGGCAGACCCTTCAGTGTCATCATGAAGCCTGCACACTGAAATACAGACAAAGTTATAACTTGAGTGGGACCAGAAAAACTGTGACATGTCAAAGAAATGACAGAAGCAACAGTAAAATGTGTCAAAGTATTTGTTGCATTGCTTTTGTGAGGTAATAAGGTATCACCAGAAGAGGACATTATACCCATTAAGTTGCTGTAGTGATCCCAGTGAAACTAGTCATAGCCTCTGGCAGATGGTGGATGGAGTGAAAAGTCTGCAGTAAAAATATTTCTAATAATCCTCCTTTTACTAATAAGTAAAAGACAAAACTATATGGGTTAATGATTTATGGGAAATGTGGTAATTACATGTTATAGTTGCAGCATGCTCATTTGTTTGTTGTAATTATGCTACATTAAGATACCACCATTCAAGTTTACAAAGACATATCAAAGATTATTACTTTTAAACACATTACATGTATTATGTTACAGTGTCTGACTGTGTCATAGGAGTGAGCTCTCAGGACACAGTATCCAGGCTGAAACTGGCAGAGGACCCTTCAATGAACAGAAAACCAGGTGATTTAACAAAAGTCTTACTCTGCCAAAGACTCTGCCGGCTTTACTCCTGATCAGCTCCAGACTATCAGCATTCTTTTTCTGGGGCATCAGACTGCTGCCTGTGCTACGCACATACAATTATAGGTGGGAGGAAAGTAGAGTAATTGAAAAAGATGTTGGAAACATTCAGCAGTTCACAAACACAAAGATACAGCAGTAAGGCTGGACCCAAGATTAATAATTATAAATCCTAAACCAAGAGATGTTGCTGAATGCTAAACTTCAACTTTTGGACCAACTTTTGGACTGTTGGTCAGGAAGCCACTTTGGACTCTGGGAAATTATGATGGACATTTCTCATTATATTGTAACATTTATTAGACGAAGAGAAGTCGATCTTGATTCTGTTTTAGCCCTAAAACGTATTGTTGAAGAAATGGTTGAAGAAATCTCTGCTGACACTGTTTTGCTATTTCAAAAAGGTTTATTATATTATTATTACAATAAGTTGGTCCTTCAGTATTTAAAGGCTTCTTTACACAATAACCCTATGACAACATGTGGTACTAATTGCCACAGTCATAAATAAGAAAGGAAATAGATGTTATTTTTATTACCTGTTGGCCCCTTTACAACCTTGTGAACCATTAGACCTTGTTGACCTTACATTCTTTGTTTAGTCTCATGAAACACTACAGTGTCTTTTAAAAATGACAAGATCTTTGAATTCTGTTTCCTAATAAAGAAGTGAAATATAAACACCAGTATTGTGTTAGATTATTGATTAAATAACCCATCACTGCAAAACATAGAATGTCATAAACAATACAGTTTATTGCATTTAAGTTTATATAAAGAACTGCCTTGTTAAATTTTGAGCATGTTAATTTTTTGTTTCTGGTTAAATATGTTCAGAAACATCAAGTCCTTATACAAACACACACCTTATAGTTATGCAGAACACGTGAAAATTAAAATTTAGAAATATACTTCATTACATTAAAACAGTAACTGACCTGTAGGCATCAGAGAGAGTGATGAAAGAGAACTCCTTTGTGCTGTACAGCATCAGGTCCTCTGCCATCTTACTGAGATGGGTCAAACACAACGAAGCCCAGAACAAGAATTCCACTACAGAAACACACAAATGCAAATAGAGAAAAATCAATGTATTATTAAAGTATTTTCATTGTTTGCATCCATTTATGAAGGTCAGCTGACTGCCTTGTATGGTGTACATACCAACAAAGTCTCTTTGGCCTGTGGCATCCAGGCTGTTCAGGCTGATGTCATCAAATGCCAACTCTATAGATCGAGATGAGGAGAAATGGTTTCAGTTTTTAATAACACATAATCTTAACTAAACAAGACACAGATGAAATATAACTGTAACACAAGTGCTCTACACTATAAACATTACAGTAACAACCTGTGAAAAGTGTTCTGACCTTTCCGCAGAAGCTCCCTGTCGATGTCAAGTGGTGTCCCAGCGATGGCACCACTGTAGATGACATGAATCATTCTTATGAAATGATCATGTCTGTGTGTGAAAATCAGTGTCAGACAGTGAGTGTGTTCACAGCGTACCTGCCGAGAGGTAAAACATTAACTCTTTTCTTGATCTCCTGAAGCCGATCCACATCTCTACTCAATGCAACAGCGTGACTGAGGGGCAGTTCAACCATGGAGTGAGGGGAAAGAGAAACAAGATATTGACATGAATCATATGTTATCTACTATAAAGTGGGAGAAACTGTAGGTTTCGCTTTAGAGCGGTTACCTGAGAATCCAATGGCTCCATCTGATTGGCTGAGCTCTCTGCATGTGGGTGTAACCAGGAAACAGGACGTCAATTTCTCTGAGGTTCAGAAAAAAGTGATAGAAGACACCATGCAGCAATTTAAAAAAAATAATGTTACTAGTCTGTGTAGGTCTGTGTGTTTGCGTGCGCCCACTTGAGTTTTTCTTACGCTGCTGCCCGCTCCACCATTGTATGTATCAGCTGTAGGCCATTGTCTGTCAGGGTTGAAATAGCATCACGCAGCCACAGCCTCATGTCAGTCACGACCTAGTCAACCCAAACATATGCAAAACAGTTTCACTATACTTTATCAAATGAAGTTCTTGATACTATTGTAAATAATAGTTCTGTTATTTACTCTGTAACTTAATATCTTTTGAAACAAACCTGGTCATTTCTGCTCCTGCCAGTGTGCAACTTCCCTGCAGGTGCACCAATCAGCTCCTGAAAAAACACTAGGCAGTCAAAAAGACTAAAACATCTCTCATCACAGCCATCAGCCATCAGCCTTCAATGCTAAAGGAAAACAGTATATCATAACATAACTGACTATTTCTTGCAGCAGGATAATAGGTACTCTTGTCAGTATTTATACAGAAGGTGGTGTTGTGTGCAAGAGTGTCGCTTGATGTGTTTTTAATAGTCTTAAACAACAATGGAATGAACAGAACTTGTTAGTGGGATCAAGTCATTGCTGGCGTTGGTCTTTTCATGGGTTTAAAAAAAAAAAAAAAAACAGTTTTAAAAAACAGAATATCACAAGAAAGTTTCTTTCAAGCATACAACTTAACTAACATGACATTTAAAGTGAAAGGGGGGAAATACAGCAGCTATATGTATATGCAGCTAATATGCAGTATAATCTGGTATATTCGGGGAAGAAATGGGTATAATTTACAAGTAATGTGGTAGAAGTAAGTATTTGGATAGAAGGACAAAGATTTACTGGCCAAAATCCATAATATACTTTACATCTTGTTTCCACAAGATGTAAAGTGTATGATATACAAACAAGCTATACAGTGGCTCACCTTTAGCCTGCGCTCATTAGCAGTATGAATGTCTTCATCTCCAGGTTTGATCACAAACGCACCTTTGGACCACTCTTCAGAAACCTGGGTGGGAAAAGCACACTATCACTCAATACTAGTCTGATAATCAGACCTGTTGTTTCACTATGTGAACCACTGAACAATGTTGATATGTGGGAGATGTAGTCTGTAATAAATTAAGCTAAGTTAATGCATTCAATGTAAATGTAGAAACATTAGTGTTTTGCAAAATTAGTATTTGTTTTGTTGCAAATTTTTAAACAACAGTAATCAGTTGTACTTTTGCTGCTGCTGTTAAATAGTTATAATAGACATATGGACTTCACGAGAGCATAACTCATTTGTGTTGATCTTTGCATCCCATTATCAACATCATTTGTTTTTCTGTATTGTGTTGTGTTTACCTAATGTCACCTGCAAAGTCAAAGCAAAACACCAGGTTAGGGAGGGCACCCTGAAAATCTGACCTGAATGAGTAAGTGAAAGAATTACTGAAGCTGTTTGGCAGCTGACATCTGTCACATGATGATGGCATTGTTCACCACACACTCAGCAGAATACAGAGAGGAATTTTGCGCCATGGCACATTTTCAGCCGTCATCTATGACAGTGACACACACACACACACATAGCAGTTGTGTATTTCCTTCCTGGTACACAAAGTACAAGGAAGACTTAACCAACGAGTTAATCTTCATACAGTCTAGTTATTACATGTGCAGCCAAGTGTCAGCTTGAATTATGATGAGGTTGTCTAGTAAACTTTGAGTTTGTTTTCACTGAAGCTAAATGCACATATGTGTGTGTGTGTGTGTGTGTGTGTGTGTGTGTGTGTGTGTGAGAGAGAGAGAGAGAGTTCACCTGATCCATCCCATGTAAAATCTGGCTCATCTCATCGGTGGTGACCAGCTTTGCCTTTTCCAAAGCTTTTACATAAGCTTTACTCCCTCGGATGTCAGCATCCCACATCCTCTGGTCATAAGCGATTGATGCATTGAACTTTTCCATGATAGGATCTGTGTCTCCCACAAATCGACCTCCCCAAAGTTTACTTCCCTGAAAGGAAAGTAGAGACAGAGCAGTATTTGAATGTCATTCATGTTAGCTACCACAGACACAGTGTAGAGGGTTTTACAGCTTGTCCAGCTGGGTGTTAGAACAACACCACATACATGCTGGTGTTACACCTGCAGTGTTGGAAGTACTCAGATCCTTCACTTAACTGAAAAGTACCGATACCACAATGTAAAAATAATCCATTACAAGTACAAATCCTGCGTGTACAATCCCGCATTAAGTACCAAAGTAAACGTACTAATTTGTACTGTGGTGATATTTTTACTTAAGTAAAAGTTTTGAGTACTTCTTTCACCAGGTAACATGATCTGATGGGTCACCACGTACGTTGTAACACCCCTCTCATATAATGTTCCCTTGCTGTCAAAATTGTGTTCTCCGTAGTACCACCTCCGCGGCTGGGGTTAGGTCTTAGCTTACGGTTAGGGTTAAGGTAAGGTTTGGGCCACCTCAGAAGACGACCAGCCGGGGAAAGAGATACGGTTGGGTGCAGGATAATGTTGGAGGAAACATATCGACGGAGCAACAGACTTCGACACAACAGCTGTTGACTTGAGTAAAATAAACGTTAACTTTACCTCTGTATTGGCCATATTTATCGACAACAGGTGTCTGCAGCGCGTGTGTCCGGTGTTGTCCGTTGTTTTGATTGAGGGGACGCTGAAACCTGTGGTAGCCAACGCACAACGCTAAACAGTCTCCATTAAAGCTGTTTGTGTCACTTTAAAAGACGTCACTGAAGACGTTACGCTTCATTTCATCATACGCTTACGGCTCTGATCGTACGTAGTGCGTCAGTCACTTGGTTCTGGCTCCAGTTGTGATTGGTTCTCTATTGGCGGAAGGAATCGGTTGAAAAAAAAGGCGGAAAAAAACTATCGCCCATTTATACGCCGTGATTTCAAACCAGCAAGAGCTGCTGTTTTTCAAACTATTCTACATTACCTATCCTATTCTTCTATACCTACATTTGGTACCACAGACTTAGCTGTTGTCCATATTGAAGCTTGCACCAGAATATTTTGCATATAATAATGCATATAATTTTTCTCTCTCATTTAAAAATGCCAGCAACAACTCTGTGGATGCAGATGATGAGAGGCTTAAGATGTTTTTTCAAGTCTTCTCTCAGACAGAGGACCCTGTCCCAATGGACATAAGCAGTAACAAACTAACTGCAGACTAAAAATACATCAGGTCTGATAGCGGCCTCTACATTTCTTTTTTTGGTGCATACATTTTTATCCGTGCCATAAATTACTGTAGGTTCAAGGCTGAACAGCAGTCTTTATAAGAAATGAACCAGGCTTTGAGTTTTTAGCTTTCTGGGCAGACCTATGCTGACTGTATTATGCTGAACTTTGCTTTCTACTTGTAACAAGGGATTTTCTCATTGTATTTATCACCTGACAGTGAAAGCAGTGCCATGACACTGAAATGCAGCACTTTTTGTATTTGCACCTTTCTGAAATAAATTATATACTCTTAAAATACTGATTTTTCTTTTGTGTGTGTGTATGTGAGAAAGATATTTTCAGCCATTTTAAATTGTATTTGATGGACACTTTGTTCACCAACAGTGATTTTTTTTTAATTTGTGAGTCAGATTAAACGGCAGGTGGTGATATTTGATAGTTTGATGCTTGAATTTTTCTTTAGATTTCCACAAAGTGGTTGTCATATCTTGCATGGGGTGCACGACAAATAATAAACAGTAGGTTTTAAAAATCACAGACACCCAACCTGTGTGAAACACGAAGAAGGAAGAAGGTAAAACTGCCAAATGACGGAACGCAGTTTGTTGCTGCCGGAACGTTTGAGCCGGTCTTCATGTTCTATACGGACACTTTTTTGCAACGGACTACAGCTGAACGTCTGCGGGGATGGAAGTGTAAGCCTTTTTTGGATTGATTATTAGTTTAGAGCGAGTAATAAACTGTGTGTACTGATACAAGTTTCTTTTCTTTCTGTAAGGATTTTCATTTTAACTGTAATTGACGAAAATATATATTTTTAATTTTGGACTTGGTTAAATTCAGTTTGTGCTATTTGGAAAATGTAATGGAGTTTTTCAAATTTTTTCTGACATTTTATGGTAATAATTAATACTTAGATATTAAATAATCATTAGTTGCAGCACCATGCTAAAGTGTTCTGCATAGTTGACAAATGTACAAATTAAACAGTAACGTGATGCACTTCAATCAAAACTGGACGAACATTTTTGTTGTACTCCGGTCTTCTTTATTTTTAACTAAAATAATGTCAGCCTCAAGGTCCAACATACATATTTCAGATCTTTCAACCACATCTCAAGTCAAGTCAGGTCAATTATATTTATATAGCACCAAACCACAAGATTCAGTGGATGGAGGTGGCTCAGGTGTCATCATGTGACCTCAGTAATACCTGAGCTATCTCTATTCACCACAAAGATGAGATTAAAAGGTCCAGTTAGTAAATCTAGATTTGACTTTATTATTTGGTTACATGATATTGTTTCTGAAGGTCAACAATGAACGTCTATGTTTAAACATGATTTGTTTTCTTATTTTTTTTCTTAGTAAAGATGCTAACGCCGCTATGCTCAGTAACTATGAGGTAAGTTAATGCATTCTGTCTCACTGTTTTACATAAAGTGTTGTTGTGCTACCAAATGATGATCAGATTTATGTCTGCGTTGTTTCTCAGGTGTTCAAACTCCTGACGGACCTGAAGGAACAGAAGAAGGACAGCGGGAAGAACAAACACAGCGCTGGGCAGCAGAATCTCAACACCATCATGTATGAGGTCGGCAGACGTCCTCTTCCTCTCTTCACTGACTTTAACCTGCTCTGTGTTGCCTGTTGTGTCTCATTCACTCAAACAGGAGCCCTCACAGTTTCCTCTGCATTTCCACACAGACGCTGAAGTACCTGTCGAAGACGCCCTGCAGCAGACAGAGTCCAGAGATCGTCAAAGAATTTCTCACCACCATGATGCCTCACAAACTCACAAAGTCAGTAAGATATTTTAAGTTTATTTTAACACCCTTATTTTAGCCAAACGTTGAAGGTCTAACTGTCGCAGTCTCTGGTTAAGTCTCCAAATGCAATCAAAAATCACCAAACTGCAGTCTGTTTTGAAAAGAAAGAAAGATGAATATGTCACCTAAAACACTGAATACTACCACCCAAAGCTATATATACTGATATTATGATATCTCCCTCCAATGTCAACAGAGCCGAGAAACTGCAGCTATTGAACCACCGGCCACAGACAGCGGTGGAAATTCAGCTAGTGAGTGTTTTTCAATACTTTCATCACATTTCCATGATTGCTTCACACAAGTATTATTAAAGAAATGAAATCTTTATATATATATATATATATATATATATATATATATATATATATATAATATTTTTTCTTTTTGTTAACAATCACATGAAATGACTAAAACTAACAATGAACTGATCCTCTTTGCAAGTATTGTTTGTGTATATGTCTCTGGATATATCTTATTGGAACATATGAAATATAACTAATATAAAAAACACATCAGTGGATCAGGCAGTGACACATTGCTTTATTATGATGAACCATTCAATCAGCATGCCAATTTCAGTTTTACTCAGCATAAAATATTTTCCCAATCGTTCCCCAGTGTTATCATTAGAGCATCAAATATGTATTAAACACATTGTTTCAATTAATAAAAGTGAAACAGTGTGCTTTTGAAAATTTCAGTCTTCATTAGGAAACGATGAACTTGCAGCTGAGTGCCACAGACAGGGTGGGAAAGTTTGAAAAGTATTAGACTAATTGATTCATTGATTTAATAATCTGTTAAAAAGTTTTAGTGAACTTGTTTCAGTCAGAATTGAATTATTAGCAAAGGGAGAAGGCAAAATAATGTCAAAGCTGGTGGGACATTGGAAATGTCTGAATTTGATTTCCTAATGGGATGAAACTCCTTTTAGAATACAGCATGTTCAGCTTGCTCTCCAAAGCTATGTAGCTTTAGATGACTCATTCAGATGCAAACATATTTCCATAGGCACAAATTGATCACAGACTGCCCTGAGTGGAAAAAATGACAAATCCCATGCAAAATGTGCACCACATTATAAGTTCAATTTCCCTCAATTTTCTCTTTGTCTTCAGATGGTTGAAGAGAGTGAAGAGCGGTTATCAGAGGAGCAGATTGAGGAGCTCATCCAGACAGTCGCAGACGTCCTGCCCTGTGACCCGGAGCAAGAAAACGCAGTTCCAGCAGATGCAGAGATGGATGAAGCCAGTCAACAGTCTTGACACAATGACAAGCCAGAACTGACCTGCAGGAGACCTGGAACGAATGTCAGATTCATTACAGAGCTTTCTACCTGCACCATTTTGCATCACTGTTTGAACAGAAAAGCATGCAGAGGGAAGGACGCACAATGGCAGTGGCTAAAAGGACCTTATTAACAACATGAAGGTGAAACATCTGATGAATGGAAGAAGATGAGCAGATTGTTTCTGATTTGCATGTATGTGTATATGTGGATTTAAATCAAACATATGTTATTAAGTGCAGGTTTATGAACTGTGAGTCACTATTGCTCTTATTTTGACTCTTTGTATTTTACATCAGATCATGTTCATGCAGAGACAGTCAGCTATTAACATGGTATATTTTTAGTTTCTGACTTGAATCACTGAATTTTAGTTGTCAGTTTCTACTATAGTTTATAGAAATGAGGGTATCTGCTGCTGTATGATATCCCAAGATGTAATATAAGTCAGTCATGCATGCACAGGGTAGACACTATGAACCAAGAGGTGATCATTGTCTCTTATTAATGAGAGGAGAAGGATAAAGATGACAAAGATGTTGTCTAAAATAAAATTTTTAATGTTGATGTGCTAAAGTAGATATAAAATAAGGATGTCTCGTTAACATTTGGTGCAACACAACAGACTGTGAAGAGCTGATGCAAATTTAGGAGTATTTTAAACTAATTTCACAGTCAAACGATGGTGAAAACCTTCAGTGTATACTCATTCTTCAACAACCAGTAAGTCTGCAAATGCAACACAAAAACGGGTACCTGCAGGATGCCAGCACACTATGGTAATACGTTAACATACCCACTACAGTAACCACATAATCAGGGTAAATTGCCATTTTGTTTCTCTTCATTGTTAGTTATTTTAATCACTGCAAAAGTTGGAGATGTGGACAGCGTTTCAGAAGTCTGGAGTCATAGATCATCAAGTAGACATGAAGTAGTGGACATATAAATGCAAAATGTTTTTTTTTCCTATTTGCTGGTGATAGTAATGTGTAGATGTATAAACTAGTGGTATGTAATTATAATTAGCTGTGTGTGTGTGCGTGCGTGTGCGCGCGCAAATAAGTTTGTGCACGTGTGGCTTCCTGTTGTGTATCGCATTAGTTTCCTGTTAGTACCTTGCCTGAGTCAGAGACACTGAGGCAAGGGTGAAAGTCATAGACCTTAATTTTGTAGCAGCACATACAGGAGCCACAGCTGACACAGCTGGCCATCGGTCAGGTATAAACACCAAACAAGGTGGACAACCACCCCAGGGCCCTCAAATTTCAGGTGCTGTGAAAACCCCACGTATAATGTGTGTCTACTAGCTTGTACTAATTTATGTATTTATATCATAACCAATAATATGCACCACTAAAGCACATATTAACTGAGGGCGTAACTAAGGTTTATTACCAGATTATCAGGCCCTTAAAGTTTAAGTATCTACTCTTAACAACTTTATTTCAGTTTTGTGCCTACATGTTGCATATTCCTATATTAATGTGTGTCACCACAAAGTAAATATAGAAGAGGATTAATAGAGGTCACTGTGCAAGTTTTTTTTTCCAGACTGTTCTTCATACAACAATATGGATGTGCTGTCACAGTTGACTTGGCAGTGTCAACATAAGAGACAGATTCCACAGTTGACATGATGAATTGTCATAACAGGAAAAGCTCAGGCGTTACTAATAACATAAGTCATAGGTCTCATTTCATATTAGTACTTTAATTGGTTGTTTATGAATGTCTTTACTTATTTATACAATCCAATGCTCATTTTATCTATTTTATTCAGGAATAATTTTTATTTAAATTATATATAATATGAATTAGGATTTAATGTAATGTTTTCACATTTGGTCTTCAACATAAGCCTTCATATCTCAAAAACCTTAAAAAAAAAAGGTTTAAATAATCTGCTTTACTAATATAACTAATGGAAATGTGGGTAAATGAGTTTAGACGTTTTTAACCTCCGTTTAATCCCAGACTGTGATTAAATTTCCCCTGAGGGCTTTTAGTGTGAACATACGAATCAATAAGATAAAGTAATTTTAGCCTCGAGTGAGAAACAACAAAATTGGATTGTCACTAGTGCGGAATTGCCCTTTAATGCCTCCACCAATAGGAATCGTCCAAGCAGATGTGTTTCAGAATTCAGAACGGGCATCGGCCAATCAGCAAGCAGCGTTCACTGCTTGGTTTCACTGTGGGGTTTTTTTTTTTTCTTTCTCTTTCTCAACGCTACATACGGTCAAAGTTACATTTGCAGTAATGTGTTTGTTAAAGCACTGAATGGCTGAAATATCACCGTGTTGACCTCTGCTGCCAGATCCCTCAGAGGACAGAAAACACCGCTGTGTCTGTGTGTGTGTGTTGAGGAGCTGTGGATTCTGTCTTTTTTTTTGGATCCAGGTTCGTCTCTTTTTCCTTCGGATTTTGGCAGTTTCACGAACCCTGGTGAGTGAACTCCATTTTTTAACTGATTCGATATATTCACGAAGCGTGTTTGGGTATTTACACACAGCTAAATTTAGTTGTATTTACACCAGTCAGAGATGATTATGAAACGCTGACAGGCTGTTTGGTGTGTAGCTGTCCGCTGACTGATAGCAGGTCCTTCACCTGGTGGCTGCCTCCTCGCCTCGGGTGCATTTTTTCTGCAGACAAGATGCATCATCCAGCAGGCCAGATGTTCGTGGCTGCTGGGCCTGCGCTTTGCAACCGTGGGTTAATCCTGTTACTATAAACTACTGGTTGCGGTGATAGCTTCGACATGTGAAAGATATTTTCCCACCAATATGCACCTGGTTCACAACATTTGTACAAAAAAAATTAAAAAAAGCAATTCAACATATTTGGCACAAAAGGGAAACTGTCAACTGTCATTGCAGCATAGAAAAAAGCAAATACAAGCACAGTATTTAAAAACTAAATTAGAAATTAGCTCCAACAATGGACAGGCTCCTGACTGACGTGTATTAATGCATCAACATATATATATCCATATATCATATATCACAGTTTTCTGCTCATCATAGAGTTGTTGTTTGTTGGCTTGTCCCCTTTCAAGGTCAGTGCTCAGGTTTTATTTAAAGATATATCTCTATCCCTGGGAGATTTTTTGCTTCCACTCGAATATGATATCGGTGAATGCAATTTTAAAGCAGCATTGATAAAGAAGAAAATAGTCCCCAATTAAATCTGATATATCTGAGGTATTTTTTTTTTATTATTATTCTGAAATCTCTGTAAACCACCCTTTTAAATCTGTTGAGGAAAACGGCAAGTCTCATCTTAAACCACTGGCCTAATTCTCTGCAAACTCCAAGTAGCTTAATCTCTGCAAGGAAATGATGTAAAGCTTGTGGACACCACTAGACTTAACATAGCTTAAGGCAGCACCAAAGGATCCCAGCCAGGCCGTAATGTCCTCATTTCTCCAGCCCAGCAAAGGAGTGTTCCCCCCACGTGGTATCCAGATGTCAGGCTCCCTCCACGTTCAGTCTGAACAAGAAAGGAACCAAAATACCTCTGAGAAAGGGAGCCATTTTCCACATTTTCTTATAGCTGCTGGTAGAAGCAAGCTACTGTTTTGAGATGTGAATTTAGAAAGTAATTCAAACACTGTATTCAAATGCATTACTCAGTATTATTCAGTTCCTTTTTGCAGGCGTGTGTATTTTAGTTTATGGTGTGCTAATAAGAGGAATTAGAGCCTTGTGTACGCTGATGAAACTACATGTTGCAGAAGAGGAACGGGAAAATTGTGGTGACGCTTTGTCAATAGTAATCTGTTTCCTAAGCAAATTGCTTTGCATTTTTGTTATGACAGAAAGTGTCAATGAGAATAAAAAAAACATGAGGAAACTGTAATTAGTAGCTTCATATACACTGCGTGAGTGTGTGTGTGTCTGCGGTACATGCCGCAGTGAACTTTGATATGGCTTAACTGTCAGTGGCTCCCCAGAAGAGAAGATGCAAAATAGCTGCTTTGAGAAGAAAAACTGGAAGCATTTCAGCTCTTCTAAACAGTGTGTGCAAGTGTTCTTGTTCGTGCATCACACACTGCTTGCTGATAATATAATCACTCATTCAGGGCAGTGGTGGATGTTTTGAAGTTATTGTGAACAATAGGAATTTACACTATCGTGGTTCATGTTTTTTTGGTTACTTGGCAAGTTGTGAAATCTTGCTTGCAGTAAGATTTACAATCCTGGAGAAAAAGAGCATTTTGGCTATCAGCTGTATAAACTGATTCTGTGTTATTGTTTTAGGTAGGAATGATGGGTAAGAGATGTGGCAGGCTGTGGAGCGCGGCAGGCCTGGATCCTGCTCTCTGACACGAGGGCTGAGGAGCTGCATGGGAGCGAGGAGTCTTCACACTCTGCACCTGAATATCCACCCTCCTGGCCTCCATCAGGCCTTTGTCAGCATCATCTTTTTATTTGGCTAACCTTCACTGAGACTTAAGAAGTAGATTCAGTCACATCTGGTTCTTGCCATCAGCCTCCTCAGCTCCCCCTAAAGACTGCTTTATGTCCACCTGACTCTCAAACACATCCAGCAACCATGAGGAACACCAGATCGAGCCTTCTGCTGGGCTGCGTGCTCCTCTGCTCCGCCTCCCTGCTCTACCTGGGCATGAGCGGGGTAGAGTGCCCTCCAAAAAGCCATCGGTACCGGTGGATGGAGCTCAACATGGGCTCGGCCAATCAGAGCCTGGCCCTGACAGAACACTTTCCAGAAGACACGCCCCTCATTTTTATCGGAGGTTTCCCCAGGAGTGGCACCACGCTGATGCGCGTCATGCTGGATGCCCACAATGCCGTGCGGTGCGGAGAAGAGACTCGAGTGATTCCCCGCCTCTTGACCATGCGGGCCACCTGGAGCCGCTCGGTGAAGGAGAGGATACGCCTGGACGAGGCCGGCGTCACTGATGAGGTGCTGGACTCAGCCGTGCGAGCGTTCCTATTAGAGGTGAGCTGCTTGATGTATGATCTGCAGTGTAATCGCCAAGTATATTGATAATTGATGGCTGATTTTTGATTCTTTTTTTAAGAAAAATGTTAAAATTCTTTTGAATATTCACTGGTTTCTTTAGTCTTCTGGTAGTTAACTGAATATCTTTGGCATTTCATAGACCAAAAAACAAATCGAATAATCAAGAAAATAATGAGCAGATTAATTGACAGTGAAAATAATCGTTTGATAAAGCTCCAGTCCTGGGTAATAAATAGTCTACATCAGATAAAATATGAATGTTTTTCTTTAGTATAAGTGCTCATCTCTGTTGTTGTAAATGACATGATATTTGATTTGATGTTCAATAACAAAAAGCTTTTTAACAATCAATAGTTTGCACGCAGATGGATCAGAGCTTGATTTTTTTTATTTTTCAGGTGATAGTGGGCCACGGGGAGCCCGCTCCTCGGCTGTGCAACAAGGACCCGTTCGCCTTGAAGTCTCTGTCGTATCTGTCACACATCTTCCCCAAAGGCAAATTTGTGCTTATGCTACGAGACGGACGAGCGACCGTCCACTCCATGATATCACGGAAGGTATGCTGGACAAACATCCTAACGGGCTTTTATTTGTGCAGCCACTTGAAAAGTTTGTACCGGTGCCGCATTGTGACCAAAATAAACTTTCCATTCTGCCGTCTTATTTCTCTCCTTCCACTCGCAGGTGACTATCTCTGGATTCGACCTGACCAGCTACAGGGACTGCCTGACCAAGTGGAGCAGTGCGGTGGAGACCATGTTCAGCCAGTGCCAGGCAGCCGGGGAGGCCATATGTCGGCCCGTACGCTACGAGCAGCTCGTCCTCCACCCAGAGGAGGAAATGAGGAAGTTGCTTCACTTCCTCGAGCTGCAGTGGGACCCATCAGTGCTGCACCACGAAGAGCTGATTGGAAAGGCTGGTGGCGTGTCTCTGTCGAAGTGAGTATGTGAAATATATATATACGTGTGTGTCTGGGTTGTTTGTATCAGCAACTTAATTTTGATCCATCAAATAACTGATGGACACAGTAATACTTCAGTGGTTTATTCCAAAATGAAGCTGGTTTGCCCAAATGTGCTTCTGCATACCTCAAGTGACCTCTATTGTATTTGGTGGCAGCGGTGGTAGAAATTTCAGAAGCGGATATCTCAAAACCTCAGCACACTAAACTGAAACTCACTGTATGGCCAGATACCCGCAAGGGTTAAATGTGAAAACATGTTGGTTTTTTTGTAATTTGAACTGCAAGTGATGGGTTTTGGTATTTTTATGTCAAGACATTATTGATTATATGATTTTCACAGTTGTTGCAGGTTAAATTTTTTTTTTTTTTTAATCGACTGATCATTTAATGGACTAATCATAGCAGCTCTAGTCTGCATGTATGATTGTGACTTGTTCATCTTTTCAAAGGCTGAAATTGTTGGTGCCATCAGAACAAACACCTCAGTGTAACTTCAAATCACGTACAACTGGCCAGTTATATTCAAGAAGACTAATGATTGCACCAGCAGTCAGGAATATAAAAAATACTTGGATCATGAGTCCAGCTCAACCCACCTAAGAAATGTATCTGAAGCAGCCAAACGTTCCGAGGTCAAGTAAAGCTTACAGGCTTCCTTCCAGCAGGTTTTTTAATTCGTGTTGCTCCACTTTTTTTGTGGTGATTTAAGCATCTCATCTCTGGCCAGACGCTCAGAGGATTTGGTGGGAATCTGTCTGCTTCATATTGCACAATTCAAACCTGCCATGTATTTGAAGGAATTGGGCCACGTTCTGTGAGAATTAGCACCCTTATTTTGATTAGTTATGCAATGGTCTGCGCTATATTAGTCACACAAATGTTTTATAACCTTATCAGAAATGCAAATTATCACAAGACGTGGCATGTTGTGATGCTGAATCGTGCGTGTGTGTTTGTGTACGCGCTTACACACACTTGTATTAATGGCAGACGGGTTGATTTGTCATCCTTATTTTTCTCTTCCATAACATACGGTCTGATACTCACGCACAAGCTTGTGTGTTGACTGCGCAGGGTGGAGCGCTCCACGGATCAGGTGATGAAGCCCGTGAACACCGATGCCCTCTCCAAGTGGGTGGGGAACATTCCCCCCGACGTGCTGAAGGACATGGCTAAAATCGCTCCCATGCTGGCTCGCCTGGGTTACGACCCCCACGCCAACCCTCCCGACTACACCAGAGTAGAACACATGGAGTCTCCATTCAACTACTCACAGGTGAGACCAGCAATCTGGCACTTTTTCTTTCTTTTTTTTTCTTTTCAATTAATTGATTAGTTGTTAAATATATCAAATCCTTTTCTGCTTTATTTTTTTCTTTCCTCAGAGTTTGAGAGCATCAGATAATCCACACCCCAGTTAAGTGAAAAAAAAGACAGCTCCACTGTTCCACAACATGGATGCACCTTAAACACAGACTTCCGGTTCAGCAGTCAACACACCTCACAGGGACATTTTTTTAAAGTGTATTTTTGAATTGTTTGTAAGACTTGTGCGACGGTGTTAATGTCTGTACATGGGCGGAGTGTTCAAGTCGTGTGGGGGGTTTTGATCTCTTGAATCATGTGAACGACCTGCTCAGAGAAGTTCGCTTCTTCTCACACACCAACATTTCTTCCAGTGAACCACAGTGACAGTGTTACACTGCATTTTTATGCGTCCTCTCACCTCATACCTGAAAGTATTTCAACATGTCATGTTAGTTGTTTCGACTCCACCACAAATGTGAATGTGTCTTTACTCACTGAGAGTTCAGTCAGCGTTCATGAAGCATAATGACTGTATATTTTTGAAGACATATGTTTATTTTCTTAATAAATTATTTTGGTGTTCATTCATTCATGAATTTGAAGGTGTTTCTTAATTCTTAATTGAGGCTTTTTAATTGTTGCATATTGTTAAACATGAATAAAAGCCTAAATGTCACACGGTAAAATGGTTTACTTATTTCAGTAACAGATTCACACTCATGTGAGTCAGCTGAGCCACAGCGCCTGCTGGTGGTGTAGAGATGCAAAAAGACAAAAGAACTGCCTTTGAGTGTTTTGTTGGTTTTTTTTTGTTTTGTTTTTTACAGAAAAGACTAGAAAGTCTTATATGACAGATGTCACTGTAAGCACGGGAATGTGCTTCTGTTTACTCTGTTTACTACTACTGTAAATGTCTCAGACAATTCCAGTATAAAGTCAAGAGGTTGTGAAATGTAGCCCAAGCTAGCAAAGCTCTAAACAGAACCGTGTTCCCACAAATGAGCAGAGGGGTCTGCTGTACAAGGAACCTCTCTCCTGAGACTGAACATGCTGC
Organism: Pampus argenteus; assembly: GCA_036937835.1. Taxonomy (NCBI): domain Eukaryota; kingdom Metazoa; phylum Chordata; class Actinopteri; order Scombriformes; family Stromateidae; genus Pampus; species Pampus argenteus. The sequence continues at coordinate 11,569,142 of CM072874.1, forward strand.
ATGCACAGGAATGTAGGAAAAAAAAAGTAGAAAATCTCCGGCCAAATCCTTTAATGTAATGTTAATAAAACTTATAGTGGTCTGCTGACAGCTAAGAAAGGAAGATAAAGTAAAAAAATTAAATGCTCTTTAGACTAGACCACAAAGCATGACATGAGCTAAATGTGATGTACAGTGTAACAACTGACTCAGGTAACACAGTGTAGTTGTAAACGTACATCTGACCACCGCTGTAAAAACATTCAAAAATAAGCTCCACGATTAAAGATATTGAATGGGTTTGCATTTGCATTTGTTTTCATTGCATTTGACTTTTGACCTCTATACTGCATAGTGAGCCACTAGCACCCTGCAGGGCAGGCGTATTCACATGGATGTGAGCGTGGCAGGTGCTGCTTAGTTTGTCAGGTGGCGGGATGGCGGCCAGAGGACACGCCCCTCTGCTGCTAGGCAAGATGGGCGGGGCATCTGAGGTGCACCTGATCATGTACAGAAAACACCTGCAGAACTAGGAGGGAGAAAAAACAAACAGAAGGACGAAGCAACAAAATAAATATGATATACTAACAATCACATTCAGAGCTGCACTGTGATGTACAATTGTTTATTTAATATTTATAAATTTTTTTATTTTTCATATTTTTATTAATTTAACAGTGCAAGAGTCTTCAAGACCTGCCGTGTAAGTTCTCAGTACACTCAGAAATATCAATAGTGTGTTAACATAACATATTGTACAGCAAACCAACTTGAATGCTTCCTGCAGTATGTTTCAAAATTCAAGTTAGGTTTGGAGTTTTTTTTTATTGATGTGGTGGAAAGTATTCCTCCTTGCAATTACAGTGATGTATTCCTCTACCGCAACTCAGCAAGGAAACACTGCCTGTTTACTAAGCCCAGTCGCAGTTCATGTGATTTGTGGTGGTGGGCTCATCCTTAAAGAAACAGATGCTAAAATGGTCTGTTTCAGACAGAAGCTGAACGGAGGAGCTGCTTAAAGAGCCATTATAGGATTAACTGTAAATCATGCTATGATATTTTAGTAGAGCCCAGAATATAAATATAGACCGGGAAATATGTGCTTTAAGATAGACTCGAAAAATTGTTTTGACAGTTGAATAAAAGCATCAAGGAGGGAAATAATGTCCTCTGATGACTGCGTGTGAGAATCCAGAGGAATATTTAGAGGGTAAATGTTACCTGCTTGTTGAGCAGCACATAGATGACAGGGTTGAGGATGGTGCTGGTCTTTGCCAGCAGGGAGGGGATTAAACTGGCAGCAGGCGGCACCACACCGGGCCGTCCAAAGGAGGAAAGTATCGCCACAACCCCATATGGCATCCAGCACAACAGGTAGCCGGTTACCATGGAGACCACCATTAAAAGGACGCGGCTTTCCCTCTGCTCAGAAGAGGACCGTTTGATCCTGGTGACCTGTAAAACACACACAAATGCCACTTTCACAGACACTGCTGGATGCACCTGTTAAAGGGTTCACGTTACACATCAGAGGTCAAAGGTCAAGCTGTGCTCTTACCTGTCTCGCCACCCGTCGCACAGCCAGCAGGATCCTCCCATAGCAGAAGAACATCAGCAGCAGAGGCAGAAGCAGGCAGAAGATGAACAAGCAGCTGATGTAGGAGCGAGCTGTGGCCGAGCGCTGGTGCCATTGGACTGAGCAGGTGGTGCCAGGACCCTCGGGCCCGTAGCTGCTCCACAACACAGGACACATGCTCTGATTTCATATGGTTCATATTTAGTGTTCTAGCTCTGTGTAAGTAATATAGTTCAGTCTGGTGCTTATCACATGCAGACAATCCTAAATAACACAAAACTTAAGACAGGCCAGACATCACCAGAGTTGGCTGATTTAATAAATAAATAAATAGATGATCTGATGGGGCGGTATTGGGGCGGTATACAGACCTGCTCCAGCCCAGCAGCGGCGGTAGAGTCCAGACCAGCGAGTAGAGCCAGGAGGCCGCTACAGCGAGCCTGGCCCTGCGGTACTGAGAGCAATACTCTGAACTGGAGCCGTGGAGCATGACCAAGTACCGCTCAAGGGACAGAAGAGAGAGAGACACCAGAGATACGATACCTGTCAGAGAGAGAGAAAAAACTACGTAGTAAACATTTATGAATCCCTCGTTTTATTAGCCTATAATTATGACCAAAATAACAGAAATCTTTGGCTTGGAAATGTACTTCTACCGCTTTACATTTATGGTCTAAGACGTTTAAAGGTAAATCATATTAAAATTATCCATTTAGATTAACTTGGCCTTTTAAAAAGGCTACTTTATTCAATGTAAAAGAGAAATGGATAAAAACAAAATCAAAATCTGTAGTTACTTAAGTGGGCTTACTCCTGCAGGCATCTTACTGCAGATTGGCTTCTTTTTCTTGTATTTGCTGTAATAACTATATGTAACACTCTACCAACACATTACCTCACAAACTGTACTGATGTCTGCATAACAAAACTGTACACACTGAAATGCCATTCAAATGCCTTTTGTCTTTTCAGCAAATAAACAATAATCTTAAAGTGGGCATCTTCCCCCATGTGAAGATTTCTTCTAGATTAAACTAACAATAGTTATATAGCTCCACCTCCACAAGCTGCAACATTAAATGCTGCTTACAAGTTAATGCAGCAGTAATAAAAAATACTATACTATAAAATATAACAGCAACACTTACATCGGGCACTTTTCAGCATGAGTAGATAGATAGATAGATATACTTTATTAATCCCAAAAACTGGGAAATTCTTCTTAGTAATGATACTCATTTTTCTCTGTACTTGATTGCAGTACAGAATGTATTTTTTTATAGGACCTGTAAGAAAATTGCAACGAGAGTACAGACTACCTAGACTAGAGTAAGTTTCAGCTTTAGTTTTCATTCAGTTGTCCTCGATCACTCACCGAAAAGCGCATTGGAGAAACCGTACCACCGGCACCCGTAGGACCCGGTCAACCACCTGCCGCGCACGCTGGAAGCGAAGCTGATGGGAGTCCCGAAGATGCAGACGAGCATGTCGCTGACACTGATGTTGATGAGCAGCAGGTTGACCGGAGTCCGGAGACCGATGAAGCGGGAGAATACAACAAGCGCCAGGAAGTTACCGAGGAAGCCCAGGACCAGGATGAACCCGAGGAGCACGGCCGCCGCGGTGTGTCCTGTCCGGCTCAGCGCACCGGCAGCGGCCGGGTCGGACACGGGGCTCAGCCCGGTGCTGATGTTGTTGCTATGCTGTACGAGGGTCACCATGGCAACCTAGTTATCACTCTGGAATGACTTAAATCAGATACAAAATGGAGGGTTTCTGTAAAGGAAGAAAAACAATGACGGTTTTTACTTCAGGCAACAACAAAGCCTGGTTGTGTGCCAGTTAACTCCCAGAGTTTCCACAGACACACACTCAGACCCCCGAGGAGACAACATGACCACAAGCTGTTTAAATAAAGCAGAGGGATTGATGAAGCGGTGGGAGAGATAACTTTCCGTGTCTCTCACACACCTGTGACATGCTTCCAGTCTTTAAAACAATTTGTTTTCAGTAGCAGAAAGAATCTGATCAACTCTTAATCTTACTTCAAGTTTAATGCAATGAAAAGACGATAGATGGCTAGTTATTTATCTTTTAAGCTATACTGACATATTGTGAAAATAGCCTGATAAATCTAAATATCTTCAAACCCAGAATATCATCAAGACCAATGAAATACTCACCAAAGAAACAAAAATAATAAAAAAAAAGAAAAAAACCGACTTTCAATGAGACCGAGCACACACTCCCATAATGAAAGAATGAAATCAAAGAAGCAGAAGCTGATGTTCTGCCATAGACAACTGTCAATATATCAGAAACACATCTTTATTCAGTTGTTTTTCTATATTCTACTTGAATCTAGACCAGATTGAGGACCTAATTAGTCGAGCCAACATATCAATAATACAAGCTGTGGTTGACTCAGTGGATGAGCCAAGAACACACTCAGCTTAGGGAGATGCTGAAGACATGACAGTAATAAACATTCACAGTCCCTTTCTGTTTGTTTGTTGTCCATATGAAAGCTTTAACTTTGTAAAAATTACTTTGAAAATTACTGTGATTATTATTTATGCCTTTCTTCTTTTTAACAATTTGCAATTAAAAAAATCAACATAAACTAAAACAGACATGTATCATCACCTGAGTCTTTTAAGAGACTGCTGAAAATTTTAAAAACAAAACTTTTGTCTAGATTTCTTTTAAAATTCAACTCTGCATAATTATTGTGATGATTAGTTCCCTACACACATAGAGCCAAAATGGACATCTTTCATTTACCATCTTTCTTAAAGGACGTGTTCGCAAGTCTGTTTCAAAAGAAGCCCAAATAATCACCAAAACAGGTTTTTCTTGCTGTATTCCTTCTGTTCATACTGACCATTAGTAGATCTCTCCATAATGCACCTACAATGTAATTGATAAGGTCCAAAATCAAGAGTCCTCCTCCTTGTGCAAAAATGTATTTAAAGTTTATTATGCCTCATAAAAGCTTCAAGAAAAAAATTTAAATGCATTTTTGCACAAAATGTATGTAGAGGAGGGATGATTAGGGCATCTGACTGTAATGTTTGTACTGTCCCTAACTCCAGTATTTAGACCACTTTTTCATTACATGAGTATTTTCTGATGTGTTCAGATACAGCTAAAAAAACCCAAAAACAAACAAAAAAACCCCCAAACAAATATAGGCATTAATTTCACACCATGCTGCACAACAAAATATGACAGGACACAAGACATAATGGTACAACTACCATTAATTCTGATATAGTCCGAGAAATAAACAAATCAGAGCAAAGGGCTGATATTTCAAAGTGTAACGAGGACTAAAGTTGAATAATCCTCTACAATTCAAATCCAGCACATTTTCTCAGTTATCTTTTATAATACACTCATATTTTAGATTTCTGTAATTTTTAATGTTTAATTACTGTGTAAACCAACATTGGAAAGATGAAAATAGGGTAGATAAAAATCATAATTTTATTTTTCTACATTACAAAAGACCGCAAACTGTCCGAACTCCTCCTCCTCTTCTTCTCCTGCTCAACATGGAGAAGCTTTGCAGCCGTTCAAGCAGGACAAATTTGTTGCTATAGGGACCAAAGATGTGCAAGTCTTAGGCTTCCTCATCGTCACTTCCTGCCAGGCTGCTGTCTGTGGAATCCACTTCCACTTCCTCTTCCTGTTGCTGTTGCTGTGAGGGCTGTGGTTCTGTTTCTGGTTGCTGTTCAGGTTCTGTGGTGCTGGAGTGTTCTATGGGTTCTGCGGCCGTGGTGCCCTCTGCTGCTGGCTTGGCAGCAGCACTGCTGTTGTTCTGCTGACCCTGAGTGCCATCATCTAGGAAATTAGACCAACCCTTCAGTCGCTCCTCCCGCTCTCGTGCCGTCTCTTCCACCTGTACACGTAGAATTAAAGTGAAAGATCCAAATATTACCATATGTAAAGACTAAAAATAATCACAACAACTTAAATATCATACAACTTGTTTATGTAGAGTGATGCTTGATACGCTATGGTAGTCTCTTAGTATGTATGCGTGATTTTTTATGTTTATCAACCACAATGACTTCAGCCAGATATGTTATTATACTTATATTATAAACTACTAAGCCATAGGGATACTCTAAAATTTGAGACTTTATTATGTTCAAATCTCAAAATCTTGCATTTGTTATACCTGATAGTCTGTCGATCCATCCCAAAGCTGAGCAGACAGCTGCCTCCCTCCAAACCAGCGACTATTGAATGACTGGATGCATGCATCGGCTTGTTCGGGCTCCTTAAAGGCGATTGATGCCACGCCGTCTGGGTGCCTCTGCAGCACAAACACAGCCATGTTTATTACTGGCATGTCTTTATTGATGCTACTATGCACACTAATATGCAATTCAAATCAAAGACTTTGTTTACTCTTATTCTACTACAACACTGACATTACACTCACATCAAAGAGGATGACCTTCTTGACCTCTCCGAACTTCTCACACTCTGTCCGCAGATCCTCACGATACTCATTCAGCACCAATGGATCTTCCTACGAGAGCAGAGAGATTAATACCCATGATGGATAATAAGTGTGAGTGTATGTGTGTGCATGTGTGTATATGTGTTTGTCTCTGCACCTCAAAGTCACTGGGATGGAACATGTTCCTGATGATGACAACTTTTTCATGTCTCTTCCTCACTTCTCCTTTCTTCTCTGGCCTCCAGTCCAACTGTCTGCGCGCGCACACACACACACACACACACACACACACACACAGAGAGATACACACACACAGACACACTTCAGCATTTTTGGGAGATAGAGACTTATCCCTTTTAAATAGTGGTTAATAAAAAGAACTGGAAGTAAAGCATACTTCTGTTGCTGCAGAAGCTTCTTCCTATAATCTTTGTTCTTCTTCTTCTTCTTGCTGGCATCATACTGACCCTTCAGCTCAAATCGTGCTGCTTCCACATGGAGCTTGTAACCTCTGACCTCTGACTCGTCAATCAGACGCAAAGCCAGTGCCACCGACTCCTTCTGCACAGATTCATAAACATACAGGCTGTCACTTCACTGGAGTGTCATTGTGTGTAATTTAAAGCCACGACAGAGACAAAGAAAATATGCAACTCTGTTACAGAATGAATACTCCAAATAGTGTTACCAATATCCTCTTCATAAGGCAAACAGAGAAGGTGTGTCATGTTTCATGGTAAGCAGGAGGACAACAGACCTTGAGATAGCAGCAGAGGCCATCTCCCTTCAGATTCCCTTCTTTATCCTTGTAGAGTTTGACCTTGTACTCTTCAGTAATGGGATCCCGCATCACAATGCCGCACTTGGACATAATCTCAGCAAACTCCACAGTGCTGGTGTCGGGGGGCAGGCCTGGGAAAGGACATCAGAATAGAAGAATGGGTCACAACAACTAGTTGGGCAGCTGCTTGCAGCTGCTTACAATGACGAAATATGTAAGCAATACATGTAAGTGATACCAACCTGACACATAGACGTTAGTGTTTTTATTGTCGTCAATATCAAACCATCCTACGGGCACAAAAAGAGGAAAATAGCATTCATCACAAGATACTCTGGTACAAAATTGAACTTGTGTACACACACACACACACACACACACACACTCTGTTTTTGGATATCGCTTTACCTGGCTCTGCTTTCCTCTTCTCTCCTTTCTGCTTAGCATCTTTTGCTGGGGTCTCGTTCTGGTCTGGTTTCAGCTTTTGGGTGTCATCTCCTGGTTTCTTCTTTTCTGGGGCTGCTGATTCAGTGCTGCTCACTGCAGCACTGTTTGCGTCTGGATCTCCTTCCTTAGTGAAGCCATAGTTGGCCTGATAGGCTGCAATGAAGTCCTCTGTTATCTGGAGAAAGGAAACAAACCCACTTAATCCTGCAGCGCAGAACTTTTACATAATAAACGTCCATTACATTTAAGTCTTTGCCAAACAAGTTCACATAATGCTGATTAAGCCTATCACTTGGTACAGATAAATCTCTTGGTATTTCACAGAGTTTTTAATCTTATGTTGATGGGTGACATTCCCACACTAGCCGTTTGAATGCGCACTAGAGACTTCTGCTGGCTGAGCCGACTTGAATGGGGATAAAATAATTTCATTGTGCAGCTCTTCTAGATTTTTCAAATGACTGAATGGATCAAATTCTGATAGTGAGATGAGTCATTTCAGAGAGGTTGTGTGACGAAACAGTAGTGTTTGTGTAATTAGCTTTGAAATTAACACAGAAACTGACTATAGTGACCACTTGTTATTGGCCTGCTCACATTTGATTTTATGTGCAGGACACTGTGTTCACTGATAAACAGAACAAATTTTCAAAATGAACATTTACATTTGGCCATACAGTTAACAATCTTAGCATCTCTACATACTAAAAACTAAAAGTCTTTGTCCCACAGTGGAACAAAATAAAATCCTTTAAGCTAACAATCCATCAAGCTTACAATGTGCCACTATGTTTAGATCAAGCAGGAAGCTCTGCGTCTGAAAAGTGAAGTCAATGTGGAAGTGACTTAAATCTGCATTCTGTTTAATGGCCAGCAGGGGGTGTCAACACTGGTTACAAAAATAAGAGATTGTATGGAAGTGTATAAGAAAGTGATCCTACTACTCACTTGAAAATGTTGACTGAGGTAATACTCAGTCAACATTTTCTTAACATGATTATGGTCTCAATGCTAGTTTCAAGTCTTCTTCAGCACATCATGTTGTTCATTTTGTAAATTATGGTCCCATTTAGAATAAAACAGACAATAAAGTAAGGTATGCTTTAGAGCATGGCTACCGCCGTGACCATGGCAACATTATGTATCATAACCCCAGATTAGGAGTACAGACATAGCTGTCGCTATTTCACAGTGTGTTTTCAGTTCATGAAAATTAATTGTTACATTTTGGTGCCTAAATAATAATAAATAAACAAAAACAGTGGCAAAGAAAATCTGAAATGAATATATGAGTTAAAAAAGGTCATACTTTAGGGAACCAGGCCTTCTTTTCATGGTCCCAGTCATACACAGTCCCGTCCTCTGGGTCAGTATAGGTGTATGGGTCAGCGCCGTCCTCATGTCTTTGACCGTAGAGTTCCTGCAACCGCAGCTGCTCCATAAAGTCTTTGTTTTGCCCCGATTCCCCACTCATCTGTAACGTGTGAAGTCAAATCATCCACATTAACAAGCCATAACATTTCAACAAGTATATTTTTTTAAATAATTGTTTATTTAAGTGTCCTCCGCATTTCTGATACGCAGTCTATATGGGCTTAAAAACACAACAAACCATACTAACCAGGATGGCCAAATGACAAATCATGATGAACTATAAATCAATGTACAAAGAGCAATGAAATACAAACGTTGCTATTCAGGAATACCTTTATATCTGCCTACCTAGATGGGCAGCAGTAAATACCAGCTTTTAACTGAGAACACAGGTACATTTACCTTCACTGTAAGTTAAATTACATATGTAAATTAGTTCTGTATAATAATCGTATTTGATTTTAATGTAATATCTAAGATTTGGTTTCTTGCAAATGTCCTTGCAAATAAATCAGCCTAAGTGGCCTTTTTTCACTGAATGTGTGTTGGTTTAACACCCTGCTTTGCCTTTTTCTAGTAAAGACAGTGTGTGGGTCAACAATAACAGTTGCACGTATATATATGTCTGTGACACATGACATACCACAACAATCAAGCTCTTAATATCTCGTCACTGGCTCTCTCAAGACAGGTGCTTTAATCCATCACACTAAATTTCTGTAGCGGGAAAGGGCCTGTTAAGAGTTGACCATTTGGATATAAGAAATGTCCTGCCGGTGTTAACACAACTGCAGTTTACATCAGAATAGTTTACTAGTGCACGTTTGGTTACATCTGAAGGTCTCTGTTTGAGACTGCTGGTAAGTTACTAAGTTATTTTAGGTTAACGCTAACTAGCTAGCTTTACCTTTCACAACGTCAGTTGGGTGAACAGAGATCTGGTGGATGTGAAGGTTAACGAAACAGACTCCCTCCGCCTTCAAACACAACCACAGAACACTCCTGGCTTCTGTACTTTGAGATATTAATGTTTTTATATAAGTTTTATTGTCCAAACGGCCACTGCCCCCGCTAACGTTTAGCACACTTTCCGCGACGACGCTTGAATGAAGTACTTCCGACGTCACGTTCAGAATGCGCATGCGTGACAGTGGAAATGGAGCGCTCGATTTGTAACACAGCGTTTACCCACTCGACCGTAGCGACATTTGGCTAACTGCGAACAATCACTCCGCCCGCAATTTACTACAAGACAAACTTAACGTTCGCACGTGCTGCACAAAAACAAGCGCCAGCCGCTCCGAGGCTAGCGCCGCGGCTAGCTCTCACTGTTGCTAAAAGCAAATCTTTACTCCAGTTTGATGGCGGAGGGTACCGGGAACGTCAACGTCGGCCCGGCCAACCTTCCTCCGGGAGACCCGCAGCTCATCGGTATGATTGTGGAGCATCTAAAGAACCGGGGGCTTTTCGACGAGTTCCGCCGGGACTGTCTGGCAGACGTTGATACGAAGGTAGTCAGCTAAAGCTAACATAATCAATAAATCCTGTTAGCTAGTATCGATCAAGCTTCTGATCAAATGTTAACCAGTTTAATTGGAATAAATTTTGATTTTTTGCAGCTGATACTCATGTGAGTGTTTGAGCCATATTTGTATTTATTATATTTTATATTTTTTAAAATCACGATTCAAACAAACATAAAAACAAAAAATAACACAGACTTCTTGTCAGTCAATATAAAATCATGAACAAAACTACAACAAAATGTAAAATACAAATACAACTTCAATACTAGAACTGGACTGAGAAACAGCAGCTTAGCAGCCTGACATTAGCAGATATGTACCGAGTTCCTGCAGCAAAGCTTTAAATCAGAGAAACCAGCGACTGTAATTAACTCACTTCATAGAAGATCCCTGGTACATTAGTATATGATCGGTCTGATCTCTCCCTCCGTTTTTATGATCCTAAATATTTATATTATATACTCTTATAAGTGATAAGAGTTCAAATTCAGTGTTGTGCATGTGACAATAAAACAAACTCGTGGTTCTCAGCATTGTTACCGTTTCCACCAGCCTGCATATCAGAACCTGCGACAGAAAGTTGACAACTTTGTCACGTCGCAGCTGAGCACTCAGGACTGGAACCCGTCCATCAACAAGAACCAGATGAGGAACGGGCTGAGGCAAAGTGTTGTCCAGTGAGTGTCTTCAACTGTCTTTTATTTAACGTTATTACACGGTTGCCACTGTGAAGGAAAGATAACCCTGATGCCATATGAAAAGCACTTCTTCCTAAGTAGGATATTTTAGTACTTTTCCCACCTCTGTTTCTTCAGCCCAGCCATTTAGTGGTGTTACTACTGTGGTGTTTCAGATCAGGCATGCTGGAGTCTGGTGTTGACAGGATCATCACTCAGGTTGTGGACCCCAAGATGAACCACACTTTCCGGCCTCACATAGAGACTGCCATCCATGATTTCCTGTCGGGGGAGCGGAGGGAAGAGAACGTGTTGAGTTGTAACCCTGCAGCGCCTGAACAGACAGAACCACCAGAGGTCCTACCTGCTTCTGGTCCCAAAACCCCCTGAGGTCTGTTTAAAAAAACTCAAGTACCCTGAGGTCACAGACTGCTGAGAAATAAAGTCACAGAAATCTGTATTTTCTCTCTTGCTGCAGGTGCACATGCTGGTTTGGTGGTCTGCATTATTTGTCTGTTTTTGAAAGGTTGGGCATCAAAGAAGAGGACATAGAAGAAGAGAATGAGGTTCTTTCCTGCTACCTCTGTTTTAAGACTAAAGTCTGGAAACATTCATAATGTTCAGCACGAGATGTTGTTTCATTGCCCGTCAATGCTGCACAAGACTACTGGTGGAGAAGCTGCATGGTGCACCATCACAGCCCAGCCTTTAAGAAAAACATGGCGCACAAACTGGATTTCTTTTTTGCAAGTTTTTTTTTTTTTTTTTTTTTTTTTTTGCAGTCTTTTTTTTATGTGTGATATCAGACAAATAAATTGGAATATTTTGTAATGCAGATTTGTCACTTGGGTTATTTGTGTTGTGGTAAAGATTGACGTTTTCCACAAAAAACATATTGACATTAGCAATATTTTGAACTTACAAATTCCGTCAACACTGATTTCAAAGTTATTCAAAATCTGATTCATTTCCGAAGTATTTCACTTGATGTAAAAACAGTGTCTTCAGGTCTAAATAAGACAGGAAAAAAACATATATAATTTTTTAATTCTATGCGAGTATAACTTCTCATCATGCCATGTCAGGTTTACTTTTGGTGCATGTATTTAGTATATAGTGTTGAGAATTCATCTTAGTTCCTTTACTAAACACATTGTGTTCTTTTTCTTATAGTTTCTGAGCTTTTATTAGTTAAAATATTCTCATGTATTTAAAAAGAATGTAGGTAGGTCTGTGAAAAATCAATCATTTCTCTCCTCAGAGTGATGGCAGCAGCTTGTGTTTCCTACGCCTACTAGAAAGTGGCGCCTATAGTCCTTTAAGAGTGCCACCAGGTGGGGTAGTTGTTCTCTTTTCTTAATTAATCAATTAAATATTTGGTCAGTAAAGTAAGTATTATCCAGTTACATGTATAGTTGCAGTTCATTTTTCTGTTGATAAACTAATCAACTAAGCCTTGAAGCTGTAATATGAAATATACAACGTAAACCCATAAAGCCATTGTATTCAGTGATGACTCAACACCTCAACCTGCCTTTTGGATGCTGAGTGTTGTTGATGATTTTCTTAAATGATCAAAGGCAACACTGAACAGTTTGTCGAGAGGCCTCAATGAATCCAGACTAAAACTTCAGTCAGTCCGTTTTTAGTGTTTGTGCGTGGATGTCATCACAGCTTGCGTAACTGTATTGATTTAGCCACTTGTTTTTTGGCAGAAGACTGAGCCACACGTTAACATAAATGTGTGTCAGAGTGTGTGCGTAAGTCTCTTGCTCTTTGTTCGTCTGTGTGTGTATTTGTGTCTGTGCTGCGTGAAATCTAGAGGTCGTCCACCCATGGAGTCAGTCGTTGCTACTCTATGAAAGATGGGTTCACAATTTTTCAAGTCTGTCTTAAATGTCAAATGTGCATATGAACCTGTTCATACTAACTATTAACGGATTACCTTTAAATGCACTTTTAGTGTAAGTGATGGGGACAAAATCCACAATGTGTTTATACAGTCATTTAAAAGTTTTTTCTGAAGCTTATATGAGGCTTCAGTAGTCCGAGTTATTTCATATCACCCGGATATCTGGCATGTTTACAGTAGTAGTAACAGAAAGAGAGACTTTGGTGAATAATTTTATTTATTAATTAGCAAAAACTTTTATCAATATGACACCTGTGGTCCTTCCGCATCATTTAACCTACATCACACAAAATCATACGTTCTTATTTATCACTAGTGGTGCTCAAAGAATCAACAAGCATGTTGCATATGAAAAAGTCAACAGCAGCGTGTCTTTACCAAACTTAACTCTGAATAATCTGCACACACCTCGCCTTGAATTGTTTTTGCTGGAACAACTTTTTTTTTATTTTTATTTTTTTTTCATTGTTTATTGTTTTGGAGGCAAATATGTATAGAAGTCCCAGCAGCAGATCGAAATTTAAATTTTTTCATAATTCATGCTCTAAATTTAATAATTTGTGTGCACAGATTACTTGATTTGTGCTCTTGATTTATCTATTTTGTCTGTTACACTTTTGTAGACAGCACCAAACACATTCAGTCAGCTGGACCTTTGAGGAAAGTGACAGAGAAGACATTTCCTGTTTAACGTCGGAATGAAGTGAGTGAGTAAAACTTGTTTGTTTGATTTACTTAAGGTTTGCGCATGTTTAAGGGATATTATAGATAATACAGTGTTGTGCTTACAAGCCAAAGTATATCTACATATCTTAGTCCAAGATAAAAATGAAACCTTATTAAATTCAAATTATCCATACCACTGTACGCATGATGAGAAAATATTAAATTAAGAGCACAAATTATTACATTGAGACCACAATTTATTAAACTAAGAGCACTTTTTTTTCTCCTTCACAGCCCCTCTGAAGTTCTGTAAATATGTCAAAACCTCAGTAGATTAGAGATTAGATTAGTAATGTTTCCTCCTCAGATCAATTATCCCAAAGCAGATAATTGTGGTTTGATCTGCATGGACACACAGGCAGATATGTAGAATGTTGTTTACAACATGATCATGTGAGAGACATAAAGTGCAAGAGGGTCCTGTATATGTACTGTTTGCACAGTGGTGTCTATGTGCATTAGTGTGCCATTTTGGGCGTGTGTGTGTGTGTGTGTGTGTTTGAGTGAGTGAGTGAGTGAGTGAGTGAGTGAGTGAGTGAGTGAGTGAGTGAGTGTGTGTGTGTGTGTGTGTGTGTGTGTGTGTGTGCGTGTGTGCGTGCGTGCGTGCGTGCGTGTGTGTGTGTGTGTGTGTGTGTTTGGATGGTGTTGGGGTCAAGGGTCATTGTGTGGGTGGTTGTCAGGGAAGTTATGGGATGTTGTTTTGAAGCAAGATGAGACAGAGAACAAACGAGAGAGGTTGGGGGGGAAAGTCCTACAAATGTCCAAACACAATCCCCTGAACGTCTTCCCCAACTGGGCCCCTGCACAGAAACGCACACACACACACCCTGTCCTTCTACCGTGACCTCACGCCACAACACACACTTATCCTTAATCTTGTCCACCAAAAGCTTCTTGGATGTAGGGTCCATAAACCCAAGGAGGCAGGAAGTATAAGGTGTTTGTTTGGCATGAAGACGCTGATGTCATGGTGTCACATGACTGTGGCCTGTCCCTTTCTGGATGTGAAGGGTCATGGCCGTCAATGTCAAAAAAACACAACCACAACAACAAGACTGAAAGCTTTGCACATATGGATTCTCAAACATATTTACATTTTACACGTGGCATTTAAAGATACAATAAATCTTGTGTTCATCATTAGAACTGACTGGGAGAGAAAGAAATATAATACTGTTGTACTATTTTCTTGCTGGTCTTAAATCCTGGATTACAGGTAGGTGATGCAACTGTTAGACAAGGCTCATGTAATTCACACATTGACTCAAATCACCAATAGTCATACCCGAAATAGTGTTTATCCTTTCTGTTTGGTAATCATTATATGCTCATTGGTTTCTAAGCTATCAATAAGTCATTGACTCTTTTAGTCTTAGAAATATGTCCAATAAGTTTTCACAACCTGGTAACCCAAACATTTTCCATTATTAATGGCCCATAAATGGTGGTGGAAAGAATACTACTCAGATACTACTTGTGTCGTTGGGTCACATTTTAGATGTCTTTGAGTTGTTAACAGTTCCACCAATTAGTGATTATAATTCTTATCACATGTTTTAATTTCAATAAATGTCCAAATGAACCAATATTTCATCAAAATCAAAGATTAAAGTAAAACTTAAAAAAAAATACTGAAAACAGTTTTGTGTATCAGAACTATCTTTTTCTTCTTTCTTCTCCCATTAATCATCTCATGACCCTTCATATTTATCTGGTGACCCTTTGGAGGGGCCCGACCTAGGTTGGGAACCATTGGACTACTAAACTAACTGTATAGACAGTAGTTCAGACTAGCTCCACCTCCAGCAGCTATAACAGTAACATGCTACTCTAACACAGATGCTTCAGTATTAATAATCTAAGGCTATCAGATATAATACACCAGTCAGAGGGACCAAATACTCTTTAAAGTTTTACTTATGTAAAGGATCTGAATACTTCTTCCACCACTGTTGACGAGTAACTTTGCCATTTATAAACCTTGGGTAGCATACCCTATTCTAGCCTATATAAAAAAAATATAAATCCTGCTAGATAATATCATATAATGTTAGATAGACTTGTAGTTATGGTGTGAAAAAAAAGTCAGTTTACCAGGAATGTAGCACTCTAACATTTTGGAAAACCTGACTCTGCTCACATACTCCTGCTCTGTCTTATTCAGCCTGGGTGCTTCAGATACGTTCCTCACTGTACGTCTCCCTGCCAAGAAAGCAGCTGCTAACCCTCAAACACACGTACACACACACACGTACACACACACACACACACACTCTGCTGGCTGGCTGGCTGGCGGCTGGTTAATTGAGTGTGGATGTCTTAAGTGATTGACCTTCTCGTGCCCGCGCCGACTCCAGGGAAAGAGGAAGCCCTCATAAGAACATTTTTACTTTTTAGGGAGAGTTTCTGAATGTGGCATTTAGGACTTTCTTGTCCATCTGTCTCCTCCCTTCATCCTTCACCCATTCAGTCTTTAATAAGGCACCAGATCAATCATCAGTCAGTCAGTTTATCCAAACACATCAGATAATATGCTTCTGCTGGTCCTCTTTGTTTTCATCAATAATAAACTCCAATGGGGTGCGTGTGCACGGGGCAGCCCTGTGATTGGTGGAGAAACGGAGCTCAGGCCCTCGTGAACGCGCGCAGCTCTCTCGCAGCTTTATATATTGCAGCCTATGTGATTACTCTGTAGTGGAAACTCCTCAGCAAGGTTACACTCCTGCTGCTCAAACCTGTGAAACAGTCAAATCAGAGAAGAACACAGGAAAAACACGAAGCGTCAATATGCCGGTGAACTTATCCGCTGTGCTTTTTGTTTTTTTTCTGCCCCTGGTCTGGCAACAGGTGCTGACCGTGGATCATCTGCATGATGCCCAGGAGAAACAAGTGAGCCAGGCCAAAAAACGCCTCTCTCTGCAGAGCACAGGTGAGTTATTACAGCATACCGGCATTTGATTCAGACATTAAAGCCTTATGACGATATTGGAGCCTCTGGTGGTCGCATTTGGGTGTCACTAGTCCTTTAATTCTTAGATTTGTGTTTTGTTTCATAATTTAAAAGTGCCTGCTGACACTAAAAGGTTTAAGAAGCTTATGGCTGGAGATTTAAATGTGCTTTTTTTTCTGCAATTATTCCATTTTTATAGCCTATATAGTTTTATTTTATGCATACATTCAAAAAGTCTACTCCGCTGCCAATCGTTTGCACCCGCAAACAGAGAAAACCTCCAACACTTCTTTTCGTGCTCTCTTCTGTCCAGCTCCAACACTGACAGGACTGTTGTGCCAGTTGCATGTGTGGTTTGATACTGTGGTTTGTGATGCGCTCTCTGGATCCCATTGGAGAACCAGAGCTGGTGCCTAAAACCTGACCAGCATTGATTATGACACGTGGGTTTGTTATAACATTAACCTATACCTATAGTATGAACACAAACTTTACAGTTTACATAGTAATTCATCGTTAAAATAATGCCCCCCGGATAGTTTACATCCTGTGCAGTCTATCAGTGTACTTCCTCTTTAATGTCACAGGCCGGCCGGGGCTGTTCCGGGCCGTGCCGGGCAGTAAAGCGCTCTGCTTGCTCTGCTGGTGGCTGTAATTCAATGCGCAGCTCCGGCGGCTCGATCCTTTCCAAGCACATTCCCTCCGTACCAGCAGGGCTGTGGATGACGGCACCTCCGGCCCGGAGAACCTGACCTACAGGCTGCACAGCGGATATCTGGGATATAACAGCAAGGGCAACATCATCATAACAATCTCTAATGCTGCAAAAAGTCACCACAAGTATCTGTTCCTCTAGGGGTCTCTATGGTAGTTTCATGTTGCTTAATTAATGGTAAATATGAGTGACCTTAATCTTCTGACACCCAGACAAGATTCTCATAACAATTTTTTTGAAATCTAAAAGTCTGCAAACTGGAAGCACTGTTGCCCTTCAATAATGTTAGGGAAGTTTTAGCTTGCTGTGTCCCCTCATCCCCTCATCCCACCCTGCTGCCCACTACAGTGGTTCCCCATGTGTAATAGAAATACTTATCTGAAAAAAAAAAAAAAAATCTACAAGACCACCATGGTCCAAGAGAAGAACATTAAACTTGTAACTGCCAAAATTACAAGACTTGACAATTAACTTTCTTTCTTCAAAAATGATGGACTGTCAGGACATTAAGTTTCCAAGGTCATAGACTGCAGTGCAGTGAGGTATATGATTTGACATTCTCTTCTCTGTGGTATCCCTCTCTGTCTGTCTGCTTTCGGTCAGCTGAGATTCAAAGTTGCCTGGTGGGTTCAGGGGATGTCGGCTGTGGGACGTTTCAGTGTTTTAACAACAACTCCTGTGAAATCCAAGGCCTGCACCACATCTGTCTCACTCTGCTGCACAACGCTGGGCGCTACGACTCACAGGTGGGGAGGAGCACAAGAGTCTGACCTTACCAAACACTTAAAAGTAATTTGTTTACCATTTGGCACTTTGCACTGACTGACTGTCTGAAATCAAGTTCAACATCAACTAATGGCCGGCTTGGATATATTAAGATACGTGTGGTTTTTGTTTTCATTTAATCCCTTCAGTCATTACAGTCATTTGTGAGGAATGCCTGTTGTATAGAGAGAAGTGTATAATTGTGCATGATAGCACTGGCTACAGAACAAACTGAGGGGGGAACTGAAATGAGAGAGGGAACAGCTTGTCTACTTTACTAGAATAGAAGTACATGACAGAGTGATGCAAGTCTAGTGTGTCTCCAGAATCGGCGGGCGCAGGGGAGGATGTTCAATGAAGATCTGTGTGTACTGGATATACAATACAGCTCTGTACAGTAACTGTAATATTTATAGAAACACTAGAATTATGAGAGTACTTACAGTATCTCTGATTGGTGAGGAAGACATTTGTATCCTTCAAGTTATCATAGAAACATGATGCTTTAAGTTTTAATATGTTAATTGCAATGGTAATGTATTTATAGCGCACTCCTACTGTTCCAGTAGGCCAAAGAAAATAATGCACTTACCTCCAACTCCATGTGCACACTGTAAAAAAATACGTATTTCCAAAACGTGAAGCGTCTTTTTATGAAAGAAACTGTGATTAGACGTAACAGAGTATATAGTGTGACTCTTGCTAGACAGAATGTTTTGTGAAGATAGATAATTCAGACTTTTTAAAAATAGGATTAGAATTAAAATCTGATGCCTCAGTCCTGTTATAACACACTTCTTTATGCTCCACTTTGCTAATGCATTGTAAATTGCTCCCTTGGAACTGGTATATTCCAAGAAGGCAAGAAATCAGTAGCTATATAAGCAGTTAAATACAATAGATCATACTGTGCTGATCGATAGGTTAAAACATGTTATCTCTGGAAAGGCCCTTAACTGCTTTAATATCTATTTAACAAAGTTCACAGTTTTTTGTAAGTATTAATGAGCATGTTTAAAATACTTGCAGTATTACATTTTATATGGTGTTCCACAGGGTTCAATACTAGATCCTCTGCCCTTGTGTTTATTGAATCATAGTAGAGGTTTATTTTTAATTGATTTAATCTTATTTTAAATGTTATCCTACTATTTATTGTATTTGAATAATTTGTTTTCCATCTTTTTATTCAAGATTTATAAAACACAAACATACTAATAATTGCATCAGTTAGAGAAGACAAACCCACTATTTAATCCTTTTCCTTAAGTCCCCCTTTATGTTTTTTGGTTTTGGAAGGGCTAAAAAAAAAACTACACTTCAAAGTCTTTAAAAAGTCTTCATTCCTCTTCCTCCTCCTAGGGTAAGTCATTTGTGAAGGATGCGTTGCGATGTATGGCACTGGGACTGCGGCAGCGCTTCAGCTGTGTCAGTCGCAGGTGCTCAGCAGTCAAGGAGATGGTGTTCTCGCTCCAGAGAGAGTGCTACTCCAAACACCAGCTCTGCCTGGCTCTGTGGGACCACATGGACACCATGGGAAACCTAGTCCAGTTCCACCTGTTGTTCCCCCCAGGGTGAGAGAAACATGCACACATAAATTAACCCCTTAATCGTGCTTGTGAATATGATGTTTGTGCAAAAGACTTCAGCTTCACTGTGACTCTACATTAAAAACAACAGTCCATAATCCATAATAATCCATAATCCATAATAGGGATCAATACAGTCTTCCAGATTAAGGAACTTTGAGTACAAAAGTCACTTAAATGAGTACAGGCATAAAATAAATGAAAAAAGGGCTCAACAAAAAAAAATCTATTAATGAAAGTTACTCACTTATGTCCTACCAGACCATATGTGGAACTGATTAACTTCCTGCTGAAGTGTGGAGACGAGGTCAGATCATGGGTGGGTCGACGTCTACGCGGGCAGTGTGAACAGCAATGGGGGGCGCTGTGCAGCAACGTTGGCAGCACCTGTTCTTCCAGCCAATCAGACGTTACACAGCATACCACGACCCCAACACCCACCACGCCCCGGCCTATCACTGTGCAGGGACCCCTGCAGCAGCCAACCGGAGAGGCCAAACCAGAGGACAAGAGCAGGCTAAGTCAGAGTGACAATGCAACTGAATCCAACGTTACTGCTTCATAGACATAAAGTCACAAAGACATACATGCAGGTGCAGACAGGGTACATAAAGATGATGCACTTATTACTGTTATAGTAGTAATAGAATTATTAAAAGTAGTTATCAGAGTAGTATTGCAGGTTTATTTAATTTGTTAGGTTTTCGTGTTATATTTTTCTTCACATTTGACTTTGTACAAGGATGAAAAACAATAATCTACCTCACAGTAAACACAGTGGCTGTATCCCTCATCAAAAAGTCACAAACACATATGAGTTACAACTACAGGGAGTTTGTCTCCAGCTAAAGTGCAGCTGATAGCGCAAAGTCAATATTCTACCTATTTAAGTCTGTTTTTTTATTTATGGTATGTTATACAG
This sequence comes from Pampus argenteus, assembly GCA_036937835.1. Classification (NCBI taxonomy): domain Eukaryota; kingdom Metazoa; phylum Chordata; class Actinopteri; order Scombriformes; family Stromateidae; genus Pampus; species Pampus argenteus. The sequence continues at coordinate 11,589,555 of CM072874.1, forward strand.
TATTATGCACCGTACTGTCTGTTTCAGTTTCAAACACTTTTAAACGTTATCTTGTAGACAGTCAGAGTGCAGTCTACCGCAAGGACAGCACGCTCATATTATGCTGTGTTATAAAAATGTGTTTTAGATGTTCTATTTGAACAATCACGCATCATACAGACCCAAGGATTCAAGCTATCTTTTGTAAGTTTTTATTTAAATGAATGTACAAAATACATTTGTAAGCAATTTTGATTAAAAGTAAATAAACTACAATGACGTCACTGAACAGGGAAAGGTGTTTTACTCACAAATCCACAGTATAGCATCCCTGAAGTCATATAATGTTGGGTATTCTGCCATCTACTGGCACATCTGAAGCAATGCTGTACAACAATGAATCCTTCAATGTGTAAATGAAGTATACAACGTCATCCAGATGGCCCTTCTGTTTAACATTCAACACTCTTTGACTCAACATGTCACACATTAGTGACTTGGTAAGACATCACATAGATTTCTAGTTTGGTACATTTTTGGACATTTGATTGGACGGAAGGAAGGCACAGATTAAACGTTTCAATGACTGTCTGGAGCAGTGAACACTCGCATACAAAAAGACAAAAAAGTAAACAAAGGTTATTGCATGCTATGGCCTTGACCCTGGTTGCTGTAGTTCTGAAAACCATATCAAGAAAAGGCTCTCAGTATGTTTTAAACAAAGTTCTTTTGTAACTTTCCCAAACAGAATTTCAGATAATCATGCCTACTTTATGCTGCAATCTGCCCGTTGTGCAGAGAAAGGCATTAATTCTGTCACTTTATGCAATATCATTAATGCCTTTGAGAAGAGACTGACTTTCATTTGATAGAAATTCTAAAATTGTGACTACAAATTCACAGAGCGCTTCATCAGCAGGCAGTGTGATATAGCCATGAGGAGGCTATGATGCCTCTGATGCCAGACTTTTTCGTCTACCTTTCGAGTGCGACCATTTGCAATGCCTTCATAAGATTCAACATTTTTCTAAATCTGCATGGTTGCATTTTGTTTTAAGCTAAAAACAATGAAACATTTCCACCCAACACCAACTGCGCATCAGTCATTTAGTCACATTTAGTCCATGTCCTCCATACCTGATCAAACTCCATTTTGCAGGTAGAATAACCTGAAAAAATTCTTCCCGAAGGCTGGGTGTGTGCGGCCTTTCAGGAACAATAATCAACTTAGCTAAATGAAGGGGAAGAAGCGTTTCTTAAGGATGTAGAGGACAGTGGCGAGGAACAGGGCCAGAGCCAGGAAGATCAGCAGCTTGTCCGTCAGCTCCCGCCGGTTGTACTTCAAGATCAGCTTCCTTCCCAGGTGGATGGTTCCTGTCATATTTTTAAACTCCTCATTTGTTTCCTGCACCGTCCGGGAGGAGGTGGCTGAGGTAACGAGGAGGGGATATTAAATGTTTAAGAGGGAAGATGATGAAAGCACAAAAGGACAACAAAGGAAAATGGATTTTCACATTCAACTTCTGTTATAATTTGGTTATACTCTTTGGACAAAAATCTTAAACCTGGCAAAATTACACAAACAGAAAAAGTAGAGTTTTGTTTTTACCGAGGGTGCCGATGGTGTCATTGCTCTGATTCACCTGTTCAGCCATCATCCTGCTGATAGACATGAGACTCTCTGTGATGTTGCTACTGGTTTCCACTAGGCTTTCTTTAGTTACCTTCCTGAGAAAAAAAAACATGCACAAATCAGCTTTTTGCCAGTTAACAAGACAACGTTTTCTACAAACTTGCAAGTCCAAGAAATGTGTGTTTCCTCTGTGTGGTGACTACATAAATACTTACATTGTTGATTAATGTAATGAGATAAATGACCCATCAAAAGTAATTCTTAAGTACGTAAGTCTTACAATCACTTACGTAGGCTGATCAATAGTATAACACTTACAGTATTCAAGATACATTAATATAAAACAAACTGCACTAACCTCTGTCTGGTGCTCTGGCTGTCTCCCCCACACAGTAGCTCGTCCTTCTCCATGTTGTCTATTGACAGTTTGCAGGCCAGGTTAGCTTTCCTCCACGCTGTCTGGTTACTGGAAACCCAAAAAACATAATACAGAAACCAAATATGAGAACTATACTTTTTTGTTTTTTCATCTCATCTGGTCAGCTTTGTCTTATTTTGTTTTGCAAGCATGCCGTAAACTCCATCAGTCTGAGGCTAGAGTTTTTTTTATAGTACTTGCATTTATCTACCTTTTAGATGACTCTGCCCCTTTTGAAAATGAAGAGACATTTGATGTGAATAGTTGCAGTCAAGATTTATGATGGATTATATACATGCAGAATTTAGGTTTTCACAATCCTGAAGGTGTCAAATATGACGGATTAGACAGATATGACAAATAAATGAATCTAACTAATCCGTGAGGTTTTTGGTGAAACTAAGAGCAACCATCAGGTTAAATCAGAGTAAAATCAATGCTTCTAGGAGGAAATGAAAATAATCGCTGTCACAAAAGTTAATTTTCATGCCTGTGCTTGTATCCACATACCTCAGCAATTGCCTTCGCTGGCTCTCTGTCTCTGACTGGATAGTCAGTCTGTCGGTCTCTTTGTCCTGCTCTCTGGCCATCTGCTCCAGATCCTGACAACAACAACAACAACATGAAATCCACTATGAAATAACACAATTTCAATTTTAAGAAAGAAACCTGTATGAGACAAACAGAAACAGCTGCAGCCTGACCTGTATTCTGAGTCTGAGCTTGTTGAACTTCTCTTTGACCTCAGAGTTAAGCTCCATGAGAGCAGACTGAGGTCCAGGGCAATCTCTGATGTCCTGCAGGTGCCACACACAAACACACACACACACAAGTAATGGTTGATCAGGATCTAACTGAAATGAATGTGTTGATTTCACGATTATGTTTTTTCTGATTTATCAACCGATTGTTTTCTGAAGACGTGACGTGGAGTCCGCAGCTATTTTTTCTAGCAAGCCAGTCAATGAAATCGCCTTTTTCAGTTTTTCAGATATATAAAGATGTGACAAATCTGAAATTGTGTTTTAATGAGTCGCTGGAGTATTTTTGTTAATCTAGTGGGTTTTAATCTGGACCTGATCTAATGTGGTCTAGATAAGAAAAAAACAGTGAATTAGTCCTTTTTTTAAAGGTTTAAAAAAAACGGAGAATCCGCCACTAAATACCATTAACTTTTCTCCCCAACCCCAGAACCAGAAGCTAACTTCAGCGTCGTTATATAACCTAATTAACACAGCTAAGTTATATTTCTAATTTCATGACAACGGTAGGTATTAAAAATGTTGATGACACTGTCACTGCTACCATGCTAACGTTAGCTTCACTTCTGTTGAGGAACGTCTTCTTCCAACTTCCAGAATAAAACTAATATCAGCAAAACTAATATGAGCAAGTAAAAAAGCCGTGTTTACCTGAATGAGAGCCTTAATTTCCAGGTCATATTTTATAATTTCTTGTCCACAAATTCGGACATGAACGTCCACAGAAGACGCCATGTTTGTTGTTATACGGCAAGCTGGAGGGTCAAAACGCTCTGTTGATGGCGAAAAAGTTTCAAAGGTATTGAAACATATCTTTCAACGTTACAGGGAAACACTGTCAGAGCAGAGGTAAACTGTAGATGGACTTCAGAAAAGATAGGAAATCAAGTCAGAATAGTTTTATCAGATTTAAATCAGCACAGAGATGACCAAGAAAAACAAGAAAAGAGTTTAAAGCGCTGCCCCAAAATGACACAATACCTGGGGAATGTATAGCGAAATACAAAATAGATGGACAATGACAATAAAAAAAAAAAATAATAAAAGTACAGTAAAAATATATATATACCAATGTGAAATCATGAAGGAACAGAGAAATAATGGGAATTTCTTCATAAACGACATTTGTGGATAAAAAAAACGTTAGCATTATGATCATTTTCTGTCCATAATGAATTTTTAAATATGTAATCTATAAATGTGTTTTCTCTCTCAGTTGGGTGCTTCACTAAACATAATGTGCAAATATCTGCTGGAAGTGTCTTTGAGCAAGGCACTGGCACCTCCTGCGTGAGTTTGCGTGAGATTCAGTCCATCGCGACGTTTCACTGACGTAGACAGAGACGTTTCCGTAGCAACTGGGGCCGGTCCGTTAACCGCAGCGGCCACTGTACTACCGGAGCTCATCGAGAAGTAGGAAAGGGGGAGATTGTCTGTCGGTTAGCCGGACACCACCTCTTGTCTGTGGGGCGTAGAGACACAGGGGCGACGCAGTATCGAGGCGGCGAGCCCGCAGTTCTGCGCGGAGATGCTGAATATGTGGAAAGTCAGAGAGCTGGTGGACAAAGCGTGAGTACCGAGGAGCTAAACCGTTAAGTGGTTGCTGAGCTAACCGCTAACCGGGCAGCATCAGCAGCTTTTACCGCTGACAGAGGAGAGGATACGGGCCGTGACGTCACGACCGTAGCCCCTCAGCTGTTAGCTCCGACTAGCTGGCTAGATGCCAATCTTCTACTTTGTGTCATAAATGGAAATTTGTGTTTTTACAATGGCTTCTTTAAATGCACCTTTCCCTACATTGATACGCACAGGCCTGGAAAAAATACAACATTACAAACGGAAAGCATTTGTTTCCGATCCAGGACGAAAGCTATCCACTTAGCTAATTCCGCTAGCCTTGCTAAGCCCAGGTCGGCTTGTTGTTATCTGTGTGCTGTTTCCGATAGTGCTGCTGCAGAATCACGCCCTGTCCCGCCCTGCTGATGCCGCCACCTCCGCTATGCATTAACCAAAGATCGTGTATCCTTACTAGAAATAGCGAGACAGTATATGAACGGTACATTTCCCATCACGTTCCACACTGTAGCTACACCTGTCTAAACGAGGCCCATGCCCCCAATGGTCCGGGACAGATGGAAAAACAAAGCCAAACATATTATAATGGAGTAGCTAATGCTGGTGTAGAAGCCTACCACATTATTTGTCAGAACAGTGCAGCCTATGCATGCTTCTCTATGCCTCTGTATGCTTTGTCAATGTATTTACCTGCAAGTACACTGTAACTTGACTATAACAACATCAACAATGCTTCCTGTCCTCCTGAGGCAGGTTGAGTTATATGAGTATTTACTGAGTAAAACCCAAACTCCTTCACGTTTGGAAGATGCACTGATGCAGAAACACTCATTCTTGGATTCAAAAAGCAGAGTAGTCAAGATAACTAAGCAAACCTGCCTCTTGAAATAGGCCCTTTTTTTAAAAAAAACAAAAAACTTTTTGTTTGCATTTAGTGAAGAAGTTGGATTTGTGGTACTGGTAGCTGAAAAAACCCAAAATATTTACACAAGTTACGCCAGGACACTGACATCATATATTTCACAGAACAGCAGTTACCTTAAAAGCATGTCTGACAGACACTTAGTATTTAGTTCCATGTGATGATACACATCAGCCACCCTTTTTTTTTTTTGTTTATTTGTCGAGTTGCTAATATGTTTAGGTTTACTGTCTCTTCCTTGGCAAGTACTATTTTTTTCCAAAGTGACTGGTAATGTATAAACCTCCCAGTCACAACTAATCATCGCTCTTCTTACTTAAGGTAGCTTGTACAGGACTCAGATAAGGGGAAACAAAAGCCTTTGAGTTAATGTAACATTGTTATCTCTGCTAAAGAAGAACTAAAGAAGACAACAAGAGCTGAGAGGCCACAGCTGGATGATTCTGCAGTTTTTCAGCTCATAGAATGATAAATGAGCATTTAATTTTATTAGTGTGTGTTGTGCTCAACTACTTTCTTGATCTTTACACTTGTAGTTTATTGTGTAAAGGGGTTTAGGTCATTGTTGGTTATATTATTAACCTTTTGTACCAGAATAACACTGAAACCTAAAAAAAAAAAAGTAATTTAAAAACACACTGCACTGTTATAATGAGGATATAGTTTGACACACTGTCAAAAGTATATTTGTTTTTTGTGAGATTGCATATATAAAATCTGCCTTGTATGGAGATGTTATACATTTTCCACATCATGTATTTCTTTTTCACTTTCAATCCCATTAACAAAATCAATCAGAGCAAAAGTCATAGCAAGAATGCCAACACGAAAAGGACTGTTATAAGACTGTATTCTCCAGTTGCCTCTGCCTTTTAAAGGGCCAGTTATATTACTGCTGTCACGAGGCGAAGAAAGTAGCATAAAGCAAAGATGAGTAAAGAGGCCGACAAGAAGTCGTAAGAAAATATAAATATGTAACATGGACAGAGATCTCAGCACAGCTTAGATGGAGCAACAGACACCAGCTCCCATCAGCTGTTGGTTGTGCCTGGCTGGGCATGATGAATACACCATTATTGATCTACCTTCACAGAACTGGCAGTGCCGGCCTTGCTTTTCCTGCAGATTTAGAGTCTCACTAGTGTGGAGCTCTCGCTGCCTGTCTCTATCTTATCTACTGACAAAAAACAGTCAGCAGATAGGCAGCTTCTGTAATGTACAGATACCTTTTTAATTTCCCTTTAGCTGGGGGGATGGCAAACCTGAGAGGAAAGAACAAAAGAAAAGAGAGCAACTGCTTAGGATTAAAGTACTGGGAGAAGAGAAGAGCAGGAGGATAGGAAATGAAGTGGAGGTTACAGATATTTTAAAAAGGGTGGTGTGGTGGCAGAGAGGAGAGGGATATGTTGGCTGTATGCTTTGCCAGAGGTCTGTAGCAGCAGGACACACACACACACACACACACACACACACACACACACACACACACACACACACACAATAAAACAAACACAGCAGCAGGTGAGTCCACAAAAACAAAGAACACAGGAAACAGACATTGCTTATGGGGAGGTTTGGTTGTGGTTACCTTGTTCTGTAATGGACACACACACACGGATATACACACCTTGCTCACCCCCACTTTCATGCACATAATAATTAATCTTTGTGTCCTAAACGGCTGAATATTTTTACACAGTATGCCTGTGTGCACACTCATGCATGTCTGCCTTCTCAAGAACAGTGGCAGACTTGTAGAAAGCTGTCATTCATTATTCAGTGAACTGTGGTTCTCCTTGTTGTCTGCAAAACATCTATTTTCTCTGTTTTCTTTTTCCTACTCAATATCATTGTGTTTGTGTGTATGGCACATGTATAAATATTGCTATTTGTTTTGATAACCCTGCTTTCCTCAGTTATTTCTCAGTTTCAGTGTGGTGTCTGTTGCGTGAGTGAGGTGTTGAAATGTGTAGCAAAAGGTAAACGTGTGTGTGTGTGTGTGTGTGTGTGTGTGTTTATACATTTTTTAGATGTATTTCGACCAGCCATCTTAACACACTCTCTGTTCTCTCTAACTAACGGAAATGTGACAAGTCGAGTGTGGAGGGAATTGGCACAGAGCATTCGCTGATAACTAACAAGGCTGACGGAATGAAAGATTGGCAATAATAAGCATCATGTTTACAATAAGTAAACAAAAAAACACTAGACTGGAAAGCAACATGGTTTCACTTTGAAATACTAATGGTAATCTTAATATTATATTTATGTTGAAAATGTTTGTGTCAACAGCACTAATGTGGTGATGAACTACTCAGAGATTGAGTCCAAGGTAAGAGAGGCCACCAATGACGACCCCTGGGGACCCTCTGGACAACTGATGGGAGAAATAGCCAAGTACGTCAGTGTAACACACACACATACACATGAGTACTGTATGTGCATAAATGTGTGTACATATCAGTTAGGTGACAGAGATACTGAGACTGTACACATGCTGTTTTATTAATGAGAAATGACAGAAAGACAAGTAAAGCCAATGATCACTAGATCTGTTTTGGTTTACCTGAATGGGTTTTCCTTTTTCCCCTGTAACACTTTGGTTTGTGTGTAGATCAACCTTTATGTATGAGCAGTTCCCAGAGGTGATGAACATGCTGTGGACCAGGATGCTAAAAGACAACAAGAAGAACTGGAGACGAGTCTACAAGGTACCATCACACTCTGTGCTGCTGGGTGGTTGTTTCACAGCTGTGTTGTGCCTTTATGTGCAGATCAGGTCTGGATTGTTTTGTCAGGATTTATTAAAATGGAGCTTCTTTGTGCCTGCAGAAACACACATGAGTGTTTTTATCCAGTCCCAGTTTTTCTTAAGTTTTTCTCTGATTTTTACCCTTGTATACTGTGTGGCTATATAAGGTGTACTGATTTTTTTCAGAAGAAAAAAACAGGGCTTAAGTTTGACTCTCTGTCGTATTATAATTTTCTTTTTGCTGTATTTATACAATTTATTCATACAGATGTGTATACATTTTGTATGTATAGTGTTAAGGTCAGACCAGTACGTCTCAACAACATTCCTGTGTCCTGCCTGCATAATCATATAAAAATGATGAGCAAAGATTATATAGTATGCAAGAGCCCAGGATCATGTTTGGATTTTTAGAGGACAGTTATGTTGTTTGGGGGAAAGGTTTCATTTGAACTATTGAATTTTCTTTAAATACTATTTTTTAGAAAAGATTATTTCTCTAACTCTAAAATTCTGTCTCTCAAACTCATGCTATATCTCTCCACATCCCTCTTCCAGGCATTACTGCTGTTGGCCTACCTGATCAGGAATGGGTCGGAAAGAGTCGTCACCAGTGCCAGAGAACACATCTACGACCTGCGATCTCTAGAAAACTACCACTTCATTGGTAAGCTACTAAATGAAATTTAGGTATTTGCCTCTTAAGTTGTCCAACCCTTTTTTCTTTTTATGTAAATTTGAGATATCTTGTGTACAAAATAGATGCTACAAGAAGGATCACCTATATGTCCAAAATAGAAAAGGGTTAATTCTCACCAAAAACATAAGGATTGATACTTTGGGGATCTTGAATATCCGACATTTAGTAGTTCTCCTGTTATAGTGTTCTGTGTGTATGTGTCTGTGTACAGATGAGAATGGTAAAGATCAGGGCATCAATGTGCGTCAGAAGGTGAAGGAGATGGTTGAATTCATCCAGGATGACGACAGACTGAGAGAGGAGAGGAAGAAAGCCAAGAAAAACAAAGACAAATACATCGGAGTCTCTTCTGACAGTATGGGAGGAGGAGGAGGAGGAGGCAGCTTCAAGAACTGTAAGAAATCCACTACACCTCCTGTGACAGCTCAAACCAGATGTTTAAAAGTGATGATATAACTTCCCCTTTCCAAACCTGCAGGAATTAAAATGCATGAAGGAAGGATATGATGTAAAACAAGTGTGAGGGGTAGTAAAAAGTTAAACTTGACTTGTGTGTTTTAACAAGGAATTTTAAATATTTATTAATCTACATCTACAATGTGAAGATGTGTTTCTATTATGGTGAATTGAATATCTTTGGATTGTGGACTGGCAATTGGACAAAAACACATGTTCCGCACCAAAAGCTTCATAAAAAATATTTGTTTTAAGACTGCTATTCTATTCTACCTTGTGTTTTTTATAGATAATCACTTGTTACACAGCATTGTATTACAATAATCAGGTGGGTTTTTTACACAATTATAGAAGACTGTACGTGACTTTTGGTGGAGTCTGGTCGTGTTATTTTGGTCAGTCTGTGAACTGACTGTGCACAGTCAGAGCAGAGTTTACAAAGTATCTATTCTTCTCCCTTTGTTCTTTTCTATTCCTCTTGTCTTGTTCCCTCCAGCTAATGAGTTGGATCGGAGTAAGTGGGAAGAGGACTGGGATAAGAGCAAAGGAGCTTTCCCCTTTAGTGAGAAGCTCGGAGAGATCAGTGACAAAATAGGTAGCACCATCGACGACACGCTCAACAAGTTCAGGAAGAAGGAACGAGAGGATTCCCCTGACAGAATCAGGTAATCATACACACAGACAGTGTCTATATGCACATTTACACGTTTATACTATGACCTGAACAAATGCTTCTTTAAAATCCCTGAAGGTGTATGCTAAAGATGCTACATGCTTTCTTGTGCATGTAAATATTGTTATTGGAATAACTAATTAGCTTGCCTATTTGAATTTCGAATTACTCAACAAAGATCGAATAATACAAAGAACGACCCACTTACTGCACATCAGATGGCTCTTGGGCTCCATACCATGTATTTAAAATCTGTTGTGTCTTGGATTATCCATTACATAACACAATAACAATGATGTACAGAGGCAACTGCACATACACACATAAAATAATTTCATAACAACATAAATCTCCTGAGTATTGCTTCTAATACAGTCTTGATATGGTTGCCATAGTGACAACGAGGAGGACCGAGCATCAAGAAATGGTAGGCAGGACACCCTTGAGTTCAAAGATGAGGAGGAAACTGTCACGACGAAGAGCATCCAGATCACACAAGCGACAGAAACCACAACCACCACCACACGGAAACGCAGCGGAGCGTCAAGCAGCAAGATATTGGACCTGGGTGCCGCAGCCCACTATACTGGAGACAAGAGCCCTGAGGAGAAGGTACTCGCACACACTCGCACTCTTCCAAATGTGAGATAAATTTTCAAAAGGACTAATCATTGTGTCTGTACTTCTCTTTCAAGTCATCAGTCAGGCAGTCCTCCAGTAGCGGTTTAGCTGACCTGCTGGTGATTGACCCCTCATCCAATCAGAGCAGTGCAACAGGTAACAACAAACTGCTATATACACACACATAGAGAAAAGGAAGAAATTAAGTGTCTCTTGTTGTTTTTCTCTTGTCTCTTGTTGTGCTTTTTTGTATGAGTGTGTTTGTATGTCCATTTATCCAGGTGGCAATTCAGACCTCATTGGTGGCTTTGCTGACTTCTCCTCTCCTGCAGCCTCTGCCAGCCTCCCAACCTCTACTGGTAAACTCTCTATTTCTTTCCCCTCTCTGCTTCTCCTGTAACAGTCCTCATTGCTGAAATGTTCTCTCTCAGAATAAGGTCAGACAAGGGCCACCATGACAAAAAAAGCCTTGTTGTTGTTGTATTATTGTACATGCTTTATTTAGACTGTTTCTATCTAAGAAGAATGTTAAAATCACAACTAAACATATCACGTATGTCTCTTGTGGCCAGCTGCTGCATCATCCAATGGAAATGGAGAATTTGGAGACTGGAATGCCTTCTCGAATCCACCAGCTTCGTCTGGCTCTGGTCCCTCCCAGCCTGCCAATGACCTCTTTGGCAGCGTCCCATCACATTCAGCCCCAGCATCTAATCCTACCCCCGTCCCACCTTCTGCTGAGCTCTTTGACTTGATGGGTGGGGTCAATCATCAACTAACCAATCCACACACAACACTGAGTGCCTCTCAGAGTATGACTTTCTCTCTGGGAGGAGCAACGCCAGGAGCGCCTGTCTCTATGCCCACCATGCCCCTTTCTCGCTCTCAACAGGTAGGTACGGTATGCACCACAGGAAGGCCTAGTTTCCAGCAAACTGCAACAAAACATTGTGAATTATGAATTACACTGAATAGCCCAGAAGTTTCAAATGTGTAGTGCATAGTCTAATTAATAGTCTGTTTATTCTGTTTATGTCTGGTATTATTCTTTCCCTTATTTTTGAATCTGTGATATTTTCATGTGTATGATTTACTGTATGTAAGTATATTCTTTACAATTATTTAAATGTATCTCAGTGTTAAATAATAATAATTTGTCTCAGAGTTTGGGAGGTATGACGTCTCAGCAGCCCATTGGACAACAGCAGAAGGTTGGGGTCGGAGGTCAGGGATCGTTGGGGTCGACCTGGTCTGACTCCTCTGTCAACATCAGCCTGGACTTTTTATCAGCAGGACTTAACCCCACCAAGTCACCGCCCACACTCAACAATATCATCCAGCAACAAGGTATCATGTGTATGTAAAGAGAAAATGTTCATTTTTATGGGTTTTGCTGTGTTATATTTTAAAGTGGGGATTTGAATTGAAAGTCACCAAGTGATTCAGTTGATGTCAGACAATATTCAGAATATAAATTGTTTAGGTTAGATTAGGTCAGATTAGGAAAAAAAACAACAAAGTGGATTTACTCTTCCCTGCCTGTATGTGTCTGTGCAGGAGTGCCTCCCGTCAACCTGTTGGCCCAGAACTTCGGAGGACTGAATCTCAGCTCCCCGCCCCATGTAACACCCATCAGACCATCAGCCAATCTCACGATGGCTGGCAATACCATGACGATGGCCATGCCTACATCAGTGGCAAGTGCCATGCCCACTTCCTTGACAACGGGTATGCCACCTTCGATGACCACGGGGACCATGGGAATGGGGGGAATTCCTGTAAACCAAGGCATGATGGGAATGAACATGAGCATGAATATGGGCATGGCCGCTCCCGTGATGATGAGTGGTATGACTGGCATGGGAGTGCCAGGAGTAGGGGTGGGCCTCACACACTCCATCACCCCAGCCGTGGGTCCACCCAAACAAGATGCCTTTGCTAACTTTGGCAATTTTGGGAAATGAAGGAGTGCAAATAATTGTGTGAGTGCGAGTGTGCATGTCTGAAGTTATGAGGGTGTGAATCACAGAAGGACTGCTGTACTTGAAGACAACTTTGCATGTATCTTTTCTCTCTGCTTCTGCTCTTGGCGAGCCAGTAATCATTCACTATCCCAGTCTGCTAAAGTGATTTGGAGGCAGGGGAGAGCACCCACTGGTGCTTCTTACCCAGTGATCACTTGGTGTATGAAATGATGTCACACAGAGGGCGCCCAATGAGCAGAGAAGGTGTCAATCCACCACCTCTAGTCATTACTTTCCTGTGGGGTGAGAATCTTGTTCTTTACCTATTTTATAAATGAACTTCCATATATCCCCCTTCATTACAAAAAGTTGCAAAAAGTTTTTCTCTGTTATGAAAAATCAGTAAACTTGACTCATATCAAAATGGCATTGCTGCCTTAATTTTGCATTGCAGCCCAATATAGGTTTTATCATTTCAAAATTAAGTTGCAGAATTTAAGCCATTACATTATTTCCAGGGAGTGACTTTATTACTTTATCTCGCTCTTTGTACAAACACATAAACAGTTACAGTATCAGAGTATACAGAATACGTTCTCTACTCCTACAGCAGAGTGCAGGATGGGTATATATGGTCAGAATAATTCCTCTTGAGCCATATTAGGGTGAATGAATAGCATATTACAAGCTTTTTCTCTTTGTCTCCTCTCTTTTCATCAGGCTTGTAGCAGTTAACATTAGATGGAATCATAGTAGGACAGCTAAGGTTTTGTAGATGTAAAAAAGACAACGTGAGTAAAGCCTTGAACTTCTCAGGACAAAGGTCCCTAAAATACTGTTTGGCTCCTTATGTTATGTCACTTGTTCATTACTTTCCATTTTAGATGCATCTGTCAGATTAATGCCTGATGAAAGGGACAGTCAGTATTTTACTCAGAATATTCACTGACATTTCCTCTTTTTATGTCCCCCCCATGCTATTGTGTCACACTTCACACATGCTATTGGAGGGTACCTGGCCTTATGAAAAATTATAAACCTATTCTGCTTTTGCATACAGACACATTTTAGTGGGTAGCATTCAGAATAATCATGGACATGGACTGTAGGAAAATATGGGAAACAAACACTATCTACAAAACTGAACATCACATTCTTCAAAATCTACAAGACAGAACATTCTTCAAAGTTTCTTCTATCTTCTTGTGGCACATAGCAGAATTTGGGGGACAACCGAGCAATGCTCCTTTAATCACAAAGTATTTTTGTCAGCAAACATTTTTCATCTTGCAGCTCAATTAGTGGTCTGTTGGTGCAATGGTTGTATATCCACGCCTCACAAACTGTAGATCAGAAAAATAACTACCCCCACATTTGACATGGATGAGATAAATTGGACGATTTCTTGGAGGAATTGGAGGAATGAGTTTTTAATATATGATTTCTCTGGCTAGTTGAGACCAATCTAAATGGTTTGGGGGTCTTGAGTGAAGTGTATGTGTGAAAAACATGAGTGAGTGAATGAGTGTGTGACTTTATGTATGATATAGTTTTCTTTGTTTGATGTGTAAACACAGCTAAGCAGAGCCTTTTGTCATTTTCTGAGGCAATGCACTCCAAATGACCAAATCTTTATTTTGTTACTCTCAAAAAGATGACTCCATAGCTATTAGTTTAATTTTTTATTAGTTTACCTGTAAGGTTATGTTCATACGAGAGAGCTACTAATAATATTTAGTTGAGAGGAATCATGTTTTTGTTTGTTTTTCAGTACAGCTCGTTTCATTTGATTGTACTCTATTTTCTGTACTTCATTCATCATTAAATTAAATTATAACACATACAGTTTCATCCTTTTTTTTTTTTTTACAAGTGTAGAAAAGTAGCCAAAGCTACTTTACGAAGCTGATTCCAATATTAAAAAAAAAAAAAATCAATTTAAAATTTGACAACTTAAAAGCCAACAAATAAATAAAGGAATTAATCATTACCCCGGAGTTCATTTTCCTTTGGAAAAAACAGTTAGACCTTAGTGGTGGGAAATAATATCTACAATATAATTAAACATTTAACAAATGTTTTGGTTAACATAAGGACACCTGCATCATGACCAGTATTTCTAAAATCCTGGCTACAGCCCTGATCCTGAAGCAGTGGTAGAGGAAATACTTGGATCTTTTACTTAAGTAAAAGTAGTAATACAGCATTATTAAAATACTCCATTATAAAATTCCTGTATGAAGAAACGTATTGAAGTAAAAGTGCATAAGTATTAGTAGCACAATATTTTATCCCTCTGTCTGATGTATTATATCTGACATTGTTAGAGTATTAATACTGAAGCATCAGTGTGGATGTGGAGCTAGTTTCAACTACTTTATTTACAGTTAGTTAGTTTATCCAGTGGTTCCAGTGAAGAGAAAAGAAGCAACGAAGTTCTGATGAACAAGTCATCAGTTTTTGGACTTTTTCTTTAATCATTCATGTTTGGTAAACTATTGGATCATCATAAAATCAAGTGAGAAGCTTAGGAGAATCACTATTCGGTGGGGTTGTTAATAACATCTGAAACATGACCCTGACTACAAGCTGCTTTTTGTAAGATGTTAAGAACCACTGGCTTCATCTTTAACTATGTGTTGCATTTTAGATGATTCTCATAATATCCATCGTGTCAAATCTTCATCTGAAAATAAATTAAGGCTGTTAAATAAATGTAGTCGAGTAGTATAAATACTCAAGTAAAGTACATGTACCACTAAATTGTAGGCTACTTGTACTGAGTAAATGTACTTATATTCCACAACTATCCGGAAGTGGAACGCTATGTTGTTGACCGATAATTACGTTGCTATGGTGACTAACCGTTTTTAAATCATCCCAACCCAGACAAAACACAACACATTTAAATCTGCATCCTACAACTTGAAATTACAACGACAGTTGTGACAATGGACAGGCACAGGCAGCCTCAAGAAAGACACCGAGAAACTTTTCAAGAAAATGACCTCATCTGTAATCCGTCGACCGGACAACCAGATGGCTGTCGGTGCCGAGCAGCGCCGCCTGCTGCTCACCTCTATCCGGCTGTAGACGGGGATCAGACTCAACTACCGGGGCGGGAAAACGCAAACTACGTGGCTTTATTTAGAGACGGAAAACTACCCCGTATATCGACCTTTTTTGACGAAGCACTTCATCAAGGTGTGTCAGCGAAGGTGAGTGGTGGCGTGCCAGGCCAGGTCAATTCAGTCTTCTGAGACGCATGCGCACCACCCACTTACATGCATGCATGCATGCACGTATATATAGGCAATTTATTTATTTATTTGGATCCCCATTAGTCACTACCAATGTAGCAACTACTCTTCCTGTGGTCCACACAAGGAAACATCATAATGCAAAATGCAATAGTGGCAAAAGGAAATAAAAACAAACAATGAATCAACAACAATAAAACTACTAATAACGATAATATCAACAACAAAGACCAACACTATATCTAAATACTGTAGTTCAATACAGCTCAAAAATAGTAGTTATACCATTAAAACAACAGTGATTAAGAATAAAATATCAATGATATTCCTCCTTAATGATCACAGTCACATATTCTGCTGTAATTGGAGAAGGAGTGGTGTTCTGAGCCATTTAAAGAGTTTTATTTGTTAAATGGTGGCAAACCATTCATCTCTACATAACAGTATATTGCTTTGCATTAGTTTTTGAGACCGAAAGTGAAAAACCACTCCTTGATGCCTATGCTTATGAGCTAATTGTCCCACTCCAGAGCACCAGGAGCCTGTATATGCCACAGACCACTGCAGGTGGAGTACCACTGACCCCAGATCCAGCCCACCTAACCCCAAACTCACCCAGCCTTGAAGGTCCAGTCATCAGTTTTACCATCCAGCCAACAGAGGAAGGTACAGTATTTCCACAGACCAGCAGTCAGCAATTAGGTTCATCTATGGGCCAGTTTTTTTCAACAATATTGGGGGGAGGGGAGGCCTTTTACAGGCGCAGTGAAAACACAACCCAATATGTTTTTAATATATTTTGTCCATTTTTTAAAAACTCATTCCAGAATAAAATTGATTTATAAAACAGTCTTATGGTTGTATCTGAGGGCAGATGTTATTATTTCCATTAAGGAAAGCTAGAATTATTAAACACTAAGTCAAATAATCTGCAGTAATGGAAGAAATACTCAAATCCTTTACTTGTATTTAAAAAGTAGTTAAAAAAAAAACTTAATGTAACTTAATGTGAAAATGTCTCTAAAGATCTGAAGCAGATGAGGACAGTCCAGGACAAGAATGGACACATTAAACGGCCGATGAATGCCTTCATCGTGTGGACTTGCATCCACCGAGCTGCCTTGCGCAAAGCCTGCCCCAAATCCAGCATGGCAGACATCAGTATTCGGCTGGGCTGTGAGTGGTCCAAACTGACTCAGGAACAGAAGAGGCCCTACTATGAAATGGCTGACAAATTGAAATTCATCCACAGACATCAGTTCCCTGGTAATAACATATATATATACATATTGTATCAGTTTGAATCTGGATGGTAAACCGCTGACTTTTACTTACTCTGGCCCAGATTATAATTATTGTCCCCGGAAGAAGAAAGGGTTTTTGACCACAGGGCAGGGAGCAGCACAAGGAGCAGGGCAAGGAGTAGAACAGGAAGAGGGACAGCAAACAGTTCAGGGAGCAGGACAGATAGCAGGACAGGACCGTGGCGTTCCCTTTTTTGTCTCACAAGCCATGCCTCCAGCTCAGTCCAAGTTGCTGGGTGTCAGCATGTACCCATATCCCACCATGATGCCATACTCTGTGGGCTACTCTTCCTACCAATCTTTCCAGATCTGTTCTTCAAGGTTAGACATCTTTAGTGAAATATTTCAGTTTGCCAACAACTGATAGATTACAGCCAAAATTAATTTAAAAAATATGTATCATGCAGAGTATTTTATCTTATGTATCCCCAGTTTTATTCTACAGTCATTTTTTTTAATGTGCACTGTGAAGATGGCCCATAGGAGGAATTCACAGCTCACTGACAATTTGCGTTGACACATTTAATGGACCTTTTCTAATGTACTTGTTGTGTGCTTCTACTAGGTTTTCCCACAGGTGCCAAAACGCCAGAAGCTCTATAGAGGGACTAATGAATTACCACAACCTGCAAAGGAGAGAGACCACTCTGGCCACTCTCACCAGGGAATTCATGCAGCAGCAGTATCAGCCAGCTGACTCTTGTCCTCATTAGCTCTACGGCGACATTAGAGAGCCTTGAACAATCTGATACTGTAACCAGTGAGCAAGATGTTGACGTTGTCGGACTGCTCTAGGAGACTTTCAGACACAATGCAGCACTGACAGCAATAAATAGCAGAATTAATCTGCATTTAGTTTTATGGTCAAATAAATAAAATGTTCTGTGACAGTATCTGTTGGTCTGCTATTATTGTGTATTATGTTACGATATAAAATTAAATGTTGTGTCTTAGTTTGGATTTAATAATTTGTAGTGTTCACAAACGAATCCTAATAAAAAAAACAACAACATACATTTATCTTGATTTCCATTCCTGACCTTGGGAATAGTCAATTTGATAAAATAATCTTAACACACACCAAAAGATGGTATGTGGACGTTGTGTAAGATCTTAAAATTCCTTTTGTTACTTTGCATTTCTACGCCTACATTTCAAAGGGAAATATTGTAATTTTTACTCTGTCATATTTATTTGCCACATATAAAACATATGATACACTTATTCAAGGATTCAAGGAGTTTTTATTGTCATTACAACACATGTAAACATGGGATGCAACGAAATTGGTTTCCCCTGGTCCTGGAGCAGCCCAATTATCCAAATATAAAATAAAATAAAAAAAAAATAAAATAAGATAAAATATATATATACATATGTATATATATAACATAAAATATAAAGCTAAGGCACAAAAGTATATACAATAAATAGAAAAACAACAACAGTAACAACAGTATAACACCATGGTGATGTGCGTGCAAATGTGCAAGAAACTTATATAAGCTGATGTAGTGCTATTACTATTAATCTACTATTAATCTACTAAAAGCATCTCAAATTTCTCCACAGTGATAAATTACTGCATTGAAATACTCTTGCATGTATTTTTTAAGTGATAAAAATAAACAATGTAATATACTAAAATAATACAACATTCTAAAAGAAGCCAGTCTGCATAATGAGTACTGATTATAGTTATATACTTTGAAGTAACATTTTGAATCATTTGCATTTACTTGAAATGGAGTATTTCAATACAGTACAGTACAGTATTTCAAATTCCGAATACTTCCACGGCTGCTTTGAAGTGGATGACTTCAGTTCTTTTCTCACCACTGCTCAGAATAGCGGGTGCACAAAATACCCACAGAATACAAAATACTTAGCAGCACAGTAAACATAGTGGTGAGCGGTAACAGCTAGTGGAGTATGCAGAAAGTGGCAGTGTTTTCAGTCCACCCCATCAACACCCCATCAGCCTGCACACTGACTCAACAAAGACATCATTATAAATGGGACCCAAACGGACCAATGAACAAGTGGCCAAACATTTAATGGGAAACCGCTCATCCAATCAGACGTCACACAACTTAGTTTGCGCTATGATTGACACCAATTCTAGCGAATAGGAAAAGTAAAAAAAAGACATAGGGGCGTTTCCAGGAAGACAGTTGTTACATTTTCCTGTAATGGCGGACCAGACAGAGAGCGAGGCTATCGGGTTCAACGACAACAGGTCGGATAATAACGAATAAAGCGTCAAAATGAATATCCTTAACAATGTGTATTATTAAGCACGGGTCGGGAGTTTACATGCAGTTGGTCAGCGTTGTTTTTAATGTATAGGTTATGATAAACGGCGGCATTACTTGTGAATGGAGCCACGCTAGGTAGCTAGCTTGTAGCTAACTAGGCTATGTTGCCAAACGGCTCGCGTCCGCTGTCCGCTCGTGGCACGCGGTAAACACCGCCAGCCAGGTTAAACACAAACAGATATTTTACCCTGTAACCGGACTATTCACCTTTACTCTAATTTCCTGTCTAAGTATGCAAACTGTGCAAACACGTACAGAATGGCTTGCTTACTGGCTATGCTAAGCTAAGCTAAGCTACATTCATTAGTAAGCACACAACCTAACGTGACTTTATTCACTCAGTGTTTTGAAAGTAACGTCTTTGAACTTTCGTTTTGGATCGAAGTGTGTGTGCTCTTTCACCGCTTAAACGTGCATGAATACTAAACACCACAACTGCGTAAAGTACAACAGCTAAAGAGGCAAAAACAAACCCTACTTTAGCGTGCGTCTCCAGAACATATTTCTGCAGCTAATGTAACGTCAGCGTACATTAATCAGCAGAACAATACCACTGTAAAAAAAAACGGTGAAAGCGTTGTGGTTTGACTTTCCAGGCATCTGCAATTTACAGCATCTCTATAGTATAATAATTAGCTAACTTAACGGTAAATCAGCTTTAATAGTAAATATAAAAATTTAATCTACTCGAGCATTAAGAAAGCACCAAAATAACAGTATTTTGCATGACTTGCAGTGAATTATTTTTAGTTTATATTCTGTCATTGTGACTTTTGTTTCATATTGTAAAGAACAACTTTGCTGCCCATTTTTCCCCAAAAAGTTTCCTAACTTACTTAATTGCAGCTGGAAGAGACACGTCCAGTGTGATACATTAGTAGTGCAACTTAGTATATTAGTATTGATCAAAGTGGTGATATCAAAGTTAATTTTACTCACTGGTCTGACATTGAACGCTGATTGTAACTTGATATTTTGGTGTACTAGAATGTCGCAGCAGGCGGTGCGGTTCCGCGGCCCTGCACCTGCACCTGCGCCCGCCCAGACCCCAGTGTTACGCGGCCCGCCACCACTCCTTAGGCCACCGCCGCCTCCTTTTGGGATGATGAGAGGACCTCCGCCACGAACCCCTTTTGCACGTCCACCCTATGACCCCAGCATGCCTCCCATCCCGCCACCAGGAGGCATGCCACCACCCATTGGACCTCCCCACCTTCAGGTAACTCTTTACATTCATAGGTGAAATGCACAAGAGACACTGCACTAACCATATCTTTACTAAAAGCCAGAAAACTAGCTGTCCATTACTGAATATTATAGTGCCCTCATATGTCTCCGATGCCTGTAAAAGGCTGTTTATAAAATGTATTGTATTACAATATATATTAATAATGCATTATAAAATTACATACAAGCATGATAGTGCATTTTATTCAGATCACACACTCCTAGTCTCTGAGTCAGCACCACACCACCGTATGGTGTATGGACAAGAGAATACATTATATTGTAACTACATACTAGGTTCTCAGTTCACTGATTAGCACACTTTCATCTAACCTCATTCAGCTGACCCAGCAACCTGTGTGCATGAGGTAGTTATGGACAGGCCTGACAGGTAAAACCATAAACCTTTTGTTAGGTTGTTTAAACCTGACACTTTTATTCAGTAATTATTCTGGATAAATCAGTTGTTTATGAGTTAAGTGTTGGGGGCCTACATTACAGGCTGACATCACTCTATCAGTAGCAACTAGAGTGACAGTTATCTCATGTAAATAAATAAATCCAACTCCAATGTGCATTGAGAAGATCTGGCTCGAATAACGACAGTATTGACTCTTTGAACAAGACATAAAACAGAGTCAAAGAGGGATGTGATTTATAATATATCTGGCTACTGCCATATTCTTACTATAGGTGGGAAAAATACATTCTTGAGGTGCAGTATGTTTCTTAAATAATACAATATCGATGTACAAACCTCCTAATTTCAGTTCAGAGGGTCACGTTTTGTTGGTGGATGGAGGACTCTTGGGGGGGCTATTAAGATTCCTATCTTTACTCCTTAAGAGTGTGAAAATTCAATGCTTGGCCATTTTCTTTTGTTGCAGAGACCCCCATTCCTTCCCCCTCCAATGGGAAACCTGCCACCCCCTCCAGGGATGCTGTTTCCTCCTGGGATGCCCCCTGTCCCTGCATCTGGAACCCCTGCACTAAACCCTGCAGAGGAGATCTGGGTAGAGAACAAGACACCAGAAGGAAAGGTAAGCTGAAAGTAATATGTGTAGAATTATTACTTTTACAGCCCTAGAGCTGTGGCCTTTTGGGACTTGTAGAAAAGTATTTTAAAATGTATAAAAGTTTAGACAGCAGTCATGGTGTGATGGCATTATAAATATGAGTGAAATGTTGTACTGATATTGGACTTTTTGTAATAAGCAGTTACACACTGGACATTGTTGACCAAGGCTAGCCTAATCACTTGGTTGCACATCATAACCTATGAAACTTGAAATTGAAACTGCTCTTCTCGACTTAAAGAAGCTGCTGATTGATTGTGATTATTTACAATGGTTAAAAAATTATAGTGGTAACGATGAACATTTTGTCCCAGTTACTGTTTGTCCCCAAATAGTTGTTACAAGTATTATCATTATTGTCATCCCTTCCATAGGCATATTACTACAATGCTAGGACCAGAGAGTCAGCATGGAGTAAACCGGATGGAGTGAAGATCATCCAGCAGTCTGAACTCAACCCCCTACTTGTAGCTGCGGGACCGGGTACAAGTGTGGGGGTGACTGCGGCTGCCAGCTCAAGCAGTGTCAACACTACAGCCAGCACAGCAGCAGTCTCCCCTACTCAGGCCCTGTCCACAACCCCCTCCCGCACACTCACCTCCAGTCCAGACTCCACTGGCACCCCCTCCCCCTCTGTAACTATTGCAGGTTTGTACACAGTCTTGTATCAAGAGTACACATGCACACACACTCAGAAGGAGCAAAATAAATAAATACATTTTTTTTGTCTTTTTTCCCTAAAAGCCACTGTTGTAGCAGACCATATCTCCGTCGCCCCAGTAACCTCAACTATTGCTGTGTCTCCAGTCACTGTGGTGACTGTTTCCACGGTGCCATCACCTGTTACGGCGGTGCAGACCATGCCACTGCTGCCTGCAGCCCTGCCTCACAGTGTGGCCCAGCCCACCGCAGCCATACCTGCCTTCCCACCTGTCATGGTGCCACCTTTCAGGGTGCCCCTGCCGGGCATGCACATCCCTCTACCAGGTTAGAATTACAAACTGTTATTATGTCACTAAGTAGTTGTAGTTGATAATATATGTGTATATATAGAATGGAAGAAGACCTCTAAATAATGGTGGATCTGAAACCCATGCATCTGGTAGAGCTGACAAACCTATTAACAAGCGGCATTTGGATGATTTTACATTCCAATCCTGGTAATTGCGGGGCTTTGCCCATACAGAGATACCGTATATGCATTAAATTGATAATTTTGGTTTCAGACTGACATGTAAAAAGTTTAGTGTTACCAGCTATGATTGATGAATCACTCTAATAGGCTTCTTAGTTCTATAAAACATGTCTGTAGAAGCCCAGCATTATGAGAGCATTTTTATAAGAGCACAGTGAAGTTAGCCAGTGAGTTTTTCTAGCTGTTAACAAAACACCACAGGAGGGCAGAATTCTTTTGAAGCAATAAGGAAACTCACTCACAAGTTATACATATAAGGGTCACAAGTGTTTTTTAAAGATCTCTGTCACAGATAAATCTATTTTGTTCTGTCAGTACTAGTTTTTCAAGCAACATGTTGATTAGTCGTCACACACACACCAAAGAGTCTTGAGTGCAGTGGCTTGAATTTAAATGTAAATGTTGTTTGCTTTCAAGGTCTTTTCTGTTGCTTTTCTCTTCTCTGTTCTCTGTTTTTAGTTCCTCCTTCTCTCTGTCCCTCATTTTATATATCAAAAAAGCTCATTCAGGCACCTAATTTTCAAAAGTTTATTGCGTATGATGTGTCTGGCAAAATCAGGATTACAGTCAAACAGGGCTTTGTCTAGATTAGGGGTTGATGGTTATTTAATTTTCAGAATGAGGGCTTCCTGATTCAACATACACTCTATACTGGTTTACATCTTTCTTTTCCTTATTTCATTGTTAATCTAGACATAAAGGCCTCCAATTAAGCCAATACACACTGTGCTCATTCTTCACATCTCTAAATACACACATAAACATTAACTGAGTGATTTCTGTAGCTCTTAGAACACAATAGTGATGCACAATCCCAAATTTGGGTGCGCGTTTTTCTGATTGGGGCCACACACACAAACAAACAAACTTTTTACACACCATGGTAGCTGATGTCCAGTGTCCTGCTCTGTTCAACCAGATGCTTGCTTGTCCGTTGTTCTTGCAGGTGTAGCAATGATGCAGATAGTAGGTGCACCCTGTGTAAAGGCAGGCCCCAGCGCCAACGGTAAACACCCAGCCGCTCGTCTCTCAGACCTACAATAGATGGCATGGTAGTGAATGATGTCTACATGAGTCATATGGTGTATATACTCTCAAACAGTGGCATGGTGGTGAATGCTGTGAACATGATCCATCCAGTGTAAATTTCAATAGACATAGAAGCAGAATATATTTAGCTTTAATGTGATATACTTAAAAGACTTTACATGTCCCGTTAATTATAAGACATATACCACATGCACCATTTCATCACCAGCATATTATTAAGATATTTTGTACTGTTAATTGCTAAACTATAGTTTCCAGCATTCCCTTGGTTTAAAACAGACAAAAACAGAAACATTCCCTGATGCAAACTCTACGGTATTTAGATTTTACAAAAGTATGAATGCATTTTGTTGGCGTGTTGTTGTCAGGACTGGTAGGTAGGTACGGTGTAAGATTTTATTGTTTTGCTCTGGTTACTGTGACTAGTCAATGAGGAGAAACTTGTTCAAGCAAGCAAAATGTTAGGATAGTTTTAGTTAGGACAGTCTGGAAACCCCAGTAATGTTAGTTAAGTAGTGATTGCTTCGTAGTGTCTCGTTGTAATGTTTCAGTAGTGTAACAGTTTGGGCTACACGTTATGGTCATGTGGTTGTCTACTTTTGTGGCATGGTTGTGTGTGTAGTCACTGCTTTGCTTGCTTGTTTGTGTATGTGGCCTGTGTTTGTTGTCAATCAGTTATGTTTGTTCAAGGTATCTTTAGACTCGAGCAGTTCCTTCCTTCCTCATCTGGATGACCAGGCACTTAAAGGAAAAAGCTTTAACTAAGTTGCAGTGAATCATTCACATTCTACCTATGAAGCTCTCTGTCCTAGTCCTGGTTTTGCTAATATATATATTTTTAGAAATAACATTACAACATTACAAATGGCTGTATAAACTAATACTTTTTTCTTAAGTGTAGCCCACTACAACTACTATTAGTGGCTTTGACAGAAAAATGATGATGGTGTGTCTTTTCTCCCCAACTTATCACAGGTATGCTCCCTGGTATGGGCCCACCTTTAGTTTCCATGATGCACCCACAGCTGGCTCTCTCGGCAGCTCCTGCCTCCATGGCCGGATCATTACATCTCCCTGAGTGGTCAGAGTACAAAACCGCCGATGGGAAAACGTACTACTACAACAACCGAACACTGGAGTCCACCTGGGAGAAACCATTGGCCCTGGTGGAGAAAGGTACACAAACACACACAGAAGTTTTCAAAACTGTGAAGACCATTAATGTGAGTGAGTGCTAAAGCTAAGAGATTAGCACGCACCAAGAGGTTTTAAGAATCACCAATATCATAAACTTCACCCAGTTTCACTTTCTACTCACCAGCAACACTATTTGACAGATGAGATGTGCTAAACACACAAGAATCATTATCCAACATTAGCTGTCCTAAAAATGTATTACTCTCACATGTAGGTATGACACCTGATAAATAGCAGAGTTTCATCAGTGTGTGTAAAGTATTTAGTGGAATGGAATAAGTGTCCGAATTGCTGACATGCTGTATTTGTTGGGCTACACTACATGAAATTTAATTAGCTCACTCTGTGTTTGTGTGTGTGTGTTGTTTTTTTTTTTCCCCAGAAAAAGAAGCAGAAAAAGCCAAGGAGCGTCTGGCGCAGGAAGAAGCTGAGGCAATGGAGATGGAGGATGAAGAGAACAAAACAGAAAACACTAATAATGACAAGGAGGTATGTGAAGAATAAAATGACCTGGTTGAACAAAAAACTGTCAGTACCAGATGTGTTCTCTCACATTTGAAATTCAGAATTGACATGACAGTATGTAGAGTATTGCCAAAACATGCTGTAAAAGGTTTGTATTTATAATTCAGAATGTAAGAGACAACAAATAGTTTGCTTCTTACTGCACTATATGCAGTGTACAGCCTACACTATGCTACTACATCAGTATAGTATATATATAATAATACAAGAATATTATTGCAAAAAGATAATATATATGATATGATATGGTTTAACAGTTTAATATAATTGTAAAGGTGATGAAAATCTTTCTTTTTTGAGGAGCCTAAAGAAGAGGAGATGACGGAGGAGGAGAAAGCAGCTCAGAAAGCCAGGCCTATAGCCACCAACCCTATCCCTGGCACGCCATGGTACACAAACTGCACCACAGCTTACATTCTCTCTCCTCTCCACTGAATTGCAATTTATCTAATTATTTTTTTCTCTTATCTCTCTGCCTCCTTTTTAATTCTGTGTGTCAGGTGTGTGGTGTGGACAGGTGACGATCGTGTGTTCTTCTACAACCCGACAACACGGCTGTCCATGTGGGACCGGCCCGAGGAGTTGGTTGGTCGAGCTGATGTTGACAAGCACATCCAGGAGCCACCGCACAAGAGAGGCCTGGAGGACGGCAAGAAGACGAGCGCGGACAAACACATGCTTCAAAGCAGTCAGTAACAACACAGTAGTTTTGATTATTAGGAATAATGAGATTTAAGTTAATTGTTTGCTTGTATGCTTTGATTATTTACATAGATTATTATTTACAAGATATAATTTTTAACAGAACGCTGCTTTCTTATGTTTTGTGTAGCACTGTTTATTATCTGGGTGGAAACAAAAATCAAAACATAAGACTGTTGCAATCACTCTTAAACACTGTCTATTGCTATGTGTCTAGTATTTATTTTGTGCGTTTATACACAGGTATCAATAAGGAGGAGCCAGAACTAGCCATTGCTACTGAAGAGAATCAGGATGAGGAACCAACCAAAGCCAAAAAAAGGAAGTAAGTAATGTTTGTTTTCCCTTACTTAATGTTATTGTACTGCAAATTCTTTAAGGAATTACGTTATCTCTCCATTCCCATTTTATTTTTCTTACGCCACCTCTCGTGACCTTTGTGGTTTCACCCTTGCAGGAAGGAGGATGTGAAGGAGGCTGATTCAGAGAAGGAAGCAGCAATGGAGGCAGAGCTCAGAGCTGCCAGAGAAAGAGCTATAGTGCCACTAGAGGCCCGGATGACACAGTTCAGAGAAATGCTGCTGGAGAGAGGGGTAAGGAAAACATTAAGCCAAAGTCACATATTTTAACTTGTTTGCCAGTCTTTGTTTTAGGACACACCACCACAGGCCTGTCTTAAGATTGACAGGAAAAACCCTGCATTAATTTATTTTCTCTGAGGTTTTTATGTGCCTTAGTTATCTGATAACTTTTTGAATTGTTCTTAACTAGTTGCTACATTGTCAAGGACTATGTGAAATATTACATGATATTCTTCTGAGGTTTGTGAATGTAGACTAAAACATGACCCGCGTGTGGCTCATGCCAAAGCTGCAGGATAATTGCTCAGCTGTCTGTCTAATGAAAGTGTTGTCTGTCTTACATGTAGGTGTCTGCATTCTCAACATGGGACAAAGAGCTTCATAAGATTGTGTTTGACCCTCGGTACCTTCTGCTCAACCCTAAAGAGAGGAAACAGGTTCAGTGTCTCTCCATTTTACATTATCCCTTAACATCACTCATCATTATGTCTCCAGTGTTGTACCACGGTCCTGGCCATTTTATTGATAATTATTTAGTCATAGTTTTGCTTTTATGTCCACTTCAGGTGTTTGATCAGTATGTGAAGACACGAGCAGAGGAGGAGAGGAAGGAGAAGAAGAACAAGCTGATGCAGGCCAAAGATGAGTTCAGGAGGATGATGGAGGAAGCAAAGCTCACACCCAGGTGAATTCTGAATTTTGCTGTGTTCATATTACAAATATTACCTGATTACTTCCCCTCTTGTTGGATAGTATCTTTGAGAGCACAAGTAAAAGACTACATTAACTATGTATTACTATTTAAAAAAATCATTAGTGTAATTTTGTTCTTGGTTGTGCTGAAGAAACTACAGATGTTTTTTTTAACTGTTCTCTTTGCTTTGCAAAATGACAGGACAACATTTAGTGAATTTGCAGTGAAACTCGGCCGAGACCCCCGATTTAAGACCATAGAGAAGATGAAGGACAGAGAGGCTATCTTCATCGAATTCATCACAGCTATGAGGAAGAGAGAGAAAGAAGACTCAAAGTCTAGAGGAGAGAAGGTATTACTCATTCAGACACCATCAATGTTCATCTCAACTGTTATCACTTGTCTGCAGGAATGCTGTCCTGCAGTTGATAGCTTGTTGATAGATTACAAATTCATTTTGATGCTCGCTTGTTTGCGTTCAGGTGAAGCAAGACTTCTACGATCTCCTAAGTGAGCAGCACATAGAGGGAGGCCAGCGGTGGAGCAAGATCAAGGAGAGGCTTGAGACAGACCCTCGATATAAGGCTGTGGAGAGCTCCGCACTCAGAGAAGAACATTTCAAACAGTACATGGATAAACAGGCAAAGGTAGGAGCTGGTGTGTGTGTTTAAAAGATGGAAAGAAAGAGATGTGAGAGCAGCTGTTTCTAGTTGCATGATTTATTGATTTCCAGTTGTCATTAAGCTAACCCTTATTTATGGCTCTGATTTTGAGCTCAGTGTCAACATCACATGACAAACAAAACTGACACTGTTTGTCATCCCCCATAGAGTGTAGACATTGATAAGGAGCGTGAGTTGGAGCGGCAGGCTCGTATCGAGGCCAGTCTCAGAGAAAGGGAGCGGGAGGTGCAGAAGGCTCGATCAGAACAAACCAAAGAGATTGACCGAGAACGGGAGCAGCACAAGAGGGAGGAGGCCATCCAGCATTTTAAAGCTCTCATGTCCGACATGGTGAGATTCTCTGCAGTGTGTTTGTTTTCCCTATGAAGTTTACTGCAATGTGACAAACATAAATGTATCATTTTGATTTTAATAAAATCCTAATCAGTTTGTCAGTTTCCCTTCAAATGTTAAGTATGTTGGCAGGTGCATACATCTTACTAGTGGCACTATATTTAATATAATTTGACTTTGTTCCAGACACTCTGAATTCAACTTAAAGTGTTTTGCTTATTGAACTCTTAGGTACGTTCTTCAGATGCAACATGGTCAGACACACGACGTAACCTGAGGAAGGACCACCGCTGGGAGTCAGCGTCACTCCTGGAGAGAGAAGAGAAGGAGAAGCTGTTCAACGAACATGTAGAAGCACTGGCCAAGAAGAAGAAAGAACATTTCAGGCAGCTGCTGGATGAGACCAGCATGGTAAGAAGTGCATGTACAAAAAACGGTGTCTTCAGCTGGAAAAAGTAATCATTAATCTTCAGAAAACATATGATGTGGTGGTGAGAGTGATGCATGAAATATTTATGTGCTCCATCAATTATTTAGAATGACTTGTATCCACTTTATCGCAGAGTTTTTTGTGTGTTGTAGATCACTCTGACAACTACATGGAAGGAGGTGAAAAAGGTTATCAAAGAGGATCCTCGCTGTATCAAGTTCTCTTCCAGTGACAGAGTAAGGCTTTTTAATGTGTAACCTCCCACCTCTGCTCTTTTGTTTGAATTATTAGAAGATGATTAAATATTACATTAACTCCCTAGCAGTAATTCACAGGAGTTTTGTGACTAGTGATTTTAGGACATGCTGCTGTTCTTCAGCAAAACGATGAAGACAAAAAACAACAAAGCACCAGCAAAGAAATCTATAAAGAAACCTAGAAACTCTTTGCTTCAATTCTGTTTTCTTTCTGAAGACTGGTTAGTCAGAATGACAGTGCCAGTTTAAGCATGGACAGTGTTGAACAACATCTGTATGATATTCCACACCCACAGCTAAAGCAAGTAGATTACACTATTGTTCCACAGAAATGTCTTCAGTCAGCCCAAATAGGATTTGACTCAACTCATCAGTCTTGTAGTCAATATCAGATTATTTACTTCATAAAATCCAAACTCCAGTCGTGAGTGAATCTAGAGGGTTTCTTTCTTCATTTCTGTTATTTTAAAGGTATTAATGTGTGGATAAATTATGTTACAATTTTGTTACATATGCAATGCAAATTTTGAGTTTTGGAGTCTGTGTTAATCTGTTCTGCAGAAGAGACAACGAGAGTTTGAAGACTACATCAAAGACAAGTACATTACAGCCAAAGCTGACTTCAGAATCCTGCTAAAGGAGACAAAGTTCATCACATACAGGTCTGTACTCTTACTTACACATAGATGGGAGTATAATTAATGCAATTACATATATTAGAGATTATATTTTTTGCAAATATAATCCATATACATCACCCGATACAATTGCAGATTCTACCCTTTTCTCTAAAACAAGTATCAAAGCAAACTCCACTTATGGTCCATTATTTATACTTTAGATGCAGTTTGAGTTAATTATTCACTATATATATATATATATATATATATATATATATATATATATATAAATAAGCAGACTGATACATGTATGCGAGCCGTGATGCAAATTCTGAAATAGCTCACCAGGTACAGGTAGCATTCGAGTCAAAACAAGCTCCAAACACTGTAAATGACAGGATGCGATAATGAACTGTCATTACACGCACATTGTGTCACTCATTGTCTCAGATGATTTAAACCTCTGACCAGTCAAGCTATGATTTATGTTTGTTGTACAATAAAGTTTCCAGAAAAGTGTCTAATGAAGAGGCAACTGCAGCTGTTGTATTTAAATCTCAGTATGCCTTGTGCACAAAGAGGATACTGTAGTATTGCCTTCCTGCTTCTGAGTGCCTTTAACCGTCTGTCGGCCTCCCCTCCCCAGGTCAAGAAAGCTGATCCAGGAGTCAGAGCAGCATCTGAAGGACGTGGAGAAGATTCTTCAGAACGACAAGCGCTACCTTGTCCTGGAGTGTGTCCCCGAGGAGCGCAGGAAGCTCATTATGTTCTATATCGAAGACCTTGACCGCCGTGGCCCACCGCCTCCCCCCACGGCCTCAGAGCCCACCCGACGCTCTACCAAGTGACCAATTAAATCACCTCTTCAGCCGGTGCCCTTCTCCTCCTTGTCCTCCTCTGGCCAGAGCATGACCTCCCCTGAATACCCCCCCGAACCCCATCCTCTAGGCCCACGGCTGGCCTTGCAGTGTTATCGCTGGGGGTTATGTTGCTTAGAGATGTACCATAGAGACGAACGGTTAAGGTCTCTGTGTTATGTCACTTCTTAGCCCTGAATTAGCCTAGTATTTAAGGCAAGAGCAGGGAACAGAGGTTACCTGATCTCAAGGTGACCCTTGACCCCTCACCTCTGACTGACCACATTTGAGGGAGAGGAATAGTGATAAGGCCGCTCTCTGAGCAGCCACAGAGGTGTAAGATAGCTGATGTAAATCAATTTGAGTGTGTGTGTGTGTGTGTATGCGCGCGTGTGTGTATGCGTGTCTGTTTGATGTGTGCATGAGCGAGTGTGAGTGCATGAGTCTGAGGCGTCCGTAAGCCTTACTGCTCCACTGTGCCAGTCATTGTTTCAGCGGCTCAGTGTGAATGTTAGTTTATGCTCAGTGGTTTACTCCGATGTTGCAGCAGTTTCTCTGTTGAAACGAAATAAAGACAACTTCCACTGTTTTTCAATATGTTGTCCTGTATTTTATTTTTTTGTTTGTTTTTTTATTTAGTAAATTAACATTTTGCATTACATACACTTAACACTGTTGTAAATAATATATATATTAAAATAGGAAACTATGATCCAATGTAACTACTCATGATGGACAAAACGACTCATACCTAAGCATTTCCCTCATAACTTTATTAACAGAAAGCATGGCATACAACACGTGTGACATGAATAGATAAGAAATGAAGATAACAAATGACTTCACTTTCAATATGTTGAGACAAAGAAAGGTAATAAAATCTGGTTTCTTTAAAACAATATGATATAATGGGACATACTAACTATGTGCATATTTCTTAATAAGTTGGACGGACTCAAAATACTTATTTTATACTTATACTTATGCTTTTAAACGCTTTTTCCGCTACGGATGAGGATGAAGTGCTGCTGAGAATAACAGCGCCTACGTAAAGACGTCCAGTGATTGGTCGATGCCAGCCAGTCTTTTCAGATCACGTGATGTTGCCGGACGTGAACGTGAACGACCGTTTGTCATCACCACCACCACCACCACCATCGTCAAGCCATCCTTTGTGCACCACCCGGAACCCATTTAAAACTTAACCTCGTTCATTTACAGCGACGAAGTCGTCTGACGAGTGAACTGCTTTGTTGTGAACAAACGAGAAAGCGGAAGCGAGTCTGTAATTTAATGTAGCATGTTAGCATCCCGCCGCTGGACCGCATCCTCCACCCGGTCATCCCTGCTCTCTGCCGCTATGGACGGCTGTCTGCTCCCTCTGCTTGCCGTCGTGCTGTCAGTCCTGTCGGTTACAGGACACCAGGCAGGATCCGCTCATGTCGACGGAGCTCCGCCTTCTAAAATAGGCAAGAAAATCCAGATGTTATAACATCTTCACCGGATCTTCAATGAAGCTGTTTGCCTGCATTCAAAGGGAGAAATAATCACGTACTGTGTTAATTATATTGATATTGGGATTTAACGAAGCAAACGTTTACTAGTTATTAGATATACATGTATCATATGGATGGTAGAGGTAGTCTCCCAGTATGATGTATATTGTGAGTCAATGGCAGTCAGAGGCGTAGCTATAATTTATAGGATCCTATTTTCACGCAACATCTCCCCTCCAACACATATAAGGATGAAAATGTCCTGCTCTTCATCACTTTTAAGTCACTTTGCTTATAAATCACATGTTAAAACACACTACAAAATGACCAAAGTGCTTTACAATTTTCAAGGTAAGGATAAAAATCAGAAGTGTAAGGACAGTCTATGTAAGTTCTGCTATCTTAAAACACCACATAATGATGTGAGGAATTTGGGGGTATTCATGTTCATTGCTTTTAAGACACATTTCATCTCCAAACCACCCTCTGATCTCACACTTGTTGGCTCTGATTGTCTGTGCTCCAGCGGTGGTCGGGGCAGGGATAGGAGGCAGCGCCACTGCACATTTCCTGCGTCAACACTTCGGCCCTGAGGTTCAAGTGGACGTGTTTGAGAAGGGTGAAGTCGGAGGCCGTCTTGCCACTGTAACCGTCAATCACCATGACTATGAGTCCGGAGGTTCGATCATTCACTCCCTCAACCTCCACATGCAAGAGTTTGTCAAACAGCTTGGTAGGTTTACACACACAGACCGACAGAAACACTTTTAACTGCAAAGAGCATATTAAATAGTTTTTTAACGCTCACATAACAGAAACAGAACTGATTCCCAGTGGAACCTGCAAGTATCCATTCAGGATTTAAAGAAATAAGGTCTTCCTGGTGGAAACGCATTACATATTTTTGTATACATATTCGTGATGTACATCTTTACCAGAAACCACAAAAATATTTACATAAATAATTATGTTTTTGTCCCTTATTCCTTTGATTTCCTCAGTAAAAAGGAACAGGTACATTTTTCTGTGAGAGACTCATCACATTAGAAAAAACATCCTCAATATTGTCTGTGTGTGTGTGTGTCTATATGTGTTTAAGGTTTGAAATATCGGCGCAGCGTTGCAGGGAAGACAGCAGTGTTTAACAGTGAGGAGGTGATTCTGGAGGAGACAGACTGGTACCTGCTGGACCTGTTCCGTCTATGGTGGCGCTACGGCATCAGCTTCATACGCCTACAGATGTGGGTGGAGGAAATCATGGAGAAATTCATGAGGTGAGTCAGAAATATGAATACTCTTCTGTGTTTTAGTCTCATGGAAACTGCTGGACATGCCATGCAGGGTACTTGTGGTGCAGCTAAAGCCTGATTTATACTCCTGTGTCCTGGATGACATGTCTGTGGGTTTGTAGAAGGGCCTAGCTTTAGTTTGCATGCCTGCACCTCAAAAGGTTATGTGATTGGTCTGCCTGATCAGCTTGATATTTTGCTGGTAATTATTTGTAAAAGCATTTCCAGTTTATTCCATCTTCCACCATTGTTTTCACTCCATCTCTAAGTGAATAATAGGCTGTAAAATCAAATAATTCAGGTATAGAAAGAACAGCACTGCTTTCTGATGTTGCAGTCAATGGCATCAGCCAAACACTGAGCTTTTTTTTCTACTTGTTAAACATCTGCATAATTGTTATATGTGACTTTCCAAGCATTTTCCACAACAAAATACAAGATAAATTACAGAATTTATGTTGCAGTTTCAGTTCATCTTCGATGACCTATTCTTGTTTTAGATATCAAGGTGTCTGACTGTCAAATATGGCCAACACATCATTTCTTTTGGCTCGTTTCCTGCTTGAAACATGAACTAGATTTGCACCTACCAAAATTACCCCTTCACCGACCTCTATTTCCTCTCTCAGGAAATGCTTCGTCTCTGCATCACTTTGTCTTTCTTTCTTTCCTGTATATTGCTAATTCTTTTTGTCATAGTTTGTTTTAATCAACAATGCTAAATTAGCCTTTTTATTCAATTATGCACTTATAATTGCAGAGAAATACTGTATGTGCATATCAACATCAACATCATGCATGAAGCATGTTCAAAATAATGTGTGTGTGTGTGTGTGTGTGTGTGTGTGTGTGTGTGTATGTGTATTTTAGGATCTATAAGTACCAGGCCCATGGTTATGCCTTCAGCTCAGTGGAGGAGCTGCTGGACTCTCTCGGGGGGAGTGGCTTTATCAACATGACCCGAAGGCCGCTCTCCGATTCGCTGCTGGAGCTGGGTGTGTCGCAGCGCTTCATCGATGAGGTCATCGCGCCCATCATGAGGGTCAACTACGGACAGAATGTCAGCATCCCCGCCTTTGTAGGTCAGAGGAGTGAGAAGAAATGAGCAGTTGAAAAAGAGGGTGTGATGAGTAGAAGATAGGGAAGAGAGAATTAAATTAAATAAGTGGTAGAGAGAACAAATGAAAAGGAAAGCCACGAGGAGTGGAGGAGCTGGGAACAGACGAAAGGAAAGTAAGGTGAAAGGAGGGGGTGTCCTGTGGGATGAGAGAACAGGGAAGTGTGTGGGCAGCTGATAATTGGTTTATACCACTTGGCGCTGTCTGTTGTTGGTTGTTAGTGTGTGTGTTTGTTTGTTTCAGGCGCTGTGTCTTTAGCTGGTGCACAGAACAACCTGTGGGCAGTGGAAGGAGGCAACAAGCTGGTGTGTTCTGGCCTTCTGAAGATGGCCAACACTAACCTGCTGAAAGCACAAGTCAACTCCATCTCCTCTGTCTCCTCTGGTACTCCACCCGATCTTGGCTTAAGCTGCGCTGTCATCACCCAAAACATCCCAGTTTGTGTAATACTGTGAAAACACCACAAAGAAGGGTAGATGTCACTGAACTTGTGTAGATGGATTTGCATTTTAATTACTGACATAGACCTTGTATATTTGCCCTGCAGGGGAGATGATCCAGTACCAGCTGAGCTTCACCACAGCAGCAGGAACACGGTCGGATCTGTATGACATTGTAGTGCTGGCGACGCCGCTCCAGGTCAGCGTCGGTTCTGGAGTGGAGTTCCAAGGTTTCACGCCTCCCTTTGACCAGATCACCGGCAACTATCACTCCACTGTAGCAACTATCGTCCACGGTTACCTCAACACCTCTTTCTTTGGTTTCTCGGACCCCCGTCTGTTCCCCTTTGCCAGTGTCTTGACAACTGAGACGCCCAATCTGTTCTTCAACAGTGTGGCTAGTGTTTGTCCCGTCAATATATCCGTTGGCTTCCGGCGTAAGCAGCCACAAGAGGCCGGAGTCTATAAAGTGTTCTCACCACAACCTCTGGACAAGGCTCAGCTCAAAATGCTCTTCAGGTCAGCTGTTTCATTCCATGCGTTTCATATTTTTAGGATTGATCAGTACCAGTACTTTCTCTTAATCTTCTGATAATTTTCTGGGTTAATGATTTGGTCAATAAAATGTTGAAAAAACAATGAAAAATGCAGATAATAATTTGACATGTTCAAATATTTTAGTTGACCAGCTACACTATCATATAAGACTATGAGCAGCAAATATTCACATTCCCAAATTTGAATTTGGGAATTCAAATTTGTGCCAAAAAATCCAATGTATTTTTTGGCATTTTTATCTTAAATTTCATTAATTGATTTTAAAAAAAGCCACCTAATCATGTAAAGAATTGAAAAGTTCTAATATTGGCCAACAAAACCAGACATTACATTCATTTAGTGAACTTTTGCAGGTATTTGATCATGAATAAAAAACTACTACTGGACAAAGGGAAATTTTGCAGGTGGTGTAAAAGTTGGGGGGATTATCAAAGACATAAGGATTTAATCTCTGGGGATCATGTACAGTGGTGCAAAAAAGTATTTAATTAGCCACCAGTTGTTCTGGAGTTCTCCCACTTAAAAAGGTGAGAGAGGCCTGTAATTTTAATCTTAGGTACACTTCAACTATAAGAGACAAAATGAGAAAAAAAAAAGAATGAATTAACTGTACAGTAAAATAAGTATTTGGTCAATAACAAAAGTTCATGTCAATACTTTACATTGCAAAATGTTTTTTTTCTCATTTTGTCTCTCATAGTTTAAGTGTAGCTATGATGAAGATTACAGGCCTCTTTCATCTTTTTAAGTGGCAGACCTTGCACAATTGGTAGCTGACTAAATACTTTTTTGCCCCACTGTATGTCATTAAAAAAAATCTCATGGTGATCTATCCAGTAGTTGTTGATATTTGTCAATGTCAGTCAAGACTGACTGACATCCCTTGAACTAAATGGCTACAACCATGCAGCCATGCAACACTAAAACTAAACTTGACGATAATGTACTATCATAGAAGTTTTTAAAAAGCAGAATAAGAATTTTCCTCTTCATGTCTCAATTTTAGATCGTACTACTCAGTGCAGGTGACGGAGTGGCAGGCCTACCCTTGTTACGGCAGCAGCCAGACCCTGCCACCCGTGGAGCTCCACCCCAATCTCTACTACCTCAATGGCATTGAGTGGGCCGGTAGTGCCATGGAGATGAGCTCAGTGGCTGCCAAGAACATCGCCCTGCTGGCTTACCACCGCTGGAACAGACAGACGGACATGGTGGACCAGAAAGATCTGATGCACAGGATCAAGACGGAACTATGACCTGGTCAACCAAAAGCCAAAACATGCAACGTTTGTCGTTTAGACATCATCACTGTTGTGACACATCCAAATTCTCAACTGCGTATCAAATATATCCCCTGCTGAATTTTTGAACCAGAAAATAGCCACAGCCAAGTCATTTATTAAGTTTGTTCTATACATCTGCAGCTACACAGACTCAGTGATGAATAAGTTGACTTGCCTTATACTAAACACGCATTAACAAACAGAAAAACAAGTAAGCACCACTAAAGATAATTTTGGTAATGCGTTGTCACCCGAAAGCCAGTTTTGCTATCTCTCTCTCTGTGTCAGCAACATTGTAGATAGTTGGGACATGTTGCAGTATTGTTTGAGGATTGACTGCTAATGCTAATTGGTGGTTTCATCCAACAACTCAGCTGCTGGCAGCCTTTGTTTGCCAAGAAATAAGGAAACCGAGCAACCACGGAAAATGCCAGTTAATTTTTAAACTCGGTAGG
Source organism: Pampus argenteus (assembly GCA_036937835.1). Taxonomy (NCBI): domain Eukaryota; kingdom Metazoa; phylum Chordata; class Actinopteri; order Scombriformes; family Stromateidae; genus Pampus; species Pampus argenteus. The sequence goes on from CM072874.1 coordinate 11,626,957, forward strand.
AAATTAATGGGCTGTTTTCTTGAGTTGCTAGTGTGTACTGATCACTGGTACTGCTCTTTGTTGTTTTTTCCCCAGCAGCAACAGCAGAGACAATTATACTGTACATCCTTAATGAAAAAAGTCCTTGTAACAGCTTTAACTCTACCTTTAGGCACATAAACCAGCGCTGAGTAACAACTACACTGTTATCACTGTCTGTAAACTTAAACTGTTAATAGATGTACTGTTTGCATGAACTTCTCCAAGGATATCTCATTAAAGTAATCTCAGTAGGATCATTTTGTAAATTAACTAAATCATTATTCAGTGACTCATGGTAGTGGCCACTGGTGCTATGCTCTATCGCCCCTTTCATCAGATGATTTCATTATCTCCCCTTCCTGCAGCTTTTGTTGAATAATCCAGTGGAAAGAATTTAGTTTCGGGGAATGGAGCCAACAAGCTTCCACGCTGGGCCGAATAAAAGCAGAGGACAGCTCTGTGGGGCTGCTGGCGGTGATGATGATGACACTTTTTCCCCTTTTCGCTCAAGCCCTAAAGCCTCATTGAGATCATGCTTTTTAAAAACGCATATGAGGATAGAGTTGAACATTTGCTTCCAGAAACAGCAAGTTCTCAAAAGACACCACTGACGTCTGATTATCCTTGTAAGACTTGCAGAAATACATTATTTTGTTTATTTCTAGTAATGGATTTGAACTATATAGTATTTCTCAATCCAGAACAGACTTAACTGTTGTTAACTGAAAATCGTGTGACTCCAAAGTGTTTCATTTAATACATAATGTGATTGTGTCATGCTGAGGAAATGCCACAACCGTTTAAACTGATGGAATTGTTTCAAAACCCTGTGTTTGCATCAGAAATGATGGCGGTCGAGCTGAAATGAAGGCGATTTAAACAGTCAACCTTTAAATTTAAATTTCACTCAGTTCCTGTATTTTTTTCCTTGTATGTGAACTATATATATATATATATATATATAAAGCTTTTTTTCTTGCAGGTATCCACTCATCTGAAATGTAATTGTCTGTTTACTGGATTGGGAAGAAAAGGAAGTAGTAGAAGTACTAATATGTCACTGACAGAATGTCTGGTGTTGTCGGCTGACTGCCCAGAAATTCCTGATAGAGTTTTTCCAGTGGATAATTTATCATTTTTGGTTTACAGATGTGTAAATCAGATTCATGCTGTTTAACTGACAATGTGCTAAAGCATTGTCTCTGTGATGGCAGTGAAACACATACTGAACACACTGAATTATGTAATTATTTCTTTGTTTTTTTTATTTTTCCATTGATAACTTCATGCTCTAAACTTAGAGAAGTTGCCATATCATATGTGAAATCATCTTCGGTGCTATCACTGTCTTCTAGATCGCATATTTTTGTGTCAGAAGGACCCCAAAATGAAGTTCACTGAACCATGGTCCTCCATTTGCTGATATTTAAAACATTTTTGCTTTTAGTAGTGGAGTAAGATCGTTTCATCATCTCATGGTTTAAATTATATAAAAATATCTTCTTTATATTCCTGTTGACCTCCTGTAACCCATTTAAGAACTGATTTGGGAACTGTTGCACATGCTTTATTTTACAATATTCATATTTAAAAATGGACCACTTTCAAGGAAATGAAAACAACAAAGCTCTTTCTCTTCCCTGTGGTAGCCTGATGACAATGATGTGGTGTAGTGTATAACAGGCCCTGTGTCGTTTCCCTTTTGGCTTCCTAAAAGCAAAAAGCTAATGATAATGCATATATGATTTGACATATGAATGAATTTGGCGCAACATGGGTCGCTTATGCTCCTTTTGCTTTAATATCTCTACTGTGTGATGTTGATGAGTTAGTTAAAGCAATAAATAACTATATAATCATTAAAACGGGTTCCCGTTCCCCCTGTAATTCTAAAGTAGAAGCTGGTTTTTGTCATAGGTTGTTTTTGTGTTACTTTAATCCAGTTTATATTGTTCAACATCCTGTGTAACAATAGAAAAGAACATCAAATGGTGCTGGCTCAGGAACAAACGGGCCGTTCACATCACACTCTGAGAAACCAACATCAAACTGAAACCTCGGCATGAGATGACAGTGAGATGTGGTTGAAAGCCCTGAAAGTTAGTAAGTGGACCTTTAAGGATAGATTATTTTGTTACATACTTTTCTCAAAGATCAAGAATAAACCTCCATGCTTACAGCCAAGTGATGCCACTGGGAAATAGCTTAGCCTGAGCTTGCTACCAAGTTGCATTGCAGGAAGTGTAAGATCCAATGTTTTCTAAGATTGACTCAGCATATCACAGCCACTGCTGCTTCAGTTTTGGCTATTTCTGCCACTCACAAGCCCTCCCCCCATCATTAAGAAAGTGACTGTTACTGAATCACTGGAGTCCCCCTTTAAGATGTAATATTTTTAGAACTTACATTATATTTTTTCTTCATTTGTGCACTTATAATATACATTTTCACATCTTTTAAATGTCCTGTTTATTTTATTATTTTCCATGCCTTACATAGGTCTCATTATAAATATGAGGAAAATGGGTTCCACCAAATTCTCCAGTAGTCTAATTTCACTAGAAGTTTGGAAATTCCCCAGAACTCACACACAAACACACACACTCCTATTTCATTTCATTCTCCTCTCTCTGGTCCCCTCCCATCCTTGCCTTTCTGGCAGAGCTCCCTGCGTTTGATGTGAGTGTGATCTGTTTACTCAGAGCCTGTTGGGCAGCTGGGTTCCTGCTGCCACCAGCTTCAACAATAAATCTTCAGATAGATTTATTGTTAGATATACTGATAAAGAGATTGATAAATTGATAGAAAGAAAGACAAGAGCCTTCAATGATACTTTTATAGAAATATTGGTCGTAGATTACCCTGAGAGTTCCCCTGTGTCTATGGATGCTATTTTCCTTAAACGAGGCAGCTTTCAGATCCAGTAATGTGTTAAGGCCTGTGCATTTCTACATGAAGTAATACTAAAACAGAAAGTGCAGTGAAAGGAGGTGGGGACTGCCTGGAACAGCTGTTATCCCCCCTCAGAGACTTTATTTTGGACTGAGATCAATGGAGACTTTTACCATGTTAATCAAATTATGGGAATCAGACAATGGATTGCTTTTAACTTATCTTTCCACAGTTTCCAGTGGTAAACACAGCTGAATGTTACATGTTAGGGAGACATGTAATAGATTAGATAAATACAACATATTTATTGCATGGTTGCTGTTCTCTATTATTTATATGTCCTCACAAAGTTGTTAAGATAAGAAAAAAACAGGAATAAATGGACTGAATTTATAACCTCAGTGCCAGCAGACATTGAGCCACTGCTGTTGTGAGTGAGGATATGTGTATATAAACGAAACAATGTATAATAAAATCATGTGTAAAGCAAACTTAGATGGCAATGAAGGTGACACAGATGATCGTTTGATTACCAGATGATATAATTATCCCATAGCAGTGGTTATCAATCTTTTTTTTTGTGTCAATTATAGTTGCAGGGATAACTGTGGAGAAAGTGAAACCTATGATCAGAATATTCACACATGAATCTTGCTCTCTCTGGGATATAAAATAAAGAATAAGTTGTTGAAATTCTTTGGCCTGTCCTCCTCTTTCAACTAATTATGAGTTTCAAAGCAACCATCACCAGCATACATTTGATCAGGTTGAGATGTTTCTTCATTTTATACAAATGAAATATATAAATAAAATTTAAATATTATAAATTTTGAACTCATTGTTTCTAAAATGAAAAAGCTATAACAACTAGTATTTATGAAAAGCGAGGCTATAATTCTCTATTTTCAATGCTACAGTGATGTTAATGATGGTGAAATGTTGCAGAGATGTTTTCACCCAGCCTCGGGCTCTGCTCCTATTGGCCCCTCAAAATACCACGTGGTCGGGCAGTCACGCGCTTTCCAGGAACCCGTCAGGAAGAAGAAAAACAAAACAAACCCGAGAGAGCTGCAACAGCGTGTGGACTCCATTGATAATGGGGCCTTAATACCTCCAACACAGGAGCATACACGAGGTCCAACACGAAGCAAGACGTATGCATTGGCGTTCTAAAAGTGAGTGAGGTCGTTATTGGTTCGTTTCTTTGTGGGAAACACGGTGTTTTGACTGCGGCGGAGTAATAGCTGTAAAGCTAACGGCAGCTCGGTTGTTGTTGTGTCGGGCTTCAGCTGGGATGAGGAAGGGGGCGGATGGAGGCCATACTGACTGTGAGCTGAAGCAAGACTCGTCAGTTCCTTATTACAAACACACAATTAGACGCGAGCAAACGCGATTATTGTGCACTGCAGTCAGTTGAGCTTTAACAGGACGTGTTTACGTACAGAAATACAGCTAGCTGAAATACACTTCGGTCACTGTCGGCGCTAAACCGGTCAAAAAGAACATCCTACTGTCTTCTAAAACATGTTTTCTTGGTGATTTACTTGTCTGCTTCCTTCAGAAGTGGGTTTAAAGGTTTAGCTCATGGTCGTCATGGTTATTACTGCACTTATTTAAGAAGATTGGCTCGGTCTCTACTTTCAAACTACCCCCAAAAATCACGCGCTATGTCCTTAAATACAACTACTACTCATATGTATGTATATGTTATTGATACGTTTTACCATAACTAGAAACTGTGTATTAAACTGTGTTTGTGGTATGAAAAGCCCCAGTGGGCCAGTGAAATGTTCAACTGTGAGGTGTTTTTTTTGTTGCATGCAGCCTGAGCCTCTCGGGAGGTACACGCCCCCCAATACCAAACATCCACAGCACTCATATTTTCACTGAGGGTATATATCTTACGTATCGATTTATTTGGATAGTAGATTAGTTTTGATTTTCACCTAAACAACCTGCTGCAGTTTATCAACCGACTTGGATAGATAAACCATGAATGTGGCGTTTTTTGTCTGCGGTATAAATGCTCAGGAATGTCACTTATGGTCTTATAATCCTGTGTTACATTCACATTTTGTGGTCGGTGGTATATTTGACTTTAAATGTTATTCAAATATAGATATCTAGGCCACGGGCATGTAGGCCTCCAACTTGTTTATCTTCTGCCTCAACCTAGATTGAAAACGGACTGTTTATTATGAAGCAGCTCTTGCGATTGACAGTCATAGCAGCCAGTCAGACACGCCCAGAGGCGGGACGTCGTATCCTCTCGACCAATAGGAACGAAGGATTACGTGGGTGTTGGCACAGAAGGGTAGATTGAGGCTTTGTTTTGCTTTGCTGAGAATCTGTGATGAGTGCAGAGACTGGGGAGATAATGGTGATATTTTTGTCTTTATTTGCCTTCATCAGAGTTTATTTGTATTATATACTTGCCTGTTAAATAGTGATGATTGATATGATGTAGAAGGTCAGGTTATGCTTCACAGACACATAGACTGATAGATGGAGAGATAGATTACTGTATTAGAAATGCAGATATATAACTGGATATATTTTTTAATGTGATTGAGTTATAATACTTTAATATTTGCAGTCTTCTGCCTCTGTTTCATATCTTTTATGTAGTGTTTGTGTTTTTGTTGGCTGTGTTGTGGTCTACTTTGTTTACATAAGGTTTTGGGATGCTGCAAGGCTCACTGTGCCTTCATTAGCAGATGCAATGTCTGTACGAGAGCTAATGACTGACTCCTGTTGATTTGTAAAAGCAAGAGATAAAAAAAGTCATTGCGTACACCAAATTAAGATTTTTTCAAATCTTTTTTCTCAAGTATATAATAATTCTATGTTATTACCGTAGAATTGAATGCCTTTATTGTCATTACACAGCTGTAATATGAAATTTAGCATCCCCTAAGTGTGTTACACTAAATACAATATATATAAAAACAAAACACGGGTAGCAGAATCTTCAGCAGATCAACACACATATATGTACTGCATATTTAAGACTACACACATAAATAAGTAAAATTAGCAGACAAAACAAAATTAATGTTACACCACTCCAGGCAGAGCAAAGAGCTTTATCCGTGCACGTTAGTTATTTTTTTCATAATTACTTTGTAACCGCGTCCTTGTGTATGTTCAGCAGACATTCTCATATAGAAACTGAAACAATTTGCACCAGTACCGATATGGGAGGAACTAGTACTACAAGCAAGGAGCCATGTTCAATCTTATTGAAATAACATGAATATCATTGAGAACATGAACTTATCACAAAGCATTTTTGTTCATATGGCAGGTCACACTGGAGTTTTTATACCCAAGGCGCTCCTGCTATATTGTGAGTCAACTTGAGATTATGATAAACTTCTTCATATTTTGCATTTGACTGACTGACATATTTGCTGATGAGCATCTTCTTTTCTTCCCTGACAGACGTCTGTCTACTTCTAACTTAACTTGTTGTTTTGCTTTCTGAGTAAATCTTGCTAGTCTTGCCTGCATCACACATTTTGTGTTTCTTTATCAGTCCCAAATGATTAACTAATTAATTAATTAATTAATTAATTTACCATTTTCACTTGTCATAGCAGGAAACACACAGATGGAGCTAATAGCATTACCAGTGTCCCCCTTTCTAGCTATTTATGCAATGCAGCAATTAGATTAATGTTATTAGTTACACGTGTGTTTGACAAGTCAAGATGTCTGCTGTGTTTTTTTAAATGTACCCCTAAATGTTTCTAGATGTAACCCCAATGGTCACAAAGTAGCAATGAATTTGCTGTTTTAAGAGCTGTTTACAGTACGCTGGTGCAGCGACTGCTCAGTGAACTGAAGAAAGAATTTGCACTTGAAGTACATCGTGGTGACTATGTGGGCTGGTCTTTCTAACCACCACAACCTCTAACCATACACTCATGGTTCAGTCTCGCTCTGTGACATCTGTCGTCATGCCTTGTCTCAATCTTTTTAGTAAAGTAAAGCCGGGTGATGTCACTGTGTTACCCTGTAATGAGTCTTTTTGTAAAACGATGATAGATAATGATAATGCCACAATCATATATCACTATACAGCTCCAGTGTTTAGTCCATATGTGATAATATTGAATTGTCATATTCTGTTTGTCTGTTACAGCACAACGCACATTTAGGATTTGTGGATTAATGACCTGTTGTGATGTTTGTAGAGATTCTCGCACGTCTTTTTTGAGTAAACAAACTGGCATTGCCTGCTTGTTATCTCTTAAGGGATCAGGGACCGACTGGTATCAGTAGGCAAGTCATCCCAAATAAGACACTGGTGATTGGCCTACTTGGATCACATCCAATGTTGTGAGGCGGAGACTGTGAGCTGTTTGCATGATAGTGGAGTTATGTGTTGAGTGCATCACAGCCACAGCTCAAGTCCTCGTTATGGGAGGAAAGGAAACTTATAGTAGTCAGAGGTTGAAAATGTGTTTTTTTATTGTTTGGTTTTACAGATATGATTGTGTATGAACAGAATGATGTTGTGGAGCATGTGTCTTCATTAGGATGAATATTTAGACTGAACGATTTTGAAAAAAAATGATCTAATTGTGATTATTTTGACTGATATTGCAGTTCCAGTATTCAGGGGAATTATTATATAATTATTCTAATTTTATTGGAAAACATTGAAATGAATATGGCATTTTTGCAAGGATCTGTGTCAAACTAAGATGTTTTCTTAAGTCTGTAGAATATGATGTGTAGGCTAGGACATCTCTGCAGTGCGACAATGTTTAACTTAAAGGGGCAGGTCACACAAAATTAAAAAAAATGAAAATGAAAAATTCACATTTGTCTGCTGTGATCAGTAAAGTTCAGGCATTTTTACTCAATAAATGACAAATAATCAATGGTAAAACACATGATATTTTCAAAAGATTATTCTTTTTTGGCTTTTAGCCTTAATTTGACAGTCAATGGAGAGAGACAGGAAACACGGGGAGAGAGAGAGAAGGGTATGACACGCAACAAATGTCTGCCGGCCGAGAGTCAAACCGTGGCATTGTGATCATGTGGTATGTGCCTTAACCACTAGACCACCAGGGGTAAAACACGATTATCAACCTTGCATTCAGTTTTCCCTGTCACTTGACTAATTGAATAATCCCCTAATTTAAGCATGGTGAAACACATTATTTCTATTTATTGGCTCATACTGTGGCCCCAGCTGATGCCCATTTGTAAAGCAGCAAAAACAAAGAAGACCAAGACAGAGCTGTTTTGGGAGTTACTGGAGTAAACATTACTCCAGCAACTCAATCGATTTTTTTTAAAGCCAGGAGCATTATCTTCACTATGTACAATGTTATGTTCGCTGAATGTACGGTGGGCGTGTGCCTTTTTACTGGCTGTTCTGTCTGACACTGTAGAAGTTTAGAAGTGACATGTAGCTACCTATTGCTAATTAGCTATTTAAATATTTTAAAAAGCACCAAAAAATTGTAAATTAATACTGTAATTTGTTATTTTGGCGCTGCTTTTCATGCTATTTATGATACAGTAGGGTAGGCCTGACGTTGATACGTTATGCGATTGTTACACTACGTATCTCATTTAATTTAGCAGCTCATCACCATCCTATCAGCTGGCTAGTCAGTTAACTTGTACGCTAACCTGATGAATACACAGACTGACCATAGACCGTAAAAATGCCTGACTTGGCTGCCTTGCCTGTACTGCCACAAAATGGAGATTCAGTCAAACTGTACATCTTATCCTCTCAATCACTTACTCCAGAGACACTTTGGACCCACAACAAGTACCAAAACGTTGGGAAATACCAAATAAATCCAAACTGCTTTGAACAAAAAGTAAAAGAAGTATTGTTATATACTTCTTATATATGGATGATACATAATATCTTTCCTTAAAGAACATTACTATATGTTGGTCATAACCTTTTAAGTCTGAAGCTTTGAACACTGACCTAAGCCCACAGTTTGGACCGCTGTGATCCTAAACCAAGTATAAGGGCTAAAAGAAAAGATCTAATGCTGGTGTTTTCAACAAAGTCTGACCAAGGCTTGAGATTTTCCAGTCAGGCACAGTCATGAATATTGGTATTGGTATAATTCTGACTGTACATCACAACCTATAGCAGCTACTGAGCACTGAGATTGATGAGGAGCGCTGTGATTGGTTGTCTGCATGTTTTAGTAAGATTTGTGGTTGTGAACACACACCGGCTTCTGTTTCCTTCTGTGATAGCAGAGAGTCTGGATTGATGCTGGTGTTATTGTTGTGTGCAGGGAATATGTTCCTTATTCTACTTCTACTACAACTGAAACCAGACTCAGCTGCCCAAGAGGGAAGTATACATTGATATATGATAAATATCGCAAATTGTGCTGCCAAATTTACAGTATTGTTGGTTGTGTTGTGACGCCATTACCCGGCCTCAGCAGAGTGGGGTTGGTTTATGTTTTAGCGTGTCAGCTGTTCACTGCAGGGGTCATGTCTCCATGCAGATTTTCATTTATTTGCTATGCAAAAGCAGTGAAGGGATCAAAGTGTCACAGTCGGTAGGTACAGGAAATGCAAAAGAATGGCAAAGAAGTGTAAGGATGAAAAGGATGATTGAAGACACTGGAAAAGACCTGTGAATGCGAGGATGCGGTTGAATATGGAAAAAGTTGGTGTTTTCTGAGCATATGATGGGGACAGGGACTGCAATACACCACAAATTCCTCTCATGCTTCTGGCAGGTACTGGTTCGACAGAGCTGCTGTATGCTTTGGGCGCTTTGCTAATGGACTTAGTGTTGTTAGTGTACAATGAAGAGCATTGTGCTCGTCATCTCAATGCACGCAGACAGACAAATATTTACACATTCTTTCATTACCAAACGTTCTGCCTCTGCCTATGCAACAAGAGCAGTATTAACAACACTACTTCATATCATCCTCATCACATCTGTTGAAAATGGTGGGCAGGTCACACACTTTCTCATATTACAGCTAAACAGTACACTGAAATGTGTGGTCCAAAAACAACACCAAAGAGAACAAAATGAGTTTTTTTGAGATTGTTGCTTATAATGTCATTTTTATCATTCCTGGATCTTACTATTTAACATTAAATTATGGTTTTAGTTCATTCCTTTTTGCTTCATTTGTAGAATTGTTAATATCAAACACCCTCTCCAACATCCTCTCAGTTCTCGTGTTATTTGTCTGTTTCTGCCTCTTCTAATCCTAATATCTCTGCTCTCTGTACCGTCTCTGTTTTTTTTATCACAGACCTGAAGCATACAGAGATCCCCATCAGACCACAACAGACCAAACCAGGTCGAGTGCAGTTACTGAACCCCTGCTCCCCCTCCCCCTCTCCCCCCACCTCTGCAGGCTGTAACCGCCAGCACTTTGCATTCATCTCCCTCAGCAGTGTGCTGATCAGACAACCTTACACCACTGGGACTGGACAGGAGGCCCAGAGGTTCACCCCGCTGAAGCTAAGCGGTGCCTGGCAATGCCTCAGGTAAGTGGGATGAGACAGGGAGGGACACACAGGTAGAGGGGTCTCCTCCTGCACGGGCCTGGCCTTAGAAGAGTGTTATTTACAGCTGTTGAATACAGAATCAGCCTGAATGTCTAAAACTATATACGAAAAAACATGATGATGATGATTGTTAATGCAGGCTTTTAATTTTATACATACAGAGATTAGTATGGACCATTTAAGCAAAATTGTAATTGATTGACACAACTTAAATCAAGAACCCTCCTAAATATTCAAATCCAGTGATCAATATGGAAACAAATGAGTTATTCAGTAACCAGGCAAACACACAGTATTGTGGATGTGAAACAGTGTCCAGCAGTGTTAAAGGAGGCGACTGACTGACCTGAGTTCACTGTGACGTCTGCAGATGCTGCATCCAAACAGCTGCTGGTGGCACATGGGCTAACAGCGAGTAAGTGAATGGATGTGTGAGCCAGTTAACTCTCTGGATCCTTCTAAAAATATACATAAAATGACGCAGTGTTGAGGGATTCATTTTTTTATTCTGTGGTACTGAATTAATAGAAACATTACACCATCAGCCCCAGGAGAAGTTGATCTGCACCCTTGAAGTGTTTCTCATTTTCAAGTGGTGCTGCTCTTCTATCCAGTCAGCTCCTTGTTTATCACATTATCAACCACATTAGACACTAAAGTGACATAACAGACAATTACTATGTGGTATCTTACATCAAATATATCGTAGCTACCTTGTCATATCAAAAAGGTGATTCCTGGTTAATCAGTTAGCACTGGTACAACCCATTTGCAGACACAGGCACACTTTTCTGACACCATTTCTGTGATCTGACAATCTCAGACTTAAATAGAAAGTAAAAATAATATAGCAAACAATACAAAAACAATGCTACAATAAATATACAACTTAATTAATATAGTGATACAACAAATAATGTTGTGTTTATATATAATACCTTATTATGTTATGTGATCACATAGTGAAAGAGGGCAAAGAAAAACAACAGAACATCTGAGTTTTATTAATTGTTAGTTAACCACAGCATTTCTTTTTTTTCTGTTGTGTTGCAGCCTAGCGTCAGTGGGATGGAGCCTCCCTTTGGGGACGACTTTCAGAACTACTCGTTTGCTGACCAGGCCCTGACTAGCACCGAGCTGCTCGCCACAAGTGCTGACCCGGATTTTATGTACGAACTGGTGAGTGACACACACACACACACACACACACCATTTTCAGCCAGGCATCAGGCTTTGCTATCCATCCTTTGAGCCCCAATTCTTTTCAAATCAGTCACAGCTGCTCACGCTGCACTGTCACTGACCTGGTCTTCTCAAGTGCATCATAGTTTGTTGGCCTTTTTATTGTAGTGGGAAAATAAATAAATAGATGGTTTATTATTGTGAGGTGCAAGTATTGTTTGTTATTAACACAAAGATTATGCATACTGATGATTGTTATCCACTTCAATGGCGTCAGTCGTTTCTTTAGTGCTGAGCTGTTGCCGATTTCTGCTCAGCTGTAGCTTTTAATTGTGTGTGTTGCCAGAAAAAGAGCAAATCTTTAGTTCTGGTAGTAACTAATTACCTCAAAGCAACATGCTGTCTGTGGCAGAAAAAAACAGACTGATGTTGAAGATGCAGCACTATGAGACGTTTAGGGGGAGTTTAACAAATACACGCATGAATGCAGGGACACAGCCTAGACTCGAACCACTGTTCCTTGGGCTCTGTTTAGTCCATTTTAATCACACCAAGGCATTAACACGCGTCCTTACAGCAGTGGCTAGCTGCACAGATGTGGTCCTGCTTGGTAGCAGGACCGACCACTCAACACTGTGCACTACTGTGACTACAGAGAAAGCTCTCCTTTTAAAATCTCTCTGTGTTCAGCTCTCAGTACCTTTTGCAGATTCTAACTAAATCTCTGTAGTTTAGACTTAACTGCCGAGTTGAGTTACTGCTGATGCAAACCACTGCAGTTTTCGCAATTCAGAAAATTTCTAACATGCCATTAAGGTTAACTTCTTTTACCTTCTTATGCTGTGCTGTGAAAAAGACCTGCGTATTGTGCCAACTGCAACCATCGAGTGGTTGCAGTTATACACAGCTCAACCTAGCACATGTATTCCCACCTGAATGGAAAAAGCCTATTAGGTTACAGAAACACAGCTAACAAACTCCCACCAAACACCACAGAGAATGCTAATTCAGACATTTTTGGTTTTGTTCAATTTTACTTTTTAAAATTACAATAAATAAAAAACTACAAGTATGGCAGTAAAACATTTTACACAGATCTAGTCATAGTAATACTAGAAGTAAGAATTTGATGAACCTCAGTTCCATTGAAAAACTGTAAATAAACATTTGTATGCAGTTGGCTCAGCTGCCAGGAGGCATTTGAAAAGGAAAGGCCCATGGCTAATTGTTTAGCAGCAGTGTGACATTTGCCAGGCTCACAGCTAACTTGTCACCACTCACGCTGTCAACTGCAGGTGTCCTCCTCAATCTCAGTCTGTTGTAGTCTAAACAATAATGATTCACTGTCAAGCTCTTAATTTCCTACCCCACATTAATACAGTAATGTGATGATGAAGTAGTATATATATATATATATATATATATATATATATATATATATATATATGTTTATTTATATTTATAATCAAGAAAATAAAAATGCCTAATAAATAATACTAACGCACTGCCTGCTTGACTCACGTCCATCTTTTCCTCCACTTTGCAGGACAGAGACATGACCCACCGTCAAAGCCCCTGTGGGGACAGTGTGGTTGGGGTCGGTGATGGAGGCAAGGAGGTGGAGGGCTGTGTGGATCAGCTCATGGCTCTGGGAGAGTGTGAGACGGTCTACAGCAGCTCAGCATTCGAACAGTGGGACTCCTACTGGGAAGACCTCACCAGGTACTGAGATAATTTATTTATGAGCTATGTAACCTATTTTTAGATCAACTATAAAACAGCAAAAAGTAAATACAACACACATAAGACAAAAGAGTTTAATGAAACTCAAAAGGGCTCAAACTTTCTGAAGCTGTTGGTAGCTTAAATTGTAAAGAATTTATTTATTTAATCGTCAATAACAATTTACCAACTAGCACGATATTAAATACTAGTCATACAGTATCAGGAGTCTGATAGGATCTGGGTAAATTGCACACTAGCCAATACCATGGATTCTGGCACAGAGGACGTTGTACTCTGTGGTTCACTGCATCATGTGATGATACCTGATGTTATGAGATAAGACAGGTGCCTAAAGGTTGTTATTGCAGTAGAGATCAGCATCACTGGCTGATAATCGTCAAGGCAGGTCATATCAATCTGAGATAGGCATGATAGCAGATGAATTGAAGCAAGTAGTGACTTTGCTCGCAGGCAGGGAGTGGTTTGAGAGGCTAGTAAATAACCAAGCAGCTGGCTGGCGCAGTCTCCAGGGATCTTAGGTGATGCTCTGGCTGTCCTGCAGCTATCCCAAAGCTGCAAAAATAGTAGTTTCTCCTTTGTGATGTTGAGTGGCAGCTGAGGGCAGATGACAGTCTGAAGTGTGATAGATATTACAACTGAGATGGAATAGTGCTGGCTGTTGCAGGCTCAGGGGGAACCTGCTGCTAATAAACAGGGTTGATTGAGGTTGCGTGTGTGTGGAATAGAAGAAAGTGCTGTATCTTTTGGCTAATGAGTGAGTCATTCTTTTACAACCTTGACTGTCCAGTGATGTCGTGCGCTGCTGTGTTGTTGCTCTGATGGAGTGTGTTTCCAGGTCAGCAGAAGTCATATACTGTTTGTGTTATCTGTCTGATATACCTTTGGTGCTTATTCGCTTTAAAATGATATAAAATGGAGAAAAGCAAACACTTTTGGTGATATTTATATAGGCATTTTTATCTGTAAAGTCAAAGTATGCATTAAAAATCGAGGGTATTTTAAAGGTTATGCACAGCGTGAAGACAATGAAAGCTCAGAATTTTACTGTACGCTGCTGTGTTTGACAGATACACACGGCTGGCCAGCTGTGACATCTGGGGCACCAAAGAGGTGGACTTCCTCGGATTGGATGACTTTTCTAGCCCCTACCAGGACGAGGAAGTGATTGGCCGAACCCCGACACTGGCTCAGCTCAACAGTGAGGATTCGCAGCCTGTGTGTGAAGTGCTCTACCCCCCTGCTGAGCTGACCCTGCCTGCTCCCCAGCCTCTGCCGTCTCAGCTTCCCTGTCACAGTAAGAGACCCCTGGTCCCCAGCCAAGGACCGGGCCCTGGCATTGCAAGGCCCTCCCCGAGCTCCACATCCTCCTCTCGCCCATCCCGCACCCTTCTCCCAGACTTCCCCGAAGGCTCTCAAAAAGCCACCAGGCCAGTCCCCTCCAGCACCGAGACTATGGCCAAGACCCAGAACCACCTCAGTCTCATCCAGGACCACACCCAAGTTCAAACCAAGACTCAGGGGCGGGGAGGCAAGATGGCAGCCCCAGCCTCCAATGGCTCTGACTTTGTGCGGAAGGCTAAAGTCCGTGTGAGTGCTGTGCATAAAGCTCAGCCTGACATGCCTTCCCAGACTGATTCAGATACCCCTCTACCACTCTCCCAACCACAAGATGAGAAAGCCTCCACTTCAGCTAGTGCCACGTTGGTGGGACTTCCTGCTTCTGCAGCCAGTGGCTCGAGCAGCTTTGAGAGGAGGGCAGAGGTGGTGGGGAGGAGAGAGATACCTCTAGCCTGGTCTGCCACTGTGCCTCAACTGGTCGAGGCGAGTCAGGCCATGGAGGGCAGCACCTCTGGGCTGGTGAGCAGCAGCGACAGTGTGGCAGGGGCCAGCGGCGGCATTCTGGTTGTTGAGGGCACGGAGAAGAGCAAGGAGGAGGAGCACAACTACTCTCTGTTCCTGACCCGCAGCAGACTAGCTGGCAGAGCCCACACCCTGCTGGAGGAGGAAGACGAGGACGAGGACGAGGAGGAGGAAGAGGTGGAGGAGGAGGAGGAGGAGGAGGAAGGCAATGGGCTGGAGCTAGACGACGAAGACCATGATGAGGGTTTCGGCAGCGAGCACGAGCTGTCTGAGAATGATGAGGAGGAGGAGGAGGAAGAGGAGGAGGATGAAGACTACGAAGCAGACAAGGATGATGACATGAGTGACGCCTTTTCTGAGCAAGGTACGGATCCATCATCTTCATGCTTGTGGTTAAAACTTGTAACCAGTCATTATTCAAAATAATTGCTACTATTGTCTTTCTGTTGCTCTCTTTCCCTCCTTATTCTCCTTTCTTGTTTTCCTCCACCTCCACTAGGCTGTGAAGTGGAGCTGATGGAGGACATTAAAGGTCTGACAGCAGGAGTCTCAAGTCGGAAGAGAGGCAAGCGTCGCTACTTCTGGGAGTACAGCGAGCAGCTCACCCCCTCCAAACAGGAACGTATGCTTAAGCCGTCTGAGTGGGACAGACATACACTGCCTAGCAACCTGTACCAGAAGAATGGGCCTCTCCACGGTATACATACATACATACATACATACACACACACACATACATAACTGAGCACTTAAGCAAAATATACCCACAAGTTTACTTTGTAGGATTTAAGCCTCCTTTTAATACTTGCTAATGATGTTTAGCTTTATGAGAATATTTAAAAAAAATAATTTATGTGAAATGATCTTTTTTGAATGATTGTGTTTTTGTTAATTTAACTACATAAATTATATACACCCTTAAGTGGAGACACACTATAGTACAAACCTCTCAGTAGGGCTGTTGTGGTTTGGATTTTCCACCACAGCAACTGTGCACAACATGTTGTGGTGAGAGTACAGTCTAAGCAGTTGCATTGAAAATATGAAATGAATAAAAGGAGCATGTGTCATTTCTATGCATTTATATGTGCATTTATTTGTATTACACTTTTGTTCAGCAATTAATTTCGTTGAGTATGTCAAGGATGACTCGTATTGCATTTTTAACATTTGCGCATGTATTCATTTATATACTGACAGTGAGAATTGATCCCACAACTTCTTGAAGTTTTGCTGAACTATAGCTGACCAATTTCTTACCTATTTTCATACTGTAAGCCTGCTGAAACATCAAAGATGACAAGAGAATCTATCTCTAACGTCTTCGTTTTCTTGGTTGTCATGAAGGAAAGTACATGCTGAAGAAATCTCGTCGCACAGATGTAGAAGACCTGACTCCCAATCCACGCAAGCTGCTGCAAATCGGCACTGAGCTCCGCAAACTGAACAAGGTGATCAGTGACTTGACCCCCGTCAGCGAGCTACCGCTTACTGCACGGCCATGGTCACGCAAGGAGAAGAACAAGCTGGCGTCCAGGTAAAACATAAAAGAGCCTTTCAGTCAATAATGTATTACTACAATATCAATTTAGAAAGTCACTTAGAACATGAGTTATTTTGACAGTTAACAGTAGTCAAGATGCTGTTATGACAGTAATCAGCGGCTGCCGTTTTTTCATAAAAAGAGGTCTCCACTCATCTGTTGTGTTTTGCAGAGCTTGCCGTTTAAAAAAGAAGGCTCAGTATGAAGCAAACAAGGTGAAGCTCTGGGGACTCAGCACAGAGTATGGTATGTTGCTAATGACACCACATGTACTTCATCAGATCATCATTTTCTGCATCAGTGTTTGTTTATGACTTGACTATGAATGCATTTTTTTATTCAATCATTTTTGTTCAGCTTTCCGAGTACATTCTTCTGTGTGTGTGTGTCCTCATGTAGATCGGCTGCTGTTTGTGATCAACACCATTAAGGAGGAGATAGTGGTACGAGTGGAGGACTCCTCTCCGCGTTCAACCAACATGACTGACACTCTGGACAGGCTCATCCAGGAGACACTTGGTGAGAAATATGACTTTTGTGAAAGATGATTGATGATCACGAAATGTGGAAGTTCTCTTAATTTAGATTACATTTCATTTGAAGAACTATCTGTATCATGACTAAGCTGTTCTCAAGCCATTCCTGTTTCCGTTGAAAATTACAAAACTGAGTTAATATTGTTCATATTAGGTCCACTTAAAAATAGGCAGATTAATAACTATAAATGAGGCTGATGTAATTAAATTTGCATCCCTGATGATACTTATATCCCCCAAAATCTCATTATGCACATTTTTTTCAGTCAATAAAGCAGAGAAAATGCATACATGTTTCGAGTATTGAGTCTATAGTATCTCTGCGTCTCTCTATGTGTACAGTGGCACCACCTGTTGCCGGGCAAACTTCAGACTTTGTCAACAAGATCTTGGAGAACACCGGACGCGGCGATCCCACTGGTGGACTGGTCGGCCTGCGAGTCCCCACCTCCAAAATGTAGACAAACTACGTTCCACAGAGAGGAGTGGACTAAATATTACCACCGTGCTGTCCCATTGTAACTATGCTCCCCTCTGCATGCCCCTCATACACATTGTTAGCCACACAAACACACATACCACTCCCTGTGTGTATGTATGTGTGCTTGTTTTAGCCATGCACCTGTATGGCATACACCCTAGCTTTCTGTCTCTGTACACTGCACGCAGAGTCAGAGCGTCACTGTCTCCCAACCCATCATGAGCGTCGGGAAAAGCGCCTATAAAGACGAGTGATGGTTAGGTGTACAGCTAACAGCACGTCCTAAATCCACTGGTGATTATTTGATGTGTTTAATATAGCATTGTGTAGAGTCGGTTCTTTCGGAGCCTGGCTGAGACGGAGACAGTCACACAAGTGTAACCACTGGAATACTTTCACAGTTTGTAATGACAGAGGAAGAATTGTTACATGTCAGAGGAAACCATCAAAGGTTAAAATCCATTCATAACTAGAATCCTAGAACATGGCAACACAAATTAACTCCAGGACGTTCAATTGACAAACTCAGTAAAGCACTTGGATTGCCGAGACAGCTGCAGTGAAAAAAGCAGCGTGCTGTGATATGAGGCGTTACGGGGTGGCAGGAAATATTTTGTATTGAAGGCCTAAATATGTTCATGCCATCCCCTCAGCTCTGCTGTTAACATTCAGCTTGAACAAACAAAAATCAGTAGTGGCTAAAAGTTAAAATAATCAAAAAAAAAAATAAGCAACAGAAATCCTGCTGGTCTGAAGTTTGAGGCAGGCAGCAAGTTTAATGGCTAATTTTGACAAAAACAACAGGAGGTAGTTGACCGTGTGGAGACGCATGTAGTTTGGTGCTTTTTAGCCTCGTGCTAGTTATAACTGGACTGGGTGAAATTGGCATTTTTGCCAGCATGGGAGCGGACTGTGAGGAAGATGATGGTGGTGACGTTAACGAAGATGACATAAACAGCGACCCATCTCCTCTAAGAACTGTACATAAAAGTGTCTCCCAGTAGGGAAAGAAAACGTCACTGGCTCCCCTTTTTGTACAGTAGAGATGACCAGGCTAACAGTTTGGTGTGTTCATACTAGTGTTTGATCAGAGTTCTATTCATTGTGCCTTGTGTATGTATGTGTGTGTGTTTCTGTAAGTCTGAGTGAGTGTGCGAGAGGGATTTAGAGAGAAAAGGTTTGGATTGGTTAGAATTCCCTGAGATTCAGCCAAGGAAGGGGCTACCTTACACTGAATGAGATGATTAGTGAAAGCATTGAGCGAGACACCTGTGGGGTTTGTTGTGTATTTCAGTTGTAAAAAAAAAATATTCTGAATGTACATAAAAATGGAAGCTCTCGTTGCGTGATGCCACAGAGTCTGTGTATATTGGAGGGCTCTGCAATAGATTACTTATGGTTTTTGGTACTCTGTCTTTGGGGATCGGGGGAAGGGTTAACAGATATTTTTAGTTTAGAGTTACAAAAAAAAAAAATTTGCACACTATATTTTGATTGTTTTTTGTACCAAAGACTCATGCAACGAAATGGCGACCAGCCAGTTAAAGTAAGGTTTTGCACAGCTTACCTGACGCCGTATTGAATGTAAGAAATGTGGGAGGGTCAGGGAACTTCATAGAACTGTGAAATTAGCTTGGGTCCAATTCTGTACAGAAAAGGAACATTCATTTTTTTTATCTAAAAATTTAACCCAATCTGTGGGCTTCTCCTGTAGATTTGTTGCTTAGGAAGCATTTCATTCCTGAACTGATTCCTCCCTCCACAAGCTAATTGTGTTGATGGCGCCATCTAGGACAAAAACCAAGAGCGCTAGTAGATAAGCTATATTACATTTTTGCTTGTTTGTCAAAATGTCACCACCAATAACCAAAATGTTATATTTCTATGTCACTTTGTTTGATTTCTGTATGTAGGGCAGGTATAGTTCATCAACAAAATATTAACTGAATTGTGTTTAAAAGTACTGTATATAGAAACATTAATGATATATCTATCAATGGTGAAATGCCACTTTTCATGACAACTGATTCATTTTTTAAGCATGACACACTTCTAAAGCCTACCCTTGCAATTAGAAAGTTAGAGGAAAAAAAACAGAAAAAAAAAAAAAAAAAGTTATTGTTATATTTTTATATTTTAGTTGCCTGCTAGCTTTCCTGCTAGTTTGGAGATATTCATTAGTCAGATTCGGTTGGGGGAAAAAACAAGAAGGGTCTTAAAGAGCAGCCAGTCAATCTGATAGTTTGTACACAGCACTTGACCCCTTCTGTCTCCTTTCTGGCTGAAATACAGAGAATCAGGACTGGATTTATTTAAAACACACAATTCAGCGAAGCCATGGTCTAGTTTGAATGGTCTATAAAGAGAATGAGGACATGCTGTCTTTAGCGAGGACAGTGACGGGTGCAGGAAACTCAGAGGACAACAATGTGGAGGTGTAAGGGCAGATTAGGAAGCCAGCTACAGTGTTGTCACAATTACTGTAAGAAAGCCAAAGCCATTTGAATTTGTCCCAGATTGATCTGAATTCAGCACTGCACGTTGCCGTATTCCCTCTTTGAACCATGAAGTCAGTTGAATTTTGCATTTCCTGGGTTTGACATTGCAGCCTTTGAGGTTGTGTTGCTGAATTTTATCTGTGCCTGGCCTTGCCTTCGGTCCTCAGCTTCCATCCCTCTTGACACAGCAGTAAAAAAAAATAACTTTGGTTCACCAAAACACACACATACAGTTACAATAATAAGGCCACAAACTGGCAGCGTGTTCAACCTTTAAAAAATGCATGATGCCTGTATGCTTACCTCCCTGCTGCCTCCTCAGAGGAAACGATGCCATTCCCGGGAATTTCAAAGTTCAGCCCAGATCTACTTGGTTATCGTCAAACAAAATGTGTTAGACGAGGCTGAATTCAGCTTAGTTTGAGGTGAAGAAAGTACAGTGATGATGGTGATGCAGAGCTGACGTTTTTCTGTATCGTGTGATTGAATAACAGCTAGTGCTAGAAATATATACACATATATATTTTTACCATTTTCCGTTTCCGTCTAAAAAGGGAGAAATGGTGCTTTTTCAAAAACTAGAATGACGAGTATCCATGATTCTTATTTGACTTCTTAGTCTAGTTGTAGCTGAACGACTTGCTCTCCCCCCTACCGTCCACAGCTATTTTCGTAGTAGTGATTTTTTTGTAAATAGATTATAAGTTAATATGTATCTTCTAAATGTTAGATATATGTATAGAATACTCTATCTTATATGTTTAAAAACAAAAGCACTTTGTCCAAAAAAGGAAAAAAAACAAAAAAAAAACAAAACAAAAAGAAAAGCATTTTTTTTCTTCCATTTGCTGCTAAAAGGCCTGGTGTGAATGCTGCAAGTGTACTTGATGACTACTTGCTAGGACCGGTCTATTACCTGACTTGGCTAGGTCTATAATCTAGCGAGGAGTAGATCTACAGCCTGATGAGAATTAGATCTACATATTTCTGGAGCCACGTAATGATATGAGGTATTTTATGAAAGCGTACCATTGCTTGGCTTCAAGAGGCCCAGTGTCTTGCATATGCCTGTTTCTGTGACAGGGTAGGTGTATGTCCTGGTCAGAGGCCATGTGGATAATGTGTTTGTGGTCTTAAAAAAATATAGAGGGTTTTGATTCCAGGGCCCCTACGTTGATCCTGATGCTGACCTCCTTGGCGTCATGATTCATTTGCCTTCAGTAGAGGTTTCCTATGGAAAAACTGATTCTGCTTTGGCTTCCTCTTCAGGGTGATGTACAGTGTAGACACATTTCTCCAGAGAGCTATATTGTTATCATTTGTAAACTGATTTCTACTTGTGACTTAATGAGGAGGGGTTTAGCCTGGGGCGGCCAGGAAGAGCCAGTTTGAAAGATGTTGTTCCGGGCCGCCTTGGGGGAAGTTACTATATCACCGTACTGTATGGCAAGCCAATTACAAAAGGAGACTCAATCCGGACACTTATTGCCTTCTTAAATAACCTTTCACATACACACAAACAAAAATAATAACATGGCAGACATGTCAGTTGCCAAGAGGTGTGCCCAAGGTGTTTGACATTGCTCTGTGATATATGGTCAACAAAAACAACAACAACAACAACAACAAAAACAATAACAACAAAACCATTCAGCTTGATTGGCTCAAAACATCCTTGACTAAAGCACCAGACAGGGACAATATATCTGAAAATGGCTTCAAATTTTTCAACTATTTGAAGCATTTTTTTTCAGCTGTAATTTTGTCCAGGTCTGATAAGGGTTCAACAGTGGTTAAAGGGCCGCTGGTTGAGCCGGCAGCGTCATGGCTGATGAGACAAGTGTGTGTGTGTGTGTGTGTGTGTGCGTGCGTGTGTGTGTGTTTTGATGTCGATCACGAGGCTGGTTAAAGAAAGAGTCCTCACAGGTTTTTACATTTAACATGATAGGTGCAAGCTGTGCAACTTTACATTCAAACCAGGAGACTCTGTGGCATTTTAACAGTCAAGGAAATGAGTGAAAATTCACGCCAGTAAAACTATTCCTTATTCTGTTTTTCTTTCTGATGAAATAAATCCTATACAGTCAAATATTAAGCTAATAGAGTGTGTAACTTTGTGCTACTCTTGTTCAATAAAAGCTAAGTGGATCCATAAAGCTCTTCTTCAGCAAATCAGGGTAATATCATTCTTCTATCTGACATATGTGATGACATATAAAAATCAAAAGAAAATATATTTATGTATTCCAATTAATGTTACCATTCTTTACTCTGTACAAAATATTGTGTGTGCGTGTGTTATCAATTATCAATGTCAATCAATATGGTGCAATGCTCTCTACAAACGCTGAAAAAGGCCAACAGACTTGTCACAAGAATTCACGTCGAGTTTTTCCACTTTCTACAAAATGATATTCAGACATACTACAACATTTTCCTCTCAGAAAGGATTAGAATCTGATTTCCAGTCGTGATCCAGCTAAGGTTTTGTCACATGCTGCTGATTACTTTTCATTAAATTATTAAAGTGGCATTTGTATTCAGATTCACTCAAAAAAAAAACAATGTCAATGTGACTTATTATTGTTCTCATACCAGGCTAGCCCCAATCATTTTTTTTGATTCTAACTGTCCCTGTTGGACCAATCAGAGGAAGCTTCACACTCGTTCTTGCTCTAAATAGTGATTTCTGTGTTCTTGACCTGTATGATCATTATTGTTAAGCATATACGTTTTTCTTTGTAAAAGCCAAACTCTTGGATTTGATCCCACTTCCCAAAGTCACAGAGGATCTTTATTCCATTTGAGAGCAACAAAATGATGTATTGAGATACATTTATTATGGATTGGCAAAAAATTAGGTGACCTCATTTCTGACTGGACGTATTGTCATATCTCAGAGTCTGGTTTTGAGTTTCTTCCGATGCATTTCAAATTGTTCCTGTCTTGTTTGAACCCGCGAGGGCTGCCCATGTTGCTTGTAAAAACACCCCATCTTCAGAAGCTATATGTTTATACTCTCCACATGTCCCCTTGTGTAAATGCACAGAAATGTAGTCTGTGACAAGTAACGTGGAAATAATATTTTTGCATGCCAATTCCCAGCCCTGTATACAACCAAGAGGTTCATGTTATGTTTGGAGTTGCTTGCAGAGAAATAATTTGGCCAATTATCAGAAAGCGTTGTCACCATCAAAATGTCGCATGGCTTTTTTGGCCCACTGTACTCTCAGTCAAATGATTTTATATTTGCTGCTATTGAATGAGCACAAAACGACTTTAGCTTTTGGTTTATGGTGTCCATGACACAGATACAGTATATTACCACACACCCTTGTTTTATCACAAGTTTTTTCCCCCTATGACAGTCAAAAGACCAACAACGTTAATCACCTTGCACTTGGTTTTTACATATACAAGGAAAAAATACTTTTGAATATGATGCCTGCTGAACCAGGTGCCTTAATCAAATATACGAGAACACAAATCTGCACCTTCTGTCAGTCTGGAGGGAGTTTCCCTACAGTAACAAGCGGCTGGGTTTCCCAAAACCTAAACTTGAACTACACTATGACTCAGAAATAATCCCAAATCAATCCATTTTGTATGATAGTCAACCTCTAACAACAGAAATGAGCTGCTTGTGGTTTCACATCTGGACATGAAAATGAACCCTGCATAGGATTTCTCTTTTAAAGTATTAAAGAAAGAGAACCTAGGCGGCAACTTGTAAAATACATTGATGCTGTTTTGGGAAACCTAGTTCTGTTTTGAACTTTCTCTGCCCACTACGCCACGTTATCATGTTTTCTGTATTGGCTGCTGCTGCTATCATTGCTGGTGTGTCTTTGTAGAGAAGAGCAAACTTCCACTGTGTCAGAGGCAGAGGGAGACTTGGCCCGGCTTTTTACCTTGTGAATTACAATGCATTCTACATCTGTGGTTTCAATGTGGTTCGCCTTGTTGCTGCCTCTCGAGACATTTTCAAGAAAGATTTTGAAAAAAATTATATAAAAAAAGAAAAGAAAAAAAACCATAAAACAGAACCTTTCCGTTTCTTAACTTTGCTATTATGAAGTGCCAGATCCTCCTTGAAGCCAGTGTTGGCACTGAGTCGCAGGTTGCGAATGAAGCAACGAACTGAGCATGGAGGTTAATTGTGGTGCTAATCTGTCAGTGGCTGGGTGCTAACATGGCTGTGTTAAAAAGCTGTATTAGCCATATAATTCCTTCTGTTCATGACTCTGGTCAGTCTTGTGTTTCTGACTGATGTATGCTGACATAGCGAGGTATAATTCTGCTGCTGCTGCTTAGCTGATGAATGTAGACTAGTCTTCCTCAGCAGGATCATACAGACAGACGCGAGTGTCTGGTGGAGCTTTTCCTGTTGTTCGACTTCGTTTTGAAGCTTGCAAAGGGAGACTTTTGTCTTCAGGATCCAGAAAGATTATGAATGTTGTATCTATGGTTGTATCTTTATATGGCTGCCGTCCTGCTTGTATGTTTAAACCTTTTTTTTATTAATATTATTGTTTGATATTTATGCTCTGACTCTCTTATTTTCTAAATTATATTTTATTGCCTTTTTTTTCCAGGATCCCAGTGTTTATACCGTTTGTTTGATATTTATTTGTTTCTTCCTGTAAATGAAGACGTAAGGCCACTTCAAAGCTTTTCCAGAGTCAGAGACTTGAGCTTCACAGACATGGATCAAAGTCACAATGAAATCAGAAATTCCCCAACTATTATTTGACAATACCTGCCAAAAATGTCTTTTTATATAAAAATATTCTATTTACTCATAGTGATGTTACCTCATGATGAACCAATAGGTAAACATAAAGCCATCTCAGAAGTTCACATCATGCCACTGCTCTACAATACATACAAATACAAATAAAAATGGTTAGAGACAGATCATGAATTAATATCTAACTAGATAGTAAATAATACATAAATCAATAGTTTGACTATAACAAAACAGATTAATAATAAGACATTAGAAATAAAATTAAGCATATAAAATAAAAATCTTGAGAAGCAATGATTCATGAATAATTTAATTTAAAAAATGCATGCATACATACAAACATACGTAAAATTGAGTAAAAAGAAAGACATATATAATTAATTAATTGTAAAAGTCCATCTTAAACAAAAATCTGATTTTTATTGTAGAAATAAAAATTATTTTGATTCTTTTGCAAAGAATGCTAACATCATTTAACATTTAAGACATTTTTTTGTCCGTTTTCCCACTTTGCGTTTTAAAAATGAACTGACTTTTCACCAGGATCTTTCTGATGTAGGTAAAATGACATAAAATACTGCACATAGTAGCTTCAGTAGTTCTTGCTTCCTGCTATTTATACTTCTCTGTATTATGTTTTACTCTAATTTCTGTTAAAGGAGACGTATAACGCACATTTCCAGGTCAAAACATTTTTTTGGAGGCTCCTGTCTCTTTAAGGCCCACCCACTCTGTTCTGATTGGCCAGCTTCAGTAAGTTGTATCTCAGTAGACCTCTGCCAGTTTGGGAAGCTATGTAAACAAACAGAAATATTGAATTTCACTCCTTTTTCTCATTCTTTACTCAAAATATACATTTTTCAAATCCGATCCAAAATGTGCAAGTGTACAACGTAAACAACGACTGGAACAATCTTACCTACAAAGGCTACGGATTATATGGCTGTGTTGAGGACATGCATAAATGATCTGACATCATTAGTAAGAGGAGGACATTGCAAACATTGCATATTTACATATGTTCACCTCACGTTTTATACCTTCAAGTGTGTTTAACATATACATCCGACACCAAAATGGTATTAAAATAACAGAAAAATAGGATATGTCCCCTTTAAAGGACACAATAAGGTTCATTGTGACTTAAAGAAATCATTGTTTGTGAGGCTCATGAAGCGTTTGATGCAGCAAACAGAACCTCACCATGACAACCTCACGTTTGGATGCTCAGTTTAAGAGTCAGCTCGCCTGCTCTCTCTAACTTCTGTGGGGAAATTAAAAAAAATAAATCAGATCAGTTTTCTGGGAAAACGTCACCACTGCGCCAGAGATGTTTCACCCCTTCTGGGTGCTTTTTTTTTATTTTTCAGAAGGGCTTTGGTTCGCAGTTGTCTCGTCAGGGAGCTCCTGAGATTAACCAGGGGTCACTAAAGGCTGGTGGGCAGAGACCCCTCATCCTCCCCTGCAATGAATGATTGGAGGGGCAGGTTAATTTCCTCTTCTGCAGACTGATATCTTACTAAAGCAAATGTCAAACAACCCAACCTCCACAATAAAAACAAAACCCTTCTTTCTATATCTACACACATCCAACTCCTCATCCAACACGGCAGTGATTTACATCTCCTTCCAGACTTGCCAAAATGCATGGAGCGAGAGACATTTAACAAAAAGAAAAAATGTTTATTCTAAAGGATCTGTTCAGTTTCTTTCTCTTTTAGACAGTAACACGATTTTATAGGATATCCATACAAGTCCTAACATGTAGAGGATGTGGCAGATATCGGTCATCCTGAGCTCCACAGCTACATGCCATTGTTATGATGCTTCTGGTCTTGTATGGCAACTTATTTGACGAGATCAACAGCATGGGATCTTTCTGTAGTTAGTCCTGTGTGTGTTCCTCTTCCCAGTCTCAGTAGGAAGGCTGTACTTCATTGCTAAGTGCTCTACAATAGATCTCTTGGTTATTATAATTTCATAATGAAGCAAAACCTGCAGAAAGTGTATCCTGCTGAAACTAACTTGATCCTCTCTTTAGCAATGACGTCTATATTTGTAGTTCACATATATGCCTGTTCAAATACAATATCTTGACAGTTGTTATATTTATGTTGTGTAATAAATGTTGTGCTGGGTTTATACGATTGTTTTAACTCAAGTTTTTCTTTTTTGTTTTACATTGTAAACTTTTTTCTCTGAGGCACATTGGGTGGTTTTATGCACAAGCGTGGATATATATATATGTATATGTATATATATATATATATATATATATATATATATATATATATATAAAATCTTTTTTTTCTTGGTTGTACTGTAACAACTCATTCTGTTCAGAGCTTCTGACAGTTTTTGTCTCTGGCTGCTCGACATCCTGCGGACATCTGCCCTGAATCTCTGTTGTGTTATTGTGCCTCTCTCTTTTCTTTTTGTTTCTTTCTTATTATTATTCTTATTCTTTTTTTTTGTAAATCATTCTTTCTCTGTTGTATCAGCCAGGAGTTGGTACCACAGCTCTGCTTGTAACCACAATAGTCTGATTATGTTTATTGATTTTAATATCAAAATAATAAAACCATTAGCACCCCACTCTTGTATGTTTGACTGGTCAATGTAACTACGTGCATGTGGGTTTTGGAGGGATCTTTATGTTTTTACAGTCTGCATAATGATAAATTCAAATGTTTTAATTGAATTTTTAGAGTATAAATCGACACCCGTTCTTTCATAAAACACATAGTGTACACATTTAAAATGAGACAAAAATGTTTGCCAGATTTTGAGACTACAGTAGAGGAGAATCCGTCGCTGAAGATCATAACCTTAGCTTGGTTAGCTGTAACACTCAAACCATCTGTCTGCTTTATTCTGTATTTCTTTATTTATGCTGCAGGGAAGGTAGACTGTCTTTTTTAGAAGAGCAGAGACACTTGTTTTATTATATTTCCTTCTCTTGTCAGATGTGTTATCTAAAAAAAAAAAGGAGATATCAAATAGTTACATCAAAATGAGCATCAAAGTGTGTTTTGCCTCATGCTGAAGCCAAGATGACAAAGTGACATTTTTCTTCATAGATTGGAGACTGAAACAGATTTCTCTTTTGCTAATGTCAAATTATTCTATCTTTGTGAATACATACGGCTCTTACTGTAACTGCACTTGCATCCTGACAACTTAACAGGAAAATTTGACTCTGTAATGTGAATTCAGTGTCACTGTAACACAATATGAAGTGATTTCAGAGTCTGCGGAGTTTACTGCTGCTGGTATTTTATACAGTATAGAAATACCACCCTCAAGTGATTCAGGTTCAGCACTGCATCAACGTGTTTCTTGGAGTCGTTTGACTTTTCAATTAGAGGATGTCGGCTTGATGAAATATTGACATAGCTCTTGATTGAGATTTTACCCAGTTTTAAATTTATATTTGAAATATATTGTTTCACATAAACATGAATGATGAAAAGTCCAATTATTCTAATACAATAAAAATAATATAGTATAAAATAGGAAAACACACACACACACAGTACTGTAGTGCACATACACTGCACAAGTCTTTTGTTATTTTCTAATTTTAACAACTGGAAAACATCAAGACTTGTTGGTCCCAGTAAACCATGTCTGTCCGTTACTTAAAGTCTTGTCTTTCTTCTTCTCGACATCATATCTAACGTGCGTTAAACATCTGACCTGTTCCGCTAATACTACAAATGAATGCTATGCCAGTAAAATGGCGCAGAGTCGCCAACAGCAAACGGCCTCATTTTCTGTTGACAGTCATTAACAAGCAGGCTCCAGTCACATCAGGTAAATAAACTCCACCCTCCACAAAAATGGTCAAAACGAAAGATGGACAGTAGGAGCTTTTTTAGACAGGTGGGAGCAGATTATTTATTCACGAATGTGAAGGATAAAAATATGTTTTTGTCTGTGCGGAGCAAACATGGCTGTAACGAAGGAAAAAGACAAGAAGACACTATGAAACAAAACATTATGAGAAGTACAAGGACCACATACATAGCAGAAGCTACCCAAGGTGGAGGAGATGGGGGGGAAAAAAGTTTGTTTCCTGCTGTGTTGTTGTTGTTGTTGACATGCTGTTCGTGAAAGCTAAATCAACAAATGAAGCTGCTGTAACGGTTAGCTAGCTAGCAGAGTAGTGGAGAGTGGAGCAGTGAGCTAGCATAGAAATATATGTTTTCTTTATGTACTTTTTCTACTCCAAAGCATGGACTGCTAATAGTGGAAAGAAATGGAGTTTCATTGAATTAAGTTATTATCTTTGGGACTTTATATCTCTGTTTTTAATGTTGGCCCCCTGTCTTAGGCTAACACATGTCTGCAGGGGATATTTAATCATCAGGTTTGATCAGGTCCACTAGTTCTTGTGTAGTTTGGTGATTCATACACACGATGGCGCTGTTGTGTTGTTTTTTTTTGTTTTGTTTTTGCACTGAGTGAGATGTGATAGACGGAGACAGACGCGCTAACACACATTCAGGACTATTTCTGTCCCAGTGAGTTCAGTGATTTCTATACCTGTTCTTCAAATGGCTCATGTTGGACTCAAAACGATCATTTTTATTATGTTTCGTATTATAAAACACATTTCTCAATCTCCCTTTTTCTTATTAGATTATGTGGTGTTTTTTTTTCCTTTTCGCACTGATGTGATTTGTACAGATATCTTTAAATATTTTGAGGCCTAATTCTTTTTTTTTTTTTTTTTGAGAAATTATACACTTTCAAATCCATCAGATTCAAATGTGAATCTGGTGTTTTCATTTATGAGCTGAGATGCAGAGATGAACACACACATTTAGCCTGATCTCAGGTCAGATCTTCACTCATATCCTCATCCTGAAGCTGTGAACTCTTAAATCCTGCACATGCTGCTCCATCACTGTCTCTCTCTCCCTCTATAAGCAGGAAACTGGGGCATAAATGACTCTTATTCTCCATAATCAAGGTCAAGAGCGTTTTTCAATGTAACCTTTGGGAATTAAAAGCCTGGATCTGCGCCAGCTCTCCCTGCCAATCATCCCCACTAAATAATACAGAAGTTGTTGACCTTTTTGCACCTGAACAGATCAATAGCTTTATGTGTGTGTTTATTTATTTAAAAAAAAAAAGCGTTTTACGGAATTATCTATTAATATTGTGTTTGGGTCTCCTCTTCTCTAGGGCTTGATGAATTGTTTCAAATAACAGATGGTCCTGGAGGGAGAGACAAAGCAGGGAAATCTGCTAGCAATTATCCCCAATTATGTTCATTGTTATTTCGAGCTAATTATTGTTATTGTCACTTTTGTTTGTGTGTCTCGCGGCGCTGTAGTCTGCAATAAGCAGGCCTACCAAAGACAATGGGGGAGCAGGAATGTGACGCTGAAATATGGTTTTTATAATTGAGCCTCAGCAGCTGCCTTAAATAAAAAAAAACCTAAAGATCTGAATGTGCAGGCAACTTTCACAAATGTCTCCAGATAAAAATGATCTAATAGCAAGCCGAAAGACTTAATATCACTAGTTTTTTATGTTTTATTTACTGCTTTGAATTGAATATTTTTTTAAGCATTAAACCTTCATTACACACTGATCTAAGACTTAATTCGGTTATTCCATATTTGTCAGATATGGAGTAACATAAAGCTGCAGTATAATAACCCAGCTGAAGTGCCCTTTATCATTCCTCCATGGTCAATTTTTTAGTGCTGTGTTTACGCACCAGAATTAATGTTCACATGTAGCTACAGATTTTGCAAAGTTGTGTTAGAAAGGACAGAGCATGTTCCCGGACAGAGGAGAGACGCTCCGTGGCCACTGACTCCACTCTCGCCTTTGTTTAGGGGCGGCTCATCTTCTCCTCTCTCCTCCCGTCCTGTCCCCTCCTCTCCTCCGGTCCCCTCCCATCTTTCCCTCCCTTTCCATCCTAGCTCCCTCTCTCCCCTCGGGGCGGGAGAAGCCCGTGTTTGGTTCTCAAAGAGAGTCCTTTGGGAAGAGTCACAAAGCGTTTCTCCTCACAGAGAGAGCAGAGCCATCCGGAGGAAGCAGCGCTGCTCTGGACTCCACAGACCAACACGTCCCGGACCGCTGGACTGAGGGAGAGATAGCAAAGAGAAAAGCGGAAGAGAGGGAAGTGTCAGATGATGATGACATCTCATCTGGGGTGCTAGTTGATCTCTCTTTTCTCTTTGACGGCTCAAACTGTGGATCTGTAAAGCGCACCAGGAGTGACTTTTGAACACCTTTCCACACTGGGTCAGTCCGCTTCCTGCAGTCCTTCTGGTGATATAAATCCACGTTTGGACACTGGTATGATTTCCCCTCCGTTTTAGCACCCACTCTTTTACTCGGGACAAGAATTAGAGGGATAAAGAGCCTGCTGCTTGATTTCTAGCGAAGCGCGCAGCAGAGAGCGCACCCAAGTTTGACGGATCCAGGGGAGAACAAGTGCACAGACAGGCGGGCAGAAACCGAGAAAGTGAAGAACAGGCACCGAGCCGCGGAGGTTTGTTCATGTTCGGGATCCAAGAGAGCATCCAGAGAAGCGGCAGCAGCCTGAAGGAGGAGCCGCTGGGAAGCATGAACGCTGTCCGGAGCTGGATGCAGGGGGGCGGCGTGCTGGACGCCAACACAGCCGCCCAAAGGTGAGCTTCGGCCGTGTTGGAGGAGACACGCTACCATCCTCCTGCATTTGCCAAATCATGGAAACGGCGTGATTTTTTTTCTCCCACCTCTGTCAAGATTTCACAGCCGCCTGTGCAGGACATGAGGCTGGGTTGATGCTGCAGTCCGGAGAAAGAAACCTGGATTTAACTGCTGCTATGATAATTTACGCAATTGGGATTCTTACGCGGAATGATACAGCAGCACATTGCCTATTTAGCCTATTTAATTTAAGACGACGCACTAAACCGTTAAAGGCTTATTGCAACATGTGTTTGTACGCACAACGCTCATTTTCTGTCCGTTTTACTTGATTTAATGAGCACGAAGCCAAAAGGATAAAATAAAATGTTTAATGGATTTAAATTTTAGACAAAAATATTTTCATGATGTCTTTTTTTTTTTTTTTTAAACAAAGTTGTACCTAAGTGGAACAAAATTCTCCCCTTGGTGAATCAGTGATGTCAGGGTGAATAAAGCATAAACATCTGATTATATTTCCAGAAATAAAAAAAAGTTGTTTGCGATTTTTCATAATATAGCCTGTCTTGAAAAAAATCATCAAATTCATTCTTCAATTCAATTCTTAGCTTCAGTATCAGCATAAAAGATTCAAATCAAGCAAATAAAAAAAAATGCTTAAAAACTTTAACTTTATAAAACTTCTAACTTTACAAAGTTAAACTGCTGTAGCCCCTCCACCATCCTAACACCGACTCATGCGCGCCTATGTCCGCAGCGGAGTGGGTCTGGCCCGGGCTCACTTTGAGAAGCAGCCGCCCTCCAACCTGCGGAAGTCCAACTTCTTCCACTTCGTTCTGGCTCTGTACGACCGGCAGGGTCAGCCGGTGGAGATTGAGAGGACCAACTTCGTGGATTTCATCGAGAAAGAAAAGGTTGGTGCAGAAACTCAAACTCACAGTGGTTTTATTATTTAATATCCTGAAGGATTATTTATAATTCAGATTTTCTCAAGGCCTGAATGTCCCATCGTTGTGTCACTGGTTGTGTTTACTCTTTTAAATATTTACAGTATCCTAAATGTCTGTATTTAAAAATAATAATTATTTCTATTAATTAGCTACTATTAGTATTATTATATTAATAGTAATTATAGCTTGTGGCTAAAATTAGTACATGTATACAATAAATGCACACACTGTAATTAAAAAAACATCCTTCGATCCATTTTTACATTTGACAAATAGAAAATCCTTTTCGACACTGGAATAGTTTTAATTTACAGGTGGATTCAACACAGTCACTTTTCTATATAAACAACCGGTCTCCTCATCAATTTAAAGAGCGTTTAAATTAGTTGGAATTTAGTTTGTTGGATTTATTCGCCCTGCAAACATAACTGGTGATTACGAGGAATTAAAACGCCACAATAACACCATGATGATTACACACGAAGAAATTACAGGGCTGCCCCGCTTTAATATGACCGCTGTGGACATAAATCACACGTTTATTGAAGTATTCAATAACCTGGATGTATTCCCAGAGTCTACATCTGCATATATATATATATATATATATATATATATATATATATATATATATATATATATATATATAGCACATACTTACATAAATTTCAGTAAACATCTCAGTGTCTGTTGTGTGTGTGTTAAGGAGACAAGCGGAGAAAAGACTAATAACGGGATTCATTACCGACTGCAGCTCCTGTACAGTAACGGTGAGTGACGAGCCTGATACACACACACACACACACACACTTTTTTTTTGACCAAATCAGTTGTTTTTTTTAAAAGATTAAAATGTGGATAAATGTGTCCCGCAGAGGGCCAACAGGCTGCCAGGACATTCAGAAACTGCACTTGCTGTGTTTGACAGTTGTGTAATTTGACCGATTTCTGGATTAATTTCACTATTTCAGAGTGATTTATTTATATGCTTTGTGGTTTAATCACTGTTATTGTCCCTGAATGAGTTTGTCTATTGTGAAGTGGTGATGTCAGGGTGGCCACATGTTGTTATGGTGTTCAGGCCTGTATCATACTCTCTGTCAACAAGTATATAAACAAGGAAGGGATATCACAGCTCCAGCCTCCTCTGGGATTAAGACATGTGGGCATAATTAAAAGCTACAATTTGTGTCTTGTGAATATTGTTTTAATATCTCTGGAAATGGTCATTGCAAGTATGTCGCACCAACTAAATGGGAATCTAATGGGTTCTGGGTGTTTGAATCACAGTTTTTCATGGTATCTTAACTAGAGCAGAGGATGTTGTATGAATTGTACATCCCTTTAGGCAATTTTATGATTTTGGGCTATAAAAATGAAATTGACTTGATGTTCCTTAGGCTCAGTATTACAATAAAAACACGCTGAAATTTCACAACATTTATTGTCAAAGTGTGAACTGGTGAACAGCTATTAGCTGATGCAACCTTTTTCACTCGTGAGCCCTTAAATGAAGCGATGTCATGTTGCACGTGGGAGCAGCTCAACCACAAAATGATTATTCCTTTTTTAGTGGTAAAAACGTAGATTTAATTAGATTAGAAGAATTTCTTAAAAATAAAAATTTTAAAACACGTGAAAAAAAATACACATAATTTTCTGTACCATAAATATTTTATGTTAATCAACCCCTAAACTTTAAGGTTCTTGACCCCCAGGCTGGGAACTACGGAGCTACACTTTCTGCACAAAATCCTTCTGGAATAATTAAACTCAAACATTTTTTATCTTCACCTGATTTGACTCAACATGTTTTATAATATATAATATGTGTGTGTTGTTCTGCTTGTCAAAATCCATGTTGAGTTTATGATTTCCTCTTTTCCCAACAGGCATCAGAACAGAGCAGGACTTTTATGTTCGACTCATAGACTCCATGACTAAACAGGTAAACACAGATTTTAACACACACACACACACACACACACACTCTCTCTTTTTCAGAGCAATCAGTCACCCTGTCCTGTTTACCTCTCTGACAATGAGCTGCTCCACTGATCCACCTGTACTCTGCCGCACTTGCACACACAAAAGTGTTTATGTATGTGTTTCTGTGGGTGGGTGTTTCTACACAGTTTGTGTGGGTTATGGGGTGGGGGGCACACATATCGATGGCTCTAGGCGTTTTTTTTGCCTGTACTTCTCTGGCTGTGATTAGAGCGAGGAGGCAGCGAGCGGGTGTTGAGGAACAGGAGCGTAATTCTGCTGCTCACAGTAGGAAGTGGAAAGATATAACGGCACCTCTGGGATTTGGTGTGCTGAGCAGCAAGCGTTTTCTGATCAGATCCAATTTTTCTGTTAATGTTTGTGTTTTTGTTTATATGTACATTTATGAGAGAGAGCGAGAGACAGAGAGAGGATGCAGGGAGAGAAAAGAGACAACAGGTATAAGACAGACAGACAGTTTTGTGCTTTGTTCTTCAGGTAAACAGTTAGACAGAAGAAAGAGTCTTTTTTTTTTTGTTTTTGCACAAGAAACATAGAGTCAGAGTTTTCTGTGTGCTGCAATGCATTGTGCGTGTGTGTGGCAAAGTATATAGAGCCAAGAAACCACGCTATGCACTGAACACTTGCTAATGTGACTCCAGGCCCGGATAGAGTGTCACATTGCTGCTGCCACGGTACTGTACCACATGCTGAGTGTGTGTTTGTGAGAGTGTGTGTCTGTTTCTGGCAGGCTTAAGAGACCACACTGTTCCCTAATAACACTGTTTAGCTTGAGCCTGGTGGGGTAACAGACCGACATACACCTACACACACACACACACATGCTCATAGTCCCGCTTTGCTCCCAGTGGAAGGATCAGAGAAAAAAAAGACCCTAATACACACACTGAGTAAGTAACGGCTATTTTTTTTCTTTGCAAGCCTAAAGAGATGTTATGTTTGAAAAGGTAAAGTAATTTTCCCCAAGACGCTGATGCAGGCAGGTGTGTTTGCTGCACCTGTGGGCATCTGCCTGTGGGAGTGTTGGTCTGTGCACATTTGTGTAAGTGGGTGTGTGTGCGTGTGTGTGTAGTGGTAGGGGAGTGAGACAGAATGAGGGGAAAACAAGAGCACAAACTGCACAACGAATATAAGTATGCTCGATTTTGTGTATGTGTGTGATTTCCAGCAGTAAAGCAATGGAACACTAACAGGTGGTCAAACCAAAACAGCCGTGTGGTTGGCTTGATTGCTTGGTGATGTCATGGCCACTGTCTCACACACACACACACACACACACACACACACACACACACACACACACACACACACACACACACACAGGTTTTAATGTCTCCAGCTTGACACACAGAGGTCAGTCAAGTGGCTACAGTTCAGGAAAGTGCTGGACATACACATTTCATGTAAAATATAGATGGTAAACTTTGTTGTTTCAGAAAGACAGATGGCAGAAACCTTCAATGAGAGATTACATTGAGCCACAGACGCTAGTGGAGCAGCAGCTTGAGAAGTGATAAGAGCTTTTCCTTTATATTTCTCAATATGATTAATCCAGTAACCAAATTCTTGGTTTTTTTGTCTTTAAATGCTAAAACATGACATAAGATGCATTTAAAGCGCAGACCTCCAGCTTTGGTTGTTGTTCAGTGTTGTCCTGTATTCAAATCAGTAAAAGTCACTTGTGAGAATATTACTGGGTGCTGCTCTATTAGGCTCATTAGGCTGATTCTGTGTGTGTGCGTGTGTGTGTGTGTGTGTGTGTGCGCACTGAGAGGAGCAGCTCTGATTGTGTTAAGTAGAGGAGGAGAGAGCCTCCTACTCTTAAGAAGCAAGGCATGGTGTTGATTGATCATGACTGTCCCGGAGAATAAAACGTCTCACTGTGGCTCTGTCGGATCAGTAGCTCTCTAGTCAACCTGACACTAACGCAGGAGGAAGTGTGTTCCCCTGCTTAATGCCGCCTTGTTTACATGCCGCGCATGTCACACAACTTCAAAGGCGGGAGGAGAAAGCGGCAAAGATGCTGCATGAAAGGCTTGGTGAGGCGAACAGGAGGAGTAAAAGGAAGATGACAGAGAGAGAGAGAGAGGCGTAGAGCAGATGAGGTGACGGAGTGATGAAGACAAATGGAGGTTGAGATGGTGTTGAGGAAGTTATACACTCAGACAAGCAGGACAGAGCAAGCGTTCTGAGGATATTTGGACCTAAGTTTAATCTAGCAACTTTTTATGATCCACAAAATCAGTGCATGGTGCAGTTAAATGGACCCCAAACACTGTCAAAATAATCAAAAAGGTTTAGATTTCTAGATTTTTGCCCAGGTATGGCACAGCAGGAGATGAGTCAAAGGAAAAGCTAGGACTCAGTAAAGGAAGTATGGTTAATTTGAGTTGGTATGTGTGTGTCATCATATCAGACCTATGAATTCTTCTATTCTTCATCTATTCTGTCCGATGCAGAGTTTATAGCAGGAGGTGATAGTTTTAAGAAACTTTAAAAAAGAGAACACATATAAAGATTTATCGACCTCTTCTGTGATTTTTGGAGGAAAGCACAGTTACGTCAGTCCTAATTCTGTTCATAAAGATAAATGCCTTCACCTGGCCCAAGGTGGGAAGCTTTTCCTCCTTCTCTCTCTCTCTCTGTGTGTGTGAGTGTAAGAAAGATAGAGAGAGACAGAGTGAACAAAAGAGCAAAAGTGCAAAAAAAGAGAGAAGAAAGGAGAGGTTGAGATGACATTGATTCATGTTGTTGAGGTTAGAAAGCAAGTTAGGAGGAAGTTGCCTGGCCCACTCTTTTCCCAGGGCACACAATAAGCAGGTCTAATCATAGACAGGAATATGGCTTATAAAGTACATTTCCTCTTGAAATTCTGTCTGCTCTATCTTTTTACTACAGTTACCACACTCAGATGTAATTTAATTAAACCATAATCTAGGAAAAATGTTACAATTTAAATTTTCATGTAGAGGGATTAGAGAGCCTGTTTGGCTGTTGGATCAACCTCTGTGGTGAGTAAACAGGAGCTTCTTTGCTTTGGCTGAGGTCAGTCAAAATGTTTTTAGTCTGGATACCTGCATATCTTGCTTTCTGGATAGATTTACACGCTTCCCATTTGGCTAAAAATCGCACATCAGCCTCTACTGTGCCATCATGTCCCTCATCATGTACAGCTTCTGAAGTGGTTCTTTTGGAAATGTTAGCTAAGCATTGGCTCCGTTTACCGTCAGCTGCACTTGATGACTGGGATACATTAAACGTAATCATGCCTGCATTGACTGGGTATACACAGCTCTGCGGTTTTGGGCCACAAAGAGCCCTTAAGGCTCGGGGTTCATGTCTCGATACATTTTCAGCAGGTGATTTTCAACTGGAATATATGCGCATGCATGAAAGATTACAATTGACAAGGGCCCAGGGCCCTGAAACAAATGGGGCTCCAATTCCAGAAACACAGAGGGTCTTGGAGACAACTAGCTATTAGTATGAAATGCTTTAGGCTACAACAATATTGTAATGGGGCCCTTAGACTGTGTAACCGCTGTTCTCCATGTAGGCTGTAGTTTTTATAAATGAGGGACTAGTCTCAGTCTACAGTCTCAGTTCATGTTGGGGCCCCATATGGGACATGCTTGCCCTGGGGCCCCTGCTGGGACTGTCCAAACAAGATTTATACTTTTTAAGAAGGGCAGATCATGCTTTTTGTGATTTTCTGTAATCTTTTTGAGAAAAGTAAGCTTGTCTCGTCGAGACTGGTTGCGGTTTACTGTCTGTCAGCTAACAATGAATTTTCTTTTCCTCTCTGTGTCTCTTTTTGTCTTTCTTGTCAGGCAATTGTTTATGAAGGCCAAGACAAGAACCCAGAGATGTGCAGAGTGCTGCTGACACATGAGATTATGTGCAGGTGAGAGTGACTGCATCACATCTAATCCTTCTTGCACTCATCCTCTCCTCTCCTCTCCTCTCCTCTCCTCTCCTCTCCTCTCCTCTCCTCTCCTCTCCTCTCCTCTCCTCTCCTCTCCTCTCCTCTCCTCTCCTCTCCTCTCCTCTCCTCTCCTCTCCTCGTTCCTTCCTGCAACATACTTTGTTCATCTGCAGAAAGTTTTCATCAATCACCCCTCTGGACTTGAAACATTCCTTATTTTGTCACCCTCATTAACCCCCCCACACACATACACATCGAGACACATACAAACGCATACACATGAAGCTATATCAGTTGAGGAATATGGGTTTTAGTCAGAGTTGTTGCTTTAATTATAATCTAAAGATGAATTTCTTCAGAAGTAGGTTGAGAGGAAAGTTCTATTTATAGAGGCATTTTACCAACCTATCTTATACAATAGAAAATGTGTGTGTGTGGATGCATGCATGGTGTGCATGTGTGACGCCTGGTTAATTAGGACACAGAGAAACTCATTAGTCAATCTGAACCCTCCTGTTGTTTCATGGCTAACAAATGGGTCTTCCTCCACAATCCGACTATAAATTATAGGCAGGGACTCTCACACACACACACACACACACAATAGACACATAGAAGTATGCATATGCATGCTCACTCACGCACACCACAGTTATAAAAATTCAAATTTAGCACATGAATTAAGTTGTTCTTATTCCCTGACCTTGTCACTGAACAACTTTAACTGTACCAATATAAATTGGGGTTCATCTATATGCACGAGCAGGGATTTTAGCTGTGAAATCAGGCACACTAATATTTTATTCTATATATGAATATTCCTCAAGTAGTGCAGGTGCAAAAGTTTATGGAAACCATTGAAATTCTGATATGCTTTACAAGGAATTTATAAATAAATTATATTTGACAACACATTTTATTTTAAATTATTGTTCATCATGTGTGGAATGAATTGAGAACATAAATATACTGTATATATACATATACATGAACTTGTACAGTAGAAAACCCTTCACGCTGAGTCTATCCTGCAGGGTTATTCAAAATATTCCTCTGGGAGAGCAACAGTGCAGCGGCAGCAGCAGTGCAGAAAGCACGACTGCTGCAGCGAGTGTAAACACTCGCTTGTGTACAACAGCCGCTGAGGTCAAAGTTATGGCTGTTGCCTCATGTTCTCACATGCTGATTCTGCAGCGGGGGCCTCACACACAACACATAACGCAGAACACACACACACACACACAAAGAGCTCAGGGCGTCCATTAATCAGTGTGGCTCATTGTCATGATGGTGCTATTAGCCATATGCTCCCAGCCTGTCTGCCACCACACAAACCCTGAGTCGCAAACCTGGTTGGAGCTCTGGCATGAACAGAGGGAAGGTTTTACTCTAGAAAAATGATGGAGGCTGCTGAACGATTTACACCTTGTATTTTTAGTACAAATGTTGGTTTATCTGTCTGTATTTCAAAAATATAGATGGCTTCATCCTGAGAAATGCTGGTTAGCAAATGAAGTTAGAACAGCTGATTATTGACAAATACAGATGAACAAAGATAGAAACCTTTACTGGCCTTAAATGTCAATGTATACAACAGTCAATATGGTCAAGGCAGATAGGCAGATGTTTTTTCTTTCATAAAATGGAAAGCTCATCAGTAACTAGCATGTCTGTTTTTATTATCAATTGTTCTCTATTTCTATGATTAATTGATCAAACAAATGGCTAAATTTGAGAATCTGGATTCTGTAAATGATACACTTGTATTACTTTCACATTATTATTATTATCACCACGTAAAGAGCAGGTGAAAATGGCATCTCCAATCATGCTATATAGACTCTATTGTTTAAAAGTGTGTGTGGTGGTGGTGGGGTGTGTGTGTAGGAGAAGTGATGTGGGGGGGTGGGGGGGGCAGATGATTAGATCACCAGGATCCAGAGCAATAAGTGCTACATTACCCCCATCTCACCCCTCGTTTTCCTTCCTACTCTTCATTTATAACCTCTTCTACCCTGCTCCCTTCTTCTCTTCCTCTACTGTCCTCCTTTAATCTTCCCTCCTCATCTACCTTCCCCTCTCCTACTCCTTTTTTACCCATCCCTCCCTACTCAGTCTTAGCTTTCCTCTTTCTCCTGCTCCCAATTTTCCCATTTCCTTATCACCCATTTTCTCCTTCCTCTCTAACCTCTCTTCGCTACAAAGGGACCATGTAGTGACCCAGTTCATAGAGAAGCAGAAAGGAAGAAAGAGCAGCAGATAGTGCAGACAATGTGTAAGGTGTAACGTATCACTCTCTTTCTTTCCACCCCTGCCATATGTGACAGTGGGAAACCTGAGATGTCTCCCCTTCCCCTTCTTCCCACACAAACCTCTCCCGCTTGTTTTAGCTTTCCCTCCCACACTCACCCTTTCACTTAACCACCACTCCCACTTCTGGCTTCACCCCCCCATTACATGCTTACACCTTCATTCATAATTGATGCACGTAAGAAAGGCTTGTAGTATACACAATGTGTGAATTTTGGTGCAGATGCCAGTTTTTTTTTTCTTCTTATGTGTGTGTGTGTGTGTGTGTGTCACCCTCTTCTCATTTGAGCCTCCAGGCCTCTTTAGTCCTCTCCACCCTCCACCGCCCCACCTGTTCGTCAGTACAGTCACAATGGAGTAGAGCAGAGGTTGTTTTAAAAGATCACAAAAGGCAACTCTTCTCTCAAAATCATATCAATAATAGTCTCTTGACTATTTTACAACAGAGAATATGTCTAGAAGTAAATGTAATGTCACCCAGATTACATTCTCTATCAATATATCAAGGAAATGTTGATGTTGAATGTATCATCTGCTCTTGCAACACAGTATTCATAAAAGCATGATTATGACTTTGTTTCTGGTTTCCAACTAAAACGAGTTTGGATGATTTCTGTTGACAAAGGTCCAGCACTTTGTATGCCCACTATCCATGGCTAGTGAATAGAGAGTTGATACATATCACAAAAAACAGCCAAACACACCAGCTGGCAAGTCCCCTAAAACTTGTGTGTGTTTCTTTCAGATCCTGCAATACACTCACTTTCCTTGTCATATAAGTCTATTTTTATCTGTGCTGTCAGCGTAGCCCTGTTCGGCACAGCAGATTCACTTCCTTCTGAAAAACTCCTGTTGGCCTCTTTTAGACGGATTTGATCAATTGCTGTTGGGGGTAATAGTGGTAATAATGTTCAGTACATCAGTGAAAATAAAGCACATGTGGTGTAACAGTCCTATATGAACTCCCATATGATGCAATGTTTTCCCTGTGTCTAAGTCTTTTCTAACTTTGCCCCTCGTCCTCTTCTCTTCCCTTAGTCGATGCTGTGACAAGAAGAGCTGTGGAAACCGTAACGAGACACCCTCAGACCCTGTTATCATCGACAGGTACTGTCTCTCACTCAGTCTTTATCTCTTCCTCACATGCACACACACATACATGCGCACACACAGATGCTGGATGTGTAACTGTATTGACCTGTTTCAATGGAGGTGTGGGATGGGATATTTGTGTGTTTAGATGATCTGCTGTCGCTCCTGAAATAGATGCTCCTAAGAATGAATAAGAATGCCTTCTGATGTAAGGCCAGGTCAAAATACGACAGACAGATTCAGACTGAAAACAGAAGACAAAAAGCAGAACTCCTCAGTGGTGGTGAATTGATGAAAGCAGTAAGAATTCAAGGTCCATTTACATGTGCACTTGAGATTCAGTAATGTGATCACTGACCTGTGCAGAGAGGACACAAATGCACATCAGCTGCTCAGTTACTACCTCAAAGCTGGCAGATTTAGACACACATTCACACTAATGCACACTTCAGACACGAGTGAACAAACAGTGCTCACATAAGTGTGTTTTTCTTCTACATAATGCAAAATACAAAGCTGCTACAGGAGCTGTCTGTCGTTTTCACTTCTCCACCTGTCTGTCTGTCGGGGTGGAGGACTTAAATTATCCCTCCCCTCCCTCCCTCTATGTGTCTCCTGCAGCAGCACAGAAAAATGGGTCATGAGCAAAGAAAAAAGTGACAGAGAAAAACTGAAATGAGATCCAACCTTATTTTAATCTGATTTCTTCTTGGCAGTTGTTTTAACCCTCTGTGAGTAGTTTTTTTTATGTGTTCAGGTCTGTGTCTGGATGCCTAGCAGAGTGATTCACAAGGAGAGGAGTGAAATAGTGCTGATTCTAGTTAATTCTGGTCGCTGTCACCACATCATCAAAGAACCCAGTAATCATTTCTTCAATGTAACCAGTAGAAGGAAAAAAAACTGTAACTCTTGTTACAGAATATCCAATTTACCTACATTTGTATGCATTTTTAAAGAGATATAGTACATACAGCAGAGAAAAAATATTTCACTAAATTTGGAACTCCATTGAGGTCAACTGAGTGATCACTGTACTGCTGTATACCCCTGATATTTTTTAACTGGTGGCGGCCTGACCTCTTTCAACACTCCCATTTGACAAACTCAGAATTCATTGTTATCTCAGTTCTTTATTCTTGGCATTTTGGAAATATCAAGTGTTCACCCTGACAGTAATCATTTAGCAGCTTTCACAGTTGAGACTGCCAAATGTGTAAACACTATTGTTGTTTTGGCTTCCGTAAAAGGTCACAAAGGAAGGTTTTACTACATGAACACTTTCTTCTTCCCCTGGTAGTCGGATATACATGAATTATTTCATGTGTTTTTGTTCTTTTTTATCACATCACATCAAATCATATAAAATCAAATGCTCCTCTCCTCTCCTCTCCTCTCCTCTCCTCTCCTCTCCTCTCCTCTCCTCTCCTCTCCTCTCCTCTCCTCTCCTCTCCTCTCCTCTCCTCTCCTCTCCTCTCCTCTCCTCTCCTCTCCTCTCCTCTCCTCTCCTCTCCTCTCCTCTCCTCTCCCTTGTGATCGACAGGTATTTATATATATATATATATATAGTTTGTGTGTGTAGGCCATTATAGTAGGCTACCTATACACCACAGCCCCCATTCTTTTGTTTTTGTCTGCAATCTCAGACGTCTCAGTTTACACCCCATTATATATTCGCCTTGAAGGTGTGTGTGTCTGTGGGTGAATGGTTGTGAACTGGGTTGGACCACTTAAAGAATAAGAGACACAAACTGACATAATAATGGATGTAAACTCATGTGTATTACAGAACTGTCTTAAAGTTTGACTGCTATGTGTTTGTGTGTGTGTGTGGCTGAAGGAAAGGAGCAGAGTGAATTGTGGGAGATGTCAGGGAATTGGTCAGGATGGAATGTCAAGGTTACCGTGGATACCGTGGGATACTTCCTGTAGCACCCCCTCCCTCCACTTCGCAGTGGTTCACAGCCTCTTAGTTTAACATCTGGAACTCTGCTGTCCGACCCAAACATGTGGAGCGAGAGAGAGAGAAATAAAAATAAGAGCTAAAAGTGTGTCACTGCTTGTATACAGGCTGACATTTTAAGTACTTCTTAATATCCTAAAATATATGC
Source organism: Pampus argenteus (assembly GCA_036937835.1). Lineage (NCBI taxonomy): Eukaryota > Metazoa > Chordata > Actinopteri > Scombriformes > Stromateidae > Pampus > Pampus argenteus. The sequence goes on from CM072874.1 coordinate 11,671,054, forward strand.
AATACACAGTATTATTTGAGGTCCTTTTTGTAAAAAAAAAAAAAGCATTTTCTTTGGACTTAAAAGGAAAGCTATTTTAAGAAAAACTATTTGTGGTGCACAGTAAGTCTAGATGTCTGACCAGGTAATTCTGGCCAACAGAAGTTTATCTCCACACACCAGAATGAATCACCAAAACTGTTATCGTAGTTCATATTTTTACAAAACGGATTTGTAAAGTCAAGTAAGATTTGTGAGGAGAAGGCAATAAGTTGACAATAACTTGTCAGTTCTTGAATGAAATCATGTTCTGCCGCTGATATGAGGACTTACGATATAAACATCTTAGCTTATGATCCGTGGAAGTGATTCCTACATCTTGATCAAACTTTGTCTGCTCGAAACCCTAAAAGATACTCGAAATTGATATTGGATTGCATTTATCTCAGTGATACTGTTTGTCCAGTTGAATCAGACCCCAGTTTGTTCACCCCTTAATACATGTTATTTGGGTGACCCTCTGGGAGACCCTTCAGATGACGTGTTCTCAGTCTGTCACAAACGGCTCCCAGAGCTAGGTGCCCTTTGCCCACTGGGATGTGAATGAGTGAAATCAACAGTTGATAGCTAGCAGCTAGCCAGAAAATTAAGATCTGCCCTGGACTAGCAACAAAATGCATTGCCTTTTTGATATTTGTGCAGATAAGACATGGACGTCCTTCCTCCAGTGTTTATATTCTTGCTCATGTGCCAGACACATTGAACCAATGAGAGGAGCTGTAGCCGGTTTCAAAGGAAGCTGACGGGTTTTCTTCATTAAACTGGGACACACAAGCAAGATATGTTTTCTGGTTTTAAATGTGTATTATTCAGTTAAAAAAGTTTCATGTCTGTATCTATTAACTAGGCACGTATTTGTTTTCTTTTTTGTATTTTCATCAAAATATAGATACTATAAGCAATACAGTCATCATTCCCTACACTATAGGCCACAAACAACACACAAACACAAACAAACCTGAAAAGAAATTAAACCAAGGGAAAAATTTGACTAACTCATCCACTGTTTAAGGCTCTTCCCTAAAGTGAATCTAAAATGAATACTTACCCTTTCAGCTGTTAATATAACTACATCTATTTACATTAGCATACAGACAACATACTCTATATGAATGAACTCATGGAGAGTACCAAGGCTAGATAACAGTTCAAACCTCAGGTGCTTTGGTGTTGCAGAGGAAACTTTCAGAGATGCAGTGATTCTATTGACTGTCAATGTTTTCAGGTGGGTAGCCAGTGAGGGACCATGTTCTTCTTACTGCGTTAATGACTCCTTCTGCCGGTTGGAGCACCTGCGAGTATAGAGTCTATTAGCTAGTGTGTGCACCTTTATACATGTTACACCATCCTAAACCCAGAACATCAGTGGAGTGAACAGTGAGAAGGACCGCAGGGCAGAACTTAAACAAATGCTGCCCTTTACATCTGCATGTCCTTTCCAACATTCTGTTACAACAGGAAATACATAAAATTAAGGCGTAAAAATGACATTTTATTGTGACTTCACCTAAAAAGTATTGCCCTCAATGTTTATCATGCTTTTTAAATCTCACATCTGGCCACAGCTTTTATTTATGCCTGTAAACAGGTAAGAAAATGGGAAAGAGAGTGTGTGTGTGTGTGTATGTGTTTACATGTGATTGACAGCTCATTGCTTGGTGTCAGTGAGGATATGAGTCTGTGTGTGTGTGTGTGTGTATATGTGTGTATGTGTGTGTGTACGTGTGTGACTGACAGCTAGCTCATTGGGCTTGTGTGTGTGTGTGTGTGTGTGTGTGTGTGTGTGTGGCCCAGTTAATCCATGTTGTAGCACTGCCTCTCAGGGTTAATATAGGGTTAACGACATGCAACGATATCCTATCATACGCCTGCTTGACTCCTAAAGACCCACATCCACTCCTCTCCTCTCCTTTGTGTGTGTGTGTGTGTGTGTGTTTGTGTTTGCTTGTGGCTGCCATTCAGTTTCTCCTCCTTGTATCACTTACTGTCTTTTCCTTAATCACTCAGTGTCCTCATCTCCTCTTCTGTTTCTCTTTCTGTTTCTTTCTCCTCCCACACTTCAACTTCCCCCTTTCCTCCTCCGTCTCGCTTCACCCCACCCTTCCCTCCCTCCCTCCCTCTCTCTTTTCCCCTTTTTTCTTCTTTGACTCTGTGTTACTCCCTCTGTGGCCCTGAGGGGTTACCTACCTCACTGCTCAGCTCGCTGCCTGTTTAGACTTCTACGATTGGCTTAATGGGCTCAGGATGTGCATGTGTGTGCGTGTGTGTGCGTGTGTGTGTGGTTTTGGGGGGTTATAGTCTCAGGCAGTGTGTGCGCTCAGATCAGTGTTAAGATTTGAGGAAGTGTGTGTGTGTGTGTGTGTGTGTGTGTGTGTGTGTGTGCACCAATGTGTGTCCTCTCAGAGTGTAAGGGGGCCCACATAAGCCTGAGGGGGTTAAGGGGTTCCCTGTGTGTGTGTGTGTGTGTGTGTGTGTGTGTGTGTGTAATCTATAGGGTTAAGAGGGGTCACAGCTTGAGGAAGAGATGATGGGAAAGAGAGGATGGAGGAAGGGATGGGGAAATCATAGGAGGAGATGAAGATGATTTAAAAAAAAAAAAGGTTTTACAAGGACTAAAGAAGAAAAGAGGAGCAAAAGAAAAGGCAGAGGAGTGTGTGTGAGAGAGTGAGAGAGAGAGAGAAGGAGAGAGGAGGCTTTTTTTCATAGACAGAGGAGAAGCAGAGCAGGGTTTGTTTCAGGGGATAAGAGCCTCAGTCTGGGGAGTCCTGTCAATCAAAGAGCTCTGGATGGGGGAGGAGGGGGCGCTGTCAATCAACTGGAGGAGGGGGGGGGGGGGGGGGTGTGAGGAGGAGGGGAAGGTGAAGAAAGACGACAGAGGGAGCAAAGGGGATCTTCTAAACGATCTCTTCATCTTTTCTGCCTTTGTCTTGCTCACTATCTCTCTCCCTCTCTCTCTCCCTCTCTCTTGTCCTAGTTACTAAAATATCTCTGCCAACCTGTATGTCACTGTTCGCTCAACTGTCACTGTCTGACACACACACACCCTAAAAATCTAAAATAGACAGTGAGATATCACACCTCCTCCTTTCTTGACCTGTCCCTGTCTCCCTTTTCATTCTTTGCCCTCCTTTTCCTTCAGATCTTTTTTACCTTCTGAAATTCAAATTTAAATTTTCTTTATTGGCATGACCATAATTCATTGCAGTATTGCCAAAACATGTTGAACACAGTTAACAATAAAGGTATCATAATTCAAAATGTTACATAAACAGACAGCAAATTATTTGCACCATACCAAACCATATACAGTGCAACATACGATACATCTATACAATGTGTTACTATATCACACAGCATAATATAATATAATATAATATAATATAATATAATATAATATAATATAAGAAACCAACCAAACCATATATACAATGGTGTGAAAAAATGTTCTCTTCCTGATTTCTTATTTTTATGCATGTTTTTCACACTTTTTTCAGATTATCAAACTAATTTAAGTATTGAAGATAATATAAGTTAATATATAATATAAGTTATTAAAGGTAAAACAAAATCCAAACCTGTTAAACTATAACTTAACTGTGGTTTATCACACCTGAGTTAAATTTCTCTAGCCACACCCAGGCCTAATTACTGCCACATCTGTTCTCAATCAAGAAATCACTTAAATAGGATCTGACTGACAAAGTAATGTAGACCAAAAGATCCTTAGATCCTCAAAAAGACATCATGTCAAGAGCCAAAGAAATTCAGGAACAAATGAGAAAGAAAGTAATTGAGATCTATCAGTCTGGAAAAGGTTGTAAAGCTGTTTCTAAAGCTCTGGGACTCCAGAGAACCACAGTGAGAGTCATTATCCACAAATGGTGAAAACATGGAACAGTGGTGAACCTTCCCAGGAGTGGTTAGACAACCAAAATTATCCCAAGAGATGAGTGACGACTCATCCAAGAGGTCACAAAAGACCCCACAACAACATCCAAAGAACTGCAGACCTCACTTGTCTCAGTTCAGGTCGGTGTTCATGACTCCATGAGAAAAAGACTGGATAAAAATGGCCACGATGAAAACCACTGCTGAGCAAAATAACATTAAGGATTTTTGCCAGAAAACATCTTGATGATTCCCAAGAAAAAAAAGAGTCTTTGGCAAAGTGTGTCCCATTACAAAGTAACACTGCATTTTTTAGAAAAAAAACATACCAACAGTATAATATGGAGGTGGTAGTGTGATGGTCTGGGGCTGTTTTGCTGCTTCAGGACCTGGAAGACCTGCTGTGATAAATGGAGCCATGAACTCTGCTGTCCTGAAAAAAAAATCCTGAAGGAGAACGTCCAGCCATCTGTTCATGACCTCAAGCTGAAGTGAACTTGGGTTCTGCAGCAGAACAATGATCTAAAACACAGCAGCAAGTCCACCTCTGAATGGCTGAAGAAAACCAAAATGGTTAAAATGTTTTTTTTTTAACCAAGAACTGGGTTGATATAGTGTGCATACATTAAAGATACAACACAACTCATTCATATACTTTCCCTCCCTTCCTCTTGCGCTTTTTTGCAGTATCACTTCCTGTGTTAAAGGTCAGCGGTTGCTTGGAGTTGAAAACTACTGGGAATTATTCATGCCATCAACTTAATGTCAGCATTCACTACTCTCACAGTTTATGTGTGTGTTTGTGTGTGTGTGTGTGTGTGTAAGAGAGAGAAGGGAGAGAGAGAGAGAGGAGTATGTTTTATTCATTTCCCTCATTTAGTCTCTCAGGTTGCACCTGTCCTAGCATTTAGAAGCTCGGCATTCACATTACTTGCTGATTTAGTTTAACTGCTCACTTTTATGGACACACATAGACTCATACACACATTTGTATGTCAACTAACAGTCCCTAACTGTCCAAACTAAGAGTATATTCAACTTGTTTGGGGTCACAGAGTTTGTCTTGTCAATATGAGGGAGTAATGCTTATTTTGTGTTCCCTCCTTCTTTTTCTCTCCTTTTTATGTCTGTAATATTCATTTTCTCTCCTTATTTCTTCCTTTAACTCTGTTTTCTCTCTCCATATTTGAAGAAGTATTTGTCTTTCATTCTCTCTTCCTTTTCATCTCCCCTTCAAATATTTTTTCTCAGAGTGCACTGGGAAATATTACAAGTGAAGCTGAGGATAGATTGAAGAAATAAGGGGTACGGGAAGGGAGGGGGGTGTTTTTTGCCAAGATTTTGGAGGAGAAGGACTGAGGAGTGAAGTTTTTCATCCTCCATCTTGCTGTCTGTCTGTGTGTTAGGGGGACAGGACAGGGAGTATTAGTAAGAAAACTGAACAGTCATGAGGCATAACTGGAGTGGGTCCACACAGTCATGTAATGCAACCCTCCATATTTTTCCTCTTTCTATCCTCCCCTTTCCTCCTCTTTCTCTTCGCTCATCCTCCCTTCCTGCTCCTACTATATACACCCCCCCCCCCACACACACACACCCCCACACACACCCTTAGGCAGGGATCACGTTACCCTAAAAGCTACAAACACAGACATGATGGCCTCACACGCACACACACACACACATTTTCCCATCTGTTCCTCGTCGATGCCATTATGATGCCTGCTTGTTGTCAAAAAATACAATTACTTTTATGCAGCGTGTGTAAGTGCTTCAGTGGATTTAGGCTCAGAATAACTGATAGTATACAGCATTCAGGATGACTAGTGATGAGTTTGTAATTAAATTCAAAATTTAGTATTTGAACACATTTGTTAGTACATTCATTTTAAAGGGATAATTGATACCTTTAACTATCTATGACATAGTCAAATTTCAATCACTATGATATTGGGCTATGTAAATAAAAAAAATCCAATCATGGGCCTATATCACTCGCTTGTTGTTGGTGATGCCTTTACCTTTCATGTTGCAAATCACCAAGTCAAAAATTTTGTTTGTCCCAATATACAGCCTAAGCTGTACTTTGTGTTTAGTAATTTGTTTGTTAGCCAGATTCACACCTTACTATTCAGTGCTACATCATATTCATTTTAGACATTTTCTGTTTGGTCTGTTGGACACAGTAGCTGCAGTAGTGGTTATTTGAAATGGTTACCGATTTAATTTAGTAAGGTTTCTGACACAGAAACATGACGTCCGTATTCTTAATCCTGCGTATGAATGGGTGCTTGGCTCATTTGTTTCTCTAAATGGGGAACACAACTGTCAATGAGCACAAAAAAAATTGAATTCCAGAAAAAAACATATGTCGGTGGTGATGCAGATGTCTGGAAACAGGCTTATTGTACAGTATACTCCAGAGATTTGTAAACCTGACACACTGTGTCAGAAATCACTTCAGGCCTCAGGTATCACAGCTTTATTGTATCATGGATGGAAAAGTTTTGCATGTCAGCAAACAGGTGACAGAATTTATACTAAATCTATATCAATCATTTCCATTAAGTTAATGCGCTAATTAACCTAACTAACTGACTGATTTACTGACTTGGCTGACTGGTCATTAATTAGCTCAGTGGGTGATTATGTAACCTGCTAATGGACAAGATGACTTCTTCACTGGCTGTCTAACTAACTAAGTGATGTGTGTGTGTGTTATGTGCGGTATGTGGATAACCTTCTGGTTGGCAATGAGACTGTGGTTAGAGGCCTCTGGGTACCTACTCACAAAGATCTCTCTTACCATACACCCATTACTGGACATCTATTAGTCACACACACACACACACACACACACACATATATGGAGTTACAGAGAGAAGTACAGAGCAACTCATTCACGATGGGTGGTTAGTGGTGGTGTGTGCACATGTGTGTGTGAATATCTTAAGCTCTGTCATTAAAAAGCAAACAAATTTAGTTTATCTGGAAACTCCCTGCAGACTACACACACACACACACACACACACACACACACACACACACACACACACACACACACTGATGGGAGTGGGAATTTTCCCCTTACCATAAAGTGAACTGGTGGTTGAGGTGTTTTGGGAGGTTGCTGTGTGTTTATCTACTGTATAAGAGTTTGTACAAGTGTAAAACAAAATTTGGAGAGAGAGAGGAGAGTGTAAATGTGCCAGCCATGCATCATTTCATTATTAATAGCCATGTCGGAATAAAAATGCTAACCTTGTCTGATCTAACAGACGGCTGAGTCTGCAAGCACTCGTTTGTGTTTGTGTTTGTGTGTGTGTGTGTGTGTGTGTGGTAGGGGGACACTAGTCCACAATGAGGTCTTGTTTCCCTTTGTTTGGGGTGAGCTGGTGAAGTCATTTTAACTTACACAGGTATAAATATCTGTGTGTGTGTGTGTTGGGGCGACGTTTCCCGTGCAGGCCAGGCCAGGAAGAGAGCACCAGTGTCCTGCCGAGAGGGGCATTGTTATCTACCTCCTAACACACACACACACACACACACACACACAAAAATGCATCACCCCTCCCAGACTGAGCCTCCTGATCTGCACACGTCTGTGTTGCCGCGGTAACACATAGCACACGCCCAAACAACAACAACAAACATTGTGTATTACACCCCCACAGACAAAGATATCCCACCACACACACACAGAGAATAACGCAACATACATGTGTGTGTGGTGTTTACAGAATGGACTGTCCTGGTTCTGAGACATGTTTCTGTTATTTCTGTTGTTGTTTTGGTGCTATAAAAAAGCTGAACTATTAACATACACACACGAAAGCTGGCAAATGCAGTTCTATGGAACTGCGGAGGTGTAATCTGTCAGACAGGAAGCTAGCGGGGTTAGAGGTCATAAAGCACTAATCGATTAGCCGTCAGTTAGTACCGCGCTCGAGAAGAGAGCACAGCTGAGGCCAGCTCTTCCACACTCTGTGTGTGTGTGTGTGTTTTTTACACTGAAGTGTTGAGGTTTAGATATGTGTGTGTGCACTCCGTGGCATCACTGTGTGGGTGCATGTGTTGCTTGGACATATTGATCACAGAAAATTTCAACAGAATTTTTGGTCTGACCTTCTGAGGTTAACTGCTGCTCTCTCTCTCACTCTCTGTTGCTCTCTGTCTTTCCCTTATCTCTCTCCGAGCGGAGAACGAGAGATAGAAACACTTGAACTCGGGTCATGCGTGTGGGTGTTATTCAGCTTAAGTGTCCAACCCACTGCTATCATCTGGGTGTTTATTACAGTTTCTGTAAATCTCCATTTTTTTCTCTACGACCTGTTGGTGTTTGCATAGATATAACTGGTCGTCCTGGGATATGTTTAATGTATGCTTTAATGAAAAAAACACTGACGGCCAAAAGGTGACACTAACCTGGTATGTTTGTTGCTTGTAGTGACAGACAACAACATCTAAACACCTCAGTAATGTTTACGTGTCCAATAATCAAAAGAAGCTATTATTCTGATGATGTTTTTAATGGATTGCTTATACAACTGAACCATTAATATTCCCATTTCCATCCATAGAGCACAGTCTGATTATTAGCTGAAAACACCATTATCAAGTCAATGTTTTCTGCCAGTTTTATATCTTTGAACTGCATTTTTCTGTCCTAAAGCTACTCTATCTACGTGCAAATATGCCAATAAAATGCTTTGAGACTTTGTTTTAATGTTAGCGTAAAGTTCACCTAAATTACACAAAACATGTTTCTCCATTTCCTTTAAAATGACAGAGCCACACAATAGTTTTGGTTTAATTTGTCCAAATTTTGAGACATTTTGATCTACAGATTTTATCTTAAAATGTTCTGTGAGATAAAGACGTAGTACTAAATGACCAGGAGTGACAGGAATTAAAAAAATGTGCCTAAATGATGAAACATGTTGATGTTTCTCACCAGCTGAATATTGATGATATGCATCAATCACATCGTCAATCAACTGGATTGCATTATGTTGCAAAACACAAATCGTCTGCAGATAGAATCTAGGTTAAGATCTAAATGTTTTTAAAACATTGAAACATATCACTTTTTCCCTTCACGTGGTGTTTATTAGACATTTTTTTAGACAGACACACAAAGTCATTGCGATTTGGAGGTCGTATCCTTGCGTTAATTATTTTCTAACTATAAACCATATTCTCCATTCAGAAGTGTTGTGTGAGTCTGTGTCTCCCATGTCTGTCTAATTATCAGGCCCTCCACAGTCAGCGAGTCTCATGGGAGGATGGTAGGTGAGAGTGAGAGAGAGATATCAGGGGATTAGTTTTTAGAAGGTTTGGAAGGTGACCACCTCATTATAAGACTACATGTTATAATGATTTGTGTTATATATATAGTGTGTGTGTGTGTGTGTGTGTGTGAGTGTGTGTGTTTTTTATAATGATGCTCAGTCTCTTCCTTTGGGGACAGCAGTGTTTGTTGTCCTCCTCCAGGGACCTGAGCTCCTGACCTTTCACCTTCCTAACTACACCTAAACCCACGTACCTAAGATTCCCCTGCTTTGAGTTACCAGTAACTTCCCCCCAACACACACACAGAGAGCTAGAAAAATGCTCATAAAAAGAAACATTTCTTTTCAAGATTTAGGAGTAATTTTGCACAATTGCAGGTTGTAACTGCAGCTGAAAGTCAGATGCATCCCCATCAGAAACAATATGTTCATTTTACGTGTGTGTGTGTGTGTGTGTGTGTGTGTGTGTGTGTCTGTGTGGAAGTGTGGAAGCTGTTAAGCAGTAACAGATAGCCTGAGCATGGTGTGTGGCGATGCTGTCATTACCGCTGTGCTTCTTCGCTGATGTGTCACGGCTGATGTCACACGCTCAATTGGCCCTGCAGACAGTCACCATCACTCAGACTGTTTACTACACTGTTACTACAGTTATCACTCACTGGCTGTCGCTGCTGCTGTGAGGACCAGACGCACCGGGCTGCTGCCAAAACCATGCACATAACACCAGAGGTTTACTAGTCTTCACACACACACACACACACACACACACACACACACACACACACACACACACAGATAGCGGCTTGTGTTCTTTGTCTTGCCTATCAACACTCGGAAACACTCATTTAGACAAGAGGGCGTGTGTGTGTGTGTGTGTGTGCGTGTGTGTGTGTGTGTGTGTGTTTGGTGGAGTTAAAGAAAGAGACTAAGAGGTCGAGGGACAAAAAACAAAACATCTATAGTTGGATTCAGTGTTGCATTGCTTTTAATTGTGTGATTTAAAAAAAAAATTATCTATATATATATAGTTAGGTATGGAAGTTGTGTGTTCATGCATGTGTAGTCAGGACTTTGTGTGTGTGTGTGTGTGTGCGTGTGTGTGTGTGTGTGTGTTTGCGTGCGCCCATATTCAGGCAAGTATGCGTGTGTGTGTGTGTGTGTGAGAATCTAGGTTATGCTTCTTATTTCCACATGATTAACTAACTCGCGTCTCTCAGACTGTTCCTTCCACCTCGCCCGTGCCTACCCATAAGGCCTTGTGTCAGTGGGGAACGCTTGATTTATGCCGTTTGAATATGTAACAAGAGGTTGTAAATTCACCAGCCGGGGCTACATGCATCACTATTCTGCACTGTCGTAATTTAGGTGCCACACGCATATCTGAGATGCTAATTGGTTAAATTACCGGGTTAGCTCTGGAGATTTATACCCGGCTAACGAGAAGTGGTGCGAAGGGAGACAGCGATGGGGGATGGAGATTAGGTGAGGGGGGTGTGGGGAGGGGCGGTTGGGCAACAGGGGGTTAGGTGGGGCGACAGGATGGAAAAGAAGAAATGTTTGGAAAAGAGGGCTTGAATAAAAAGTGCAGGGGGAGGAGACAGTAGATGTTTGGGTAGAAGGAGAGCACCAGAGTCTTTTACAATTTGCATTTTTTTCCTTTATCCGTTCAGAAAGTGTGAAACCTTTTAAGTTTTTTGAAACTGAGCATGCACTGCAAATCTAGATAGGCGCACCATTCATTCATTCATACACCTGCAGGTGTATTCATTCATTCTTACACCTGCATTAATACACTTGCAGGTGTATGAATGAATTGATAATTCATGCAGTGCAGGAAAGTTATTTTACTCTATAGAATGTCTAGGCTACAATATAGTGTATTAAGTTTAGTATATAGCTAGCAAATGTAATAGATCTAAAACGAAACTGACAGGAGGGCGCAACTGAGAGAAAAATGCACAGTTACAAATTTGTCTGCAACTTCAGCACCACGGACAGTGAAATGGATTCATCAATACACAGCACAGTTATGCTACTAATATTTCAGAGCCATAGTTGGGGCCATAGGTTTTAACCTGCACAAACCTCAGTCAGATAAAGGATCAATGAGTCAGGCAGACTAGATTAACATATTCAACTAAACAACCCCTCTGCTCCTGTACTCAGGTTAACAAGGGGGATGCCTTTTGGTCGTTTTGCTAATAAGGGAGATTGTCCTCTTATCCCGTCGCAAATTCCCTGCTGGCTAAATCTAACCAAACCATAAAGCAGCAGAAATTGACATAAATATAACATTAACATATTATCACCTTGATGGTAAACAATTTTAGCAAACAGTTGTTATTTAAACATTTAAACATTTAAACATTGACCTAGTCTGTCTACTGTTATATGCAGAGCAGGTAGTGGAGCAGGCTGTATAAATCAAAACAAATCGCTAAAACAGATGGGTCATAATTCTTTGTTTTACATTACATGTAGTGTAATGTCATCATTTAATCAATTATTAATATAAAAATCTTTTTTACACATTCTGGACGGCACTGATTGTGATGTTCTGCTGATATTTGGCAAACGCGTTGGATTATTTTGTTGTTAAGGGGCTGGTGGAGGACTTGTTGACAGATACAGCCAAAATGTGACACAAACAACAAGGGAAACATTTACTGATATGAAAATGTTACATGTGGAGAGAGTCAGCACAGAGACTCTCTCTCTCTCTCTGTCTCTCTCTCTCTCTCTCTCTCTCTCCCTCTCTCTCTCTACCATCTGTCTGCACTCAGTGCCAGTCAGTAATTAGTCCTTGTAGAGTCAGTGTAGTGAGGAGTCCCTGTGTTTAGATACCGCTGTCTAGTCAAACACTGGGGAAGGAGGTGGGGGTGCTAACAACCTGTGTTTTATCTGTCAAGTTTGCTGATGTTATGCAACACACTTTAGGGTTAAGGTTATATCTCAGGAGATGCAGGCGGAGTGTTGTGACATTATTCACCAGTTAAATCAGTTTGTTTGGGGCTGCAAACAGGCAGCCACACATACATTGTGAGAGAGACTAATTAAAATGTATTCGTTTTATTTTATGCTAATTCTTGTCTTTGAAAGTCCTGTCCATGTGAAGCAACTGTTTATTTATGTGGTGTGTGTATTGTGCTAAAAATTAGTTAGTAAATACATTACTCATACCTGCTTTATGTGGTTTTAGTAAATCACAAAGTAAACAACTGCTTGTAATCAGCTGCTGAGTAGGTTCACACAAGGCTGATGTGACATAACCCACGAGCCAAGACTGCATGCTGCCTGTCTGTTATTCTAACACTACTTAAATTCACATTACAAACAAGATTAAGACTGAATAATTCTATATTAAATGATCTTTTAACAGTAAATTATCACAACATATTAAAAACATTTTATTGTGATGTAACTTGAATATCACATAGATAGTTACCATAGTCAAAAACATAACTTCCTGTTGTATTTATCTTATGATACAAGAAATTGATTGTTTATTTTCTTGATTAATCAATTAATAGTTTAGTTTTTAAAATGCCATAAAATGGTGAAAAATGTTGATCACTGCTTCACAGAACCCAAGATGCAACCTAAGATGTTCAGTTTTGTCCAGACCAACTGTCGACAACTCAAAGATAGAAAAATTACTCAAAGTGATTAAGTGATTATCAAAATAGTTGTTGATTAACTCACTAATCAATTAATCATTTCAGCTCAATTTACCCAAGTTTTGCATTGCAGAGCGAGTACGTGTTTTTATTTTGACATATTGTATGCTTATGATTACAGTTTTACAATACAACAGACACCTGGGATCTTTACAGCCTGCCTGGTTGTCTGATTATTCGGTTTGCCTCCGCTATCGAACACCAGTATAGTTGCTGCTGTCTCTCTATTGTCACCAGAGAAAGTTGCAATGGAATCTTAAAAATGTAATTTATTCTTAACAAACCTTAAACAGACAAAAAGAGGGTAGTGATGTGGTAACGGTCTTCACTGATCAAAGATTTACAGTTGTCTGACGTATATGACTCAGGGGGAAGCAGAGAACAAAGAGTTAGTATTTACTGTAATACATGAAACTGAAATAGACAGGGTAGTGGTCTGTGGTCTGTCTGTGTGTGTGTGTGTGTGTGTGTGTTTGTGTTTACTCTTCCATATACGGTAGTTGTGCTTCAGTCTGTGTGAATTTGCATGTGTTTGTGTGTGGTAACACCCTGGGCAGCACACCCCGCAGATGAGCTTTCCATCCAATCAAGAAGTGGATTGCTGCCACTTCCTGTGCAGAACACAGACACTCCATGAATACCATTTCAACACACACACGCACACACATTCACACACAAAATGGTTGAAATGCTTATTCTTGCTGAGTTGATTTACTGCACTACACTTGCACCTTTTATGTCTGTGTGTACTCTGTATGTGTAAATGCAACATGACATTTCCTGACTTCCAAGACACTTAGACAATAGGAGGCAAATTCAGATTGATGTTAGTAGCTTTTCACTGTCTGGCCTTTTGTCTTTTTAATCTCCCTCTCTCCTCACTATTCTGTCTACTCTCCACCTATTGTTGTATGTGTGAACATAAATCTAGAAACAACTGAACCTTTTCTGTATTCACTTCATATGTTAGATTTGTATTCCCTCCATTAGAAAGACAAAATCATATGATAAAACAATGAAAAATACCAGATTTCTTGTAACGATATAACGATACAGTACTGGCAGACAGACAGGACAGTGGACAGGCAGGCAGGCAGGCAGGCAGGCAGGCAGGGTGTGTAAGTTACTGTTGTTGCTTTTTATAATTAGTTCAGGAAGTTTCTACAATCGTCTGTCAGTAAAGAGAGGCGGTATCAGCCTCTGTCTGACAATAGCAGGAAAGACACACACACACACACACACACACACACACACACACACACACAGCTCAGTATTCCAACACATTGCACCCTTGTGTGTGAGAGTACAGTATGTTTACTAAATGTATCTACGTCATGTTTACTTGTATGTATATAAGTTAACCAACCAGAGACTCCTTGTACACTTAACTAAAATGCTTCAGATGCTGCACGACAAAGGTTGTAATCTGTCTTTCTGAAATCAAATGAAATTTTAATGATGCCTACAGAGAAACTCTGTCACATTTGCAGCAGTAAACAGGGACGGGACACGGCACAGGATACAAGCAGTATGTATGATAGATTAAGATAAAATAATGTGATTACTGAAGGTTTATTACACAAAACGCTGCTAAAACGTGATCTATACAAAATCTTGTGATGAATTGGATCACATCATTATAAAACACCAATATAGTTTTAATACAGTATGGAAGATTTCATGTATAATACATCATATCTTCAGTAAAAGATATATAGACAACATAGTCACTTAATCTGGCAATTTGTATCTTCTCTCCCTGCATTCCTATCCCCCTCCAGGCCAGCACTCCTTCATTTATTCAGTAAACTGTGAATGTGTTTTTAAGAACTGTTTTACGGCGACCCCACGCTGTGTTTATGACTCCTCCTGCCAGTGAGGAGGCCACAAACTCGATCCAGGAAGTTGCTGAAGTTGCACGAAACCTGCTAACCCTAACTCTTCCTTTACTTCTCTCTTTACTCTTTTCATTCTCTTCATCTTTCCAAACTTCCACTCTACCACTTGCCTCCTTCTCTTGCTTCTTCTCTCCTTCATTTTCATCTTCAGTCCACCTCTTCATATTCTTTCTTTCCTCCAGTAACTCCTTCACTTCTTTCCCTTTCTTCATCTCCTTTACCATTATCATGCTATCTCCTCTCCTCCTTTCTCATGCCCATCCTTCACCTCTCACCTCCTCATTTCACCTCCTATTCTTCATCAACTCTTTCCATGCTTATTCTTTATATATGTGCATGTATGTATACGTACATATATACATACATATATGTATTTATGCATGCATGCATGTGCACTAGCGGGCAGTTATATGTGTGTGTAAAGGTGATCATCTCATCTGTACAGGGAGTTCAGCATCCTCAACTTCTCCTGAACACAGGAGGAGGAGGAGGAGGAGGAGGAGGGAAGGCAGATAGAAGCATTTTCTTTGGTCTTGCAAGACAGCTTCAAGCCCTCCTCCTTCTCCTTCACCTCCTCCTCCTCCGCATCCTCCCTCCATCTCTCTTTGTCACCCACCACCTCCCACTCCTTTGCATTAATTCAGCAAGGTACTAAATATTTCTTTTAGTAGAAAAAGCGATTTTACTCTGCAGCTTGCTGAAGCTGCTGTGCTCGCCAGCGCTTTCACCCTCTTCGCACACCTCACCCCTCACCCTGCACACATGGGAAGTGCTTTTTTTATGGACTAGCCAGAATTATAAATGTTCAGCTGTGTTTATGGCTTATTAGGCAGTTACAGGAAGGAGGGGAGCATGTGTTTTATTGGCTTAATTGGGAAAGAACAGCTTCCTTGCTGCATTAGCACTATTTTCCTCTCATCAACGGCCTTGGCTGGCAAGGCAGCGCTCTGTGCAGTCAAAGGTGCCCTCGCTGTGCCATTCTTTCTGCTGAGGACGAAGAAAGGACTTTTGTGTGCATGTGCGCGTGCGTGCGTGTGTGTGGATGAGAGGTAGGGAAGGAAAAGTGTGCGTTCGCGCTGAGTGCACAAATACAAATTGATGCGAAACAGAATAAAATCTTCTCCGTGAGGCAAATGTGTGTTTGTAAGCAGGCGTGTGTCCTGGTACTTGACTGTGAAGCTGCTCCTTTCATTAGTCAAGAGGAGAGATGGTCCTGAATACTCCTTTGAGTCTGACAACACAGTGCGATCTTGTAATGTGTTTTATCTCTTTTTCCACCCCTCCTTCCCACCTTCCACCCCTCCATCCCTCCCAATCCCTTTAATTTTCCCCCCGCTCTCCTCCCTCCCTCTCCAGGCGCGTGTTGCGCTCTGCTGCTCCCCCAGCATCTGAGGTTGAGACTAAACGGCCGAGTTATTTATTGTGATGTTTTCGTGGCCGCCTGGTTTAAATAACAGTTTGGTTTCTCTGCAATCCTTCCCTCTCATCTCTCTGTCTTTATACTCTCTTTTTTTGCAGCTCGCTCTGTTGCTCTTTTTCTTGCTCTTTATTTCTACACACATACACAAACACACACCCCTCCACCCATCATGCTCTGGATAATGGTACATTGTTAACGGGCTGTCTATTGTTTGTGTTGTGTTCTTGGCTAAGTGGAGGGTGAATAGTTTTTAGATGACAAACATGTAAGCTCGCTGCCAGCCATTCTGATCTGCTGGGCTGGGGCTAGTTATACAGAGTCGTCTGAAGCCCGTTTATCCTCAATCAGATATACAGCGCGCTATGGTGTCACAGCAAGAGATGTGTGTGCACATAAAATGTCTTTGTGTGTTTGTGGATTTTTGTGACACCATTAAGTCTGCAAGTATGAAACACAGAGTTAACCTCATTGACTGGCATTTAGAAACGGTTATGCAAAACAGACAATGGTTGTTTAGATTGTTGGTATACAGATGAATATAACTCTAATCCCTCTCATCTGCAGGCACAAAGAGGAGCATTAACCCAATGTAATTCAGTTTACCCACCTTTTAAATCAAACCAAAATGTAAATCATAAGTAGATTAGCTATTTTAGTCATCAGTGTATGTGAGTGCAAGTCTTCATGTAAAGACTGTGTTGATTAAAAGTTAAAGGTGATCTATTATGCTTTTACTTATTTTCTCTAATATATATATATATATATATATATATATATATATATATACTTAGTATATCCCCTTTAACAATAAGCTTTATTAATATTTTAAGAACTTTTTGATATTTATTAAAGTACATATTTGAGGTACTTGTACTTTACTTGAGTATTTCTATGTTATACTAATATAATATTGTACTCCACAATGATTAACTACAATATTGACATGCTCTTATATGTATTTGTTAGTGGTAAAGACAAACAATTTAATATAGTATAATAATATAACACTCTAAAATAAGGAAGTCTGTATAATGAGTACTTTCACCTTTGATACTTTGAGCACATTTTGCTGATAATACTTCAGGACTTTCTACTTGTAATGGAATATTTTTAGACAACAGTATTTCTCCTTCTCCTTAAGGATCTGGATACTTATTCCACCATGCATATACACTGACCCACCACAAACCCCATCGTCTGTCTCTCTAGGCTTTTTAGACCTAGATCTATCATAGGTGAGTGGTGTGTGTGTGTGTGTGTGTCATTTATGGAAGCAGCTCCATCGTGGATGTGATGGAGGGTGTGAAGCTGCATTTTAATGGATGATTATGTTTTATGTTTTCTCTACAATGACCTGCGCTGGCAGACCAATATTGTTCCCCTCCCCTCCCATTCTGCTTCATCCCACCCCTCACACACACATACATACATTTCCACTACTGCGACCCCCCCCTGCAATATCCTTCCACCATAGGCCCCTCACCCCAACCCCCCCCCAAACACACCCAGCCTCCTCCTCTCTCACCCCGGCCTGTGTTGGGGTGACATTAGGTGCTCTCCTCTCTCTTTGGGGCAGAGAGGAGCGTGACTTAACATCCAGCCTTTATAGTAAAGGACATTCTCCTCTCTATTACCTACCTGATGGAAAGGTCAACCAGCATGAATAGAAAGGTTAGAACCACTCATAATGTAAAACGCATGCTCTCCTCTCCTCTCCTCTCCTCTCCTCTCCTCTCCTCTCCTCTCCTCTCCTCTCCTCTCCTCTCCTCTCCTCTCCTCTCCTCTCCTCTCCTCTCCTCTCCTCTCCTCTCCTCTCCTCTACTCACCTCTCCTCATGTCCTGTCAGCACTCTCGCCTCCTTTTCTCCTTTTAATCTGACACAGAATAGGCATGATAGAAAGAAAGACTGACAGGACTCTGTCAAAATCACATTCTGTCAGTATGAAGCGAGAGAAGGAGGAGGAACAGAGAGAGATACCACTTCTCTATCAGTGCTGAGTGGCAGAGCGGGACAAAGAAGAAATTATTTTGAATTCTGTGGACCATTAGCATGACTATAGATGCATTAAAATGCTAGATAGTGGGAGCAGAGAGGGGAGGTGAGAGTGAGGAGTATGCATGGAAGAGGCAAAGTGGAGCAAGGAGCATGACTGCATCACAGAACTTGACTTGGTCTTCATGCTAACTCTGTCTCTTAGTGAATATATGAAAATGCAGCTGGGATATGATTTTAACCCTATAATGCCTGACCCCAGAAATAATGGACAGAAAATTCTGATTTCTTGAATCTGGAGCCTTTATTTGTCCCATTCACAAAATTTGAAAAAAAAAATTATAAAAGATTATTTGCATATAGGTTTTTCCATTTGTATCGTACTGAGTTTGAACTGTTGTGATGATAAAGGTATAAATCAGGAGTTGGAAGACAAGTATCATATTGGATATGAGAAGCTTTTGAGTGAAGTTTTTACCATAAGGTGATGCAATAGGTTTCAAAAATGCTTGTATCAAATTTGATACATTTGGGTTTATAGGGTTAACAATTTTGGAAAGAACGGACTACTTATCTTGTCCTGCTGATTACATAGTCAGATAACCTATTTGGCCATTTAATTTGGAGGACGTGTTGTTAATAGGAGGTATTTACTGCCGTAAGTTGCATAAAATTGGATTTTGTATATATATATTTTCCCTTGTCCTTTGGTTTCCCTTTTTCACAGCTCTTGTTTCCCTTGTTTTCCTTGTTGTCCAGTGCCTTTGATCATATTTGTTTTTATCTCAGATCTTTTCTTCAAACGGGGGAAGACTTTGTAGAAACCTTGACCTCAATCATCCCCTAAATGTATCCATTTACTTTTATTATTGTAGGACTTTTACCATGATGTCTAATGTAAGACAGGAAGAGGTGAAGGTTTCCTTTTACTTTTTGCTACATTTATATTTTGTTTGTTACTTTTCTCTTTCTCTAAAACAACCAAAGCATAACCAAGATTTCAAATACAGTGCTTATAAATTATGGCCAACCAGGGATGCCAGCACGCAGGACAAACGTGCAAAAAAAAAAAGAAAAAGAAATGCTGTTTAGTCCCTTCGTCGTACTCCTCAGTGCTTTGGTCATTACTGAGAACACCATTCAATCTCCCCCTTTCTATACCTCTCTCTCTTGCTCTCTTTCTCTTTCATCACTACTCGTTCCCCACTAATTTAGTTAATGTTGCCTGAGAGGAAGTATCCATTACATCACCAGTGGAGATCACACTGTATAAAAGTACACACCATCAACCATCATTGAACACAATCATGAGATAGTCGCCACGGTTTTCACAGCTGATTTACTTCTTATTGCTCTAACCATAATAATCAGGAACATTTCAAGTAATCTGTGATAGTGACTCAACATAGACACAGTTTATTAAACTCTGAACTTCAAAGAACAAATAGAAGAAAACATGCTAGAGCAGTAACTACAAATGCCAACACCTGCATTTACCTACAGGAAATCAAACTTCAACATAAAAAAGTCAAGGAATATTAGGTATGTATCCCTGTGATGACATGCACTTCATTAACGAATCTTCATTAATTATCTCCGTTATCAAAGACAAACATTAAAGTCAGTTAATTTCTGAATGCTAAAACCAAAGAAAAACAAGATACAGTTCCATAACGTTTTACTGTTACTTGTTAAAGCTGCCTTAATTGATTTTTGGGTCAATAAGGAGCAGAATAACAATCTGAGTCACAAAGCACTAAAATATAGTTGTTATGGGGAATGTTTGAACAAAAAAGCTTATTGCACAACCAGCAGACAAAGATCTTTCTGTCCAATTGATAGATGTAGAGTCACTTTACAATCAGTATAGATACATATATACAAAGGATGGGTCAAATGCAGAGGATCAATTTCCCCACAAGGATCAATAAAAGTAATTCTTCATCATCATCATCTTCTTCTTCTCTGCTTTTAGCTCTGGTTTAGTTGAGAGTTTTTAGCTGCTAACTTAAAAACTTTCTTTATCAGCTACTCACTAACTTTGTATTTTTGGTGCTGGACAGGTAGGGTGCACTGGTATTTATCACAACCTATTTTTGTTTGTTTCAAAGGAGTCATACTGTATCATGCTTTTTGTGATTTTCTTTTATTTATATACTGAGGTGAGGTGAACCCTGATGCTGCATTTGAACCCTGAGCTCTACTTCCTCCTCATGCACAGGACCACAAACGGATGTTGTTTCTGTAGCCTTTGTTGGTAAAGTTGTTCCACAGGTTGTTTACATTGTCCACTCACATATTTGGGTTGATGATGAGGCAGTTGACCAATAAATGCAGGCCAAAAAATGAAAAGGCAGGGTTGGAATCATTGCTATGTGCTTAATACTTATTAGTGCAGCTTTATTATTATTTTTTTTTTTTACAGTATAAGAGATCATCTGCATTAGTGCAGTTTCCTGGCAGTCACATCTGGCTGATGATCCTGTGTTTGTAGCAAAAGGTGTTACCTCTACTGGCTATATTTCTTTCTTCTGTGTGTGTGTGTGTGTGTGTGTGTGTGGTGATTCTGTCTCCCTACATCTGCTATTAGACTCTGCTATTGTCTGTGTCTTAGCTGTGCGCTTTAATCTAATAAAGTGTGTGTGTGTCTGTGTGTGTGTACGTGTCCAAATCAATAGTGATATATAATTCACTGCATCCCGGCCCCACCACTCTTTATACCCACACATACTGCCTATTTAATATTGCATGAGGACACACACACACACACATTTGCAGAGCTGGGGGCAGGGGGAAAGGAATATGTGTGTGTGTGTATGTGTGTGTGCACCCTTTAGGATCGTAAAAGGGGTCTTTTACACCCCTCTAAGCTCCTTTGCCTATGTGATCTGAGTGCAGTTTTTCCATTTTAACTTCTCTCTTTCTCTCTCTTCCATCACTTTCTCTTTTTATGCTTTATTTTCTACTCTTTGTTTTTCTCTCTCTTTCTTGTGTCTATATTTCTCTCTCTGCCTCCCTCTCTCTGTATTGTTTTGAACCTTACCCTTGGGGTCTTCACATTCACTCTTTCTCTGTGTGAATAAATAAGAATCCATCTCCACATTTAAATAGCTTCAGGGCTTCCGGGACACACACACACTTGCACACATGCACACACACTTCTCAGTCATGTTTATAAATCATTAGTGTTTGAGGTCACCAGGGGTCACGTTTCTCTCTCTGGCCACTGTGCTCCATCCTGATTGGTTGTTGACACTGTGGGCCACTCAGCATGCCTGTTAGCTTAGCTGTGCTTTTACCCTCACCTTGCCTCCAGTGTGTGTGTTTGTGTATGCTGAATTATTTAACAGTTACTGCTTCTGTGTATGTATTTCCATATGTGTATGTGTGCACATGTGTGTGTATACAGAAAAAGCTCAAAGTCTCAAATGCCCTCTGTCCTCCTCATCTTATTTGTGAGCTCAAAGTTTCATCAGGTTGAAGTGTATTTTATTCCCAATCACGTTCACATAGAGACACCACAAATATGCACACAAACACACACACACTTTCTCTTATTCTTTTGGGCCTCTGCATTCATATTTCATCGCCTTATGACTCTATGAGTTGCTTCAGTGTGTTTTACTGCAACATGAAAGAGCTGCTCCATAAACATGTTAATAGCTTTGATCACATAATGATCTGAACAAATAGGAAACAACAGGGAGATTAAACAGAGAGGAGGATTAAAAAACACTGTATGCACACTGTACAATCTTGGTTTGTCTGAATGGGTGCTAATTAGTGGTTTACAATGCCATTCTTTTACAGTTGGAGACTTGGCATAACAGGAAGCAGCACTGGCAATAGTCAAGGACTCAGACATACTCATACACACTCAAGCACATCTATGGAGATTTTTGTCATCATAACATCCACCCTTGACAGAGAACAAAAGAAGGAAAGCTGTTGATTGAACAAAGGCTCTATATAAATTGACTCGTGCTTTTTAATTCTAATCATATTTTTTTCTTTGTTTCATTTGTTCATTATTTTTTTTAATTTACAAACAAATAAAGAAAGAGACCACTGGTACTAAATGTTTTTTTGAAAAACAGTGGCTGCTGGATCAATTGGGCTTTTTCACGGAAGGCATTTTGATGTCACAGCAGGTAAATCACAGGTGTAAATAATAAAATTAACACTGGCTGAATTCCATTTAGCTGCTTTACTTTCCTGGTATTGTGCATGCAGGCTCACTAGTCACAAAATTTATCTGAATTTCTAAAGGAAATGCAAAAAGAAGCACTATTTCTCTCATCGGATGATATGAAACTTTTGCAGAAGAGGAGAACACAACAAGATGTCGTCATTAAAAGAGCAACAGTCAGACCTCAAGCGATGGAAAACCATTTGGAAAATGTGATTGAGATATGACATTTATATTTGTTTCATCTATTTTAGGAGCGTTACACTATCCTCATCAATCCATCATAATTTATTCGCTGAGTCTGTTTACATTGCACAATTGCATTTTCTTGTTTATGTTTTTATTGATTCACCAACTTTTCCACCTCAGCCATTGAAGTGTCTTTAGTCTGTGTCTTTGCCTTCTTGGGGAAACTTTAGCTCTCTTTCTGTCTCTGCTGTTGACTGTAAAGCGCTTCAGATGACTTATTACAAATGTCATCTAAATCTAAAGCTAGACACAATATAGCAGCTGCCAATCATATTTGCAACGTGACATAGTCAGAATAACATTTAAATATTAGAGAACATATTTTTTTTGGAGATTTTGATCAACTGCCTTTTTGTAAAAAACATCTATTATTGTAGATGTAAAGACAAATTAATACAAAGAGGGAAGATGATTTGTTTCTATTTTCATCACTATCCAGTCTTCTGTACTCCCTCTGAGTGGAGCTCCTTGTTTTGGAGTTGTAGCTGGTTTTGTAGTCGGCGTCTCTTTTCTTTTTGTGCTTTTGTCGTGTGTCTTCCTTGCGCTTCTTCCTCTCTGTTCTTGATCCGTGAGGTGTTGTGAGTTGTTTTGTCTGGTTAATTAACTACACCCCAGTTGGGAGGTGAGTGTTTGACAGTTCTGTGTGTGTGTGTGAGAGAGAGAGAGAGAGAGAGAACACATACTGAGGGAGGTGTAACTCAAACTGTATTGCAAGACCTCACTTATATGACAGCATGTACACATGATGGCTTTGCTGTCGTTCTGGTACTAGACAACGTTGCTGTCACTCTCTCTCTCTCACACACACACACACACACACACACACACACAGTGAGGAGTCCCCTATTGTACTCCATCTCTTGCTGTCTTTCTGTGGAGGTGGTATTACTTTGATCATAGCAGCGACACTGATTAAAAGGAATGATGCCTGTCGTGACGGCAGCTGTATTTATAAGACTAAAGGGGGACAAGGAAGCATCATTCTTTTTCAGTCTCACATTCTCTCTCTTTCTTTCCATCTTTCTCACTTTCACTTTCTCTGTCTCGTTTGTTTGCAATGGAGCCTGCTTATTTAGTTTTCAGTGTTATGCATGTGAACATGTTGATGTATGTGAGTGTGTTTGCGTGTGTGTTCCTGTATGCTAAGCGGCGTGCCAGATCCGGTAGTTTTGAACAGGACAGCAGAACCTGTCTCCTTCATCCCCTTCATCTCTCTTTAACAAGTTCATTTATTCATGAGTGTGAACACACACACACACACTTGGTTGGGTGGCAGGAGAATATACTGTTGGCAGATGAAAGAGAGAGTTCCTGAGCTGTTGTTAAATAGTCTGTCAGCATGACACACACACGACACACTATACCAAATACACTTGAATTAAAAGTTAGCAGGGAAAAAATGAGCTGCTTTGTTTTCAGATTTATAGATTTTAATTATTAAAAATTTAAAAAGGGAGAAAATAATAAGCATTAATTATTCATAAACAGCATGTTAATTGGTTCTTAAATATTCAAAGCAAAACAAGGCCATGAATATTCAGATCTATGATGAGAGGATTAGAAAGCTCAAATGAAGAAAAAACATGCTCTTCTAATGAGCACAAAAGAAAGGAAGAGAAGAAAAGAAAGGAATGCAATAGGTGTTTTAAAAAGACTGACTATAACAGGAAGAGAAGAGCGGACCATAGAGTGACTAGAGGAGTAGAAATAAATAATCAGGGGGAGGAGGTGTCGAGGAGAGGAGAGAAAATGAGAGGAGGCAAAAGCGACGGTGAGGAGAGAAGGAAAACAGCAGAGAGTCAGGGGGGTCTTTTGTGTTTTCACCATGATGGATGACAGTGTTGACTAAACGAGCTAAATTAGAAGCTTTTTCCTGCAACTCTGTTGAAATATTATTAACACGCAGCAACTTTAGTGAAACATATGATTCAGCTGCACATAATGACCTTGGCTATTGATTTGGGAATAGAGGGTGTTTTTGTACTGGCAGTGTGTGTGTGTGTGTGTGTGTGGAGGGGGGGGGAGTTGTCGTGTGTTAGGGAGAGTATATCACATGCTCCGATGCAATGCAGGTCTCCCTATATTCTGTCATTAAAACATTAACCCTTCAAATGACTTAATATACACCCTCCGATACACACACACACACACACACACAAACTTAATAGTGTTAATTAGCTGGGCATGTGTCCAGTCTTGTAATTAGCTAATAACAGCAACATGGATGTGGTTAATTAGTGGTAGGAGGTGCTTGTGAACCAGAAAGCCAACAACACCATTAATGTGTCTGCTGCAGAATGAACACAGATAAAACCACCACTAGCTGGAAATACATAAACAGAAATGATCAGAAAGTAGTAGGTGCATGTGTAACTGTGTAACTTTGTAAATTGTTTGATACCTGTATTATTACCTGAACAGAAATCAGAAGTTAAAGTGTGGATTTAGTCATCTCCACTATCTAATCATCCCTACTTCCTCTCCCCTTCTCTTTTTTCTTTCATACTTCCTCCTGTTCTCCTGACGCTGCTGTGATGTCCATAAAGGTAAGAGAATTGTGTTACGCTTCATGTCTTTAAAGGAACATTACATCACTTTAGCTTAATCACTCATTACACATGAAAAGGAACAGCTTATTTGAAGAGCTTGTCATCTTCCTGTGTCTCTTCTCTTCCTCTCTTCTCTTCAGCCTCCTCTCTCCTCCTCCTCATCCTCCACTTAATTGGTGCCCCATCAACCCGTTAATCAAATTACTTCTGAACCAAAATTGACAGTTTTCATTAATTATAAAGGATTATTCTAATTGCAATTCAAATTTATTCATTTGCAACAGACGGCGCTCAGTAATATTTCAGTGAATTAGCATATTAAATGGAGTGGTTCGTACATTAGTTATGGTAATGTATGCATATTTCCTTATTTGGACTGAGAGAGCCATATGCATGCCACGCAGGCAGTTTATGTGTGTGTTTGTGTGTGTGTACATGCACAGGTGAGGAACCTCGACAGCATTTAATTTGTTTGACAAACGTAGCAGGAGTTTAATCCTCTACACTGGCCCATACATTTCCCTCACCATCTCTTTTTCGTCACTCCTTCGTGTCTTCTGTTTCTTCTCAAAGTTATTTTTTCCATAACCCTTACTGATCACTTCTTCCTGTTAAGGTCACAAATTAACCTTTAGGTTCCTCCAAAAGTAAAAACTCTCAAAATGCTTTTCTTTCAGATGTTGATATGCGTTTTTGTAAAAAATAACAAATGGCTTTGTTGGATATAACAAAGAAAATTGTATAAGCCTTCACTTCTGTGTTTCATTATTGCATAAGATCTACAGTGGCGGGATCTGGGATATTCAGTAAACACATATGTTTTGCTCTGTCCAAAGAGACTCGCAGACAATGTGGAAGAAGAGTAAAAGAGTAGAAGAGCTAAAATGATTTGTTGCATTAATGTTAAAACGTTGGTCTGAGCTAACAGTGACCAGATCAAACCAAAGCAGATGGATGTAGTGAGTTTTTCTAAATATTTCATTCCAGCGGGATGTTGTGACTAAATAAAACATTAATCCCTTTAAATACACAAGATATCAGAATGGAGTTCACACACTGTCCCCTAGTGTAATGAACGCATGCAAAAAATGGATGCAGCTGTGGAGAAATATACACACGCTGACACTTAAACACATAAATAGATGCCACATTTTTAATCTACAATACATCTACATACATGTTTTGTTTGTATATCACATTCTTTTCTGCAGCAGTGAAACCTCTAAGGAAGATTCACCTTTTTATCAAAAGACATGCACTCACATACAAGTGTAAGCACACACTCGTATAGAGATATCTACACACCAACAACTTTAATGACATACAAACAAAAACCATTCAGGCTGGCAATTTTCTATATATTTATTATTATAAACAAATCTCTTGTGCAGAGCCAAACCAACAGTGAGTTGATCCTACTTACTAACTATTGATATATCATATTCCTCTGTGCTGTAAACCTCTATTGTTGTTCAAAAGCTATTAAAACACGTCAATGAGTCACACCATTGCACTCGATGACATGTTCCTTCACCCCCAAGAGTTTGGACATGTTTGTTTAGAAGTGACTCTAAGGACTAATAACAACAATCAAATTTTCATTCTGAGGAAGTGACACAGCAGTTTTCAGTGTCAAAGTCAAATACTTACATGCAACCATCCACCTTAAGAGGATTGGTAGTGTTATGACAGCTTCATGCTACTTTGGCTCTTGCTTCTGTGAAAAAAAAATTAATCTTTGCATGAACACAAGAGGAAAACATAAACAGAGGTTGTTTTAAGTATTTAATCAAAAGATAATGGTCTCATTATTTTCTAGTGTAGACACAGACAAAAATAATTATGTATATTATAGTTGACAAAGAGGGCGATGGTTGGACACAGAGAGAAATATGGCAAGCAACTCCAAACCTGGAGCAACACACATCTCAGTGGAGAAGAGACATATAAATGCTGTTCTCAATCAGCGTCATTATAACTGAGAAATTCCCTTGGCTGTGTGTGTGTGTGTGTGTGTGTGTGTGTGTGTGTGTGTCTGTCTGTCTGTCTGTGTTTGAGTGAATGAGTGATAGAGAGAGGAGGAGAGAGGAGGAAGAAGTGTCTGTCAATATCACTTCCTTCATCACTCCCTTCCTCTCCCTTTCTTTCCCCCTACACACATTAATTATTTGTAAGTTCAACGACAAAGGAACACACACACACACACACACACACGCACACACACAGAAAACTCTACAGTACAGTGCACTAATAGTTTGGTCTTGTTACCTCGTAATCACCAAAGGTGTGTGTGAGTGTGTGTATTTGTGAGGATATTTTTGGCAAAGGATGTGTGTGTGTGTTCAGCAGTAGTGATAGACTGTGTGTGTTTGTGTGTGTGTGTGTATGTTTGAGAGCAAGAGAGAAAAGTAAAAAAAAGAGAGAATCCGAGCTATAGATCGATTTGAGGTAAGCTGTGTGTGTGTGCCCCCCACCTCGCCTCCTTCTTCTCTCTCCTCTGTCCCTCCTTCCACCTCTTCTCCCCTTTTGTATCCTCCTTTCCTCCTCTCCCTCCTCCCAAATCAATTTCTCTCATCTATAATTCAACAGTTTGCCTTCAGCCTTTAAAATATACACCACAGTAACCTCCTCCCTGCCTCAACGTCTGTCTAGCCCCGCATCCCTGCCCTCACCTCCTCACTGTTCTCCCGTTTCTCCCTCTTTTCTGTCCTCTGGTGAGTAAGACCTCTGACAGTATTTGTCTTGATGGTAATTATTTTATAATTTCATTTTATCACGGCCCCTAACTGTAGAGTAGCATCACAGTGCCACAGTACTGGTGAATTTCTTAATAAGGGTTATTACCTCCATTGTGACTCCTGTCCGTCAGCATATTTAACAGAGTCTATGACAATAAATGCAAATAATCCTTTGATCTACATGCTGATAAGACACTGAATGTATTTATTTTACATCTACAAGCATGCTGACTATATCTAAATTACAGTGACACCTTTTCTTTCTTAGTTCCCTAAAAAAGTTCACATTTTGAAAATATAGTTTGTCAGTTACACATTGATATGTGAAATATATGCAATACATATGAAGCCTCATATGTATTGCAGAGGTGTTTTACAATTAAATACAGTCAATACTATAAACCAATACATTCATAAACACTAAATACACACACAAGAAAAATATTTTCACTCTGTTTTTCCCGTTTTCCAAGAGCACCCAACATCTCTCAAAAGTTTGAATCCTGCATCGTTTATGTCCACGTTCACCAGTCTTCCACTTCTCTGCCTTTTCTGGTGCATTGATGTGTTTCTTGGAGCATTACTGCTGCCTGTAGATTAATAGTGTGATATAGTGGTGAAACCATTGGAAGGAACATGTATCTCATCATCCGTGTTCACTGAAAAAATTGTTCTACAGTAGGTCAAAAACTCCACAGGGTACCTTTAACTTACTTAAGACTTAAAACAGGAATTATTTTAATGGATAACACTTTATTTTTATTAGGGTCTGATTTATTATAGTTTATTTTCTATGAGTGATAATATGATGTCCCCAACAAGTTAATGAAATTTGAGAACACAGCAACATCACTAAAAAGAAATCTGACAGGTTCAAGAAATATAAAGATGATGAGGCTGGTTTCAAACAAAGCCTCACATCACATTTTACACACTGAATTCCTGGTTCACCTTTGATCTGCCATACTTAGTAATAGGTGTGCAAACACTGTCTTCCAGGGCAATAGTGTCGTAGAAAGCTTGAGTGGACACACCTTTCTAAATTTCAAATCCTGTACGTCAGTATATTTGTATTTAACACACAAAAGACTGGTCCTGTTAACTCTTCACTTATTGATGTATATATTGATGGCTTTTCACTGTGCTGCCTTGTCACACACTGATGACATCAGTGTCACCATAACATGTAACAATGATGTAATGTCAGTTGTTCAGTTCTGAACAAGTAGACTGTACAAGTTATTAATACTCACTTTATCTCAGCTTTGGCAGACAGTATGAGCCCCCTCATAGACATCACATACGCTGGCTATCACCACCCTGGTCTGCTCTGTCATTTAAATATGCAGAGATAACAACAATGACAGCATTAATAGTAATGATAGCAATATGAATCTAAGCCCTCATCATCATCATCATTAGCATATCTCCAGGGAGATGAGCTGTGATTGACAGCTAGCTGGGTGTTTTTTGGGCTGCAGCTCAGCTATCAATTACCTCTGTGCATATCAACCATCATTATGTAAAATAACTCTGCTTCGCTTGGCTCTGCTCAGTTCTCTTAAGTCTTGTTCCCTCGCATAACTCTCTTTCCCTCTCCCATGCATTTCCCTCCCTCCCTCCCCAGCTTCTCTTTTTCTTTCTTTTGCACTCCATTTCGCACCCGACCACTCTCCCCTTTTACTCACACTTTCTCTTCTGTGTCTTGGTTTCCTATTCTCTCCACTCCTATATACCGCTCTCATGCTCTTGTTACTTTTAGCATTGCTCATCAATGGCATTGAGTGTGTCTTCCCAGGTCCTTTTTTTTTTTTTTTTTTTTGACAGCATGTTTTCAGCCAGTTTGGGTGAGTGTCAACCATAGAAAGAAAATAGATACACAGGACTGAACATGGTCAGTGCAGAAATGAAAATGGAAAACAGTGTGTGAAGTTGAAATGATTAGTTGATTGACACAAAAATAGTGGCAACAATTTCGACAAGCTA
Source organism: Pampus argenteus (assembly GCA_036937835.1). Taxonomy (NCBI): domain Eukaryota; kingdom Metazoa; phylum Chordata; class Actinopteri; order Scombriformes; family Stromateidae; genus Pampus; species Pampus argenteus. The sequence goes on from CM072874.1 coordinate 11,700,971, forward strand.
GCAAAAATGCCAAAACTTTCCTGGTTCCAGTTTCTCATGAAATTATTTTCTGCTTTTTTAATAATAAAAAAAAAATTAATATGAATTTGAAAATTGAATATAAACAGGTTTTGGACTTTTCACACAAAATACACAATTTGAGTATGATTTCTAGAAAAAAATGTTTTACTCCTTTCTGACATTTAATTCATGAATCGAGAAAATAATCAGCAGATGAATCAATCATAAAAGCAATCTTTAGTTGCAGCCCTATAGTATGAGCTTTAAAGACAATTTCCTTTGGCTACACAGTTTCCAGGTTACGCAAGATTTGGTAACGCTCACATATCCTTTATCCAAGGCTAAAGCGAATTTCCAGTTTTCCTTCCAAATAAAATGAATTCATCTCCCTCGTCAGCCTTCTCTTCACCTTGCTTCTTTCTGTCATTTCCGTTATCACACACATGCCAAAACATACCTCAATTATCAAAACTTTTGTTTCTGTAACTCTTTCAATTTGATTACACCGAGTGGAACTAACATGACTTCCGAGTCAAGTTGTAATTATTCATATAGATTTAGTGTCACCTGTTACAGCGGCTGTTCTTGCACCATCGTTCAAGCCCCATATATCAGCAAGCATTTCCCCTGCTGAAGTGCTTTTAAATAAGACACTACAAGGGCAAAGAAAAAAGCCCAAGCATTTCCCCCACAGGAAGCAATAGATTATCACATTATAATTGTGATAACAGCCAAAGAGGGTGATATAGTATTTCATATCCTTGTTTTTCCTATACTACATGGCTGCTTAGACGGCAGGCACGGGGCCAAGAAATGCTATCTGATGTCATCGCATTAAACAATAACAAGCACTCAGTGTAAACAGGAAACAGGAAGTTGATCTCTGAGATCAACAGACTGAGACAGAAACTCACACCACAAATATTAGCTAGATTGGCTATTTGAAATGACTGATGAGAAGGAAATGCATTAACTGAAAAGGTGGTCAGCTACAGTATTTTTAATGTTCTTCCTCTTTATGTAGAACGGTTCTGATTTGGAAAGTGAGCAACCAGTAATTGATCTGGTAGTTATGATAGGTGCAAGTTGTTGTTTTACACACGCATATGTAGAGAAAGATAGTCGAAAACTACCATTCTGTTAGAAAGCCCTGCCAAGAAACTTGGCAGGCAGGTGAAATAAGACATCTAAAGCAAGCAGGGAGACAGAGAAGAGACGGAGGAGGCAGGAGCACCAAAAGCACTGATCTGTTGTTCAGTTTGTCTGCACTAACTGACTCGCTGCAATTTCTCCACCTGTCAACAACAACTCACTAGAATTGTGTGTGTGTGCGTGCGTGCGTGTGTGCGTGCGTGCGTGTGTGTGTGTGTGTGTTTTGGAGAGATTTTTGTTTTTTTCTCCTTCAAGGCAGCATCGTTATTCTTGGCTCAGTAGAATAGCGAGTCTTTAGGGAATAAAACGGACACAGACATTCAGCCTTACGCACTCTTTTTAGCTACACACATGCACACACACACAAAGCTGGAATTCCCCCGGATGTCACCCTTGCCCTGTTAGCATTGTAACTGTTTAAATGACAGGAGAGTAGTCGAAACAAACTACCACGGCCCTCTTTCCTCATTCTCTCTTCCAGTTGTTCCTTCTTCATCCTGACACATTCTCTCTTTCGCTCCCTTCTCTTCTCCACAGTGTTTCTGTATCTCTACATCCCGACACTCTCTCCATCCCCTCCGTCTGTCACTTCCTGTCTCTCTCTTCAGGTTTGTGTTAGCCCTATATATTAAATATTAATGTCAGTTGTGCTCTGAGCCATAATTGCCATCTCAGCCTCTGAATAATGGATGTAACTGTGTCATTCACTACTACACCATGGCTAACAGGCCAAAAAACTGCATCCAACTGTGGTTTGCTACAAAACAATGGCTAACAGACAACACAAGCACCCTAGCGCAGTTGAATACATTATCAACAGGCTAAATAACACTGGCGTCCTATAGTGTTTTACTGCACAAAGCTAAAGAATACCAAGAAAATATAAGTATTTAACTGGGAATGACAACATTATGGTTCATAGAAGCACTGTCACAACAAAATGGTTGCTATTTTAGAAACATTTTTAAGGCTTGAAATATAGATTTATTCTCGCATTAATCAATATGATGGTTTCCCCATTTGCATTATGTCTATTTTTAGCAAACAAACTCTGACAAAACGACTATATGTTACCTGTCCAGCACCAAATGACAGACAAAGTTAACAACTAGCAGCATCGAATAACTTGCTGCTAAAAGCCAGATATTTAGCTCACGAGTTGGTGGAGAAAACATCGGCATTAAAACAAAAACATTATTGAACGTAATTCTGGGTTTTGGAAAATTGTCCTATATCAACAATTTTGTATATCACCAGAGTCACAATATAAAATGACAAGAATGGAAAAAGTAATTATCTTCTATAATATTCTTCTAGTAATATCATCATTATGTTTTACTCTCCACCCTCTACCACTCTAACATTTTCCTGTCCAGATGGCGTGTGTGTGTGTGCGCGTGTGTGTGTCTGTATGCGACACTGTGTGTTTGCAGCATGCAGGACTGATGTCGGGTCAGCTCCCTGAGTGTGGTACTCACAATATAGCAAAGGTCAACAGCACTGTTATCACTTGAACATGATCGGGCTTTGCAGAGAGGGAGTGAGATAAAGGAGAGAGGGGGAGAGTGGTCCCCTCCCCCACAGTCATTCAGACTCTTATAATTGCCTGGTTTAATTGGAGGCCTCTTAACGACCAGTGACTGGACCAGCCAATCAATTCACACAAGGTGTCTGTGTGTGTGTGCCTGTGTTTGTGTAGCTGCAGGGCCTTTTTGTAGCAGAGTTGATTAGGCCAGATGGGGTCAAGTGAAGAGGGAAGAACGCACACATACTGCATTAAAATGTAGAATATGTTCTGTTGTCAATCAATGTGAGAGAAAAAAAAAAGAATATGAAAAATAACGAGTGATATCATCAGATAACCAACAAGTTAAGCCATTAATAGACCAGAGTTGTTTGGTTTGTTATTAATGCTGTTAAGGTTTTGGGGATGATTTTTAAGTGCTTATTGCTAATGAACATTTTATCTCACCTTGCTCAGTCATGCAGCAGAGTGAACAAAGGCTTGGAAACGAGCCCAAAAGAAGCAACTTAACTTAACTTCCATTCTCTTTCTCCCACTCTTTGTAACATTTTTTTCCCGATTTCGCCCACTTATTTCCTGGCCTTGTGAGAAAAGTAGCTGAAGAAAATGTCTCACTGACTGGGGGCCCTGTATTGTTTGTGTCTTGTGTTCTAAGTACAACTTTTGCTAGCACGTGCAAGATACAAGACTTGTGAGACTGTAGTGTTGATTTAAGTGTTTTCAGAAACACTGAAAATTATAATGACACTGACAACAAAATGTAAATGAATGTGGATCGATCACATCATTTCCGGTGTCATTTAATTGATAACTTGTATGGCAGATAACCATGCCATACAATTTTGAGGTAATGGTAGTAGACTTTATAATTTCTATTTTGTACTTTTACTATACTTCTATACTGTATCCCATTGCATCTCAGAAGATGCACCTGGACAAGCTACAACATGAAAGGGATTTAAATGCTATAAAAGATATATTTTCAGGCTAATTACTTTGGCTTTTTGTACTCAGGCACATTTTGTTTTTATTTTTACTCAAGCAGAGTCTTACCAAAAGTTCTGAACATTGTTTTTCTGCCACTGCTTTTCGTATTTCAGGCAGATGAGCAGAAAAGTGTGTGAGCTTCCCAACTGCTTCCTTTACACAAAGATCTACAGTGGAGGGTTAGATGAGGTGGTCGTATTAACGCTATGCTAGTGTTGTGAGAAGGACTAGACAGTGGGAGGTCAGCAGAGGGCACCGTGGCTGTCCTCCGCTGTGATAGGCTGTCACCCAGGGGTGAGGGGTCAAGATAATTAAGCATGCAGAATCCCTGCGCCAGTGTTCTAACGAAGCCTGAGCTCGTTAACGCAGAGTTTTACACTCAGACCTGCCACTGGGCTCTGCTGCACCGTCTCACACACACACACACATATATATATATATATATATATATACACACACACACACATACAGAATACATGTTTGCGCATGCACACACGCCCGAGCACTTACCTCTGCTTTGTTCTGGAGGTCCAGTACAAGGGCTGTCATCTCTTGAACAGCAGCACACCAGGCTCAGCACAAGGGAACAGAGGAGCTGCCGACTTGTGAAAAGTTCAAATGCTCTAAATTCGCAGTGTCACAGCTTTTAGATAAATACATGGGGTGGACAATATATGAATTTATTTCAATATTATAATTCCTCAATCTTTGTAGTCTTAATATTATTATTACTATTTTATTATTATTATTTTATCTAGTTTACCCAGTTTATTGCAATTAGATTGCATTGGAATCTACAGCTTCCCAATAATAGGAAACACAAGCAATCATGAAAAGACAGGAAACTGCTGAGTATGAACACTTAGTTATGCAACTCAAAGAGGGAATGTGTGCAGAGTGCAACACAGAGTAAATAAGGTCCTGCATGTGAGATTGTGTTATTAGTTTTATTGAGCTGTAACACACACACATGTAACACAAACATACATGCAAACATGTGTTTGGGTTTTTGTGTGCCTTGTTGCTTCTGCCAGGTTGACCAGCTGGCTCCCACCAAAACACAACCTGGATGTGTTTGTTTGCTGTTGATGGCCATCTGTGTGTTTGAATTATTCTTTAATATAGATCTGTGACATATGGTCCTGTTTCAAAGACCCAATGAGTCTCTTTTTTTAATGATTTGACTTTAATGATTTAATGAATGCACCTCTACAACAAAGATTATAAAAGGTTTGACAACGGGATGGCGAGTCTCTGCTTTGAGAGAATTCTAAGATTTTCTCTAACTTGAACTGGCTCATAGTCACATATTCATGCTCGTTTTGCTGTGCTGTTTTACTTCTACATATATGCTTATCCAATAGCTTTATGTGACATTTCAAAGTAGTCTCATTTGGTCTGGATTTAAGAACAAAAAACATGTTCCACATATCGACAGGAAATTCATAGTGAATTCTGAACAGTATGAAATATTAACTTCGCTCTCTGTATTTGGGGATTTGTGTGTACTGTATGGTAGATTCTGGGCTTGAATTGATTTATCCTTTAGGAAAGCAATGGGGTCACCTTCACTCTGGTCTAATGTTAAACTAGAAAACTTAATATTACATGTCTCTGTCTCCACAGATTTTTCCTCAAGTTTTTCCTTAAGTGCAACCAGAACTGTCTAAAGAATGCAGGAAACCCACGAGACATGAGGAGGTTCCAGGTAGGTTTTTACTAATTTTATTCTTCTTTTTATCTGTGTATTTGCATCTTCCTGTCTCTAATCTTTTATCTTCATGTGCAGCAGTCTCTCCTCTCTCTGTGCCTTTTGTGCATGTAACACTTAATACAGTACAGCAACACATAAACACAGGAGTGTGTGTGTGTGTGTTTCTATCTAAGTAAATAAGCTATCAGTGGCTTTACAGGAAACATGAGATCCTGACCCTGACTAGTCAGAACATAAATACACACACAATGCTGGGACAAAGAAATAGAGAGATGAGGGTGTTGGAGAGAAAGAAAAAAGACATGAGCTTGTGGATAAGATTTAGCGCCGTCCAGTCTTTATTATTTCCTTATCTTCATGGCCACAACACAATCAGGAAGACACCACTTCAGTTTGAGTAGATATACTGGATGCCCAGAAGATACTGATAGATTTATTACTGTGGCACGTGTGTGTACGTTAGAGAGAGATATGTATATGTGTGTATTTCTTGTTGGTGCACTCTCATGTGCGTGTGTCTGTGCTGTGTATGTGTGTGTGTGTGTGATAGGACACACACAGAGAGTCATACAGTAGTGAATGTGTGACAGTATCTGTGCTTCTAATTGTGCAGCTCTATTGTAGTGGAACCAGAGAAGACAGCTCTGTTTCCCTGGGAGATAATTAAGGCCCGGACCCATCAGGAACTATTGAACAGAGGAGGATAGACACCACACACACACACACATACTGCACAGTCACAGTAACTTAGTGTGTGTTGAGTGTGATGGTAATAGCAGTGATAACGGGTTACATTTAAAGAGCTTTTCACAGTTTTACGGTTTCAACTCCTGCTTGCAATGGTCTATTGACCTCTGACTTTGTAATCCATTTTTTATGTTTCTGTTTTCCCTCTTCCTTTTCTCTCTCACCCCTTTTCCTCATTTTCACCCAAATCTTTTATCTCCTTACTTTCTTGTCCCTCTTCCCATCTATCTCCCGCTTGCTCTGTCTGGCCATCATCCTGTCCCAAACCCTTCTCCTCTCCAGGTGGTGGTATCGACCACAGTGAGCGTGGAGGGACATGTCCTGTCAGTCTCGGACAACATGTTCGTCCACAACAACTCCAAACATGGCCGACGGGCCCGCAGGCTCGACCCCGTGGAAGGAACACAGTCTTACCTAGAGCACGGTAAAACAGGAGTGTGTGTGTGTGTGTGTGTGTGTGTGTGAAAGTGCATGTGTGTATGAACATGTGTGAGCCTAAGCAGCACGGCAGCCACCAGATGGTTGATGGTTTAATCCTATCAGGTGATTCCTGCCCCTCCATCTGGCTAATCCAACCCACTAAAAGACACACACAGACACACACAATGCATGGTGTGGTGCTCTGTGTATCCGTGAGTGTGTGTGTGTGCTGCTAGGTCTAATATCATTATACTTCTTTTACACATACAAACCCAGACTAAAAGATGTTACTGTAATTCAGCTGAATACTAATAATCAGACACACACACTTACACTTGATGATGAGAGTTATTGTTGTGATATGGGATTGGATCACATAAGCTTATACACACACAGCACTCAGACAATATTGAAGTGACATAAAGCTGACTGTATCCGGTCTGTTTTGAGTATTAGGAGCTCTGTGTGTGTGTGTTTGTGTGTGTGTTTGTACATGTTATATTATTACTTAAAAAAAGAACTGCAGTAATATCATGTCTGTCTACCTTGTAAAGAAAGGCTTTAGGATAAACAGACAATAAATAAATAGCACAGGTAAGAAATACAAAGCAACACTATTAGAATGATGCTTGAAGAAAAAGATTATAATGATAAGACAACAAAGGGAAATTCATCATCATGTTCACAGAATAATAACATAAAAAAAAGTATCTTGAAAGAAGCAATAATTAAATCTTTTGCTTGAGTGACTCATCTCTCACATAAATGCCGTAAAAGAGTATAGAAACTTTATTTTTCTTTTGAGCATATATGCTGTTGACTTTTGGCAACAGTGGTCCACTTACTTACTCACAGGTACAGTTACAGGATTTCAGAGCTGATGTATGTAGAGGAGCTGGTGTTTTAATTTTTGGCTATTTTGATATTCTCTGCTGGCTGGCAACACACATTCAGAATAATTCTTATTTCACTTGTCAATGTCCATAAAAATAAATTATGGGTTTCAAATTGAAAAGAAAAGAAGCCCACACCTTGATCTAAAACATCACCACTTATTTTCTTAGACTGATTTAAAGGGATATGTTTTTCTGCAACCATAAGTACAAGTTACACTTATCAAATCTGAATATTAAGACTGAAGGTTTTATTCCACTATGGCAACTACCTGTTATTAAGTTTCACTCCTCTCCTCAGGAGCAGCCCCCTGCATTAAAGCCATCAGCCCCAGCGAGGGGTGGACTACGGGGGGAGCAACAGTCATCATTATAGGAGACAATTTCTTCGATGGTCTTCAAGTTATCTTTGGTACCATGCTGGTTTGGAGTGAGGTTGGTTTGCTTGCAATCATCATCCTGTCAAGATGTTGTTTCAACCCCTTGACTGTGTGTTTTTGCCCTCAGACCGTTGGAAGTAATTCAATATGAAAACATACTTCTTAACTGTGTGTGTGTGTGTGTGTGTGTGTGGTGTGTGTGTGTGTTAATGTTTGTCTAAATGAGGTTTGCCTCTCTAATGAGTCCCCCACCAACAAGCCACCTTCCTCACCCACACTCCCTCTGTTTCTTTCTTTCTTTTCAGAATACTGATCAAATCAGCAGATTTTGATAACCATCGACTTAATACTACAAAACCCTCTCTCTCTCTCTCTCTCTCTCTCTCTGTCTCTCTCACTCACTCACTCACTCACTCACTCACTCACTCACTCACTCACTCACTCACTCACTCACCTACACACACACACACACAGAGCTCACTATCATACTTTTTCCCAGCGCCACTCCTCTACAGAATGTTTATTTGTCTTCTGACTCCACTCACCGTGTGCACCGAGTGACCATGGCTCGCTTCCAACAACAACACCAAGTGTGTGTGTATATACTGGCATACATGGATGTGTGTGTGTATGTGTGTGTATGTGTGTGTGTTAAGAGCTGAGGGGTTTGTTTACAGTGTTGAGAGCCACACTTACACACACTAACATGTGTACAGAGTCTCAGTTCAGTTCAGTTCAGTTCAAACTGACTCAGCTCTCTTGTTCCTCAGACTGGCTCCTAATATATTTCGGCCAACCAAATGTTTCATTTGCATTCAACCTGATTACTGATTCCTACTTTACTGAAAACACAGTTTGAAAATTTTGTGAAAGTAATTGCTACATTTGCCAAGTTCTGCTTGTTTGCAGCTTTTCCTCCAAGATACATGATTTTTGCAAACCTGGGCCAAATAGCAAAAAATATATTAAAAAAACAACCAGATTGTGATGATCAAATTTTAGTATTTTTCACATACATCTGATTATATATTTGTTTTTAAAGTTGAATATATAAATATATATATATATATATATATATATATTCAACTTTAAAAACAAATCAAGTATAACATGTCTACTTACAAAAAGTACATAATGTCAAAATACAAGTTTTCAAATATATTTAAATACAAGGATATCTCCTTTTAAATGTTCACCCCATAAACTCAACAAAACTCAGAAAGAGAAAAAGGAAACTGTTTGTTGCAAATTCAAGACCTGTAATCTTATTGCATTTAGTTTAGTTTTGATGCATTTATGCAAAAATGCATCAAAACCCTGCACAGTAAATAGGGCTCAGTCAGAGATGCCTTTCACCACCTTACAAAGTTCAAATGCAATACATATCCAACCCGCAAACTAAAATAAACTTTAGAGTGGAGGTCCAGCTCAGTGAATATCATATAATTTAGAAAATCAGTTTTATAGTGTGTAAAGCAAAGAAAAAAACCTGGCTGCACTCAAGATGCCTGCTGGCAAAGAAACTCCAAATGTTATTTCAGTGATTTTCTGTGATTTTAGTGGTTTTGTAACAACTTAGCAGACACCAACAGTGTCCTGATGCAGCTACAGTATTTTGTTGTGATCAGGTAGGGCTGTGCAATATGGCCAAAATCTCACATCCCAATATAGATAATTTCATATCCAGATAACAATACATATCATGATATAGCACATTTTCTCTTGCAACGTCTGAGTCTGGGGTTTGTAGACTCTCTCCATACTGTTTGACTTGTTTGTTGCGTAGGTGAAAAAGAGGTTATTGATGTACATTCTTTTGGTCGGTGTCAGACTTTTCATACCCAAACCACATCCGTGTGACAGAAATAGCCCCTCTTACGTATGAGCTCCTTGTTTTAGCTGATTGGAGTCCTTCTCCTGTTTGGAATAACCCTGTTCTGTGTCACTTTCACTCTCCTTCATGTTTGTTTGTGTTGTGTTTATCCAAATTTCCTATCTGCATCAGTGCCGTGCGGAAGAGTGTGGTTTTTGACATAATGAAAAAAAAAAACAATAGAGCATAATATGAAAATTTTGGCGTTTTTTCTAACATCATACAGTAAATATTGTCATATCCCATAGCACTACGATCAGGTGATGTATTTTTGTGTACTGACTCTTTGCAACCCCCCTCCCTTCCTTCCTTCTTTAGTTGATCACGCCGCATGCCATCCGGGTGCAGACGCCTCCCAGACACATCCCCGGGGTCGTTGAGGTCACTCTGTCTTACAAGTCCAAACAGTTTTGCAAAGGCACACCAGGAAGGTTCATATACACAGGTAGGTCGGTTGTACACACACACACACACACAAAAGCACACTTGTACATGTTCTTGATTGAAATATATTGTCTCGATTTTTCTTCCATCTTCTTGAAGGTGTGTTTATTCATTTGCATTCTTGTTTTTTTTAGAATTGTGCGGTTGCATAAATAAGATCATTTGGCGGAGTGTGTTTGAGACTGCGTCTGCATGTGTGTGTGTGAAGAACATCTATGAGTTGCAGTTCACTCTCAGGCCAGACAGTGTTGAACTAATGACTGTAGATTAGTCAACATTAACGACCCACACTCGTTAGAATGTTGCCATAATCAGAGGCTCGTTAAAACCAGCTACAATTAAACAGTCTGGTCTTTATAGCCCTCCATACTGAAACTATTAGTGAAATCATCCAGAACACCCAGTTTACTAACACACACATTAAACACACATACACACACACAGGGTTGGGAAAGTGTGTGCGATTTCTGACTGGGTTGTTGACTGTGAATGAGCGCTTTCCTGCTTCATTCAGCAGAGCAGGAAGAGAAAAGCAGAAGACGAAAGCATGTGTGTTCATGTATGTATGTGTTTGCTCGTTTTCTTCTTCACATATGTGGAAATGGATGGAGGTGATGTGATGTCTGGTATTGATCCACTCAACATGGCTCCATCACATCATAATGATGACGTCATTCATAGCAACAGCTGCTGTATAAGTTTTTTCAGGGGTGAGACATTTAATGATCTGAGTAATAAACCAAAGATATAGATGAGGATTTAAACCTGATCAATTAACATGAAAATACTTCCTATAAATACATGTTCTGTTGTGTTCATGAAAGCGTTGACCTTTCTTGTTCGAAATGCAAGATGCTCACGGTGTAAAGAAAGTGACAAAGTTGCAAAGTTTTGTGTTTCAAGTTTCAGATACGGGCATTAGTTCTGAATAAAAGCAAGGTTGTTGTTTTTTGTGATAAAAAAATAGAGATTTTCATGAAAATGCATACAGCAACAAGTAACATGTATATAATAAAATTAGAAAATACAAGAAAATGGCACAACAACAGAATAGAAAAAAAGAGGAGAGAAGTCAAGCATAAATAGCTCAACTTACAGGAACTCATTCAATAATGTAAAATGCAAGGAAATGGACTTAACAGTACTTGCTACATTGGTTGTTTGCCAAGTAGTTCCTGGAAAGTGCAGTGAACAACACAACAACACAAAACCGGTAAGCATATGAAATGAGCGTATCAATTGTGAAATCAATAATTCACACCCATAATGTTTTGTTTTTGTTTTAAATGTCTTGATAAATTAAATATTTTTTGGTTTTTGTGTGTTGTTGTGTTGAATGTCATCTAAATGTTCCTGACTGGTAGTTTCTTTGTCCACACAAAGTTAGTTGGCCTGCCTTTTAGTCACAACATCTTTGGTCTGACCCTGAGGCTAGCTGGCTGGTAATTGGTTCGTCTGGGTTCTAACTGCTTCTCCTATTGGGCCGGAGATGACCCTCCATGACCCTGCGATTGGCTGATCGCTTCAACATGTGACCCAGGAAATGTGATCCGTTACCGCGGTTGTCTGACCCCGCCTCAAGGTCGACTTCTTTCTGGAAGTCACTGGTGAAAGGTCACGGCGGTGAAAGCCGATTGGCTGTTGTGGCTTTTCAGTGCTTTAGCTGTGGTTGCCTCTGGGTGTAAGGACCAAGCAATTAAACAAGCTCACGAGCACAAGCGTGCACATGCAAGTATGCAACACACAAAGTCACACTTGCAAAAGGGTCATGTATTACACAACTTACCACACACACTTTCAAACAGGGGCAGGAGTTGAAAGTAATTGTAAATCAGAGTGATATGAGGGAAAGATGGTGAGCAGTCTGGTAAACAGATGGTCTACCACATACATACACACACACACACACACACACACAGAGTGCAGTATGGCTGCTTCATCTGCCTAGTGGGGAAAATTATCATTCTCAACATCACACACTCATATAAATACACAATGGCACAAAATGACAATGAATAAATGCTCACACAGACATCACATACACACATGAGCACATGCACACACTCTTGCATATAGAGCAAATTAATTGTAAACGCGGCTGCATAAAAGCCGCAAAAATCCATAGCTCAGCTGCGGCGAAGAAACTTTCAGTGAAGACGGAGAAAGTATCGCAATTTTAGACTTTCTTCTCCTTTACGAGCAATTTCACTTTAGTTTTGCAGTCAGAGAAAAAGAGAAAAAAGGGAGATTGGACTGTAGAGGGAGAGATAGACAGAAAAAAAGAGAGACATATAAACAGAGACCAAAGGGTGGACTTTTAAAACCAGATTGTAAAATATTGATCCACTCATAAGTGGATCACACACAAACATGTACGCGTATATACTGATACACACATGCAGATACACACATGTACATACACATATACAAACACGCACAAAGTCACAGAGAGAAGAAGAGCTGCAGAGAAAGAGATCTCATCTCATAAGGGGAAGAATGAAGCAATAATTCAGTGGTATTGAACTGCTGGCTGGCCAGAGAATCGATCTAACCACACCTCCTCCTCATCCTCCTCCTCCTTCTCCTCTTCTTCTTCTCCTTTTACATCCTTTTACCCACTTTTCAGCCTTATCCACCCTCTCCTCTCTTCTTGGCACTCTTTTCTTTAAATACCACCAAAAGATAATGAATGCACCTCAATCAGCTTCAAGACTTCTACTCGTTGCCACATCCGCCCTCTTCTTTCGTCTGTCTCTCTACTCTCTGTTCACATTTTTTATTGTGAAACAGAAGTGGAGGGTCTGTCCTCATGAAACTTCTATGAGTATTGATCTGCGGCAGCTCTGGACTGAGAGGAAGAGTGAAGGAGATTCGAGGAGGAGTGATAGAAGAATGGTTGGATGGGTGGATGAAAGTGGCAGAAGGTGTAGTTAAGAAAGAGGGGGAGGAGACGGAGCAGAACAAAGGGAGGAGTTAGGAGGGGGCGGCAGGAGAGACTTGTGCTGAGATGCAGTGGCAGAATGAGTCAAGATCAAACGGGTTCAAGCCTTAGAGTCACCAATCATTTAGAGAGTGTGGTCAGCGTCCATTGATATGATGCATATGTGGTTTGTCACATGCGGCCACATGTGTCCATGAATAAATAAGTGAAAAAGAAAACAAAATGGGATTCACATTAGATAATCAGACTTGTAGGAACCGTCACTACCTGATTTTGATTTTCTTGCTCCTAAGTGCTGCTTTGGAAAGAAAAAAAACACAATGGTAGAAAAATATGAGAAAACTATTTAATTTCTAAGATCAGTCATTATTGGGAAACAGGGCCCTATTTAGTCGTTCAGGTTGGAGGACTTGTTGGGGTAGTTGATATCTCAGCAGAAGACTGGAGGCTCATGGGCACAAGCCCAGTTCAACGGCAATATGTCCAAATAGCCCATCATACATACTTATCTAAGAGAAAGGCCCACTGTGTAAACTAAAGTGAGCCTGCCTGCTATCTTGTACTTTGTGCTTGAAGGGATGTTTCCTCTTGGGATATTGAAGTTTTCCATCCATCCTTTTTATTATCCACACAGTTTACTGCACAACAACAACCCCTCTTCAACTCCCCACAGCAGATCTGCCACACTGTTTTCAGTTTTCTGCCCTGTCTGAGTGCATGTCTCAAAGCAGCATAACAGGGAAACCCGCCTGTATGGTTGGAGATAAATATATTGTTTGTGGGTGTCAGTGTGACTAGTGTTTCCATGGTGAATTTACTTTGGCTGGTATTGTCGAGGCCTTTTACAGCTGATGTGTAATCAATTGGACAGCTTCTGCTGCACTGATACTACTGTATTTTTGTGTTTACACCCTTTTGGCTTCAAAGTTTGAACGGACACACACACACACACACACACACACACACACACACACACTGTACATTAGCACACAGACTTATACAAGCCTATAAACACACTCAAACATTTGCGCACCATCCAACTATTTAGGGTACATATCATTCTCTTAATAAAGAGTTGGTTAGAAACACTTCAGGCCTAAGGCATTGAAACCACTCTAAGTCATCCTGTTGTATTGTGTTGTGAATGTGTGTTATATTAAAGTTGAAATCGGGTAAACGTCTCCAGAGATCTTCAGAGTATGTATCTGACATTGGCAGTTAAATCTGACAGTTGATATCCCTCCGACTGTTAGGCAGCTGTTTTTGTAGTTTTGTTTTTCTCAACCATAACTGAGAAAACTCCTCCTTCCCTCGCTTCATCGCTCCGCTCACCTGATTTCTAATTCTTTTACTGTTTTTCTCCTTATGTATATCCCTTTTCCTCACTTACCCAGACCATTCAATTATGTCCATAATTCTCATATATGAATCAAACATCATAATTTGTCCTGAATTAAAAAAAATGAGTTTTCTTGGAACTATAATTTTCATTACATCCATTCATTTTCAACTTTCAACATCTGCTCCTTTTACGACTCGCAATTTATGAAGTTATGTTGCTAACAAATTGAGTGGTTCAGGACATAATACAATCCAGAAACCTGGGTGGGATGTGATAATAAAAGAGACATACATGAAAACACATGCGCGCGCATGCAAACACACACACACACACACGCACGCACACACACACACACACAATGGAAAGCAACACGTGAGGCATTCAGCTGCAAGTAATTTGTCAGTGCTAGATGTGGAAAGTACCAAATATCACTCCAGCTGCAAACTTGGACATCTCTCTCTCTCACACACACACACACACACACACACACACACACACACACACACACACACTCATCACCCCACACCTTATTCTATTCATTTAGTGCAGACTATCTCCATCTTTTTCGCTGTCTTTCTCTTTCTTCTCTCATTCTTTCCTCCATCTGTGACACACACGCACACACACATGCAGTAACTTCAACATATTAGGAGGTTCAACAACAGGTTGAAGACACATGTTCAGTACCAATAAATAAACACAGAAACACACAATCAGATGTACATGCTTAATATTTTAAACTATTACAGACTAACAGACCTTTCCGACTTGATTGACATATTGATTGGATGAAGAGTGTAAAAGGACATAATTGCAACACTTAAAGTGAACATTAAGCATTCTTTAAAACTGTTCAGATTATAACTGCAGCGTTATTATCATCATATGGATGCTTGTGACACTATTAGTTACTCCACTGGGTCTGTTCATCGCTGCACATTTGCATGTAGAATTTTAACATCTGCACTCCATCACGAGCAAGCTATCACTATCAAAAGGGTTATTATGTCCTCATTCACCTCCAGTCAGGCTCTCCAGGAAATCATGATCTGCAAGCGCAATAATGCAATATCTGCAATCTTACCATATTAAAGGTACTAGTAGGAAGATTTTGACATTAGTATATCATCGTAAATAGCATTACTGCACGAAGTAAGCCTTTCCAAACAAAACTTGCTTCATCAATGAAAATAACTCCTCATTTACAGTTAGCAAGGCTCTTCAATCTGTCCTTTCATCATCAAAACAAAGAGACAGGATTTATGGGAAATGTGGTCTTATCATTTTGTCAGTGCTGGATGTGGAAAGTACCAAAAGTAACAAAAATCTTTTTTTTTTCCTTGAATTTTTTGCAAATAATGTTACTGCAAAGAAAAATCACACAAAGCTTGGCAAACTGCATTGCAACAATCACAAAAAAAACAAACAAAAAAAAACCCTCATTGATACTCTCTAGTGGTATTTGACCATGCAGACAGTTTTGGTTTTATTTGTTCATGTTTTGCTGACTTTTTTGCCACCAGAGAGTGAGAATGATGGAAATGTGTGCCAAAGCGCTAAAAAATGATCTTTGAAAAAGTAGTGTGTTTTTCTAGGAAAAAATAAGATAATCTTTTTTATTATTTTGTCATATGGAAACACTCTCAGGTCAAAGCATAAATATAATCAATACTGGGATAGTGCTAGTTTAAAGTGAAGAAATGATTAAAATGATAGGCCTAAAACATATTCACATCAGATACTAGGGCTTAGGCCCTTATCAAGTATGAATACAGAAATTCATACAATTTTACACATTTCACAGTGGCAACCTCCCAGAACAACCACAGTCTTCCATCCTGCTTTGAGATAATTTCCACAGTAGTTGTTGATGTGATTTTCTTCAGATACAGTTTCCCAGCCAGATTTTGATCTGCCGACCTTTTAGTCACAAGCCTGCCTCTCAAACCTCCAGGCTCTTTGAGATCATGCTGAGCAGGTTCATTATTTTCCAACCCAGTTTTACAAAAAAACCCCTACTTGGTACCAGCATGGTGCATGGGAATAAAATTTAACAAAATGGGATCTTCTCTCTTCACCAGTCAAACCCCCTCTGTTGGCACAGATGTTATGATTCTCTGTCTCTGTTTATCATGTGCGCAGGGCCCAGGTTTAGTACCAACAGCACTGAAGATGCAACCTTTAACAGCCATACCACATACTTTTTTAAAACAAGCACACTCAAGCCGAGTTCATATAGGGAGGCAAAGCTGATATAGATACAGATGGTGATGTGGGGGATGAGGATGGGGGATTTTTCAAAACTGTCTTCACATAATACTCAAAGGCTCACATGAACACTGAAACAGTTATAGCTTGCTGTAATCATACCCCCTGATCATACAAAAATATTTCTTCTTAACATGTTTCTAATGGAAGAAATTGGGATCAAACAGGGGATTTTATACTAAAGAAACTGTAATTTTGAAAGATAACCTTTGTTTTTTTAACACTGATAAAGCCGCATATTAACTTTAGATAGACTTTGGACTATATTTTGGCACAGATGAGTACTGTAAATTTTGTCCCCCATCACTTACATGGCCTATGCATTAGAAAGGGATCTTTTAATGGTCAGTATGGACAGACTCTATTGGCTGGACTTTTTTTGTTACACTCACGATTGTAGCATGCAGTGATCACTAAAGATGTACTGTTTTCCAGACTTGGAAGTTTTTAAGCAACATCTGTTTGGATAATGTAAAAAACAAGAATAAGAAAAGTTAGAATGAACAATAAAACACATTTTTCTTCTCCTTTTTACTCAATATTTCTCTGTCTTTCTGTCTTCTGCAGCATTGAATGAGCCAACCATCGACTACGGTTTCCAGCGGCTTCAGAAGGTCATTCCTCGGCACCCTGGGGACCCCGAGAGGCTGCCAAAGGTACCAAAACAATTTACATTCACCCTTTGCACATTTATCTAATGCTCTGTCTCTTAAAAAAGACAAACATGCAGCTTCTCAGTTACATTGAGATACACTGAAGTTTTCTGCTATCAAAGAAGAAGATGCATTCACATAAATACAAAACACAAAATGTATTTGTGTTTGTTTTATTTATTTGTTTTTTTCTGTGTGTTATGTGTTTTCAAATCTCCTGTGGGTTGTGTCTTTACCTCTTCATGAACCCATGGGTGTGTGTGTGTGTGAGAGAGAGAGAGAGAGCTACTTTACCCTGTTTACAGGCAGTGTTTGAATTTTTCTCCAGATCAGAGAGTCATTCATATCTGATTATTTGTTTATCAGCTGGAGATCAAGCAGAATGTTCTGGTTGATCTTGAAAGGATCTGCAGATGTAAACAATTAGCACCAAATGAGGAGCTCTACTTTGATACCAAACCTGTCATTTTGATATGTACATGCTGGGCGACCTTTCATACTGCATATGTGTGTGAGCCAATTCTGAACTTGTCAATGTGGGCGGGTGGGGTCATGACCTTGTAAACAGCTGCTGTTGATTGGCTCCCCATCCACACTGGAGATGATCCAGTATTGGCGGTCTTAGCTGTGACATCATCAAAGATTGGGCGCTGGTCATGATGTGATGATGGCGTGATGTCATAGCAGCCGTGCCGACACCCTGGCTCCTGCACATGTGTTAGCAATCGCATATTATGTGCGTTATCATTATCACAAACAGTCCACACCTCATGAACATTTATTGCTTTCACTTACTTACAGTATACTGCAGTGTACAATATAATGTTTTTAACCTCAGACAATAATGAGGTCAAAGGACTTTTTCCATTACCATCATTACATTTTGACATTATTAACACATTTGCGTTAATAATAAAACTAATGATGGCTGAATTTCATTTAAATTCTTCATTTTCAGGGCCCTGTGCATGCTGGCTCTCTGTCACACTGTTGTGGTTTACTGAGATGCTTGAATAGATCAGAGCCATTGTTAATGTAATCAGTAACAGCTGTGCTTTTCTTACTGTGACAAGTCAAAATGTCTGTTGTGAAAGAGACCCATTATTATTAAATCTGTTATTGAAACCTACAGTTTGCTAACATGAGACAATGGGAGTCTCATGGCCGATGAAGGTAACTGTTGTTATATTTGCTAGTCATCTGGGGATGTAGGCATAGCTAAAAGCTATATTTGGTTTAATGGTAGATTGTTCATTGGTTCAATAAAAGGAGGAAGACGGCTGTTATATTTGGGATAACAATATGTGCAGGAATTGTCTTACAGTTTGTTCCAGTTAGATATGGCATTTTCCTTTGTATTAATCATAACTACATCCATTCCCTTACAAGCGATCTGGATTCCTAACCCTGATCATACCTTAACCACATCTTATTGCCGTAACCACAATATTTCCCTAACTGAAAATATTCTGGAGAAAAACTTTGAAATTGAATGTAATTTTTCAGAAGTGTTCAATATCTGTGTTTGAAAGAATAACTGGAAGACACAGTGCAATGTATACACATTTCTATTAATTACCTTAAAGTAATGTAACTTATTACATTTTATCACTTTTCCAACAAATGTTCTAAATTGGGCAAACATACTATAGAGCCGAATTACATCTTGAACACATGAATAACATGACTGAAAGGCATTCTTGTCTCACAACATGACCACCTGCCTTGATGTGGTTGGTTGGTCACAGCTTGGCAGACTCAGCGCATACTGTCAAATGAATTAAGCCTGTCTAGATGTAGAGACAGCTCCCTGTAAGCCATCCTACCCTTGATGGTGTTACACTCAAATGTGTCCCTATGGCTTTGATGACCTGTGTTGTCCAGGAATATGCCAAAAGAAGACATTCCTGCAGAGCAACAGAGTAAAAGTTATATTCTAAACATAAGCTTTTTTTTAAACCAAAATTAATACATTTGGATGTAACGCTTTTGTAATCGACAACATTTTGATTAGTAACTACGTCCGGTTGGTTAGTCTGGATCTGTTTGTCAATCTGGAAGCTGAAGTCCCACAGAACCTTGGCTCTGTTGTTCTCAGCCACCTTCTGTGGTATGGCCCATTGGGATTTGGGTACTTCTGTTCCATACTGGTTGCAGATGTTCCTTTATACTATCCCAGCCACTTGGTTGTGCCTCTCCAAGTACGCTGATCCAGCTAGCATCTTACACCCTGCTATTATGTGCTGGACTGTCTCAGGGGTTTCTTTGCACACTTTGCATCTTGGGTCTGATCTACTCTGGTAGATCCTGGCCTCTATGGCTCTTGTGTTTATGGCCTGTTCTTGTGCTGCCATGATTAGTGCCTCTGTGCTGTCTGTCGTTAGTTAGCAATAATTCTTGGTTTATTCTCCTTTTTTAAAATTCTCCATCTCTGTATTAGTTATACTCAGTTGTTACTGTAAAGCCAAAATGCTGCACAGAAGAGTCATTTAACAATTTAAAAGTGGCAAACTTAAATAGGAATAAAATTAAAAATCTTGCTTCACCTAAGCATTTGCCAGCACATTTTCTTTTGCGGTTTTATACCTGTCAGGAGGAATAAAACAAATGAGCACATTACTTGAATTAAATTAGTTCATAAATATCTTAAGAACCAAGTATTGATATCACTTCAGACTCCAAAAGCACTTTTCAGGGCCTATTATAGTTGGTAATGTATTTTTCTTATTCCCATGGATAACTGGTCAAGCCTATTATAAGCAATATGATGTCACACAAGATATTTCCAGGCAAAGCTACAATGAGAAACATCAGTGCAACCAGAGTAGTTGGATGCATTGATCAGGTATCAGATCCAACCGACGGATGAGATTAATCAGAGCCAAACCTGCGGTAATTTCCAGAGGTTTTCCTTTATGACCAGATCAAGACCGTGAATTAGATTCAAAGAGAGTAAGTTTCCATACACACACAGGGGCACTTCACTATGTTTCAGCTCGCAGAGTATAAGACAAAATATTAGAAACCAGTTTGACATTTGAAGGAGCTCAGATTTCTATTCTGATGACAAACAGCATTTAGATCGAGACCTTTTCTAACCACGTTATCCCGAGGGGACCATGTTACTGCTCTACCTGCTGCAAACTGCGCTCTGTTTAGAACAAGGTTCGTCTTACATGTTTGTATCTGTTTTCTGTGTGTGTATTATGTACAGTACTTGTGTGAAGAGCTCGGTAATTTATCATGGTGTTGCCTAGTGGTCGATCGAACCCTGAGACTTTATTACTGCTGCCACCAGCAGTCACTGTGTGTGTGTGTGTGTGTGTGCACGTGTGTGTGTGCGTGTGTGTGTGTGTGTGTGTAAGAGAGACTGTACATGTATTTGTCTTATCTCTTATCTTATTTGGATGCTGGATGCCTGTGGGATGTATGTATGAATATTCTTTTGTTTTTTAGTAGTCAATGTAATGTCCTCTGAAGTGATGGAAACCCGACTGTGTGTGTGAGTTGATATGAGTAGATGGGTGTTGAAATATAGTGGGTGTTTTGCTTGCCACCACACACACACACACACACAAATGCACGTCCGCTCTTCGCAAGTATCGATCAGCCCTTTTATTGAAGTTAAAGAGTTTGTTGCCAGCACTATAAAGAAGGCAGGCAGACAGACAGACAGACGGGGCAGTGGGGTGTATGAGAGGATTACTAGTGGACAGCCGATTCTATAATTGTTCAGTGAACATTCAGGGGATTTTCCTTGCCACACACACACGCACTAGAGTTCAGCTGCCAGTGTGTGTCACAATGATCTCTTCAGCATCCACCCATATGTGCGCATATAGTTGCTGTATACAGTGAAACACATACACACAGTGAAGCCTGAAGATACATAGGATGTGTTCCTCTTTAACACTATTGGGGTACTCAGTACAGCCACAACTAATAAGGATGCTGCACATTCTTTCATTTAGGCCTTTTAAATTTTTGTTCTGAATTTTAAAATCTCAGATCAAAATTGAAAATGTTCGATAATCTGATTATACTCTGATCACCTGTATTGGTATGCCTGCGATCTGCCAGTAACTAAGCAAGTAAGAAACAGAAATGGCTTTCTGGAAGCACGAAGAAATCAATCACCACTCTTGGACTGAAGAACCCTCCTCACTGTAGCAGAAAACTGGTGGAGGAAAAAAGCAGCACTAAAAGACAATAATGGTTCTCTCGGTTTTTGGACTACTTTCTAAAATGTAATGAATAAAAGGTGATGTCACTGCACTGCACTCTTCCATGAAAGATTCAAATACAAACCCGCCTCCATCCTGATCCCAAAGTATGGAAATATATACATCTGTGCTCGAAAAGAGAGACACAATAGCATCTTAGTGTATTAGTGTGACTGTACAATAAAGTTAAATGTACAAATTAGAGAGATGTATGACTTTATATCAGTTGTGCATCTGTGCAAATATCTAGTTGAGGTTGTTGTTTGAGATTTTAGTGTTTCCCAGTGAAGGAGTTCATGTTGGAAAGGTTGACCAGTGTGTGTGTCACCCTGTGTGACTCACTCAGCTGACATGGCCATGCGACTCATTTTGGTGATGTCATGCATCGCACTGAGGTCATGTCATCAGCATCACCAATATGAGTAATAAAAAGGCATAAAACTCTCTGTCTCTATCTACTCAATATACTGTATCTGTCTCTTGCTCATGTGTCGATGCTCGCGTCACCTCAGCTCCGCCGAGAGGAGATGAAATCTGAAACCACATGTCCTAACACTATCTCACTGAGTGAGAGACAATATTCCCCAGAGGATGTGTGTGTGCACGCGTTTCAATACTTGTGTGTGAGATTGTTCCCCACATCCTTCTGAGCCCACATGTAAAGTATGACATCATCTATGTGCAAGGTGTGACCCTACATGTATGGCATCCCTAATGGGACATTAGAAGCGGATCAAGCGGCTAATGTACTGGCATTAGGGAGGAATAAGTCATATGTGTGTCATGTTTGTGCTGGCTTGGCACACGCACATTTTACACACATTACACACACTTCACACACATCTGACCCCCATGGATGCTCAGCTCAGCGTTTCCTGGTTCTAATGCATAGAACATGTGTGTGTGTGTAATGTATGGTTATCACATTAAGACTGGTCATAACTCAGACAGTAAAAGCACCCAGACACCTCCTGTTATTCTTCCTTGCTGCCAATAGATCTGTCTTTTCTTTCACTCATCCTCTGCTCCTCTGTCTGCCTTTCAGTCAACTTGTCTTTCTCCATATTTACCTAAATACAGCTGCCAAATAAACAGACAACAGTTTCCACTAAAACAGTAATGGTGAGTTAAATAAACTCAGTCAAGTACTGGAATCTGTCATTCAATCAGATGGCTTTGTTGAGGTTGAAACATATTTTTAAAAACTGACAAGACACAAGAATTTCATAAATATTTGATGATTGCATGAAACAAAGCTTAAAGCTTTAATTTCCACCTTTATAGCAGCAATTACATGAATCAAAGAAAATGGCAGGAATGTGAGATTTAAAAAAAAGCATCAGGTTGGTTTCTTTTTCTCTATACTGTCATAATTCATCATATTCATCTACTGTAAAGCCAGAAATAATTTTATAGACAGCTAAATGCAGAAGGAGAAGGTCAACCCGAACACAGCCCAGTGTAAAATAAAGATTTGTATCAGTTAACACTTTGACATCTAAATTTGGTAAATATTCACTTGTATGTAATTTTGTCAGTTAGACAGGCCCAGATTTAATCTATAGTATATGTTTAGATGTCTTTTAACCTGAACACCTGGAAATCACTGAAACTTTTCATTGTACTGTGAAAACGTATCTGAGTGGATCTCTGAAAGATATATTTAGTCTCAAATTTCTCTTTAGTCTCTAATCTTTAATTCTGACGCTATAATTAGATCTATTTTCAATGTTATTACAGGTTATCCTACTGACACACATTTAGGCCCTCAGGATGTCAAAGATGGATTATTTATTTGGACCTTTTAATCAGTTTTGAAACATAAATGACACCAACAAGATCTTTCAGTCCCATTCATATCAACACAATGCAGCTGTAAGCATTTTTAAATAAATCTATATTAAGGAGAATATAATCTGACATATAATCTTATTTACAGATGCAACCTGGGAGAGATTAATTAGGCAATGTGTGTTGCGGGGTGTCTAAATATGAAAAGACATAAACAGGTAAACTATTCAAAGCGTATCGATCCCTGCAGTCAGTAGCTTTGAATGATGTAGCCGCAGAAGCCTACAGACCTGATAATGATGATGTTACCAGAGGATCATCTTTCTTTCCTGTTTATCAGCTACTGCCTTACTGGAACTGCTCGAACATTCAGGATCAGGTTTCTGTGTGTGTGTGTGGCGTTTGTGTGTGTTGCTTTGATCGCCAGTCTAATAATGAGAGGTTAACAGAGAGCCAGCTTGGCCATAATAATGTGTAAAAGATTGAATTTAGCACCATAGGCAGGCACTGAAACTGCTGACTGGCTATGTGACCCCTCATATCCTCACACACACACACACACACACACACACACACACACACACTGATGGAGAGGCAATATGTCCCACCATGCACAAACACACAGGAGAGCACACATGTGTATGTTAGTGTGTGTCACACAGTGCAGGTTAATACTGTGAAGCAGAGTAATTTTCTCTCTGTCGCCTGCTGGTCTCACGCTGTGGAAACGACAACACATTAACTGTTAAACAAGACACCTTAGACCCCGGGGGGGAGCCGAGAGAGAGAGAGGGAGAGAGAGAGAGGGTAAGGCAGAGAGGGGTGGGCGGGTATAGGAAGAGAGGAAAAACAATAAAGACACCAAGGAAAAAGAGAGAATTGTAGAGGGGGTTAGTGGGTTGGGAAGCTAAGAAAGACAATTCCCAATGTGGAGTCAAAGTGTGAAGAAGGGAGTGGTGGAGAAAAAGGTGAAAATGGACCAGAGAAGCAGAAGAGCAGGAGGAGGAAAGATTAAAATAAAAGAAGGAAGAAAAAGAGGGCATAGAAACATCAAATTCAGGATTAATTTAAAACAACTTCCTTCGCAAGAGGTTTTAGACAATAATAAAAATAACACGTGATATAGGAAAGTATGTCAGAAATGTTTGTGTTTGAAAGTTTGCCTGGACTGTAACTCAGAGCCACAAAACTGTTCATAACTGTTCACAGGAAATCAATGTGGTCTGCTATGAGAAGCAATGCACAGCAGAAGATCCTACAGAGCACTTTAGATTTACTTTAGAGTATATTTTAAACACCTGTCACTTTAGGATGTCATTTAGATGCATAAAAAGCACTTGACTTGACAGCCGATAATCTGCGTTTAAAAGGAGTAAAGAGCAATTTGTTTATCATGAATAGATGGTGAAATGGATGGTGTGCACGGGGGAATGAAAGAGGGGAAGTAGGGATTACAGATGTGTTTCAATTTTCAAGTGCAATTGTGGGCCTGCCTTCACATGAGTCTTCACGCACATCGAAAAGACTACATAAATATACATGTGTTTACATCTTTTTCTATTTTCTCTCTGTTTCTCTCAGGAGGTTATTTTGAAGCGAGCAGCTGACCTGGTAGAAGCCCTCTATGGTTTGCCCCATAATAACCAGGTAAGGAACAAACACACTCGTGCAAATATCCATGTGGATGTTGTATTTATGGTCATTATTGTTAAGTGAATTCTACTTCCTGTAGGAGATCATCCTTAAGCGTGCAGCGGATATCGCAGAAGCGCTCTACAGCGTTCCACGAGGACACACCCAGCTCTCTGGCTCCACCCACACTGGCATGATGGGGGTCAACTCCTTCACCGGGCAGCTGTCCGTCAATGTCTCCGAGCCCTCACAGGCCAACCAGGGTAAGGTCTTTATCCTTTAGAGTGGAATCATGTTTTGAGTTATCTCAAAGGATCTGATTTAAAAAATAATCAGTTATAATCAAAAGTGAGCTTTTGTTACAGAAAATGCATTAATATGGAAATGTTCTTGAGGTATTTTTTTTAATGCTAAAGCTACACATCACTTTGACCAATTGTCATCACCACATGCTCCTCTTCCTCTCCACCACGTCCTGCAGGTTTTGTGCGCAGCAGCAGTAGCGTGTCTCCTCACGGTTACGTGCCCAGCACCACACCTCAGCAGACCAGTTACACCTCAGTCACCAGCACCATGAATGGTTACGCAAACAACGCCGGCATGACAAACCTGGGAGGCTCGCCTACTTTCTTGAATGGCTCAGCAGCCAACTCGCCTTATGCTAGTGAGTGTACAAATATGAATACATGTGTCATATTGAAAGTGTACAGTAAAGGCACAAAAAATCCACTTCATGTGTCATGAACTCCATAAACTACCACAACTGAATGCTGCATACACGCATATAATTCTGTAAATACACACAACATACACACACATATACATACCTGCACACGCACAGATTAAAAACAATGGTGCACACATGCAAACAACACATACATAACCACATCCACACATCTGTAGACAGAAAGTTAAAGTCTCAGATCTGCTGTGTGGAGATTCCCCCATGGGGCTTTCTGTCTCTGTGTCTTCAAAAACAATCACCAACCCACAGTCCACAACTCCATTTTGTCTTCATCCATCTCCTCCCTCGCTGCCTTTCATCTGACAGCCATACCTCTCCTCACTATGTTGGTTAATTGCATCCCTTTTCCATTTAGCAGAAATCAAGTGGGGGATAGGATAGGATGAGAGTGTGAAAGAGAGATACAGAGAGATGTGAGATTTGTGTGACTGCATAATGATAAAGGAAAATGAAAATGTGAACATTTAACTTGAGGACTTTAGTGGAACCTTCATGTGCGACTTATTTTTTGTACTTTGCATGGCCAAAGTATGTGGACACCAGAACATTACGCTAATATGTATCATCTCATTCTGAATCCATTAATACTGTATGTAACAGCCTGTACTTTCCTGGGACAACTTTCAAAAAGATTTTGGATCCTAGTTACAAGGATTTGGTCCCATTTGGCCACAGGTGCATTAGCATTTGAGCTCAATTGAATTCTTTCCACACCGAACTCTGAAAACTTGCCACAATGTTGGAAACAAATTATAGTCTAAAATATCACTGTGATATTTCCTTCAACTGTTACCACAAGGCTGAACCTAATACCATGAAAAACAGACCAAAAGAAAATATGTCTACATACTTTTTGCCATATAGTTTATTCTCAAAAGTCAGTTTTCAAGAAGACAATTTACTGCATATCATTACTCACATAATGTTGATGATTTTTTAATTAATGAGACAATAAATTGGAAAGTAATGTTCACTGAAGAAACCATTTTCTGTCTCTTTCCTTTACTCTCACCCTTCATCCCTAATCCCATCCATCCCGCAACTTTCCTTCCTTCCTTCTTCCTCTCTCTCCTTATTCTTCTCCTCTCTCCCACCGCCACCTCCAGTTGTCCCATCCAGTCCCACTATGGCCTCCTCCACCTCTATCCCCTCCAACTGCTCCTCCTCTTCTGGCGTCTTCTCCTTCTCTCCGGCCAACATGGTGTCGGCGGCCGTTAAGCAGAAGTCTGCCTTCGCTCCGGTGGTCAGGCCCTGCTCCTCTCCTCCACCCTCCTGTACCAGTGCCAACGGCAATGGGCTCCAAGGTAATTACCACAACATCAGCCAGTCAATCAGAAGATGCTTAGAGGGAGGACTTCCCCAGGAGATGATTTCAGGAGTGTTTTTGCTTCATTAGTGAAATCCTCAAACTAATCCATCACACATAGTGTTAGTCTATTATGTTAATGTCTTTCATCATCACTGACAGCACAGATGAGAATATCTGATTTGTGCTGATGTGAGCAAGCCCAAGAATGTGGTGATATTAAAAAATGACAAATTCACTTAAACAAATCTTTATTCTGGTTGTGGCAGAAGATAGGGCAGAGAAAAACTGTCTTCAGTGTCAAAGGTCTTACACATTGTATGCTCAATCATGCACCCCCAACCTTCTCCATAAGACTAGCACCACGCTACATCCATAGTTGCTACTTGTAACCACAGGTTGAAAAGGCAAATATTATACACATGACTGCAATGGGTTGTGTGTCAGGAAAATGTAAACATAGGTCATTTTAACACATTAATGATTGTTTCTTGATAATATTTCACACTTAAAATTTTAGCGAGTCATGAAACATGGATGGAAAGAGAGCAATGAGATGCAACGAAGGTCTGCAGCTGCAGCCACACCGTGCATGCTGCAGCCATGTGATATGCATCTTAGTAGGCTACTGGAGTGCCCCATTTTAAGCATTTTTAAGTGATCAATTTCTCTGATATACATTCTTAATCACTTTATCCAAGTCTGCTTTTTGTACTACTTCAACTCTGGAATTAACAGTTTTTATTCACTCTCTCTCTGCCTCTCCCTTCTGCCTTTCCTCTTTACTTTTAAACCTTCCTCCTCTAATTCCTCTGGCATCTCACCCGTTCCTTGTCATTTCTCTGTACCTATTGCTCTCTTCCCTGCCTGTTTCTCTACCTCTCTCTACCAGATCAAACATTTGTGGACTCTAGCAAGTACTCAACAGCCAGCTCTCTACAAGGCCTGGCCTTCACCTGAAGTATGTTCCTCAGTTCTCTCTTCTTTCAGTCCTGTTGACTAACTAATTCTGTGATGAATGACTTCTTTTTCTTCTTCTTTTCACTTTTAACCACTTCCTTGCTTTTTCATCCTGATGTTTATTTGTTGTCATACTTTCTTTGTCCATCTTTTTCTTTCTCTATCATCTGTCTGATCATCACCTCTCCATCCTCTTCCTCCTTAACAACACAGATCAAACTATTCTATTGCTTAGTAACTCCTCCCTGGCATCCTATTGGATGGGAAAAAAACACAGGAAGTTAGATATTTAGAGAAAAAAAAGACATTTGGCAGAGAGAATTTATTTCTCAACATCTCTGGCTTTGTTTAGCTGTGTGTGCATATGCGCTTGCATTTCTGTATGGGTGTGTGTGCAGAGATAACATGTGCGGGGGTGTGGGAACTCAAAGCTTAGCCTCAAAACACAGCTGAAATCAATACACCCCACTTGTAGCTACACACACACACACACACTCAGTGATCACACACTGGCAGCTTACTAGGGAGCGATCAACAATGACAGCTGTTCGACTCTCTTGACAGTTTTTACTGTCAGTATACCTGCCCTTCGGTGTGTGTGTGTGTGTGTGTGTGTTTGTCTGGGTGTGTGCACATTTGTGAAGGAATAGAGAAAAAAACTGGAGTTTTGCCAAGCTAGTAGGCCTACTAAAAAATAAACCTTTTCTCTTTACAGTTTTCACTTCTAATGAAATATGAGAAATATTTTTAAAATCCTTTCTATAAGTCTGCTGTGTGTGTGCGCGTGTGTGTGTCATTTTGGGCTGCGTTCTACTTTTCACATGTTGACCATCTCTCTGATTTAAATACAACACACGTGTGATACAATCTGTTAGGCACACACACAAACATACAATAAAATATGCCAACTGTTCCTGCACAGCATTAAGCGTGTGTGCGGCATTGCAAAAAGCCAAATTAAATGATGTTTCCCTGCTTGATTTTACTGATTTATTCATCTATTGATGTTTTAAATGTTGCTGCAGTCACACAGCTGCACAGATGGGGCAACATATTGATGTATTTATGAGGGAATCTTTTATGACGATGAAAATATTTTGGCTGTTTTAATTTTTTTTCCTCTTTTTTTTTTCCTCCCCCTCCTCTCCCTCTGTTTCCCTCTTTCTTTCTCCACCGACAGCAATCCCAGGTATGATCGTCCCACCCATGTAAAAGTGTGAGTGCATGCATGTGTGTGTGACTGTGTGTGAGATGAACCAAGCACACTCACACCGATCCTGGCGGAGGATTTCGGTTGCGAGTCAGACTCCGATCGGGGACAGAAGCAGCTGTCCTGATCTGAAGGAACAAACCCAACTCAGGCCCTTTCTAACACAAGAACAACTGCAAGAAAACAAGTGAAGAACAAAAAACAAACAAACAAACAGAAAAACAAAGACTGTTTGCAAGGAAATAGACTTTGTACACCTTGATGCTTTTATAGGAGAATGGCCACACCTACATTATGACTTTCCACAGACACAGGAAGTGTATTTATGTAGGAGAGAATCCACTTCCTCCCTATAGTGATTGTCTTGTTTTTTCTTGTTTTTTTTCTTATTTTCATGCAACAATTAACATGTGATAATCATCTTCTAACTATATCCTACATGAAGGATTTTCTATTTATGAAGTTTGGTCATTAAGGATTATAATGTGAAGAATATCAGATGATGATGATGATGATGATGATGATGATGATGATGAGTAAAAGCAATGATGCAGGATTCAAACAGGGTCAAATCCAGCCGACACAGACAAGCCAAACCAGACACACACACTTTCACTTCTCTTTGCCAAATCCATTTCACCGTCGCTCTTTCAACAAAAACACTCAGACCGAAAGCTCTTCCTTTGCATTTTATCGATCAGCTGAAGGATTCAGATTCTTACTGTCTGCGACTGATGCTGCAGTTTTAGCCATTGAAGAAATCCTAGTGTTTACTTTGAGCTTGCTTCACATACGTGTGCATCGCTGCTCCCGTGTGCTACATTTTCTAGAAAGTAGATATCAGTCTTTCAGCCAGAAGTCAGAAGTAAGAGAAAGAAAAAGTTATTTCCACTGAGTAATATTCAAAACAGAAACTGCAGTGCTAATACAGGAGTGGTTTGACGATTAATAAAATCAAAGACTGTAAAAGGCCATATATGTAAGAGCAGCTCCTTCACCACAGAGGAGTGTGTGATTACTGGGTGCCAACAGCTGCTTCAGGATTTGACCCAACAACTCTGCCACTGAATTCATTCATGACCTGTTTTAAAGTCTGACACAGCCACAGTGATCTCTAAAAGAAGGGGAACATGTCTTAAAGACTGCTGCCATTTAGACTTTGATTTTGTGATATTTTCTTTCTGGAGTTTTTGTCTTAAGCGATGAATCCTTGTTTTTGCTTTTTTTTTTTTTTTTTCTTTGGTTTGCTGTATTCTTTATGTTTTTACTGTGATTAGCCAACCAATCAGATTGTGTTTCTTTTGTTACCTGCCCACTAATATGGTTTAATTGATAACTTGAGTTTTTAAAAAAAACTCAGAAAATTAACCGATGGTGTGTCTTAAATGCTGTGCTGCAAAGAATATGAAGTCACTACATCTTCAAGTCTTAAAATCCCACTTTTTGACATTTTATGAAAACATCTGTTGCTGAGGCACACTGCCCTTGTTCATTTTGACAGTAAATATATGATGCAATCACAATATTTCACCATATTTGTGTCCCATCATTTTACTTGTTGTCTTAAGAGTTTAAGATGAAATCATTGTTTGCAGCACAGGAAAATTTGCCAGCGGTGTGTCTTAAAGCCCCAGGGCGTGCGAGAATAAGAAAAATAGCTAATGGGGTTTGATGTATAAGTCACTGCTCCCTCAGCCAGTGTGTGGTGTGTGATTCAACAGTCTTAATTAATTTATGATCATGTTAATTTTGCCAAAGACCTTATTGGAGACATGCATACCTACACACTCTTCCATGCTGTTCAACACAGTCAGGAACAGTAAGAATGCCATGTACGACTGTCAGTGCTTTATCATTTTTACACCTTCATTTTTACAATTTAACGCGATGACATTGCCAATGAATACAAACCGAGTGAGTGAATTTGGATACTTAACTTGACAGAAAGTGTATGAACTGTGCTGATTATCCCATGTTTTTGGTAAACAAGAATACATTTTCAAGTGTTGCTGGGTGTACTGCTCAGAAAAGGGAAGAGATTACTGCAATTACTGCAATTTTTAAGTTTAAATGTGATAACTAAAAGCAACCCAGTGTCAGTACTAAAGCAGTAGTCAAAAATTAGGATGAAAGATCAGGGACAGTATCTAGAACGTGAAGAAAAAAAAAACTTTTACAAATTGAAAAATCTAATCTATAATCGAACTAACATCCCTTAAAATGCTCCTCATTTGCTTAGCCTTCATGTCTAACCATTTTTATGTTATTAAGACATCTTATCTGTTTTTGTATTATTATGTCTGTTTATTAAAAGCCATACTTCCACTGCTAATTTCAATCAAACTTAAATAAGCCATGGTGTATTTTTTTTTAAATCATTTGTAATGATGCAGGAGGATGTTTCCATTTTGCCCTGATTTTATCAATGCTGTTCATAGTATTGTTGTTCAAATTAGCATCACTTTTTTTTGCATTATTTAGGTGTAGAGTTGTTGTTTTTTTTATTTATGATTATCTGTGTTTGTCGTCCATGTGATGGATGTTAAGATGGAACAGAATTGCTTAATGAAGGATTTCCACAGCCCTCATACGGCTGAGAGAGATGGAAGAAAAAGTCTCTCCTCTTTCGCTTTCCTTTTCTTCTGCAGCCACTTCTCCTGCTTCCCTCCCCCCCCTCCCCTCTCTCTCTCTACTCCCTTCCTCCATTCATTTTCCGCTCCAACCTTGTTTTGATTGTGCTATTAATACTTTGGATGTTTGGCCTCCTTCTTGCTTTCTCTCACATTTCCTTTTTAAAAAAAAATGAGCCACCTATTTATTTTATCTCAAATATGTGTCTGGAGACCACTTCTGTTTGTGTCTACATGTGAGAGTGTGTGTGTGTCTGAGCATATGTGTCATAATTTTTTCTTTGAAAGATAAATGTGATGTTTTAAAGCTGAGGGATATTTTTTTTTAATAGTACATATATAAATACCTGTACAGGAGGGAGTAAATAGAGGGTTTTGTCAAAGGAATCTAAAGCACTTGTCCACCAACAGTAATGACATTTATAATGGCTTGTCTGTGTTGAGGCTTATGAAGTAGGGTGGTCATCATTCATACACACATTATTAGCAGTATCATTGTGGAGGTGAAGAGAAACAAAGGAAACTACTGTAAAGATGATAATGTTGATTTTTTTTTTAATTATTATTTTGAACTTTGAAGTGTAAAATAACTTTTGGACACTCATTATATTTAATTAAAGTTCTTTCTTCTCTGTGAAAATGTGTTGGCTTTATTGTTGTTGTTTATCGCTGTCACTCAAACAGTTTTATTTATCAAGTAAAAATATATGAGAATCAAATTAAAGAGACATAAATTAAAGAGACATAAATAGCCTAAAAAGCCTCTGAAAATTGATTTTGTATTGTGATTGGTAACATGCAACGGTAAATACTGAGTCCACGTCTTCTAAACTCTTCACACAGGAGAACATTTGCTTTCACACAAAAAGCATTCAGTGACTACAGGCTTCAAATTTCCTCAAAACTTTCCTCACAAGCAACTAACAAAACTATGTGGATCTGCAGCCCATTTTGCAAATAAAACCCTGTAATATTGACATGAACTACAACCAATATATTTTAGTAAAAACTGATGCTTTCAGAAAAAGTGTTGGTTGTAATTTACAGAAAAGAAAACATGCAGCACAGAAAAATAATCCTTTGCATCCCGAGTGACTTTTTTTTTCTTTTCTAATTTTGGGCCTGAAGGTTTGTCCTGAAAGACTGTTAAAAGTCATTTGTTGTTAATTCAATCACACTTTATTTGTTCATCACCTTTCATATAGATTGGTGCAGTTCATATTTCATTACAAATGCAAAAAAGCAAATTTGTAGTTACATAAGATTCAAATGTGATCAAAGTGAAATAAAATAGTTAATAAAAAACACAAAATGTGTTTAAAAATCACTAAACAATGAACTCATTCTTCACTTTAACTCTATTCCAGTTAAATCATACAGTCAAAGAGATCCTTCTGGGTCAAGCCATTACACAATGTGTTGTTAAACTCAGACGGAGGAGGGTTTTCACTCAGTGGGTATATTTGTTTCATTATTCAAATCTTTTATTTTTATTTCTTCTCCATTCTCCTGTCACATCAAGCTGTTTCTGTCTCCAGCAGCTCTGATGTTGAGCAAGGCTACCAGCGCTGCCAACGATGTGGTCATAAACATAGAGAAGAACGGTGTGTGTGTGTGTGTGTGTGTGCGTGCGTGGATGCGTGCATGAATACGTGCGTGTACATGTGTGTGTTCATAAACAATACAAATTCTCTGGTGAAACCAGTTTCTGTAATGAGACAGATGGGCCCTGCCTGAAGTTAGCTATCAGCATGACTGCAGGCAATGTGTGTGTGGGAAAGAGAAAACAAGTGTGTGTGTGTGTGTGTGTGTGTGTGTGAGGTGTTATTCTCCTATTCCTAGCCTGCAGGCTTAATCAAAGAGGAGCCACAGATGTCTTATTGACACCAATTAGTTTCTGTCTCATGACTCACACACGCGCACGCGCGCGCACACACACACACACACTCTGAACCTCCGTGAAGTGTGAACACACACACCTTTTTATTTCATGGAGTTGATGTGACTTGAATTCAGGACTATTTATGGCCTCTTTTCGATGAGTCAAGGAATGCAGTTGATTTGAATGCTAACTGTACACATTCACAATTCACAAAAACATACCAGCCCGATGCCATGTGTCTGTGTATGTGTCTGTGTGTGTGTTTGTGTGTGTGTGTGTGTGTGTGTGTGTGTGTGTGTGTGATAATGCCTAGTCTGATGAGACAGGACTGAAGACATCCATTAGCTAATGGATCTCTTCTCTCCTGTTTTTTTCCCTCTCCTCTCCTCTTCTTTTATCCTCCATTCGCCACATCACACTCCTGGTGCTCTTAACCCCATCAGGAAGAACCACACACACACACACACACACACACACACACACTTTAACCCAGACTCGTCTCCCTCCATCTCCTTCAGCTGGATTCACAATCTTTATTTGCGCAGACAGTGCATGCTGACGGTACGCCCTCTTTTGAGGTTTTGTTCTGCTCACAAAACAGTTTCAATATCAATTCATGTCATATTACAGCAACTCAGGACAATGAAAGACAGAGCAGCTTTATAAACTACAAATATGGTGTGATGTCGTGTCATGAACATGAACATATTCAAGCACGTTTGGACTTCAATGTAAAGTCCATTCTCAGTGTTTGCGCACAGAAGGCTTCAAGTTTCCACATCACACTTGTCTAAGTTTAATATTGGACCAACGTTGGCTTTCAAACTAGTAGTGATGTCACAAGTGCGTATAGGCCTGACCCTTTTCAATGAGCAGAGAAACTTTCCACTTTCAGTAGATGAATGCGAAAACAGTCTTTTTCTTGGTCTTTGTTTGGTTGTTTATTTGGTTCAGAAGGACCATGTGCAGTTGTTTCACTGCCCTTTTCCAATTCACTATAATACCATATTTCCCCTAATAGTGGCTGTATTCAAGCTGTTGGTTTTATAAACTGATAGCAGAGTGAGACCTCCAAAGCTTCCATATTCTGCGCTCTCACACTCTGTGGTTGAGTTTGGTTAAGGTGGCTTGAAGGAGGAAGTGTGTAGGACATAAGCAGGAAAGAGTTAACAAAAGCAGCGGATAACAGGAAAGAAAGAGGAGAAACGTGATGACCCAGGGGAAGAGGAGAGGGTAAGATGTGGAGAAGAGGAGGCTGACACAATGATAGTGTGTAGAAGGGTGAGTAGTGATGGAGTCTTCTATCGACAGAAAGGTGGTGTTGCTGCATGATTTAACAATGGAGAGAACAATAAAACCTATCACTGTGTGTGTGTGTTCAAAGGTTTGGCCTGTGCATTTGAATGAGGAGTGCTAAAGCTAAATACAGGCGATGACTCCCATCACTGATGACACTCCAAAACAACTTGTAACACACACTCTTGCACGTATTGACACACACTCACACACGCTCATACCCACTCACTTAAGTGGAGGGCTTGAAATTGAGCTGGGACTTGAAATGAATACTCCAAACAATTATCTTTCTCTCCAGCGTCTAGTAATCCATTTCCCATGAATATATTCACATCTGCCTCTTTTTTTTTTATCCCCTCCGGTTCTCCTCCTCCTCCTCCTCTCTCACACATTTTCACCTCCCTCTTCTCTCCATCCTCACAGGTGATGGTGTCTGTCTCTCGGGCTTTGGACAAAACTTGAAAATATCGTGACTGTACTTCTGATTTATGGCAGCCTGTCACACACACTGTCCGCACTGAGGATACCACTGACTGCTGGTGACGCACCACACCCGTCTGGAAAAATGACAACTATAATATGGTATCCTCCCTTTTTCTAAATCTATGAGGTCATAAGACATCATTTTAATTTTGATGCCAACAGTGTCGATTTATATATAAATAAACAAGCAACCATAAAGGGAAAGGAAAATAAAATTTTAAGGCTTATTGTTTTTATCTTTAGTAGTTGTGGTTGTGAATCACTATTGGGTTTGTGATTTTACTAACTCTTGTGTCTGAAGATAAATTATATTGATATGAAAAAACGGTTATTGTGATTTATCCAAAAACATTACAGAACCGACAACATGTTGTTAAGGTGAAAGTGGAGTGCTTGATCAATTAGATTAAAATTAAAATGTATCAATAACATTAAAGAGAAACCTGGCCAAACAGGCACCAAAAATATGATAAAGACAGACAGATATGAACTGACTGAGACAACAGGGAGAAAATCATGCATTTTATTTGATTAAAAATAATTTACAATAAAAGTGAATTAATCCTTTATTGTATACTATAGTAACATTACTGTATATTACTGTTTTGTTCTGGTCTCGTCTCTGGTATTTTATTTTATTTATTTACAGCATCCCCTGTCTTGCAAGTTGCTGATCTGTGAAGGATTAAATTGTCACATTAATCTGCAAAGGTGACCACTGGAATGGTCATCACTTACTGTTTAATGATATCATCACCTGCTGCCAGGAAGATGAGATTATCAATAAGATGTTGACCAGAAGTGGTGTGGTCACTGGCAAGGATGGTCGTTGATAACATCATCCTGCTGAAAAACTGAAGAAAAAACTAAAGAATATAAAAAGCAGCACTCCTGATCTGTGTGGTGATGATGTCACTGCAGATGTGCATGTTGTGTTAGACTACAAAATAATATGAATATGGCATCATCACATCCCCTCATGGGAACATAGTGCCCATCCCAGTCAGTTCAAGGATTTTCTCTCGCTCTCTTTCACAAACACAAACACAATCCACACACACACACACACACACACACACACACACACACAGAGTTTCCTGGCAGTGCTCTTTTTCATTATTAAAAAGACAAATGTCAAGGTTGCAGAGACACCGACTCCGGTCTGTACCATAATAAATATAGATATAGAAGAATAAATGTATGAGGTACCTTTAGTTCCTTTTGTGATTTGTTAGGTCATACATATTTTTTTAGGTCATATTTGTTAGGTACTTGACAAAGATTCACATTCATGCGCATAAAGACTTTGATTTACCAGTTGGGAGCAGTTTGACACCAACCTGACATCACTGGATCTCCTGCTCTATCACTTGGGTACTGTTGATATTTATTCCAAACAAAGTGCTTTTCCTGCTGCAGGAAAAACTTAAACTGCATCAGTGACTGTGTCTCGACATAGTTTTATCACTGAATTCTATCCTAATATCATGTTATTGAAAAAGCAGATGTAGGATTTTGACCTGAGTCTATGTGAAATTACCACTGTGTTATTTCAATCAACAATAAAGAGTAATATAACAGACATTTATTTACGAGAAATATGTATCACTAACCTCTCAGGGCAGAGCCCACTCCCCCATAATCTTCTTTGTGTCTCTCTGAGGCAGTGTTGCTGCTCAGTCGACCATGAGGAGTGTGGGTGTATGTGAGTGAGTGTGCATGAATTCCTCATATCGGCTAATTTGTTAATATTTGAGGAGAAGAAGCTTACAGTGCAAACACAAACACACACGCACGCGGACACACACACACACAAACCACACATCCCCTGTGTTTTTACAGTTCCTCAATAAATCCCCAGTGCTGCCCTCTGAAGCTCTCGGCTGCCAGCGGCAGGAGGTCTGCAGCCTCCGCTGACCCCCTCAGGGACCCCTGGGAGCCTTTACAGAGAACCGTGGCTCGAGTGTGTAACACTAACCGAGCACTGTGCAAGATTTTTATCTCCTGCTGCTCCTGATGCAGTAAACATCGAAACATGGGGATCAAACAGTTATCGATAGTTCGTCGGCTGCCCTGGACTTTAACCCTTCCATGGAGAGTTGCATCTTATAGACCCCAAAGCATCTTTCCAAAAGATGCATTTTTTGTTTTCTCAGCAACACTGTGTGTGTGTGTGTGTGTTTGTGTGTGTGTGTGTGTATGGATTCTGCTTGACTGCCATCTCCCTCATGCTCCTGTTAATTTGTTGAAAAAACACCTTCATGACTTATATTACTCAAACTAAGTTGCCACATTTATAAGTGTATCCATATTTGGCTATACGGTAGATAAACTCAACTCATAGCCACTATTCCAAAAAATTGACATATTACCCTAAATTTAAGCGATTATTGTATCATGCACTTTCATATATAAACAGGTTTCCTTTTAAACATGCACCACACAGCAAGAGATCATCTGTTTCAGATGTGTTATTTTCTCTGAAAATACTGAGTTTGGTTTAGGTGAAGGATGGCGTTTGAGTTGGCTGTCCGTCTCTGAATGGATTAAATTACTTTTACTGGCTTTTTACTAGTGAAGCTATTGCATTTATAGTTCAGTGATGTACCAACTCAAGTAGGGAGTCAGGAGAGCTCCGCCCACAGTGATAAAGACCAGAGGAGAGAGAGAAGAGAAACTCCGAGGGCAACTATAAATGACAGAAAAATGCAGTAGTCTTACAAGTTACCAGTTTTACAATTTATTAACTTTTTGTCCAGCACCACCTGCTGTTTAGTAATATCTCAATCTTTCCTTTATAGTATCACCCTAAATTTTGGTCGCAGAAAATTAACTGAACTTCCAACACACTTTTTTGGCTGACAAGAGTGCTTTAACTCACTTCACTTATCACCTTGTAACTTGTAATTTACACACACACACATGCACGCACAAACACACACACACACACACACACACACACACCTACTGTATGCATGCTTTGTGCTGTACGTATCCATGCTCGAGTCCACGAGGCCACATACACAACCATGTGTATGGCATTCTGGCACACACAGGAGTGGACACACACACACTGACATCCAACTGGGTTGTTTTTCTAAGGGGTGTTTATGTAAAGGAAGTTGGATTCTGAAACTCGCTGCATACTTCACATTTATGAAGGTTGGAAACGGACCCATTGCTGATATGATTTCACCAAAAAGCAAGCAGGAAAAAGCTCTGACATTCGCATATGGAAGCCATTATCCTTTCTCTACATCGCTTTCTTTCTTTCTTTCTCTATTTATTTTTACCTCTTCTTCCACCCCCCCCACCCCCCGACTTCTCTCCCTCGTTCCCTTTTCTTTACTGTAATTTCTCCTCACAATTCTTTCTTCTCAGTTTCTCACATGCTGTTTATGTTTATGAGTGTTTGCTTGCAAAGATGGCGTGCATGTGTATCTGACCCCTGCTGTGAACAGTTTTTTGTGTAGACACAAACATCAGAAGTGAGGCGCACAAATGCACACAGAAACGTGCACAGACACACACAGTGAAATGCTTTGATTAACAGCTAGTTGGCCTGACTTTCCCTCCTAGATCAGCCATGCATTAAAATCCCATAATTTACGATTAACACCCCAGTAGATCTCTCTTTCTGTGTGTGTGTGTGTGTGTGTGTGTGTGTGTGTGCTCTCATAAGTCCCCTCCGCCCATCAATCCACTCCCAAATGACATCAGAAGAGTGAAGAAAACACAGTGCATGACTGACAGAGACCAGGACAAGAGAAGGAATAAACCCTGACACTGTTTGTATGTGTGTGTGTGTGTGTGTGTGTGCACGTGTGTGTGCACGTCTGTGTGTGTGTGTGTGTGTGTGTGTGAGAGCGCTCTCACGCCCTGGATGCTGTAATGACACAATCATCTCTGGCTGAACAGAGTTGGTGAAGACAGAAGACATTCACACACACACACACACACACACACACACACACACACACACACACACACACAGTGAATCCACCCAGCCTGACTGCAGCTTGGTTTCCAAACATTGCATCAAATTCCCAGAAATATGACAACAGAAACCTGAGAAGCCAGAGTCAGTCTGTTCCTGACCTCGAGGTCCAGCTCAGACCTCAAAGTCTTTTTAAACTGATATTTTACTTGATTCATGCGTGATACTGTCTTCTTAACATCATTATCTATAACAGATAAGTGACAGTCAGTTCCAAAATCAGCTATTTGTTAGAGAAGCTTTTTTCCTTTGTCTCTACTCAGCTTCTAAACAAATCACCAGATTATCCAAATCTTTATTAGGAGGTAAAAATAAAAGTGTAATAATAATAATAATAATAATAATAATAATGATGATAATAATAATAATCCCTAAAACTATGTGCAGACACAACTTCTCACAAGATCTTAGCAATGATTTTCTATGTTAATGCTGATAGGGATAATGGCCAAAACTATAGAAAACAAGATAAAATAATGGTAATAAACAAAACAAAAAAATCCTATAAAATCTTCTGATGGCACAGTTTTAAACATGCTATTTCAAGTACTTTCAGCAACTGCTTGACAAAAATAGAGAAACAAGATAAACGCTGCTCCCAGTATAAAAGACAGATGTAAATGTAATGCACATGTAAGAAAATCCCTAAGCCTTCATAAAAAAATCAGTTTGTGGCCTGTCCATCTCCCATAAATAGAATAGACTGGGATCTATTTAAGAAAACTTTCACATTTGCAACACAATAGTCTGAGGTCGACCACATATCATCACCCGAGAGAAGCAGGAGGTAAAGAAAGACTGAATGCAAGAGCAGAGACGCTGGGACTAACAGAGAGACAAAATAAGATCAAATCTGGCAAAGACAGACAGGTCATACGTCTCTTGGACTTGTAGGTGTCCCTGAAGTCTTACATTGTTTTACTCCTGCGGTCGAAGCCACAGCGTTGGGTTCTGGTTTGGGTTAGGTCTGATATGTTACTCTATTGAAAACAGTGCAGTAGGACAGCCTGGGAATGTGGTGGAGAAACTAGAGGAAAAATGAGCTGAGAACTGTTCGTTTGTTTGTTGAAGTAGAAAAAGGAGCGTGAAACCATTTGAGTTGAACTTCGGAGAAAGTCGGGGGCTTTTATTTAGTTTGTGGATTTGCACATGCTGGCTTGTGTGTGTATACAAGTGTGATTGTGCATTAATATTCAGCTAGAGGGAGGGTGTGTCTCTCCTCCACCCTGCGGTGTGATTGGTGGTTCGGTGTCCGTGTTGATGGATTGATGAAGGCTGCTCTCCTGCGGTTGGTTGAAGGGTTAATCAATCATTCACCTGTCCAGGTGCACCACAGACATTTACTCTCATCTGATCTGATTAAGTTTCTCATGCTCTCCTTCCATCCTCTTCCCTCTACGTCCTATACTTCCTCAGTCAGTGAGCTTTTTTTGAGATTTGCTAATATAATACGCAAATATCTTAACCCTAAAAAGTAACCTCAGCTAACCAGTACTGAAAATATTCAAACTAAAGACAAACTTATACAACCTAAACATAATGACAGGGTCTTTTTTCTATTTTGCTGGCTCAGACTGCAATCTTTACTTTATAAATTTAACCACTGGCATCATAGGGACGAATGATTGCAATGTTTGTTTGTTTTCTGTACATACCATGAGAATTTATTTTGTGTACATATGGTGATGTTTTAATATCATCTGGATTTCATGGGTTTTTGTCTCTTGTCTTTCCCTCTGTAAAAGCACACTGTGCTGTTTTCTTTAGTAAAGTGAGAAAATGTGCTATACAAATAAACCTGGACTTGCACACGCTGTACATATTTTGTGGTCTTGTAAGTTAAAAAGTGGTAGTGAGGCTGCCAGCTAAAAATGCATATGCTCATGGTCCTGCAAAGTGTTTTGGACACTAGTGTTATCACATGGCTTACATTAATGAAATATGTTGCACTGTGCTGCTTGGAAAATCAAATCAAATAATTGTACTCTTATGTCTGTCTTTCAGATTTATTTTAATGTCAGCCTACAAGCACAGCAAGTGCATGGCTAGTAAATGAAATACATCCAGCAATGGTCGTTAGCAGAAGATCACCCATACTGCAGCTTTTCAAGATGAATCACCACCTGATAGTGTTGCGTTCACTTGCATTTCAGCGTTTCTGAGCAGCACCTGCAGTGCACTGTGATTGTCAAGGCACCTTTTTCGGGCCTGAAGTGGGTGCTAAAGAAGAAATACAGAGTCTACATGTGAATTCTTCCCATCTTGAATGTTGGCATTGTAATTCTTTATCTGATACAAATACTATTTTCATTTTCATGGCAACAATATAAACACATCTCAGCGGCATCACGGCCATGTTTACAACAACTGAGGAGAGCTACAGTAAACTTGTCACGGGTTTTAAGTCTTTTGGGGACTTTAATTCTATTATATAAACACACATACAGAGGGACAAAGACACACAACATGCCTCCATTGTTCTTGTAGAAGCACCTCTTGTCTTTTCCTTTCCCCTCCTCTGCCATCATCCCAGCACCCTTTTACCCCGTGCTTCCCCAGTTGTAGACCAGTGTACTCAAGGTAACTATGGTGGTGGTCCAAAGAAAAGCCCCTACTACACACACACACACACACACACACACACACATACATGCTCTCAGACACACAATGTGAGGGTGGTAATCCCACTTCCCATGTGGAAGCCATTGCTGTGTAATCTGTTGTAATTGTGTTGTATTTAAAAGAGACCTGGTCTACATTACCTACTTCATTATCATGCTGTGTGCTTGTGCCTGTGTGTGTGTGTGTGCCTGTGTCTGTGTGTGTGTGTGTGTGTGTGTATTTGTTAGAAGAAATACAAGAGACAGAGGGAGAAAGGGAAAGGGATATGCAGTACAAAGAGAAAGATACAGAAAATTAAAATAGATACAGTACTACAAAATAAAAGAGACTATTGTCACTCGTCCATTATGTCACATCGTTCTGAATACAACAAAAACTGTGTAAAGTGTGTAAAGTGAATTTGACATGCTATTGATTTTGCTCTAGATGCACAGACATATACTTTCACACACACAAACCCACACACCGTTTCAGTCGTGGATTGCATAATTACACATAATGGACTGAAGGCTGCTAGCACTCTGAATGTAAGTCTAGCGTGTATGTACACAGACCACACTGTGTGTAGTTTACCTGTAAACAAGCTGAAATGAGCCATGTAATATATGTTGCTTGGTTGAGCTGAACATTGAAAGAAATTTAAAAGTACATTGTGAGCCAAGAAAGCCAGCTGTAGTTACACCAGATCTTGGCTGGCTGACATTAAACATTTTATAGAGCACAGAATGGAAAATATGAATGAGAAGAGACACAAAAATCAAATATTGCTCTTGTGTTAGGATACAGTATGTAACACTCTAAAAACTAAATTAAACGGTGGCCAATTGAGCAACAGATAATCACACAAGTGTTGAGTTTTATTCTGTAGGAGCATAAACGAAGGCTTCCTATAAATCATTTTGAAATGCTGAATAACTTTTAAGATCTTTATGTTTCAATTTCTTTTGTATCAAAAATGTAAATGTTTGAGTTTATACTATTCTTTGTTGTTGAGGCAGTGTGAATGATTTTGCTTCTATTCTGCATTATTTCTTTTTTTTTAAACCACACTTATATGCAGACTAGAATAGATGAACCTTCATCTTCAACAATAACCAGCTATCACAGATAGCTGGTTATTGATATCACAGAACATTTAAAGTGCACAAAACAGCCAGAATCACACAAGAAATGTACATATATATTTAAAGATTGTGCAAAGTTGCAGTGCAGTGAGTAGCAGTCAAGTTCATTGGCTGTTCTGCTAATGAGAATAAGCAAAAACCTTTAGAGAAGCCGAGCCAACCACCTGCTTTGTCCTCACTGGTCTGAGATCAGCCCTCCTGGGTAAATCAGCAGTGGAGCCTCGAGACCCTGAAGGCATCACTCACAGAAACTGCTCACAAGTCGGCCTTGCCAATGCGGCAGTGATCGATGCACTAAGTTCCTGGCTGTACACTCACCACCATCCATCCTCAGGAGAGAAATGAAGAGAGAAAGCAGGAATAGAGGAGAGAAAGACAGAGATGTAAGCATCAAGAGAGATGAAGAGGAGTTCAATCTTTCAGCACCCTGCAGTGTGAGATAAATAGGAAGGGCAAGCTGATACATGAGCTGATGAATGATTGGTCTTATACATTCCCATCAGCTTCTTCTTCTACACACATCCTCACCACCTCTGTTTATTTATTTACTTCAGCAGCAGCAGCGTGGGACCAGAGAGTAGAGGTGATGAATGGGACAGAAAGTCATACAGGGCAGGAGCAGGATTTGGACTCTGTACATGAGTGTGTTTGTGTGTGTGTGTGTGTTGTACTTTTTTTCAGAACCATTTTCAGGCCTTTCAAGTAATGACATTTTTGCAAAGTGATGTAACTTTGGTCAGTCTGCACTTCACCCAGAGGCCAGTTTATGGTAAGTAAATTGGGGTATAAATTTAATGATGAGATTAGAACAAGCAGTAACCACCAGGAGACAAATATTGAGGCCAATTTGCCTCAAGATCCAGTTCCTCCAAGCAAAGATTCACTGGACTGACTTCACTGGGAAAGACCTCCAACTTTTCTCTCGAAATACAAAGTCAACCTTTTTTCTTTCCTCAACAACCTGTGGTCTTACTGGTGTTTTTACTTTTAAAAACTGTTCTGATAAATTATGTAGAGACTCCCATTCAAAAAGCCTCAATTTCTCCCAGAACCGGAGTAGGTCACCAGGCCATCACACACACACACACACACACACACACACACACACACACACACACACACTCACATACTTGTTGGTGGCAGTTTAGAGTCACCATTTTAACTGACTTGACCTGAAACTGGAGCACCAAGTAAAAATGAACACGTGCACACAATTTTAGAGTGAAGTCCATTAAATTTATATAAGCCAAAATCACAAATCACAAATTTGCCTCATAGGCAATTACAATCTGCACCCTCAGTTCCAATAAAACCCTTTAACAAGGAAAAAAAAAAAATCATTTATGATTCACAGATGGCTTGAGTCAACCCTCAGTCCTAAAAATTACATTTATTTACAATGGTACTGTTTTCTCTTATGTTTCACCAAATTCTGTTTTTTAATTCAATGTAAACACTGCCTAAATTATGTTCACTGGCAACCTT
This sequence comes from Pampus argenteus, assembly GCA_036937835.1. NCBI lineage: Eukaryota > Metazoa > Chordata > Actinopteri > Scombriformes > Stromateidae > Pampus > Pampus argenteus. The sequence continues at coordinate 11,745,696 of CM072874.1, forward strand.
TGCTGTAAAAAGCATATGACTTTAGTCCTAAGTATAACCCTGTGTCAAGTTGGCTGGTTGGGTTTAGTCAACAAAACTACTTTGGTTTAGGTAAACAAGAGACCCTGCTTTCAATTAAATGTGATTTTTTTCCCTTTGTACTTCTCACATGGTTTCATTTCAATGAATGTTCAAATGGTCCAATATTTCACCAAAAATTCAAAAAGTGAAACCGTGTATCAAAACTTTGTTTTTTCTTCTTTCTTCTCCCATTAATCATCTCACGACCCCTCAGTATTATCTGGTGACCCCTTTGAAGGGCCTGAACCCTAGGTTGGAAGTCACTGGACTAAACAAGTACTTTTACCAAAACTTTAAGGACATTCTGCTTTGCTGTATTGGTACTTTTACTTAATTAAAGAACCTGGATACTTTCACCACTTCTTGTTATTGCACAAATTTTTTTTTTTTTACTAATTTCAAGGAGACAGGGTTGTATGAAGTAAATAAAAAGAGGAAACAGAAGAAAGCGCGAGAGTTGAAAATGTTTCAGCTTTTGAGGCTGTGTGACTTTAATTCATAAATGTGAATATGAACAGTAGGAGCCTTAGTTGTCACACACATGCACAGACACAGTGAATAAACTGTGTTGTATTTGAATGAACCTTCATAAACTTCTAGTGACAAAAAATCCTGCTTTTAGATTTTGAAGGAATTGTGTTGAAAGTGAAGTCAGCGTGAACTGTAGTAGCAGGAAGTCTTTGTTGCTCAGGGAGATGGAAGGCAAACAGAGATTTCTGAAGAAGAAAATGTAATGTGGGGCTCAGTTCCCTTTCTCATAGTCTTGTTTCCTCTGCCCTTGTCTCCTCTCCTCCTAGCTTCCTCCATACAGATTTGACATACAGAGAATCCGATCTCGATGTGTGAACTCCCGGTTCTTTGCATCATTTACTGGTTTATTTACAAAGCAGTCTAAGTGTTATAAAGAGTGTGTGTGAATGTGTGTGTGATTTTCTTAGCTTGTGCATAAATGTTTACATGTCTCTGGAATGTTCTGAAATGTGATCTACTCTCCAGAGAGTGCCAACAGAAACACACACACACACACACACACACACACACACACACACACACACACACACACACACACTAGGGCTCTGGTGAACATTACTGGTTGGGTGTGCAGGTTATACGGTTGGTTAGATCAGTTTATTCAGTGCATTCCTCTTCAGACTGAACAGTGAGGAAATGTCCTGGGGAGAAGTATTGTCATGTTACACGCACGCATGCACGCACACACACACACACACACAATATGACATTATGTTGTATTGGTTGCATCAGGCCAGAGGGACAAATCATGAATTAGTTATCATGGATAAGTTGAATTGACCTCCAATAAAACAAATTCTAGAGAGCAACAGAGACACCATTTGATCTCAAACCCCCACCCTACCCATGTAACACACACACACACACACACACACACACACCAGTGGGCCAGGGGTGAGTACGGCTGTTCTGTTCAACAACTAATGAAGTAGGCCTCAAAGACAAGATGACACACACACACACACATGCACACAGGCACACTGCCATCCATGACTCTGAATAACAATCACAACAAATGAAAGTGACTGTGAGGGGGAAACTTTCCTCATTGTCTGTTTTAATTTGAGTCTTATTTAACGAGTCGAGAATCAAACGTCGGATAAGGGGGTGGGCGGCAGGCGAGGCATGTTGCGGTGCAGCACGGAGACGACAACAGACGCTGAGAGGGGGAGAAGAAGAAGAAGAAAACGACAGAAAGACATCAGACTCCATCAGTCTGAAAATAGAGCAGTTTTTTGTTTCATCCGACAAGGAGAGGTGTCGATAATTAGGCTCTGTCAGGTAGAGAGAGAGAGAGAGAGAGAGAGAGAGAGAGAGAGACAGATAGAGTGTGAGTGTGTGTGTGTGTGTGTGTGTGTGTGTTCCTAACAGTATGTGCTGAGAGCATTGTAAATGCAGGGGTAATGGTTGTCAGTGTGTGACAGCTATAAATGGCCCTTTAGTTCTCTTCTCAGCACCACATTGACACACACACACACTCTCTCTCTCTTCTTTTCTCTCACACACAGTCTACATCTCTACTGCTAAGTTACAGCAAGGGATCTTCATTTTCATGTTCATCGACTTAATTATCATCAGCACCAACACACACCACCCTCTTCACTCGAGGGAGTAACACATGGAACAAGGTGGCTTGAGGTTCCCATGCAGCTTGTTAACATCATGTACATGTAAATAAAAAGATCGCATGAAGGTATTTGACTGTCAAATTAATGTAATGTAATTATTATTTTTTTTTTTTACAAGATCTATATTTCAGAAACATGAGAGATATACAATAGTAGCTATAATTTGAAATTATTGCAGTCACTCACAAAATACACTGGTGGAGAATGTTTTACATTACATTACAGCTTTTTGGGCATTGCATTATTGCATATTGCATATTATTAGACGACAAAGGTTTTTATAAAAATGCATGTATTGTGTATAGGTACATTTTGCACAAAGCAAAACTTCATATTAATATAACAGGCCTTTCCCACAACACTTTGACATGTGACAGAAGGAAAAAGCACAGTAAATATTAAAACTAATGATGGCTGAATTCCATTTAGCTGCTTTAGCTTTGCAGTCCTGTTATTGTACATGCTGGCTCACTGTCACACTGTCATGGATTTACTGGGACACTTGAATAGCACAGAACCATCATTAATGTAATTAGTGACACCTGTACCTTAACATACTATAACAAGTCAAAATGTCTGCTGCGATATTACTTACTTATATTACAGAAAATGAAATGCAACGAGCTATAAACCAAGTAATGATCACATGTTGTGTAAGATGGTAACTATGTGGTGATAGATCGGTATGGTCATCCTAGAAAAAGGTGAAAGGGCTAATGTGTTGCTTCTGAAAAAAGGATCCCTTTAGAAACAAAAGTCTTGTGGGCTGCTAAAATAGTCTTTTAAACTATCTATCACTATCGGCCTCTATTGCTCACATAAACACACACTCTCATGGAGGTCACAGTTCAGACAGCTGGATAATAACATTATAACTAATGGACTCTCATCTGTTTATTCATAAAGGGATCCTCTCTCTTTTTTCTCCTTGTGAGTAGGTGCAGTGCGTGTGTGTGTGTGTGTGTGTGTACGTGTATGTGTGCGTGCACGATTGAGTGCATACAGAGACGACCGTTTTCGACGGTTTCACGTTGCGTCTCGGGAGACCCTGTGGTGACTATACCCAGAGTGCTTCGCTGCACAGGCAGGTCTGTGTGGGAGTGAGCTGCTAGTTTTATTACATTACATTTAGGCACAGAGACCCACTGTAGCAGAGCTTTCGGACGCACACTAATGCAACCAATGCCCCAACTCGGTGTGTGTGTGCGTGTCTATACCTGCATAAGAGAAAGTCTTTGTGTGTATTTATTTTCTAATTTGATTAAATAACAATGATTTTGTTTTTTCTATTTTTTTATTTTGTTATTAGTGTTTTTTTTTCTGTAGCTGTTTATGATACAAACATGCTGTGTATATGACTGTTGTATGCCAGCGCTTGTGAATACATGTTCTGACATATGTCTACTTCTGATGTCTAAATCATCAACAGGCCACAGGTGCCGTCCAACATCCCCTGATGACAGCACAGAGTGCTCATGGGAGATGCTGTGCAGATAGAGAAGACAGGACAGACAGCTCCCAGCAGCTGGCCAATCATCTCCGCTGAAAACCTCTCCCTTGATGACACCACCAGATCTCAGCGATTGAGCTGCCTTTCAGAGTCGGAAATTTTGACTCTCTTTGGGAGAATGCAATGAAATGGCTCTTTAAGTCTGAATTTTAAAGTGGAAAGTCAAGATTTGTGGAACCTCAGCATCAACCTTGTGGCATATTATTTTAAATGCACCCTTCATTTCTATATACAACTCAACTTATAATTTTTTCAAATTAATTCTGTTCTTTTTTTGTAGTTATTACTTGTAGTTTAATCTATAAAGTTGAAGGTGAAACTTTACTTTAAGGCGGCCCATTTGTATATAATTTGTATAAGCAGTATATAAACAGTTAATAAATAGTTTTATTATCATATAGATTTTTTGCAAAAACAAAAAATAAACAAAAATATCATAAGTTTAGGCTGGTGTATAAACACAAAATTAATAACAATATAGAATAACACAGTTTTAATAACATAAATATGTCTTTATAAGTTATGAATGCTGACAAATAATGTACATTATAACATTTCCAACTCTTGACTTTCATGACATCACAGAGTGCTCAGGGAGTCCAGTAATGTCTGGGAAAAGGATGCAGCATCTTGTGATTTTTCTCACCTGATATTTGTGCACAAATCAAAAAGTTGTTTAATTAAAAAGTATTTTTACTATGCAAGCAAAGAAAGGATTAAAAATGCAAAATTTCAAATGAACAATTTGACCATATTTCTAACTAAATGGACAAAAATAGACACATACAAACAAATATTTGAAACATGTTTTTTGGCTATTTCCATACAGTATGTGAGGCTTGGCACAGATGAGTAAAATGACTCATCCATCCTGTGGGAGGCGCCTGTTTCCCAGAGCGACAGTTTGCTGCTCAAAGAGGCAGGTGAGCGTTCATGTGACAGTATGTTGAATGCGAATGTCGAATGCTGTTCATCCCATCAGGAACAAAATGGTTTATCAACTCATTGGGCCACTAGCTGTTCCCAGAGCTTTTTTTTTTATTAAAGCTGCTGGTGTTGTGTGGATTTACAGAAGCACAGTCATGTCTAAATTTACTTAAACACTACCTGGTCACAGTCAGCTATCTCGGTTTAATTGACTGACATTTATTACAAGCCCACTCCTCAGCCACAAATAAGCTTTCTGCTGTTTGGAGCTGGAATAGTTAGCTTTTCTCCGTGGTGTGAGCAGTCGTTTGGAGTGTTACTAATGAGAGGTGACAGGTAAACTTGTGAGCCTCTCCCCCATACCAGCACCCACTGCTGAGATTCTGTGTGAGCGTATGTGTGTGTTTGTGGCACTGTGGGGGGAGTAGCCAGCAGTGTGTCCAGGCAGTAATCAGGTCATAAACTCCATCAGACTCTGTTTTCTCTGGAAGACTTTGGAGGGACGAAAGAGAAGGTGGGTGGCAAAGCCAGAGGAATTAGGAGAACATAAAACATGCAGGGAAAAACTTGGGGGACGTCAAACAGGTTGGCACAGAGCAGAAGAGCAGCAGGACAAAAAATATACAGTTTATTTGGGGTTTAAAAGTATTTGTAAAAAATGTTTTATAGAGTGTTACAGCCTTCTGTGGTGACAGACGGTTAGAGTTGGACACATGTGACAGTAAATAAAAATGATTAGAGTCAGTGCGGGGGGACGTCTGTCCCCCGGCCACAGCCCTGTATAATCTCAGTCATCACATGTCTCTAGTTTGTCAGTAGCAGCAGACATGTGGTGCGCGCAAACACACACAAGGACACAAACACACACTCTGAAGACTTTAGAGGTCATCTTTGGGGGGGGTAGGGGTCTGATAATAGGCTGAGGCAGTGTGTGTGTGTGTGTGTGTGTGTGTGTGTGATGACACAGAGTAGACGGTCAACTCTGTCTGGTTAGGTGTTGGTTAAAGCAACTGTTGTGATGAAACACAGTTTAATTATAGTGAGAGAGACCCTGGACATAATTACACACATACTTGACACATAATAGATAAAGTTTTCTCTGGTCTTCCGCTATCAGAGACATGATCCAGCTGTTTTAGTGTGTGTGTGTTGGCATGTTGGGGGACTAATTGCAGCTGGACAGAGTAACGCAGCTTTTTCACAGATTCCTGCACACATTAACCAAACAACAGAATGCTCCTCAATTCATGGCTATAACAGCGTTTCAGCTCATAGCATCAGTCTGAATTCATAGTTCTACCTTTATTTCAACAGAAAGTCTCTTGACATTACATTATCTCTTGTAGGAAACCAGAATAATGAAAATGTTTATTACAACTTGTATGTTATTAAAGAGGTTTCTTCTTCTTTTATCAGCACGAGACTCGTGGACACAGAGACCTGACTCCAAATCCACATGTCATGGTTGGTAAAATAAAAAAAGCTGCATTATCAATTAGATAAAATGCAACCGTATGATTTTACAATGTATATCGAAGTCTATTGTTATTTGGGCTACAATATCTTAACACTGACACTGTACTGATATAGCAGCAGTAAATTCCCTGTTTTCAGTCAGAACAGGAAAAGCACGTTGACTCTAACAATGAAAAGATGATTAAATAATGAATGTGTGAGTGGTGTGAAAGGACAGTTTTGTGAATCTGAGTTGTCTGCTGGCAACTGTTAAAGGAAGATTTAATCGCTGATTATCGGAAGTGATTACGAACATTCAGAAATGTTGACATTACAGCTTTCATATAAAACAGAGTGTGAACGATTGTTTGTCAGAGATGTGTGAAAAGCAATTAGGTTTTTAACTAAATCAATTTTCGCATCTTCAGTCCCTTCAACCCCCCCCCCCCCCCCCCCCCCCCAACTTTATGGCATACATTCATACACAAACAAATGCACAAACACACACACACACACACACACACACACACACACACACACACACACACACACACTCCCTCATGAGATCTCACAGTCAGTGTTTGAAGCTGTAAGGATTGTCAGGATGCGTTTTTTGCCAGAAAGCCCAAGGGCTTCATTTTCATTTCGCATCTTTAGAAACCAAGAGGTGCTTTCACATGTTAAACAAGTTGTGTGTGCTTATGTGTGCATGTGTGTGTCTCAGGTAGTTATGGAGGCTTGGCATCATCAGTTCAGAGGAAAAAAGCATATGCTGTGGTGTAGAGTGGAGTGAATATGTATGTTTTACATAATGGTGATAGAGGGGGATGGTAATATGGAAAAAAATGTCAATGTCAATGTGTCAATGTGTTAAGAGAGAACATTCAATATAAAGTACTCTAGTAAGAGAGTTAAATGTATCTCACATTAGCAAAAACAACTGCTGGAACATGAGAAAGTCTCGTTTTCTCTCACAGTTAGTTATTTGCTCCCATGGTGGAAATGAAAATGTGAATGTCTTCTTCACCCAAACTACAGTGAAAATAGTATTACACAATATTCCTTTTGGGAATTTATACTTCATTATATTATAATGAAGCATACAGTATAATTCAATTTTCATTATTTTCTATTAACAATAGTTTTATATGTCTTGGGGAAATGCTTGAAACAACTTTGAAATTATGCAGCATCAACTATGGAGCTACTGAAACACATTTATTTAAACCTATGTCCAATTATAAAAACTGCTTTTGATGACTACTTATGAGTTTGCACTTGGATTTCTTATAATTTGACAGTGAGACAGGAATGATTCAACAGCAGGCAAAGACGATGGGAATGCTTTTGTGCTTTTAAAATAATGTCAAATATTACAGTGTATTAGAGCATCCAGTTGCAGTAAATGTTATTTTGTTTCCTTTCTTCAGAGCTGATGTGTTTATAAATGTAAAACCAAAATTCTTTTTCAAACCCTCCATCAGTTTTGGCACTATTTCCAACATAAAATTTAGTGGCTCAAAGAATTGTGTAGCAAACTAGGCTTCTAATGAAAAATGTAACAGGTTCAAAGATTCACACACACACACACACACACACACACACACAAGAAAAAAAAACAGATCTGGACCATTCAGCTGCAATGAGACCTTAAATCGTTACTCTTCATTAGTAAGCCAATTCACAATTATGGCTTAAATTATGGTGTAATCAACTGAATTGTGACCCTCACAACAAGTCCCACCAACATGCAAGCACACACACACACACACACACACACACACACACAGACACACACACACACACACATACACACACACACACACACACACACACACACACACACACACACACACACACACACACACACAGAGAAAGCCCCCCCCCTTACCATAATTACAGTACACCTGACTCATGGGTGGCAGCACTGTTTCACTGTATAGTTGTTGTGGTTATTGTTGGCAGTTTAGTTGAGGTTAACACAACACTGTAAATTACTACAGCATGTAGTGTGTGTGTGTGTGTGACAGACTTCTTGTGGTGTAGAGGCAGCAGTGTGTGTGTATTTTTGAACGTGTGTTACAGTGCCATTCATGTGTGTGTTTGTGTGCTGCTCTAATTGAGCAACAATTGTGCATAATGGCTGTGATTGTTATCAGGGTGGCGAGGTCGAGTGTGATAACTATCTGGGTTGCCAGGTTTGGTCTTGGGATTACAGGACATGGTCTTGTCTTGGGGGCCTCTCCTGCACCTATTATGAAGCCTGTAATGAATAATAATCTCTTAATGGAGCTTCAGAGGGGGGAAATTTGTTTTTTGTCTCATTCCCACAGTACTAAAACTCTGTTATTTGTCATTGGTCAAGTCTGAAAGCCTTTCAGTGTATATAAGTAATAGAAAAAAAATTGAGCATCTTTTGTTGTTTAAATCTTTATCTAAGAATGTTTCTTTATCTATGAAAATTGAGATAAGTCTGTGATTTGGGAGTCATAAACTCATAAACTCACACTGGTATTTAAAACTATAGCTGCAACAATTAGTCAATTAATCAGTGTTTGATCGACAGAAAATGAATCTATTGAACTAAACAGTTTAGATAATGGAATCATTATTTTATTCATTATTAGTAAAAATGCCAAATATTTGCTGGTTTCAGCTTCTCAAATATGAGGATTTTGTTTGTTTCCATATTAAAGGGAGATTTCAGAAGGTTTGGAATCACTGCTGACTCTGAATGACCATGATATACTTTCTTCTAGTTGTACACTGTAGATTATGAAGCAAACTGGTCTCAGGCTGACAGTCTTAAACCTTTGACCTTTTTTCACCCAGTATACAGCTAAGTCCAAACATACCACATCCAAACAGACACATAGAGGCTTAAAACAGTCTAATGGTTTCCATAATGTGTCCATCAGTCTGTGGCCGGGGGGAATGATTGGTAAGTCATACTGTTGAACTTGGAGAGTGGCTCAGGGGTAAGATCAAGTCCTGGGCAAAGCTTAGGGGCAGCTGCAGCCGCTCACTTGTGGCCACCCAGGACAAAATGGTACATGTGCGTGTGTGTGTGTGTGTGTGTGAGTGTGTTACTGAGTGAGAAGGCAGGACAGCTGCAGGGGTCTATTCATAGTGCATCAAGACTGATGTCTCTTTCTCGTTCTGAAAACCAACCATCCCTCCATCATTCTGACTTATTTCTGTCAGTTCATCGTTCTTTTACAACTTCAGCATTAATCCCGTCATCCGGAGGGAGGACATAACACACCTGTGAGGAGAAGAGTGGATCCCTCACAAGGATAGAGAGAAAGAAATGAATAGTATGATTTTGAAATATTATTATATATCACAGTGTGCCAGATGTATGCAGGATTACATATAAATGAATCAAAGTGATGTTTTAAAGCAGCAGTAATTGATGTTTTGGTCATTTGGGCAGTGGAAAAAGTTGGAAATGCAAACATTGACATTATGACCCCATAAAGTTATCATATAATAACTTTAGATATGTTGGAAACAGAGCAAAATTAGCATTTCATTTGGAATCTAGTATGAATTTCAATAACGAAAAATATGAGAAAAATGTTCATCAATGATCTTTTTCCTATGACTAAGACAAGATGTTGGCAAGATCTTTAATGATAAAAAATATGATATTGATATTGATAATATGATCATCCTCTTAAGTAGCTACCAAAACTAACAGTGTGGCAACCAGATGAATGCAAGTAAGTATGTCACTCCTCTTTTAGCTCTGTTTGGGTCTCCACCATCTCAAATTCTGCTGCTAAAAGATCACCAACTAGTCACTAACATTTCTTTGGATTATGCTGAACAATGCTGAGCAGCAAGACTGACTCTTGATGATCATGATGTTAAAACACTGTAGAGTTGAGGAAAACTGTAGAGTTGTTGGTAATTCTCTGGGTTCATCACTAAAAGCAAGCAGTTTTACATTAAACATTGTCATTTGACCCATTGTTAATACAAAATATTGTTTAGTGCAGCTTTAGAGCAATGAGCCCTGTACACTGTTATTTCAAATCATTTCATTTCAACATTTCACATCATTTCACCAAATTTTGTAAAATGGTAACACAATATGATCATATCATTGCATTATGATTTGTAAAATATTATAGACTCGTTGCCCAGCCCTCACCTTTGAACATGTCGTGGCTACGTCAAATTAAATGGATCCACCCCCCAAAACTAACACAAGCCACAATTGTCTCTCCTGGCATCCCCCTTGTGTTTTATCTTAAACAAGGGTGGTTGACACCACACCAAACTTGGGAAAGTACTACTCCCCCATCTGTCGTCCCACGCTGCATTTTGATGGTCCTCAAGGGACATGCCCTTGAATACTGACAAGGGAGCGGCTTCCCTGCACATATCCCACCATTAGTTGGGATATTGCAAAACTGGGCCCACGTCCATTGTACCAGTTACAGCTAGTTGCATCAGGAATCTGTTCTCTAAACACACAACATGTAATTAAGTGACATGTGGTATTTATAGAGCTCCTGCTGTCCATCTATCTATCTATCTATCTATCTATCTATCTATCTATCTATCTATCTATCTATCTATCTATCTATCTATCTATCTATCTATCTATCTATCTATCTATCTATCTATCTATCTATCTATCTATCTATCTATCTATATATATATATATATATTCAAATAAACACAGACACACACACAAACAAGCCACAACCTGCCCAGCAGATACACATTTAACCATGATGCCTCAGGGGACAGCCAGAAGGTAGCCGGAGGGTAAAAACAGAGAGAGAAAGATGGAGGGAAGAAAAAAAAAAGCAAACATCTAAGGTCACATTCCTCCCAGTGCAGCTAGCTTCCCTCTTTGATTGAAATTGATTTAAGTTTTGTATTGGCAAAGAGTAATGTTACAGATAATACTCCTCACCCTGTGCATGTATGCATATTTGTGCATCAGATCATGTACGCCAACATAACTTTGACAGACACCCACTTGTTAATGGAAGCAGCATTCTTCCATATTTGGGCATATTTCCCATTTCCTGTCATGAATATGTATGTGAGTGGATGGAATCTACCACAACCAGACCACAGAGTTCTCCTGACGCACACACACCTGAATACCGGAGCGTGTTAAGAGATGTACATCAGCACTCTTCTGTAGCTGAACAAACAGAAAATATGGAGACTTGAATTTAAAGTTAATGTCTGTATCTGTGCAGCAAATAAGCAGACTCCAAAAAACAGTCCAGCAAGTTCAATCTGATCACATTTTTAAAACTTCTGAACTGATTTGATACGTGGATATATGACTTGGATCTTTGTGCCTTGAGACTTGTTTCAGAGTTTGGTGACTAGTCGTAAGGATTGAGAAATATACACATTATTTCTTTTTGCATTGTTGCTGGACTCTCATTTCTTCTCTCTCATTTAGTATTTGTTCTTATTTTGACTTGACACCGCAGGGCTGTGTGGCAGGAATACGTGCCTGTTGTGAAAGCTGAGTGAGAAAAAGTTGGAAACACCTCTGACATGTTACCACACTCCGGGGTTGAGGTGAGTAACCACAGTTTTCTGTATCCACAGTGATTAGTGTCACAACAACTTCCTCACTTCTTCTCAGCACAGTATCACACAGTTGGAAGTGCCATACACACACACACATATATAGTACAAAAATGCAGACAAAACCTCAGTTGCAATAACATGCATGTTGGATACAGACACACAAATTCACTCTGTTACACTGTAATGTGTGGCAGCGATGTGAAGCATCATTACAGAGAGACAAAGGAAACTATTTTCGTTCTGCAAAAGCAAAACAGGAGTTAACACTTTGTAGCACTCTGTTCGAAGACAAAGTATAAACAAGCAGTATAATCATGGGCTCATTTTTGAGACAAACAACCAATGTCTGCTTGTGTGTTTGTATGTCTGTCTGTATGATTATGTGCAAACACAACTTACGCTCGCTAACAGGGATGAGATGAGAGGGAAAGGATGAAAGATACTCTGTCTTACTTGGCACATGACAAATGACAGCACACACACACACAAACACACACACACACACACACACACACAAATTGCGCGCACACACACACAGCAAACAAATTTGTTTGAAAAGTGACAGAAGTCTTACACTGTCATTACACAGCACACGGCTGTCATTTTAGTGTTTCTCATCAGTACATCACACAGACGAAAGCTAAGACAAACACATGCACATGCAGAGACACGCACAAACAAAAACTGATAATACCAAGCTCACAAATGTGCAAAATAATTTTTTACCACAGAGCAAATGCAAAACCGTAGAGTTACAAAAACTTTGTGTGTTTCTACAGAACAACAAACTGCCTTTTTAGTTCTGATGAAGTCCCAACAGCAAGCACTAATAAATACAAACACAAATATGACGGATACGAGGCTGTATGTTCGTATGGGGTAATATTAGCATCAAAAAATGTCACTTTTATTTTCTCAAGGGAGCAAGACACCACCAACACACATGTGATGGGTTTTAGCGTAAATATCATGTAACACTCTCATATGTCAAAAGTTTTTACCTCAACAAAGGAGCGTTTTTCACGACATAGATGATTATGTCCATAAGCATTTCAGCACAAATTAGTGCTGTTTGTCAACAAATATCTTCACTGATGGTGACTGGTGAGCTCAAATCAGTGGATTATTAATCACAGCATTTCAAGTTTAGTGTCTTTAGTACAATCACAATCACAGCAACAAAAAAATATTTTCTATTTTGATTAAAACTCGCTTGTTGTAGCGCTTGTTACTACAAAACTGGCTCCAAAATTATGATTTTTAGGATTTCTCCACATCTGACCCTGGAGTTGCGAAACACATCAGCTATTTTTCCATCAATCTTTTGTTGGCTCAAAATTTCCACTTTTTTAATGCAGGAGAAAGCTGAAAGAAAAAGAGTGAAAATAGATGTTAGGGAGCACCACTCGCACCTTTGCACAAACTACCAAACTTTAGTGTTGCATTTTTCTATTAGTTCATCTAGAATATCTGCAGATAATGTATAGATGTTTTAAAATGAGAACACAAGTTAGACTCCTCTCTGTTTCATTGCATTTCCCATGCTGTCGTATACTACAGTATAAGAGTGGAGGTAATGTACAGAACTATACTGCCCCCTGTTGTGTTGAGGAGATCATGGCACTATATCGTTAGACATACAGCTTAAACCTTCATCAGTGGATGACAACTCTCAGGTAGTCCAACCAACGTTTGCTTCACCATTGTCGAAACACTAACATATAAATTCTAGGATAATCTCCCACTTTTAGGAACAGGAGCTACACTATATGACCCAACATTTCTCTCTCTCTCTCTCTCTCTGTCTCTCTGTTACATGCATCCAACGGGAGAGATAGATGAACACACAGAAAAAAAGGGGATGAACTACAGATGACAGATGAGCGACAAAAGCAGTAATGCCAATGGAAAGAGAGAGAGAGGAGTAGAAGGGGAGGGAGACGGGTAAAAAAAAGAGTTGAAGCTGGCAGCACAAGTGAGTGAGAGGTTGAAAGACAAGATGAAAAAGTAGAGGAAAGGTCCATCTCCCTCTCCTCTTTCTCTCAGTCCCGTTCTCTCTCCTCGCTTGTCTTTCTCTCTTGGCCAGTTGTCAACTCAGTGGGAGTCAGACTACCATCTGTCTACTGTAGAGGAGTGAACAGCCCTCCACCTACTTCTTCACCTCCTCCCCCCCTCCTACTCACCTTCCTCCTTACCCCCCCCCCCCCCCCCCCCCACCACCACCACCACCACACACACACACACACAAACACACACACACACACCATGTCTCCCTCTCTCTGTCTTCTCCTCACGAAACTCTTCCTCTTCATTCTAACAGCGTGTGAGAGAAAGAAAACCAGACAGAGCCAACTGACAGACAGGATGCTAATACGCTAATATGCTAATCCTACTTTGCACTTGTATGCTATCTAAGCTATTTGAAAGTGTATGTGTGTGTGTGTGCATGCATATGTGCTTGCATGTGTGTGGGTGGCGAGGCCTAGCCCCTGGGTAATAAAACAATACAAAGAGAGCTTTAGGCCTGCTGGGCCTGCAACAGCACATGAATACCAAATCAGCTAGCAGAGATCACTGGGGGAAAAGGGTAGTGTGTGTGTGTGTGTGTGTGTGTGTGTGTGTGTGCAGGAGTGAGACAGATAGCAGAAAGAAGCCTTGTTTTTTTCCAGCAGTGACCGTTGTTCAGTAACTCCTGCTTCTAAAAGTAGAAGAGTAACTTCGCAACAGTTCTGGGCACAGATGGATGGGAGCAGGGATTTATAAAAAGACATAGAGAATATAGACGTAGACAGGATTGTGCAGTTAAAATGCTATTTCTATCAGTTTCACTTCTCTCTTGGTTGACACACACATGCACACACGTTCATACATAAACACACCCATTGCTTTTTCTTTTCTTCTCTAGCTCACCCTTGTCTGTCAGCCAGCCCTTGTTTTAATGGACCAAACACACAATTACTACTGATTAATCCACCACTTAACATCTGACCCCACTCAGGCAACACACACACATGCACACCACTTAACATTCTGGCTCTGCCTTGGTATCATTGGCTTCTCAGGTACCCAGCTTGCTGCAGCGACGCTCTGGGGCAGCCCCGCTGAGACCACTGCTGTCTGAAGAGGATAGTGTAAGTGTGTGTGCGTGAGTGTTTGTGTGTGTGAGAGAGCGAGAGAGATGAGAACATGCCAGTGGCAGCCCACTGAGGGACTGTCATCTAGTCCACATCCTCAGGGAACCTTGATACTTTAGGAGTGGCACTACAGTGGGGCAGCATCGCTGCCGAGGGGCCCAGAGGGAAGTATGGGAGAGAGAGAGAAGGGGGGTCGGTCAGGGAACAATTGGACCTGATCATTATCAAGAGGCCCAAAGGGACAATGGACTGATATATGGAAAGGTGGGTAAAAGGCTGTGAGGGTGTGATGAATAAATGATGCATGAAAATACATCACTTTTCATACAGGCAACAATTGTTTGTTTACTGACATTTCATCCAGTGGGAGTGTAAGAGGTTGAAGGAAGTTGAGGAAGTCAAATGAACAGCACAGTTACTTGTAACTCAATTCCACAGAATTTGGGTCCATAGTCCTCTATTCAACACTGTTGTAAATTTGCTGCAAAACAAGCAGTCCAAACACAGTCAAATAAAAACAAATGACAGGAATGTATTTGCTGCTCTCTGCTGCAGCATATACTGCTACAAAAGAGAGATTCTGTAGCATCATGTTATACTGTGCTAACTACCCAGACCCCTATGGAAAAAAATATGACATAAGGTGTGTTTTTCATTTTTAGATTTGATTTAGAGGGCAGGTGTGAGTCAAAGAGACAAACGAGTGGATAAAAAGAGAGTACTAATTGTTTTCAGGGCACTTGTATGTACACACCACAGGCGTGATGTTCTCATCATTGAGGCATGGATATGCACATCACACAAACCCACGAGGGTTATCTGCACCAGGAGTGATAGTGTGACAGATCAAACGTTAGTGTGTGTTTTTGCTCCATTGAAGAGTCCAAAGCTGCACAGAAGTTGAGGAAACTGGGATTTCATTGATCTTTATAGACTACAGCGTGGGGAAGGGTTTCCACCTGTCTCTACATCCTGTCCAGCTGCTGATGAATGAAAGCAATAAAGCTTTGTGTGAAATCTTCAATAAACATCTTTTTCTGTGTTTCTATATTGTTTTTACAGGTCAGCTACGATGTACATCCCAAGCGGCAACTACCATGGCTAGTAAACTAAACTGCAATACTACCATCAGCTCCAAAAGATTCTGGCTCCAATTTACTTCCACTTACTTTAAAAAGCATCACCTTCTCTCTTGAAATACTACGTCATTAAGATTTTTCAAAGAGTCATTATGGTCTTTCAGGTCCTCTAATAAGTATGTTGGTCATCATTTTCAAAATAATTGCTCCATTAATAGGTTTGTCCATTAATAGGACAGTTGGCTCACCTGCAGCTCTCCCCGGCTCTGGGACTCACACACAATATTTAAGTAAATTACTTGATTATGATACCTGCCTTGTTAGCACAATTTAGCTAAAGTAGATATGAGATTTTTAGCTTCAGTCCGAAGATCCTGGCTCCAAACAAAATATATTCTAAAAAATATATACCGTATATTCATTGCTTACTATAGTCAATATGTACTTATAATGCCCCGCTATGGATTGAAAAACCTACAGAGAATGTTTCATGATCCAAAAAAACTCACACTCATTATATTTCTAAAGCTGTAGGGCTCAAAAATAAAAAAATAAGAAAAAAATTCAGAGAAACAATGATGAAACAAACTCTTTCAACATTTCCACACACGAGCCAAAGGATCTTGAAATTTGACTAGTTAAAATTTACTATACAGTAACAGATTTTAAAAAGGAAAACATATTTGGTCCAAATGCAGTGAAAAGAAACTTGTGTCACCATCACAGACATTATGTACACTTTTAAAATGCCTTAATGAAAATCTTAGGTTCTCATACTAGAAAAAATGTTAAGGTTGACAAACAAAACAAAAAACATGCCGTGAACAAAATAATGCATGTTGGGAATTGTGTGTGTGCCCGTGTGCAGTCCACTAATGAGATATTGACTCCATTGCAACTGTGGTACATTGTTTATCCCACTTATTTATTTATGAACATTTGATGCAGGAGTTCAGCGGAGTTCCTCCAAACACACATGGTGAATGAGCGAGGCAGACACACACACAGAGAGATCAATATGCAACATTAACACAGGACTGTCTTTAATGTTATTTTCATTTGGAAGACACAGATCTACTGTTTATTTCCGTTTCTACACCCCTCACTCTTATGACTGATACCAGCGGTGCTCCTTACAATGTAGATGTCTTACATCCCACCACCACGCACACACACACACACACACACACACACACACCCCACCCTGGCCGTCTCTTTTCTCCCTTCGCTCTCCTGGCTATGTCAGCAGCAGACTTGAGTCTTTGTGTCTCCTTCATATCATCTTGTTAAAAATTAAAGTGATTCCTCTTTCTTCCATCTTTCTCTCTCTCTCTCTCTCTTCAATGCTAATCTGTTCCCTGTTGGACCAGTATGCAGATGAGACGCAAATACAGCAGAGCCTGATGAATAGTGATGAGGCTACAACACACACACACACACACACACCTGAGCAGCCTTGGAATGCCCTGTGGTTTACGTGTCTGGCTGTCAATCACATGGTCGAGTAAAGGAAGATTTGTGTGTCTCTGTCTGGGTGTGTGTCCTTAAAATTACTTGGCAAACCATGAAGTTAAAGTATTATGTATTATCCAACTGAATTTTCTATTAAATATAATTGTATAGAATATATTTTCTAGAACAACCAGTTGTTTATTTTGGGTTTATTTTAAGTGAATGGTCCCTGTTTAGCAGATAAATCTTTCTCTTTTTGACCTTAAAAATATTAGACATTTGACAGTACAGACAGCCAGAATGTAAAATTGAATGTCTATGTGTCATGTGTATTAGTCAGTTTATATGAAAATCTGTTGCTCCTCTTTCTGAATATCTTTAACAGGATAGGGATGATTCATCTTTGTCCTACTGGTGATGTATGGCTTCCTGTACAAATGACCCAGGTTTGAATCTAGCCTGTTACATATGTACAGACAGACAGGAAACAGAAGTAAGAGGAACCGCTGCAGGGTCAACATGTGCCAGAATTTGAATCCATGTTGTGACATTGAATACTCTGCGATGGGACAACTATAACTTTTAATCACTGACATATAGCATATGGCAGGTGTGTGATAAGAGTATGTTTTGAACCTTACACACAGTACAGACAGGATATACTGTATGACAGGAAACAAAAAAACAGCACTGGCAACAGGAGTGACAATAGTGAGCGCTTCAATGAATGTCTGGCAGTAAGTTAAGGCACTGTAGGATGTCACTTATGAGTTGTTGAAAACCTGAAGGTACTTAGAACAAGGTGACATGGATCTGTTAGTGCACCAAAAATCACAAATATGAAAAGTGCAAATTGGTGAGATAAAAAAAAGAACCAATGTAACATCAAGTCTTATTTTAAAGAAAGCTAAAGTCTGTAGTGTTGTGCATATGCAAAGGCGGGATGAAGACATGATAATTGTTTAAATATGGCGTGAACATTTTCAGACAGTGTCTCCTGTAAGGCATTCATAGCGTTGTGTGTAGTACATAGTGCTTTGATTTAAAGGAGCTTTAGAGAGAAGTTTAAACCCTGCTTACATTTTCACCAGCACACACTTGGCTGGCCGCTGAGTGAAGTGAGTGCAGATGTCAGGTCATCGTTTTTTTTTTGATAGGTTACAAAAGCTTTCAGATGCAGCTTGCACAATTTCCGATGTCGATGGAAATCCGACAAGCACTTTTGACTGAATATACTGGCCCCTCAAGAGTCTACAGCCACAATAACAGCTTTCTGAGGCCGTATTTCAGCAGAGCTTTGAGCTAAATGTTGACATCAACCACAAAAAAAGTAGTGGTCTGATGACGGCACTAAATGAAAAGTAAAGGAATCACCAGAGTCATTCTGAGAAGGACATGGATGTCTGTACTAAATATCAAGTCAAGACACATCACCTGAAACGAAAAATGTTGATTTCATGATATCATCATCATATGTTTAATGAAGATTGTGGTGTTTTTTTCAAATAATGGATATGACATATACAATAAAAACAGAAGCTTTGTGATGAAACCTACCGTATAGTCTCCATTCTAGCGTGAATAAATCACTCGTGGTGGTGTATAATGCCACCTAATTCTGTTGACTGTTACTGCATGTATTCATGTTCTTTGTATATAATAGCAAACTGCTGCTGCTAATCACAACCACACATAATAATACACACACACACTCACAGCTGCGGAGTAGGCTGCTTCCTGTACACAGTTCTCAGTTTGTCCACGTTTACTGTTCCATCTGCACTCGGCATTTCCTGCACGACCCAAATCAGGCCCTCACCCGTACACACCCCGTTTCCCCACATGCTCAGTGCATTTTGAAGAAAAGACATCCTTTTTGCTGCGTAACATACACGCATACATTCAAATAACACCCCGATTTGTTCACTGACAAATAAAGCAACTTGGCAAACACAATCACCGGCAAAGATACCTGTAATTATCCGTTATGAAAAAAACTAAAATCCTACAGGGGAAAAATGATGGCATTGTTTTCATGACTAGTAGCTAAAATACAGCACAGAGTCCAACTTTTACGAGTGCTCGGAGTTACTCTAATCTGCCACTTTCACACCGGGGAGTCCTGATGTCATCAATCAATAACCCAGCGTTTGAATGGCAGCCATGCCTTCCCCAAACCGGCAACATGTGTTTTTTATTCAGCAGGAAAGTTATAGCAGAAAAAGGTTAGGTCACAGATAGTTTGCAATAATATTATTCATGTAAAGGAAAGTGGAAACGATCCCCGCATGTGACTTCACTCTGTTTACACAAGCATGCCCAGAATACATTGATATCGCCAACCAGTAAAACTCACCACATACACACAAAAACACACACACTCTACACATTAATTGAATGTACTGGATTTCATAAGGTGATGGAAAGGAACCAAGCCAAGGTCCGACAATTAGCAAAGATTTAAAATAACAACCAAGGGCCCTGAGGCGCAGTGTTAAAGCAGAGGAGACATAATGAGAGTAAGAGTTATGATTCCAACTCGCAGGAAAAACAGAGACACCGTTGTAGTGTTCAAATGTCCAACGCCAAATGGTTACAGCTCTTGGATTGACTCTCTGGTTGCATTTAATATTGACTTGATGAGTAAAATATTAATTAAAATAAGGGCCATTAAACTTGGCGAATAGGCATTTTGTACATGAATACTGTTGTCCAGTTTTAAGACCAGTATCAAGAGAGAAAAACTATAAACTATAAACTATTTTTGCTTCACAAAACCGTGATATTGTGTGCTTATGTGTACACATTATGTGCAGTTTGGGGACAAAAAGCTGGTTCCCATAAGGTAAACAATTAAACATTTACTTTAAGGGTAGTCTACAGGGAAATGCAATGTCCTCTGAAGTGTCTGTACAGTTATACTTTCCATGCAAAAAAAGAGGACACATCATCAGGCACACAGGATACAGCAACACATTTCCCACGGGAGAATACAGAAGAAAAAGAGGGAGATAAATATGTGGCCATGACACACTGACATAGCTGTTGTCTTGGCTGAAACATAGTACATTAATAAAAGTTTTGCATACATCTATATGGCTTGGTCAGTAGTTTCTTTAATCTCATTGTTTTGGTTTTCTCTCCTGCACTCTCACAGCTCCTGTCAGCCTTGTTTCCTGTCTGCAGTTGCTTTAGAAAAAAAGCTCACTGTAGCAAACACTGACTGTATGCTTACCTGCTCTACACCAAATGGCAAACAAAGGTAGTGACTATCTGATGAATATAGTGGAGCATTTAACAGCTGAAGCCAGAAACACAACTTGGAATGAGTGCTAATGTTGCTCAGTGTCTGCTGGATGTGTAAAAACTTGACTAAATCATACATACTGTATGCCAGTGCTGTGTCTACAACCAGTCTGCTGCCCCCAAGTGTCCAAAAAAATCAGTTTGCAGGTTTAAAGTGGATGTGTTATGCACATTTCCAGGTCTATATTTATATTCTATGACTTTACTGGAATATCTTTGCATGACTTAAAGTTCAAAAACTCCTTTTCTATCTTATACTGGCTCTTTATGCAGCACCTCAGTTCAGCCTCTGTTGGAAACAGGCGTTTAGCTCCTATATCTTTAAGGCCCCCCTCGTGTCGGGGCCCATAGAACATCCTTAGCAACAAAGGCTACCAACACATGTCCGTTTGTTGGTAGCCAATCAAACAATCTAATGTCAGTAAGAGGAGGAGGTAGTAGAGGTAAGATTAAAGTAAGACAGAGCACGTTGAAGACCTGGCTTTTAACTTTCAAGGAGCATTTTCACATATGTTCACCTCAAGTTTTGGAATTTTGTATAACTTAAACATCTGACATCATAACACTATAAAAAAATAACAAAGTCACAGAAAACATATGTCCCATTTAACATTTCGAAAGAAGGTCAAGTTGCAGTGATGATAATAATGTTTTATTTGCAGTCAAACTTAGCTTAGCTTTCAACCAATATGCTATCATGTTTTACAGATGTTTTAACCGCTCTTTAAAACCAAATAGAAAATATACAGAAATGAATTGAATTTGGTCCCTTTTTCTCTACCAAGATTACATTCTACATGACCAAAACAGCAATAAGGATGCCTTGCTCAAGGGCTTCTCAGAAGCAGTTATTGAGGGTAATGTCATTGGTTCTTCCATCTCTTTTCTTAATCCCAGGCAAAATGATCGGAGACTCATTTCTGTAACCATTACACTACTGCCCCTTCAGCCGGTCAAACTTTATTTTAAACATGGGAGACATGTTTCACAAACCCACACAGCAATATAACAACAGCAATTTTCTTTAAAGATAATCCTCATGTCATTTTCCCAGTAGACTGAAGCATCTGCAGCAAATCAGCCTCTCCCACTCACCCACCCCCACCCCCACCCCTCTTCCTCTCCTTTTCCCTCTTTGCACTTTCCTGTTATTAGTAACAAGTGTAACTGACCAGAACGTCCTTTCTCTCACTCTGTAACACACAAACGTTTAATTCATCATAATGTGGCATAGCTGTGATCCATGTCACCCACTGTTTATGTGTGTGTGTATAGTAGGAAGTATATCTGTCTTTTGTGTCCTTGAGATGTGTTTGTCCTTTTTGATGTAAACACAGGTGTTGAATTATTTTTTTGTTCCATTAATCAGTTAATTGAATTTAACCATTAAAAAACCCCAGATGTTTTTGGGTCTGTGGCGCAGGAACAGTAAAAGTATGTCATTTATGTGTGAGTGGGAAAATGGACAGATTGCTCAGCAGCATGGCCTGTGAACGCTCAGTATCAGGACACTATCAGACAGAGTACATGAGTTTTTTGGCACCCCGTTGCTCAAGTTCCTAGTTCACACAGTCCCTCTTGTGCAAGCAGTTAATGGAGCAGACCTGGACACATCTACTTGCTGGAATTTCCCATGGCTGATCATCATCATATGGTCACGGACGCCTTCTCACCCACTCCCCATCGCAACGCAACAAAGAGGAAAAAACAAATCAAACAATTTACAAGTTTCCCTTTATTCTCACTGTCTGTCAGCATATGGTTCCAATTAATGTGTGACACCATGTGAATGTTTTTATTTTCCATACATTTCCTCCTCAGATACAAAGCTCTTTGTCCACACTCTTTCTCCATCTCTTTGGCTCCTCCTTCCTCTCATGCCCTCTCTATCTTCCATCTCTCTCTCTCTATCTTTCTCTCCATGCCCACGTCTTTGATTCTCAGGTTTAATGTCTCTCTCTTTCTCTCTCTCTCTCTGTCTCTCTCTCTCTCTCATACACTATTTTAGTCTTGCTTTTCTTGGCTGTAAGTCAGACCTCAGGCAGACCTAGAGGTCTTTTTCCCAAGCGATCTCCAGGGTGGACTCCAGGGAACAGAGCACGCACACACTCACACACACACACACACACACACACACACAAAGACCCTCCCTTCACATGCTCTGTCCATTTCCTCCTCTGCCTCCGCTTCTATCCCATATCTTTCTCTGTCTGCACCTCCTTGTTGACTCACACAATGTTGCTGCATTACTTTTAAACTGTATTACTTTATTGGAAAACAGAGAACACTGTGTTCGAGTGTTCAAGTTGTTTTCTTGGCCCAGCTGAACTCTCTGTACCACATACACCCTATTTGTACATTACATGCTTTGTGGGTTTTGTAAGGCTTTATTTATCCAGGTTAGTCCCACAGGGATTAGAGATCTCATTTACAAGGGAGACCTGGTCAAGAATGCAGCAGCACATTTACTTACACCAGCAAATACAAAATGCACCCACAAGGTCAATCGAGTGCTAGCTATAGCTGCTCAGCGAATATAAAAGCAAGTAACATGTGAAGGATATTATAAAGAAGGAGATTTGTGAAAGATCTTTTACTCCATCCTGTAAAAAAGGTGTTCGGAAATAACAGATTCACTTGAAAATGTTGCAAACCATATTATGTGCTCATCCAGGTGTAAATAAAAATAACAGTGAGGAAAGTGAGATAAACAACATGTTTCTGTCATGTTTGAAACTGTAAAAATATGACTCCACAGCTGATCAAACAGACAGTCCTGTTAGTGCTGAAGTGATGTGTGAAATCCTTATCCCACTGTTTCAGCCAGTGTTTGAGGCAACAGTAGAATTACAGTGCTGTCTAGTGGCGAGTCAGCAAACACTGCAGACTCACCACTGGACTGCTACTGCCATGAATACTTCTACTCCTACTGATTTAAATGGCCATGTCGCAGTGGTGTGTTGACTGACTTGACATTTAAATTTGTTAAACATTTTATTTGTTTAATATTTGTTAATATTGTTTTTATATTTGTACACAAATTTCAGATTTTTTGTACCACAACAGTTAATTGGAATAAAAAGGTAAAAGATCTTAGTCGAGTACATATTTCAACAAGCCCTTTGATGCAGTACTAAACTGTCACCACTGAAGGGTGCTATCGAGTTTCAATATGTCAAAGTACACTGAAACTATATTTCACTTAAAGTGGACATATTATGCACATTACCAGGTCTATATTTCAAATCTGGGATATTTTGGCATGATTTGTAGTACTCCTTATCTAGCTTATACTGACCTCAGTTCAGCCTCTGTTTGAAACAACCCGCTTTAGCCCTCCCAACAGGATATAAATAACAGAAAATCACAAATAGCATAAGAGGCTTTTTTAAATAATATAGTAAAGTGAGATACACTTAAATACATGTCATACAAACTATAGTAACATAGGGAATTGAAATGCCAATTCCTCCCCTTGCTAGAAAATTAAAAGCTTTTTTTAAGCTTTGGACAAAAGATGAAGCAATTTAAAAACATCATGGCCTAAAATAAGTGTGGTACTACACAACAGTTTGCCTACAACTACAAAGAAAATAAACATTACAATAATATAGCAAATGAACACTAATAGAGGATAAAGTAGATTTATTAGTTACTATCTAGAGGAGAGTCCGGGTAAAGTTGAGACATTCTTGAGTTGAATAAAACAAATAATAAAACAAAAATAATATTGTTTTCCTACAGTTGGATGTTAGAGCTTCACTGTGAAAAATGGTGTATGAGGAGAGTTTTACTTGGCCGTGTCCAGACCTTTGCATTCGCCCACTCCACCCAGTTGACTGATTATGGAGTGTAACGAGTTGACACTTCTGTCTGAAAGGGTTCAACACCAGAAGGCTCACATTATTCTGCTGGAAGTGGAAAATGTCTCTGTACTCACTAAAAAAATCTCAACTAGTGTAGAGCCAATTGGTCCAATATTCAACTTATGCAAGTGTGGTGTGGAAACGTGAAGCCTCAAGTGCATAAACACACAGTATGGACTTACATATTCATCAATTGAGGAATTCTTAATGACAGAAAAGGAGTAGATGTAGTTTTAATGACTTTAAAGTGGTAATTATACTTTTTTTGTCAGACACAGTTAATTATTCCAGTAGTATTTTATTTATTTTCCTTAGATCCACTGTGATTCAGTGTTTTAAATGTCCTAGAAAATACTCTGTTTCATAGGCACTAAAAAAGTTCTCCATTAAAAACTAAAAATGATGTATTTAACATGTAAAAGGACACTTGCAGTTATGGCCCCTCTCACCGGGACACTTGACTATAATGGAGCCTTCATTAACGTTATTAGCAATGTCTGTGCTTTTGACCATAACATTACATAATAATAATCATAACATTCATTAGTGTCTACAAATCTGCTATGCTACTGTACTACTAAATGTACATATAATTAGATAACATACAATAAATCCAAGCATTAATAAAAGGAGTCCAGAGTGGATGGTTCATTTTATTTCTAACATTCAATTTTTGTAAAGTAACCAAGGCAATGCCAGGCATAAAGTCCAAAACCGTGGAGCATTGTAACAGAACACAACTGGCATTCAGAGTCAGGTTTTTATAGATCACGTCCTAACTTTGTGTGTGGACAAAAATGAGACAAAAGAAAATGATAACTGATAATGGAAACAAATAGATCAGGCTGTCTGAGGTAAAACTCAGTCAGAGGCAATAGTATTGGACAGCAGTGATAACTGATCATTTACAAAATGCTCATTAAATATGCATTCAGAAAATAAATATGTGGCCTGAGTGTGCTGTCAGCTATAGATTCCATATGTGCTTATATTTTCAAAATTACAGAGTCATGATTTTGCAAAGTATTGTGATAAATTGAATCTCAGAAAGAAAGATCTCGCACTGTAACATCTGGATTCCAGGAGTGAGATTGACTTTAGGGACTTCAGCTAATATACAGGTCACAGGTATTCATATCTTTCCTTGTTTTGAATTAAAATAATGTATAAAAATATACACACATACAAGGACATTGAAAGCACAGTAGCTTGTTTGTAATGGTGTTAATTCACCAGCAAGTCAATCGAGAGCAATAATAAAAAATAACTTGATGTTAAATGAGATGCATAATGCGTGGATTGATGGCAAAATGATGAAAGTTTATGTATTCGGTTGGCACATTAGCTCACAGACAAACAGCCTAACTCGTCACTGATTTTACATGAAGTCAATCCCACAGCTGAAATCTCAGATGTACTTGAATGCAAATAACGCACTTAAACATTGAAAATACTCGATATCAATGAGCCTTTCTTTTTTCATCAGATGAATAGGTTATGTAGTCAAAACATTAAATATACAAGCACAGATTATCTAACACATTAGATGTTAAACTGTCCCAGACAGTATCAAAACACGTCACATTTCATAGCCTGGAGAGTGTCTGCAACAACTGCAATTTCTCCAACATGGAGCATAAACTGAGCAAATACATCTGGAATCAATAGCTGAT
Organism: Pampus argenteus; assembly: GCA_036937835.1. NCBI lineage: Eukaryota > Metazoa > Chordata > Actinopteri > Scombriformes > Stromateidae > Pampus > Pampus argenteus. The sequence goes on from CM072874.1 coordinate 11,771,891, forward strand.
TGGCTTCTCTGCCAGTTATTTATTATTTAATACTGCAATGCAAATTCACATACAATTGCAAATGGCTGTCATCACCCTGTGGTGGCATTTGACATTTTATCTTGCAGGTGATCTCACACCATTTCAAGTGCTTCGTCTGAAATCGATGTCTATGAAATGGAGCCGATATTAAAATGAAAATCGTTCCAAGAATATATGTTCACTTTTCTGAAGAACATGTGCAAAATACATCAAACTCTACATTTCATCTCTTTAAAAAAAAACAAAAAAAAGAAAACACAAAGAGTTAAACAGCGTTGGCCAGGTGTCATCCTACATTGATCAGATCATGTATTCATTCTCAGCCCTGCAGCCAACGCTTTCCAATGTTGAGGAAAAAAAAGTCATTCATTGTAATAAGATCTTAAGTAATAGTGGTACTAAGTAATACTGTTGAGAGTTAACTAGTGTATCTCCTGTCCGTCTGCGTCATGCTGATCCCACTCCTAACAGTAGAGGGCACCGGAGTGATCACACCAGCTTGAGGACGCGTCATACAGAGCGGAGAAGCAGTAACACTGGCTGGTCTCACTGATCAGACGGCTTGGTTTCCCCAAAAGCTTCTTAGCCAAAACTTTGTCTTTGCTAGACGCATGTAAAGTGGACAGACAACATCGAACCACTAGGAAGCTTTGAAGAAATCAAGCCCTGATCTAATTTTATATATCAACACTCTGGTTTAATATAGATGCCATACAAAGCAACATTTATATACATTACACACAAACAGATTGGGCTGTTTCCTCATACACAAACACAACAGAGGGTATTTGGTTGCCAACAGCCACAGAACAGCTTTGGAGCGTTGCTAGTATAAATGACATTAGTGCAAATGCAACCCAAACAAAAAATTAAAATAAAATTAAAATGAAAAAAACAAAACAAAAAACAAGTCAGTCGCAAGGTTAGAGCACACTGGGAACAAACAAATAGATGCTATGGTAACGGTGGCAGCGTGCAAGCTCTACATATAAGCGTGCATCAGCATTATCAAGTTTAGAAGTCTATAAACACTCAGACTTCTCTGCACACACTTCTTTCTCCCTGTTCTGCCCAACCGCTGGGCAGACGTGTGTGTGCGTGCTAGCATGTGTGGGGGAGAAAGAAAGAAAAAAAAAAAAAAGGCTTTCCTTTTGAACAGCTTGATTGCTTGATTTGCTGGTGACTGAGCAGCAGGAGGATAATGATCATCTTTGAAAAGACTTTGATGTGATTGGTTTAAAAAGTTGAATGGAGCATGGTGATTGGCATGGAAGTGTCAACGATTGCTGGATCAATGGCAAACTTGGGTTGGACTGGTTGAATGTATGAGTCAGCTGAGCATCATGAATGAAGTAAATCCAACTGAGCTCCTTTCTAAGTCTGTTAGACTCCACATTCTAACAATGCTGAAGGATCAAAACACATACGGCAGTAACCCTAACTCCCTCTCTCGTTCTACCCTTCGTTTTCAGTCCACTAAAGCAATAATGTAAAAAAAAAAAATCTTAAAAATAACATTTATTTAACAGTAATACAAAAGTTTAGCAATGAGGAGCAGAACTGTTTTTGCTGGGACCAGCCAAACAACTTTGATGTAACACTCGACTACAACCACACTGTGTCTCCTCTGCTTAGCGCCAGGCTTTCGGTCATGTGATGGCCTCGAGAAACAACACTCAGTCTCTATTAATGCTTAGTACTCACAAGTATGCCTAACTACTGTCATCCAAAAGTGAAAACAAGAATCTTTATCAATAACTGATGGAGATCTTTGTAGACTCAATGAAATGTTAAGACTTTGCCACTGCTTAAATGCAACTACCAGTGATCAATAGTCTGTCAAGGCTCCCTAAAAATCTGACCCGTTCCTTGTTAGATCATGGCACACACAGTACTACAGAGAAAACCCAAAACACTATGAAATGTACAGCGATGAAAGTGAAGCTGCACAAACAAAGGCAGGATGGGAGCAACCATCGCATGAAATGTCTGGGATTGAAATGATGGACATAAGCATTATTTCAGAAATGTCACTATGTGTCAAGGAAACAGCAGTAATTAGTGATGCCACACTTCAAATTTCTTGGGACATGATGTAGAACTCCCAATTATTGTTTGAGATGAGATTACCGCTTTCACTTCTGCCTTTTCTTATCACATTCCTGGATATCATGTGGTCACATGTGGTAAAGTTTTCCCCTAAAAAAATGTCAAAATCTTTTTCTCACAGTATGCGATTTCGAGTTGAATTTGTGACATGATTGGACAGCAAACCACTGGACATGTAAAACGTAGGCAGATAATTGCAAGATGGAGTATTTTAGACTGCGTTTTTATATGTGCATGCATGTATGTTGTGTGTGTGTGTGTTATAATAGGGTTCAACTCATGGAGGAGGAGGCTGTGATGATGGACCAGTTGATGACTCCTTGCTGTCCGGTGCGGAGTCGGGGTTTAGCTGAGGGGCGGGCTCAGGCTCAGGCTCAGGTTCAGGTTCAGCAGGTGTCACTGGGTCTGACTGGGTCAGTCGCTGTGAGGAGTGCTGAGAGACGAAGGGAGATGGAGGAGAGAGGGGCATGTCCAATGTTTCCGAGGACAAGGAAGAAGGAGAAAACGTTGGTTCTGGGGGCAACTGGTTCTGCAGAGACTCAGTCACAAGTGGGAAAGGAAGAGAAGAAGAAGATGAGGATGAAGGAGCAAGGTGCTGCGAAATACAGGAGCAGGAGGAGGAGGAGGAGCAGGAGGAGGAGCAGGAGGAGGATTCTCCAGCTGACAAGGCAGGTCCATTATCTCCCTCCTGCATTCCTGTTCCCTCCTCTTTCCTGTCATCTGGAAGAGTGTCTTCTTTTTGCTTCTTGTTGGCTGTGGCTTCTTCCTGGTCTGCAGGGCTCTGATTGGCTACAGGGATGTCTTGGTTGGGGACAGTGTTAGCTGGTGATTGGCTCTTAAGTTGCGAGTGACAAAGAGGGCATGTCTCCTGGACATAAAGCCATTTCTTCAGACAGCCAGCGTGGAAGAAATGACTGCACGGAGTGATCACAGCACTGTTCATGTCCTGGAATGAATGAGCATAAAAACACACACAGGTTGTGTCGTTAAGTTTCCTTTGACATTTCATGTGTTTCAAAACCACTTCGGCCAATGTCAAAGCAAAGTGCACGTTAGCGTAGCTATAAGTTAAAGCCTGATTTTATCCTTTCTGCATAGTGTTTAGTTAAATAAATGTACAAAGAACCAGCTTCTACCTGGTAGCAGATAGCGCAGATGTCGTTGTACTGCTCCAACTGTGTGTTGCTCGCTGTGGGGAGGCTTTTGATCTTGTTTACAGCGTCTCTCCTGAGCAGGAAGCTTTGCCAGCCTAGCTGGGCTCTAAGCCAGACGTTATAGTACGAGTGGACCAGGATGATGGTGCTGCCCATCACACTCCACTCCCCGAACACTGTCTCTGACACGCCGTAGCACACCACACACACCGCAACCTGACAGAGGAGGACAACGGTGACAGTGAAATATAGTGAGGCTATATTGTATGACACTGCTTTTGTGTGTGACACCTACCAGAAACTCCAGCAATCTGTAAGTGCCATTGACACAGTAGATAACTTCATCCATGTTCTCAACTGGAGCCTTACGAAACTCCTCCACCATGAAGAGAACGTAGATCAGCAGAGTGCCGAGTACCTGGGGGTTTGATGTTGTCCAATAATTAATCTCAAATTAAAGGATCTGTGTATCTGATCTGCTATCTGCTTCTTTGTTACCTGCAGTGAGGTGAGGATGGAGGAGGAGATGATGATGAGAAGCCAGAAGTCCATGTGGAAAAACTGACAGATCATATAGGCCATGTAGGCTGGAAAGATCAGCAGGAACAGACACAGAGACACTGCTCGGAAGTGCTTCCACAAACTCCTAAATGACAGACAGAGGAAGGAGTAAAAGAGGTGATGTTCAGCTCCATCTGTCAGATCGTGGGCATACACCGTCTCACTAGAGGTACCTTTGTAATAAACAGCTAATGTCAACTAGTTTTCATCTCTAATTGAACTGTATTGTCCACATTGAGCCATTCAGCTAAATTTTTAAGTGTCAAAACACGCAGACAGCATAATTTCCTCAAGCTGTGTTCATTAGAGATGCATTAATTATGTCTGAGATATAATGTGATAGCAGGAATGAATGAGTAGATACAAAAAACTGTTTCTCAGCTTCATCTAAAGAACAGAGTCAGTTGCTGAAAAACATTAAATGAACAGTTTACAGTTCATGTGTCACTTTTTTGAGTTTTGTTAACTGAAAAGACAGTTATGGCATGACATTTGTTTAAGATTAAAGAATATAATGATTAGTAAAATAAATATACAATTTACGTACACACATTTTTAAAAAATGCTGTTAATTAAAAACAAGATCGGGCTATCTTACTTGTCTCTGGATGCTCCCAGGGCCAGAACTATGGGGTCTGCTATCTCCAGCATGGACTGTAGGATGGAGGCAACAACAATGAAAAGGATGATGGAGAGGAGGAAGGCTCGATGGATGACCTGCAGCTCAATGAGGCCAGTCTGGACAGCGAGGATCAGCAGCGTGATGCCTTCTGTCATCCCTCTGCACAGAAACATGAAACAAACACGGCAAGTAATTAAAAGTACGTATAGACACATGCCAACAGACACTTTCACTGTGTGTACACACACACGCCGACTTACCTGTGCATTGTGTTGTCATTCATAAAAGCTCTGTAGCCTTGCAGATAGAACTTGCAGAGTGTGAGAACTCCCAGAGCGATGAAGGAGACTGTAAAAACCAAACCCAGTAAGGAGTACGGTGTACTACAACATTCTGCGATACTGGGGACAGGAAGAAAGGAGAAAAAAAAGATGTAAAGAAAACTGTTAATGGCTAATAAATAACAAGTAACAAATTTCCTAATTTTTATGAAACTTGTACGAAGCATAATGAAAGTATAGTTTACCATTGTTTGTACAAGCACGTACAATGTTTGTGTAATTTGTCTTATATGACGATGTTCACTTTCATAAAGATTTCATACACAATACTAGTTTCTACATCCTAGTTCATATAGTTTTTATATCATATTTATGCCATGTTTTCTATAACACTTATGTCATACAAACATATGAAGTAACAGTAACAGTAGTATGGTCCTACCTGGTAAGGAACAGGAAAAGGAGCCTCTCTCTTGAGGTAGGCTGGTCTCTAGTGCTAAAGTACGAGTAGATCTGCAGAGCGAAGAGTAGCAGCCAGAAACACATGAAGAGAACTGGGAGAACCAGCTGGTTCCACAGAGACATACCCAAAGCTAGCAGCCCATACACCTCCACCACCTGCAGAACAGAGACAGATACACAGAGATGGACATTATGAGAGATGGAGGTAATAGGAAAAGGCAAAAAGACATTAACATAATATAGGAAAATAATAGTAGTCCAGTTCAGTTAACTGATGCATTACCTGAGCCAGCTCCCTGTATGCAGTCTTGGCCAGGTTATATGGTACCAGTAAGTTAGAAGCCAGGAAGTAAATGACCTCCAGGCCTGTGAAGATCATGGAGAACTTATTGATGAAGACAATGGTCTCCAGTGGGACCAGACACAGTCTGGCCACCAGAGGGAGGAGGTGAGCAGAGAAAAGCCATATCCTCTTGGTCTGCATTACGCAGGAACATAGCGTACACACTACCAGCTGACCTGAAAGAGATGCACAAACACATATACAGATGTGCACACATGTATATCCACATTGTTATTAATGTAATTTCCATTTGTGACAGCTTTTGTTGATGTGTGGTTTGTTATTTTTGTGGAATTAAGAGCTCAAAATGAATTTAACAATGGAACCTGTGTTTACTTTGTGTTTAGTATTTACATCTGTATTGATGTCAACTACAAAAGACAAATAAACAATCAAAAAAACAATTAGTGAGACCACTTTTGTATTTAGTAGCTTTAATCCACCCTCCTCTGTCTCCCTCTCTCTCTCTCTACAGCAGTATATCTTTATCACTGTAACCATGTTATTTTCGCTTTCTCAGGCTTTCACTGTACAGTGAAAATCAGCACTCAGTATGGCCTATTTATAGCACAGCAGACTCTCTACTCTCCAGTAAGATGAAACCAGGTCCTATAGACTCAGGAACATAGCAACTCTAACACTTTCTATTTCAAAATGGACCAGCCTTCAGGGTACTAGTTGGAGTAGAGGTTTGTGTTCAGTGCTTTTTGTACCAAAAGTGCCCACTTAATATTACATTAAGGGGGGTGCTTTTTAACGTAGAAAATAAATTTTTATCTTTTTCAACTGTCCCTTCTACACAAACACAAACACAGCAAATCTGGGTCTTGTATGGGTTTTAGTGTCTTCCTCATAGATGCTGGCTGTCACAGAGTCTTGAGCATGGAAGCTCAAGTTGACATTATGTCCCTCCCTCTCTATGCAATTCATTTTCCATATATTATTCCACACGCAAAGGCTACCACGAAGGAAAGAATGAAAACAGAAATAAAAGAAGTTTGAATATCCCCTAGGAGCTAATGAACTGTATCCTCCTGCCTGTGTTTAGGTTTTTTGCATGATGCATTCATGCCTCCTCGTGTATACGTGTGTCTTCATGCATTCTGTTCATATAATATTGTACCTATGAGTGCAGTGGTGAATCTGTTCATGGAGAGGGGTTCCAGATAGACCGGTCCTTCAAAGCCAGATTCCAGTTCACTGCGGACATAATCCCTGAAAAAAACGAGGTCAAAATGTTCAATTTACAGGGAAATTCATTATTGTATACCACTGCCCTACAGTATAGCTCAGAGCCAAAATTCCTAGCACTTGCCTTGAAAGAGATACAGTACATTATACTGTGCAGTGACGAAAGGCTATGGTGTCATTGCAAATCTAAGAACAATATCAAACCATTTATAATGACACTAAGGCATATTAATGAACAAATTAATTTTGGAAATCTGACGGAATACCTGAAAATGAAGTCTGCTTCAGAATTGGAAATGACAGTATAGTCACCAGGCGCCATAACAAACATTCAAGTTTTTGCAAAAGCAAAAGCAAAACCAGAACATAGGACAGCAATGTCTACCGGTGGCTGTATTGTAAGTAATGTTTGTGCGAGTACCTTGAGACTTGATGACCAGCAAACAGCAGCAGGGCTGTAAGGACATACAGGTACAGTTTAACCAGGTGCTGACGAGGCAGGGTCAGGAGCACCAAGCTCAGGATGTAACCTGTCACACACAGACACACACACACACAGTATGTCAGCAAAAGTAAAAATACATCCATTACAAATGCATCCTGTGTGTAGTTTTAGTTTTTTAGTTTTTAGTGTGTTTTCAATCACAAAAGCGATATACTAAATGTGTATGTCTGTGACAGATGTTTTCTTGTGCAACTGCATTATTTTTGATAGTCGCTGACGATCAAACAGTCACCACTGCTGCCAATCGTACAACAGTTATTGACCTTCGGTGTATGAATAATGCTAATAATGTTAAAATGGTGTTTGTCATTACTTGGATCACATGGTTAACAGCAGCTGAGATAAACTAACATGTAAACATTCTGGCAAATGTAAACATATTTTTAAGCAACTTTTCAGTGGAAATAGCTTATCACACAACTAGCAACCACTCGGTGAGAGTTCAACACAGGGACACAGCTAGGAGGAATGTTTTTATAGTCACGTTTCACTGCACTGAGGTAATGTTCATCACATCACTACCTTCATCACAAAGGTTGTGTTTTCAGCAGCTTGTCTGCCTGACTGTCTGCAGGTGATGCCAGTCAGTTATGGATTTCAGTGAAATTTAGTGAATGAAGACAGTTTCATGTGGTAGAATTGTGCTGGTGATCCACCACTACAAGATGTGTGTATTTTAACTATTACACTAAAAGATACAGACTTGATCTAATCATTATCACTCCCATTTAAGTGAATATAAGACACACTGTCACAGATCAAATTCTCAGCATACAACTTGAGACACATGGCTTTTGCTTGTGTGTTGTGTTTACAGATGTTTCAGCAAACAACTGTGTGGGTAGGAAGCCAATAAGGTTCATGTTCTTGTCACTGCACAAGCAACTACTAGGTATCCCCGGGAGATGACGTGAGCCCCTGCTCACATTGTTCACTCCTTATGAAGCTTTTCACTTGCAGGTAAAAGTCAAATAAAGTGTACAGGGACTTGGCCAACCCAAAATTAAGAGAAATAACAATTCAATGTTGATGAAGGTTGCCTTCTTGTGTTCTTGTTCCAGCTAAATCTTTGTTTGATAGAGCTATCTACACACTTCACACTGGTATCACATTAATTCTCACTGGCAAATCTGACTCACACTGCCAGAATAACACTGCTGGGGCCAGAACCACACAGCTGGAGGAGGAAAACTAGGTTCAGGCTACATCCATCTTGTTTATTTTACCATCAACTAAATCATAAGGTTTTATTCATACTCCACTTGTTGTCATGCCAGACAATCCCTCCTGACTGTCCTGAGATCACTACAAAGCACAGGCTTATGACTAATTGCCTACCACCAAGTATGAGCATTTTAAGAAAGGCCAAGTTACGTACAGAGGACTGACACAGCTGAATGGGGAGAAAAAAACATCATACAAATCCAACCAAAACAGGCCGAATAGTGGCTGCTGGAATCTGATGAAGCCAGCAGAACAGGAGTCACTTTAGCTGATAACCCAGTCAAATAGTCCAAACAAAACACATACATTGCAGGTCATGATAACACTGATATACCAACGGCTACAGTCATAAATGTGTTCCCTTATCCAATGTGTAAAACACTAATCCTAATCCTCTAAGAAGTGTTAATACACAGAGGAATGTATTTGTAATGGAACAGGCTGTGTGTTTGTGTGTTTGTGTGTGTGTGTGTGTGTGTGTGTGTGTGTCACACCAATACTGACCTACGTAGTGCAGGTAGAGTGCTAGATATTTGTACTGGAACAGGGGGTTGTTGGAGAGGCTGGAGCGTTGGATCTTCTGGAAGAAGGAGCTGACATCCCAGCGGTATAGGACATCCAGCAGCATGATGCTGGGAACACGCAGACCCACATTGAGCACCGCCTCTACACGGTCCTTCACTGCCATGGCCTCAGTTTAACCTCTGATCGGCAGGCAGAACTGACCACTAAGACGGGATGTTAACAGTGGGTGCACTGCAGAGAAATGGGGACATGGCAAAGAAAGAAGAAGGAAATTTAATAGGATGCATAGGAGACAATATAGTTACAGAGAATGTGAGCAAGAGATGAGGGGAAAAGGATGAAAGCCAACCGGTAACAGGAGGAACAGGGAGGAGGAGAAACAAGGCGGAGAGTGAAGGGAGGTCACAGGAAGATAGACTGCAGAAGCATAGATAGAAGCAGAAGAAACAAACATTCAAAAATAAGTAATATTACTTTCAACAACTGGTTCTAATGCCAATTATTCTACGAATTACCACAGTTTAATTATTGTTTTCTTAATAATAAATCTTTGGTGTCTGGCAGTATAGATAGATAAGCCAGCAACAGCCAAGGTTTCAGCATTTGGCAGGTGCTAAATTATCACCTTTATAACAACAGGATTGCTGCGCACTTTTTGAAATCAAATTTAATGTTTTTAAAATATCAACATTTGATACCCTTTCCAATCCATCAAAACAAATGCACATTAGGACTGAGCTTTATGTTTGAAATCAACCTATAACAACCTATAATATTTTCTGGATATTTTGTATGTTTATGTCCTTCAGTTACGCTTTACAAATGATAAAACTGTGAAAAATATGCATTTTAATTCAAACGATCACAAGGGAATGTCTATCAAATAAATATCTAAATATCTAAATCTGTGTTAGAGGTACTTCATATTGATGAAAAAAAAATCCAATATTGCCATAAAGCTGTCCTGTTTTTTTGATTTGCAACACTGCCCAGATGCAACAGCCTAACACAATCAGATATATTAAAATGGATACATACAGTACTCGCATACTACAGGATAAAATTTGTATGTAAAAACTGACATGCAGGAACTCAAAGAGAAGAGCAAATACTTATTTCGACCCATGTTTAGGCTAGTTATCTACTTACAACTATGTAATATTCATTACACAGTATATAACATGTTCCATATCAATACTGATGACGATGCCTGAGTGACACCTTTATATAACATCAAATAGTTACTTCCCACTTTTATAATCATCAAGATTTGTATTTATATTCTGTTTAATTTGCTGATGCAAGACCAAATTCCCTTTGTGGGACTGAATGCATTCATGCATCACAACAAATAATCAATTAAACTGCTTTATTAAAACTTTGTGTAAGGAAACACATAATGTTATCAATGTGTCACAACCTAATTTAACCCTTAAAGTGATGAGGAATCTCCCATGGTCATCCATTTCAAAACAATCTGAATATATTGCTTCTGTCAGGTTAAGTGATCCTGCTGTATCTTCCGTATTAAATCTATCAATGACACACCTGCTCTGTCCGCTTGTTGGAAGACTTAAAGACCTCAAATGAATCAGTCACTGACAGCCAGGCTCTCACCCAGCAGCACTGAGCCTGTTGTAAATTCACAGTGCACAAAAGAGACCAACATGTTGCTCTTTTTTTTTTTTTTTTTTTAAACTAACGAGGATAGAACAACACTGACTACAAAGCTCCTTTCTGGGAAACCACTGGTGCTACTCGCCAAATAAAACAGCATGAAGCTGTCCTCCGTTGCGCAACACGCGTTATTTCACAGAAGAATAAAGTTTGATCGATCAGTGTCGCACTTTTGAAAGCAAGTCTGTTTCTAAAACCTTCTTCAAGCTCGCATTTATAAAATATAAAAGCATTTTTTTCCCTCCTTTAATATCAGCAGCCCAGGACAGGATCCTGAAAACTTACATAACCGTGAATTAACGACGACTATCACTGGCTAGAGAGAGATCACGCTGAATCCGATATTATATAACGCAGCTGTCTTCCACTGTATTTTTATATATCGTGATCCATTACAGTTACAGGGTACAGTGTGGTAGGACTTAGTCTGTATGGGTTTATTTATATTATTACTCGCTTAACTGAAAAACTTGCACTGAACGCGTTATAGATGGGTGAGTGCTGCATCGATCATGGTACATGATGAACTCTAGTAACCCCGCTGTCTGGACGGGAGAGGAAAAAAGCTCCCTTGCGCCGGAAAAACACTGCAACACTTTGCTAACTAGTCTGGTTTACATGTTGTAGTGCAACAGAGCACAAACAAAAAACAAAACAATGAGTGACTTCAGTGTCTCTACAGGTGATGTGTCAAGTTGGACATATGTAAGCGACATACAGAGGTAGCTATAAGCATGTTCGTGCTGTGTAGAGATGATGAGCTGCATCGAGCAGGCACAGCCCCAACAATCCAAGCTAGCGCACTCAGCTAGCCTCAGCGTCAGGTTAGCTACTACCAACAACCGAGCTCTTTTTACAACACAACGGGAAATATAACATAAACGATGTTATAGCTAGACTCCGTCAACGACCACACACACATGCACGTAAAGGCAGATAGCTCAAACCATCAGAAGATTAGCGTTACACAAAGTGCCCCCCCTCCCCGCTAGCCACTAAGTACTTCTGTAGCCTAGCTAGCAAGCACACTGGCGCCCAAGCAAAGACTATAAAGAGAAAAAGAGACAACTTACATTTGAAGGACGATGTTTGCAATCTGTACAACGGTTTCAGGATGCCTTTCGAGTCGGATATCGACCATTTTAACTCGGCACCGCCCGAGTTAACGGTCCTCTCGACGGAAGCGCCTCACACTCAAACGATGCGGCCGTCCGCTCATCTCATCTAGCAGCCATTACCCGAAAGTACTGAGGCGGATGTAATGAGCATGCGCAGTATGCCCTGTGGTGGTTAAACCACAGCTGGAAATTGTAACTAGTTAGATCCCTTGTTGTTAAACAGTACTCTCTTTTTTTAATCTCGATGAGGAGTTATGGTCCCCATTTGACCTGGATAAGGACTGTTTTTTCTTGATCATTCTTTCTGTTCATATTGAAATCCCTTCAAAATGCACTTGCAATTTAAGTGTATGGGGGTCAAAATACACAAGCCTGAGTCTGTGCAAAAGTGTATTTAAAAGTTTATCTGAAGCTAATATGGACCTTCAGTTGTCTGAATCGGTCAAATAAAGTTTCTTTCAATGTTACGGTCTTTTTAGTGCCAAAACCCCCCTTTTGGTACTATACTTCCTCTGCAGCTTGAAGTCTTGAAGCCTCAGTAATAGAATAGAAATGTTTTAGGCCTTTTGACTAAATCATACAGCTGAAGGCTTATATAACCTTCAGATGTTTTAATGCATTTTTGCACAAAATGACTAGATGATGGAGGACAAAGTGGCTTTTGTCCTCCATCACTTAGACTGAAAGTGCATTTGAAGCTTAGCTTTTAGTAGCCAGTATGAACAGGGGTAATGATTACAGTGAAGAAAACCTCTTTCAGTAATCATACGTGCACATTTAAACTGTCGTTAAAAGAGGGGCTTGAAAATCAATCAATCTATCCTTTAATCTCTGTGAATTGAGACTGTGATCAGGGTTACTTAATTTATCTATGATAATACACTCAGTACTGCTACTACTGTACAGAGAGTCCTGTACCGATTGGTAATACATTGGTCTTTATCTAGTGGACAACAGTGATATAAAAATAATAATAATTATAAAATCCTGCCCTAAATGCACTAATTGAATTGCAGACTGCATTTTCACATGTGTAGAAAATGTATAAAACAGAAAATAAGCCACATAATGTTTTAGTGGTCAAAAGCTTTTTTTTCTTTGTCTTTACTTTATAACATTTAATGAATTAAGTAAGCAGAAATTATTATTTAGATAATTCAACCTTTTATAATAATAAATATATTATACAGATAATAGAATTGTTTTACAGTAAAAATAATTATTATTACTGTTAAAAAAAATTACGACCTATGTGTAGTCTACGGCTATATACTGTGTAGTCACTATGGTAACGAAGCTTTGATTCTACGTCACTACCGGCAGATTTCGGGACGCCAGGAAGAACGAAGTGTGCGACCCTCGATGAATGAACCTGAACGGTAAACTTAATTCATTCATTCATTCAACTTTACGACATAAATGTAGTGCTTGCCAAGTGTTACATGCTAGTTTGCTCTATTAGGTAAAGATACCCAAAACGTGTAGCTTAGTCAGCTAATGATAGCTAGTTGGCTGGTTACCTTACATTGCTGCTAGTCTGTGTTAGCCATCTCATGCTAAAAATATCAAGTCAAAATATATTTGACCAGTGATTTGTCAAACTGTCTTCTCTGATTAGGTGACATTCGGCCGTCGTGTCTTAAATTAGCCAGCCAAAACAACACACACTTAATAGAAGTGATGTCATGTTTTGCTCTCTGTGTTTCATTATTAGCTACTTTCTGTGTTTTGCTCAAGCTACAGCCAGTTAAAGTGCGCTACACCCTGACTTGACTCTCGTGTTACTCTGCATGTTCTCCTCTCTTTGCAAGGTAGCATGTTTGTTACTGTAGCTGGAAATATTTGCTTGAAAGTGTGTGCACTTGTCTGTCCGCCAGCTGCAGCCCAGTGTGTGTGTGTGTGTGCGTGTGCGCGCGCGTGTGTGTATGTGTGTGAAGAGGCCCTGTGAGCCATGTCAATGTCAGTGATCATAAAGTGGGGAGGTCAGGAGTACTCCATCAGTTCTCTGTCTGAGGAGGACACAGTGATGGACCTGAAACAGTCCATTAAGAGCTTGACTGGGGTGCTGCCAGAGAGACAAAAACTACTGGGACTCAAGGTCAAAGGTGAGAGGGCATCAGTGATCGCAGGTGTGTTATTTCTGGGTGAGATAATGTATATAATGCCGTAACATATCCAGACTATGTTGACAAGATATCACAACTATATATTCACCCTCATCTAATTCTAGTTTGTCTTATTGTTAACTAAAGTATATGTAAGTAACCTTTAATCAAATAAATTCACCCTTACAATTTCCCCATGCTTTAGCTACATCACTCTACAGTCATGATCCGTTGATGTTTTATTGTCCATTTCTCAGCATGCTTGAGTGTCAATCTGCACCTGTCTGTAGTCTGCAAATCAGTTATATTTTATTAAAGGTTTCATGTTTTTTGTATCTAAATTAATCTTCCCTTTCTCCTTCTCCTTCTCCTTGTCTCTCTGATTCCTGCCAGGTAAACCTGCAGAGGATGAGGTGAAATTAGGCTCTCTGAAGCTTAAGCCTAATACTAAGATTATGATGATGGGTACCAGAGAAGAGAGTCTGGTAGGTGGAATAATGACAGAAATATTAATTTATTTTAAAGATATCTGGTTGTGACTGTAACTTGCTAAGTGCCTGATTGGAAAGAGTAACCTGAAAAGCATTACATTTTATTTAAGAAATTGGGTCACCAGCTAGTTCTGATCAACTTGTCAGTAAGTGGTTAGTTAGATGTTGATGATGCTAGCTGTTAACTATGGTTTTGTCATTTTTGTGGGCTCACTAACCAGAAATAAATGGTTTGCTCTCTGAATGCTATTTTCTAATATCTGCTTATGTTGTTATTTCCAGGTGGGCTTACTGGTACAATGAAACTGTGTATGTGTTTTGTTTTGTAAAGGAAGAGGTTTTAGCCCCTCCCCCAGAGAATGATGATGTGGTCAATGATTTTGACATCGAGGAGGAGGTCATTGAAGTGGAGAACAGGTCAGATATTTTTATGTGACTGTAAAGAAGAAATGTCAAATTTGTGAAAATGAAATATATTTGTGTGTAAGGGCCAATAGCAAGCATTGCAAGTTAAGCAATAATAAAAACAGTTAAAAAGTATTTATGTTAATTTCATTATAATTCATTTTTGGCTTAGGGTATGTTAGTTTAAAATACACAATTAGTAATGTGTAAAAGGTTAAAAATGTTTCTATGCTCTAAATTATATTAAGGGATGTCATTATATAGTGATAACTATGGTAACTTACTGTGTACTTTAAGTTTCGAGTCAGAACATGGTGGAAGTGACACAGTTATTTGACCATGCATCAGATCTTGTAATTTACTTTGTTGTTTTTGAGTAAACATTTTAAAAGACAAAGAACGTTGTCATGTCTCGTCACTGTGGGAAAAGAGACTTTCGACTGACTGTAGAAGTCGTGCAGTAAAGAAATAAGAGCTAACAGAGTGCCACTACATTTGTGTGTGTCTAAGAAATCCTTTTCATCTTTTCCTGTAGAGAGGAGAACTTGGCTAAGATAGCCCGCAGAGTGAAAGACTATAAGGTGGAGGAGCTGAACCCTCCCAGAGAAGGAAAAAGGCTTCTGGTGCTAGATGTGGACTACACACTGTTTGGTGAGTTACAGTGATACCACTGACTGTGACTTATTAAATCATATCATGCTTTAATAAATGCTGCCACGTACTCATGCACATTGTATATGATAAATTCAGTATTTTAGTAGACTGTTGCTATATTACTATATCCTATATCCTACGTGTGTTTAGATCACAAGTCATGTGCAGAAACGGGTCAGGAGCTGATGAGGCCGTACCTTCATGAGTTTCTGACGTCAGCCTACCAGGACTATGACATTGTGATCTGGTGTATGTATCTTCTCTTCTCTTTTTCTTAATATGGTCTAACTTGGGAAAGTTTTTAGTTGTTAGTTAGTTTACTTTTAATTTCCTCTGTGTGATGATACCAAACAATCAATCTCTGCTTGTGGAATATACATCTCACGCGTGTGTTCTCTCCTTAGCTGCTACAAGTATGAAGTGGATTGATGCCAAAATGAAGGTATGAATATTCTACTTGTTTTTTTATGTTGTCAAATTATCACCTGATGTCACCAGACTGTTACTGTTATTGTACTGTACCCTTTTTTTGCCAAAAGGTGGCAGTGTTAATCAATTTAACCTATAATATTTAGGTTCAGAGGGCAACAGAAGATAACATTACTCTGTGTTTGTGCGTGTGTGCGTGCGTGCGTGCATGTATGTGTGTGTATAGGAGTTGGGAGTAACAGACAACCCTAACTACAAGATAACATTCATGCTGGACAGTGCAGCCATGATCACGGTACACACCCCTAAGAGAGGGGTTGTGGAGGTTGGTACACACGCACAACTTGTCATATATGAAAATCTTGTTTCACTACTGTGATTATTACACATTACTGATGGAAACAAATCTAAAGTATTTATATGTAGTTTTAGGGTTTGTCTAGTTTGGTGTTTATTTGTGTTACACAGACACAGGAACAAACAGGAATGAAATGTCTCTACATGAGGTTTTCAGCTGACATTTGTTGCTGAGTGAGTATACAAAATCACTGATTCAGCATGTTTGATGATGTGTACCCCTCCAGGTGAAGCCCTTGGGTGTGATATGGGGGAAGTATGAAGAATTTTACAACAGGAAAAACACCATTATGTTTGACGACATTGGTCGAAACTTCCTCATGAATCCACAGAATGGGCTAAAGGTAAGCTGCCAAAAACATTGTTGCTATTTATTTATTAGTCTTCTATTCCTCGTCATCATTGTCATTATTATGCACACATTGTGCTCATGTTGTGTATATGCTTGTATTTATTTTAGATACGCCCCTTTATGAAGGCCCATCTTAACAGGGAGAAGGACAGAGAACTCTATAAACTGGCTCAGTACCTAAAAGAAATTGCAAAGCTTGATGAATTCACTGGACTCAACCACAAACATTGGGAGAGGTAGGTGGTAGGCTCACATGTGCTAAACTGTACATTAAACATACCAATATAATGCAAATATTACATATACACTGTATAATCAAGAATGCATTTTTTTCAAATCTGTATAAATTAACCTGTGTGTGTGCATGTGTGCGTGTGTGTAGGTACCTATCTAAGAGGCACCACTGAGGAGGGGAATACATCCTTGGCGATAACGTGGGCTGCACACTACCATCCCATCATCCAGTTTTCACACAGATACACATTATATACAATTAGTCCTTAATTTCAAACTATAATACATATAATGCATATCCTACACACCTTGCAGACATTCAAAAGCTCAGGACTGAGATGGGGTTCCCAATTTATATATTTGCATGTTCTCTGTCCCTACCGAGTCTCTCACATTTCTTCCAAATGTTTGCATTTACATTAACAATGGCAGTTACTGCCGGTCTAAGTGATGGATTGTATGCCTGTGTGGGTTAAACTACACATAGGCCACCATGACCCACGGACATACCCACATACCTACTGGAGTAAGGTGTCTAAGGTGCATCTTGAAGTCCTCAAAACAACAGTGAAAATATTCGAAGGCTCGTAAACCTTCCTGAATTTCCAGATGGGTTAGGTTTACGGCATCTTTAGCAAGTAAAAACTGATTCTATATATGCATACCAAATTTGAATTTGAATGTGTTGAGAGCAGTGGTCAAAATCAGAGAAAAATCTGAGAATCATACAGATGCCTGCAACCTACAAAACTTGACATGTAATAATATGCAAATAATCCTGGAAGATGCTGTGATATTAAAAGATGATAAGACTGAGGCTAGTAGCTAAATTACTTTAATCAAAACAATTGACTGACGTGCATGTTTTGATGGAAAACTTCCGTTATTTGTTATTTGTATGCAGAGGTCATTGGACACAGGCCAGTGGGTTGGTGGCTGATTTATTTACATACTGTACACGCATACATCAGTTTTGGGTGTGTGTGTGTAAATTTGCAGAGAAACGTATTTGTGTTTTTCTCGGCGTTTCGTTGTTACATTGTAAAATTTCCTGCGCTGCTGGACGCACACACTCAAACATTTGTAAGGATTACTTGTTTTTTGTTTTTTATGTAGAACTCATTAGATTCTGTCTTTTTGTTTAATTCAATTTTTAATGAACGTGTGAGTAAAGGATAATGATGGGATTGCAAAAAAATTAATAGCACAAAATGTGCATTTTACTTTTTTTTGGTAGATTCTGAAACTAATATGTCTGTACTTATTGTCAATTGTATTTTATTTTATGGATGAAGAAGGAGAAGTGTCAAGGGAAGGGGAACAAGTAGAACCTGAAGCTCTCAGAAACATCAGGGATGTGATTTCTTAGATTTTTTTCAGGTTTACAGCTCTTAGACTTTCAAGCCCTTTTCGTTTCTTGAGATCTGCCTTTTTGTGTTTTCCTCATCACATCCCTGACATCCTGGTTGTAGATATGACAATAAACCTTTTTTTGTACCTCAATTGCCTGTAAAGTTCATTGTTCTATATGCTGTTTAAACTAAATAATCTATATTTTCTATGACCAATTTATGCTGTATTTAAACCTTTCATTACATTTAATAACTACCATATTCAAGACTTTTATGTGTGCAACTAACTAGAAATGATCAAATTATTAAAATCACAAAAATCAATAAATACAAATTTATTTTAAAAACTTCTAAATTTCAACATTTCAATATTTCTATAAATAAGAGTTAAAAGGGTCACAATGAGTTTTTGAATTCAATCATAAAAACATTGTTTTAACAATATACTTTTATTAACTTAAATTAATGAATGAAATCAATAAATACTGTACATGGATATATTCACTCCCAAAGTACAACTTTTTGTAAACTGCTTAAAAAAGTAAAACCTAAAAAAGAAAAATGTTTTCTTCCTTCCTTTATGGCTGCAGTCCAGTGAAAGAAGTTAGCAGGTCACACTGTGTTTATTCACTCTGGAACAAATAGGAAATGAAATGAAATGTTGGTGGTATGACTCATTTGGACTGAGATACATCTTAAATAATCCACATTCTATATATATACTTACATGCATTGACTCCAGTGGCTCCATGGTCCACTGGTGTGCCTGTCTTGAGCCCGCACACAGAAAACATACCTCTTGGCTCTCACATTGACCTTGTACTTAGTTTCGTCAGTGGTATTATACTGCACAAAAAAAGAGGGGACACATCAGAGACAAGTATGTCTAAGAAGAAGTCAGCAAATGTATTTTTACAGTAGCTAATCATGCATGTATTGATTACCATTATGTACTCTTCACTGTTACAGGTATGTCCATTGGGGACCACCTTGACCTGGAACTGCAGGCCAAAGAAGCTGCAGGGCTTCTCCCAGGAGTCAGGGTAGTTCCAGCTGAATACCTTCCCGTCACTGATGCGCAGGTCAGTGAGTTGTGCCGGCGTCACTGTATAGGATTAGGAATGAGGTGTAGAAGTGTGAGCAGGGATACAGGACAAATCTCACTTTTGACGCCGACATTGAAACACTACGACTCACCTATGTTTCTCAGGTAGAACGCCTTTGTGTACACCTCAAGTCGAGAGTAGCTGTGTATGTAAATGGTGATGGAGATGCGATGTTGTTCCTCCTTGTATGGGCAGTTGGTATACTGGCAGCGAAGTCCTAATCCATCAGCATCCACCTCACAAGGTATGTTTTCGAAATTACTGTATTAAAGGCAAACTGGTTGGTACAATACAATGTAGAACAGGATACGGTATAATCCTTTGCCTCCTGGTTAACATTAGTAGGAGGAGTGTTGTGTGAGAAATTATTTTTGGTCCTCACCGTTCTGCCTTCACCATGAGCACAGCGGCGTTGGATCTGGACTGTGTTTTTGTCCAGGTGCAGTGGAAGGGCCCTTTATAGTTCTGCGCTGAACAGTGGATGTAACCTGAAGATACAGGAACTCTGTTATCACACTGAGTCAAAAAGCCTATGAAAAAAAAACTCTGTGATTGAAAGGCACCAGGTTTGATGTGTTTTGTTTGATATGACATAATACCTGCCCATTGTTTTAACCTTGGTGTGATGAGTTTGTGCTACAGTAATTATGTAACTCATATGAGTACTGCCATAAATATAACAGAGACAGGGTGCTGTTTTGCTTTCGTTCTTTATCTTCTCTTTTGCCCCGAGGTCTTCTTTGTTCTTTTCTACCCTACTGACTTCTCTCTCTTATGGCACTCTTTTCATCTTTTCCTCTATCTCTCTTATCTTACCGTCTTCAGGGGATTTCTTTTCTAGTATGACAGTCCTGTTGTCTGGGTCTAGTTGGATCAGGATCACAGTGTGGTTGAGGTATTTTCCGTCTGTGGCTAGGTGACAAGTATAGTTTCCACCATCCATCTCTTCCACCAGAATCCTGACCTGGTTCCCCTGCAGAGCTGGATTAAGGTCCATGCCTGAGAGAGAGAGAGAGAGAGAGAGAGAGAGAGAGAGAGAGAGAGAGATTTTTATTTACAATTAAATATTACAAAAAATAAGATATATTTATTGGCATTAGTATTATATTGTGGTAGTAGATGTAGTATCAGTAGCAGTAATAGTTTGTAGTACCGTTCTTCTTCCAAAACACAGGCACGTTTTGATAAGATTCCCCACAGGTCAGAGGAACATACACCCTGGTACCCAGATCATGAGGAACCCTCAGAACCAGAACTAGTTAAATTATAGACAAAAAAAACAACACACATACATACTTTAATCAATATTTGTTTGAGGTGAGGAGACCAGTGGAAAGGACGCAGAATATAAATAGCAAGGTGGAGTTACCAACCATTATCCATTAACGTCTCAATGTTTTCTTGGTGGCTGTCAGGGGTGGCGCAGCAAAGTGCAATGTGCAGGACTATAAGGAGCAATGTATACATCTGGAGGGAAAGATGATAAATAAGTATGCTTTTCTCAATAACACTTAATTGATCAAGTTGTACAGTAATATAGTATACACCTGTAGGTAAGAAGTGTAACTATTTATTACAGTGGTGTGGAGAAAAATGATTCAAGTATTCAAGTAAAGTGTAAGTACATGAGTGAAAGATTGTATAAGAAGATACATGCTGGGAAAAAAAATCCTAAAGGTATTTGATTCACTACTTGTAGATATGAGATGGATGGTCAAAGTTGTATTTTTTCATACCAAAAAATTAGTTCATTTCTGTCATGAACTTGATATGAGTGTGAAGCTACTGTTACAGATGTGTAAAGCTCAATATATTTAAAGAATAGACAAAACAAAGTGCTGGAAAAGTAAAAAAGAAAACACAAGAGAGAGAAGAAAATTAGCATATCATTGATCTTACCTTGACAACTGGTCTTGAACCAAAATTCTCACGACTCAAAATTGACCCGATGAACACAGAGATGTGAAATGTCTCTGAGTGTGTGTTCAGCTCGTCTGATTGAACTCAGCATGTCATTGCTGTATTTATGTATAAGCAGAAGGCTGAAAAAGCCCCGACCTCAAGAGGAACTGCCTTGTGTGAGTATGTGTGTGAGGGTGTGAGTGTGTGTGTGTGTGTGTACCTGAGAGTATAAACTCCGGTGAGGTAAGATCACAATCTACTCCATCAGTAAATGACAAAGGACAATATGAATTGTAAAGCCGATAAACATTATCACATTAACACAATAATGATACATTATATTCCATCTGACTTCTGGTTATCTTTTGTTCATTCAGTCATTAGGAAGATAATAAAAGTTGAAGACAAAAGTCTCATTCATATTTTATTCAATTGTGTGTGTTTTGATGATTATTGTAGGGGAAGTCAGGACCACTGGGAAAGGGAACTGGAAAAGCTTTGCACATGACAATGTGCAACAGGTACTCTGGAAAATGGTTGTGAGAGTTCTCGTGAACAAGAACAAGAAAGCCAAAGTGTCTGTGATGACACATCCACAGAAAGGGGAATAGAGTTAAATTACTAAAAAAGTAAAAAAAAAAAGAAAAAAAAGAAAAGAAAGAAAGGTCAGCTTCATAGTGGAAAATCACAATTAGTTACATGAATACCTTAGACCATGTAAAAAAAACTTTATAGATGACACATTTGGGAAGTCAACTGTACCTACTGTACTATAATTTATTATGGAGTTTCCATTATTGACTTTTGTCTTACCTTTAATTATGCCAATGTATCTGAAATGATAGCAGTACTATTTCCTATAAGTACATGTCTAACATAATTGTAGATATAGAGGTTTCTTTTGATTCAACATTACCTTTGTGTTTATAAAAAAAAAAGGTAGTAGATGACTGTTATGCACGATTGGTGTTTTGTGATTTCACACAAAGTCACCTTCGTATTGAATCATATATTCACTTTGCTCAGAAAGGGAGTGAAATTTTCCATTTCTTACCCATATTTAACACTTTACAAAAAAGAAAACATTTTCTCTCTGGTGTCTCAAAACAAAGAAAATGACATTTTCATTTTAAGCTGAAGCAGGTGTCGTGTACAGAGGTATTTCCAGATAAAGGCCACTAACCTGTTTCAGATTACAGGACAATTTTGGAGTGAACGCTACTGACCATATCTCATATCCACTTCCTCTCTGTCACTCATATGCACAGTGTGACCTTTCACGTTTAATAGCATCAATGTGGGTCACTGACTCTTCTTCCTACTAAATCAATGCTCGGGGAGCTTATTTTATCACAACACAATGTGAATGATGAGCAGATGTATGAGCAAGAACACAGGTGGAATTTCCTTCCTCATTCCATCACTGGCTGCATGACGCTGGTTTACTTTGTGTTCCTTAAACTCAAAATACCAAAATACCAGCAGCACCTTTTTCCAACGCAATGCTTACAGCGATATCTGTGCATCATAGTTGTGTTTTTTTCAAGGACTTTTTTTTTTACATTTTCTGTCTGAGTAGATTTAAAAAAAAAGGAAGCTGAGGGAAGCTGTTCTGCTATAGGGTATTGTTGCAGTAAGAGATACTGAATCATCTAAATTACTGATATTAGCTTATTATTTATACATCAGCATCAACACGCAAGAAGTAGACGTTGCAATTAAGAAATGCCAAAGATATTCTAGTTAGAAAGTTTTGCCATTACAGTTTGTCCACCAGTAAGCACCGACAAGATGCTCTTTTCCTGTTATGTCTTTATATATACGTAAATAGAATAATATCAACAATATCAATATATTGATGTTCATATTCTTTAAAGGAACAGTTAAGGACATTTTATGAAATATGCTTACTTATTTGCCCTGGAATGAAACTCTCTCATGCTTGAAAACTGGTATGTGTTTCTGACGTCCAGTAACTTCCTGAAATTTTCTGTTAGTTGATTAATGACAAGACTCCAGGAAATAGTTCCAGCACAAAACTCATCCATCAAGCCGTAACTTACAATTCAGTGTGTGCATGAATCAAATCAACAAGATGTAACGTGTTAATTAGTGAGCACTAGAGGTGCTAGTATAAGCGTATAGACACAAGGCAAATATTGAATTACAGATCATGTCTTTCGGTCTCTCCCACTCTGATCTGATATGAATATCATTGTATGATATTGTTACACAGAATGAAAACTATGATCTTAGATTTTGGTCTAATATATACTGAGAAAAACATCCTCATAAATCCTGGTATTTGTAAAAAAGAAATATGTTGTAAAATATGACACTATATGAATCAATCACTTAAGTCACTGCCTTATAAGGTTATACAATCAAAGTTCGTTCAGCTGCTAGTGAAAGCCTGTAAGAAAAGCTATTGCAAACATATGTTTTTTCCCCACCTCTACTTCATGACATGAAAACATTCAAAACAAACACTTAGACAGAGATCAAGGAATAGAAACCGTGATCAATTTTAATTAAAAACATTCTATTTTTAATCAAAATATGCAACTGTGTTTCTGATGTCCATCCTTTCGCCACATGAATAGGTGTGGTTGTGTCTTGATCATATATAAGAACATCCACTCACGCGTACACACACACACACTTATACACATACACACTACTTAATGTTTATTACATGATTGTTCTGATTGTTCTGTGAAGCAGAGTGAAATAAAGCATCTATTCCAGCGACATCCAACCACATGCCCCAACAGTAGTGAGGACACATCTGTTTGCTAACTAGAAATACCAACCTTTCTTTTCAGCTGTTAGCATACTGACTTAATCCACAAGTGATGACGAGTTCTTGATTTGTTTCACATATAATTAAAGATAATTGAATAATTGTCATGAGTGTTAAACTATCTTTAGTCATTTCTTTCTGAACTGTCAGAATGGAAAATGTGTTCAATGAAAATGTATATACACAACCCTGTAGCCTCATAAACATATTTCTGCTGATCCAACATTGCCAGAGCTAAAATGGAAACTGAAACACAGAAATATTTGAAATACCAGTGTTGCAAAGAAAAACCTTTAAGCCATCTGACAAAGTTCTCTTTTTGTTGTTTGGTTTCCATAGGAACAGTTAAAAAGACTTCAAAAAGGTCAAAATTTCAACATGTAAAACCAAAAGGAAGAGTCTTTTCTCAAATCACGAGTCCTTTTGCTCTGGCAGAACAAGCCAATCCCAAATAAAGCCCTTCAAAACACAACTGAGAAGAGAAGAGAAGAGAAGAGAAGAGAAGAGAAGAGAAGAGAAGAGAAGAGAAGAGAAGAGAAGAGAAGAGAAGAGAAGAGAAGAGAAGAGAATTCTTTTTTCCTCCCTTGTTATCCTCCTCCTTTTATACTGCTAGCTCACTGGTATGCCCACCTCTAGGCTGCCAGGTTGGGGGGAGTTAATTCTCCACTGGTGTGGGCTCTTGTGGCAGTGTGGCCACTGCTTCCACTGCAACTGGCCCAAAGGCCTCTGGTGTATGTCCTGGTGTTGATACTGGCTCCAGCTGTGGCGGCTGGCTGAGGATGACTTGCACTACATAGTCCCTGGAGATGTTGAGTTGGTCCAAGCGCAGCCTGTCTGTCAGTGGCCGACCTGAGAAAAACCAGCGCTGGGTTGCGGCAGGCACGCCTTCCTGACTTTGCAGACGACGCTTCATCATGCCCACTGTGTCTGTGGAACAGACCGCCAGCCGGAGGTCACGACCTGTGGAGAGCCGCAGCCGAAGCTGGCACTCCCCTCCTGAGCCAGGGTCTCCGATGCTGCCAGTGGACGGGTCTGCAGCCCCGGAGTCTGGATCTGAACCATCAGGCTCATCGGAGCGCTCTTCAATCATGTTGACAGGAGGAGAGAGGCAGTAGACTGGCAGCTGGTATCGATTCCCCAGTTCATCATAACATTCAGTCAGACCTCCTGGAGGAATAGGAGAAAGGGTCAACACTTATATTATCATCATTATTACTATTATTTACAACGGTTTGTTTTCACAAAGTGGGCCATCATCCCTATCAGTTATGTTAATGTTATAATCTTATATTACGCGTTGCTTCACCAAAGCCACGCTACTTCACGTCATCATTGGCCTGAAAGTATAACTGTGGTGAGATGACAATAAAAGTACTTGTAGCCTTGTATAAAACACACACTTTTTATAGATGGTACGTGGTATTACGGGACTTACGTATGAACACTGGAAGGTAAAAATCATTATCTGCAGCAGTTTACTGCTTACAGTAACTCACCTACACTATGTACACAAAACCGTGTGCATGTTGTTGTTGTAATGTTTAGTATATACTACGTAAATGTTTAACCTGGAAGTTTCCATACAAAACAATTAACATCTTATGTAAACATTTTGGGTAAAAATAAATTAGAATTGGCTACTAAATGTAATACAGTTGAGCCCATTTGGCTTATTATATATAATGTCTATGTAGCTTTTTTTTTTTTTTTAATGTGTCCTTTAGTATATTTTCACTATTGCTTTCATAAACTGTGAGTCAAATGCTAATTTTTCCACCAAACATAACCAAAACCTATATCAGTATAGTCAGATAGAATGAAGAAATGAGAGTCAGTCTTGATAGAAAACAAAGACTGACAATCAGAGAGAAAGCAGGAGAAAAGGGAAAACCTTTTGTCTGTTGACAACAACACATGAAGACACATCTTTATTCATAAATTGTGATTCAGTCATAAATAGCTGGTGGAGAAAGGGGGAAATGAGATTAAAGTGAACTAATCATATTATGCCAAAAACAGAAACTCAATATGGTGGCATTTGCAGGGGGACCCCAGGGGTACTCAAGGGTATTTTAGAAAAGTCCTGTTGTTTAATGTCACTACTTTCATACGTGAGAAAACAAGTAATGTTATTGTGGAAACGTTTTAACCACACGGTTTGCTTGCTAGCCATTTCTGCTATGTTCCAGACGTTTTAATAACTTTATTGTCTTAAAAACATACCAATGATCTCACTATGTTGGTATGCCAGCCCAGTATTTAGTTGGATAAACAGAAAGTGTTTGTCTACATATTGTTACAAGTGTTTCTTTTACAGTATGGATGTTGTAAGTATGTTGTTGAAGTTGAAAAAAAATGAGAGCTCTTTTTTTAACCATCAAAAATAACAAAATCCAACAATATTCCCGAGTGTTTGTCTTGTGAATTGCTTTGTAAAAATAGTAATGACGTTTCCCTTCAGACATTCAAAATAATTAAAGAATACCAGGGGCAACAGTCCCCACAAAAACCTTTTTGTAAACAAACTGCACTGCTCGTGTGTTGTTTTATGACTAAAAATAAGGCACAAGCCACTTGAGAGAGACAATGAGTTTTGAGGTAAACAAGACTGAGATTATTCAGCATAGGTTTTAGGATGTTGCTCCGCTCTTGAGATGACAGCTGCTGTGGTCAAGGCGAGGACACCAAGGCGCCTCAGGACACAGCAGAGTGAATGTGTGAGCAAGAGAAAAAAAAATCTTTGTTTCTAAAAACTAAAATATGTAGTGACGTAGAAAACAAATGGACAGTAATTTACCTAACAGCACTCGCCAAAAGTCACTCGGTGGGTAAAAACTTTCAAATTATTTCAACCCCAACAACATATTTCATCCATATTGTGAAAAAAACTAGACACTAACTCTAAAACTAGACACAAACTCTTTGTGCTTATGCGACCAAATAATGTGCTGGCATACCAACATAGTGAGATAATGGGTACATTTTTAAGGCATTAAAGCGCTCAACTTTTGTCTGAAATTTTATCATGTGCAAATAAATAAATCATCTCCTCAGATTTTTCAGTGCACCTAACTGTGTTCAAATGACAAATGTCACTTTTCATTTAATAATAGGATACCAGGAGAGATATCTGAATATGTGGAAGCTATCTTAGCCTAACAAAAGGCTAATATGTTAAATATAGTTCACTGGCAATGTATAAACATTATGTAGATATGAATCTATGCCTCACTGGTTTGTTTCTTCTCCATTTGGCTCTAACTCTGTGTTTATGTTTCATCTGCTGAATGCTAATGGATACCAGGTGGCGCTAATGCCTTTGGTTGTGGGATTTCATTAAAAAACTTCAGATAGAAAAAAAGCCTTGCAAAGATGGATAAGCCCTGCACCAAATTAAAGAGATTAATATAAGGATCAAAGCAGGAATTATACATTTACATGTATTTTTGCACCCAAAATGATGTTTGACTTCTTATTGTGGAAAATATGAGGCCTTATCATGATGGATACTGGTGATGTTTGATGATGTTGTATTCTTTGCTTCACGGTCAGTTTTGATGACTGCAGATCAGGTTGGTTTCTAATCTAATTATATACAGTGAATGAGCCCATCAATTGCTGCATCTCTAATAACAGAGTGGGAGTTTTAAGAAAATACTTCATTTGCTGAATGGCACCAACAAGGTCATCACTTTGCTTGTTTCCAGAATTTGTTTCAGAACAATAAAAGGAGGAAATTCAAACTTTTGAAAGATAATTTAAGCCCACCGAGTCCTTTTAAAATCTGCTGTTTATCCAACTAGACTAAATGTTGTTTCTTGTGCTGCAGACAAAGACGGGTGTCTAGATACACTCTTTCCACTAGATACAACTTGTTTCCTCCAATTTACTGCATAATTAAAGACACACAGCACAATAAGTATTATGATGAACTCTAAATAATAACCTTATTATTAAGGTGTAGAGTGTATTATCCTACCTAATAACACTTAAATATAAATATAACTAGTGAGTAATGACTGAAATGTGATGAAAATATAATCAGATCCTGCACAGCTGGCTACTGGTTCATACAACAGTTACTGCAACACCAACCTTTACCTTAGCTATGGTCTTAAATAAAACTAGGATGTGATACCAAAGTGTGAGTGGTTAACCTATTTAAGTGATCTGGCTGTTTTTTTGTACTGGAGTGATAGATGAGTGAAGCTGTGACATCAGGTCTGGGGAATCCACAGCTGCAGCTCAGCAGGGTCTGATCTGACCTGGCCAAATACGAAGAGGAAAAAAGCAGGACAAGGCATTGACATTCACGAAAAGCCCATCTGTTGGTAACTGCTATACTCAAATCTCATTGTTTTGCATCTCTGACACATTTGGGTTTAATTTCCCTTGTTGGCCCACTAACAGAATAATTCTGCCCACCTCTGCCTACTGTTACTGCAGAGGAGTTCACCAGCAAAAAAGAAAGAAAATGTGCAGGCGACCAGTTCTCCCCTCAGAGACAAACAGCCTCTGATAAACCAGGAATGAGTGATAACAGTACCCATGATGCTGTGCCAGCTTGGATAACAGGTAGGATCCTGATAAGAACATGTTTGTGGAGAATAAATATTGCACATTTAAATTATTATATTAAAGTTGGAGAGACAGGTGAAACTGCCACTATAGATATCAATGGTTTCTGCTAAACACCTGAAACCCACAACACCTACATATAAGTAAGTAAGTGATGACCTTTTCTTTCCTTAGCTGGAGTAACATGACTCATGATATGTGATATGAATTAGGTATTAAGAGGATGATGCAC
Organism: Pampus argenteus; assembly: GCA_036937835.1. Classification (NCBI taxonomy): domain Eukaryota; kingdom Metazoa; phylum Chordata; class Actinopteri; order Scombriformes; family Stromateidae; genus Pampus; species Pampus argenteus. The sequence goes on from CM072874.1 coordinate 11,800,684, forward strand.
ATTCACAAACAGAAAGCCTGCTCAGGCAGCTGATAATTACTGTGTGGGCTTCCTGAATCTGAGACATGTCAATTTTATTGATTTGTTCTATGCGAGTGCTCTTGAGTGGATTTTTTAAGATGCACTATCTTTGGTATACTTACGTAAGTTATTACTTTATTAAATCCTACTTTCAGAAGACCAAGGACACACCCCTTTTAATTTATTATTTATTGATTCTGCAGCACACACCTCCTAATAGCTGAAGTCTAAACTCTACAATGCCGTCATTGAGAGGTTCAGCATTTCAGTCAAGAAAACCTCAAATATTGTTCAAGTCAGCAAAAGGATGGCACACAAGTCACTCATCCAAACAAAAACAGTAATTTGTGGCACAGTTTACTTCCCATATAAAACGTCAGCTAAAGTTTGTAAAGGACACTTCCTCGTACAATCTTTGGCTTCTAAACTCTAACCGTGTTAATGTAATTAATATTTCACCAGTGACCCCCAGTGGGCAGCTGTTATATGTCATGGTAAATTAATTACTTAGCGATGTTCTGAAACTATCCAACATATTCAGTCTCTGAAAAAATTTGACGCACGAAAATGTCTGTGATGTCGCAGCATCACACCTCATACTCTACCTACAACATATACATCTAAAAATTGTGATTAAAAGGTGGTTGGATAGCAACAACTGAGTTCAGAGATGCAGTGTGTCGGTGCAGGGCTTAAACACACACTCCTAGTACATTAATGTACCAATAATGTATATTGTAATATTATTGGTTAAGGTGCATTATTGTCTCTTCCTGTAAAACCAATCACAATGTTTGTTTACAATACCTTCTGGATAGAAAACCCCTGCAGATGTACATACAATTTAATGCTGCACAGTAAATGGGGGCAAGGAACAACAGAGATATACTCTCAACTGAAGTGTGTGTGTGTCTGTGTGTGTGTGTGTGTGTGTGTGTGGGTAAATCATCCCACAGTCTCAGAATTCAATCCAATCAGTAAAGAATCTGTTTTGTTTTCCTCACAACCGCAAATGAGTTTAGTTCAATCCAGTTTCAACTCAAAAGTCCACTCCACTGATCCCTACAAAACAAACCAAACCAAAGATGCTAAGATGCAAAGCAACACAGTACATAAAATAAGTATAGCAGAAATATCAGACAGATCGGACCAACCATGTTTAACTATATATCTTTAAGTGTTACAGTTGCCTGAAAATGACAACAGAAATAAATATGTTTGCCGATTTCACATATCGCTGCAATTCAAATCAACCACCGGTTGTCTATACAGAGGTGACTGTTGGTGGTAATCCAACAACCCATTCAAAAATTTAAAATGAAGAATAAAGGTCATAGCACGAAAAACAGAACTGCCACTGCCAGTTGATGCCTAAACTCCAAAGTAATTCTCCACAGTTGAAATTCTGAGTTTGGTTTCTTGTGAGAAGAAGGTGTTGAAATCTGGTAAAACACCAACTGCAATGTCATACATAAAGTCCCCACAGCTGGTATTTCAAGGAGCGTAAAAAAGAAACTGCGACATCTACAACTGTGTACATGGAGATGTGTGTTACCATGCGGCAGTGTGATGCTGGCCCCGTCGAGGATGGCCTGAGCCAGCAGGTGGTCATTGCTCTCAAAGGCACTGGCCGCAGCCCGCAGCGCATCCCAGATCTCCTTCCGGCCCTCGAATGCTGGCGCCGTATCCCAGAACTCATCTCTCTTGCTGCGCAGCTGGCCTTCAGTCATCGGGTAGTCACTTTTCCATTTAGGCCGCTCTCTCTTCAGGGGCTGGTTACGCCCTAGAGCCACTGGGAGGAAGGATGAGAGAGAGGAAAATAGAGATGGAGAGGAAAGAAAGATTGAGGAAGACAGGAGGGAGAGTCGATGAAAAAGAGAAAATGAGAGAGTGGTTGGGAGAAATGGAAATATATACAGTAAACAACAGAGAAGGGAAGAAGAGAGCGAAGGTGGTTGAATGCAAGAATAAAAGTTAAATAAGGATAGAGAGAAAATACAAAGAATGAGAAGAGTTAGGATTTGCATCATGTATGCGACTAAGCTAAGATGACAGTTTAAACATTGTATAATTACACAATATAAGACTGAGCAGAACTGACAGAAGTGTTTCATCACTAAACCCAGTTAAAGGGTTATAGCTGTAGCATCTAACAGTGCTCCATCTGCAGCAGAATGGCTGATGAATAACACCATCTGGATCGCAACGGAAGGGGACGACAGGTACAGGACAGTGTGTGCATGTGTGTGTTTGTGTGTTTGTGCAACACAGAGACAGAGAAGAGGAGGATGATGGATCAAGGTGTTGAATTACACCTGCTGCTGGTACACATGTACTCCGGTGATTACATGGCACAGTCTAATAACACAACCTTAAACTGACTGTTTGTAGTAAAAAAAAAGACCTCTAACTGACTGGATGTTTATACTTAGTTTGACTTTTCCTTCTGTTGTAATGCATGATATATACCAAGATTTGCACAAATAAAAATAGCCAGCTTTTAAAATCGATGATCAAGACACCAGATTATAATACTGAGTAAAAAAAATACAAGAGGACATGCACATTTATTGTAGTCATAGCGATATGTGTGTGTACTTCTGCAGTAGCCTACTTTCTAGCTCATCTGTCTGTCCATATTTTACCTTTAAACACTACAGCCTAGTTGCCTGTCTTTCAATAATTACTAGAAGTCCTTAGTGATGTATGCCAGTTTGTACAATTTCACACTAAAATATCATTATGCTTGAACCAGTTAAACCTATAGTTAAGACACGTGCTTTAGTGAAAACAGAGATGAATTTACATGCTTTCCGGTCTAATGGTCTCTGTCATAGTGATCAAGCAAGGTGTCAAGTAACGGCTGCATCTGTTTTACACTGCACAGCCTCTTGTTACTACACATGCTCTTTCACAAGGAGGGCATAGAGTACAGGAAACCAGGCTATATCTCAACATCTCTACTGTTTAGTGCAGTCCCTACCCCCCCAACCCAGCTCTATCTCTCAATCTGTTATTAAAATAACCCACAAGCCAGTGGTGGAGCAAGTAATTGGGAAAATACAGATCAAAGTTGTTTACAGCACCTCAGCTCGGGCATCCCTGTGGCCTGGGATCAGGGCCAAAGACAGATGCATACAACCTGAGACTAGCTGGGACATTTTTGTATGACATAGCCTCCATGCAACATTTTTCCAGTTTGTATTCCAGTTAGGGTTGCAATGTGTGCATTATAAAAAAAAAAGTGAAACATGCCCAAGATGCAACCTAAAATGTCTTGTTTTATCCCTAACAACAGTCCACAACTCAATGATTAATAGAACTGTTTTATTCTCTAATAAAATAACCACCTTTCAGCATATTGTCATCCACAAAGCCAGGCTTCTGTTAATAGTCAATGGACAGGCCCTGTTCACTAAACATAAACACTTCCCCTTATCATCAAGCTGAACCTCCCTTTAAGTTTCGACACCCCCTCCCCTCTCAACCACTTTCTAGCGCTACAAAACCTACAACATTTCACTTATGCAAACAGTCAATACAAACAAGCTGCATTAAATAACATTAAATGCAGCATGTAGTAAACTATACTTATATGTACAGTCAGGACATCATTTAAATCACGCTGCATCAATCCTGTGCGTCCCCTTGCATGCCATTACCGTCTGTGACCCATATTTGTTATGCAGAAAAAGCTAGCAAGCTAACTATGCTACGTTTTAGCCGGCTAGCTCAGTCAACACTAAAGAACAAAGGGAGGCAGCGTCGCACAGACAACATTTGCCACTTCGTAAAGTATCGAGCAGACGAGGCGTCTTTCCTCGCTTCGAGGCCCGCTATGTGCAGGGAGAGACCTGGGCGGGCTGCCGTGTCTGTCTCTGGCTCTGTCTGGCTCGGAAATAAAGGAAGGGAATCAGACCTCCAGCCAGGACAACATGCAGAGAACCCAGAGGAAGCCCCCTCCCCCCTAAAAAAACAACCTTGTAGTCACTACAAGACGTTAATAAGCCCTGTAAGTTACCTCCGGTTCCGTCCGAGTTCTCGTTTAAGCTGCCCGAAGAGTCATGGTGGCTCCCGACACAGCCACCCATGGATATTTCAGCAGAGCAGCCCGAGCTGGGTAGCTCACCCCCCGGCCCACAGCTAGAGCTACATCTACTAGCCCCTCTCTCTCCTCCCCTTCCCTTGCTTTTTTACTTCTTTCCTTCCCTCCCGTCCTTTCCTTTCCTTTCTCCTCGTTTCCTCCCTTTCTTCTTTCCTTTCCTGCTTCCTATGCTTCCTCCCTCCCCCTCTTCCTCTCAGCACTGGCGGGGCACCCCCGACATCATCATCGTTATCTGCGGGGTAGGCGGTGAGAGAAAGACAGGGAGGCTCACATCTTCACAGCGTGACCGAAAGAGAAATTAAGGAGGGAAGCAGAGAGGAGATGGAGTACACTGAAGAAAAAGAAAAAAATGATGCTGTCTTCTCTCGGTTCAGTTGTATTTTGACTCGTGTCATCACGTTTTGAGTCTCTGTCCTGCTGACGACTTATCCCTGTATCCTTGAATGTCAAGGAAACACAGATTTTACAACATAGAGCAAAATGTAGTTGTTTTTTTTCTATTCTAATATATTGGACTGTACTCCATGCTCGTACCTCAGGATATTTCATATCACTCGTTTGTTGGTTTAAATAAGCACACGCGTTACATTTATAGTAGACAAAGGTACAATTTTACAACACAGAATGAAGCCCTATTCTATTCTATTCTATTCTATTCTATTCAATTATTGGTTAAAACAAACAGGCTTTAAATTTATTGCAGCTAAAGATCAGATTTTACAGCAAGGTAGTGCAAGGTATTGTGCTATTCTATTCTATTCTATTCTATTCTATTCTATTCTATTCTATTCTATTCTATTCTATTCTGTTCTAATAGAATAGAATCTGCTCTTGTTTTTCTGTCTCAACAGCTCTACTCGCTCTATGTCTGCTTTTGAATACTGCAATGTTACACCAGTTAAACACACTCATGCCTGCTCACTATCTTTAGGACTGTCCTAAAGAGACTTAAGTGTAATTTGACACAGTGATACACACACACACACACACACACACATACACACATTCACACACATAGTCACTCATGTGTCCCAAGTGCACACACATACACAATGGCAACAGGATAGCAAGGGTAATTTTACAACAAAGCTGTCTGGAATTACAATTATTTCCCATTGCTAGTAACTGAAAGATGTTTATGCAGAAGAGAGCCTACGTGGAAACCCATTTTCTGATGGACTGCATGACATAATATGATGACATGCCGTTCCTGCGATCAATATCAACGCAGGAGGTTCAGCGTACCGTCTGCACAGCAGTGGTGGAAGAAATATCCTTTACTTAGTAAAAGTGCATAGATACTGGTGGCAAAATGTAGTTAAATTATTAAAGTATTGGTTTGATCCCTCTGACTGATATATTACTATCATTAGATTATTAATACTGAAACATCAGTGTGTAAGCCGCATGTTACTGTTGTAGCTGCTGGAGGTGGAGCTAGTTTGAAGTATTTTATGTACAGTTAATTCGTTTAGTCCAGTGTTCCCCAATCTAGGGGTCAAAGGGTCACCAGATAAATATGAGGGGTCGGCAGCATTGCGTTAGTTCTTGCAGGACACAGAAGTCATACGCTCCAACTGTAATCAGCTGACAGCCTGCTAATTGAATTAGCATTTATAACCAGTCACACACCAATCACAGCCATCCTCACAACAACGTGGTCCATTTAGGTATAACTCCCTTCTACAGTGATCCCTGCTACACTCATGCTGTCTCACACCACTGCTGCTGACAAAGCTTTGCCTCCACTTTGTCTTGTCGGCTAATCCAGAGAGCATCTTAAGAGCGGAGCCATCAGCGTCAAACATAACTGTATTTGTCGTAATAAATGGTTATCTATCTATGAGAGTGTTCCTGACTGAATGGGAGAAGTAAGAAGGAAAAAACAAAGTTCTGACACACACATCTGTTTTCATTTTTTTCTCTATATTATGTATTTGATTTTTGGTGAAATATTGCTGTGTATACACTCCTGTTCAGGATACAGATCACAAAAATCACCTTAGTCGGTAGATCTATGTTTTGTTCAGGAGGTGCTCCTGTGTCGAGTGATTTTATGTTGAGATTACTTTGAAACTTTACAGTTTGCAAAGCCTACAATGGTGCGTTTGTGAAAGAACCAGTATGAACCGATTTGTTCTTAAGATGCACATATGAGTGAGTTAAGTACATTACCCACACTGACCATTCAAGGCAAGACTAGGCTGCTGATAAAACACACACAGATGTATGACCTCTAGATAAAGATTTAGACTAAAGAAGCCTTTTAATGAGCATCAAGAATTTTAAAAACCAAGTCCAGCTGCCCTTAACTCAGCCTTTCTGGATACACCGTGACCTAGATGACTGAGAAGCTTAACAGATATAGAGAATGATTTAGAGAGAATTAAATTACAAACAGATGCAAATGGCAGAATAGACACAGGGTGTAGTTAAAACCTGTTGTCAGCAGGACTCAATAATGTTTGATGGCACTTAGAGAAAGAAGAATATCTTCTGCAGCTGTGCTATGATTGCATGAGTGCATGAGTGCATTTTACTTCCTGACATGTAGCCAGACACATTAAGTTTTAAATTACACATACAGTCAAGGTGTATACACTATAGTGACACTATAATCTAGGACAGTATTCTTGAAGATACCGCCCATTTCATTTAAAGTACAGTGTGATCTGTCACTGATGGATATTCGCAGTAATTTAAAATATAATGTTTTGTGCTGGTACACGACTCAGTCAGTAGATGGTGCTGCAGAGGTTGAACTGCAGACTAAAGTACACCTTTGAGACCAACATTATCTGCTATATATATGTGTGTCTGTGAAACAGAGACAGAGTGAGAAAATGACAAAGAGACACTCACAAGGTTTTTATTAGTGTCTGGAGGTCTAGAGCAACCATGTTCTGAAGATTTACATTAATTAAAGACGCTCAGTTTTTGAACATGAATAAAATATATTATATGTGCTATATTTAAGTACATCTTTTTGCTGGTCAGTCTGTCTGATGTCAGCCATCTACTGTAACAATTCTGTCAGTGTATTTGGTAGCACTCGAGCTTTAGCAAAAACATAGAAAGAAAAAAAAAAGGCTTGTGGGATGAAAATAAGACAGCAGAAAATTGCAAATATCCACACTCATTATAGCAACTAACTCAGTAATTGCTCAGCTGTCTGTCTCCTTTCCAGGAATCAAACCATACACACAGCTCCTACTCTCAATCTGGAAAAAAAACAACAAGTTTTTCAGACATTGACCAGCAGTGTCTGGTTTTTACAGACTTTTGAAATTAACTCTTCTATATCTGACATGTGTCTCTAATCTTTATCTCTGTTGATTCTTTCACTATCTACACCATTTCAACTCCTATTTGTCTTCTGCTTCAGCAGCCTCTCTTTCCTTCCTCCTCTTTCACTTAGCCTTCAGAACAGCTGACACACTGGTTAATAGGCTTGTCATTGATTTATTCTTAACTGCCTGGTCCTTGTATTGGCCCAAAGTCTGCAGCCTCACATCTGTCGTATTATCTATTTGATGCTGCGGTTCCAATTGTCTGACCATTTGAAGATGTTCAACTGCCCCATCTGTGTAGGAGATAGGGCTTCAAGTAGATCCATTGATTTACTGTTATCTGTCAGGCACTAACCTCCCCCACCACCTCCCTCTAGACATATAACTGCAGAATATATTTGATGATGACTTGAGGGCCTGGGCTGTTAGGAGCTTTTAGACTCATTTATATCAAGCTGTGTGAAGGAGACTGACAGACGGGACACAGTTGATTGTCCTTTCATACTATTACCTGCTTTGTCAGAGCCAACTGCAACCCCTGCCATCCCCCTACAGATTCCCCTCTCTGTTGCACTTCCCTGATAACAAAAAGAGGGATGGGGACAGGGCACATAGTGAGAGAGGGAAGAAGAGGATGAAAGGATGGAAGACTAATATTTTTGAACGAGCAAGAAGGAAGCAGAGTGTTGAAATCCAGGTCAAGTTGATTTTGAGGATAAAGGTGCCATCAAGCTCTAGATGCTTGTGTGTGTGTGTGTGTGTGTGTGTGTTGTTTTTTTCTTTTTACCCCAGATATCTATTGGTCTGTAATCATTACCATGTTCATTGCTAAAAGAACATACTGAGACCCTTAGTTTAGTCTTTTCTACTTGTACAGATGTCTGAAAACTGACATTTTTCACTGCCAACATTTGCATGATTACCTGTATCAAAAAATCTCTCCAATACATACTCTCCAATCCCCTTTGTGTTTTATGTGTGTGCATTTGCTTTTATTTCATAAATATATGCTCTGGTTTTGAGACTAGTTTGTTGAAATCAATAAAATCAATAATGAAAACAGCATTTACACGTAGGTGTCTATTAGTCTTCTCTAAAACATTCCAAGTAGAATACTAATTAAACAGGAACATGGTAGTGTTCGGTCTTTTATTCAAAGATGGTGATAATTAATAGATGTGTGCTAATTCATAGTATCCATGTACAGATATTCCTCTGTTTATTTTCTGGAGAATGAAAATATATGGAGCAACCAAGGGCAAGAACAAGTTTGGCCAGAGAGGAGACTGATAACCTAACACAGTTTCAGTAAATGGCTGCAGTGGGAGATAATGCTGTAAAAACACTAATCAGTGTCGCACTTTGAAATCATGTGACCTGACAGCAGCAAATTTACATGTAAAGCACGTTGAGGGCATGAGGCAAACCATGTTGTGATCTTTTTACAGTATGTGTGACTGAAAATGGTCTTCTAACACCATGCTGTCTGGAGTCTGCATCATGTTGGAGACTGGTTCTTCACGCACAGAGACGAAGAGACTTTTAAGATTACAATGACTGAAGCCAAAATGCAAGACTTTAAACTGCAGCAGAGAAATATGTTCTAGCAGGACCTTAACATCCAATCAATTCAGCACTGCATTGGCTTTCAAACAAGAATGTAAAAGTCCAAACCCAGACTTGAGTCCCTTTGTAAGTCTATAGACTGACTAGTCACTGAGATGCAGGAGCTGTTCACGGACATTTCTCTTTAAATTTTGAAAGAGCTGGGACAAATCTGTAAGGAATAATGTGAGTATCCTGAAATGCAGATGTATAAAATATCACACAGATTAATCAAAACTGTGTAACATTTTAGGTGCTATGATATAATGTAATGGATGCTCATGCACTTTACATTATCAGCATTAATATCAACAAGAACAGAAGCCCTTAGTCATGAGACCATAACAGAAGTCTGGTTTGGGGAAGCTCAGTACTAATACGTCAACACAACCATAATTAAAGCTTAAATTACAACAATTATAACAGTTTATGAGAGCTTTATTAGAGAGAGAGAGAGAGAGAGAGACATGGTAGGAGATGGTAGAGTTAGAGCTGACCTCGTCTTACTAATTTTGGGCATTACTCCTGCAGTACTTGCGGCTTCGTATATCTTATCATTCCACTAGACTGTTTCGCTCTCTCTTGTTGTCTTTCTGCTTGTCTGTGTGTGTATGTATCACACACAACAAAAAGACCACACACAGACCTGACTTGTTATGGTGAAGCTCAGTTTTACAGAGATTAGTCAGTCCGCTGGCTGTTTCTCACACCACCTACTGTATACATATGCTCTGTAGCTACAGCTGTAATCTCTCATGATGTAAACCTTTACACCAATACATTACTCTCCTGTTAGTGTAACCTCACAACTATGTATTGCTGATGTCCAATACAAATCATGGTTACATAACTTCACTGTTCTGAATTGTGATTTAGGACAGTGAGATATTTCAAGTAGTGAACTCAACAATGAAGCGCTACCTTAAGATGCTCTAAACATTATTCATGTTTAATCCTTGTTTGATTGTCTGTCTGTTGGTCAGTGCATCTGTTTGATCCAGACTGAAACAGTTTAACAGCCATTGGATTTCCATGAAATTTAGTTACAACAGTGATGGTGCGGATGAGGCCCACTGACTACGGCGACCCCCTGACTTGACCTCTTCTCCTTCACCTTTTCTTACCTTGCCTTGCCTTGCCTATCAGGTGAAATATCTCAACAACTACTAGGACTATTACATTATTTGTATATACTTTCATGTTGCCTACACAATCAATCCTAATTACTCTGGAGATCACCTGACTTTCCCTAGAGTCCTCCCTAGAGTAGAGGGCAGCTTTCAACTATGTCACTTACTTGGTGCAGTGAGTTTTGGATGTGTTATTCCAAAATAAATGAAAATGGGAAAGTATTAGAAAGCCAGCATAGAAAGAAATGGAGGAAAGGTCTTTGTGACTTCGCTCATGCAAAGGCAACACCACCTTCCCCAGTTACCATCCACACTAGCACAACAGTCTGAACTTTGCCCTTATCAGTCTGCAGTCCAACAGTCAATTTCACAAGGGGACAAAGTGACCGAGATGCAAATTATCCACAGCAATTTGCAGCAAAAAAAAAGTGCTGTAAAAGAATGTTGGTTTTTGCAGTTTTTTTCGTTTTGTTTTATGACTAATACACTCAATGCAGAGAGACAATTGATAGAAAATGAATGCATGTGGGTCCAATAGCACATGTTGCAGAGATTCATCTGCTGTAGAGGGCAAATCAGGTTTTACAAGGACACAGCTGTAATCATAGTTTGCCTTTTCACAGTCTTAAATAGACATTTGCTTTAGGTTCAGTTGCATGTTGTATGGTTGCTCAACTTATGCATCAGTTACCTATATGAGAGAGAAGACTTGATGATGTCTGAGCAGCCTCAGACATTTTACAAATGTTGTTCTGCAATAGCAAATAAAAACGGCAGGAATATAGATCAGAGGGAGCAGAGATAAAACTCAGTGCATTTGTGAATAAAGAATAAAGTGTTTATGATAAGTACAACCTCCTTACCTACAACAACCTTTCAACTAACCTGTGTATTCCACAAGTGTCCTCTACAATAAGCAATGCAGTTGAGTTGTGGAAAAGCCAAGCAGTGCTTGTCAGAGCTTAAAGGGCAATTAGCAACGTAATGAAATAAACCAGTGGAGTCTCTTGACAAGAAACAGATGAAATATTTACTGGTAGCTTGGTACAAAACATCTGAAGATTGAGGCCTTTTACTTACAATTTTACTTATTCACATGACTCTTGCAGATGATACATCCATAGCTAAAATACTACTCCCTTATATGTATCCACATTATCTCTCTCTATATATATATTTTTTTTTTACACTGCCATTGTGAGTCACAGCTGGATTGCCTCCAGGCAATCACAAAGTAAGCCTGAGACACCTCCATGTCTTGTCTGGATTATTCGGTAGCAATGTGAGTCAAATTAGATTTTTCTAGCAGAGTTGTCTCCTAATGTGCCCTGGCATGATTAGATAATAAAAGTCACAATGAAACAACAGGATTAACAACAGCCTCAGACAGCCAGTGTGAATTAAAGTGGCTCAGTCTTCCCTCCTCCTTTGTCGGTGTGCTAAGAAGGTGTCTAAGTGATGATCTAATCTTAATCTAATTAAATCTAATCTGGCTCTGATGTAATGTAATCCAATGCTGTTAATGTGGCGTGATTGGATTTCTTAGAATGGTAAAAGGAGACTTCTGAGTTGTACACACCAGCAGCACATCAAATAAAGCGTGTTGTACAATGAAAGCAAGAGTTTGATGAGTGTGGTGTTTACTTCCTCAGTGTGAGAAGTGTGTTGAAAATTGGAACCTAAAAAATTGTTAGTTATGTTTTGGTAGCTCTTATGTCAAAGGAGCCTCGATTCAGTGCTGGGCGTCAAGAATTCCTAAATTGATTATAAACATTAAATTCACGTGTTTGAATTATTTACTTTCTATTGGGAGAAATTAAGTGAATCTTGCATTTGAGATCTCATTTCAACAACACACATATAAATTGTGCGATCCTGAGAGACAGAAATATCATGGAAATACCATGTGATGTATCCACAATCTAAACAGCATCCAAACATGTTATGAGCTTTGAAACTCAGAGATCACACAGTATTATTGCTTTAGTTTATGTTAAGAGATATGATTAACTGAATAAGGTGAGCATGTGAAGTCCCCCACCAAAAAAAATCTTTTGAGACTCTGAGGCCTCCGTATATTTTAGACATATTGCTCTAGACATACTCGTGCATGAAAAGTGCCTCGAGACAACTTTTGTTGTGATTTGGCACGACATAAATAAAACTGACTTGCTTTGACTGTAATAAGGTTTAGTTTAAAATTCTCCTCACAGATCTAGTACAGCCAATTGGGGTCAGCTGTTTGTCTCAGTAACATACAGACCTGTCATGTAAATGTATACAGGAGGCCACAGGAGGCTTAACACCCTAAGCTGAGGAGTGTTTGAACTCCCCAAATATCACCAAGGCCCCAAATACCTCCACTCAAAACAACGGCTGTTCTTAGTTGATTGATGATTGATGTTAAAAAAAAAAAAAAAAGTGTGTTATGCCCCCCCCCCCCCCCCCCCTGCTTACACAAAAACCACAACACCAGCGTTCAGGATCATGATCCAAACCAGATCAAGGATCTCATTCACACTTAGTCGTTTGATCAGTGTGTGTGCTGACGCAGATTTGGCGTGTGAGCATGATACAGTGGCATTATTTATAGAGCAAAGTTACCAGAACTGACCGATGTAGAGCTGAAACGTATTGTGGTTGGATATAGTGTTGTATTTGTTCCCATAACTAACATGTGCAGTTATTTGGTTGTAATCGTTGATCCTCACAGAACCAGTAGTGAGAGTCCGAGACTGTTACTGGACGTTGAGTTTGTGAAATTATTATTTTCTTTCCTGCACTGTTTAACAGCAGTCAGTTTTTTCCTCATTTATGGTCATGAGTCTGATAGGATGAGAGGCATTATCACCTGTAGGATGCTTCAGGACACTGGAATCATTGTTAATATTCATACAAGCAGGTGCGTAGTAGGTTACATTTTTTGCTAATATGGAATATTCTCTGTGTATGTTTGCTTACATCTCTTTTTTTTTTTTACTCTTCCTCTCTTTCAGTTGATTACCTCAGTTCAGGGTGGGCACTTGCGTCGAGTCACTCTCAGATGTCTCCACCCAAGCACCCAAGGACAGACAAACATTATGTAATGTCTCTGAGCAAACAGCAGTCCACTGTAGAGCAACAGTCACCCAGGCCACACAGACATACACACACACAGATGCATACAGGCACCCTTGCATATATTCTATAAGAGAGAATTGGGTGGAACGCTGTCTCAGAAATGTTCACAGCTCGCTATATTTAGTAGCAAAGAAACTCTAGTGCTGTGTTTGATAGTGAGATGATTTGACACTTTACATTCTGTTCGACCTGTCTGTTCTCCTCTATCTGCAACGCCTGAATAGTACATAACCTCACAAGCACTTTCAGAGAAATGCGTATGTGTGTGACACACAGACAGAATATCTGTCTGTTCTCACTGTCTTTGTTGCTTTTTGGCAGGAGATGCTTAGTTGGCTTTAGTTCAGGCAGCAACACAAGCTTACCGTCCATAAACTCTCTGTGATCATAAGATTCACTTGGCACATCTCTGCCTGTCTGTAACACGCACACTCTCAGGACACTGCGTCTGTATATTCTGCATAGCCAGGGTGTGTGTGTGTGTGTGTGTGTGTGCATGCATGAATGGTAATGTGTACTACATTTTGACAGGTACGTGTATGTACTCAAGAGATAAAAGAGAGTGTATATGTGTGTGGTTTGAGGGCATACCTCCAAGCCTGTGTTGAAGGGCCTGAGTCCAAAAGGTCTTTGCATTGATCTACAGAGATTAAACTGCATCTGCCTGTCAACAAGGGTGTGGGTATGTGTGATTGCATGTTCTTGTATGTGTGTGTGTGTGTGTGTGTGTGTGTGTGTGTGTGTTGGTAAATGTGATTGTGTTTGCGAGGGAGTAATCACACAGGATATATGTGGAAGCTTGTTGTCAGCTCTATAATGCCACTTAACACCTCGTAACAGGATAAAGCACAAACACACCCAGACAAATGTTTGACAGGGAAGTAAGGGGGCAGACACTCACATGTGGAAAAGGAAGCTCACAGGATGTAAAACATCTAAAGCATGCCTCTTTCAATTAACAATCTATAAAATGGTCTTATGAATTCACATTAGGAGAAAGGTTAAAAGATAGATAGATAGAGATAAGAGTAGGAATCAGAGAGAAAGAGAGGAAATATATGCAGATAATAGGTCTGTTATTAAATGTTGAAATCTACGTTATCAATCTTACAAAAGACCAATAAAACATTACCACAAAGATGAAAGGTTTCATTATGGCAAGAATTTGCTTTCAGAAGAAGTGTTGCCTTAACCTGAATGTTCACTATTAAAAATAAACAAATGTATTCAAACGATCCTTTCCACTGCCCGTTATGCCTCGGGGTGTTTTTGGTGTTTCCTGAAATATTGAGCACACATTGAAAAAGTTTGAAAAGATGAAACTCCAGTGGTAATAGTAATGTGTGAATACATAGTGTTAAGTACATGTGTGGTTACAACAGACTTGAAACCTTCAGCCAGAGGAGATCAGTAAAACAATGGTTTTCTGTTTGTGTATTAAATTAATCTTAAGGTTCAATTAAGAGAGGTACATTCTCTTTATAAATCCACACAATCCACACAACTTCACTCTGAGGACATTCAATAACATATTTTAATACAAAAACCAAAACATTTATACAGCTAAAAGAGGACACATAATATCTATACACAAATATCTGTTCTGGTTTCCGTTTTTGTTCTGGCGATCTCTACAGGAACATGCTTTGGTTGCATGCAGGTAAACAGTGTGTTTGCCCCCAGAGGCTAAATTGTCATCAGGCAATAGCTGATGGGTCCCGAGACTGGAGGCCAGACAACCTAAAGGCATGCATGTTAAGTACATTAACCTTAACATACTTAAAATGGAAACATGTCCTATGGAAACATGTCACATGTTTTCATATTGACCTGTAAACCTGTGTGTGTGTGTGTGTGTGCGTGTGTGTGTGTGTGTGTGTGTGTGTGTGTAACATTATTGAAGCAGTACCTGATTGTATTTCATCTGCAGCAGCTGATACTGTAGCTGCTGTGACCGCCTGCACCTGTCCCTGTTCGTCATGCTTCATACACACACACACACACACACACACACACACACACACACGCACGCACGCACACACACACACACACACACACACACACACACACTTGAGCTTGAATGCAATGCTTAATGAATAACTGGATGGCTGAATTACAACAATAAGCTTCAGTTCCACAGGTTTAGTTTAAGAAGGTTCAAAGTGCAGAGCGATCAGAATCACATTATCATATTATTTGCAGACAAAGAGCCTTTTCATTAATCGCCAATGTTACAGACATTTCTCATTTATATGAGAAACTGTGGTTTTCTTTCTAAATCGATTTTTCTGATGAATGTTCTGCTTAGTTAGCAGCATGCAGTTTCTACTCAGACAGACTTAATTTTAGCCAACTGGCTTCTGCACTTGACAAATGAGGAAATCACCATTTCCATTAGGTAGGTCAGTAGGTGCTAAGATGAACACTTTGCAATGCCGTTGTTGGCACTTTACCAATGCCAATAATGATTTCTGTATCATCAAATTGATTGGATTTATGTGTAATTTAATGATGATGAAAAATGCATATTTTTATTATCATAAAGTCAGAAGTGAATTACACATAATTGGTTGATTTATTTGAGCTGTCTGTTTTGTTCAACCCACCATCTTCTTTTTGTTGTCTTTCTGCCTTTCACACACACACACACACACACACACACACACACACACACACACACACACACACACACACACTAACCCAATACAATTTCAAACTTCATTCTTTTACTCACAAATACAACAACTTATGAGTAAATATTTACAGAGATGAGATGACATCATTCATTTGACTCTCATGGAGGTAGAAAATTCAATCCTTTCCTCTGACCGAGCAAAGATTTGTCTCAGTATCCAGACACACAAATGTTAAATAAAATGAGTGTAAATATCATTCAGCGCTGCTTAAACTCCATAATGCAATGTCTACACGTATTGACAGAAACAATACAAAATCCACATTCACACAAGACTTAATATTTTGTTCCTTTGGAGAAGCAGATAAATTACAGGTATCACAGTACACAATACAATAAATTTATGCAATGCACAGAATGTATTTAAAACTCAGTTATTATAGATTTTTCTTCATGCCAACTATTGAATTTTAATAATCCTGATGTAGTAAACATTACTCATTTGGCACAGACAAATAGACAAAAACAAAACAAAAAAAAACACAAGTATTTTCCAAATTTAGTTAAACTAAGTCTCATACATATTACAGTAAATAATAAATATGTAACGGCATGTTTCAAGCTTTGAAATAGCCACATACAAATCACATCACAAGTACACAAAACATACATACAGGCATGTGCAGATCATATTTACAGTAACATGATTGATCTATGTAGGGGAGGTTATTTTTAAAGATCCACTTGGAATATAATGTAAAGTAAATCTGTGTAGTCTACTACATGTGGGATGCTTTATTATTGTTTCTTTGAATTTGGAAAACAGTGATATTAAAAACTAATCTAACCTTCAACCATATTTCTGAGTAATGTAATAAAACATCTTTCAATGTCTAATCTGATTGCTATGTTTTTAAAGTGAGTATAACAGACAATATTATGGTAACAGAGCCCACTGCATGAAAATTATCTTGCCCGCTCTGACAGATTACAATGTTTTTGCTACAACAGAGCTAAAGCAGATAGGATAAAAGCAAAGAGTGGGTAGGCAGTGATGTTTGGAGACGGAAAGAGAGAAAAGGAAAATACTCTCAGCGAATATGTGATGAAAGAGAGTGGACACAAGCAGAAACGAGCAGTTACGATAGTCACAATTTTGGTTCGCAGAAGTTTATCTGAACCCAAAATACCAGTAAATGATTTTGTACCAGCAGGGAGGTTTATCAGGAAGGAATGAAAACAGGAAAACTGTTGACAATCTGGAGGTTTTTGTGATAGACCCAGGGCAAAAATTTTTTGCCTTTTTTGTATCTGTCCTTCTATTCATTTGTTTGGGTTTATAGCGTTTTGGAGGCAAGGTTATTACCATTGTAGTGCTACATTCCCGCTTGTGCTTCCTGCCTTGTGGGTTTATTTAGAAAATAATAACTGAGCTTGTCCTGATTATATGGCACCAGTGTGTTTTCAACGTTAGGTGGCCATTGGTAGTCTTTGTCTTGCTGAGGGATAATTCTATCTGATTTATCTAAATGTTCATTAAAATTCACCATTAAGGCCCTGAAATCTTCTCTTATCTTAATCGGCTTCTGATGGGATACTGCGAGAACACAGTATTTTCTTCTAAAGCTAACAGTTTTCCTTATTTCACATGACTGATTTCTTTATTTAAAGGTTCGTTTAGGGTTGTAAAAAAAACATGATGTTTAAAACACGAAAACTGTTTTAATCTTTATTGTTCCGACTGTCCAAATCTTTCTGAAGCACAGACTTTTTTTTGTTACACATTCACAGTAGATGATGCTGCAATTTCTTGGGCTGTACGTTCTTGCAGGAATTTAAACCAGCAACCTTCCTGCCAAAGCTGATTTCTTTGGATTTCTAAGCAAAAGCTATTTGACTATTGCCAATAAAGGAACATCTTGGAATGCACGAGAATGCATATTTTTATTACTCTTTGTTTACGGCAGTACATCTAACAACAGAACTGGATAATTTGCTCCTATTTGTCCTTTATTTCAGTAGCATTTCATTCATATGCAGTTCATTATAGCATTACCTATCTGGTATCTATTTGATATTAACAGGGTGGTGGACAGAATAAAAAAAAACATCGTCCAATACATTAGCCTTTTTGTAAGCACCAGTTTGGTGAAGCTCATAATGTTAGATTTCACTTTTCTAGTGCACTTTAATGATTCCTGAAGCTGCACATTTTGCACTCTTCTGCAGTGTTTGTGACTGATGTACCAGCAATGCAGCCTTCAACTAACTGGCCTTTTTTTTTTTTTTACCTCAAAAAAATTTGCATTGCAATGCCTTGAAAATTGACCTAAAGGTTTAAGTCAGATCTCTTAGTTTTACTTGTGTAGCTGCCTTTGTAGTTGTGATCTACATTACAAAAACTGGAATTACTAAAACCTCAGCAGCAAAGAGGATCAGTCACTACAAGTAAAACCCTGTGACACCGACTGAAGCTATAAGTTACAGCCTCATAAAAGAGCAAAAGGTTGAGTCATTCTCCAAACAAAAATAAACATTATACGCTTCATCAAAGTGTTGTTTACTGCACTGCTTTGTACACACAATGTAAAGTACAATCTCTTAATTGGTCAAGCAATAGAAGTCAGATTTTCCTTATGACTCCCATTAGCAGAACTGTTAGTCTGCCAGTTTTCCAGGGAACCTGGAGCTACTTCTAAAACCTGCTCAGGGCAGGACGTAACAGGAACCAGAGTCAGCGAGCTGTCTTGATTAGAGCTCTTCAGACTGCTCTTCCATTCTGACCTCATCTGAACATCTGACCCCCTAACACCATTCAGGTCTGAGTCCACTATAGTCCTACATGGGGGCTTCGAGTAATGATCTCTCTCTCTGCACCATCCCCATCCTCTCCTCCCGCTCCAGCTTCCCCTCTTGCCCCTCAAACAGAGTATCTCCTGAAAGGCGTGCCTGAAGTCAGGGCTGCGACAGTAAATGAGCGGGTTGAAAGCTGAATTGGAGTATCCTAGCCAGTTGAGGAGTCTGAAGAGCAGCTGAATGTCGCCCAGATTGAGGAACGCCATGAGGATGTTGAGGATGAAGAAGGGCAGCCAGCACAGTGTGAAGGTTCCCATGATGATCCCCAGAGTTTTTACAGCCTTGTGCTCCTTAAGGCAGAACATAAGACGCTTTGTGGTCGAGTGTTTTTCTGTCCTTGCTCTGTTCTCTCCTACATTTTGCTTGCTCTCTCCTCCCCTTTCCTCCGTTCCTGTGTCTATACCTCCTATTTTCTGCATGTTTAGCCTGTCCTCTCCCACTTGTTCTCCCACCTCAGTTCCTGCCCTGAGTTTATTCATCGCAGGGCTATCGTCAGGATAGGGCAGCTGTGTAGTGTAATGTAAATTATAGAAGTGCCTCTCCCTCCCTCTGATCTTCTCCAGCTGTTTCTGGGCCTCCTGGAACACCCGGGTGTACAGGAAAACCATCACCACCAGCGGCAGGTAGAACGACACGATTGAGGAAGAGACTGCGTACGCCGCATTGGTATTGAAATCACAGCAATACTTGTCAGCCAAGCACCGGAGAGCTTCCTTATCATGAGACACCCATAACTTCAGGTGGATGGGCAGGAAGGAGATGAGGGAGGCCACTACCCAAACCCCAAGGACTGCTGCAACGGCACGACCCCTGGTCAGCAGCAGGGGACAAGAGAGCACAGGTGAAAAATATTGCAAACAGGAGAGTAAAAACACAGATAATTTAACACCCTGTTGGCTATTAACAGTCATACCTGGTGAGCAGAGTTGGGTAGCGGAGTGGTGAGGTGATAGCGAGATAACGATCCAGGGCAATCACACACAGTGTTTCGATACTGGCTGTCACACACAACACGTCAGTCGCTGTCCAGAACTCACACATGAAGTTTCCAAACTGCCAGGCTCCTAGCAGGATGTAGCTGGAGCCAAAGGGGACCACAGCTACGCCCATGATGAGGTCAGCAACAGCCAGCGAGGTAATGAAGAGGTTGGTGACTGTCTGGAGCCGCTGGAACCGCAGGATGGCTGTAATCACCAGCACGTTACCTGGACAGAAGAATAAATACAAACTACAGGTGTAAAGTAGATAAAAGAGGCACTTGGATTTTATCGAAATTTAAGCTTGTTATAGAAAACAATCAAGAATCCGTCAAAGAGTTAAAAATAGCAGTTTCCTAACTTACCAAAAACGATGGCTAGAATTAGAATAGCCATTGCAACACCCAGCAGCACAAGCTCAGCATCACTATATTCCGAAGATCTCCCCGACCAATCAGGGACCAGGGAGGAGTTACTGTGCCGTGATTGGTTAGCCAGTGCCGAAACAGTACTCACAGGTTCCATGATCTGTAGTCGTAACACACAGAGGAACACAGCTATGTTCATATTGGATTAAAGATAAAAGAAAATAACTACAATAACGGCTGTTTGCTTTGTGTGTGTTTCATAGGTGGAGGTGTATTCATTTTCCTGTTGTTATATGCAGAGTTCAAACGGAGCGACATGTACCGTTAATGATTTGAATGCTCCTCTCAGTACCAACAGCTGTAAAGAGGTACAATGAAGTGTTCTCCTTTTGGTCAATGAGCAAAGTGTTACATTTTGGCACGCATTTCAAAATGCTAGGGTGGACCATGACAAGATTGTTTTTTATGACATCATTTTACAGATATGATTAATTGCTGACTTAATTAAACCATGCAGTGTCATTACATCACTGTAGCGCAGCACTGCATATTAATTATCGGTGTTAGTATAGTGTCAATCATGCTGTCTGCAGGCCACAGCAGCAAGCTTGTCATCACTCTTTTACATTTAGAGAACTTAGAGATGCCAAAGTTTGGGGCACATGATGGATCTGTTGGAAAGTTAACTGCAGACTCACTTTAAAAATCAATCTTTCATCACTGATGCTTAGAAGATTGTTTCAATCATTGTATAAATCAAGCATAGCACATTCAGCCCCAGACAGATGAACAATGCATTGCACACGAGCCAATATAAGGGCTATACTATATATAACCAAAGATTTTATCAGCTTTAATTCATGTTTGTAAAATGTTCAGTTCATTGCACTTGTTGTTTACTTCATGAAGCCTAACCCTGCTAGCATTTATGTCGATGACCCTGCAATGGTGGCTTGTGACTGTTAACTGCCCCCTTTGTTGTAATCAATAATCTAGGCAGCTACTTGCACTAATGCATAGGCAAGCGTGGAAACGAGGCTCCGATCCTCTGCCAGCCTGAACTGTTTAAACGGTTACACACACACAAAAAAAAAGAAACGTGACCAGCTCTGGGAGGCCAACAATCAAACACAAAAGATTTACAGAGACATAAATATCCCAATATTTAGGCAGAGCTTGGTGATGGTAATAATGTTGAGCTCTTAAATACACAAAAATGCACACAACAGTACATGCACTAAACACACTGGCACAAGTGCATGTGCAAACACAAAAGTAGATGTGCACACAGATCACACAGCTTTGAAGAATAAACTGATTACAGTAGACACAGGTGAGAGATGTCTTTGCTTGACTAATAACTGAGCTATAAAACACAACACTGTCTTGTTAAAATAAGCTGCGATGAAGATCAAAGCTTTCCAGACTTATTTCTGATAATTAATGTGTGATCGGGGCTCTTTTTCATTTACAAGCTGGTAGAATAAAGGAAAATAAATCAGAATTTTTTTTTTTTGAGACTTTAGAGTTCAAACTTATAAATGTGTTTGCAAATGTGTCATTACGCCTTAGTGTAACTTAGTCAATTATACAATTCTAACTGGCTTCAAATTCTATTGTGATTGTTGAGTCTTTTTTAGTATAACTTGTGTATGGAATGGTCAATGTATTGATTTCTAAAATGGTATTGAAGTGATATTTAAAATCCTTTCATAATTCTCATTCATAATGCTTTCATAATTCTGACGTGTGAACCAGTAGACACTTGTGTAAAAAAAAGACTCTTAAAATAGCCATTGGTATCACTGTGAGTACATGTTGTTTTCTTATATATATATAGGCCTATACATGTATTCATGAGAAGACATGCGTAAAGCATATGTTGCTGTAACCAAACTTTAAATTGCTGTTAGTGTTCCTACCTCCAGGTTCCGTCCAGTTCTGCACAATCCTGTGATTTAATAATCCGAAACCTTTTAAATCCACGACAGAAAGTATCATTATAATGTGTTTGCCGGCAGCTTTTGGTCTCTCTTCCTCTTTTGCTGAGTTATGAATGTGTGTGACACACACACACCCACACCCACACCCACACCCACACACACACATACACAAACACACACACACACACAAACTCGGTCTCGCTCTTTTTTTCTCTTACACGTTCTTGTATAAACACACTCTTTCAGCCCTCCACCACACTTGCCCTTTTGAAGCAGCTGAGCCTGTCACCCTTTTTATATACAAGCCCTGATGACGTCACAGCCGGACAGTAGCCTATCAGAGGACAAGGAATAGCTTTCAGTGTATATTTCCTGTCTGCTGTGTACTGACAGCTCAACAGCACCCAGTGCCCCTCTGGGAAACATTTGTTGTTTTGAACCTTTATTTATTTAGGTAAGGTTTTCTGAGCTCTTTTAGCACCACTCACATTCACACCACAGCCCCGTGTTTTTAACAGCTGTACTTCAGTACTTCTAACTTCTAACCCATTGCATTAATCAACAAAGAATAAGACAAAAATGAAGACTTTGTTTAATTTAAGGTAACTAATACAACTCAAGTAAGGTTGGGTTGAGGTGGTGGTCGTAGTGATCAGATAATAAAATATGGTAACCGCAGTAAACAGACACTTCATGTACTACATGTACTACATGTACCACAGCTGCATGTTGGTTCGGGGAACTGACGGAAGAAGTTCAGACCACAAAGAAGAATATGTTCTTGTTTCATATTGGCAGTAGAAAACAATATAATTGCTTTGCACTACCTTTGTATGAGGTTTGAAGTTAATATAAGCAGGCTGACTTAGGTAGTCTCCACACTATCCACAGCTTGTTTATTGTACATAGATATCTGAGTTAACTTGATTTGTATTTTTCATGTATTTTTCACATGAAAAATCATTTAAATTTGTTGTTACAGGAATAGGTCCCTAAGCCTAAACCTTTGAAAACATTTAGCTGGATCCTGAGTTTTCAAGGTCAAAGTATAATGAAATAACACTTGAAAAATGACCAATTTAATTTGGGATATTATTCATTATTTAGATGAAGTATCTGTTTGCGTAATGGAACCAAGAACCATCACATTTTGATAGAAACTATGTGGGAAAGGAGAATGATTGGTTAGCATTCATGGCGACTCTTCCCTTGTCTAGTTAGTTGGTGCCACCAGTGAGTAGAGAATATAAAAAATGGGGCTCAATAGTATGAAAAATCTTAAGGATTTAAACTTTAATGCCACTTTAATAAAAATACACCCAACACACTTGCGTACTTACAACTACCTTAAGTGTATGTATGGGCTACATAAATAAACCTGTCCACAATGTGTTGTGGGGATAAAAAATGAATGTCGAATTTTCTGTTTCCTCTGTTTTTCCCAACGGCAGTTTCAGCATGTACTTTAATATTTTTGGGGCCCTAGCCTAAATCCAAGACATTACATCTACATACATTAGTCAACAGAGCACAAAAGAACCTCTTAAAATTCCCCACAAACTTCTACAAAATGCACCAGGATGAATATTCAGGACAGGAAAACATTAGAGTATTGGTCACCAGTCCTTGAATTGAACATTTTGTCTTCTTTGCTGATGATAATCTGAATGTACACATTTCCCCCCCACACACACATCACACGTGGTTAACTTGTTGACACGTCGCACAAAAGAAACCTTGACACACTTGTATTCAACACCCTCCACCCAGATGAGAGCAGCAGTTTAGCAGCAACAACTAAACAAGGCATCACTAATTAAGCATTAATTCATGCGGTCTAATCACCACTTTAACTGTGTTAAAAATGCAAATTAGATTAGTTTGACATTCAATGTTATCCAGACTCATCCAAACACAACTTTATAAAAAGTTTAATGTTAGAGGGAGATTTATGTCAATGTATATTTTCCTTAGGATATACACTGATGATGTGTTTTTCCACTTTTCAGATGTCACCATCCAACCGAATAGTTTTTGTTAAGAAAGAATAATTATAATTCACCAATACTTTCTGTCTTCTATTGTTAAAGGAAACAGGAAACACATGAACCACTGTGAGTGCACACCATCTCCCCTTTCTCTTTCTTTCACTTTCATTCCTCATCTCTCCTTCCCTTTTAATCGCCTCTTTTCTTCTTTTCTTCGTTCTGCATGATTATCCAGTGACTCTGATTCATCTTCAGTGCCTGAGTCAATTACTGTCTGTTTCAACACCGCCTGCCTGCAGAGGAAACCACAGCTGGTACCATGAAGAGCAAGCAAACCAAGCAGTGGCTTGATTATAGAGATCAAACGAATAGAATCTGTTTGTCTTGCCAACACTGTAACATGTCTTCCTATGGGGAAAAAAACACTGGGCAGTGTGTATGGCCATTTCCTCCTGTCTGTCTGTCTCACGCATTCCTCTCCGCACCTCTTCCTGTCCCTATCCTACCCCTTCCTCTCTCATCTCTCGCTTCATATCCTCTTCTTACAACACCTTCCTAAAGTATTAACGTCATAACGATCATAGCGTTAATCTTCCCTTTATGTTTCTTTGTTCCCTATGAACTAAGGTTAAATCAAATCTTTTTTTTTTTATGGATGTTTCCCCTTAATCTCCTTGGTTACTTTCCACTGAATCCTGAGTAGTTTACTCCAAGGGTGGGACCAATCTATAGCTTGTTTCACACGAGAATCATGTGGCTGAAATGTTACTGATCAGCAACACAGCGTACACAGATGAGGTGTTTTCATCACCAAAAACATGTTGTGGAGCAGAACAAATCATCAAATCTACATTTGTTTTATTTTAAATCACCGTCTTAGCTGAAAATAATTAACAAATACTGTCCAAGAAATGCATCTGTAGCAGCATAACACAACAATAACTGCTTCTCGCTTCTGCCACCAATGAACATCCACAAGGAGAAAAACCGCCTTCCCAGTCTCAGCTGGGTTTTGGTGCAGCTTTGTTGTTCTTCTGAGAGAGGCCCACCCTGTACAGTATCCTGTGCATAATGTGCATTTGGGAGAGTTCTGGGACCATACAGTACTTCTTCCTGCTGCTACAGTGTGTCATACACCAACTAGTCTGCTTTTTTTTTTTTTTTACACCTTATGTGGATTTAGGGAATAAC
The DNA here is from genome assembly GCA_036937835.1 of Pampus argenteus. Taxonomy (NCBI): domain Eukaryota; kingdom Metazoa; phylum Chordata; class Actinopteri; order Scombriformes; family Stromateidae; genus Pampus; species Pampus argenteus. The sequence continues at coordinate 11,825,913 of CM072874.1, forward strand.
CTCAATAAGAAACAAGCATTTTTGACTGTCTTGGCCCAAATGGCCTCATAGTTCACTAAGAGTAATCAAGTTAAGATCATTTTTTTTTTTTTTTCAATATTGACCAGCATTTTAAACTTCAACCTTAGTCAAACTATGACTGTTAACATTTTGTGGCACTTTTCCCATGCAAACTTGAATTTGTGGGAATAAACAGCTGTTAAGATTTACACATTGGCTGGAAAAAAAACCCTGAATGGTAAAGGGAGATGAGAGATGAAGGTTATATATTAAGAGAAAAATAATGTGATGTAATGTGATTTAGAGGAGCTGTCTTTAGTCACTAAATGGGCTGTGAGTGGAGTAGTTGTAAAGTCTTATATACTGCAGATTTCCTCATCTGTTCAATTCTCTTTTCCTCACTATCCTTGTATCCTCCCTCTGCTCCTACACCATGTTTATGTATTTTTTGCAGACCCAGCATCACCGCTGCCTGGCTGAGATGGCTGTTTTAACAGGTGTGATGATTTCACAGGTCAAACAAGGTGGCCAGAAATATCCAGGGTCACATACATTTGATAGAGAAAATTAACTTTGAATTGAACCCCAAACTTTTCTGTTGTCATAAGAGTGACTATCTCAGCAAAGTGGATACATGCTTGAGTTCTCACGGTACATGTGCGTGTGTATTAACAGGTAAAGAGAGGGGAAATGAAAGGTCTGCTTCTTACAGATCAGGAATGAGGGATATGAGCAGAAAGATAAACACTCTTTCTGCCTGTCAGCACCATTCCCTTCCCCTCCTCCTTTTTTCCTCTCTCTCATCATCTCTCATTTTCTTTCCTGTCTGTCTCTCTTCTGCTTTCCCCCACTACTCTCTCCTTTCATCTCCTCTCCTCTTCATTCATGACTCCCCCTCTGCCTTCTCTCTCTCTCATCACTCACTCTCTTTTTTTCTGTTCTGTCATTGTCTCCCTCTTGTGTAATTCTTGGACTTTGCTGCCCATCTTTCACCTGTCCTTTGTTTTCCTGCAGCACCTTTCCCACCTACTTTTGTCATTTGTCATCCGTTTTGAAGTACCATTTGCAAACAAACTTCGACAGTTTCATCTCTTCAGGAGCAGTTTGATAACTCTGAACAACTTTCGAAGTGGCTCTTCTGTACGAAATATTAATTCATTCCCTGCATATTTTTTTCATAATAGCCTGAGGCTTCATCATATCACCGTATTTGTGTTTATTTCAGCTGACATACATCTCATATTTATTTACTGTAAATTATACACGCTCTCTCATTGTGTTCATTTGTCCCCATAACTGAAAGAAGTATGTTATTCCGATTTTAAAAGGTTATTCAAATAATTAAGTATAGGACAAACTATTCAAAATGTTCAAAATGAGTCACAAGAAACATATATATATATATATATATATATATATACAGTACTTTTAATCTCGAGTATGGGTCAAGCTCTAATAATTCTTAAATTTCCTTCCTGCCTGGTAAACGCCCTCAGTTTGTAATGAAGGCTTTCTGTTGAAAGTTTATCTAAGTCTAAACTGAGATTACTCTGATGACATCACCAGGGGTTATTTTAGTGAAGTATCCCTTTAAATAAGATGACAATCTTACCAATATACACAAAATTGCTATTTTTGGCACACAGCTTGCGAAATATCTCTCTATCTTGCAGGCAGACTACACCAGGTTGAGATATTTTACTTTTCACCATCAAAAGTGGCAACGGAATGATGACATGATATATTTTGGGTTGAAATGGGAGAAATTACATTGTGTACAAGGTGTGGTTTATCTTTAGATATTTAAAGAAAGAGTATGTTTTGTTCGGATTCATCCAACAATAAATCTAAAGTTTTTGGGGTGTGTAGTGTGACCTTTGAACTCTGGATTCTGATTTATCAACAATAAATGTCACTATAAATAACAGAACCCTGACATAGACACACACACACACACACACACACACACACAATGAAAGTGACCTCACCTTCACCCTGTCCCATTTCTCGACTGACACACCCACAAAGACACACTACTTGTGCTATTACACCAGGGAGAAAATTAACTTTGAATTGATGTGTATGCAAAGTGTCAGCACTGGATCTCATGTTGGGCAACAAAAGGCTCCATCATCATATCAGTGGATGTCTTCCACATCTGCAGGGTTCACGATTAAATCTATAACAATGATGAATACAAAATTATTTTAATATAATAGAGAAACTGGAACAGAATCACATGTCTGTAAGAAATGTTTGGTTACATCCTCTTGCTCGTAGTCGCTGATGACAAAGGTCTATGGATCAAGCAATATCCATCTGTCTGTCTGGCAGAATATGCCTTGGAAACCCAAGTTAACAAGTTTACCACATCAATTTTACAAGATTATAATGTATGTAAATGTTGTGTTTACAGCGTTTGCTTCTGTTACCCCCACGTGGCCCAAAATCCATTATGTTAAACGTATTCTGACACCTTGTTATAATTACAGCAAACAAATAAAATCATGTTCAAGGCAAGCGGCAGACACTGTCTCACTGCAGTGGTATTTATAGGCTGGTGTTTTGTTTTTTTAATTATTCCACATTTCCTATAAATCCTGTTGCTTCCTGTCTAAAAGGATGTGGCTACTTATTATTCCCCTCTCAGGCATCAAACCATGTGTGTTTGCTTTACCTTTTTGTCATTTTTTCTGTTTGCCTCTAGCTTGTTCTCCCATCAGCTATTTCACTGTCATACACAACGTTTTATCTGTCTGTGCCACATAGCAAGCCAGACGGTTTGCTGTGGTATCTTATCTGGTAGTTCGCAACAAAGAACAAGTAGGAGCTCCCTATCTGATATTATATGAACGTCTTAAACTTTATGTGCAAATAATTTACTGATATTGATATTTTTACTAAATTATTATTATTATTTTTTTCATCCAAACACCATCAGATAAACCATTTTTTGGTTAATTATTTATCTTTAGTACCTTCAACAATATCTCTGTATCCTCTTTTTGAATATAATAAAAGTGTAATTCTGTAAAACATTATTATTATTATATCACACTGAGCAGTTACCAGCAATTTTCTTTTAAAGGAACTCACCATTGTGTCCCGTGACAATAGGTCATTAATCACGCACGCCTGAATGTCTCCACAGACGCATAAACTGGATGTGATACTCCAGGTGACATATTGTTTTTCTGACCCCAATCAAACTATCAATTGAATCAGCAAAGACCCAAAGCCCGACCCTGTGATTCTGAAGCTCACCTAAAAGGAGGAATCAACTTCTACTGTAGGAGAGTAAAACCCAACAACTGACACAAACACCGTAACATACTGTAAGTCGTTTTCACTGTTAACATGAAGAGGTTTTCCGAGCAGAATCAGCAGGAGGTGTACAGTGTACTGTACAGCCAGTGTTTGCAGGAAGTATCCTGCACATTGTTTATTGAACTGCAGGGAAGTGAGACAGGACAGACTGAGTACGGTTAATAAACATGTTTTTTGTGATGGAAGGCTGCTGTATGCAAGAGAGTGCAAATCATACCTCAGCATTTAAACATAGATCATTTTTATTAAACAACAAAGGAGACCCTGACACCAGTTGCCTTTTTACAAATTTTAAGTATTCCAGTGAATTGCAGTGCACCACTTCCAAGAATATTGCCTTAACTTACACTGCCACCTTTTGGTGTTTCTTTGTAGCTATAGGAAGTGTGATCATGTATGTTATGTGCAGTGTACATTTAGTAGACAATAATACTATTACAGTAAACCAGCAGGTTTTTGTAAATGTTTCTTTTGCAGAACTAATAACATTTAAAACATTCACAAATTATTTCACTAATTTTACTCAGCTGTATGCACTCTAAACTGTGTTGCTTGTTTGCCTTTTTCTCAGGAGTTAGATGAAAATACTGATACTACTCTCATATTTGAGATTAATGTCATTAGGAGGCAGAAGCCAGCGGCAGGTTAGGCTGCTCACAAATTATTTTCAGGCAGATTACGAGAATAAAGGTGCAACTTCGTAAAGATAATAACTGTAACCAGGATAAGCGTCGATAACTGGAAGGATATAGGCATTAATTCACAGAATTTTTTAACATTAGTGGATGTGTTCACAATTTTTCAGTCTTTCTTATAACAACGATCAGCACAAAAATGTATTTAAAAGTTTATTTGAAGCTAATATGACACAAATATGAACAAGGAGATATCTTTCAATTTTGAAGTTTTTAGTGCCAAAGTCCCTCTTGTTGTTACTGTACGTCCACCGCAGCTAAACAGGAAAACACTGTCTGAGGAAACACAAAGAGGGGATTTTATACGTGGAACAGGAGGAATAATTACAGCGAGAAAAACCTATTTTAGTGTCCATATGAGCACTTGATTTATGATTTATGTTATGTTAAGACATTTTAAGACACTTTAGTTTTGAACTACTTCTTAACCTGTAAGTAAGAATTTCATCACATAGTTTTACCTTTTTGCTCTGTGCATATGAGCATACATGCTTGAATCTATGAACTGAAGTGACAATCTATGAATTTAATATAGGTTACCACAGGATTAAGGTGGCCCACATTCACGATAAACTGACTATTGAGAGCCATTGACACAGATGGTTAGAAATATTACATTATTACATTGTATTGTATTGTATTGTATCGCACTGATTCCACTCAGGACCGACAAATTACAATCAAAGTAAGGCCATACATCCTTTTAGAGGGCCAGTCAGGTTTGGCTCGTGTCTTTATTCTCTTGCAGCTTGAAGTTCAGCCACTGCTTGGCGCGCTCGTACCGTGAGAGGAGAGGAGAGGAGTCCATGAGTCTGCCAGGTGGAAGTCAGTGAAACTCACCAGCATTTCAGCCTTCACACTGGCGCACACGGCATGCAGGCGTCCTCACCGAGGAGCGCACTGACTGTTCAGGGAGGGATGGACGCTTCTGCACCGAGCCAGAGGACCGCTGGGGATTTGTTGGGTGGGAGAGGGAGAAGCTGAAAGCGTGAGGAGGAGGATGAGGAGGAGGAGGATGCTACAGTCAGTTTCGATTTAAGCAATTGGAGAGTATAGTCTGACGCCTGGCAGTAATCCGCTTGCCGTGAGGAGCAGGGAAAGCCCCATCCAGACAGAAACAGAGAGAGAGAGGGGGGAAGAGTTTAAAGTCGGACAGGGATAGAGAGAGTTGACAGGAGTGCTTGGTCATATTTAAAGCTTTCGTCCAGCTGTTGGAAGCTTAAATGAACTGACTGATACAGACAGTGAGGATTATTATTATTTTTTATTTTTTTTAAAGCTTAAAACTGTTGGAATTCATCATGAGTGGACCGACAAATGGTGAGCTCAGAGTTTAAGGTGCACATGTGTGTGTTAAGTATGTGTTGTATGTGTGTGTGTGTGTGTGTGTGTTTCTGATTAATCAATAACACAGTGTCCTGGGAGGGTTTATTCTGAAAAGCCCTTCACTGAGGTTATTGATCACTGGCTCCCTTATTGACACCGTATTTCATCATGTCATTAGCCAGCTCTCTGTCAATGAATGTGGGTCTTTGTTGAAACAGAGGCTGATATTGTGTATTGATTGGTGTCAGCTTCATTAGTATTTTCATCATTGTCAGTTTCTGAAGATTGTGAGCAGCGTGCATGAGATGGTATAGATTTACTTTAGTGTAACAAGAGGGATTCCTCCACTAAAGAAATTCCTACAGGCACAAATCAATTGATCCATCATTTCGTTTTATTTATCTAATATGACAACTGCTCCCACAACATTCTGTTTTTAGAAATCAATAACCTACAATGGTGCTTTTAATATATATATTTTTTTGCAATCAATAACAGTAATCCAGAGAAGAAAAGGAAGCCAGAAGACAAAAGAGCACATTCTTTGGTCCACACCGAGCAGGGCACATATTAAAATAAACACAGAGCCACATAGAGCAGTAAGTTATTAATGTGAAACCACTAAATCCCAAAATCTATTTTCCAGAAGATTCTGCAGACTCTGCATCATACGTGACACAATGCTTTCCAGTGTAAGACATTAAGCAGCTATGTTCTATCAGCTATCACCCAGCAGCCATCCAGCTTTATACCTTTATCCTAAGGGCCATACTCTATTGCAATTAAATGTCAACGTAGAGACAGAAACACAAAAAATCTCCCACAGAAGAGAGGGAGGGATTATCTTTTGGCTGACAAGTTCGAGTCACACTACAAGACCTTTTTGGCTTTTTTTTCCAGGCGGTTTATTTACTTGGTTTTGGATATGTGACGCTGTCATACAGCGCAGAAGAAAACCAGAGTCAGAGCAGAGAAAAATCATGACATGCAGCATTCCCCCAAGTTTAGTTCAGTTGTATGTACAGTAAATAACACACATGTACAAATACACAGGCACAAACACACACACACACACACAGGTGGCTCAGATCTCTCTATTTCTGTGGTTCCAGTCCTTGTGCCATCTGGTTATAGAACCAACGCCAGCTTCTGTGGTGCACACACACAAACACACACACACACACACACACACACACTAATGATACAATTTGTTAAGAGACAGTTTGCCCCAGTTTTACCCCCTTAAAAACATTTATAGATCCACAACTCTCTCTCTCTCTCTCTTTCTCTCTCTGTCTCTCCTACTGTCATCAACTTAACCTGCCAGCATGTTGTGTTTGCTGCTATTGCATAATAATACTCTGGTATACAACAGCTTTAATGTAATTGAATTGAGTAGAATACAGTAGTGTTGTTGCACTCTGTGTAGGGTGCTGTACAGTTGACAGTTACAGGAAATTAAAATCAGTATTGATTGAAGCGGTGAGATCTATTCACTGTTTCCTTTTGTCTTCTATAATGTCAGAGACGGAGCAGTGTGTTCAGGCAGCATAAAGAAAGGACTTGCTTCACTAAGAGGGATTTGACCAGTTTCATAAGCGAGGATGAAAGAAGTGTAATCCCAAAACGGCCCCTCTGTGCCCTTTTCTGTCTCTCACAGTGTGTCATGTTCTGCATGATTCAAGCATCTCAAATGTGAACCTTTTCCGCTTTCTTCAGTCGTACGTGACAGTAATCAAGTAATCAACATTTTTCACCATTTTCTGATATTTTATGGACTAAACAACTGATTGTTTAATCGAGAAAATAATCCGCATATTAATCGATCATGAAAATAATTGTTAATTTTAGCCCTCGTTGGCTGTTTGATTCTCATCAGCTGACAAAAAAAGGGAATTAAATAAAGTTAGATCAGGGGAATACAATCTGAAGAGAGGATATAGCGTATATTTAGATGTGTAAAACAGTGCACGTAACAAATATTAGATACTGGACGTCACCAGCAGTGACAGTAGATGTCTTTTCTGTCTGTCTTTCTCTCTCTCTCTTAAGCCACTACCTTGTAATGAATGTTTGTAAGTCGTGCTGATCTCCATGGAAGAGTAACAGACTTTCCAGGAGCCATTACTAGTTACCAAGTCAGTCACTAAGCCTCCTTCATCTCTTCTAAACCGTTAGCCAAGTGTGTGCGTGTCTGTGCCTGTGTTTGCATCCATGTATTGTTTCTGTCTGTAATCTGTCTTATTAGGTGTTTTTCTGTCTCTGTTTTATTTATCCACCAGGATTGGTTGCCAAACATTAAACAAAATGTCACCTACAGGCCAGATTTAATTTGAAGGAGAGGACAAATCAAAATCTGCAGATATTTGAAAATGATATGTAGTGTACGTCACATATAAGACAAACCTGAGCAACTTAAGTAAAATTACAGTATTTTAAAAATTAAAATTATTGTGCATTAAAGCTCCTGCTTAGCTGTCAAGAAGACACTTGCCTTGTGATTTTTATCCCACTTTGATCAAATGTTTGAAACCAGTTGAAAGGAAGACAAAGGAAAGGCCTCAAAATGACAAGTGACATGTGTTTGATCCTCTCCTCTCCTCTCCTCTCCTCTACTCTCCTCTCCTCTCCTCTCCTCTCCTCTCCTCTCCTCTCCTCTCCTCTCCTCTCCTCTCCTCTCCTCAGTTCAGTACCAGTCAGGTCTTTATGCAGGAAACAACAACAGCAGCTCTCCTCTCTCCAGCCATGGAAATTCACCCATCGTGTGTGAGCGATGTGGGGAGGTGTGTTGCGGGGAGGTGGTGCGCGTCAAGGACACACACTTCCATGTACACTGCTTCACCTGCCAAGGTAAAAAAAAAACACCACACACCTACACACACAAACACACATAGATCCAGCAACACCTCCTCACATGTGCACATATGCACATAACACTCCCATCCGCTTCCATTCTCCACTCTCACACTCCTTATCAGTGTTTCATATTCTTTTATTTTTCAACCTTGTACCAATGCACGTGTTTCCATATGTGGAATCCACCTACATCAATCTGCTTAATTAAAGATTCAATGATTACCAGAACACAGACAAGAAGGAAGCAACGTAATTGAATCAAGGTAGCTTCTGTTTTCACTGAAATAGAAAGTGAACTATGACAGCCAGGAACAAAGTTAGGTACATGCAACATGTTATAGAAGACAAAAGAAATCGACTTAATCGAATTACATGCTGGACTATTTCTTGGTCATGAGCAGGGACTTCATGGCGACTTCATGGCTGTGTATGAGGGTTGGAAATACACAGTAAGGGTATACATGTGTGTATTTGCTACACATGTTTGTGCTCTGCCGGTGAGCAGGTGGGGCAGAGCGCACAAATAGAGGTGATGGAGTCAGCAGCTAGCTTAGCAGTGCAGTCAGCAGCTTTTCAGCCCATCACCAGACTCCAACCAGCTAACCTCGTTTCACAGGCCGGGACCCGCATGCTGCAAGACAACATTGTTTTCTTTGTTTGATCTGCCGCCTGAATTCACTCAGCCACAAGAGGGATTTCTCTTTTTCAGTTTTTCTTTTCAAGAAAAACCACACTATTGTCTCCTGTGCCAATTGCTGCCACTGCAGATCTTTAAAAATATCCTGGGATGAAATAACTCCTGATGATTGATTGTATAATTGACTGCTTGTTTGTTCAATTGACAGGACACAAGCTAGATTTATTGAAGGAAGTGTTCTCTTTTTGATATTAAAGTATTTATTATTACAGACAATTGATCTTGCTGAGTAAGCTTAATGACTTCTAGCTAATGGACTGTGGGCTGAGCAGACATCAGCTGATGAAGTAGACAAGAATCAAATCAGCTTTCAGTACACTGGCGTCTCTATTTTCTTCTCTTCTGCTTCTTATCGTTTCCTGTCCTTTCTTCAGTGCTACTCTCTTGTTCCACATTGTTTGTTTGTAGATCTGAAAGTCAGTTTCAGTGCATCTTTGTTTGGTAAACAATGTAATCTCCTGTTACAATTTGGGATTGTAGAGAGGTTTTTTGGGTTTTTTTTGGAATATGGAGAGAAGTAGAGTAATAAAGAGAGTTGTGATAAAGGTAATAGAAACAGATGATCATTATGTCCTGGGTTATTTTCAGCTTTGTAGAGTTATACTCTAATATTAATCTCTAATATTTGACAGTAGTATAAATACCATGATTTCAATAGAACATGTTTTCAACACAAACAAGAACAGATGAATGAATAGCAATAATGTTTTTAACAAGCATTCATATGAAAAAATGCAACTCTCAGAAAACATGAAGCATTTACCCTCTTTTTATAGCGAATAATGTCAGTTTTGGGAATATTATGTTAATTTCCTGCTAGGTATGCAGATATACTATCATACACAGTTTCCACTAATTGATTTTTAAATAATTAAAATTCATGACTTAACCATTCATCGTCTTGTGTCAACAAGAGAGCAAATAAATATAAATGTACTGGTTTAATGTGCATACCAACCCCTCCCCAGGTTAGACTGTATACATGTGACCTCTATACCTCACACAACCTCTGTCCTACTGCCTTTTTATTCTGTCACCTCCTGCTTTTTCTTTTTATTCCAACTCCCACCCCTTCCTCTGTGATCCATCCATCCATCCATCCATCCATCCATCCATCCATCCATCCATCAAGGAAATCATCCCATGTTGATGATGGGAATAGATGAGGGAAGACTGACAGGACGGCAGACATGTGCTGGATGGACAGATCGATAGTCTCATTGATACCTCCCCTGGGTCCCTCCCGTGTCTCTTCCCCCACATCCTCACCCCTTTCTCTTTGCTGTCTGCTTCCCTTTCTCCTCACATATTATGCTTCTGTTTCCTCTAATCTCTCCCTTGACTCCCCCCATCTTGCCTTTCTTCTCTTTTCACCATGTCTTCTTAGCCTTGCATCTAAAATACCCCCCCCTCTTTTTATTGAGCCATGTTCATCATCTTTGACCTTACAGCATCTCAGCATCTGAAAAGAAATTCAGTTATTACTTCAAAAAAAGGACAAATGCCTCAAATAGTCTGATTCTCTGTCCTTTCATGGTGCATTGAGACATTTCAAAAGGCATTTTGAGATGAAAGGACATTTTGTTCTATACTATCAAATCCCATTTTCAGAAGACTTTATTATATTTTAATTTAGAGACTCTACTCAAAGGTGATGTACAACAGGCACACATACATTTATTTGGGTGAATTGTGCAGCTTCACCATCTCTACAGAATTTAATACAGACTTGTATGATTTGTCGTACATAGTAAAGCTTCCTGCAAACCTGACGAAGTTTGTTTTTCAGAAGTTAAGCATACCAGGAGCAAGATTCAGTGTGTTTTATCGATATTAGTGTATGCCCAGCTGCACAGACAGTCACGGATGGCCTGGCTCTTTCTTCAGAAGAGACTTCAAGGACAAACTGTGAAGCATTAAGCACTGTATCAGCTCAGCTGTGCTGCACTCTTTTGTGTGCGTGTCCTTGCGTCAGTGTTTGCACAGTGTGTCAGTGTGCTGGTGTTCATGTGTGTTTGCTTGTATGCTTTTTATGTGTATATAAAAATCTAAATCAGAAAGATGAGACAGCCAACATGTGAATCGGGCCTCCAGGAGCTCTCATTTCTTGCATCCATCTTCATTTATATCCTTTTTTTAAAATCTATTTTTCCTTTGCCTCTTATTTTCATTTCCTGTACCCCCTTTTTTTAACTGTGGGCAGTAAACAAAGAAATCATTATCCTCAACCAATTGTGGGGTTGTGTGTATACCTCAAGTACTTTAATCTAATTGGCTACAAATCACTGTTACCATTTGTTGAAGAAAAAGTATTTAAATACTTAAGTGCCTCTGACAAACTGCAGCCGAACTTGTCCCCTGATGAACAGAAGGGAGGGGAAGCAGGAGGCTGGTACAGAATGAGACTGATGGAGCAGAAAGTGAAGGGAATCGAGATTGTGAAGAAAAGGAGGTGAAAGAAAATGCATGGAACATTATTTTATTTATTGATTTTTTTATTTTTTATTTATATGTGCCCTGAAATTCATATCAGGGCCCTTTTACCTTCATACAGTAGATAGTTTTGCAATTATAGCAACGTCAATTTCATGTTGAATGTTACACCTATGTTTGAAAAGTCAAAAAGCCTTTTCCCCTTGTCACTTTGTGCCCTCCAGTTTGGGGAACTACTCTCCTAATCTACCATAGTTAAATCAGAAACATGCTGAAACATCTTCATGGTGGCTGCTGTAACAGGCAGCTGACTGACTCGCTGGAGTCTGGCTGTTCTACACAGTGAGACAGAGTGGGGGCTGGATGGCTGTAGAGGGTCATACATAGGCTCCTACTGTCTCGACCACTGAATCAACAGTCACCACTGATGCAATGATGGTTGAATTCACTCAAATCTATGATGTCAATTTCACGTTAATTACTAATATATATATAAAAGAAGAAAATGAAACACAATTTTTATTATTCTAGAGGTTAATGATGGTTTTGAGCTTGCCAATTACCAATAAGTACACTGGGACTAAATCAGTGCATATAGGACTGTTGACTGCTGGGTTTCATGTAGCTGCCGGCATCCGCAGGCTGCATGGGAAATGTCCAGTGATTGCTGATTAAGCAATAAGAGACTAAATATAGAAAACCTTCAGAGTTTGGGACAACAGGTGGGGTCAGGGTGAGGTCATGTGGGGGTCATAAGGTCTTGCTTGATAGGTACAGCATGGGAGGGACTGACAAGTCTGTGACAGAGGAAATAATGGACTGTTAACTGGAAGGCATATACTCATTTATATTCTCGGGGCTTGCTGCTGTGGCATCTGTATTATAATTATGTTGTAAATCTGTCAAATTAAATCTTTAGCTCAGTTTGTTGGTGTAATGTTTGACAGGTTGTATTGATGAATTTTGGTCCGAGTTGTGACTTCACAAAAGATAAAAATGTCTACACATTATCTGCTAAATTAAGCTAATACTTCATCTAATCAAGATGCACTTACATGAAATCTCAATAAGACAAGACAAGATTAAAAAAGACCTGTAAAGCAAAGTATGAAAACTCTCCAGAGAAAAATGGAAACACTGCATCTGGCTACAGCTGCTGGTGGGGCCTCAGTTCTACTGCTGCTAGATCTGTCAGCTGCCTTTGACAGTTAACCACCAAATCCTCCTCTCCACACTCACTGAGCTTGGTATGTCAGGATCTACTCCGCTGGTTTGTGTCTTACCTCTCAGGGAGATCTTTTTAGAGTGTCTCGGAGGGGGGTAGTGTCTAAAACGCACAGCTTATCCACAGGGACCCCTCAAGGGTCAGTGTTTGGTCCCCTTCACTTCTCAGTATGCACCACCTTACTTGGTACAATCATCTGCTCCCATGTCTTCTCACACCACTGCTATGATGACGATACCCAACTATTCTTATCTTTCACATGGATCTTATCATGCCTTGCTAGTATTTCAAAATGGATGAAGAAACATCATCTTCACCTCAACCTCTAAGACTGAGCTCCTCGTCATTCCAGCCAGTCCCTATATACAACAACAGATAGGTATCCAGCTCAAATGAGCTCAACTCATGCTCACAAAGTCTATCGGTCATGTCGATTTACCCTGTACAACATCAGGAATATTAGACCCTACCTGTCTGAGCATGCAGCCCAACTCCTGGTACCGCAACCCCTTAAAGCCTGCAGCTCAAGTAAAGTCCAGGGAATTAAATTAAGAGGCAAAAGAAAAATAGATTTAAAAAGAAAGGATGTAAATGAAGATAGATGCAAGAAATGAAAACTTCCGCAGGCCTGATACACATGTTGGCTGCCTCATCTTTCTGATTTAGATTTCATACACATAAATAACACAAGCAAACAATCACCTGCCCTGAACTCCCTCATTCAGATCTACACTCACTTTCACTGCACAGGCACCTGGTACTAATACAACAACATGGCCCTACATTATTAACCAGACTCTTCTGTCGTTCTCAGTGGTGGAATGAGTTACCAAACTCCATTGGATCTGCAGAGTCCCTCTTGATCTTTAAGAAAATGCTAAAGACCCAGCTCTTTTGCAAACATCTCCAAACTTGATGGATTGAAAGAAAAAAAAGTTAATATAGGTTCCTATGCACTCAGTTGTCTCTATGCACTGCCTGTTGTCACTTATGTCCTATTAGACCTAAACTAAGCTTCATGGCACTTACTCACATTGTTTTCTCCTGAATCCTTACTTGCATTGTTTTACGTAACTCTCATGTGTAACAAGGATGGCAACAAACTATATTACTTGCTTGACTTATAATCATGACATTAATTATATCCTAGCTGAGTATTTAAGGAGTATCATTAAGCACAGCCAGTGTAAAGACTCATGCATGGATGGTGTTATGTGAGGACAGTTTTTGAAAATGTCTGCTATCTAAAATCAGACCAAGCTTTAACAGCTCCCGCTCTTCCTGTTTTCCTCTACATATTAATAGCTTTCCATTTAGACAGTGATGAATATGTGAATTCTATCAGCTGGCCAAGAAAGAAAGAGAAGGACTTGGCTAACATCCTCAAGTGTGTGTATCAGTTTGAGCGAGTGGGAGACCGAAAAAAGTCTGAATTTGTAGGTTTGCATATATCATGTTATCAACATATTGTCTTTTGAATCTCTCTGAATAATAAAAAAAGGTTGGACTTGTTAGATATGAAAATGTTTTTACAACAAATATATGTCACATACACACGTGTGTATATATGTGTAGAGCACATACAAAAGAGTGTGTGTGTGTGTTAGTTGTAGCTCTTCCTGTGGACAGCTTTAGTCTCAGACAGACCGTTAAAGGTCAGGCTGGCATTTTAAAGTTGTGCGACAGCAGCTTTGCCATGACAAGAATACCATAGCAAAGCCAGAGGAGATAGAGAAAAACACAAATACTGTACAGTATTTCTCGTGTTTGAGAGGGATGTCCTGGTTTTCTGGTCGGAAGAGACACACAGCCAGGAGCAGAGTGAATTCATTCACAGAGAACACGAAAGGAGAGCAAACCATCATACTGGTTGGACTGAACAGTGTGTCTGTTCAAGTATGGCTCTCCTGACAGTGAGGACACATTTTTATGATCAGATCATGATCATGGTATAGTAGTGTAATTGTAGGAATTCCAATGATAAAATGTTCAGTGAATAGCAAAGTAATCTAATTATAAGATCATATAATATATGATATGTAACATTTATACAAAGAATTGTAAGCTACAGTGACCCCTTTCAAAGCCATTCTTTTCCAAATGAAAATTCAATGATTAATGTGTTTGGCTCAAGACCTATATCAAGAAAAACACTTAAATGTTGCATTACCGTCTTTATGTCTTATGGTTGGCTCCTAACGATAAATATATTGGGCAGACTGCTGGTCTTGTCCTACAGTATCTCTCTAGCTCTATCTGGCTTCCTCTCTGTCTTTGTCTGAGCTACTTAACACACTGGCTTGGATCAGATCGTATCCATTCACTCCACTGGGTTTAGAGCCATTAGCTTAATTAGAGACCAGACATTCAATTCACTGTCAGATATCTTGATCTGTTTGGCTGCCTTTCAGATGTCAAATCTACAGAACATGCAGGTTGTATCATGATGCCACTTTGTATCTATACTGTTTGTACTGTACTTTCCACTGATTGGGTTTGTACGCTCTGTTTTTGACATACTGTATACGTGCATTATGTTAAAAATACTATAAAACACTACTGATGGAGGTAGTTCCCTTCCTCGCTGAGAACTGGAGGAAATCATTGTTCAGCTACTTTTAAACTCTACTCAGCAGAGGCGTCCTCACCCTGAGCACAGTTGAGTCAGAAGCAATCATTTGGCTGAAGGACTTTGTATTTGTAAAATATAATGTGAATGAAAGCAATGTATCATGCTGTCAGTATATGCAGTAAACGCAGAGTGCGCTCAATATATAATTGGACATGCAGGTACACATTTACAAAATGAGATTTACATACAGCCACATGCAATAGTATTCTCTTTGTATATATGCAGAGACAACCGTAGCACGCTGTATAAATTAACAGATTAGATGGCTACTAGTCTAATACCCAAAACCAGATTAAAGTATTAACCCTTAGAGGTCAAAAAGAACAGCAGATTGCACTCTCAACAACCCCACCCCCTCAATCACCACACACACACACACACACACACACAACTTACCATGTTTACTATAAGCAACCTTCAAGACAGAGAATACTGGTGATGGCCCACATCAAAGACTGCATCAACGTCACTGTGGACCCACACCAGTACGCATACAGGAAGAATCGATCCACAGAAGATGCCATTTCTTCTGTGGTCCACACAGCCCTCACCCACTTAGAGAAGAAGGACTCGTATGTTCGCCTGCTCTTTGTGGACTTCACGTCTGCATTTAACACAATAAGACCGCAGACCCTGGTTTTAAAACTGTCCACACTCGGGCTGAGCTCCACACTCTGCAACTGGGTGCTGGACTTTCTAACGGAAAGGCCGCAGTCTGTGAAGATCCACGACATCTCCTCCTCCACCATCACCCTCAGCACAGGCTCCCCCCAGGGTTGTGTGCTGAGCCCCCTCCTGTTCACTCTGCTCACACATGACTGCTCAGCGAGACACCCGAGCTGTCTGATTGTGAAGTTCGCAGATGATACAGCTGTGGTTGGACAAATCGCTAACAACGATGAGTCGGGCTACAGGCAGGAGGTGGAACACCTGGAGGGTTGGTGCAGAGAAAACAACCTCTGCATCAACGCGAAGAAGACCAAGGAGATGATCGTGGACTTCAGAAGGGGCAGACATCTCCCCCCTCCCCTGCACATCGGAGGGACAGCGGTGGAAGTGGTCTCCAGCTTCAGGTACCTGGGCGTGAACATCTCCAACGACCTCACCTGGAGCACCAACACTTCCTATCTGGTCAGGAAGGCACACCAGCGCCTCTACTTCCTTAGGAAGCTGCGGCGTGCTGGACTGGGGAGCTCTGTCCTGACCTCCTTCTACAGATGTGTGGTGGAAAGCGTCATGTGCACCTGCATCACTGTGTGGCACGGCAGCTGCTCTGCAGCAGAGAAGAAGGCTCTGCAGAGGGTGGTCAAAGCTGCACAGAGGACTGTGGGATGCAGCCTACCCACCACCACGGACATTTACACCTCCAGGTGCAGGAAAAGGGCCTCCTGCATCATGAAGGACCCCACTCACCCCGCACATGCTCTGTTTACCCCTCTCCCCTCGGGCAGGAGGCTGCGGAGCATTAAGAGCAGGACCACCAGAATGAGGAACAGCTTCTTCCCAGAAGCTGTGAGACTGTTGAACTCTGGAGGACCCCTGTAGCCCCTGCCCCCCATCCACAACCCCACCCCCCATCCCCCATCTGGACCCCCCACCACAGATGCACAGACAATAATACAAAAACAAAAAACTTTGCACTGAAATTCTTTATGCACAATGCAGCTTTTGCACAACCTGGACATTTCACCATGGTGTTATTCTGTTGTTGTTTTTCTTTTTCTTTTTCTATTTTCATTGTATATACTTGTCTTAAATTTAAAATTGGCTTTACTTTTATATTTTATGTTCCATATATACAGATGTGTATATATATATTTTATTTTTTATTCTGTATTTTATTATATTTGATATTGGGCTGCTCCAGGACCAGGGAAACCAATTTCGTTGCATCCCATGTTTACATGTGTTGCAATGACAAATAAAAATCCTTGAATCCTTGAAGACAGAACCCCCAGATTAGTGGATTAACACTGCTGTCTGTGTCAAAACTGGCTGGCAACTAAAGTTTCTTTTTTACAGCAGCAACCTGTGGAATATTATACATGTATAGTGATCATATTGGTTTAATTATAGGCATGAAATCAGAAATGCATGTAACATTTATTTTTGTGGTAATATTGGCAGTTTGTCCTTAAGAACTTTTTTGTTTTATTGAGAATACTGGTTGCTATCACCTGCCACACACCACATAGTTCATATTTCTGAGGAATTAAGTGAATCACTGCATTTTTTTTCTCTCTGTCTGTCCAGTGTGCAGCTGTGATCTGGTGCACTCAGGTTTCTTCCACCACTCTGGTGAGTACATCTGTACTGAGGACTACCAGCGGCTCTACGGGACCCAGTGTGACAGCTGTGACCAGTACATCACAGGAGAGGTGGTATCTGCCCTGGGCAGGACATACCACCCACACTGCTTTGTCTGCAGCCTCTGCAGGTACAATAAAGTGAAAGAGTTCGGAATTTATGAGCCTACTGACAATCTAATTTCTCTCTTCATATTCAAGATACTAAATGTTAAGGTTAGGGTAAAAGTTAAAGTTAGGCATGTGGTGATTATGGTGAGGATAAGTCTCCAGCAAAATGAATGTGAATCAATATAATGTTCTCTGAACTGATGAAAAAACAACTGTATCAGTATATTACAATAAATAATTGTGTCTCTCAAAACACTTTATATCAAAATATTGAACTCCCACAACTACTAATCTACCAAGAAGACAGCATAGCATAATACAGAACACTGGGTAGTATTGTGGCACTGTACTGTTTATCAGTATGGATAACTTTGTAACAGCATCATCTGCTTTCTTTTAGAGGTAGAAGTAGTCAGTCTGTGGTGTAAATGCATTGCTGTCAATTTATAAAATGTCAGTTTTTGGTGAAAACTTCTGCAAATGAAACTGAAATGGTTTTGAAATAACTGCCCCTTTAACTGGTGTAAATGTGTCAAAAAGTTGAATTTCTGCAGTTCCATATCTGCATAGCTTTACTGAAAATGTCTATGTGTGTATGTGTGTGTGTGTGCTCTCAGGAGTCCCTTCCCAATTGGAGACAGGGTGACCTTCTGCGGGAAGAAGTGTGTGTGTCAGCAGTGCTCACACACTCTGAAGAGCGACAAGCCGGTCAAGGTCCATGGACCAAGCTGTAAGAAACGAACACATACACACACGTACTGTTCACTTTTCTGCTGCAAATAAGTATGCACAGTGAGATACATGCATGCTTATAATGTAAAGAAAAAACTCTAATGGCACATATGACCTAAAAATAATGCATACTCTCTGGCCAGTTACAAACAAGGATCATTTGTGGCAATGGCAACATTATCCATTTTAATTAATTGATTCATACAACATACAAAAGTATTCGTTTCCCTACAAATGAAAAACAAGAAATAGAGTTAGTCATGATGTTCACCTATTGAACTCTGCAAAACATTCCCTGCAGCGGCTGTACACACCCACACACCCACATACACACACGAGCACAGAAGGTGGCCTGCTGCTCCAGGTAGTCTTGTAGCCTAAATCTGGTTGCTCCATCTGGCAAAGACAGGATGACTATCATGACAATGAAAGAGGGATGAGGAAGAGAGAAGAGGAAGGAGGCTGGCAGAGTAGAGAGGCAAGGACAGAAAGGAGAGGATGCTAAATGCTTAAAATGTTGAACCTCCACTTATCTTCCTTCCTTGTGCTTTCTCATTTTTCCTCTCCTCTAGACTGTGCAGGTTGTGGTGCGGAGATCAAACAGGGTCAGTCTCTGCTGGCTCTGGAGAGACAGTGGCACGTCAGTTGTTTTAAATGCAGAACATGCAGCTGTGCGCTTACTGGCGACTACATCAGCAAGTAGGTGGCTATATGTATATATGCATATATGTATATACTGTATATGCTATATGTTTTTAGGTATGAATGTCAAAGATTTTCGCATCCTTGAAAAGCTCTTTACTTACTTTGTGGCTGGTCTGTCAAATCATATGGCTACTAAACAATGATGACCAAGTAAAACAAAACAGGTTATTAAACAGTTATTTTTGTAAAAAATAGAAAAAAAAACACATTTAATTTTGTTCTAGCAAATAATGAAAAAGTAAAGTATTTCATCAGCACGTCTGTATATCAGTTCATTTCTTCTCTTTTTCAAGACAATAACCAT
Organism: Pampus argenteus; assembly: GCA_036937835.1. NCBI lineage: Eukaryota > Metazoa > Chordata > Actinopteri > Scombriformes > Stromateidae > Pampus > Pampus argenteus. Next base: position 11,845,262 of record CM072874.1, read on the forward strand.
CTTTTACAGTAAACAACTGGAGGACATGGACAGTATTATTTTTCATTATTTCTCCTTTTTTGTGCTCCAACAAACACGAAAAAAAGTATATCCCTCCATCTTTTAGCATTAAAAGATCTTATCCAGATTAAAGTGCCCGCAACAAACCATGTTTTAATTTGTCCCTCTATACTTTCTGGCACAATGAAATATCTGGCAAATATGTCAAGAATCTCCATGTGATCCTTTCACTCAGGGATTAAAAAAAAAGTCTTACAAGATAAATTGCCCAAAGTTGCCCAAAGCCAGGAAGTGTATTTAAAGTGAGAGTTTCTTTTTTTTTTTTTTTGTCCCCGTCAGGGATGGGATACCCTACTGTGAGACTGACTACCATGCTCAGTTTGGGATCAGGTGTGAGGGCTGTAACAGGTACATCAGTGGCAGAGTGCTGGAGGTGAGCGCATCGGTCCATGTCTACACACACTGTGTATGTGAGAAACCATGTGTACCGAATGTGTGTATGCTTAGATTTGTGCATGATTTTTGTCTCCGATTTTTCGTGTGTGTAGTTCTATAAAAAGCTGTGAAAAAATGCAGCTGTCCCTCTCTCAATGACTGACGTGTTGACTGATGACGAAGCAGCTTTGAAACACCAACAAAGCAGCACTCTCCTCTACCCTATTCATTCCTTTCTTCCCTCCAATTTCTAATCGGATCTCTCCCTCCCTCTTCATCCCTCATTTTTCAATCACCACTCTTGTTTTCGCTTCTCTCTGCCTTTTTTGAAAAAAAAAACCTCAAAAAAAACAAAAAACCTAAAACAATAAAAAACAAACTCCATCTTTCTTTTTCTTGTCGTTCCGGTCTCTCCTCCAGGCTGGAGGGAAACACTACCATCCCAGCTGTGCCAGGTGTGCCCGCTGTCACATGATGTTCCTGGAAGGACAGGAAATGTACCTAGCAGGTAAGGAGAAGATAAGGGGAGAAGAGAAGAGCCAGACAAATGACACAGTTCTTATGAAACCAATAGAATTGATTTTTAGCTTTGTTAATGGATGTCTGTGGCTGTACAAATGTGCGTTTGTACAGCTAGCAGACATAAACAGACTTGTAGTATCTATTGGATTAGCTGTGCCAAGTATCCAGGTGGCCTGTGTGTTTCTGCATCTGTGGAAGTGAGTGTGTGTGTGTGTGTGTGTGTGTGTGACAATGAGAGGAGAGAAGTAGGACATGACTTGATAAATAGCTCCTTTTAACAAAGTACCATTATATAGGTTATTGATCTCATATATAACTCTTTAGTCACTCAGTGGCAAAGACACACACGCCAGCACATATGCACACACCTCCCCCTCCATCTTTTCTTGATACACACAAGGGTTGGAGTCAATTACCTCTCAGCCTTCGTCTCTACTGTGTCCATTACTCTGCGCTGCCACTCACAGAATTAATATGAATAAAACTGACTTCAAACTGAATCATCCAGGAGCTTCTGTTTTATAGCCATTAACGTTAATAAGCTCAATCATTGATTCGTCGTATAAGGACGCTGGCAAACTTGTTTGACCGTGTAGGGCATTATTATACATTCATATTTTGTGTTAGGAATTGTTTATGAGGAAATGCACCGTAATGTAAGCCATAATGTTTATAAAGAACGACAAAGCTATGGTAAAATGAATGATAAAATACTAAACATTTAGTGCCACATTTAGTGGTGAGGATTACATAGAGCTGCTAAGAGCTGTATTTTAGGTTCTCTCGACTCTTGGGTTTTTCCCCCTCCTGTGTTCCTGTGCTCCTCCCCAGCCTGCTTTTCCTCTACACTTTCCCTCTACACCTGCCCTGTATCACCCCGTCAGCCCTGCCCTGCTCCCTGTGCCTTCTGCCCACACACCTGTGCCCCATTTCCTGATTAGTTCAGTTTGTATTTCAGCCCTGTTTTTCAGTTGAGTCTTGTTGGATCCTTTGTTCTGTTCTGGCTTGTTGTAATCTGCTCATTTTCTTCTAGGTTGTCCCGTCTTGCTTTGCCAGCACTCTTGAGTCTGGTTTCTGCTTCAGTTCCTGCAGCCTCTGTTTCTAAAGGAAATGGATGGTGGATATTGTATAGACATTTGCCTTCAACTCTAATATTCCTAGTTTACGTCTTACTGTCTCGTGTTAGTATCCATTAGCACTGATGTATTGTTTAATGGGATCATATTATGCTTTTTGTGATGTAATACTTTACATAATGTTCCAGTGCCAGATTAAAAATATAGATCTGGAACTGTGAACAGCATTCGCCCTTTAAATGCTCTATATTGTAAAGAGGTAAAATGAAAATGAGAGGTAAAATATTTAGCAGATACTCCTGATATAAACATGTCTAGTATTTTGAAGAAAAACTGGTCAGCATTTCTATATTTTCATGATGTTAATGGAAATTAGCTGCATAATACAACAAATTGTCTGAAATAAGGTGGTGTAAAAGCCAGGCCCGCAGATAAAATAAATTGAAAAAGAAATTCTAAAGAAAGTACAGAACTGTGAACTTCTGTTAAAAAAAGGACAACATTTGGTGTGACACAGATGACTTGGCCTGACTCATATTACATGCTGCGCTACAGTACTGTAACAGTGTCCCAGAGTCGCCACACAGGTTGACACCTCCTGTTTCACCTCATTTACATTCTGCTGCTCTCCTGCTCACTGCCGCCAGTAAAACTAAGCATTTGCATATTATACTTGACGTGCGTGTGTGTGTTTAGTTCTATAAAAAGCTGAGTCTTAATCTGTGCCTGTAAATACATGTGAGCGTCAGTCTCTGTGTGTCTGCTTGAATGTATATTTGCACATTTGTGTGTCTGCATATCCAGGTGTGTGTGTGCTGAGTGCTCCAATGAGCTGCCCCAAGGTTACACTCACTCCTTTTGATGACTTCAGACATGTAGAAGGGCTAAGCAATCACCCTCATGAGACACACTCAATTACAACATGCACGCACGCACAACACATGCACACACACCTTTGCAATCAATCTCATGATACATGTCTGGAATAAGAAGTGGTGTGTGTGTGTGTGTGTGTGTGTTTTGGAGGTAGGGTGAAGAACTAATCGTGGATGCTTCAGCTCAATATCAGATCTTAAATGATTGATGATAGATAGATGAAAATAGCATGTTTACTATTACCTCAATTGTTATCATTAATTAGTATTGTTAATAAGTCTAAAATAATGGTTCAGCACGTCCACTGTAGTCTCAATAAATTGTGCAATAACTGGAGGCATCAAGTCATAGTAGGTGAAGCTCAGGTAGTTCAGATCTTGAATCACGTACCCTCTTCCTCCAGGTTGAAATCATTTCCATTGCCATCGTCTTTCTTTCTTTCACTAATTGATTGTAAAATGATTTTAGGAAATTATTTCTACTTAAGATGTAATTCAGATGACTTGTTTTCCCTTAATTTTTTGTCACTTGACTAATGAGGTCAGACTCAGATGTATATTCCACTAAACTATCTCAAGTAGATTAAATCGATCGCAACTGGACTTGGTTATTTGTCTTGAAGACGTTTCACCTCTCATCCAAGAGGCTTCATCAGTTCATGTACCATGAACTGATAACTATGACCTGGATGAATGAGAATATTCACAGACTCATTCCACTAAACTCAAAAAAACCACTGTGGTCAGTAATATATTTTGAGCTGAAAACAGAATATCTGTATCAATCATTCATGTGGTGCTTACAGTAGATGTCTTTATTCCTGCATCCTCACAGGACAAAACATTTCTGCCAACAGTCAACTGATGATCAAACATGTTGCATTGACTAACAGACATTAGGAGGATAAAAGAATAGGATAAATTGTAGTGCACGTCTGAATGGTTATATTAGCCTGATGATTTGTATTCTGTTCCTCATGGCAGCATGAATATCCGCTTCTTTATAGCACTAGAATTTCAAATGGACTACCCACAAATGTCAATATTGCTTCTCTAGATTTACACCGGCTCCCTTCTCCTGAATATCAGCCGCCAAGATAAGGAGGCCATTTTGGCCACTGATAAACTTCATTTTGCATAAAGTTAAAAAAAGACGACAAATAACAGTCTGTCTAAATATGAGGCTTCAGTCCTAAATGATAAACCTGCCATTTGAGAAAAAGGCACAGAAAGACCCCGGAGTTACTTTGAAATAATTATTTTGCAACAAATTTCAGGCAGCTAATTTTCTCAGAACCGATGTTCAGTGGGGTGTTTCGGATTGAATTCCTTTTGTCTGTACCATTTAGTTTCTCATCTCATCCAGGAGATAAAGCATCCCGAGTCTAAGGCCATACATCTGCTCGGCAGCAGAGTTGAGGAGCGTGGGTGGGACGGGGGTGCACTGAATCACCACGCATGCTTTCTGTCCACAGTATTGATTTTGTGTGCGGGTGTGTGTCGTTGTTGAGTGTGTGTGCTGCCTACATCTCCTTGCCTCTGTGCATGTCTGCTTGTTTGTGTATGTGCTCACACATTATTGTGTGTGCAGGTCAAATTTATGATGTTGATAGTGGTTGTATATTAGTCATGATCAGTTAACTGGGTCCATCTGGTTGGCCTGTATTGAGTCAATGTGTGTGTGTGTGTGTGTATGTGTGTTCAGAGCGGATGTATTACTGTCATTATCACTATCAGATCCACATGCATATAACATCCTGACATTAGTGGTTTATTGTTATGAATACGATTTAATAGCTTTTATTAATTCCCCCTTTTGCTCTACATTATGTTTTCTCTTCCTCTCCTTCTTTTAATGTTTTAATTTAATTTTTTCTTTAATGTCTACTTTGTGCAAAGTTTTGTTCTCGCCCTCACCACACAGCATTGAAAACAATACAACTGCTGAGGACAGACAACAGGAACACAACTTAGACAAACATAAATAGACTACAGTAATCAAAATTGAGAAGGGTTGAATGTCTTTTCAGACCTGGATGTCTCATAGTTTCCTACATTTATCTCACAACAAAACTGGTCCAAATGAGATCTTTTAATGTTCAGTGATACTTTCCTGGCTTCTAACCATAGACTGTACATGGATGTGACCACTGTGACGTCACCCATTGGTTCCTGTTTTGAAGCCTTAAGTTAGCATTTTGGTTGTCGCCATCTTGGATTTTTGGAGACAGAAATGACCATATTTGGATGAGAAGGCGAAGCTGACACTAGCTACTAGCTTGGTTAGCACAGTGTATTTACAGTCTATGGTTAACTGTGATAATGTTAATGCTAATGCTTAATTATACATAAGTTTCAGCCTTAATAAAAGTTACGAGTGAGTTCAAAGTTAAAAAAAAAAAAAAAAAAAACCCATCCAGGTTGTCATGAAAGAGGAAATTAGCTATAGAGAACAAAACTGTTTTTGTACCAGGCTGTAAAGATGGGCATTTTAACATTGGTGTCTATGGGGATTGGCTTTTGGAGCCAGCCTCAGGTGAAGTTTTTGGCACTTCTACATTGACTTTTTTCAGTTCCAGAGGTTGCTGCTTGCTCCTAACTCTGCAGAAACCTACAGTAGGGGTCATTTCTGATTCCCAGCTGAACTTAGCATCTTAAGACAGTTATTCAGTCATATTATTTTCAACAACAACCAAACAAATGATCCATTATTTTGTGGCCTTGCATCTCGACTGTATTTTTGTAATTGTCGTGGTAGTAGATTGTTGATGTATGGTTTATTGGTGTAGATCTCTTTGTCTGTGTCTGTCTGTCTCTATGTTTATCTGTGTGAGGAGACTTTCTCTGTCCTCAGACCAGACAAACTGCCTCCACAGTCACACGTCCCGCCTCTTCTCTATGTGTGTGTGTGTATTGTTGAATGATGTTGATGCACTTGAGAAAGGCTGATCTACTCCTCATAGGATCCCATAAAACTCTATGACTGTTGCCCACACACAGTAAACAAAATAGATTGAGCTGAATGTGTGTGTGTGTGTGTGTGTGTGTGTGCGTGCGCGCAGGTTCAGAGGTTTGGCACCCGATGTGTAAAGAAGCAGCTCGGCTGGAGAGAAAACTGAGGGTGAGCGATACTCAAAATACCCACAATCTCCTGCCCCCTCTATCTATTTCTGTTTCTGTCCTATCTGTCTCTTTCTTCCTCTTCATTTTTGCTTTACAAGCTACAGCGTATTGTTATTTGCATTATGAGATGTCCTTCAGATTACTGCCAAATGCCTTTTATCTTGGCAATAACTAATAAAGGTGTTTTAAATATACTGTAACATATATAATGCTTTGGACACATTTAAACATATTGTACAGCATGCAGCTTAGACAGTGAGAGAGAGAATCTTTTTAACTTAATAACAATGTTCCAAAAAAAGATGTCTTGAAAAATGCATTTTTATTTTCAAAAAATGTATTAAATCTACACTGCTAGGCATTGTCAACACTGCTAGAAGTGTCAACATGACAATGCAACTACACAATGTTGGTTCATCACAAGAAGACAGAGGAGAAGACGTGTCTATCGTCCTCCTCCTACATTCTTTCAAGGAACCAGTTTGTGTACTCAGGACGAGCAAGATTTTTAAGTTAAGAGATTAGAAATATCATCTCTCTTCTTTAAACTATTTTGAACTTTATTCAAAGCCTGGTTCAGTTGACCAGAAGCTGAACAAAAGTTTAACACGTCACAACTATGTCATTTGATTATGTGTATTAAAACTGGTAAAACTGTAGTAGTGGAGCTAACTTTACTTTGACCTCAGGCTTGCTCTGACTCCTACATTTCCATTGTTCTACCAGCTGAGACGCACCTCTGAGACAGCATCCGTTTCTCCTCCGGGCTCTTCTCCTCTCCTCGGTTCCCCTCACCGGCTCATCTGTGTGAGTGTACAGTTGTCACCATGGTTACGCCAACACTGCCTTCAGCTGTCACTGTCACTGCAGTCAATCAAATATAACCGACAGAGACAGAAGCACAAAGCCTCCCTGAAAGCTCATTCTGTCGGCGCTATCTGTCTCTGAGCAGACTTCGGTCTGTCTGTCCAGTGACCCATCTGTCCCGCTGCTGTCGGTGTCGGTCAATATTGTGGTGTCTGCAGTGCTCTAAAAACTATTACCGGTATACTGTTATAATTATAATAGAATGAAGGTTTTTATTATAAAGGGAAAACAAAATCTAAACCTACATGGCTCTGTGTGAAAAAGTCTTTGCCCCAATGTTAAAACATAACTGCAGTTTATCACACAATAGGACCTGCCTGACAAAGTGAAGTAGACCAAAAGATCCTCAAAAAGCCAAAAGTCAAGATCCAAAGAAGTTCAGGAACAACTAAGAAAGAAAGTAATTGAGATCTATCAGTTTGGAAAAGGTTATAAAGCTGTTTCTAAAGTTTCAGAGAACCACAGTGAGAGTCATTATCCAGAAATGGTGAAAACATGGAACAGTTTCCAGGAGTGGCGGGACAACCAAAATTATCCCAAGAGCTCAGTGACGACTCATCCAAGAGGTCACAAAAGACCCCACAACAAAATGGTCAAGATAAAAAAAAGTCCACCTCTGAATGGCTGAAGAAAAGCAAAATGAAAACTTTGGACATTTGGCCTAGTCAAAGTCCTGACCTGAATCCTATTGAGATGCTGTAGAAGACCTTCAAAAGGTGGTTCATGCTCAAACCCTCCAATATGGTTGAATTGCAGCAATTCTGCAAAGATGAGTGGGCCATAAATCCTCCACAGTTGCAAAAGACTCAGTACAAGTTATCACAAACGCTTGATTGCAGTTGTTGCTGCTCAGGGCCCAACCAGTTATTAGGTTTAGGGGACAAACGCTTTTACACACAGAGCTATGTAGGTTTGGATTTTTTGTTTTCCTTTCAATAATAAAAATATTTGTTTAAAAACTGCATTGTGTGTTATCTTTGACTAATATTTAAATCAGTTTGATGATCTGAAATATTTAAGTGTGACAAACAAAATAAGAAATCAAGAAGACAAACACTTTTTCACACCACTATATGTCCAATTTTTTAATTATGGCTCAGTTTCCATTATCTGTCTATCTCTGTCTCTCTCTCTCTCTGTCTATCTCTGTCTCTCTCTCTCTCTCTCTCTCTCTCTCTCTGTCTATCTCTGTCTCTCTCTCTCTCTCTCTCTCTCTATCTCTCTCTATCTCTCTCTCTCTGTCTCTCTCTCTCTCTCTCTCAGTCTAAGGTTGACAGTAATGTTTTGGACTACAAGCAGCTGGCAGCTCTTCCCAGGGTCAAAGCCATATATGGCATCCAGCGGCCTGACATCATCCCTTATCAGGCCGACCACGCACACACACACCTCTCAGAAGACACTCTGGAGCGATACAGCTGCGGACAGGTACACACACTATAAATCAATAATAATAAAAAAAAATTAATAATTGCAATAGGCAATTTTTGTTTACAAAACATCAAATAAAAGTAAAATGACCATAACGCTCCTCAATGATTACTTTCTATAAAAAAAATATTCGGTTGGTATATTGACACTTTGTTTCTCCTCCTAATTTAGTCATTGAGCTCTTTATCGCCATACTCGCATGTAAGTACTCTGCATGACCATTTCAGATGGTGATTAAAAGAAAATTAATGTAACTGTATGTGTGTGTCATTTTCAGACTAGGAAGCCCTGTCTGAAAAAAAATTGTTCCAGCATATAACTCATCATAAAACTACAACTTTATAGTATGGTGTTTGAACAAATTAAACAAACAAGATCTAACCTGTTAATCAGTGAGCTTTCTAGATGCTGGTAAACTGACTTTTTTGGCTTCAGAGACAGTCGGGCTAGCTGTTTCCTCTTGTCTTACTAAGCTAATTGGCTGCTGGTTATAGCTTCATATAGCATGAGAGTGGCATCAATCTTCTCATCTAACTCTTGGCAAGAAAGTGAATAAGAATATTTCACAATATATCAAACTATTACTTTAAAGTTTGGCAACTTCATAGTTAAAGTGATATGATCAAATACATCATAAACATTGTGCTTATTTTAAAAACGGTTTGCTGTCTACAGTCTTTCCTCACAGCCAGTTGAAACATTCACACATCCTGGGATCATGTGTGTGTATTAAGTGGACTAGCAACGCATGCACATTATAGGATATTAAACTGCCATCAACATGATTAAAATTGTGTTTTGGAAGGAGCCTCATGGTGTCTAATTTATTGCCTTCTGTAAATTAAAGCCAATTACTCTTAATGCAGGCTGCCTCTCCCTCTCCGTCTCTCCCCAGGATCTCTTGGACGGCGTGGAGTTAAAAACGAGGCGTTCCTCCAGCTCTGCCTTCACTGAGTCACCTGCACAGAGTCGCCATGGAGGGTCCCCGCTGCATTATTATCTCCCTGGTAATGCACCCACTCAAGCAAAGACGCAAACGCACACACACCTACAACACACATACACACACAGAAATAATGAGTTTAAGCGGAGTAAGCTTAATCTGGAAATATGTACTCGTTTTTTGAGTGGGTGCAGAATTCTCACACTCTCTCTCACTCACACACACGCACGCACACAACTGAGCAGGTTACCAGTCAGTGTGTCTGTCATTAGCCTGTCTGTCTTTCTGTTTTGGGGATGTGGGCCATTATGTTGCTCATGCTTTGGTTTCTCTCACTGTGATTTGCTGGGCTGAATGCAGGCAGTGAGAGTGGCAGGAGTTCACCCTGTTACAGTCAGCCAGAGCCCAGGTGCACCACACCCACCACCACAACACTTCACGTCCCCAAGCATTTCCATGTTCCAGGTAGGCCGGCATCCGTAGCACTGACCCCCTAACTTACCTGTTACTAACCTGGAATCACATCAGATCGAACCTGACCCAAATATCACCCTCCAAACCCCCAGGTGTTTCTGCTACTCCGATTGACCCTCGGCCAGACCCTGACCCTTGACCCACACTAGCTGTCCTCCTACCAAACACAAACACATTCACAATGAGCTTTTACCCTGATTGTGGTCACTTCACTTTTTTTTTTTACCATTATTGAAAGTGCTCCTAAAAGAATTAGTAGTAGTAGTTATGAGTTAATCAATTTCACCAAAATCAATCAACAGTGATTTAAAGTTATTCATCATTTAAGTTATTTTTCAAGAAAACATGCCAAATATTTGCTGGTTCAAGTTCTTTTTAATCAATATGGAGTTTTGGACTGTGATTTAAAGACATAACCTCGTTGAACTGTAATTTCTCACTGTTTTCTGACATTTTGTAGACTAAATTATAAACCAGTTAATCAAAACATCTTAATAAGAGATCAAAATGTAGATACTAAAATAACTTTGCCACAAGTATGGCAGCTGTGGGGTTTTTTTTTTGTTTGTTTGTTTTGAAGTGAGCAAAAACCACCTTTTCTGCAGTTAATCAAGAAACTAATCAAAAACATGAAAAAATGTTTTAATGAGTTTTAATAATCCATTACAGTTATCCTCTTTTCAGTGTCTTCCAGTAGGGAACTGATCCTGCGCTTTTGTATAACATATGAGCACTTTAATCTAACAACTAATACCAGCTCATTTTATTGAAGCATTCAATCATCTCTCGAGTTATTGCCTCTGTCCTCCCTGAATGTTTTGTCTTTTGTCTTTGTTCCCTTTAAAAGGCCCTTAGTTTTCATTGCAATCTGTGCATTTGATTTCCCTCCATCATTCCTTCTTTGCTTCCTCCCTCTGGTCCATTTCTCACGACATGCTCCCTTTCTCTGGTTTCTCCGAGGCTGTTATCCCTTGCCATCCCTGCGACACCCTTCATGCTTTTCACCACTGAGCAAAATGTATTTTCTCAATGCTTTTATCCAAAGTGCCTTACAGTACCACGAGTGCATACAAATTTAGTGTGGATAGCCCATTGGGAGTCAAACTTCTTGGCATGCTTGATGCTGCATTCTGAACGAATTTTTCATGTATTTTTTTAACTTTAGTTGTTGTTTTATTGCAGACTATAATACAAACTATTTTTCATTTATCATAATATAGTAAGTATTGCTTATCTAGCACACAAAGTTGAATGATTCTTCACCAAATGAGACCTACTGCTCAATCCATCCATCACTCTCTGTACCCTTTAACTGCTCTCCTCCCTCTTCGGTATTCCTGTGCCATCTGCTGCCCCTTCCTGTAATAAGTCTATGAATCCGTATTAATTAGCCTCTCTGCGCGTCAGTCAGGTTGTCTAGATGTACTGCAGCACCACTGCTATAGCAGTTTATTACCTGTGCTGTCAGCTTCACAGCTAAGGAGACTGTAAATGTATACAACTAATTTGGTGGGATGGGATGAATAAGGATATCCAGATTATTGCTACCTCTCCTCTCTTCTCAATCCCTATCCCTGTTCCCCGTTTCTGTTTTCAGCATCTGTGGAAACCAACATCTACAGGAAGCCTCCCATCTATAAGAGACAAGGTCAGTGAATTCCTCACAATACTGTGCTTTTCAGAGCTTTTGTTACGATGTTCAACTGTCAGCCAGTTTGTGGTGGTGTATATAGTCAATACATTCTGAGTATTAAACATGTGATGCATGTCACAAATAATGCAAAATTCCTTACTGTGATGGAAGGAAGGGGCGTTCATTCACAGCCCTGAGCTACCACTGGCAGCACTGCAACCAGATGGACCAGCTGGACGGTCAATGAGAGACACTCTACCAAACCATTATTTTACTTTCTGTTTTTTTGTTTTTTTAAATCAATAAAAACATTAGTATGCTGAAAACAGTTTTGTAATATATATACTGCCTATCTAAAGATTGCAAATCTAGATTCTGTAATGATCTTGTGGTACCTGGATCAGACTCATCTTATCTGAGAAACCTACAATATCAATTTATCTGGGGTAGCAAAAAAGGGAATACTGCATTTTCACATGAAAATTAATGACGTATACATATTTTAATATTTGGGGAAAATATAGCACTGTGTTGAAGCCCAGGTTTCAGGAGCATGACCACACCTTGACCACGCCTCTTCCGGCATTCATATAAACACCAACCTGACTGGTATACTGCCTCATTCTCAGGTTATTTTAGTCATTTCAGCCACAAAGTTAAAGCTGCCACCAGATATGAGCAGTTTTCTGTCAGATTCTCCACAGACAGATGATACTTAGTTCATTTTTGAAAAAAAAACAAAAAAAAAAACGTGTACAAACGGGAACATTTCGGAAGAGAGTCAACTCACCGGGACCAGGAGCTGCATGTCAACCCGTCCGATCCAGATAGAGATTTGTTTGAGTCCAGAGTCTGCTGGCCTCTTCCGGCCACGACAGAGCAGCCAGACCGCAGCGTCCCGGCGTCCCAGCGGCGCTCAGCGGTGAAGATACCGGCCTCACGGGCTCCTCCACTCAAACCCCCCTGAACAACATCCCTCCGACTCCCGGCAGCTCCCGGGCCGACAACAGTAGACGCTACAGGCGTAACCACAGGAGCAGCTTCAACTCAGCCCTCATCAGCTGCCTCCACATCTACAAACGGAGCCCAACATCCGAGACTGAACCGTCACCCACCTGCAACGGTTCCCTTCAACGGAAAGATGTTCCCTTCAACGGCAGTGACGATAAAGACAGACTGTTCATCTCTCCTCAGCAACAACAATCTACGAGTCTCCCGCGCTTCCGGCTTCCTCACCTGAACCAATCACCGCCAGAGTCGTCGTGCGTGACGTCACAGAACCCGCTCCGCTTTTACGTCCACAGCGTGCATCATCAGGTATTTCCTCATGTTAATACTCCCTCTTCGTGTCAGACTCGATGAACAGACTTCTCAGCCTCCTCTTCATCTCTAGCTAATGCCTGTCAATACATGGGACTATATGGGTGTGATCTGAAAATACCATCTGGGGCCCATTATTTAGCCCATATTCTACCCACATAGGCCCCACTTAAAAATGTTGGCCGGGGTGCACCATTACGTGCCCCGGGCTGAAAGACTTGTATAACTAATGTCATTTTTGTAACTTCACACTGCTTTCCAATACACTGGGTTGCTCATTGTTCTTTTGCCCAGTCTTGCCCCACTTCAATCGCCCAATTCTGGCAGCCAGCTTCAGTTGTGGAATCTGGCCCCGGGATGCCAGCACCCTTGGTGGCCCAATTTCGATAACCACAGCAGTCTGATTTAGCTGAGGCATTTGGCACTAGGATGCCAGCGCCCCCTGCTGCCTACCTCCAGCAATTATCGTGGACAAAGATACAGTTGACATCAGCTCTACATAGACACTGTTCTTTCTGCCAGTATTGGGGGTTTCCATGGTGGACAATGGTTCTTCGTCAAGTGGCCGTCAATTCTTCAATCATCTCCAGCTGTCTGTGAGATCTAGCCAGTCATCATTACTTTAACAACCAGCACAACATCTTTCCATCTTCAATCTTGTTACCATGACTACTTCTTTATTCATACCTATTTCGGGATGGCATGCATCAAAGTTTATCTTAGCAGGAGCTACACACACTCAGATCTCCAAAATCTCAGATCCGCTCAATCTCATCTATTTAAGTAACTGGAGGTTTTTGGAGGTCGGTTGTTGCCCGGACACTGGAGCAGATCCCCAATAAGACTCCCCACAGCGCATTCAGCAAGCAGAAGCGCTGCACCCATCCAAACTCTTCCTCTGCAATAAATCATTTAAACGTATCTCGTTGATGGCGTGGTCCTTGCTAGTGAATCAGAACAAGAATTACTAATGGCCTTGAGTTAACTACCTCAAGAAAAGTACTATGGATAAAAGGTTTTGGTAGTTGCAACCAAGATCACAAATTGATGATTCACAAGGTGAATCATGAAACTGGTGAACTGGTGAAAACTGTTAAAAGCAGTGCCAAATACTCTGAGTGTGTAGGTGATCCATTAATGCTCAGATGACAGGTCTGACAGAGTTACAGTTCCTCAGAAACAGCTCTGGATGATTTACGCCGAGCCGCAAAGTGCTGACAAACCTCTCTTTCTCTTCAGTCTGAGCTGGTGATCTGATCTGGGCTGTGTCGATGAATTTAAATTTACAGCATCAATCACTTATAGAGCAGCCTTCATATTAATGCAGGTACCATAATCAGGAATATATACTGTATAGTTTGTGCCATAATTATTATGGTATGCCATAGAATATAGTTATAATATCTCTCATCCAGACAAAGACGATTGGTTCATTTGCTTCAACATATAATACTTCACTAGTTAAGCAATATTTGGGTTACAGAATATCTTGAATGTGTGTGTTTTACATATTTCACAACACTAACTGCCTTCCCAGCAGTTGTGAGCTGCGTTACAATACAACTTCGTTTGCTTACTGGAAGTTGTGTATCATGTACCATCATATTTTCTCTGACCTCCTTTCCGTTCTCTGTTCCCTTCTTTTTGATGTGTTTCCTCTCCTCCTCTTCCTCCCTTTATCCCCCCTGCTGTGCCCTCCCCTCTCTGTTAGTAAATGCACTACTTTGTCCATTTACCCAGCACACGCACACACACACACAACAAGAAACACAACCTCTTGTACTCACATTCGTCTGACAGTGAGAGCAACAACAAATGTTCTGCTTTTGTTAAAGCAGAACATATAACTTCATGGTTGACTGAAAGAAATGGATGAGAAATGGTTTTCTACATTCTACAATTTCTCTCTCTTTCCGTTAGACATCTCTGCCTCTCCGACAGCCAGTAAGAGAAAGACCAACGAGAACCTCAATTCCAGTCGCCTTTCCACCTCCAACTGTAACAGCATTTATCACCCTGACTCCAATTACTACCCATATACTGGCTCTCCAAAAGGTACTGCTCTCCCTCTTCCTCAAACACACCTCTGCTCAGACAAGGGGTGTACCAAACATGTACCATTAGTTTACACCAACATGCAACACATGTACCCCTCTAGGCACAATTTACCTAAAGAACACTTAGAGAACCATGTTGCAAAATGCCAAATATTACATGGATGTTTGCTTTTTTTTCGTCTCACATGATTTCTTTTACATCCCATTTCATTTCTTTCACTCTCTCTAGTGTCCCGAACAAGGAGATTTTCATCTGGAGGGGAGGAGGATGGATGGAATCACAATATAAACCGAGTAAGAAAGGAAGACATTCCCCTGCTTTTCCCCATTATATTTTAAATGTGTGTTAAATATTTAATGAGCTATTTAATTAAGTGCTTCTTTTCCACCTCACTCTTCTTTCTTTCGCTATTCTTCGTTCCCAACAGGGGATTGGCAGGTTGATCCTAAAGGAGGAGATGAAGGCGCGGTCCAGCTGTCACGACAACGACCAGTGGGGGAGCAGACGCAGTTCCCGCTGTAGCAGCAAGGAGGCACTGAACAATCTTGGAGGATACAGCTCCCTGAATAGCTGTAAGTGTAAGGTTGTGTTTGTCTTCTTGAAGCTGTCAGTAAGGGTTGATTTTTATTGATTTTCTACATTTACTACCCATTGCCTACTTGACATTACTGTGTGTGTGTATGTATCAAAATCTAGATCCCGGTCATGGTAACGCCATGTATCGAAGTGAACACAACTGCAAACTAAGCCCCAATGATTTTATTATGACCACATTTGGTCGTTCTCAAGCCAATAGCCCTGGTACTAACCTGCTAATTTCATACACATTTTAACATCAAAAGACATACCAAAGACTATATCTAATAGAGTATGTTGTCTTATATAGAAATGTACACAAGGGCCTGTATTTATTTTACAATTGAATAATTGTAAAAAGTACAAAGACATATGATGCAATGCAAAAAATGAAGTAGGCCCTTCTAATTACATATTACTGATTAATGATTGAAGAACGTCGTATGGAGTAATGCATATACAATATATATTAAGGTAACAACATTAGACACATTAGATTTTAGATTTGGTGTTAAACCCATGAGGTGTGGTGGTTTTAACCATCTAAAGAACAGATTATCCAAAGTACCACCCCTTCTCAGGAGAGACAACATAAAGATGAAAAAGGGTGATAATTTTCTAAGAAATGAGCTGCTAAGGGAGAATTCATATTTTTACACGTTCTCTTACTATGATGTTCTGCTATATGCATTTTTAATTCCCTGCTTGTTTCACCCATTTGCCACAGTGTTGTATTTACTGTGAGAATGTTGCAGCTTTTAATGCTGCAATCTTGGCCAGTATTTTGGAAACCAGATTTCTCAATAAGACTGTTCCTCATTAAAATAAAGGATACGAAAGACACATTTGGCAAAGCACATCATAGCTTTTTAGGCCACAGATGACATTTTTCAGAATGACAAAAACATGAAGCTTTCCTGAGAAGGTAATCCATCATAGTGACGTTTTAATCCACTTTATATACAGAATGTGTTTACTTCATTGCTTTTGTTTTGTTTTTGTTTTCTGTCAAGTCAATAGCCCAATAGCACAAATCACACATTTGCCTTGCTTTATAACCTGTACAGCATTCACAGTTTCTATCTTTAGACCCTTGATTCGAATAAGGAAAAAAAAAAATAACAATGAAATTGATTATTAGATCATTTATGCTTGTATCAGACTTGACACAGTGGTTTAGGTATAAGGCTAAAAATGAAGATCAGATTTCAGTTAGGGTAATGGTGGCTTGAAGGTTAGAGGTTAGGAAATGAATATAGTCACCTTTATAGGAGGAGGAATGTGTCTCATTGTGATGCTGAGCAAGACACAGAGGTGGGAGTTTCCCACTTCTGTATTAACCCTCCCATTGATCCCATTCCTCATTGCATTCAGCACATGTAAGGGCGAGACAAGGATGGCGAGACTCAGAGAGAGAGAGAGAGAGTGTGTGTGTATGTGTGTGTTTAGGTGGAGGTCAAATGGGAATAAAAGAGAGGGTGTTATAACAGGAGAGAGAGAGAGAGCGAGCGAACAAGAGTGAATTAAATATAAAAGAGGGAGTGAGAAGCTAAAGCAATTTGGAGCTGTTCAGAGAAGATGTATGACACAGAGTTCAGAGGTAAATCAGGATCAGGAGAGCAGTGGAGAGGAGAAAGGGAAATGAGCACAGGGAGGTCAGACAGAGAGAGGTGTAGATGATGGTGTTTAATGCTGTGTAATCACTGTGGGTATATAGTGTCAGCTGTTATTACACTGATCAAGAACATCCTCATTTATTATTATTTATTACTTTAATTTAAGAGGCTAATTGCAAAATGAGATGTCATTTGATAGAAGCGTTGTTTAGTCCTGTACAGTAATTAACATTTGGCGACTTCATTTACAGCAACTAAAGGTTCTGTATGAAAAATCATTAACTAAAAGGAGTAATAAATAAATAAATATTAGCAGCTGGATGTATTTTTGTCCCTCTGATACATTATGACATCATTTAATTGCTGTAGCTGCTGGAGGTAGAGCTAGTTTAAACTACTTCATATACAGTTATCTAGTTTAGTCCACTAGTTCCCAACCTAAGGGTCGGCACCCTCCAAAGGGTCACCAGATAAACCTGAGGGGTCGTGAGATGATTAATTGGAGAGTAAATAAGAAAAAATAAAGTTCTGATACACAAACCTGTTTTACCACCACATCACATCTTAAATTACAGGCTGAGAAAAAATGAATCTCAAGTTCACAATCACAATCCATTAAAATGAAACAATTCAGTGTTCCATAAACATTTTAACATGAGTGGCCCAAGTATAAACCCTGATGCTGCATCATATTTAGATGATGTGTAGGTCTTGATGGTGATTATGTCTGCATGTCGATGCTATTGGGGGACATATCCTCACACAGCTGATGTTTTAGAGATGCTGGCCTTTCACTGAAAACTAACTCTCCTCTCTCGTTTTACTTTACTAAGAGATTTTGTACTTTGAAAGTTATGCAGCTGGTTAAATTCAAAAATAAAATAGTTTTTTTCTTCTTTCCATCTTCCTACTTAACCCCACCCCCATCTCTCCCCCTCCTGGTGTCTCTATCAGCTCCCAGGTCCGTCCACAGTGTAGACAGCGGTGAGTGTTCATCAGTGTGTTGGGATCTCTGAGGTCATCTCAAGGGGGTTCAGCGACACAGCGGTCTGTCTTTCCTCTGATCCCCTTCATCCTGTTGGTTCTGATGTGACAGCAGCACAGTTTTAAATGGGAGATTGTTATCAACTCAAACACACACACACACACACACACACACACACACACACACACACTTTCTTTTTGGACTACAGGTGGGAAGATGAATAGAGCTGCAGCTCATATTTAATAGCTTTTCTTTAGCAGCAGCACTGATCTGAAATCCTCAGTCATTTGTTTCACAAACTACAGTTACACGCTACACTCAGTGATTTTTGATTGTAAAGAGAGGTATACAGAATTTCTAATACATGTTTGATCCACACTTAAAATGCTTGTTATTGTCTCCTATAGCTTTGTTTTTTAAATTCCATGCACCACTTGTCCTTCATAATCTTTTAGTGGATTTTAGCCTGATAAAAAAAAACATAGTTGCCTCCAAATTAATTTTCCAGCATCATATAATGGAGTTTTTATGCGTCCAGACTGTCATATAATGCCATTAAGGAAAGATTAATCAATAATTATGCATAGAAATTCAAATGACATGTGCCATTTGTACCACGAAGACACTGATAAATGAGGATAGAAGTTTTCACACTGTTTTGCATGTAAACAACTATATCTGAGACACACACCATGACTCATCTATGAGACTGTATCTCATTTCATGTTGAGACAGAGAGTTGTGGATGACAAACCCATTACAGTTCAGAGGATATATAGTGGTTTTATACACTGGCCGCTATTCTGCTGCATCATGGTGTTTCATCCTGGCTCTTTGACATTGC
The DNA here is from genome assembly GCA_036937835.1 of Pampus argenteus. Classification (NCBI taxonomy): domain Eukaryota; kingdom Metazoa; phylum Chordata; class Actinopteri; order Scombriformes; family Stromateidae; genus Pampus; species Pampus argenteus. Next base: position 11,864,037 of record CM072874.1, read on the forward strand.
TGTATAATTTAATTTACCACTTCACACACCAGAGTGAACAAGAGAGCCTGAAAAGAGAAGGTGGACTGAGGGGAGGGCGGGGAGCAGGGGGGAGATGAGGAAAGGAAGACAGTGAAGATGATGACAGTGTAAAATAAAAAAAGTGAGAAAGGCTGGAATATAACAGGATGATTTGTGAGGATCATTGAGACTCTACTGCCCTCTGCTGCTTCAGCTGCACACACCACAAACAAGGGATGCATGTATGTTGGTGGTTACCAATGGTAACACGAGAGCAGTCACCATGCCGGAGGACTGATAAAATAAGGAAAGACAGATTTTTAAAATGTATATGATCACTGTAACAGTAGGGCATTCGTATTAAAATATAAAATGGTGAGGAGAAGCCGCAGTGATACTACAGTCTTCACTTTCCTCCAACATGTTGGAGGTAGATTTACTGTAGTTTGTTTGTATTTGATATCAGAATGGAGCTAAAAGTCATCCCCAGGTGAGGTGTTTGTTGAGAATATTGAATAAAAAGTACATTCTCAAGCCTAACTTGACTTTTCATCAGGCACGGAGGTATCAAACTAACGTAGGTGTACATCAATAATAAAGAAGAAAAATGAAAGGGTGCATTCTGCAGTACTGCAGGCCCATGGCAAACAAAAAAACAACCTTTAGATTAAAAAAGCAGTTATAATATGTGACTGACAAGCTGCTGCTTTAAATTCTTGTACCAGATGGGAGAAAACTGCTTCCCAATTTTTTTCTCTTTTCAAATCCTTCAGCAGCTGTCAGTAAGATGCTGTTGAGCAAGACACAAACAGTAGTCATTCCTGCCCAGATGCTTCCAGGTGTGTGTAACTGTAGTCATTTAGAGCAGCGCTGCGTTGGAAACAGTATGCAAGTTGACGGGATAGCCTCAGACAACTTTCCCTGAAAAAATAAAGATTAAATAAAATTCGATTCGATGTGGAAATTTATGTTGAGATATTGCTTCTTAAGGGCTACTGTGTGTCCTCCTATTCACAAATGACGTGTTTGTGTGTTGTGTTTATTTATGATTATGTGTTTATATTTGTTCTTCTAGACTCATACATTTCCAAATCAGCCTCGTTGCCAGGCTACGGCCGAAATGGACTAAACAGGGTAAGCAATCATGATTCCTGCTTGCGCGTGTGTGTCTTTGTGTGAGAGAATAAGACAGGCCTTGTCATTTAACAAACCATAAAATATGACAAAGTACTTTATTTTCTACTGAACCTTTGAATCTCGTATGTAATTATTTCATCCTGAGGCCCAAACCCTGTCAAGAGATTAACTATCCAGTTAAGTAGTGAGTTTGTGTGATCTATTTTATTATTACTTTTTCTGTATATATGGAAACAATAATGTAGTAGTATTATTGTAGTCATCTAGAATACGCCACTTTTTAACGATGCAATATTTTAACAATTCTGTCCACTTTGCTTGATATTTTCCCTCCGCTATAAAGATGAAATACATCACATAGGTCCATGTTTGCTAAACTGCTTTTGTTGTGTTCTGGCAGCCTGGGAGTGCGGGTGCAGATTATTACCAGTATGACAGCAGTAATGCAGTTAATTGGCAGATCAGAGGTAAGCCTATTGTCCAACGCAAATCTGCTTATCTCCAGTTATCTCCAGTAGTTTTGTCCTGTTTTACCTCGCCTCCTGATGCATATTATTCAGTGTTATTCAGAGTGTATTTAATAATGGAATAACAGGGACAATGAATGCAGTAGTTAACATAACTTAAAATGTTTTTGGTTTTTTTTTCCTTTTCTTTCAGAATACAAGGTAAGATGCTGTGCCAACACTGGCAAATACTGTTACTGAGCCAAGAGTGAAAAGTCTGGATCACTGGATAATTGATAAAGAGGATAAGTTGCTTTGTTTAAAGAAGTCTCAGTTCATACTGAATGGTGAATCTATCTCACTTAGTAACACATGAATGGCTAAAAGAGACTTTGTGAAGCTGACTTCATTTATTTTATTAATACAGAAGTTAAAAAAAAGATGAAGACAAAGGGTAAAGACACACGTGTTGCCTCTTTATGACAACAAAATCATACATAAAAGTGTGTACAACAATTTTGATATTTAGTTTTAGATACATGCTCCATTGTTTTGGTCACACACTGTAAATATAGGCTTTAAGACACCAAAGTGTCTTAAGCTCTTTGTTTATATCTCCCTCTATATTTCTAAGAAAAATGACTTGATTCTGTTTTTCTATTTTGTTTCAGCCTCTGTCCTTGTTGTCATTACACAATCTGGCCACTTGATGGTAACAAAGGCAACAATTCGGTCTTCGTGTTGCTAAAAAATTCAAATCCAAGCTGTACTGTAATGATTTTAGTGTTTGAATATTGTTATAAATAATATTGCCCAAACAGACATCTTCACTAAACAACATAGAATGACAAAATCTTTTAAAGAAGCATCTGAACACAGTTTGATTAACAGTTGTTGTGTGTAATTTGCTTCACAAATGGCAGCTGAGGTCTCCATGGTGCATTGCAGACAGACATTTAATATTAAACACTTTCTCCTCTCTCTCTCTCTTAGATCTACCCATATGAAGCTCTAATGGTGTCAGTCAGAGGGCAGCAGCGTCTCCCTAGTGATGTGGACCGAGCCAGACTAGAGGTAAACTGCTACAGGAGCTAACTAAACGCAACAACACACTAGAGTATAATGAAAACACTAATATGACATTTGTTTCTCTCATAGCGTCACCTCTCACCAGAGGAGTTCCACAGAGTCTTTGGTATGTCTATGTCTGACTTTGATCGTCTTGCTCAGTGGAAGAAGAATGAACTGAAGAAACAGGTCCGACTCTTTTGAATTAAGTCTAACCTACTGCCCACAGGATGAATACAAATACAAAAGTACAAATACAGAAGTCTCTCTTCCTTTGAGGTGGCAGAAAGGACAACTGTTGGCCTCCTGTTCTCTGTGAGCTGTAACTGGTATGTGCTTGGACTTTTTCCTAATGCATAAGAAGTCAGCCAACTGGTGAAAACGGGGAACTGCTAATGACAGGAAAGAGAACATGAACTGGAGAGCATGAAGACCACAAGAGATACAGTAGCAGATGAGCCACTATGTGGCTGCAACAGACAGACACGTTGAGAGAGGAAGGAATCAGCTGCTGCTCTCTCTCCTACCAGCCACTGGCAATGTGTTAACCTGAGCATCAGGATGGCAGACTGGAGGTGGACTGTATGCTTTAGTACTTCATATTATACTGACGGTCTGCTACTCTCCGCCCAAACTTGTCTACATGCTGAAAGTAAGTGAGACAGACTGGCATGTTGTTGATGGTTAAAAAAAAGATCCAGTAGTCCAGTTTAGTTTCAAACACAGATGTTATCCTTAGTGGCTCATAATCTGAAGGTGTGATTCTCAACATTACAGTTACTGTACATGATATACACACGGTCATGATATATTTTATAAAGTGCTAATACTGAAAACAAAGGTTTTCTTCTCCTTTTTATAAATACTGGAATGTGTTGGAACTTGATCTCAGTTTTCCTGAAGCCATATCAGTGTTTAGTGTTATTTTCTATGACTTGAGCAAACAATAGTTGTTGTTTTTTTGTTTCTTTTTTTACATTATGTGCTTGTGAGGTTAAATGTAAATGAAACTCTGAGCTTGGAAATGTTAGTAAAGTTAAAATTAAGCTTCAGTACGACACACAAAATAAGATAATTTGAATTGCAGTTGCGCATATGACACAACTCAGCTCAAACCAGATGGATTTTTGTTTGTGGGAAGAGGTGAAGGAAGAAAGGAAGGATAGAGAGAAGGAGACAGAAACAAGGGGAGAAATAGGTGGGATAGACAAAGAAAACAGTGCAAAAGGAAAAGAAGCACTCACAAAGAAAGTTTAATCAATACTTGTCGTGTCAAAAAGGAAAATGTATACATTTAATAGTTTGATACAAACAGCGAGGTTAGTCTGGAGTGTCATGATTTAATGTACGAGACAGGATCATTTACCTGTCTACTGCAGGGACTGAAACCACTAGGGGTATGTGTGGGTATCTGTGTGCATTTACAGTTCTGCAACAATAATTTCACTTAAATGGCAAGACTAAAGTCTACAATCTAACTTTTTATTTATTTATTGGAACATTCACAATTTGTAACCCCATATCTGTCACTACAACTGCCAAATAAATGTTTCATACACTGCTCTTTTTTATTATTGCCACTGTTACTGGTATTTTCCATGATCCGCATATGGATGTTGACTGTGGATGGTGAACATGCATGCACTTTTTTGAAAGGTCACTGGGTCAGCAGGTTCTTGAAAGGATTCAAGTGATTCTTCGAAGACAAACCCGGCAACGTTTGACTCTAGAGTATTTTAATTCGGAGCTGTAATGTAATTTGTAGTATATTTTACTCTGATTTCTCTCACAGTTGGTTTTAGCCCTTTTACCACAGACTGAGTTCACAGAGCTACATCCTAATCAGTCGTGAATGTGAACACTACACGCTCGTCAGTATTACAGACCAACAGATGGATGGAACATCATTTCAATGTATACCCATAGATGAGTGGTTTGCAACTTTTTCAGCTCACACCACAGATTTCTACCAGTTCAACCAAAAAGTGATCTTTTTTTTTATTTTATTTTTAAACACCTGAGGAAATTAGATTTAGATTAGATGAAAAAAATTAAAAAATAATAATTTTGTGTGGCAGAAATGTGTTGTTTCTTGTTCCTGTCTTGTTTATCATATTGCAAGCCCTTGTGAGGGTCTTGACCCCAGTAGGAAATCACTTCCATACAATCAGTACAGTCTGTTGTAACCCATATTAGATGTGCACTTGGAAAAGTAGCAATATCACACTGTAAAAATACTTCATTACAAGTAGTCCTGCATTCAAAATGCATTCATTTAAATGTAAAATAATTCAATAGATAAAAATGTCAGTCATTATTACTGGTGCATCAATGTATAAGTAACATTATATAGTGTTTGATTTAATGTAAGTAACTATAGCTGTCAAATATGTAGTGTGGTGAAAAACGTAACGAAGAAGAAGTATGAAGTAGCATCAAATGTATATATTATAGTAAAGTCCCCTCGGATAAATGTGCTTAGTAGGCTGGCAGTGTTATACGTCAATATAAAATGAACAATAAGTCACACATTACAATTAGAAGTAGTACGTGGCTTTTACAGACTCACAGCATAAATATGTGTTGCAAACCCACAGACAGTATATAAAGATTTAGTACTGTGGACTAGCACTAGGACCCTGGGCTGCCTGGATGAGGAACCAACGGCTGCCGAGACAAACTCTAAACCGTAGCGGTCGATCTGACTCACTTGGCCGCACAGAGGCTGACAGAGCTCCGCTGTGTCTGTAGCGAACACGCCTCACATGTTACCAAGTAACTTTAACAGAAACAACTAAGGGATTATAACTGGAGAGAAGCAGAGTAACTCGGATTTAAGGATATCAAACAATATGGACTCCAAACACCAGAGCGGTGAGTAATAGTCTCTGTTTATCACATTCATATTCGCGACAAAGAACCGTGAAAATAGGCTAACTTTAAAAGATGAAGCCTCTATTGTTAGGAAGACATAAATGTCCATTTAAGCACTACTCTAAAGAAACAAATATGGCCACAAAGGCTCTACTCAGACAGAAATCCAGTTTAAAGTTAATTAAAACTCACCACAATAAATGAGATTTAATGACAATTTTTTTTTAAATAGCATTATCAAATTGTATATATTATACTTGGCCTCGTAAAACAAATGTGTAGAGAAGCTGAATCTGTACATGAGTAAACCGAGCGCGCCTCACGCTGCTCCCGGTACGCTGCTGGAGTAACGGCTGTGACGTCACACACCTACACGGATGGTGCCGGTTGGTGCGCTGTGTGTGTGTGTGTGTGTGTGTGTGAGGATGGAGGAGGTATCCTCAGGTAGAGTGATGCAATCTGAGACCAACAAGAAGTGCCCCGTTGGAAGCAGCGCTGCTGGAAGTGAAGCAGCAGCAGCAGCAGCAGCTGAATGGACGCTCTGTTTCTGCGCCTTCAGGCTACACTGTGCTGGAAACAGGAAGCTGCATTATGTTTGACCAGGCAGGTGATGAAGCATTGGCCTAAATTAAAAATCTGGCAATGATTATCAAAAGTGAAACAATGACTATGGTAGCCAAAAAACAATCTGACAGTGCTTCATTAAAACATCATGTTCCCTACAGGTAATTAATTGGTCTAGTTGGCCCATGACTGTGAGAAGGATAAAATGAGGTAAAATAAGTAGTTAATCTTTATTTTAGAATCAAAATTCTGTCAAATAAAACCCCCAACTATTTTAATTATACAGTACAATTATATATATAATTATACAGTACAATTATATATATATAATTATATCATATAACATGATCACTGTGATAAAAATAAAAAAAATATTATTGCTAAGTAATTGTCATTTTTAAGTGCTGTATTAAATCACTGCACTGTGGGTGCTCAGTTACAGCATCTGCTCACCATATCAATAAAAAAAAAGAGTCCCTTCAGACCAAACAGTGTTAGTGTATTAAGCCTTTTTTTCACAGCAGAGAACACTCAGGTGTTACTAACCGCATTAACAATGGCTGTGTTGTATTCAAGTGTCCCAGTAAACCGGGAGAGTGTGGCAGTGAACCAGCATGCACGAGGACCCTAAAAGTGAAGCAGCTAAATAGAATTCAGCCATCCTTATTTGTATCATTTACACCTGTGATTTTTATACCGTCACATGTCAAAATAAATGAAATTAAAAATGAAAAGCGCCTATGAAACACATGTACACAAGCAGCATGGATAGAGAAAAAGTCATTTATGTTGGTATGTGACAAATTGTGCAATTAATGTAAGGCTTTATCAATCAACCTTCGGATTATTTTCTTGATTAATCAATTAAAAAAGGTGAAATATGTTGATCCCAAGATAACGTCATCAGATGTCTTGTTTTGTCCAAACCAGGACACAGAGGGACAAAGTTTTCATCCAATCTTCAGTGAAAAAAAAGACTTATCCTCTCATTGTTTTTACACTAGAGCTACATGTAGGATAATACACAATTGTATACAATTTTCAACAACTTTCATAACACTAAAAGCTCTAATAATTGATTGCATTTATACAACCACAGTGGCACGGACATACCAGTAAGCCTTGACCTCAACCATGGTTCCCTTACATTTCCTTTTCCTTTTTCCTCCTCATCTCTCAGTGACCCACCAGCACCGCCCCCCGCCTCCTCTTTCTATTCTCTCTCATCCTCAGAAAGTTCAAAAACCTTCAGTTCAGAACACAAAATAACTTTGCCACTTTGTCAACTCAGATGTTTCTACCGCTTTGGTTTCTGTCACAGTATAATCTGTGGTGCAAATCTATTGTTGTTAAACCTCCTGTTCCAAGATATATCTACAGCAGCAGGTCTGTGCATGTCATCCATGTTGGTCTGTTGTGGGTAGGAGACTAAGCGGATGTGGTGTTAACACTCGTCTACCAAACAGGAAAAACACAATCATGTTTGTCCAGTTGAAGGTTATATCTCATCATCATCACCATATGATTGTTGTTGTTTTTTTAATACAATTAATCAATCATAAGAGAACTGAGAAATCCCAGTTTTCATAAGAAATGATCATACTCACTTATCCATTAGAACTTGGTAAAAAAACAGGGACCCTTATGTCTTGATTACTGATCTTAAAATGTGCTAGTAGATGGTTTGTTTTTGTTTTTTGGCAGGGCTGGACAGAACCATGCTAACTGTTCCTCCCTGTTTTCAGCCATTATGCTAAACTAAGCTTTAAAAATATGTGTCCGATAGCATTTTTCCACAAAAACAGTATAATTTAGCCCACCACTTTCAAATCCTTAAATTGACATCTACTCCCACCCCTTAGATTCACATTTTCAATGAGCACAGAAAAATGTTCACTTTCAGCAGATACATGTGAAAACAGCCTTCTTCTGTCAAGTAGACAACCTTTACTGTATATGCACATACATCAGTCTGCACAGTGAAGTTAAAATACTCAAGTGAAGTGACAAAAAAGCAAAATGCATTTTTGATTTTCCTTGTTGAACTAAATAACCATGTCATGTGGTTACCCCACAGCGGCTGGGTTTCTCCTTACCTGTGGCTGCTTACATGTTGAAACCACAGCACCACAATAGTCTCAAATGAAGCGCATGCAGTGCCACAGTGGCAGAGTCAACGTCAAGCTCTTATGCTTGCTGTGTCTCTTTTACTATCTAAGGAAATTGATAAGGTACTGAAAGAATGTGAAAAAGAGACAATTCCATGACTTCTTCACCGCCAGCTGTTTCTTTTTAAAGATCTTGCCAGCTCGAATTAGAGGCGACTTTTTGGAAGTGTCTGACTTTGCTAACCCCGGGGTGAGCAGTGACACCATCTACTGTTGTCCAAAATATGAATTGTAGGATGCAGAATCTCTGAAGTCGACTTTTGTCTCAGAGGGAGCTGCTGGGGCCGCCAAGACTTGATCTCTGACCTCTGTCTGAAGAGGATGGGTGTCTGGAGAGGGACCGAGGGAGGCGAAACGAGGGAAAGAAGTTAAAAGGAAAGGATCAGAGAGGGAGTGGAAGGGAGAATGTGGGATCTGGAGAGACCTCAGCTTCTGGGAGTGTGGGGGAGGCAGGAAGAGGACGCCTGCTGCCTGCTGTAGAGCAAAATAGCAGTTTCATACACTTTTTGAAATTCTCTTTACTTGAAAAAGCACACATGCTTTAGGCGACATCAAGGCAATCAAATATTCCTTCCTAGCCCTAAACTGTTTGGAAAGAAAGCAATAAAGAGGGATAGTTTGGATGGGAGACGTGACTCAGGGAGGAGGTTAGGCTTGGATCGGTGTGATTGATGGGTTAGTTATGTCATGGATGGAAGTGAAAGCCTCAGGTCAAGAGGGAAAATGTCTTTTCTCTGTCACTCTTGCTGCCCATAGGCATTATGCGGTGAGATAAACAGCAGAAGCAGTAGCAGCGAGTGGTAGTTGTTTTGTTGTGATCTGCAACCAAACACACTAAATCAGTTCAAATGAGAGTCGCATGGCTTCGGTCTCATGACTGGCCTTCTTCAGGCAGTCTGCAGAAACACACTAAAATGTATGTAAACGCGCACACACGAACACATTTTCCTCTTGTGACGGCATGTTTGCTGTGTATAAGATAATGTGTCTGCAAGACGACTTCATAGCGTGTCCTCGCTGTAAGTTAAGTGAATGTCTGTGTCCATTAGTGTGTGTGTGGGGGGATTTGAAGAGGACTTGTACCATGTGTGTGAGTGTGTGAGCGTGCTTATGTGTGGAATGGGGGTTACAAAGATCCCTCTGTGGGCGAGACCGACCACAAGCCTCCAGAACAGCTGATTCTCAGCCTCTGAACCCTCCGTTCCCCTGAGAGAATGGAAGAGAGAAAACGAGAGAGAGATATACATAGACTTAGAGGAGAGAGAGAGAGACAGACAGCAATGCATGGTTGGCCTTGACTGTATAAAGTTAGAATTGAAGAAACAGAAAATAGACCACAGTACGCAGTGGGAAACGCAATCAGCCATCTACTGGCTTTGTTAAGGCACTGATTGATTATAATGCAACTTTGTTGTTGACTGAGTTAGAATTAGTCCCAGAGAAATACAATAGATCTGTAATTTGAGTAATGATCAGCTGAAAAACCTCTAAACCTTTGATTCAGTAGGTGAGGGTAAAAATGGGGGGCAGTGATCTAAAAAAAAAAGGAGGCAAAACTGTGATCGTAGATAGAACAATTGTTAAGGACGACAGATGATGAGGAGCAGCAGAATGGAGAGAAATGGAGAAAGAGAAAATGAAAAGTGGGATGGAAGAGCAGGAGAGTAGGAGGACGTGAGACTCGCCGTAGGATGGAGGAGAGTCAAGATCAGGAAGGAGTGGAGTGAAGCTTCTGTCGACAGCTAAGACAGGAAACCACAGCTGCTGGCTGATAAGTGATGCACACACACACATACACATACAAGCACACACACACAGCTGCTGGATATCCTTTAACTCTGAATGCCCGTGGATCAAGACGATGCAGCTGTGTTGCGCCACGCCCCTTGTGTGTGTGTGTGTGTGTGTGTTAGTTACTGATTTGTTTTTGTCTTTGTGTTTCTAACATTGTATTGTTTGCTCTGGTCTTGTGGACTATTGTGGTCGTTGTCTAATTTTGGCCCTCATGGAGACAATAGAGTATTGTCAGGCTCGGTGGGCGGAAGAGGCGATGGGAGAGTGAGGGCTGTTCTGTCTTAGAGAGTTTCAAACTTATTTATCTTAAAACTTCAACAAGTTCTTTACCAGGAATTGTACATTTTTAGATGTATTTCATGTATTAGCATCTTTATGTATTTAGTCACCTTTTTTTCAAACCTCATGAAAAACGCACATGTAAATTAAATTAAACTATTTGAAGGTTTGCAGCTTTTAAACAGTGGTGTTCAGCCTCTCAAACTTCTCTCATGAATGAATGATCAGCTGAATGAACCACCCCTTGGTGCTACAGGCAGTTTGGTAACTATATCCTTTTGTATCTCTAGTGGAACTAAATATTTTCTTCATTTTAGCTCCATCCCCTTTGAGGGAAGGAAGCTTTGACTCTCTGACTTTCTACCTTCCTGCCCCCCCCCCCCCCCCCCCCCCCTCCTTGCTCTCTTTGTCAGCTCTGAGCAAGTAGGATGTGTGAGAGTGTGTCACAGTATTTGGAGCAATGTCAAGGTCAACACATACACACACACGCACACACACACACATAGGATGTCAGTGTTTAACAATTACTTTTCAAAGATAGCTAGAAATGTCCGAACTGAAGGTAGAATTTGATCTGTAGCGGCGAAAACTCAAGAAAAGGAAGACATAAATACACTCTGAGGTCGACAAAATTAATCGGGAGAAATGTTAAATATCTCTTCCTTGTCAGTTGTTGCAACAGGCGGTAAACTTGAGTGCCTCTCATGCCAGTTTTGCTAGCACTTACCTGTATCGCCTTGCATATATATGTGTGTGTGTGTGTGTGTGTTAAATTGATATTTGATGCATTTTGTGTCATAGCACAGGCATTTTAGCCATGTACATGGGATTTGAATGGTGCTCAACGCCGAGCAAGAGTACTTCTTTAGTCGTTCTGTAAACCCAAATCCATTTATTTTTTTTGCTGTGGTCTTCAGTTGTGATGGAGCGACTTGTGAACGAGCTGGGCTCTCTGCTGAAGATGCTGGATCATGAGACGGTCAGTCCTGCAACTGCTGACAAGATGGCCTCCATACGCAACATCCTGGACACAGTGCAGCTGTCAGGTACAAGTGCTACTGTACAGAATAACCTCAGATGGAAAGGGCAATATGCATAATCTTTACAGTCTATTTTTTGGGTAATATCCTATTAGCCTCATGACATGCAGTTATTTACAGTTGGCATAACATAGCTTCTATTAATTTTTTGTACAACACAAAACAGCATCCACATATTTGTTTATAGTCAGTTTCATTGGACACAAAGAATTACTCAATATTGCTTACTTTACTTACTATTGTTATTGCACTGAATTGGGGTTGGGGTTGTCCAGAAATTACGAGCAGAATTTCATTTCAAGCTACTGTAGGTTTAATATTGCAATAGCAAGACAAGAACAAAACACACGTTAAAAATGTGTCTACATACATGGAAATGTGAATTAGAGTATTAAATAAGGGAAAATAAAAAATTGATTGATGTTACCCTTTCAATTTTATTCATTCATTTGGATTTGACTGATCATGCTTGCCGTTTTTCAGCTGTATCCGCCCTCATATTACAATAATTTAGTTTGACAGTAGTTCAGCCAAAGCATCTTGGAGTTGAGCAATTTGCTCAAGGTCACTCTAACAGTGTTTATTTAGGCGTTTATTTAGAGACAGAAACTTTCTTACTCAATTCATGTCTTTTTTGCAACCTTCCTGTCCCTGAGCCAACCAGACTGCAACTGCACAAAACTGTATGAGATACAATACAGAAAGTGTAGTTAATGCATCAAAATGCAGCAGCTCTGTGTCATCTTACTGAGGTCTTTACAGTAGATCTATGTTTACCTCGGAGTATACAGGATGTCAGAGGGGATAAAAGGATTGATGTAAGAGGATAACAAAATGTAAAGTTTAAAGAGGATAATGAGAGGTCAAAGAGAGGAGAATAGGAAAACATCCTAAGGGTTTAGACTTAAAGTGTTAAAGTCCATGTCCACATAAATGCAGGGTTTTTAACTTCTCACAGCCAAGAGATCAACGCTGATTCAAAAATACTTCCAGAAAGTCTGAGATCCCTTCACACACATTCTCTGACTCGTTATCTTTGATCTTAAGATTTGCAAACTCCAGTCTGCACATTCCTGTTGTCTGATAGAGATCTCCATACAGTTTATTTGTACTCACTCACTTTTCTATTTGCTGCATTGTTGTACACTCTGGTAATCCTAATTCTCCTCACTTTACCATAAACCAAAACCCTAACTCTGATCCTGTTTCTAATCTCTAATTTATTTTTTTCCACAGTCAATGGATCAGACGTGTACATGAACAGCTGTCTCTATGGCAACGGCACAAGCTTTGTAGAGTCTCTGTTTGAGGATTTTGGTGAGTAGATCTTTAGAGCTCCTTCAAACCAATCCAGTGTCATGACCTCATATATAGAAATTATAATATTTGTATATTCCCAAACATCATACCTCAAAATCTAAAAAATTATATAATTAACATTTATTATAAGATATATGGAGTATTTTTAAACAACTTAAAATTTAAGTCCACAGCTCAAAATCCCAAGATCTGTTTAACTTCTGGTTTCCTCCAGATAATTTAGAATACACCTTATTCAGAATATGTGAATCACCACAATTTATCACATGTTTACTATGAAAAATGTATATTTTGTCTAATAGAATAAACAAGAATATGTTATGTATGTATGCTTCTTTCTAATGAAATTGTGTTCCCACACAATGAGTTGAGTTGAGCTATAAGAGTGGAATAAAACGTTTTCTTTAAAATAGGGTAGCTCATTCTGTCAAGTACATCAAAAACTTGACACTACAGATAACATAAATCCTCTATTGTTTCAACAGACTGTGATTTGCACATGCTCAGTGCATCTCCAGTTGAGCAGAAAGAGCATAAAGAGGAGGAGGAGAAGACTCATCCTAATAAATCTGTAGGTCACCTACACTATCTATCTGTCAGTCCACCTCCCTTTCTTGTCCTTGTGCCTCAGATTTTGGTTTAACCTTCAGTTTGGTTTTTCAGACACCAACCGACACACCCCCTCCCCTGCCAACTACCCCGCTTCCTGATGACTACTATGAAGAGGCTGTTCCTCTAGATCCCGGATCCACCCCTCAGTACTTTACCACCAATATGAACAGTCAGTTCTATTCACACACACATACAGTCAATAACACAGATTTACACTCTTATGAATGATTATAAATGTATGTTTCTCTTTCTCATATACCTTTTATCCCTCCTGTAGCTTCCAGGAACTCTGTGGAGGATGCCTACTATGAAGACGCTGACAACAACTACCCCACCACCAGGATTGATGGACCTCCAAAAAACTCCTGTGAGTCTGCTATTAGTCATGCCATGCAGTTCAAATTCATAAGTATAAACAGATGCATACTCTGATCATAAAGTATGTGGAATATGTGAATGAACCGAACCCGAAATTGTATCCGGTTGCTTTAGAAATGTGACTTGTGGTATTTTTGGTGCACAGACAATGACTCAGATGCTTTGAGCAGTTCCTACGAGTCTTATGAAGAAGATGAAGAGGAGGCCAAGGGGCGAGACCAACCTCAGAGATGGACGGCTGAGGAAAGCACAGATGGACCTGTTAGAGACTGCCGCATCTGCGCCTTCCTGCTGCGCAAGAAACGCTTTGGCCAATGGGCTAAACAACTGGTTGTTGTCCGAGATAATAAACTTCAGGTGAAACTGAGTTCAATTTTAAAGCTTAAACCATGGGTTTCAGGGGCTTTAAATACAATGGTATTATTGGTAAAGTTGTATTGAACATTAGAGGAAACAGAGTAAATGGGAGTAAGCATATTACTGGATTTCAAGCGGACACACTCAATAATGTCACAAATTAAATTAACCCTCTTACAACAGAGTTCAGCAGTAGCTACAGACCTTCCCATTTACTTGAATGAGAAGTTGAGTTTGAATGGTACTCTTTATAATATATTTTTTTACCCTCACAATCTCTTTGTCTATTTTTTACAGTGCTATAAGAGCATCAAAGAAAGCACTCCCCACACAGAGCTCCCTCTTAATCTGTGCAACGTCATCTATGTCCCGAAGGAAGGTCGGAAAAAGAGACATGAGTTGCGCTTCTCGTTGCCTGGAGGCGAAGCTCTAGTCCTGGCTGTTCAGAGTAAAGAACAGGCGCAGCGATGGCTCAAGGTACCTTTCATTCACTATATCAAAGGACTAGTGTTGAGACAGACAAGAGTAAGAGAAGACTGAATAAAGTACCCAAGATTTGTGTTTGGAAGTGAAGGTTTTTTTCTGTATCCAGGTGGTCCAAGATGTTGGCAGCCAAAGTAGCAACATTGAAGGTCTAAATGGATCTACTTCTCCTATTATACAGAGGAAGCTGGAACTTGACAAGGTGTGTGCATCTGCCTCTTTACCTGTTGTCTTTGTGTTTTTGCTTATGTATGTCATAAGATTTGCTCACAAAACAGTCCTATCAACTTTGTGAATTTTCTCTAGATATGATGTTGCATCTTCTTAGGTTCATTAAAATATATTTCCTTGTTGCTTGATGCTTGTTTTATTCTTAATCTATAAGATAGTTTTCACATTTCCACGTCTCTGGCTGACACCACCTCTTTCAGCCCACACATGACACAACTGCTCCGCTTGCTTGTAGTTTATAGGCAGTGAGTAAGGTGACATTAAATTGTGGTTGCTGAGTTGGCTAGTTTTCAAACAGCTTTATACCCTCAACAAGGTTTTGGCAGAGCCAACAAGCTGAATGCATGGTGACTTCACTTACTTTTACTCTCCATTATCATTGGAAAAAAGTAATAAAGGCTTCTACTTTTTCTTTGACAGATGCTACAGTCTGACAGACAGGCATCCGACTCAGAGAGCGGGGCGACATTAGACACTCAGTCCACTGCACAGGGACCAGGACGGGACACCACCGACACATTGAGTAGGTTTACCCTCACGATTTAGTATTTATTTACTGGAAAACTCCTAATACAGAGAGACACAGCGCAACTTTGCCATGTAGCTTTAATGTGGAGTAAGACATAAATTGAGATAAAATTGCATGTATTTCAGATTAAAGTCAGATAAGGTCTTTAGAGTTGCCAACAGACAATGTGGGAGATGCTGCATAAATTAAAACTTCCCTGATGTTGAGTTAGACTATAGGTCAAACACACCCATGTTTTTTCAGTGTTGTTACAACCTGTTTACTGTCCGAGAGGCTCTGAAAAGAGAGAGAGAGAGAAAGAGGAGGAGAGACAGGAAGTAACGCTCAACCAGATATGACATCCTTCCTGTCCTCTTCCTGCGATTGTGTCCCTCTGACATCATAGGAAGTAGGCTGGGCAGAGCCCTGCAGCACCTGGTACATTCAATATGAACACGCAAACATAGTGTTAAGTTTGGCTGAATAAATAAGACATAATATATTATCATTGCATTCTAGAAGTGCAATACATCTTTATTTGGTGAAGGTTTTTCACATATATATATCTATATATCTATATCTAGTCCTCCTCGATTCTGTGACCAGAATCTGACAAGGGTATGCTCGATTTCAGGCAGGGGAAAGCGCGGTGCATTCTCAGAGCTGACGGGGTCAATGAGCCGAGCAGCAGGGAAGAAAATCAATCAAATCATCACCTTCTCCAAACGGAAACCTCCTTTACCCGGAGAGCCTCCCTCGTCTTCTGCTCACCTTGACAACCCACGCTGTGGTGAGGACACATACTGATCAAGAAGTTATTTGCTTGATTGACTGGCTGTTGGGTAGTTGGTGGCTTATTTGAGGAACAGATTGAATATTTCACTTGACCTTGACATTGAGTAAAATACATTTTTCAGTACACGGTGTAAAATAGTAATTTTTAAGATTCTTAAAGGGGAATTTAAAGTGAATATACTGTAAAGACTAAGGAGGTATCTTCAGTGTTAACTGACTTCAGCCATTGTAAAACACTAAACATGTCTGCTGTTTTCATTTGTTACCACAGGCTACCTCAGTGTTTGTCTGAGTGGTTCTTGGAAGGAGCGTTGGTGCGTAGTGCGAGGTGGAAATCTGTACCTGCAGAAGGACCCTGGAGATCAGCGACCCCCAGTCATTGTAGTTCCCCTCAAGGGGGCAGAGGTGGTGCCAGGGGGCCTCGGCCCCAAGCATCCCTTCTCATTCCACATCCTGCAGGGAGGCAACGAACTGGCGGCTTTAGAGGTACTAGCTAGCATCAGTTAATGATTATGACACACCTACTTTTTTTATTGAAATCAAGTTGCTAAAATGTGGCTGGTGTGTGTGTGTGTGTCTATGCGTGTCCATCCATCAGGCCAGCTGCTCAGAGGACCTGGGCCGCTGGCTGGGTGTGTTGTTTGCGGAGACTGGGAGCGTCACACTCCCAGAAGAGCTGCACTACGACTACATTGACGTGGACACGCTCACTGACATACGGCATGCTGCCAGACACTCCTTCCTGTGAGTCATTTCCTAAAGTTTTATCTGTGCATTTGTGCATGTATGCATCTAGAGTTTTAAGTCTCTTATTAGAGCTTTCTATACTTAAATAGTTTATTCTCTTTTTCTTTTTAAAATTCTCTTCTCCTCTCAGGTGGGCCACTACCACTGCTTTGTCATCCAGCAGTGTCTCGACAGACTCCAGGACATATGACGAGGTCTATGAAAGTGTTGCGGTGAGAAACTGATCTTGCCATCAAGCAGCGTGAATGGGTGTCCTGGATCAAATATTAGATAAATACTTATATATCCATATACAGTACATTTCATTTGATGACTTTTTCTGCATAGTTTAGTCAAACAACGCCTACAGGTGCATAAAAACAAAAAGGCAAATAGTGTACATGTTAAAAATGTGCTTGATTTCGCCCCTCCTGCAGGATGAGGATGGGGACAGCAGAGCCAGCCAGGTGAGACGTCACGCCTCATTCTCCAGCAGGGACTCTGAAAAAACTGAACAACAGGCTTCCATTAAGAGACACGCCTCCAGTGAGTCTCCTCTGGTTTCATAATTTATTACAGTGGTGACAGGAAAATCATATGATATAAAAAAAGTGGCCACAGGCTTCCTCCTGAACTGAAAATCGTCAGATATGTAAGATTTGGTTTCTCCAGGTTATGATTGCAGTGAAAAGCAAAAGTTCAATGACATGGATAGTTAGCTAGCTGAAATACTGACACACTTTACTTTATTAAAACTGTCCTATTGATATTCTGAAATGTTTTCTTGTTAGACGTTAACCAGTATGGACGTTATGGGAAGACGCGTGCAGAGCAGGACGCCAGGCGGTACCTGACACAGAAAGAGGAGCTGGAGAAGCAAAAGGAAGAGCTCAGAAATGCACTGATTTCGCTTCGCAAGGAGAAGAAGGGGTTAAAGGAGGAGATAAAGAGTGGAACAGGTCAGCGACAAAACACAGTTCAGAGTTCTGCATCGTAGCAGTACTATAAGTATGTGTGTGTTTGTGTGTGTGCAGGCCATGGTATGGAACAGCGGTTAGCCGAGCTGGAGACACTGTGCAAACAGAAAGAGGAGGAGAGGGTGGAGCTGGAGCTCAGACTGACAGAAGTGAAAGAAAACCTGAGGAAATCTCTGGCTGGAGGAGCACTTGGTCCTCATACTGACACCAAGATCAATGTCAAGGTCGGCAGCTACAGCAGAGACAGAAATATATATATTTTTTTTTTTGGCATTTTGTTGCCAAATCTCAGTATACTGTATCATTTTCACATTTTCACTTTGCTTGACAGTAGAAACATCTGACGCTTGTGTTTGTATGTATGTGAATATGTAAACAGGCACAGGGCAACAACAAGGTTGAAAAGATTTACAATGAGACTGTGCCGGTCAACACAGCATCCGAGCTTCGTAAGCGCCCTCCATCTCTTTACGCCTCCTCCAAGGGGAACGTCATGCAGAAGGCGAAGGTAATGTGTGTGTGTCTGTGTGTGGCTCTGTGTTTGTGTGTCTGTGTGTGTTTGGTTGTATAACGAAGACAAATGTATCCAAGTGCTTTCCTCACTTCTTTGCTGTCTCTCATGGTTTCCAGGAATGGGAGTCAAAGAAGGGGACCTAGACTGAACATAAAATGATTGACAGGTGGATTTATTGAGAAAAAGTAATGAGCTATGACAGGAGGATGTGTTAAAGACAAGAAAGCAAAAAAAAAACTGGCACTGAAAAGAAGACGAAGATGAAGAAGAAGAAGAAGAAGAGGAGAAGGGGGGCATATTTGTCCACCTCCTTACATAAAGAAAAAGTGGAATCGTTGCAAGTACAGGCTGCATGGTCTGCCTCAACCACTGTAAATATTACAGAATTGACTGACGTCCCAGTACAGTATTAATGTGGATCACTATGAACATGAAATATATATGTTTGTGTGAGTTTGCATGTGTGTTTACATTTGCAGAGAGCTGCAGAAAGCAAAACTGTGATCATTTCATAGAAAAGCAAAGCAAAGGGAGAGTCTGGTTCACCTGTGTTCAGAGTTTGATGAGCCACAGGCAAGACTTCCTGAGTCAAATTTTACCTAGACCCACTGATTTTATTCCATTTTTACATGATACTTGTCAGTGTAAAACAAGTAAATAAATTATTATGTTTTCCCTTTTAACCTTTTACCTTATAAATTATCTTTATTAGTGAGAGAAATATTCTACATTTTTGAATATGTATTTAAAACATTTGGAAAGCATATCTAGTATGACACTGTTCCTGGAACCAATGAGTAATGTTTATTATTATTGCAATGTGAAATTATTGGATTTTAACCATTATATATGTATTTTTCATATTTGACTTTTGCACTTTATCTTGTTGTATTGATTACAGAGAAGTCTTGGAAATTAGCTTTAGCACCTCTATTAGCAGAAACATTCAAGGGTAAACCCCGTTTCTGCGTTCCCTTTTATCACAGAGATATGAACACACGTGTTTGAAGTAAAGGATTACTTTATCTTCACCATCTTTGTCTACTGGACTCATTGTTTTGTCTTTGGTTTAATAGTTTAAGTGAAATCATTGGAGTATTTTTCTCTCAGCCTGGTACTTTCTCACACGACTTCTATATGAAACCAATAGCAGCATCAAATTCTGTACTTCAAGCGCCACCTAGTTGCTAATTAAATTATAGCACCTGTTTTATAATTCTTACTACAGTATGTCCCAATTCCATACTAAATACTAATTGTACAACATGTGTACTATACATTAATCTTTGTAGCATACTGTTTTTGCAGTTAATATACAATAAATCAACATACTTAACCTTCTTAGCTTCCAAGAGGAAAATAATACTTACGAAAGATATTATTTGTTTTCTGAGAGGTCCCCACTGTCTCATCACCACCAATTAATTTTAATTTTTCCAGTTGTCAACAGATCCCACATATACATGTCTTTTGTGCATTGTATTGTGGGACAATAATGCACATCAATGAAACACTCAAAAACAAAACATTTAATATGCATACTGACTTCTTCCTGGTCGTTTCCCATTGTGAACATGTTACATATTCAATGCCTGGTTGAACGTATATCTCATAACCAAAACTCAAAACACAACACAAAAATATAAGTTTATGATTATTAATTAACTGACAGGAACCATTTTCTGCTATTGTTATATTATAAAACTAGATACAAAAAGGACAAGACGACTTCTTTAGAAAGAGTTTATTTAGTGCATTTCTAGTTAGTCCACAGCAGGAACCAAAATATGAAGTAAATCTGTGCTCCCATTGGTTCACCAAAGTTCTGGTCTAACACCATTGGTCCACTCATGTTCTGGTGCAATACTATTGGTCCAGTAGTGTTCTAACACCCTCACATTGGTTCACTAGTGTTCTGGTATGACACTATTGGCTCACTAGTGTTCTCTGGTCAGGAACACGTACGACCAGAAATAAAAGGACCTTCGGCATGCTGCTACTGAGCAGAGGTCCACAAGCTTCCATGCAACAACAAACAAACAAACAAACAAACAAACAGCAAGGGACAACAATGACAAACGTAAAGATAAACAACAGCATTGCTTGTAAGAAGTAAGCATGGAAGCATATACAGTAAACCTTATTTTAACCTGCTAAAGCCCTCAGGAGGTTTGTCTGATATACAACAGATCTTAAAAAGGTAAAATCCCGCCCCCCCTCCCCCAGTCACATGCGTGCGCACACATTCACTCACACTTTCTAACACACACAACTCACCTACTGCAATCACAGCATGTGCCCGACCACTCACACACACACACACGCACACACACACAGGCGCACCTGCATGCAAACATATGATCAATCCTTATAAGTGTACAAGGAATACGTTCGTCATTTTTAAAAATATGACTTAACCCCATGAGCTTTGTGTAAACATAGCGTACGATAGGATAGATAAAGACCTTCTTCCTTCCTGTTTGTCGTTCTGTAACTTTCTTGCCACTTGCCTTTTCTAGCAATAACTTAGTTAATACTTGGACTCTTTGGTTCTCTGTAACAGTCTGTTTATCTGACTGTGTGACTGACTGATTCTCCATCCCATTTTTTCTCTCTCTCTCTCCCTCCCTTGTTCACTATGGGTATGATATAGCAGGAAGAGTAGTCAAAGGAAGAGATTCACAGGTCCTGTCCTTCTGCAGACCAGAGCAGCAGAGCCAGACGGATTGATTGTCCTTGATTTATATACATCACAGTCAGTCACAGTGAGCTCCGTGAAGTGGAAGAACACATTCTGGTCCTCCTTCATCTACTCTTTACTCTTCCTACCCCTCACCCGCCTGATGTGTGGGCATGTCGGCCTGAGATCTGTGTGTGTGTGTGTGTGTGTGTGGGTGTGTGTTTGTATGTCTGTGAATATGTCTGTGTGTGTGTGAGGGGTGGGGGGCTAGGATAAGTCATTGTTGCTGGGCGACTTCCCTCCGCCGTTAAGTAGGGCCGAAGCGCTGCGACTCTTGGTCGGTGTGCCACTGCCTGACCGTGAGAGTTCTGTCAGATCATGGAGGGAGGGCTCCCTGTACATGGCCACTACACACACACACACACACACACACACACACACACACACAAGACAAGAAGCAATGATTAAATTAATGTTATTTCTCTGAATCACTCAGATTTGTTCAGTCAGATTGGTACATTTACCTTACCGCATACCGTAGATAGCTGAGAGCTTTGAGTTACGTCCACAGTCTAATCAATCCTGATTATACAATGATATAATAATACTTTTTACTGGCAGAGGGGAATTCCTGCAAAGCAATGTTTTAAGATGTAATATAATGCACCATAAACTGTGGATGATGATCTCTAGTCAGTGATCAGCATAAAATAAACAATGATAAATTATATTCTCTCATAAATGTTTGATGGTAGTTGGAGGCAGCAGAATATTATCACCTATGCCTATTTACACATCCAGTAGATAAGAAGCAGAATTAGCAGTCATTTGGAATAGTAATTGTGTCCATCTAGTTAATGTAAGTCCACTAATTACTCCGCGTTTGCTTTCCACTAACTCCCAAAGGGAAATGTCTGGCTCTTCAGCTAAATGATCTATTATGTTCAAATGCGTGGTCGGTAGTTTAAAGTGGGTGTGAGTGGGGCAAAGCATGAAAGTTGCTTGCTGGAAAACCAAAATAATATAAATAATAAAGTGCTATGTAGCTCTGCAGAGCTGAGGGGAACTACAGAGTCAGGTGATAATTATCACCAAACAATCACAACTAGGCATGCAATATCGGCATTGTTTATAGCGGCTTTAAAGATGAAAAAAGTAGTATAAAGTTGTTAATGTATGAAATGTATATCTTTGCAGAATAAAAGTTTACTTCAGTGCAACTGTAACATTAGTTGTTACTTGTGGGATGTTTTACTGCTCAGCTGTGAAGCACAGTTCACTCTTTTACTAGTCTTACCTTTGAGCGGTTTCGGTATGAAGTGTGCGGCGGCCTTGTTCTTCTTGACGTGGTTTCCCTTCATGATTCCGCCCTCCTTGTTGAGTCCCAGATACCAGGCCCGGCCAGAGGCCTGCTGTCGGTACAGCATGGAGGAGTAGGTGACGTAGTAGTTCTCAAACACTGACTCCTTGAACTTACACTCTGGGGTAAAATGTTCCTGAGGAAGTAAATGTGGGAAATAGTCAAACAAATTATAAAAGGAACAAAGACAAGAAGGCTATTAAGTAGAAGGGTATGAGTTTGTAAACTCCATTAAAAGTGTTTGGTCATGCTTCTGTATCACTGTCAGTGCATTATTATTTATATCAGCTGATCCACTCTTTGAATCATTATCACAGTCAGGCTATAGTGTGTAATCAGGCTGTAGTCTCTAAGAACAAACTGCACCAACTTAGGACAGCTGACATTTGCATTTCCTTATTCCTGCGTCTCCATAGCAACCGGTTACTCCCTTGAATACCAACCAGCCCACTGAGAGAAAGATGGTGCCCATGCAGGTTGCCGGGGGAAACAGAAAGATGCAGAAAGAATGCTCTTTCTTATTGCTATCCATTAATCCCATATGAATGTTTATTAAGGCAGGTTTTGAGAATGGATGATATTCAAGTAGATTTACTAGGATAAATAAATGTGTTTTGTGTGTATATGTCTACAAATATTGTGTGTGTTTGTATTGTGCATTTAATATCAGGTGGAAAGATGAAACAAGTGATATCAGATATGACTGAAGCCGACGCTCTCAGAATAACATGCCAAAACATCCAGGACTGGACATGATGGGCCAGATATGCTGGTGGTATACGTGCCTACACAGGCATAGCAGTGTGGCTGTTTGATACACATCGAGGTATGCGCCATGTTTCTTTTCCTCTCCGTTAGTTTTCATCAGCTAGCCTGCCAGCCATGTTTAGATTGAAGGAAGTGTGTGTTACTTTACTTGATTCAACTCAAGAGCTATCGTGAGCCAATAAATGCACTGTTCTGCAGCCAACACTGCCCTCTGACCTGTCTCAGAAAACATATGTACAATAGGGATGTATGTGAAGTAAATCTAGTCTGGGAATTTCAGGAGCCTTGACTAAATGGATGCAAAGTAATCTTCAGACAAAGACTGACTGGAACAAGATGAACAAAGGCTGGAGGATGATCTGTAATCAATCCTGGGAAGCCACAGTATCAGGAGACAGATAAAGAAGCTTCAGGCACTGGATTATAACACCCGGTCACAGCTGACTCACAAGGCAACACTGGTTAAAGTATTGATGTGATGATAGGATGTTGAACTGAAAGCTGCTGTTTCATGACTTGTGTGTGTGTGTGAGTGTGTGTGTTTGTGTATGTGACCTACAGAGGTGTAAAGAAACCCTTCGTTGTTCATTGCCAGGTAGAGTTTGGTCTGGACCCCCTGGATGGCAACCACACGAAGCCCCACTGGGATGAGGTTGAACACAGCTACATATGCACAAAGACAGACACACACACACACACACACACACAATGAACACACGAGCACACACACACACACACAAAACAAGCGCTCACATGGTGAACACAGAGTGAAACAGAAAAAGAAAAAAATTCATCAATATCAATATGGAGTCTGGTAGGATGACACCTCAATTTTGCCACAAAGAATCTACTTTACATGGTCAGTCAGGCACTACGGTTGATGAATTAAATCAATGGTTCAAACAGCAAGTGCAAAAACACACATACAAGGACATTCCCAGGCTTATTGACATTGCAGGGTTCAAGGGCTGTATTTTTTAAAGCATGAATCATAAACATAACCAACGTTGAGTTTTTGATCTCCACACTCTTAATACTTAGCAGGGATTTTGAAATTGTTAGATTTAATTCAAGGGGATTTTCAGGCATGTTGGATAAGCACATAAAGGATTTACAGTGTGTGTATAACTTTAAAGATTCACCATGCGTGCAGTAAAAAAAAATACATTACAAAACTGATCATATGTATCTGACTTTTGTTGTTGTTGTTTACCCAGTGTTTTACACTCTGTAGGCACAGACTTATCATGTTTCCACAGTATACTGTATGTTATGTAGCAGGAATATACCGTAATTATTCCGAGCAGTTTGATGAGTCAGGGCCTTGTTTAATTACACTCGTTTAGCCAACTATGTTCTTTATAATGACTGTGGCTACATGGAAATGTCGATTACATGGATTATGCATTCAAACCCAGTCACGTGCAACTGATTTCATGTGGCTGGGTGTTTACATGATGTACACACCATGTAATCAACTAATTAAAGTATACTTCCTCTGCTCCTCACGCTTTCCTCTTGGTGGTCTGAGTATCAGAGATTAATGCACCAACACAAGAAGGAGAGTGATTGCCATCTGAACACCAACAACAGAATTGAATGAGCCGTATCAATCACACATTGGTAGGCTGTGTGTGTGTGTGTGTGCGTGTTTGTGAGAGAGAGAGAGAGAGCAAGAAAATGTGTTCACTGGTTCAGTTTGACTGCATATTTTTGAAGCTTTCAAGGATTTGAGCATTGCACTGTATGTCCTGTGTATCTATTAACAAGAATGCACCTAAAATAGATCGATGCAATGCCTGACATTTGTAGGAAAAACATGCTCTAGTTTACTAATTCCATTAACACTTGACATGTTGTTGAGCGACTGAGCTCTATTTCCCTCCTCAGACAGATTTCCTCAGGGTAAAACTTGTCTTAAAATTGGATTTAAACTGGTTTTGGTTGATACCTGCAGTCTGAACTCAAACTAAATAAGCTCTTGTTAGACATGTAACATTCAATATGTTGTGATAGTCAATACCTTTACATAGTAGAGCTCCATTATTAGTAAGAATGCAATAAGTTTAAATAAAAAGAAAGAAAGCTCTGTCTCGATCTCGATTCTTCTTTTGTACTTTTACTTTATGAGCACTAAATAATTCATTTGTTTGACACCAGGAGAGAAAATAAGCTTATGTGCATTTAAATATTGTATGTATTAGTTACCATCCTTGCAGTAGCACATATTTATTTTTCCATAAAATTTGAAAGAGGAGGAAAATAGGAAATCATTGGATATGGAAAAAAATATCTTTTCTGTATCTGCAAAGGCCAGAGTCAGACTTACCATAGGTGCTGTCTTCATCCTTAGTTCCATCAATGGTGCCATCAGGGTGCATCTGCAGCTGGAAGCCCTGGCGACTAGAAAGCCTGGTCACAATGCCCTTTAACTGGGGCTCTGAGAGGAGAGCAGAGAGGAGAGGAGACACATGAACTGCATTCATTCATTCCTTATTACTGTCATGTGATCACATGTATTGCATCCAGCAGTCGTCCGGAAGCCGGAAGTGTCAGAGAAGGAGAAGTTGTTTGCATTTTCACCAGGCCTTGAGGGCCCAATATTAATCTGTACTTCTTGTACATCATGGCTTTTTCAAAGATCAGATTAATTGACAGATGTAACATATTAAAAATAAGAACATCTCCAGCTCTTAGGATCCTGTTTTCTGAGATCTCCATCAGTTATCACAGATACATGCTGCAATACAAAGTTATTTACATGTGATGTTTGTGGTGTCATGCAACAGGATTAATTCCTGAGCCACTGCCAGAAGAAGACTATCCAGAGGGTGACGAATGATGAAGTGATGAGAAAAAAAATGGTGTTTGTTGGTGGTGATGATAGTAAAGATGCTGCTGGTGGTGGTGGGGATGGTATGCATGGATGAAGTGGTGATGCAGCCCATGTCTTTCCCACGTCTGGCTTCTTCTCTCAGACCTGGTGGTCGCCTTCTCTTCCGTTTCTTCCTCGATCCAAACAATTTGACACGCGAGAACACGTTCAGCTTGCTCGGCTTCTCGTTTGTGCCTTTGCTGTTGCTCGGGCTGCCGCTTCCGCGGCAAGCATTCGCCTTCTCCCGCTCCCTTGCCTGCCGCTTCTGGCGGATGAGGGAGCTGGCGATAGCCGCTGCCCGGGACATGTTCCCCCGGGTGAGTGAAACAAGGCTGTGCGTCCCGGTAGGATGAAGGGTTCGCGGATAAGGCGGTGAGGGTGTGTGAGGTGCGGCGACTGGGGATGGGGTTTACACCACCCACGGCTCAGTTCGCATCACACACCGACCGCTGCAGTCTCCGTGATTTGAAAAAGCGTCCAGAATGCTCCATCTGTGCGTCCGGGCGCCTCATAGAAGTCGTCAAACAAACCCGGTAATCTGCCCGTGAGTGTGCGTGAACGACGCCGCCTCACATCCCACCCAAGTGGTCTGAGTGGCAAAAACTGTCTGCTCCCCCCTCAGGTGATTCTTCTGGCCGTCCCGAGAGAGTGAGGAAGAGGGAGTGCGTGTTGATCCAGTCCAGGTCCAAGAGGCGAATCAACAGTTTATAATTTGGTGCGAACGACCCCGGTGGTTGTTGACGATGACCACTGCAGCTGCTGCTTCCTCTCCTGCTGCTGCTGCTGCTGCTGCTCTGCACCGCTCCCCCGGTGACGCTCCGCTCCTCGACGCTGTCCGTGACAGAAATGCAGCAACCGGAATGTTTATCAATGAAACAGCTCGGGGCTGGTTCAGTGGGAAAGGGATCATGATGCAGCCGTGCCGTTCATAAAACTGCTGCAGCCCTGCAGAACGACGAGGGTGGGAGTGGGAGGGGGTGGAGGAGAGTGTGTAGGCCTACGTGTGTTATATGTGTGAGGGGGTCGGATGGGTTTGGGGTATGATGGGGGGGGATTTAGGGTTGGGAAAGCTCTTTCTCATAGGGCACCTGTAACCCTGTGAACCCCACGTGGTATGATATTTACATGTTACTGAATACTGATGTGTGATAGGCAGGGAGGGGAAGAAATAGGAGGAAGCGAGGAGACAGACAAGTGAATGAATGAGGAGGAATAATGGTAAAGGGGGGAGAGAAAAGTAGAGAAACCAGAGGGAGGGAGAAAGGAGGGGCTCTCCATCTTCTTTTGGTGCAGAGGTTCACCACTGCTGAAAGGCTGCAGCATGCGAGAAAGAGGTGAATAACGGAGATAGCACTCTTCTGTCTGGATGTCGTTTTCTAGATGATGTTCACTCACACACACACACACACACACACAAAGCACCAATCAGTTACTTCATGCATGCCGGCCGTAAGTTGGCTGCTATGGCTCATGACAACTCCAAGTGATATAGAGGAAGACGAGGCTGTGGACTAAAAGCCGATTGACTGGCAGCAGAGGTCGAACTGTGGCACCAGGCGCCAAACAGCAGGCAGAGGCAGTCATGCTGTTCTCCATTGGGAGAGGTAGTGGAAATCAATGAGTGGAGAGCAAGAGGATGTGGTGAGCGGTAAATTATATGACATGAGAGGAGGCAACCTCCAGCCCACCGTGAGCATCAGCCAGTGAGAGAAGGAGAAGATGATGGACTGTGGACAGAAACTAGGGTCAGGACGCGGTCACTGAAGTGGAGCCTGTCCTTGACTGAAGGAGTTGAAGTTACAGCAGTGGCCTTCTGGTTAGGT
The DNA here is from genome assembly GCA_036937835.1 of Pampus argenteus. Taxonomy (NCBI): domain Eukaryota; kingdom Metazoa; phylum Chordata; class Actinopteri; order Scombriformes; family Stromateidae; genus Pampus; species Pampus argenteus. Next base: position 11,891,814 of record CM072874.1, read on the forward strand.
AAGACCCTTGTAAATGTACAGATAAGTATAGTTTAGGTGTTACTGTACAGTTTGTAACCAATCTATTATCTAAAAGACATACAGCCAATGTAATGAAATGAATGAAAGCTAAAGTAGGTCTAGTCCTTCATCATTAATTTATGAGATCCCGGCTTTTAAACCCGCATCACGTGTCCCTAAAAGCAAAAAGCCACACATACACAAACCAGATAAAAGGTGACTCTGTGGGACATGAAATAAACAACTGTCAGTTCTCATTTTTTGCCTTGAATCGCCACAATTTCAAATGTAAATGTTACAGAGTCAGAGTCAATCAATTAATAAAGGCCATCAAATAAATAATTAATCCTTGATCAATTACTGAAATAATGAGTGTACAAATAAAGTGCAAAAAGGAACTTGAGCACGTGGCAGATTGTTGTAATGGAAACCAGTGATTTATAAGATAAGTGTGAGCTGTTGTATATAGTCTAATGTATGCGTCAAAGACTTGGTTGGCTGTGCCCTCTACAGGCAGTATAAGACAAAAAGAGGAGTTTAACAGTTTGAGTCAAATCAACGCAGCAGCTTTCATAACAGTGTTCAACACTTTGAAGCATTTAGAAGGTATAGAGCAAGGTGATAAATTTGTGTATCCACAATAAATAAGCTGCCGTACAGTACTTTTCAGTATGTTTTACCTTTTTTATGAATTTTAATTAAGGTGAAATTTAAATGAAGTTTGCTTTGGTTAATGTTATTTTACTATTGGATAGGTGATGTAGCCTAAAGTAAGATTTTGACAGTAAAGATAAGTCTAAGTGCAAAGTGTTGAGATGTTTGATTCAAGGTCTTGAGGCAGTTGGTGTTTAGTCTTGTTAATAAAGCAATGTCTTTAATGCCTCTAAATAAATATGTTCAGTCAAGTATAATATTTAAAAGTTTTGTTGGATTAATTCTCAAGGCTGCAACGGATTCAGCAGAATAACATTCAAAAGCCAAAACTATATAAATAAATATATATATGTGTGTGTGTGTGTGTGTGTGTGTGTGTGTGTGTGTGTGTGTGTGTTTAAAATGTCAAGCAAAGTCATAGCATTAATGGATAAAACTGTGTTTCGTTTGAGGCTGGATAGTTTAGTCCAGAACTACATGGCTCTAAAGGTTCGGAGGAAAGGGCGCGCCCGGGGCTCTTTTCAGCACCATGGACAGCATTTCAAGTTCAAATTGAGTTAAAACACATTTTCCTCAAATGATTTTAAAGATATTAAATTCTTTCAAACACAACTTAACGCATATGAAAAGTTAGGCAACTAAAAAAAAAACAATATAGTATTTCTGTAATTTCCATTAAGATACTTGCCGAGTCTGTTGACTATACTGTACTTAATCATGTTAATCCCATTTGCCCTATAAACCCTTATTCCCAAAGCATATTGCACACAGAGTGTCCAATTATGCTGATATTCGCACAGCATCCTTTAAGATTTTTATTACAGATTTAGATTAGACCAAGTCAAATCTCATTATTTTTCGTTCCCTCTGGTCCTACCTGAGGTTGATCGGCGGAGAGGGAAACTCATGCTGCGCCCGTGCTGCTCCGGAGCCTTGTGCTCATGGTTTTTTCGCACTTCCTGTTGTGTGCTGCTCCACAAAAAGAGGAGGAATTACCGAAGTTCAAACCAGAGAATTCTCCACGGCATTGGGTCCATTAAGGCCCCGCACATGGCGTTGACGGGAGATCATTACAGAACATTAGAGGCCATTAAGCCGTTGGAAACGGTCATTAATGATTCATCTCGAGGCCCCGCTGATCTGGCACAATAAGACAGGGAGGGAGCCAGGAGGCTGTTCCCAAATTCAAGGATCTATCAAAGAAGCACTGTGTGTGTGTATGTATGCATGTGTGTGTGTGTGTGTTTGTGTGTGTGTGTATATAGATATTAGTGGGCTATATGTGCCAGTGCATCTGCAGTGCAGTAACAGAAACTCAACTTTAACTGTGTTAAGTGTTAGGACTCTATAGTGGCCTCCTATTGACCCTTGACCTTTATCTAAAAGTCTAAACTTAATAGCCATAGACATAATTGAAGACTATTTTCTTATTGCCAAATTCAATATCTTTACTACTTTACTACAGACACACACACACACAAATTAAAACAATAGGAAAAACCTAACAAAGCGAATCCCCAGCAACACTGACTGAAACTGTCTCTATCAAAATATCAAAACTACCTAAAAAATTAACAATTTCATTATTTGTCACAATTCATAGTCACAATCCTATTCTGATTAAAGCCTATTTACAAACTTATTTTATCCTGAGCAGCCAGATATTGTTCAAACCCAAATCACATTATTTTTAGATCCCAAGATAAACACAAGTGTATAAAATGATGGTTTTAAAACCAAAATATATTGAGTCTTCTGATTTAATATTCAACTCAAAGTAAACATCTAGCTTCTATGAAGAGCTGGAACAAGATGCTACAGATGAAGCTAATGGACAATGAAAAACACGCTGATTTGAACACTCCTGTCCAACACCTTGACAAAGAAAAATAAAGACCAACAAAATAACCTTGTTTTAAAGGATTTTAGAGACAAACTCACACAACACACACACACACCCCTACATTAATGGCTTTCCACTGTCTCTCTCAGTGGGCCTGTGGGCTATCTTCAATGAACACCATTATAGCACAACCCAATGCTGCCATTACAGAATTACACGCAGACACTACACAGCCACCCATAACTCTATATTATCAGCCCATTATATTGTTGTGCTTCCTGTGAAGTGACCTGTTAAAACACAACAGCGTCCATATTACTGGGATGATACAGAAAGTATTACAGATTGCTGCAGATACTGCAGGGCAGGAGGCGATAAAAGCAGTTAGAAGACAATGAAGCAGGATGCTGCCGGAGAACATGCACAATCAGCATCGTTAAGAGTAAAGTTCATAGAAGAAGAAACGTCAAAGTCTAACATCTGAAATCTGACAAAACGTATTTAAAATGAATGTGCTTCTCATTCTGATTTTTTTTCTGTGAAGCAACAAAAGCAAGCTTTCCATAGAAACAATGTTATTGGGTTTTTTTTTTTTTTATTTGCCCACCTAATTGTATCATTAGACCATTTCTTCCTGTGATCAGGAAATACTGTAACTCTATTAGATCAAGCAGATGGATTCACTGAGTCACTGTGTGCTTCCTTCCCTCTTCTTCTTTCTTTCTTTCTTTCTTTCTTTCTTTCTTTCTTTCTTTCTTTCTTTCTTTCTTTCTTTCTTTCTTTCTTTCTTTCTTTCTTTCTTTCTTTCTTTCTTTCTTTCTTTCTTTCTTCTTCAGCTTTGAACAAACACATAATGCCTCCCAAAATAGCTTTGTAGCTTTGTGGCTTGAAATAAACAACCACAAAGATGGCAGCAGGTATGTTTTGGCAAAGGTTCCCAGGTCATCAATCTGGGGAGGTAGCCAGTATTCAATAAGCATTTTCTTATCTTTCTTTTTTATTTCTGTGTCCTTTCAGATGTTGTAAAAGTATCAACTGTGTTTCATTACCAGTGATTCCAATCATCAGCCATTAGATGGCACCATATTGTCAGACAACAGAGCGAAGGGAGGAAGTGTGAAACAAGTATGTATCATGCACCATATATTATGTGTGTGTGTTCAAATTAGATGGCACGAGTAGACAAGATAATATCAAAGAATAAACATTTTAAAACGTTCATCAGACTTTATGGCTGATAACGGCTGACTACATTAAGAGATAAATCTTTATAGCGATGAGAACTCCATCACATCTCTGTGACATTTCTATGTTTTTATTGATTATAAAACTGCCATGAGCCCCAGTTTATGACCTCATCTATTGTTGTACAGGACAAAGGATGTTTGTCACCAAGAGTTATAACACATTTGTAATGATATTTTCCAATTTCAGTCAGTAAAAACAGATTATAGAGCTATTTCAAGATAAAACCAATTTATTGTAAATATCAATTTGCAGATGCAAATATTCCTGAAATTCTTCTCTATTACTGACATATCATAAAATGTGGTATGTACACTAATGGAAAATATCACTCTGGCTTTCTCACGATCTAAGTAGAATTTTATAACAAAAGCATTCACCTGTTTTTTATTCATTAATCATATTTATGAGATAATAAGTTATGAGTAGAAAACACTTAATGTAATAATTTCACAAAGTGCTCATTCTTGCAGACACCTGCTGACATCACTACAGATGTAGTTCAGTGATACATTGGGTGGACTTCATTGGCGTCCTTGATGTGTCACAATCAGGGTTAATTAACAACAGTGTCTCAATGGTCAATCCTCTTATGCTGTTTATTTTTGATATGCACACACACACACACGCACTCACACAGACACACACACACAGACATAGGCACTAATAGTTATAATCCTAAACTCTATTGGAACAAGGTGTTAATGAGTTCACGTTCTACTCAAACCTAATCCTTAATACCACTTTTATTATATCCAGAAAAGAGAACAACGCTGCATTTCTGTCCACCTGAGAGACTGATGCATTACTGCACATATTTAATCAAAGTACTTTAGACATTTTTAAAAATTGTAAGAACAAACATGTCTGTGTTACTTTTTCAATTCACAGATATGTTTTATTACAGAAAGTATATGAAACCAATGACCAAAATAGACCAAAATTGGAGGAAATGTGACCCCTGAAGTACCACTGTTGACTTTCTGTTGACATATATATCCTATCAATGTTTTTTAAAAAGTGCTACATGTGGTTTGTTGTAACTTTCATTATTAAAAATTAAATTCAAAGTCATGATCTATTTCAGTCATTTGAGAGTGATGCACTTTTTTACCTCATAACAATACACACTGACCAGAATGCTGGGTTCATTTACAATGTAGAGGGCTTATTATTGTTCGGGTCTTAGTGCATTTATCATCTTGTGAATCACCCCTTCTCGTTTATTGAATTGGTTTTATTGCTTTTTCTGTTTATTGATGTGTTTGCTTCATGAGTAAAGGATTTCATATATAAAGGGAACTTCTTCTGGAGTCATAATAAGAGGTGTATATGGAAACCTCCACTTGAGATCAAAGACAACAACCAATGTACAAAAAATAAATCAATTTTAGAACTTTAATATATACTGCTTATAATATGAAAAATAATCTTTTTCTGTGAATACTTAATATTTTAAATACTAAATATCTCCAAATTCTCCTATTGATAGTACATCACACTGTAGAATAGATTATGAGGATTTTGCATTCCTGTACTCTCATCCTCTGCTTTTTTTTGTGAATGAATATGGGTCTGTAATCATGCATACATGCATACATCGCGCTTAGCTTGCGGGCAACTCCCTTTTTTTTGTCTCCATGGCAACGATAGTATCCCAGTTTCCATTGCGGTGTATCGCGCGTCGATTTTATTGCTGTCCAATGGAGAGGAAATTAATTTGTGTGTGTGTGTGTGCTGCTAAAATTAGATTTGACAGCCAAAAATTGCTTCAGCGGAGCAAATAATAGAATATGCCAGTGATTTTTACAAACTCCACGTACAATATAATAAATGTTTCATGTTGAGCAGAGTGTCATATAGTATAAAGGCTACACCATGAAAGGTTTATGGGTCTCCTCCTGCTTTTGAGATAAAGCTGTAAGAGACTGCATTATAAAAAATATAGAAGCAACACTGTGAACAGCAGCATCATTTATGAATAGGTCTACCATGTTCTGAAAGGCGTTATATTGTTAACAATATTCGCAAGTGGCCAACCTATGTTGCCTGCGTTGCTGCCCTGTGTGGACAATGGGATGTGTCCAGCGTGCTGATCTCAGCATAATTACAAAAGCTTTTTTCCATTATTCTCTTGTGCTCATAATCATAAAGGTCTTGATTAAAAAACGTCTGTTTCGGATGTCATCCAACCTTGCTTGTATCTGATTCGGGTTCATCATCACTCACCTTTGGCGGCATGCTCTTTATCCTCTTTGGCTTTTGTTTTTCCGCTCATGGAGCACTACAGCCGCTGTCGGTGCTGCCGCTTGTTGAAAATCAAACTTCAGGTGAGAGTTTCAGGATCACGGTTTTACTTTTTCATCCTCTTCTGTTTTTTTTTTTCAGCCTGTCCCTTCCTCTGTGCCCCTCTCTGCCTCCTCTACACAGCCCGACTCGATTTGACAAGCCGCCGCACTTCTACATGTCACCATACACAGCAGGAGCGCTCCACACGGTGCGCGTGCGCAAGCTGCACTCGCACGCGCACCACTGAGGGACAATATGCGCACATGCAAACTCACTCCTGTAGTTTAATACACATCCTACACTGACTGTTTGACGGATATAGTTTCCAAAAAAGGCATCATGTATAAAGGATTTATAGGCTTCAACTAATAACTTTATTAATGGTTAGTAAATAATTTACTAATGCATTATAGATCTGTTACAAACAGAAACTTTAAGTCCCTATAAATAGGCCTACTGAAGCAAACTTAAACTGATTGTCCTGGAGGCTACAGTAGTAGGAACCACATTTGACTTAAAGAAGGTCAACATATTCACAAGGTTGTCTTCAGGCCGATAAATGCAGATCCTGCTGCAAACTCAGCAGTCTAACAACATGCAAATGAGTCAGTTTATTGATCAGTCAATCAATTTGTGCTGGAAATTGCTTTTTTTTTTTTTACCCACATAGAAGTATTTGAACGCATGACAGTCTTTCCAAATATGTTGCTTTCCCAGTGTTTCAGAGATTTAAAGTTTATCCAAAGTCACTCTCAACAAAGCTCCATACTTATTATAGTGTCTTTTGCTTGCTGCAAATTCACTGATACTCTCATTACTCTCTCCACTCTTATTAATGCAAATATCTTTATTCACTAATATATATTTGGACATTTTCTTGCAGTGAATGTCAATAAAAATTAGTCCCAGTAAGAAGTGTTGGCGAGCTGCTTCTGAAGATAGCAGCTAGAAATCAGTAATTCAATCATGTGTTCATAGTTAATGACTCCCTGCAGGCAGAATTGTATCCATTACACATTTGTGCAATGTGGCAATATGTACAACTTTACTAAATGCAAGTAGTGTTTTTCTCTTCTCTTCTCTTCTCTTCTCTTCTCTTCTCTTCTCTTCTCTTCTCTTCTCTTCTCTTCTCTTCTCTTCTCTTCTCTTCTCTTCTCTTCTCTTCTCTTCTCTTCTCTTCTCTTCTCTTCTCTTCTCTTCTCTTCTCTTTTCTTCTCTTCTCTTCTCTTCTCTTCTCTTCTCTTCTCTTCTCTTCTCTTCTCTTCTCTTGAGGTCTTGATCTCAATGAGACTTCCTGAATAAATAAAGTTTAAATAACTTATGTTGTCCCTTTGTTAGTTCCTGTTGAGTTTCTTTGCATTTAGTGAAAAAATAAAAAATAAGCCTGAAATAAGATAATTCTTAATAAAATATAAAGAACTACTGGTCTGCCAAAAAGAAAAAGTTCCATTTGATAAGTTTGTCTTCTCTTGTATAACAGGTCTATGACGACAGCGCCAAGTGGCTTTTTGACTCCAGCTACTAAATGAGCCAAGTGAACAAAGCACAGCTGGCCCTCTGCCGGAGCCTCCCCCGGAGGATTACTGTTCTTGGACTAGCTGCTCTATTAGAACAGAAAGTGCCACATGTGACTGTTCCTGTTCCCAACAGCCGGACTCACTCTGATAAACTCGCTCCGAGAAAAGTAGAATATTTATGTTTCAGCAAATGTAAATATCCTTCATAATGCTTTCTTATATGACAAATCCTGCATATGGTTGCAATCAAGTGTGATAAAGTGTTCTTTGGTAGGTCAAAAAGTTTAAAAGCCTTTATTCAGATGACCATTTCACGGTGAAATTCTTAAAAACATAGACAACACTTGTGCATGTTAGCATAGTGCTGGGTTATAACCCATGCATAGCAGCACAATCAGCCTTCCCCTTTACCTTTGTAACATGTCAGTCAAAGCAACTCCTCTGCATTATGAGCTGGTCTCAGGTCAGCTGAGGGTTGTTCTTAGGGAACAGATACTGCATACTGAGACATTGACCTCTTGAGTCAAACACTGGTGGCAAAACAGCCGTGCAATTATAGTGGAAAGGAGAGGGGACATCTCTGTTTGTATTGACTGATGAGAAGAAAAAAGATCCACTTGATCAGAGACATGCATCCAGAGCCCTCAACACTGCACCATATCTGCATTTACACCATCTGTCTCAACATTGAGACCATGTTCACACAATCTGTCCAAATGTGACCATATAGTCAAAACTCCTTATTCAACTCACATCAATCAAACCTCAAAGGTGATAACGTAAGAGTTAGGTAAAAGATAAAGAATCTTATCATTAGGTTCATCCCAGTAAAGTTTATACGTGGAGTCTATGCAATCACAGTAAAAACAAAAACAAAGTTTATATCCTAAAGGAGATTTAAAGAAGTTTGCAATACTTAATCCACAATTATATACTTAATTTATATATATTTAAATCTTTTTATGCCAGTTACACTACATTTTATTCCCCTCACCAGTTAGCCTATTGACGAACATATTATATAAAAGGTGATGCAATCGAACATGAAACCAAAAATAAAAGATGATTCAATTTGATAACAGGCATGTAACAATATACAGTCTGGGTGGGATTCAGTACACTGGGGACAAGCTTTTGCCAACAACAGGTCTTTCCTGGTTTTAGCCCACTTTTCCTTGTCTCTCTCTCTCTGTGCATTTACATATGATATGCTTAACGTCAGCAGCACCTCTCCTCTCCTCTCCTCCTCCTCCGCTGCTGAGCAACTGTTCACAGTGCTGAAAAATCTGGCCCCAGGACAGCAATCAGCAGGGAGTGATTTTGTAATTTTAAAAACTAATTGTTACCAACGGGGCAGTTAATATGCCAATTGTTATCTTCTGCCACTATTTTTTCCACTGTAAAATCTATAGCAAGGGGGATGAATGTACTGGCTTGCAATAAGTTGCACTAAGAAGAGGGATGCAACCCTCTCTCACACCATTTAAATCATTCTCAGCCAATAAGTCACCACAGGGACGCTGTTGTCAAGGAGCTGCTGGCTCAAGGCCAGCTGTCAGTCACAGTGATTTGTCTACAGCCACACCCTGTGTAACTCACACTCCAATCAAATGGCCTTCGAGTTTTCATTATGAGTTTGATGTCTCGTTACAGTAACACTTCTTGACTCAAATGATGATACGGTTTTAAATCCGGACACAGTTCTTTGTGAGGAGCACGCAGTTAGGATGTTTAGGCTGGTCCTTGCTTTTTCTACGAGTCCATGATTAAGACTTTCACGGTCAAATCGAGGTTTTGTAAACTTTGCTGAACAACAGTCACTGTCACCTCAAGAGATAATTATGGCATAATGTTAAATGCTAAAGCATTGTGTGCCAGTAACATAAATATAGAACAATACAATATATAAACAATAAATAAAAAGGTTAAAAGGTAGACTAAGTAAAGCTATGTCAAATAAAGTAGAAATATATAAATATAAGTAAAAGTAAAAGAAAGTAGCATAGAGTGGTGCATAATAATTAAGTCCGGTAATGTCAACACACACACACGCACACACACACACACACACACACACACACACACACGACAATGTCCAGAACTGTCTGTTTCTCTTTAACAGTCAATATTTGTTGTTGCTCATTTCTAATCTGAAATAAACACAGAATGTATGTTTTGACTTGACATGTCTTTCTTTACTTTAAGCACACATTTAGGATCTATCACACACTTTTTTTACTATCCTCACTCTCCCTGTTTCTCTCTCGCACATAGACACACACAAATCTGAACACACAAACATACATACTCCTCCGCCTACCAGGTGAGTAAACAGAGTGTTGCTGTACTTTGGAGTGGTGGATCAGTGTTTCCAGTACTGAGTTCAAAGCAGACAGACAGCTGACAGCAACAAGATGGCCAGAATCTGTCTACTGACACTCATTACTGGTTTACTGCTGGAAGCGTACGGGCTGGAAACTCCGGAGGAAAACACAGGTAAACACCAGGGGAGCTGGTATGGATTGAGGGCATACAAGGAAGCCAAAGGGTAGAAAGATGTAGAAGAATGTGTTAATATCGATTTGGGCACATGATTATTGTTTTAGGACAAATTGCAAATGTGAACCTGTCCTTTAACAGTTTGTTCAAGAGTAAATGTTCAGAAACATTTGGAATGAATTTGATCTACAACAGGTTGATATATATATATATATATCAATTTATTTATGTTTTTTAATGTATAGTCAAAATAACATGATGAACTTCAATTAACATTTATATAAAGAGGTACTTTTAGAGAAAAATGACTTCAGGATATCTGATTAGAGGTTAAAATTAGAGGTTTTAAAATAATTTAGCCTTTTGTCTTGTCTTTGTCCTCTCTTTTCAGGAGCTGTGTTTGTGTCACAGCAGTCGGCACATCAAGTGCTGATTCGTCAGCGCAGGTACAACAGCGGCCATTTAGAAGAATTGCAAAGAGACAACCTGGAGCGGGAATGTAAAGAGGAAACCTGTACAATGGAGGAGGCCAGGGAGGTGTTTGAGGATTACGAGAAAACTGTGGGTGGACAAACACACACACACACACACACACACATACTCCATTGTCCCATTAAAATAATGTGTGTGTAATGGCTAAACAATCAACGTCCATGTTTCTATTTCAGATGAAATTCTGGGCTGGCTACATTGGTAAGATAAGCAAAATACACTTCCTGACAGTTCTCATAATTTAAAATACACAGTCCCCCAAAACCTTGTGTGTGTGTGTGTGTGTGTGTGTGTGTTGTGTGTATAGATGGGGATCAGTGTACACCATCACCCTGCCAAAATGGAGGTGTGTGTGAAGATGCAGTCAATGCATACGTCTGCTGGTGCAAACCAAACTTCAGTGGCAAAAACTGTGAGATCGGTGAGTGTAGAAGGCAGGATGTGAATAACTCAAATCGTTATTTTCTTTTTGCTAAGATGTCCTCAGTTGTAAGTTGATTATTATTAAGAGGGATTTGTTTTTCCACCTGTTTCCAGAGGTGGCCAAGCAGTGTACAGTCAACAACGGAGGATGTTCCCACTTCTGTGTGATGAAGGTGGACGTACCTGTGTGCCGCTGTGCAGCTGGCTACACACTTGGGCACGACAAGAAGACCTGTGAACCAACAGGTGAAATGAACCATATTAATAACAATATTAAACAAAACATTAAATCCCTTCTGTACAAAAATCGTAACACAAAATTAGTCTCAACCTCTACACTCACATTTGGGACACTTTGTTTCCCCAAATTAAATTTTGTCATCAGCTACGTATGTAAACATCTGCACCCGCAGTTAATCACTAATCAAAGATACCCATATAGATCTGAACCAACCAGTCATAAAATAAAACCTCCCAGCTGTGGAAAACAGGCTCTGTAATATTTATTCTGTGTAAAACATGGAGACTAGAATATCTCCCTCTTTGTTTTGCCTTTTTACTCCTCAGGACAATTCAGCTGTGGTCGACTGACTTCTACCCCTGTCATCAAGCCCATAATCCCACGATCACGAAGCAGAACACACACCTCTGAAGGAGATTTCGAACCCATCGACCTCCCGGAGGATGACTACATTGTTGAAAATATAACAGAGTTTGAATATGACTACGACCTCGCTGTGAACGATTCAGACCCTGTCGACAACAACTCTACAGTAGAGACAGGTTCACTGAAGTCAGAGTCAAACTCCTCTGTAACTGCAAGCAGTGTCATTGAAGCACCCAGAAAGAAAAGGCAGCTGGCTTTCTTCCCCACACTCCCCACCATCAAAGAGAAAGACAACAATGACCAGAGGATTGTGGGAGGTGATGAGGCCATTCCTGGAGAGATACCTTGGCAGGTACTGTGGTGCGGGGTGCAGGGTGAAGAGATGGCGATGAGTTGAAAGCAAACGGATGATACTGATAGATAGGATGCGGTTGGGTGGTTAGACTTTAAGAGTCAGGTACTTGCCCATCATCTTTCCCAGATTTAAAGAAGAAATATATATATAAATATATATATACATACCAACAGCTTGCTTGTGTTAGAGAAAGTGGTGGACCAGCCGATTGACATTTCCGTGTTTCTCCTGTGAGTTTGCAGGTGGCCCTGATGGCTCACTCACAATCCCTTGAGAGGGCGATGCCCTTCTGCGGAGGATCTCTGCTCAGTGACTTGTGGGTCATCACTGCTGCCCATTGTCTATTTCGAAATGAGGTTGTCAAACAAACTTACTTCGTCAGAGTTGGTATGAAAAATTACAATATATTACAATATACTCTAATTCTAAATCTCTGATCTACAGTTTACCTCTTAAATACAGATATTTCACGTCACCTTATTTTTCAGTGATCGTTTGTATGGTTTCTCCTAACAAACTGCAAATTATTGCTGACTTTTTTCCAAAACATAACTTTTCATAATTTAAGAATTAATGACCAGTAGTTCATGATCTAATATGTTGCTTGGTTTAATTTTGACCAAGTAAAATATTACGTCAGAAGCTCATATCTGGTACAGAAAAATGATGATGAATTATGACATTATCATATATAAATTAATCATCTTTCTAGGTGAACATGATGTGCTCCAAGATGAGGGTCCAGAGCGAGACCATGCAGTGGCAGAGCACCAAATCCATCACAAGTACAATTACCAGAAGTCCCAGTATGACCATGACATTGCGCTGTTGAAGCTCGCTAATCCAGTGGAACTGTCCAACCAGCGGCGTCCCATCTGCCTGGGCCCCAAAGACTTTATAGAGAACCTAATAAGGGAGTCCACCGCCTCCATGGTGAGTGGCTGGGGACGGCTGAAGTTTCTGGGCGCACAGGCTAACAAGCTTCAGAAGCTAAACGTCCCCTATGTGGACCGTACCCTGTGTAAACAGAGCAGCCAGGACCACATCACACCCTTTATGTTCTGTGCAGGCTTCGAAAGTGAACAGAAGGATTCGTGCCAGGGGGACAGCGGGGGGCCACATGCCACCAATTACAAAGGCACTTGGTTCCTGACGGGCATTGTTAGCTGGGGGGAGGAGTGTGCTAAAGATGGGAAGTATGGCATCTACACCCGAGTCTCACGCTACTATCGATGGATCAGTCAGAAAACAGGGATTCAAGTTAACTGACAAATAGTGTCACATAAAGAACAAAATCAAAAAACACATACAGTAGCATTTCTTCTTCAGCCACTCAGAATGTTTTTCTTCTATTAGTTAAAAAAAAGTCATGTTCATTTCTATTCTCTAATAAAATATAACCAGAATACGGTATCTCAGTATTTTCATTTGTCTTTGCTGAAATAATACAAACTAATTCCATGAAGCTCCTCATCCAATCTTTGAATTTAAATGCTATGCAAGAAGAGATATTCCATACAATCTCATATAGCTTATATCTGATTAGATGCAACCTGTACAAATAAACTCAAACTCAAAGACTTTTATTTACAGGCTATGTCATGTCAAAATGTCTGCAAAAGAACTCTGCAAACGAGGCAGGTTATTGCAGATATAATTGTGTAGCAAATTTTGGTGTGTGTATGCTAAAGGTGTGCGTTTTTTTGTTGTTTTTTTTTACTCTAACAAGTGCAATCAAGCAAAATGAGTGAAAACACCTGAGTAGGTGATGATAGCTGTGTCAGTAAGCCTAGTGGGACCGAAACTAAATCATGCAGGGACAAAGTCACACCAGTCAGGTTAAATCAAATCAAACAATCCTGTGTTTATATTTGAAAAAATAATCATATACATTATGCATTATAATACAAGCTTTCATGATGTTTAAAAATATCAGAAAGTTCAAAATGAGCAAAAGCAGCAAACAACACTTTTAGGTACTGTGGAGAGAAAAAAAGCATACTGTGACCTGACTGAACAAGAAAAAGGTAAAACACAAATACTGATGTTACAGTGTAGCCAGTGTTGGGTGGATTTCAAATGAATTTAGCATGATAAACATTACTACTCATTATGGAGTATTACACTTAGACAGTGCAATCATGATACTCCACTTACTATCCCACTGTGGAGATATATATATATATATATATATATAAAGTAGAGTCTGCGTTTCTAGTGGCATTAGAAATATAAGATCCAGAGATGCAGCATGGGTATCTATTGTGCCTATTGTCACTTGATAGCTGAGTGTCAATATCGGACCATAGGAACAAATGTTACCATCTAGATTACTATTGACTAAAGTTGTACTGACAGCTCTAATTTTTAGCATTTACATCTTCACAGCTGTGAAGTAATCAGAGAAAAACCCTCAGCACAGTGGCAGTGTTTTCATAACCACTTTTCACACGTTGTTTGAAAGCTTTCTTAAAGGCTCCTTCACAGCCACAGTTCACTCACGCAGGTGTATTTACTTATTTTAGACCTCCTGTGTGCCTAATTGACATCTCTCTGGCCCTCCTTTTAGTTTTGTTGTCCTGATGGGTGGATTACATTTTTATTATTCTTATTGATTCAAGAAGTTTGTTGACCTCATACAGTTACAACATAAAGGAATATACAGGTCACATTACATTTCCATTCAACTAATAATCACTCAGTTTCATTCACTATTCATTCAGTAATGAATATGTATGTGTGTCTCTTTGGTGCAGTGTCCAGCTGGCTACGTCAGATTTGCAGGTTAGAGTTCACCTTTGTTTAACTTTGACTTGATGGATGTGCTTGGTTGATCAATACAGACACTGCTGCACTGTGTTGGGAAAAGGAGAAGCTATTATTCTAGTGTGTTTTTACTGACTGGTCACTGATCTCATAGAGCTCTTATTAATAGTAATTTCTTACCCGCATCAGGAACGTTACATTTCTTTGGACAAATGTGTAATATCATCGTATCTTAATACTGCCAACATTTAACCTGAGCACTGGTCTAATCAACCAGAATAAGTAGAAACACCTCTGTGGACATGTAATATGTGTGTAATAACTGTTACTTAACAGGCTTCTTTTTACAATGTATGTATGTATGTACTGGGCAGTTTTGAAACTGGGCAGTTTTGTCTGCTGCGATATTGTATTCAGCTCCCCAAATTTCATATCAACAAGTCATGAAGTAATCCACAATGTATCTGTAAATATTCAGTTGACGACTTTAACCCTACACTACTCTATTTACAGTTACTCCCCAACACTGAACATAGTTCTCCCTGCTGGTGTACAATAGCAGCGAAGGCGGAAATAAAGCAGTCGATATATGCAGTGATATGTCCATGCAGAGCAGCGGATACACAGAAACATTTGTGTCATCATGGTGGTAACTACAGCTGCTGCAGCGGAGGGAAAATACAAATGTTAAGAGAAATAATACATTACTACCGACAGCAGCATCGACAGTAAATAATTATATGCAAATAAAGCCAATAACCAATTAATTACAACAACCAGCTCCAATGTGGAATGAAGTAAACACAGTGATTTCATCCGATGCATTCGTTCTAGCTCTGTAGATGGCTGTTGTAGGCAAGAAAACGTTTAAATTCAAAAGAATAACTATACAAGTAAAGCTATTTTTCACAAGGAACAGTGTTATACAAAAATAAACCACAATGATTAATTAAGCTGTTTGGCACAATGACAGTAAAGATATGTTTGAAGGCATATGTAAGAGTTCTATGATATTTCATAAGAAAATAGAAACAATAAAACCTGACATTTTAAACAAAACTCCATTCTGTACGTATGAATAAAAATGATTGACGTCTTCAGTTAAAACCTTCCAGTCTACTGTTTTACTGCTGGAACTGCATCGTTATAGTCTTCTTAGGTTCACACTGTCATTTACAATCGTCTAGTGTCTCAGTAGTTTGAAGAGTAAAATACGCTGTTGATGTTGTGCTTCAGTCTGATTGATGAACGTTTCAGCAGAGTCAGACGCCCCCTGCTGGTCAGGAAGTTGTTGTCATTGTCTGTATGGAGGAGTGTTCAGCGAGAGAGGAGGGCAAGCCAAATAAGCAATGAAAACAGGAAGAGGATGGGTACACATTACAAACACTGCGTCATGTATACCCTGTTCTGATTGGCTCTCAGCAGGTCTCTCCCAGAATCCTGTGCAGGTCCTCAGGTAGAACACGCCCTTCTTCACCACGACTTATATTCCTCACCATCCTGCACACATAAAACAGACACACAAAGAGTTTTTTGATACTTAACTGTATAAACATATGTTCATTTCATTTTAATTCAATATATTCATCTCTAGGCTAGTCAATCAGTATTTCTGTAGCACATAGCCTGTTACCACATTCCCGACGGATCCTCATGCAGCAGCTGGATGACATCACCGCTGTTAAAGATGATGTCATCAGTGCTGGCCATGCTACTTTCAACCATGACCCTGTACCTGCCCACCACCTGGAACAGAAAAAAAGAGAGACCAGCGCAGTTATGTTGCTTACGTTGCTGTGAGCTCATATCTACATGTATGTCTACATTCATTTACAGATAGATGTAAAATACATAGAATTTGGGTTTGCACACAGTCAAGTATCGCCGACCACTAAATGTAGAAAAGTCTCACCAGGGGTGCAGGCTGATCGTCCTCCTCTGAGTCTGATAAGTTGGACAGGTCTGTTGCGCCCCAGTCCTCCAAGCCCTCACAGATTGCCACTGAGTGGGCGGAGACAGGCCAACCTGCAAGTAAAAAGACTGCTGAGACAACTGAAAACTGTAGCGCCACACTTTTTAATCACTATTATTCCACTTAGCAGTTTCTGTAACAAGGTTTTTTTTCACAGGGTGGGTTTGGTAGCCTAGTGGCAAACCTAAAAGGAAGTTTTGGGTCCATCTGCCTGCCAGAGTTTAATCTCTAGATGGCATAGCACATTTGAAAGTTCAATGTTGCAAAAAACCATCAGAGATGTGGAAAAAAGTCAGTTATGGTCAGATGAGTCATCCTTCACCATATTCTCAACAAGTAAGCGTACAGGTCTAAATGCTTGACCCTAACAGTGAGGGGAATCCATTCTGTTATGCTGTTGAGGGCATTTTGCTGGCATGTTTGGGTCCACTTGTCCCCTTAGAGGGAAGAGTCACTGCTAATCAACACAAAGTTGTTCATGCCCCCATCCATAGGGCATGAGGAGTCACTAAAAGGCTTGAGTCATATGCTCTCTGCAATCGATAAAAAAGTTTTAAATAGATATTTGTTTTAAATATGTTTATGCTATCACTTTCTGATAAGTAACGCTGTTAAGGGTTTATTAGGGTTTAAACCAGTCACTTGCAATTATAACTGCTAATAAATTATTAATAAATGGTTTTCATAGTAATTGTTCAAGTCTGCAGTTATAAATATTAATAACCTGGTAATGAATGTATTTTAGTCCAGATGTATTAGAGACCTTTTCTAGAAGTTATGTGGTGAAACAGTCAATCTTCCTGGTAAACTAAAGAGTTAAAAAGACAAAGTGTGATATCGAGGGGGGATTTCCATAACTTGGTAACCCAAATCTTTTTCTTATTGATTTTTATAAAGACATTCATTACTGCTTATAAACCATTTATAACCTTTTATAAGCCATTTATATTCACCACTTGTCAGAAAGTGGCACAATTTTTATCATATATTTATGTATTTTATTATGTTAAAAACCTAAGAAGACATAATAAGGGGGCTATGAGAGATTTATCCTCAAGGTTAAAGACATCACTGAAGTTCTGGCCAAAGAAAGACCTACCAGAGACCAGACATGTTCAGAAGAGAAAATGTAAAAGCTTTTCACGTGAATCAACAGGAAATATGGAAAACAATTACTCTAAAGTAAATAATGTAATTGATGTGTGTGAGCAACTCACTGCGTGGAGGTGAGTGAACCACGGGGTCTAGGTGGGCGGGACTAGTATGTATTGACTCTTCCCCCCGTAACTTGTGGGAGTGGCTTGTTGCAGAAGAGCTGTGAGGAACAGGAAGACACGCTGAGCAGCCTCCCACCGACGCTCCGCCCCACGAAACACACATCTCTGATGCACTAAACCACATCACCAAGGGAACAAGACGCAACCACAACAAACGAAGACAAACAAACGACAGCAACAACAACATCCACGGTGTCACAAAACAAGCTCATACCTCATCCACATTCTTTACATTACAGTTCACAATCACATATATTTCAGCGCCTGATTCCACAGGATGTTTGCGGTCACAGCACAAATATAAGTAAGTGTATCAGAGATCGCTGCAATATATGGAAATAATATTCTGTTAACATCTCAGGCCTTGATTAAATCGCATTTGCAAATAATCCACAGTGTTGTTAAACCTGCTTTAATTAGTAGATGGGTGGAGTTTGTCCCATATACTGTACATAGTCCAACATACAGGAAGTAAATTAAGGCACTCACAAAATATTTAATAGTCACTTTGCCTGAATATGTTGAATCCTACCCATCTGCTAAATAAAGTCAAAATACTCATGCTCTGTATGTTTAAATCATGAATCATGAATTCCCACAAGACAAGATGATCAACTTAAAGGACTGGCGTTATTTTACTTTCTTTTTTTAAAATCCCATAAAAAAAAATTTTAAAAATCAGTAATGCATTAGTCTGTCTCTTTACTAACTAACTCTATTGGCCTATATATTTTTTCCATATCCTGTCTGTCGCACTCAGCCCTGAGCCCACTGGTTCCTACTGAAGACACAAATCTATAAAAGTGGTTCACAAATGTACAGTTTAAAACTAAAATAGCTGTAAAACCCTGCAGTTTTTAGAAATCTGCTGGGGACTATTTTTAGCTGCGGACTGTTTTTGATGGTAATGAAGGAACATGTCACCCTGTACAACAGTGTGGCAATATACAGTCAACATAGAGAAAGAAAGAATTGATTATTTGTTTGTTTTTTATGGTATTTTATAAAATATCACCAGCCTTTAGTTTATTTAAACATTTGACCATAAAAACTATGTGTCCTATATGACAACGAGTCAACAATCAGTTGTGAAGCTCAGAGGACTCAGCCATTCAACAAATTCATAACATGCCAGCATGCCATTAGTAAACACAACACCGTTATCTCCTATAAAAATTCAACAAACACACCATCAACACACACCTACACTGTAAATCTGTTATCCGTTTTTGACACTATCCTCGAGAACCAGTGCTTCCCATGATTTTAAGTCTACCTACATATCTAACATCTGTCAGGTGAGTGTTGGTAACTAGCTGGTAAAATTAGAAACAAACAAACGCCAGCCAAACCAGCAAAGTTGGAGCTTTGCAGTTGATTCAGCGTGAAGCGCTGTCCATGGTGCTGAAATTCAGTAGTTTAAATTTCAACACCACACAGTGTTACAGCCATCTGGAGGACTTAAGGCGATAATGAATGCCAGTTCTCAAGGGTAATGGCAACAATGCTGATATATACAAATATGCGCAAACTGCACACATGCAAACTCATTCAATAACGTCAATATCTCTGTGTACTGATAATCATTACGCTGTATTACAAAACATGACCTGAATGTGGAGGAAACTGAGGGATTATTTGATCACCAAATCATTTCCGAAATTTAATTTTCACCATCATAGGGGAGAGAAACAAATCAATTTCTGGACTGAGACAATAGAGTGAGTTCACCCATTCCCACCACCACAAATCAGGAGGTCACAAACTGACATGAAATCATAGGGAGGTCATGCAGAGAGAATCACCTTTCAGAGAGCTGGTTGTCTGAAAGTTGAAGAGAAGGAGCCTCATCTGAGGAGATGGACAGAAAACACAGACATGTGACTTAGATGTAGGGAAAGTGAATCATAAAAACAACAGTCAGGATTTCTTCACATGAATACCCGAAACATCTAATTTGGTTGTCATAACTTCTTTGGAAAATTCTCTTTACAAACAAATCAGAAAAAAAGTATTAACAGTGAAGTTTGTGAGCTACATAAAATAGATTAAAATATAATCTACTGGAGATCCCTGTAGAATAGAGCTGGAAATCAATAATGCATTCAATCATAGAAATACAAAACACTGAGGCAGCAAATGATTCTTAAAAACAGTAATAGAAACCTTGATGCAGTTTCTGCTGGTTGGTAAGAATTTTACGAATCTCCGTCAGCCATGTAACCTTCACCTCCACTGTGGGAGCCTACACAGACACACAGAGCACAGACACTGAGACTAACTGCAATGATACAAAAATAGAAAATAGAAAGGGGAAAAAAAGCAAATACCTGAACTATGTACACCACTTCTCTGCCACTGTACCAAATTTCAAATTTCTTCACATCTCCTTTCACATTCTCTGTGATTCCCACAGCACTCATCTACAGAAAGAGAGAAAAGTCATTACATCTGACCAATTTAAAGCCTCCAAAATACAATCAGTTGAATCAATAGTGTCAAAACATAATGTGATAAGCTTCATAAAGGGAGGATGTATTGGAGCGCTGTTGAATTTGATTGCTTTGGATGTAATTAGCTGTACCTAATGAAGCGAGTGTATTACGTTTGTTATTAGAGTGTATTATTGTTACTCTGAGGCAGGATTTGAAGCTGTAGAAGGGCATCCTGTCGTGAGTGTCCTCGTCTCTGCGCTTGCAGAAGAGCAGGGCGTGGTCGTAGAGGAAGAGATGTCTCTGCATGGGTTTGAACCTGGCCAGCTCCTTCATTCGCACCGCTGCCCTCTTATGGCTGATCCATACGCTGAAGCTGCCCTGCATCACCACGCGGCCCAGCTGACCGAGGTCACCCTGAACAGGTGGACAGACAAGGAAGTAACATGCAGAAAAACTAATACATTTATGATATAATAATATTTATAATGTTTAAAGTACACACAACATAACATCCACTGACAACATTAGTTTGCATTGAAATTTAGCAATGTGATTCAAGGCTAAAGTGGAGTTTTACTGATATCTACCTGATATCCGGTGATGGCTATCTGATGCATGGAGTCGTTGACCGACTTCAGCAGCTCCAGCATGGAGTCCAGAGCCTCCTGCAGTTCACAGTGGTATCGCTCTTCTGTACAGTGCTTCAGCAGCTCCTGAGCAAGGACACAGGTGGACATGTCAGCGTTTTTACAGACTGCACAAATGTCTGGGTGTAAGTTTAATGACTGCCCGCCTGTCTGCAACTTTACACATTATTAAATTTAGTCAGAATAAATGGTGTCTACCTCTTGTCAGTTTGTCTGTGTGGGAGTTTCAGATGTCTACCTGTGTTTTTATTTGACTGTATCACAGTGTAAAACTCTTTTGATTGTTAAGCTTTCTGAATGTAATTTTTTATTTACTTTTTCTAAACACATTACTGTTCATTACTTATTCCCTCTAGTGGTGTCACTGGTCTACACTCTTGAACGTCTTCATATATCAAACTTCTTTATTCCCAGGGTCAAGAAATGCTGAATGAATATGGTCTAAACAGTTACAACTAATTGCTGTAATTGTCAGAAATCGTCACAATCTTGCAAAAATGCAACATCTTTGTAATCTCTTCATTAAAGCTTTTATTGAGTACAGGACTCTGTATCTCTGAGTGGCTCAGATGTAAAAACCTTGAGCAGCAGCTGATACTTGGTGAGGCGTTGGACTGGTTTCAGCAGGTAAGAGTCCAAACCCAGCTTGTGATCCAGCTTCTTCTGGCACTCCTGCACAGAGACAGAAAGAGATCCATTTTAGACAGATTTTGCTGCTGTCATAATGAGACAATCGTGTCATCGTGATCATGATCATGTCATATATATGTAAATACCTGAAAGAAGAGTGAATCAGAGCACTGTCTCCATAGCAACTCGGAGCAAGGTTTGTTTTGGCAGTAACGCTGGTACACCTGGAACTTCTCCTTCTGCTCAAACACAAACAAATGTTATAGAGATATTAAAAGTACACTTCAGAAAACCTCCTACCGTAGCTCCCTCCCATCCCTGTCTCATTCTCCTCATCTTTCCTCACCCGCTGCAGGAAGCAGGCCCCCACCCTCTCTGGTGTCTCCAGGCAACTCTGCAGATCTTGGAGGAAGACCCTGAATGGAGGATTCACAAGGAAAATGAAAGCAAACAGGATTGCCACGAAAAGAGACCAGGACACAACTCCATGACAGCTTGTGAGCTCAGTGTGTGTGTGGCTTGCCTGCTGTGGAACTGGTAGATCTCTGGCATGTTGCCGAACAAAACGTCCTTCTGGCTGCGTAAAGCTGAGGGAAGGAGATTAGACATGGATGGGTCCTCCATTTCTGCCCTGTAGCCCTGATCAGAGGAGGAGAGGAGAGGAGAGGAGAGGAGAGGAGAGGAGAGGAGAGGAGAGGAGAGGAGAGGAGAGGAGAGGAGAGGAGAGGAGAGGAGAGGAGAGGAGAAAACATGACAAGAGAAAACAGGAAATACAAACTGTGTTGTAGGTTTAAAGTCAGTCAGGTACCTTTCTCATGTTCTCAAACTAAAATAAGCTCACCAAAAGGACAGAGAGCAGCTCGTCCACATAGATCCTCTCTGTAGCTATCAGTTCCTTCATAATATGGCTGGAAAGATACACAGAAAAAAAGAAGTACAACTGAATGCTAAGATTGAAAAGCTTTTATTACAAAAAAAGAAAATTAAATCCCAAATGTTACATCTGACACATCTGTTGGTTGTCCTTACATACAAAGGGGGAACCACAAATTCCTGGAATCGCTTGTAAGGGAGTAGGGTGTAGTTATAGGATTTGCCACTACTGAACTTTGAATGTGATCAGAAATATTTATAATGACAAGCTCTTTTTTTAATTCTGGGAATTTTTGGGTCCCCCTTGATGTTTCTCACTTCCTCACAGATTTAGGTAAAGGCCCAGTTCAGGGACCACGTGTGACGGGTGAATGATTGTATACCGTGTGACCTGCTCTGGATTGTCTTCTGCCTCGGAATCAGTTTCAGGGGTGGGGCCGTAGAGACAGCTGCGGTTGCCTTGGTAATCGTGCATCACCTCAATCTGATGAAATGCACATGAAAGAAGTCTTAGCGCAAGTTCTGGCATTTTATAACATTACATTTGCAATATAAAGATATAATAATAATAAATATTGTCAATATTCCCATTAAAAAATAAGTGAATATAAGCAAAAAGTTAAGCATTCACAGACACACGCTCACACTCAACACAACTGTAATTTACTTATATAGCACTTTAAACACAACACGCATAGAAAAGCCACACACACACATACCTTGCGTTGGCTGTTGTTCCTCCTCGAGGTTCTCTTGCCAGGAAGCAGGTCGAAGGAGAACTTGGAGTTTAGTACGTTAAAGTCTACACCTTTGGATAGAATCACACAAACATATGCACATGAATACAAATGCTGACAGAGGTGAGAAGAATTGCAGGCAATAGTCTGTACATGAGATACAAGTCGGAACAAGCATGTCAAATGTCGAAATGGGAATATTGAAGAGCAGAGAATTGAGCGTGGGTCTAGTGGATAGATTGAGGTGGAGATAACTGTATAATAACAACACAAACATTGGACAGAAACTGAAACTATGAAAACAAATGTACAATTCGGCAATAAGTGTAAAAGTCCCATGAAACAAGTGATTTTATTCTGCTTCTAGTGTCAGAATCCTTTATAAACAAGTGTAAACCATTGAAGTGGGTCGTACCATGTTTAGGGGAGAAGAGGGGCGACTTGCAGCGTTGTGCAGACTGGTCGGGTTCGGGCCGGGGGGCCACCAGCTGAATGGGTCTGACCTGCAAATCTGCCAGCTTCCTCAAACACTGCTCTCTGTTTCTAATCATGGACTGCATCGAGTTGAGCTTCTCCATAACCGTGCAAATTTGTGACTAGAAAAGAAATGAACGTTGAGGTGTGACGTGAGCCATTTGTGTGTGTGTTTGTGTCAGCAGAGGTAGGCTACCTGCAGCTGCGGGGTGAGTATGGCTTCAAACTCCAGGCTCAGAATGTCCTGGTTGTTTCTCAGAGCCGATGGCGCCCTCTCTTGGTGACAACTCAGGTACTGCAACGCATCCTGAGCTCCCTCTCTGGTTTGGAATTTGTCCACCATCTGACTTGCCAGCAGATAGGCGCCTTCATCACACCACCGCAGGGCCTGCATATACACACATAAACACAGGAGACAACACAAGAAGACACACATGTACACGGTTCATCTTGCCGATGCATTTTATGTTTTAATACATATCTAGATTTTAAAATTTATTGAAAACAAAGAACAAAGAAGAGATTCGCTTGCTAACATTTAACAATCGTCTCTCTGCTGTCATATGTCAAACAAACAATCATATGTCAAACAAACAAAATAGCAGGGCTGCAATTCTGCAATTCATGGGAGCACTGCACACCTGCATTTGAGAGAAAGATTTTTGACATCAAACAAACAGTTTACAGTAATTGTGGTTTGTGCTGAAACTTGCATGGAAAAGTGGAGAACAAAATAAAGCAAGATGAAGACAGAATAAGGCAGAGATGGAAACAAAAACAGACAAAAACGAATGAATTTTAAAACGTTTAACCTCACAGCAATAATTCCAAGTTTTGCACGTGTGAATCTGTGAATATTATAATTTTGTTGGAGCATTGTATCAAGTCAGCATTTCTACCTCTTCAAGGCGGAGCAGCAGGTCCCGTGCTCGGATGAGCGAGGCCCGCTTGGTGCGTATGGCAGCAGTGATGACATCACAGAGGTGTCGCAGCTCATTGCAACGCTGCACGATGAGTGCCAGAGCGTAGTGGTGGTTGGCAGCCAACTGGTGGCCGTGCAGGATCACCACCTGGGCACGAGCCATCTCCTCCTGAAACATTATGTTATAAATGCATTTTGTTCAGCTCGGTCACTTCCTTCAAAATACGTCTCAAACTATAAGTGCGTGTTTGACCTGAGCATGTTTGTCCAGCATCTCCAGGTCTTTCAGCAGTTGTTCAGTTTGAACCACCGTTGTTCCCACACAGGAAATCTCTTTTTCCTGAGCTGAGAGATTCTCTAACTCCTCCTCCATCTACACACACACACACACACACACACACACACACACACACACACACACACAAAATGAATCATCACAGGGCTGTAACATAGAGTCAAGAGAATTTGACTTAAGGAGAGACACCAACAGACACCAATCATCACACCTGCTGGAAACTCATTTCATAGTGCAGCAGCTGGAGGTACTGCTGCAGCTTCAGGTGGTGTTTCTCAAAGAAGCCATCAAACGCCTCCTCCATGTCTCTGAGCTGGGCCAGGAGCCTAGAACACACATACACACATCAAATACGGGCTTACACACAAGCTGCATGGTAAGGTTTAGTAAGATGAATACAACCATTGACTATATAGTTTATCTACAGGAGATTAAAAAATGTCTGAACATGCTGTACCTCTGAACAGTGTCCATGTCTGCTTGTATGTCTTTCTCCTCCTCTACATCTCTCTTAGAGGCCTTAACAGTCTCCAGGTTGGACAGTAGCAGACGGCCTTCTTTTAGCACACCCCGGATATCGTCCTGAAACAAGAACAACAGCAACAGATGGACAGTAAAATCCTAAAAGCATACAACATCATCACAAAATAAAAAAAACACACAGAGAGAAATTGAATACAAAAACTGTCCGGTAGAGAAAGAGAGAGAGAGAGGAACCTTCATCTGTCGGTATCGGTGTGTGTGTGAGTGCACCAGGAACTCGATGGCATTGGGCTCATCTGGAAGTTCGGTCTCAGACAGCTCCGATCCAAAGCCCTGCAGCAGTTGCGCAATCTCCTTCACTGTCACTGCAAAGGTCTCAATGGCCTGCAGACACACACACACAAACAAACAAACACACACACCTCCTGACAACATGTTGAAATAAAAGTTATATCAATTTAAATAATTGTTTTTTTAATTCTACAGAAAGTGGCTTTAGCTTTGTCCGTAACAATCAGCCCTTTCTAAATACAATCCCTTTGTGATTATGTTGAAAGTCCCATAGTTCCCTGAAATAGTTTAATGTCTAAGCATTTGATTTTAGATTTTGGATATGAAAATGTCTGAACATATTTTTAACTTGTAATTCAACAGAAACCAGTTCTGGTGGACTGGAAAGCATCAGATATGACGGCTATACCGTGCGGAGGACGATCCAGTCACTCTGGCAGTATTGCACTCTTCCAGTGAACTCTGATGTCAGGTGGTTTTCATCAATGTAGCGCAGCAAGTCACCAACTGAACGTAGCATCACCACCTAAAAAACACATAACCGAAAGACACCTAAAGATGTGCAGCAACCACCTGGACAGGTACAGTTTTGTGTAAGTATTACGTGACTGACAGGAAAAGAGATTGTGCTGTATCAGGTTGGTAAAATAAATTTTTTTTTCTGTAAATTTGAGATAAACTTATAACAATCTTCTCACTGGCATCTTTAACAGGAAGTCATCCTGGCTGAAGCGAAAGCCCAGGTCAGTGCTTGACGACGGACTGGGGGCGGAGCTTAACAAGCCGCTGGGGCGAAGCACCAAAACCAGATGCAGATTGCCTGGAAATGACGTCTGAAAGAGGAAGAAGTAAATTATTTCATTAGTTTATTCAACAACTGTAATAATATTAGATACAGCGGACTGAGAGCAGTTCATAATTTTTGTGCCAATTACTTACCTTCAGTTGTTTTTTTAAATTGGAGTCACAAGTATAAATCAACATCAGACAGCAATTCAAACCAACACAGCTCTGACTCATGAGGATTTAGCATTGTGTGGACACAGTCCCACCAACATCACATCCCTGGAATAGAGGGCACTGGAGGGATGAGAGGAGTCACTCTGTATTGATGGCAGCTGAATGTTGTTAGCCGTGCAGCACAGCAAAGCTCAACACAGCATCAGCATCTCTACATGTCAATCTGGAAACTCTCCACAGCACTTGAGCAGGTCTTATAGTCAGCTTATCAACTGCATCACACATCCTCACATTTCATTCTCTTAACCACCGACTGATAAGGTTGATTCTGTCTTTTGCTTCTTCTCTCTTTGTTTGTCTCCCTCTTTTTCATAATTCTTTACTTTTCTGTTCATTTTTTGTCTCTGTTGCTGCTGTTGTTTATTCCTGCAGCAGATCATTTTCTTTGACCAGTTTATGTTCAACTAGAGATGCATGCAATGCAGCAGATAACTCTTGAAATACACTCTGAGTGATGTCTTATTGCTACCAGCTTAGACAAGTGGCTGTCATAACAAGACTGATGATGCAGATCATCAATCAAGTGGACGACAAACAGCAGTGACTCTTTCCTCTCCTGGTGAAATCTTTTTCCGTTAGCTGTCTCCTCTCAACACGTGACTGAGGGAACTTGTATATCTGGTAAACAGAAGTGATTTGTGTGGCTTCTGGTACACTGATTTCATATTATACTCTACTATAACACATTCACTGTCATCTGATAAAGCAAACAAATGTTCAAGGAAGTTTTTCTCACTGTAAGATAGTAAGTTTGTCAGAAACACAGCTGCAGATATTTATTTTAGCCCAGTTGGGATGATTTTCATACAGTGGCAAAGAAAAGATGTTTATGTGTTCAGTATTTAGACCTTTAAACAAGAACAAAAATAAAGACTCTCTGTCCAGTTCATGTCATTTTTTTTTCATATAGCAGCCATGATGGATGTTACTGGATACTTGCAGACTTGTCAGCTCTTCTGCATTTCCTAACTGCATCTAGATTTTGTGGGCATTAAGTGTCACTTATGACATATTCCCAAATCTGTTACATAAAGCTGCATAACTTGAACACACTGCAGTACCAAAGCTGATACAGCCTCTTGCTGTTCTGCACCTGCAGTCCAAACAGAGAGACACACGTACATACACACACACACACACACACACACACACGCACACACACACACGTTTGTCATTGGCCTGTTCTGGTGGTCCCGTACATGCACTCTTAACATTAAACTGCCATCTGATGTGAGCAATCTCTAAACCGAGAGAGATTTGACATATCTGATGCAGTTTGCAGTGCAGTGAGGACACGTCCCAACCTCTGTGCCGCAGAACTGAACTATCTTAAGAACAGCTCGTGTCTCTCTGCTGCAGTATCCTCGCCGCCCCGTTTCAAGCCTCCCACCTCCCCACCTCTCGGCGGAGCTTACCGCTGCCCGGCGCAGACGCGGGAATCCCCGCAGCGGGTTGGACTCGGCCATGGCTTTCAGGGCTTCCTCGTCCCCTGTTCTTAGCTCAGGAAGTCTGCTTCGGGACGTGGTGTCGGGAGCGAGCAGCCGCAGCGATGGCACAGTAACCTACACTGCAGTGTCCGGGAGGGCCCAGCGGCGCGCTGAGTGCGCACCTCAGCAGACGCACTTCTGCTCCGTACCAGGATGGGGTGTGCTTCACTTACCTGACGTCAAAGCCACAATAAGTCTAGGTCTAATAATATGCCCATGATATCATTGATGAAATTACCTGTCAAAATGACGGTTTGATTATTGTTACCAAGCACTAATTGTGGAGAATATAATGCCACAACCGGCTGTAAAATAAGGATTGTTTCACGTTTCTGAACTTGAAGAAGATAACTTCTTCCTTCCCCGTTTTTTGTTTAAGGAATAAACAAAGAAGCATTAATTATGAAGCACATGGGCAATAAAAAGTGGAGTCAGAAGACGGAGAGTTGAATCATTTCCTTTGGACTCGCTAGATGGCGCTTGAAACTCAGGAGATGGTGAACCACTTAAGTAACTTTTTTTTTATTATTATTTGGGGTTTTGTAAAGCCCTTTATGATGCATCTTTGCATGACAGGTGCAAAACAAATAAAGTTATTATCAAGTTAATATGTTTGACACCCACAACATCAAATTTGAAAATATCATAAATAATTGATAGTGCTATTTTGTCAGGGCCAATTTGGCCTTTAGTGATATTTGTTATACTAAATATCAATTAATATATAATATATGTATTTCTTTATTTTCCAGTTCAGAGATGTGTCTAATTTTTAAAAAACTGTATTTATTCAGGGGGGCGTTTCATTGAAAGCAATGCTGTCTTTTTCAGGAATGCTCTGATCACATTCAGCAGTTGGTCTTAAGGCACCTCCGTGGTGGTAATGAGGAAGAGGCATTCCCCGTCCAGATTTAACCTGCCAGACCGAGGGATTGAACCAATGATCTTCTGGTCACAAGCCCACTTGTGATTAGACTAATAGAATAGAGGCCATGTGTTCTGTTCTAATAAAACCTGAGCCTACTATGTATGTTTTGCTCTGACTTCCCCAGATTACAAATTGATATACAAACATATGATACAAAAATGTCTAATGATGACACAAACCTATATTGAAAGCAGGATAAATTTGTTTTTATTTCACTGAGAAAATTGTTGCAGTTTGAGTTTGCATTTGTCTAGTAGTTGCGGTATTCTGATAGGCCGAGTGTGGTAATGACGGAGAGGAATTCCCCACCCAGATTTATCCTGCCAGCCCGAGGGATTGAACCAATGATCTTCTGGTCATAGAGCTCACTTCTCTGGCACACTCAATATACACACAAAATAAAAACCACTCATTATAGTGCATTTAAAACAAAACAACTTGTATGTACAAAACACCTGTCTTTGTGATATAAACCAGTATACAAAAGAGTGGCACTGTTCCTTATAGTCACATGTTCAGTCGTGAGATACTCACTTGAGGGAATCACCTGTCACAGTGTGTGTTGGTTGGTGATGGAAGGATCTTATCCCTGTTTCCAGGAAGCAAACTGCATGGCAGACTAAACAGTGATTAGACTAGAATAGAGGCAGTGTGTTCTGTTCTAGTAAAACCCGAGCCTACTATGTATGTTTTACTCTAACTTCTTCAGATTACAAATTGATGGGGTTGAGGGACGATATTGTGACGGATACAAAGCTTGTACAACCATATTATACTTGAACTTGGAAATGTTTGTCTGCTGCAAAGAAAGACACTTGAAGCTTTATTTCCCCAGATTATAAAGTAAAGCTTTCACATAATACTTTATCTGCATAGTGGCTATATTTTGACATGAGAGAACTTAATATCTCAGCTAAGCCACAGTCATTTCAGCACAGTAACCCTTGCCTTGTGGGGCGCCCTGTTGGCCAAACAGTAATGCTGATTACCTTGGCTGAATTCCAACTTTTGACATCCCCCACTTTCCCTATACATTATTTTACATTATTTCAACATTAACGGTTTCATAAGTGCAATATTTTATGAAATTATCTTTAAAAGAACTGTAATATTCTCAATAATCCTCATAAACTTTACATCCTTGTTCCAGCACTTCACTGGAGAAAAACGTTTGCTTCCAATAAATATTCAATGTGACTGTACCAGTGGCTAATTCTACACATTGTGTGTATTATATCCCAAATATTTGCCACGTCTTTGGTGTCTTTGTAAATGTTGGTATCCTGACTGGAATTTAAAGTTACAGTTCTGTGGCCTTGTACCTTGTAATAATGGACCTGTGGAAGGATTTGCAGGGTTTCATAGGTCAAACGGGAACGCGCCATTCTGATGATTCTGTCTAATCTCTGTCACGTTTACGGATACAAATAAGACAGCTTACATCTGACATTTACATCATTCGCACCTAATGTGACTGGGAGCCCTTAATCTGCTGGGATCAGACTGAATACTGAGAATCTTCACGTTGCTCTACAAATGCCTACAAGGATTATATAAAATATTAGATATTTAGAAGATTAGATTAGAAATATTATTTTATTGTTTACAATATTGTGAATTTTTGTAAGCAACACAAACAAGCTAACGGAGAGATTGTTTAGATACGTATTCCATAATAAACAGACACAACACGATTACTTGTTTAAAATAGGTGCAGCTCACAGATAGATCAGCCTAATAATAGCACTTCTAAAAGCTATTGTTAGACGCCAGTCAACCGAGCAGTAGCAGTAAACGTTATGACACGACACATTCAAGCCTGTTGGACAAAAAAAAAAAAAAAAAAAAAAAAAAAAATCTCAATGATGTCTCACAGAGAGATGAACCCTGATTTCAAAAAGAGAAAACAACTTCACTTGATTGCTTGGTTTGAGGAGATGCAGAGGAGATTATCAGCCTACTACTACCGCAGCCATGTGGCGTCTATGTTGTTTGGCTTTCCCTGGGATTTAACTGGCTGATTGGTATTTTTAAACCCTTTGTAGTCCAAAAAAGCTATCCAATAATGGCTTAACTGGATTACAAAGCAGGCAATGAGAGCATTAATGAACTGGTTACACCCGAATGATGCACTGAGAGAGGCTGCAGGTATAAAAAGGAAAAACAACTGTTGCAGACCACATTCTCCACTTACCAAGACCAACTCAACTATCAAGACCCCACACAAGTGACAAGAGGTAAGATTTCTTCATCTTAAAGGATGCATGGATGGAAAGATGGACATATGAAATACTGAATTTTCACTTGGAGTGAGATGCACGATTTTAAGTTTTGAATAGACTTCAGTGAAAAGAAAAACTAGATGGGCTCATAATTTATAGATTATATATGAAAGTAACTGTTTCTAGGGACTTTAAAGTGAAAGTGATCTTAGGCAGATGTGTGATGTTTACTTTAGCTTAATCTTTGTGGCAATATACTGTGCATGCCATAAATGTGGATGTTAGATATATTACATTAAAGCAGCCTAAATGACTGATGGTAGGTTTGCAGTTAAAATGTGCCCAAATTCTTCTTGTTAGACACATCAGAATCACAACCTATTAATTAATATTTTAAGTAATATTGATTTTCATTGTGTGAAATGCAGATGCAAGATACGCTTCATCAGTTTAGTTTAGGGAGAAATTTGACATCAAACCTCTTAGATTATCTGCAGCCAGCAACTGAGCGATAACAACAACAACAAGAGGTGAATTAAAGATATTTAATGTTAAATGTATTGCTTAAGAGTTTGAGCAAAGAAGTTACAAAAATACAAAAAAAGAGTGATGATTTAGTTCATTAGCATTTTTTGGGCTTTTTTTCTGATTATAAGGCGCAATAAGGCAAAACAAAACGTGTGTCAGATAAGTCAATAACTCTCAGTTGTAGGTTAACGCAAAAATACAAGTTTAAGTGGGCGATTTCCGCATCATGTCTGGATCCCTCTCAACATTGTTCAGTTTTAACACAAAAAACAAACAAAACAAAACTGTTGTCCAGAGTTTAACAGTTGGGTGATTTTGGGATCCAGCAGCCCGGATCCCTCTCGTCATTATCCGAGTCAGTCTCGTTGCTGTCACCGGGCTGTTCAGTAATGATTCCTAATAGTCCAAAAAATACGGTAGCTGCTAAGCAATCATGTATTTACTAGATATTTCACAACAATTAGTAAATCAAAACTGGTAGAAGGTATCTGTACTGTACCTCTCTAGAAATTCATAATTTGTTGTGTCATGTTCCTGAATCTACACGGGTGTTTGGGTTTGGAAGAACAGCTTTAAACCTGATATCACTGTGCATAATGGTGCAACAGAAAAGAAAATGAAGCATAAACAGCATTAAACACACACCTGCAGTACTCTTAACCATTTTGTAAAGCTTTCTGATCCTCATTACAGTTACAGCTACTGTTTGGACATATTAAATCTAGCAATACTATAGCAAGTTACTGAGTTACTGGGTTTTATCCATTTAACAGTCCTTGAATAGTCAGCTCAAGCAACAGCTTTGGCACTGGTGTTACTCTTGAGGGGAACACCTTGTGACATAATCATGTGTGCAATGTAAATCTGCCCAGGAGTTTGGTCCAATGTCTGTGTCCATTGGATGGGAGCCATTTAGCAGATGCAAAATAACATAACATCGGCTTTAGATCAGGTGTTCTAACACTGATGTTGTAATCTTATCACAAAGGATTGACCTTCCGTACCCTTAAAACAAAAATATCACTCCGGCTGCCAGCAAGCTGACAGTTAGTCAAGGATCAATGGCTTAATCGCAACATCTGACGGATGCTGTGACATTCTCATAACCTAAAGTTACATCTTGATTTTTTTCTTCTCTCCCCTCATAACACTTCTCAAGATCCTCCAGAAATGGCAAAGTAAGTGTTGTTTTCCTTTTTGTTCCTTTCTGACCCCCCCCCCCCAAAGTACTTCAACCCTGAGACAGGTCTCTACATTGTTATGGTGGAGCAGAAGTGTTGGTTCAAATGTGGCCTTAGACAGTAACACGGGTAATGAGCTTTGTGGTACAACGCTGGTAATTAGCTATTTGAAAAACCATTAATGGATCCGTCACCTGGGCCAGCCTCTCAATCCGGGCGCAATAAGGTAAAGCTGCTCCACACTTAGCTTTCCCTAACTGGATAAAAGAGAATAAGGGATTACCTGACCTGCTACGGCCTTCCAGATCAACTACTTTACCCTAATCATTATTTCATCCGGTTAATCCAGACAACACTAAAATAAATGTTGTGAGAAGTAATGAACAATTACTAATAATGGTGTTCATTTTTTTTTTCCACAGGGTTTTCAAGAAGACCAGTGGCAACGGAGGGGTAAGTGTTGTTCATCAATTGAAAATGAGGGAAACAGACTCAGAAACAGATTCACAGGAGCACTCAGCTCTTTTTCTGTCCTTGTGTCTGACAGCTGACCCTCTACCTGGGCAAGAGAGACTATGTGGACCACATCTC
The DNA here is from genome assembly GCA_036937835.1 of Pampus argenteus. Classification (NCBI taxonomy): domain Eukaryota; kingdom Metazoa; phylum Chordata; class Actinopteri; order Scombriformes; family Stromateidae; genus Pampus; species Pampus argenteus. The sequence continues at coordinate 11,925,497 of CM072874.1, forward strand.
CACAGTGGACAAAGTCGGTACGTTCCTTCTTCTATGTGTGTGTCTGTGTGTGTATGTGTGTGTGTGTGCGCGTAGCTGCATAGAGAGGGTGAGGAATATAACATTGTCTGTAACTCTATTAACTTTACAGATGGTGTTGTAAAGCTAGACACAACAGATTTTAAAGACAGAAAAGGTAATATCAGCACCATTTCAATACTAACATATATTAAATTTTTTCAAACGTAAACATAGCATATTAAAATAATGAGCCTGATATTATTTGTTGACAGTATTTGTGCAGCTGGCATGTGCCTTCCGTTACGGTAGTGATGACCTGGACGTGATGGGCCTGTGCTTCAGGAAGGACATCTGGATCCACTACGTCCAGATCTACCCTGAAAACCACAAGCCCACCTTGAGCGCCATGCATGAGACCCTGATGAAGAAGGCTGGGGACAACTCATACCCATTCACTTTTGGAGTATGACAACGAATCCGAAGAGTTTAAGCCTGTTGAAACACACGATCCAACCTTTTCACAAACTGGTTCATGGCCGCAACATTTCTGTCGTGTACCGGTTTAATGCCGACTACTAAATAGACTGTTACATTATTTACGAAAAACACAAACTTGGAGTTAGGAGTTGCTGCATTTACAGACAGGGTCATGACAGATTTCTGTGATATATTATTAATTAAGAAAAAGATAAATAAACAGGTTTGAGTTTGACAATCATGAAACATAACAGTTTGCTGTTCTCATATTCAGACTACAACTTAACGATTTTTCTAAATGAATGAAAATATTTGGGGAGTTAGAGGCTATAAACTGGTCTGAGCTCCCATATCTTTATTCCCATTTAGTCATTTGAATGCAATCTCTGAGTACAATATGAGTACTTTTAATATAGAATATAAATAGAATAAAACTCATCTTTCATCTTTCATCTCTAGATTCCCAACAACCTGCCATGCTCCGTCTCTCTGCAGCCTGGACCTGATGACAAGGGGAAGGTAAACCTGAAGTAATCTGTTAACACTCTTCAACTACACAATAAAATAGATGTCATCCCATTGATTTACTGTATGTTCATTTTGTCATTCTGTAGTTGTTGTTGTTTTTTTGTTGTTTTTTTGTGATTGTAGTTGTAGTGTCTAACTTTTTACTTTTGCTTTGCAGGCTTGCGGTGTCGACTTTGAGGTCAAAACTTACCTTGCCATGGAAAAGAGCAACCCTGACGAGAAGATTGAAAAGAAGTGAGTGTAATTTAAGTCTCTGCCTGACTGACATTTTCTTAATTATATATATTGTACTATATAACTCAATATTTTCTCCTTTTCTAACTCTTCCTCTTTTCTGCCCGACAGGGATACTGCTCGCCTTGTCATACGTAAAATCCAGTACGCCCCGTCTCAGGTGGGCGCCGGGCCCAAGGCTGAAATCTGCAAATGCTTCATGATGTCTGACAAGCCTGTTCATCTAGAAGCTTCATTGATGAAAGATGTACAGTGGTTTTTATTATTCAAAGTGTCTCAGAATTGTTTGTACTTTTTTTTTTATTTATTAAACCTGACAATAGTTTAGCTGTTGTAAAATAAAGATATTACATTTTGTTTTTGCTTTTACCACAGCTCTTCTTCCATGGCGAGGAAATCCCAATCAAAATCAAAATCAAGAATGAGAGCAACAAAACAGTGAAGAAATTCAAAATCACTGGTGAGATTTTAGAAATGATTTTATACAGATTTAATCCTGCCACTGTTATCAAAAGAATAACACAATTATACTCTCTGTCCTGCATTCCTCTCCTCATCTCTCAGTGGACCAAACCACAGACATTGTCCTCTACTCGGCCGACAAATACACCAAGGCTATTCTTACCCAAGAGATTGAGTAGGTGTACAGCAAACTTATATTCACTGAATCAAAGCATCAAACAAACATCATGTATCACAGAAGCAAAATTCACAATTTGCTGCTTATTTGTATGTATTTGTTTTGTCTTTTCCAGTGATACAGTGGATTCCAATTCAGAATTTGAGAAAACTGTGACCATCACCCCGCTGCTGGCAGACAACAAGGAGAAAAGAGGGCTGTCACTGGATGGACGACTGAAAGACGAGGACACCAACTTGGCCTCCACTACTCTGTAAGTGTGCAAACACAGCGGACAGAGCCAAATTAATTAGATTACTGCTATAAAGGTCAGACAATCCACTTTGTAGTTTTAAATTTACAGTACCTTTACCTGCATGTCACTGCATGCCCATGATGTCTTAGGTTTTAAAAAGACACTTAACTGAATTGAACTTTCTGAGCTCTCAAATCCTTGTAATTCCTCCTCCACACAGGCTGCGGCAGGATATAGAAAACGACGTGTTGGGAATCCTGGTTTCCTACAAGATTAAAATTAACCTCATGGTGGCTGGTGGAGGGTAAGTGTTTAGCACACTATAAAAAAATGCTGTTTAAATCGAAGCTTGATCAACATATCTAAACTGACTTGTGATGTTCCTGTTATCTTCATGTAGCCTGCTGGGCGGCCTCACTGCCAGGTGAGAAGTGTTTATTTAAAATCATATCATTTAATTAGCAGTGATCACTGATCGCCGACATTAATCTGTTTTTTTTTTTCTCTGCAGTGACGTTACGGTGGAACTGCCACTGAAACTTATGCACCCCAAACCTGAAGGTAATTTTCAATAATTTTACTTGTATATATTATTGCTGCCACGTCTGACAGTTTATAGACTGACCTCTCATCCTACTATTTTGTTCTTTTTTCTTCTACACATCAACCTCCCAACACACTGAGCAGAGTAAAGACTTCAGTGTAAGTACTAAATGACCTTTTTATAATATATATATTTTGCTATTGGATTGTGATGTTGTTATTTTATCTTACAGTGTCTTGAAAAAGTCCCCTATAGTCAATGTATTCTGTTTTTTATATTGATTTCAGTGAACATCACATTATCATTTATGGGAATATTTATGTTAGTAGATGTGTCATATAGTGCCAATGCCAAAAGATTAAAATGAGGATTAAAATGATCATCAAATGTAATTTTATCTTGACATATATCACATGTGCAATAACTTGTTTTTTGTGTTTACTCCTTTCTCAGTGAGGATGTTACCCTGGATGTTGAGAAGAAACCCACAGGAAGACAATGAGCGGAAGTGGCACAAAACAAAGAGGAAGAAGGATGTGACTGATGAAACCAAATAACAATACCTGAGCAAATGAAGAGAGCGTCTATTTCAACATACTAAGGATATATATACAGATGTGCTGTCATTCCCCTCACAGATTTTGTTGATCCTATTTTTGTTGTTAAATGAATGTTGCTTAGCTGTAGGGGGAGTATTTAGACTCAACATTTAGAGACCAAAGGCTTACAGTAGTTACACAATACAGTTATACAAATATGTGTACAAAACAAAAATCATTTTCAACTCACTTCAGAATGTGAATAAAGTAAAGTTTAAAGTCTATAAAGGCCTCTGTGGTTTGGAGTTTCACTGATTAATGACACTGTTATTTTAAATAAGACTTTTTTCTTTCTTGTTAAAAAAAAATAATGTTTTTAACTGGTCTCATCAAATTACCCAAAATACAATAAAATAATTAAAAAAAATAATAATTATTGTGGTGCAGGTTTGATTTTTTGTTTCTGTCTTTCAGGATGATAATTTTTCTATTATTATATAAATAATGACACGTTCTAATAACACATTGCCGGTTTTCTAGTTGTTTATTTATTTATCTTGTGTAAATAGGCTGCTTCTTGCTAAATTTTTATAGTTATAACAGTTTGTAGCAGTGGGAGCAGGAGATTGATGTGTGTGAAAATGAGTGGCTAAAACCGGAGTGATGCAAAAAAAAAAAGACATATAACATATCCTTTCTCTAATTGATCCTTGCCTACTTTAAACCAGTGAGAACAGCACCAACATCATTCTGTGAAATAAATAACCAGATAATACCACCAGACAACATCGTGAAGTGAAGGAAAAACAGCCACAGATAAAATGTTCGTAGTGTAGCCTGATACATTTTAGTAGATGGCTATTTTATGATCAGTTTTTCACCGTCAGAGGGCAACAACTCTTCTGAACCTTATTTTGGTACACGAAGAAGAAGAAGACGACGTCGTCGACGCTTGACGACTCTGACGTCATCACGCACAACGTGTGTAGCGCTGAAGGAACATGGCTATGAATGGAGGTTTGTAAACTTATGAGCTAGCTAACTTTCATATTTCATATCACCAATGTATCTATAGTGTCGAAAAAGCCGCACGTATAGGCATAAATTCCCGTATGTAAATTCACTTTTTATCTCGTTAATATGTGTCGTCGCCACCAACTAGCTTAATACCGTTAGCTGACATTAGCCCGGTTGATTCGCTATTTAGCTTGTCACTTCTTAGCAGAGCAGCTCGGCCATGCTAATCACGTTTAAAATCACAAAACGTGTTCTACGAAAAGCTGCAAACGTCTTGTGGAATTTAACGAGTATATATTTTTTGTACATTCATAGCAAAAAAACAGCGATTTACTATGAGGATATTATTATTTTGCAACCGTGTCTGTGTATATGGAGTACATTTAATTTATTTACCTTTGCTATTGACCCCAGATGACGAGGACTATGAGTGGGAGCCGCCAACAGAAGCAGAGATGAAGGTGTTTCAGGCTCGCAGGGAGCGACAAGACAAAATCAGTAAATTGATGGGAAGCTACCTGCTCAAAGGATACAAGATGCTGGGAGATTGCTGTGATGTTTGTGGGGTGAGTTTATGCGGGCAGCAGTGCCTACATAAAGGTGGAGTAATGTGTGGGTGCTAAATTTAAAGCTTGTTTTGTGTTTCTAGACAATCCTCCTCCAGGACAAACAGCAGAAAAACTATTGTGTCTCATGTCAGGAGCTGGACTCTGATGTTGACAAGGACAACCCTGGTATACGCAGCTCACACACTCACATTTAATTCACACAAGCAATAAGTAAAGCGGCTGTCTCATCTGTTGTCTTCTGCTCAATCTTCACACATGTTATTTTGTCACCCCTCCCTCCTCATCTCCAATCCTCTCAGCTCTAAATGCGCAGGCAGCATTGTCCCAGGTGAGAGAAAGGCAGCTGGCAGCACAGGCCCCTGAAGTCATTGAAGCCTCCAGCAGCACGTTGCAGGCGAATGGGTCAGTTGCTCAGCCCAGACCAGAGCACTGTGAGGGTGCCGCCGCAGGGGGAAGAGCCATCCTGCCTCCACCTGCTGTCCCTCCTCCTTCAACTCCTGCACCCACCACACCTTTAGCACCCACTCGCCCCCCAGTTTGTCCACAGACCACTGCCATCCAACCTGTGTTGCAAGAAGCTGAGGAAGCTGTTTTAATCAAACTTCGCTGGGCCACCAACCAGTTACAGAGTGCAGTTTCTCTGGAGGCAAGTATCCAGCTCTGCGGCCTAATCGCCAGCTGTGCCAACTCACTGCGCAGCCTCAAGGAGCTCAATCAGTAACCATCGTGGCTGAAACGCTTATACTGGGAACGCCGTTTCTACTTGTTTTTGTCTTGGAATAGTGACTCTGGTTCACTGCTTTGCAGCATCTGAATCCTTACATAGAGCTGAATTCACAATTGGTCAGAAAATGTACTTGAAATAAGATTTTAAAATACACAGGATGAGGTAACAAACCTATATGGGCTGTCAGAAATATGTTATATGGTTTCATAATCTGTTGAAGTACATATGTTTGAACATTTGTTTATGTTTATCTAAGTTAAACTATATTATAATGATACAAACTGAACACTTTTCAATGCACGTTCATTGTAGTTGTTGAGTTTAAATAATCTGGCCATTAAAAACGGTATAGTATAATCTGAGAAAACCTCGGGAAATATTGTTTTGCCAATCACAATATTCAAACATAAGCTGCGGTATGGAGATGGTAAACCCCAAGACACACATGCCTGTATATTTATTTGTCTGTGCTCATGTACAACATACTACTAGATTAAGTCACCAGTTTCAAAGTATAGACCTTTGTATTGGCTTTGTTAAACACACCGGCCCTCTGATCTGACTCTGCTGTTTCACACAAACACAGGTGCATTTTTCTGTCTGTTTTTCAGTTTGACACTTCAACAGGTTTCTGCTGTCTCTTAGGTCTTATGATGCAAAGATTGTCCTTGTTTGCAAGCGGTTTGAGGTTTTTATTGTAAATATTTTTGATGCATGGATGGTCATGTGATGCTTAGACGAGACAGACCAACATTCATAAGTCAGACATCAAGATCAAATAAACTGTGCACATCTGAACGATGCACTTCATATTAGAAAAAGCCAGCGTCAGTGCTGTCCAAGGCTGTCAATTTTCTAGTTAAGTACCTGAATAAAGCTTTGCCTGTTTAGGAGTTCTGCAGTGTATTTCTTTCCACAAGAGAGCGCCATATGCAAAGAGCAATGCCACTAAGTACCATTAGTACCAATAAACGTGTAAATTGCACTTGTATCTGCAGTCATTATTATATATAATTGCTACTATTGCATTATATGCCTGAATTATTACTGTATTATTGTTTCTTTAATGTGGTTAATTTATAACCCCTCCATTCGTCCTTCAGTTGGACATTTGCGCTTCACTGTGTAGAATGAAGTGTGTGCAGAGTTTGGCATTATAAGGCTGTTTTCAACCTTATCTGCTGAAAGTGTACATATAGATATAGAGTATGATTTGTAACATCACAACGAGTTTAGAGCCAATCGAGGACCAGCATATAACCACCACAAGTGTGATGTGTAAACCTGAAGGCTCTGGTGTACAGAGAATGGCCTTTTCAAAATAAAAGTTGGGGGAAAAAAACTATCCAGCAGTTAATCCTTTGAAAAGGACAATATGCATTTTTCAACGAGAAAGGACTACAATGGTATTTTAATAATCTTTAACAAGATAACTTAATTTTTTTTGGAGGGAATCATTAACAGTTTATATGTCGTGGACCTAATCATGGCATTGTTCAGGATGTCAGTGTTGGACAGCTGGAGTTATATATTTGTGTCAGCAGCATCAGACGAACCACTGTTAACCTCAAACACAGCCTGTGGCGGGGCGTGGCGCGGCCAAAGCCGGGCGGAGCCGGGGGATGTCGGTGAACCCTCCCACACAAAGGAGAGGAAACAAAACAAAGCCAGGAAGCCTGCAGTTAACCCGACATTCGTGGCTTCTACTGTGGCTCACTCACATAAAAAAACCAGGAATGCACTGACTTGTTTTTTTCGTTTTTGAGAAGCCAATTTCCAAGAGTTTGATACTTTGTTCTGCTGCAGAGAGAGAAGGAAACACCACCTATGGGTGATGGCGAGTCAGCATTAGTTTGTTCGTGTATTTGTAAGTGATCCACTTTCCTAGGAGACCCGGACAGGTAATTCATGCTGTCAAAACTCGCGTGTAAACGGGAGTCTTCCTGCTGAGTCTACTATCCACCGCGCAGCGTTGTGATGAACGGGAGTCTGGCGGACTGTCAGGTGGGCGGTGTCTTCTCGGTGGAGGGGCTACCGCCGCTGCCCAAGGGCCTGAGCGGCATCCTGAACTCCAGCGGCGGGTCGTGGAGGGACATAGAGAAGGTCCACAGCAAGAGAGCGCGCATCCAGGCCGACATCAACCGGGGAGGCGGGGACGCGATGCGCGTTCACAGCAAACCGGGAGGATTGGACGCTGCTCTGGCTCTCCTGCGGAAAGAAATGGTAAAGTGGCTTACTCAAATACTACCTATGTCTGTGTATATGTCTAAATAGCACACATATCTCCAATGTTCTGCTGTGAAAACCTTTGAAATGGCCCTTTTCTATTTGGATTCTGTCCCCCATCACTTACATTGAAAGTGCATTATAAAGGAATTTCTTTTTTTCTTTTTTCTCCTTAGTTTCCCCCTGTGTTGTATCATCCCTGCTAACCAGAACTTATCTTTTGTGTTTGTGTACAACAGGTGGGTCTGCGTCAGCTCGACATGTCTCTGTTGTGCCAGCTGTGGTCTCTCCACGAGGCCATCCAGGAGTACAAGGGCTCCTCGCTTCTGTCTGAGGCCTCCTTCAGTGCTGATAATGGATACTCTGAGGGGGAGGAGGAAGAGGGTGATGAAGTAGAGGAGGATGAGGAGGAAAAAGCCTCACAGCAGCCCTCTTCTTCTTCTTCTTCTTCATTGCCTCTGCTTGCACCCAGCAGCAACTCCAGAGACCAGTGGATCAAAGACTCCTTTCACATTCCCTGATGTTTCATACTTTATATGTGATGGAAGATACACAAATATGGTCCAAGCACGTTTCACTGCGACGGCCACATGATTATATTTTATCCGCAATCATGACTCTTACCTGACTCTAGCCCCCATTTGCCCTTACTGTCATACCATTTTATCTAGTCTAGATAATATGTATAGATATCCATACTCTTTTATGATTTATTAATGATTGTTTGATAAAAAAAATGTATTGCACTTTCCAGCCATTGTTTTACAATCCATTGAAGTGATTATAGAAGAGCTTACAACGAGGCCTGTACTTTGCACTTGAAGCTTTTTGACTCAGTGTGTCTTTACTGGTTACACTTTGATTTGATAGCAGTGGTCCACAGTAGGGCCTGATAAGGTGACAGATGTTGCCGTATACAGTGTTGTAAAAGCCTGGATACGTATCAGTATTGTTTGGTAATGTGAATTACCAGGTTATTCTGATATACACAGGGTGAGGTTTCACTACTGTGCTGTTTTTCTAGCCGTGTGCCAATAAAATAAAAGCAAATCAATGGCTCTGTAAGACAGGTGGTTGACAGTAATATTCAAACTTGTCCTTCTGGATGTTGTATGTCACAGCAGAAATGATGCCAACTTATCTGCTTTTTTTTTTTTCTTAATTACACCATCCACATGCTACTACATGCTGCTTGGTTCTGTGCACGAACCTGAGCTGGGTGGGATATTTCTAGGAATTACTGTATGACTATGAATGGAGGTATGAGGAGAGATGAGGTTGGTTCGATCAAATCTAATACCTGTTGGTGGTTTCTTCATGATTGCAGACTTTTCAGACTCTGTTTTTTAAAGTGATTTGGACAGTTTATAATCAATAGACTTTACTGTCAAGGTGCTGTCGATCAATCATCTCCATTCTCTTTGAAATTCTGAACTGAAAAACTTTTGAGAAAGTATACACATTATTTCAGACCCAAAGATTATTTTGAAAATTATTTATAGCTTGTTAATCTTGGGCCTTCACTTTGCGTCTTTTATTATTTTTGTATCCGAATCTTCTGAATAATAAAACAACAATGTATATCACAGACGTGTACTGTACAGTGTTTCTGTATTTGAATTAAAGGTATTGCAAAATATGACCAACAGGGGACACACTTGTCTCCAGTCAAGAGAGAGCTCCCTCTTTCCTCCTGCTGACCGTCTTATAACAACAAGTTGAAGGCAGTTACTGCGCAGAGCAGGAGTGACGTTTGAGTAGAAAGTCCCCCCCACGCTCTTCTCTATTTATAATCAACATATGTTGTAGATATTGTTAGCCTGTCTGTCTCTCTGCACACCTCATCGCAGCATAATTTATGGTGGATAAGATGAATGCAAATGTGGATTTTAAACTGACTCATAGTCTTAAATTGCTTTCTTTTTGCCTGTTGTCTGTCTTTACTTTTTACATCTTTCTGTCACACCACAGTCAGTACTGTTAGTGTAATACAGCGAGTGATTATTAAAATAACTAACATTCAACTTGAGGTCAGTGCAGTTGATGCTAGCTGGGAAGGACAATGGTATGGGTAGCTGTAATACAATGAATGGTGAGATCATTCCTTGAAGGGAGGAAATAGCCCAAAGTTTAGTAAAGAACAATGAGGCAAGAAGCAACAACAGTGAAGGAACTTTTTATTTTGCCAATGAAGGGTCTGCGTTAGGTTAAACACAATGTGGTGAAGTAGATTGTACATTATCAAAGCAAGCTGCAAAGTATAAACGGTGTGAGTTACAGACAAACAGGGCGGAGGACAACACATGTTAGATATGTATGAGTGTGCATGTCTCGGGAGGGAGTAGACGAAGGTACTGCGAGCAATGATGCACTGGTGAATATCCTGACCCACAGTGTAATACTAGAGCAAGTCTGAGTCATGAGAGAGTTGTTCCCCCTGCTGCTGCCCCACACTCCTCCACCCAGCTGCCTCTGTCCATCCATCCCTGTTCTCCCAACTAAAAATACACTCCTGCTCTCACTAAGGAAAATCCCTGTGCCTTGACCTAGCTTGAACACACACACACACACACACACACACACACACTGACTGCAGTCCGATGGCCATCTCCATGGAAACTTTTCCATTGCAGCTAATTAGATGAAACAAACTTTTTTTTTTTCGGGAGTGTCCGGAATGACACTGCTGAAACTCAGGAAGTGACTGTTTTTCAGTAAAATTGCTTTATTTTTTCAAAATGTATTTACTTCATGCCACATCACTATGAGGCTTGCATAGTTTGCAGAGCTGATTAAGTAATCAGATAAGTGTCAGATTAGCTTGTTCCAGTGATAGTCAGGATCAAAGTCTACTGTACAGGTATGATTAAGTGTTACCTCAGTGACTTTACAGACAGCAAGATAAAGACATTTGCATAGTAGTGCTGCATCACCAGTAGATAGACAGCCTTTGCATATCTCCCTGTCTCTCTCTCTCTCTGTGTCTGTCTGTCCGTCACTGAAGGGAAGAGGGGGGGTGATGAACTAATTCTAGAGGACCTACATTACAACAGCCGCAGGCTTGGCTGAGCTGTGCTGTCTCCATGTGGATTACTGCCAGAGAGAGAGAGAGAGAGAGAGAGAGAGAGAGAGAGAGAGAGAGAGAGAGGTTGTCAATGACAGCTCCTACAGTTGTTTGGCTGAAACTTTAGCTTCACATTAAGCGTGTTTGGATGAGAGTGACACAGGGCGGAATCGGTTCCTCTTTGCTGCTAGTTTTATTGACAGTTTTGTGTACAGCTCGTACTGGTCGGTACATAGCGGCATTTCTCACTTCTCTTGTGCGTCAGTCAACTTTTTTTTTTTTTTTTTTTTTTCTTACAGATGAGCGCAAGCAGCAGCTTGTGTGAGGTTCAGCAACAGCAGCGGACCTTATAAGCCACAGAAACGACGGACACAGTTGGATTATTGCTGTTCACGAGAGTGTGTATTCTTCCTTTTAGTTGCATTTCATCTCATCAGAGGACGTTATGACTTCAGTATGGAAAAGACTGCAGCGAGTTGGTAAAAAGGCTTCAAAGTTCCAGTTTGTTGCGTCTTACCAGGAACTCGTGTTGGAGTGTACAAAGAAATGGTGAGTTTGGAGTTATGTTTTATTTTAATGTTTCTGTCACTGTGTGAGCTGTAAACATCCTCCTATTAGCTATAATAATAAGACTCCATTATGGCTGGCCAAGTTTATTCTCCGGGAGGTCGTCCCTCATGTTGTTCATGTTGTTCCGGTGTGTGTGTGTGTGTGTGTGTGTGTGTGTGTGTGTGTCAAAGAGACAGCTGTCAGTAAGCAGTTCATCATTAGGATCACTGACCTTTAAGGGTTCATGTTTGACCTCAGCAGCCTATTATTGAAGTAATTGTAGTCATAAAACAGCGATAATCTTGGTCACATTTGTGCAGAGACATTATCTCTGCAAATCAAATATTGACATGCATGAAAGCAATATGGCTGCAACTAAGGATTATTATTCTTATCATTATTATACAATTTGACCATATGCCTGTGTGGTAGAGTTTGAGCAAGACGTACATGTTCAATATTGAATAATTTTTCATTATAAGCACACCAGCAAACTCATTTGTCTCCCCATTATTTCATTCATTCAGAGACACAATCAAAATATTTTATGGTGCTCAGGATCTGAAGGGATCTGTTTTTCCTTTTGTGCAATTTCCTGTTATACAAAACATTTGGGAGATGTCCAGGTGTTGCAGCATGGCCCGTGATTCACCTCTGACATCCTCTGACACAACATTGAAAATAAGATAATAAATCAAAATTGTTATAGTTTTATAAACTCATTCTTGTAACGATACAATAAGTAAGTGACTCCTCAAACGTGTATTTTAATATTCTTAACTGATCTGTATTATAGAAAATTTTCACAACCTTCATTTACATGACAGTTTGATCTGCATTGCACTGTGTTATCTGTGAAGATTACATTAAAAGATGGAATAGTTGTGTAAGCTGCTTGTCAACTGCGTGATAAGAAATATCTGAAGACTCCCATCAATAAAGTTGCAGAGTTTGATCAACACACAGAGAAGGGATGAAGAAAGGATCATTTAGAAAGAGGGATAACTCCCCACATGCAGTATGACGAAATAGAGAGAGGACAGGAGAGCGTGAAGAAACACTGCAGAATAATCAAAGTTTCAGTCATGTTTCCGCTGGTGTGTCTAAATAGGAAGTTAAGCTAATAGATACAATGTGATTAATCTCTGTATTCAAAATCAGAAGTAACTGATGTTTAAAGATAATATCAAACATCAGAGGGGGGAAATTGAACCCTTACATGTCACATGTTTGTGTACACGTTTGATTTGGGTGTGTGTGTGTATGTATGTGTGTGTGTTTGGGGTTTGTTCTAATTTAGTGCTATGATTTGAGACCATTGGCTTTCGTAGATACACGTCACCACACAGACTTGTTGCTGAGATGCAGTTTTGGATGTTAAAGATGACTCGTATTTGAGTGCAACTTTCCTGCTGAAACTATGATACATGAGACATAATAAATCTAAATCACCGTATTCCTTGGTTTCTGTTAGCTAGATGTTCGATCCCTCCAAATTCCCTATCTCAAAGTTTTTGAATAACAAAAATACAGAAAGGGCAAAGAATAAGAAGAGTTATGTACTCTGTCCATAACAACAGTCAGACGTAATAGTTTCACTGACATAATTAAAGACTGAGAAACGGGACTATTTTAGTAACACAAAGCATGCTTAAAGGTTCGGTTAGTAAGGAAGTCAGTTAATGTTGAGAAACAGCTGCATGTGTAAAAATTTGTTCTGCTTAAATACTTAATATACTACAATCATATATTCTTTTAAAGCTTCAAAGCAGTTGGATATCATCCATTTGGCCGTGGGATAAAACTACAGTCGGCTGGATAACAAACACAAACCGCAATATAGATTACAGTAATGACATGTTACTACATGTTACTAAACTGTATCACACTACTAGTGTTTGCCTGTGTGATACGTTATATGTTTTTGTGTCTTTGTGTTTCAGATAAAACTATTGTCAACGTGTCTCTTATTTGTGCTGCTCCCCCTTCTCTCCCTCCACTCTGTGCCTGTCAGTCTATTTCTGATGCCACTCCTGACCCCCTAACACACATACCACATAAACATGTGCACACACACCCCTAAAATCGCATATACACATACTGAGGCGTGAGATAATATTATGTATTTATCTAACTAAACTATCATTATACTAAGACATCCATACTGTAGGCATTGAAATTGTTTTAAAGATGACAATTGTTGAGCTTTGATGAATACTATGTATTATTATTGTGTACTGGTAAATCATTTGGGAAAAAGGGGGTTCCTTCTTCCTGTCAAGAGGCTTGCGTCACATTCGCATACATGCAAGTCATGTGACTCTGCAGCCTGCTTCCTGTTTCACTTCCTGTGCCGCAAAGGACGGAGAAAATACAATGGAGATACTTGCACACAATATACTTACTGTACACACATACATCATGTAGACTAATTGCAGATGAACGGCTGCCTGCACACACACACACTACATTACATATTTACAAATATATATATGTATGTGTGTCTCTACACTGTGGTATATTTCAGATCATCAAACTCATTTAAATATTAGTCAAAGATAACAAGCAAACTCAAAAGAGTGTGTGAAAGAGTGTTTGCCCCCTAACTCTAATAACTGGTTGAGCCACCCTGAGCAGCGACAACTGCAACCAAGTGTTTGTGATAACTCGCACTGAGTCTTTTACAGCTGTGGAGGATTTATGGCCCACTCATTTTTGCAGAATTGTTGTAATTCAACCATATTGGAGGGTTTTTAAGCATGTACCACCTTTTGAAGGTCATGCATTGCATCTCAATAGGATTCAGGTCATGACTAGGCCACTCCAAGCCATTCAGAGGTGGACTTGCTGGTGTGTTTTGGATCATTGTCCTGCCGCAGAACCCAAGTTTGCTCCAGTTTGAGGTCACAAGCTCACCTGAACTGAGGCTAGTGAGGCCTGCAGTTCTTTGGATGTTGTTGTGGGGTCTTTTGAGTCGTCACTCTCCTCTGGGGATAATTTTGGTAGTCCGGCCACTCCTGGGAAGGTTCACCACTGTTCCATGATTTCACCATTTGTGGATAATGTCGCTCACTGTGGTTCGCTGGACTCCCAAAGCTTTAGGAATGTCTTTATAAGGTCTCGTTTTAGTGTTTTGATGTATGGTTGTGTGTTTCTATAGGCAACCAGACAAGCTGAGGGTGGTGTGGACCAGAAGGAACAGACGCATGTGTTCCAGGGTAAAACTGCTGAAACACCAAAAGTATACACACACAGAGAGAGAAACACACACCTGGTCTCACTAACATGTTGTTTGTTGTGCAGCTCCACAGTTGGCAGCCTGGAATCAAGAACCCGTACAGGGGCATGGTGGTGTGGCCCGTCCCAGAGAACATCGATATTTCCGTCACACTATTCAAGGTACAGCACCAGGACACACTATTTATACTATACACATACAGACAGGGGAACATATGACATAGAAAACAAAATAAATGAGTGGAGTTATATGACAACAGGGTGCAAGACGTCACTGAATGTGAAATTAACAAGTATGTTTTTGAACCAGTTTAGACAGCATTCTTCACCACTAAATGAATAAGTGAATCATATTGTTTGTTCTCATCTGTTCAGGAGGCCAATGCGGATGAGTTTGAGGACAAAGAGTGGACATTTGTCATTGAGGGTGTAAGTATCCTAAGACTACTTCCCTATCTATAGTTACCAAAGCAGCGAATAGACCAAATTATTTTATCAGTAAAATGACGTGTTAAAGGTAACATAACATGTTTCGTGTTATTTTTATACTGTTATAATGTTGGATATCTATGTTAAACATGGTCAAAGTTATAAAAATTAAGGACAGCATATGAAAAAATGCTTCCTGAATGTTGTTGTTGTTCCACAGGCTGTTCGTATTGTTCAGATTAGAGAAGAGCGAGAAAAAGAAGTGAAATCCGATCACTATTGTTCATTTTCGTATGCTCACCAGATTTGCCAGAAGAGCTGGCCAATCAGAACAGAGTGAAAATGTATGTGATAAATCCCCTTTAAATTGATGCAATTAAAAAAATATGACTTCTTTGTGTCGTACATGTGCAGGAGAACAAAGGGCATCGTAAGGTGCTGGCATCAGCTGACATCAACCTGAAGCGGTTTGCCAGCCCCACCCTGACACAGACAGACCTGACACTGACGCTGAAGCCGCTGTCTGTCAAAGTGGTGGAGGCCTCTCTCAAGCTGTCGCTGTCGTGTGTCTTCGTCCGTGAGGGGAAAGCCACGTGTGTAGTACATTTTAGCTCATTTTTGACGGTTATGTGTTAACTGTCTCGAATCCTTCTAAAAATACCACACCAATTATCTGTCTATTAGAAATGATGCCATGCTGTGTGTATTTATCTCTTTTCAATATACTAACTTAGCGTTTCTGTGCATTTATTGAAAACACTGTCAGACTGTTTGCATTTGTGTTGTTCGTTTGTTCCTCAGTGATGAAGACATGCAGAGTCTGGCTAGCCTGATGAGTGTGAAACCCACTGATATCGGCAACCTAGACGACTTCAACGAGAGCGATGAAGAGGAGGACAAGAAGTCTGTCACTGCTACAGGTAAGAAAACTTACACTCATCACCGTTTCTTCTCTCTGACCCTTTTGATTATTTCCACTATGACATTTCTTCCTCCTCCTCCCCCTTTTTCCTCTATGACTCCTGTCCCTTCTTCTCTACTCTTTTTTTTTCTTTTCTGGATGATGCAGTAGTTCCACACACTCTTACCCGCCCAAATCGCCCTGCTCCCCCTCCACCTGACAAGAGAAACTCTACTGGACCCACTTCTCCAGCTTCAGGTAGCCTCCTCCTTCCTTTCACTCACTTTGTTCAAAGACTAGACTCTAGTCTTCATACCCTCTAGTCACTAGAAGGTATGAACTCTGTCTGTCTGTCTGTCTGTCTGTCTGTGTCTCACTCTATCTCAGTGTCATTGGGAGGTTCAGTTTATGCTACAGTATTTCACGCAATCATGTCATTTGTTCTGCAGTCCTTGCTCACCTGACATTTATTTGTACATACCACATATTTCTCATCTAGACATTAAACACTATTGAGAAACATGTGATGCTAGGCAAATGTTACTGATGTACTGAAGTATGTTCCAGCTGCATCATGGCACATAGAGATTATTGTGTCCAGAGAGACATTTCTGTAACACCATGAAAAAGGAGAAAATCAAGTGGAAACAAAAATCAACTGACCATAACTCTGTCATGAGACAATTTGTCTCTCTGGTCTTTTTTTTTTTTTTTGGAAAAAATGAAATTACATGCCCATGTTTCCTTTCAAATGTTATTGCCACATTTACATTATATCAGTTTTGGTAATAGGTACTCACACTAAATAATACTTCTGATAATTTAGAGATATAAATATGTTCTCTACAAAACCATTTCCTCATTTAACAAAAAGACAGACTTCTAAGATATTTAATCTTTTCTAAACTATACAGGAACATTGCTTTGTTTTGTTTTTCTTGCCATTCATTCTGTTCATACTAACCATTAGAAGATTCCTTCATAATGAATTTACAATGTAAATGATGGGGACTAAAATCCACAAGCTGATGTAATTCTTCAGTTATTCAAATTAATTAAATCAAGTAGGTATATTTCAACGATGCTTCTCTCTTTTTGTATGACAAAAAGACTGTAACTGTGAAAGATATCCACTTGATTTGTCTAACTAGGATGACTGATTGTACAAATTGAGGACTATGGATTTTGTCCCCCATTACTAAAAGTGCATTTGAAGGTGATCTTCTGATGCTCTATATCCATTATGAATAGAAGAAATGATCACAGAAAGTAAAAGCTCTTTCATTGTTCATTAGGGCATCTGACTGTTGTTTTAAATACAGTCTTGAAGAACTGTGAACTTATCCTTTAAGATCCCTTAAGACAAAAATCTAATTGGTTATATATATTAGACATTAGACATAGACAATAGTAAATGGGTTGTAACTCCAGTGAACCTGCAAATCCAGCTCCTTCATCAACTCAACCAACATTATGCTTTTTCTCATACCGTCCAGACTGTATAGTCACTAATCACTGTTAACAACCTCAGTTACATATTTTGTTTGCTTGTGGCATCTTTCAAAATAGCGAAGCATGTGATTGAAGGATCCCCATGACAACACAATTAAACATCATGACATCCCAACACTATATTTAGCATCATTTCATTGTCATTTTCAATTCATTCTTTGTGTCTTTTCCATCATTTCTCTTTCTGTAAAAAAAAAAAACTACTTTCACTTCTCTATCCATCCATCCATCCACCCATCCATCCATCCATCCAGCCTGTGGACGAGAGGGTGGTCCTACCAATCCTGGCGTCCACTCCCGCCCTCCTCTACCTATTGTTCCTCGCCCCTCACCTCGTCGCAGTCGACACGTGTTCACTGCCATCCCTGTCCAGTCAGAGACCCAACCTTCCCCCTCCCCACAACCCTCACCCAGGTCCAAGCATAAAAAATCAACCAACCATGTTGTTCCTGAGGCTCTTCCTTCACCTGACCTACTAACTAATCCTCCATCACCTAAAAGCTGCCAGGTCACAGACGCTACACTTTCCTTATCACAACAGAGTTCCTCCTCTGCCCTGCCTCTCTCTGATGTGTCTCCTACAAATCCTCCTTCACCTAAATCCTCCTGTGAAGAGTCCCCATCTGCTACAGCTCCCTCCCCTTCTCAGCTTCCATCTCCAAATCACTCTGAACCTGTTTCTCCTCCCAGCCCCCCCTCCCCTGAGACTATCATAACATCATCCTCTATGACTTCCCAAACCCCATCTCTCACTGTATCCACTACTCTGACCCATAAGATCATCTCTACTGCCACCCAGCCTCCTCCCCCCAAGCCCACCTTGTCCTCCGAACCCCCATCCGCCTGCCCTCCACTCACCAGGATGCTCTCTCAGCCTCCTTCTCTGCCCAAAATCTTCCAGTCAGGCTCAGGAAAAGGTATCAGCAAGCTGGCTGGCAGACAGGCATGCTGCATGCTTTCCACTAACTGTTTCCTTATGTGTGGTGGTCTGCTTTGTTTTTCCACATGACTCACCTTAATGCTGGTGTTACTGTAGAGGGTTGCATGATGTGTTTTGAGGAATATGTATGAATGATCAGGCCATCATGATATCAGAATTTGAAGTGTGACACCAGTGAGTTAAACATCTGAATGTTTTGTTGATAGTGCAATGCTTCAGGGAATTGGCAGTGAATATCTCTGTTTTTGTGTTGTCCATTGTCCATTGCAATAAAATGCCAAGTGGAAGACTGTAGTAACTGTAGGGGCTGTATATCCCAAGTTTAATGACCTTTTACCGTTTTGACTTGTGTTCCATTTTGCCTAAATCCAAATATCTTGTGAATTAATCCAGTGTTCTCACAAGTCAAGGAGGCAGGGAAAACATTGAGTGAGTGTTTATTTGAAGACTTAGACAACACCATCAGGGAGGTGCATCTTATCCAAAAGTTACACACCATTACCATCGTAAAGTTCTGTTGTTACTAACATGTTACTTCATCATAAGCTTATTTAAACCAATGCTTGCAGGCTTCTCTTCTGTACATCTTACTGGCACCAACTTCCATACACATACACACTTTTGTAAATACACATAAAACTACTGTATGCAATTAAATAATGTCATTATATATAACACATGACAAACTACTTATTCCATTTGATTATTTTGACAACACTCATTTCTGGACTGCTACAATATACCAAATAGAGCCAAACTGAGAAGCTGTAAATTTCCCACCACTGCTGAGATTACATGAATCCAGTACATCTGTTTGTTCTCGACAGATTTTGGTTACCTCTGTGGTGTGATACAAAATACATCCTGTATAATTAGTTGTTCCCTTTTCACTTTTTACTTCTTGTTTACCACTTACTGTCTTCTTTTTACTCCTCTCCCCACACCTCCTCTGCTCTCGCCTCACTCAGCTCCTGTTTTGCATCAACGACGCCCCCTAGAGGCTCAAACTACAAATAATCTGCCAGTCTCTGGTCTGTTGATGCTATTCCATCACTGATGTTCTTTTCACATTCATTCTTTTCTTCTCTACTCTGCTTATAACATATTGCTATCGTTTCTTCTCCCTGCTAGGCCGTTCTCATATTTTCAGACCTCAGATTGTCAAGTCAATCGGCCGCCCCTCCTCTCCCTCACCTTTTTCCACTGATGCCCCTCCTCTTGCATCAGCACCACCTTTCCCTAAATCTCACCTGTCTAGCTCAGAGTCAGGTAAACAATGTCAAAAGTATGAGAACGTTGTTGTTCTTTCTATAGTCTCTACATCTATCCCTTGTTTCCTGTTCCGCATTTTTTTTTTGATTTCTTTGTACTGTTTTTATTTTACCAACCTTTCTTCTCTGTCTTCCCTCCCATATTTTCATTTCCTTTCAACGTCCTTGGCTGACGTCAGACTCCACTCTGATTGGTGGCGACACCACTCCTGTTCCTCTGTTGAGTAGGCCTGACCTTGATGCTCTGTGTGACCCAGAGACTCCAACCCTTTCTTCTTCCCTTCCACGCTATTTACCCCCTCGCTCCTCTTCCCTTTCTACCTCCACTTTTTTCTCCTCCCCTCTTGCTGTCACTCAGCTCCCTACCTCTCCCTCTGCTCCTCCTGCTCAGATCAGCTCCTGCCAGTCAGGTACACCGGCTAACTAATCAAACACAGTATTTATTACAGCTTCTGTTGCAAAATGACCAAACGTTTTCCAGTTTTCCATTTGTCACTCACGGTTTTTAATTTCTTTGCTGACCTTGTTGATGTTCTTCATAGGGTCAACGTTCCCCTTCACGCAAGGAAACAAGGACAAACCCTCTGTTGCCAAGGAAGCAACTCCAAGCACTCTGAGCCGAGGTGAGGGATCCCCTCAAAATAACTTGGCAGAAGCTAATATCAAAATATCCAACCAGCCAGTGAGACCAGCAGCCATCCCAGAAAACAAGGCTGAACCAGAGAGGAGCAGGTGAGGTCATGGAATGATGCTACATGGCAATATAAATTCAGATTGCTTGGTTTGAGATCTTTCAGATATATTTAGCCTCAAACTGCTGTTCTTTTTGGAGAAAAAGAGGCGTCTGGAAGATTGGTGGCAATCCTAAGAGAACTTGTGTTTTAATTAATTTTAATTAAGTTGTCTAATTAAAAACAGACTTGTGAAAGCAAGCATAGAAAGCACATCTTTATCATAGGAGATGGGCTGAGTGCTTGATATTGCATGAAGGAATAGATCGACATTTTGAAAAATATTCTTATTCACTTTCTTGTGCAGAGTTAGAAGATCAATATCACTTTGATATCTGTACAAATGAAGCCGCAGTTTATCTTAGCTTAGCATAAAGACTGGAAACAGGAGGAAACAGCGAACTCGCCTCGGTCAGTATCTAACAAAATCTAGCTTCCAGCAACTCAAAACTCGTTAATATTTGTTATATCTTTGTTTAATACATACAAAAACCAAAAAGTCACTGCACCCATCCAAGAAATAGTCCCATACAACCAAACAAACAAGATGAACCTGTTAACCTGGACAGAGCCAGGCCAGCTGTTTCCCTGTTTCTAGGCTTTATGCTAAGCTAAGCTAACTGTCTGCTGGCAGGAGGATCATATTTAATGCAGATACTGCATGATAAAGTTGAATTGAACTTGTCATCTAACTCTCAGCCAAAAACTAAATATATTTCCCAAGATGTTGAACTATTTCAAGTCTGTACTCAAACTCCCAGTTTCCAAAGTTAATTCATGTCTCTATGCAACTGACAATATGGCTGCCCATCAATGTATCTTTAGAGATACATTTGATCCTTTTTTAAGTATTGATCAGGGCCATATCAAACTCATTCTGGTCCAAATGACACCAAGATAACCCACATCACTGCTGACTGCAAACCTGTTTAAGACACACGTGTGGTTGAGTAACAGTTTCTGGTTGGTCTGGTTGCTTTGTGTTTGGTGTTTGCGCTTACATTGATGCTAATATGCGCTAACAGTCGCAGAGTTGTTTTGTACCCTGCCTTCTGTTGCACTCACCTTCCAAGACATGGCCGTAGAGTGATTAGTGATTACCAGGTGTGTAGATCACGTTCTGTTTCGCTTGTCAACCCCCTCATCACCTCCTGCACGCTCAGCCTTGTGAAATTTCACCCACCAGCCGTGAATTTACATCTCTCCAGCCTGATCTCCGGTATTTCTGTCCCCAGTCCTGCCCAATCCCATTCAGAGCTGATCATAGCCCCACCCCCTCCGTGGCCCTTCTCCTGCTGTGAAAGCTCCACCTCCCAGCAGCCCTCCACTAATGTTGTGGCAGCATTTATCACTCCCAAACAGCCAAATGATAAGGGAAGGGAAATTAATTTGAAAAAGCCAACTATTGAGACGAAGAGTATAATTAGCTCCTTTAAGACTGAAATGCCACCTCTGGCAAAGCCGGAGCCAGATCCTGATTTTGATGACGTCATCTTTGAGTCATTTAAGCAGAGACAACAATCAGGGGGCTTGTTTCTGGAAGAGGATGACTCTAAGCAGGATACTATCAAACGGTGTCCTCCAGGGTGAGTATTTATAAGCACGGATAAAATCAAGAACAACATTACAAAGTTACTAAATGTGATCTGATTGTAAAACTAAAGGTCCTAAACTAATGGTAAAGCTAATGGTAAAACACACACACACACACACACACACAAACACACACACACACACACACAAACACAAACACACACACACACACACACACTTGGGATTAAAGAATATTGTTTATTTGTTCTGCAGTCTTGAACAGAAAACCAATGAAAAGGCCTCTGGGGAAAAGCCGTCACTGACAGAGCAGTTAGAGGGAGCAGTAATGAAGAAGGAGGAGATGATGCAGGTAGAGCAGAAGAAGCAGAGGGAGAAAGAAATTCAAAAGAAGCAAGAGGAAGAAAAGAGGGGGAAAGAGGAAGAGCAGAGAGAAAAGCTCCAGAAGCAGAAGCAAGAAGAGAGGCAAAAACACGAGGAAGAAAAGAAGAGACTGTTAGAGGAGGAGAAGAAGAGACTTTTACAGGAAGCTGAGGAGGTCCAGAGGCAAAGGGAAAGGGGGAAACTTGAGGTGGAAAGACTCCTGAGGGAGAAGAGAGATCAACAGGAGAAACAGAGGGGGGAAGAGGAGAAAAGGAGGCGGGATGAGGAGGAGAGGAGACAAAGAGAGCAGGAGAGGAAACTCCTGGAACTGGAGGAGGAAAAGGAGAAACTCAGGAGGGAGGAGGAGCGGAGAGTTGAGAGAGAGAGATTCATGAGGAAAATGAAAGAGGAGGAGGAGAAAAAGATGGAGCAGAGAAGAGTTTTTGCGGAGCAAAAAAGGAAGCAGGAGGAAGAGAAGAGGCAGATGGAGGAGAAACGCTTGAAGGAGGAAAAAGAGAAAGAGCAGCAGAAAATAAAAGAGGAGGACGAGAGAAGAAAGAGGGTGGAGGAGGAGGAGAAAAAGAAAAATGAGGTGGAGAAGGAGAGGAAGAAGAGAGAGGAGGTGAGAAGGATAGAGGAGGGTAGGAAGAAAAAGGAAGCTGAAGAGGAGAAAAAGAGGATGGAGGAGGAGAAGAGAATCAAAGAAGCAGAGGAGAGGAAGAAAAGGGAGGCGGAAGAAAAAGAGAGAGTACTCAAAGAGGAGAAGGAGAGGGAGGAGCAAAGACTGAGGGAGGAGAAAGAAAGGATTGAGAGGGTGAAAAAAGAAGAGGAAGAGAAAAAACGCAAGGAGATGGAGGAAGAGAGGCTTTTGAAGGAGCAGAAAGAAAAGGAAAGGATGAAAAAGGAGGAGAGGAAGAAGATAGAAGTGGAGGAGAAAAGAAAAAGAGAGGAGAAAGAGAAAACAGAAAGAAGGATGAAGGAGGAACAAGACCGGAAAAAGAGAGAGGAGGAAGAGGAAAAGAAGCAAGAAGAGAAAGAAGAGATGGAAAAAAGAAAGAAGGAAAATAAGACAGAAGAAAAAAGGCAGAGGGAGTTTGGAGTAACTCCATCCTGCAGTTTGGAGGCAAACAGGTCAGATGAGGACAAGCATAAGATGAGGACTCTGGTTACAGCTACGTCTTTGCCAGTTTCTCAGCCAAACACACACACTTATGTCCCTCCACCCAGCTCCACACACACACCTCCTCCCAGTTTCAAGCACTACCCCGCGGCTGCTGCTCCTCACCTCCCTCCTCTGGACAAAAGCAGCATTACATCTGAGCAGCTGGCCTCCCAAAGTCTTAGCCAATCACAATCCAGAGAGAAGACCACTCCATCAGTCGTTAAACAAAGCTCTGCCTCCATAACCTCCGAGTGGTGAGTTACAGCACAGAAATAAAACATTGGCTGTTGTCGGTCTTGATTATTCTCTATTGTCTGTTTTGTTGGCTGCCATCTGCTTTCTTAATCAGCAAATAAAAACAATAAGTCAATCTTTGTTAACCTTAAAAAGTTATTCTCTGGTGATTCTCTATTTATCTGAGACTTTATCGATTATCTTGTTTGTTTGTATGTTATTGTGTCTTTCCTCCTCTCTCTCTTTCCAATTCCTACTCAACTCTTTTTGTATGTACCTTTTTCTCTCCCCCTTATTCCAGTCTGGGGCAACTTCACTCTCTCATAAACGAAGGTTCATTGTCAAACGTTGCCGTCCCAGAAAAGAAAATATCAGCTGCATGTACTCCACCTGGCATCCATTCAGACTGTCCCACAGTTCAGCCCTCTGCTCAGGATAAACTGATCACATTAGAGGTCTTGACCCTGGTGCCACCTCTACAGAGGCTGTGTGATGCAGAGATTCCTCTATGGACAATGCTAGAAGGGAGAAGTGGGAATGATACACCTGAAAAAATCTCTGCCAAGGAGGGTACAAAACCTCTGTGCAGAGGGTAAGGATGGATGAGGGGGCTGTCTGTCTGCTTCTCTGTTTTATCTTTCTTCCTGACCGTCTATGTGTTTGTTTGTCTGCCTCGCTAATAGTCTTCTTAATTATATAGTAGGTGGCAAATCTAAATTTGTTTTTTCACATGTTTCCTCTCTTCTAGCTCACACAAAGAAGATGCAGCAGAGGTGAACCAGACAAAAGACTCAGAAGTGCGTCACACAGTCCCACCCCCCGCTGAACCCGGTGCACCACCCGCTAAAGAGGAACCCAAAGAGCCAGAGGGACCCAAAGTGGAATCAGCAACCTCACTCAAGGTTTCCCCCAAACCAGGCGATGAGTGCACAGCTTTGGCAATGGAGCAGCTCCTTCCCTCAAAGCCAGAACCATCCCTGCGGCCTGAACCGGTTCTCCAGTCATCAGGAAAACCACAACAGGGGGGAACAGATGAGGAGAAACAAACCAACGACATGGTCAGTGGTCAGGAGACTCTCATCGACAATAAGGAGCCAGTGTGTGAGGCCGAAAAGCAGTTGTGGGTGACTGTGGAGGAGACCACAGCGCAGACAGGAGAAGAAAGAGGGATGGAAAGTAGTGAGAGCGCTGAGGAGAAAAAGGAGGAGGAGGAAGAAGAGGGTGGTGTAATAGGGGGGTGAGTCAGTGACAGTTCCTTGCAGACTTTGCAGCATGCTGTGACTTGTCTGTTTTTCAATCTCAAGCCAGGCACCACATACACACACATACACACACACACCTACACACATACTGACTAATGTTCCTCTGTGGTGCTGTAGCCTAACTGGTGCTTAGTCAGTAGCAGCAATTAACCTCACCTGATGCTGTTCTCTTCATCTCAACCTCTATCTATGCTATTTAAATGGTCAAATCTGTGCTTTGTGTGTGTTTATGTGCGTGTATGTGTGCGCTAGTCCCCACAAACGTGTACATACAGAAGCAAATGAGTGTGTTGCAGAGCAGCAGACGGAGGCACCTGCTGGCTTCATGTCAGCGGTAGTGGGGGTGTTGTACAGAGGGTGAGTCTCCCTGCCTGCCTGTCCATCAATCAAATAAGTTGTTAATGTGTGAAGTAGCTACAGTTTTCGATGAGCTATTACTTCATCTGCATGGCATCTATTCGGTTATTATGTTCAATAATGATTAAGGCAGTGGGTAACCTCCAGTGCAGTGCTGGAAGGCATTTTAGGGTGAGCTCTGTCTCAGAGTTTTCTTGTCCCTCATGTCTGTCCCATAGCTATGAGACAGTGACCTCCATCTTGCAGACAACTGGATCAGCTGATGCGGGTCAACCACACCCCCCTGGAGACCAACCACGTTTACAAGACGTAGAAGCAGAGATGCTGTATTCATCTGAGCCAGTTGATGATCTGCCGATTCCTGTTGGTGTGGACATTTCACCACCCACAGCTTTCTCTGACACAACAGAAACTCAGACAATTAGTGAACAGAAGTTCTCCGAGACCGACATAGCTCTGAAACCAGAGTGCTCACCTTCAGAGGAGACACACAAGCTAAGTCTGGTTGCGAGTTTGCGACTGGCAGCCGTTGAACAGGAGAAGGAGAGAGAGCAGGAGATGGAGAGAAGGGAGAAAGAAAGGATAGAAAACATCAAGACGGAGGAAAGAGAGAGGAAGGATAGAGAAGATGCTGAAAAGAAAGAGAGAGAAAGGTTGGAGAAGGAAAAGCAGGAACAAGAGAGGTTGAAAAAGGAGAAAGAGGAGATAGAGAGGAAAGAAAGAGAAAGGGTAGAAAGGGAAAAGGAGGAGAGAAAGAGGTTGGAAAAAGAGAGGGAAAAGATGAAGAACAAGCAAAGGGAGGAGAGAGAAGAGAAAGAAAGGAAGCAGCAGAGGGAGAAAGCAGATGGGGAAGAAAAGAAAAAAGAAGAAAAAATAATGCAGGAGATAAAAAGGGAAAATAACAGACAAGATATACTTCTTGGCCCTTCAGTGCAAAACAGTCAAGAAGACTGGCCACCACTGAGGGAGGTAGAATTGGAGGATATTGCATATGATGAGAAGCTACCGGATGATGGTAAAGACTCAGGATGGGAATCTGATCGCAAATTAATCCATACAGTTGACTCTAAAGATGAAAACAAACTGGTTTCAACCAGACCAGCTGATTATGTCTCTACGTCAACAAACAAATTCAACTCCAGAACAGACAGACCTGAGGCCTCTGTCATTGCTGATAAAAAAGGCAAATCCAATGTTAAATGTGGTGCCATCCCAGTGTGGTTGAGAGAGGAAGAGGACGAAGAGGTGGAGTATGAGAGAGGACAGGAAGATCTCGGCTCCATCTGGCTGGCTGAGCTGTACATGGAAGGGGAAGCAGGGTGAGTAAAGAGGGGGTGAGAAAGATAAGTAGTAGCAGGGAGAGAGAGCGAGGTGGGTAACCAGGAAGTAACTGGCTATATGAGAGAGATCTGCTTGTTGCTTCTTGTGGATCAGAGGACTGTGCCTGTGACTTTTGTGTGTACTTCCTCCAATAACTGAAGCTTTAACGTACTTTATCTGAAGGGAAATGATAATTACTAAGCATTAAAACTCATCATTTCCTGAGGTTTTCCCGTTTCAAGAGAGAGTCGTATGTTGGCATGTGCGTCGTATATATGTGCCCCTTCAAACAACATCATCACCATGCTGTTTGTAATGGCAACTGGACATTCCTCTTCATGTCTTGCCTTGGATGAAAGCATTGCGCTGAAAGCAATATGGTGAATGGTTATGAAGCACAGGCACTTATGGGAACCTGTATCTGTGCTGTATTGCTTGGATATCTGGCTGTATCTGCATCTACTGTATATTTCTGTCCATAATTGTCTTGGCTGTACAGCTGACATTCAGACGTATGGCAAGGCTATTTGCATTTGTTCAGCACTCATTGCAGCTGAGTAACATGTAAAGTATTGTAACATGGATGAATGGATTGGTTGGGAAATTGAATATTGCAGTTCGGTGTTTTGGTTTGGATGAGTATATTTTTTGCCTCTAGTTTGGTTTAAGCTTACATTGCCAGTTCTGTCTTGTCAAATTCATAGAGGTCTTGTTAAAATAATTGGGGGAAAAAAACACTTCTGTTTTCAGTTTTATTCTTTAATGAACATCAGTACTGTGCTCTATCCTTAGTTTTCCCTAATTTGGTTTCAATTATGGTCACAACCTACTCTGTCTTTTCTAAACAACTTTTGTGCTTGACTTTCTTCTGACCTTTGTGAGCTACACATGATGGATCTCCGTCTGTGTGAGATGAACAGGGAGCATGAATCTGTTGCTCGTCAGTTTTGTCAGAAGCACTTTACGTTCCTTTTTTACATTCAGCTCTAAAACTCTCCCTTTCTGTCTTCAGCCCAGACCACTCATCCCCTACTGTTACCCAGAGGCCCCTCTTACATCTCTCCAGTGAACAAACACTTCACCAGGGCTCTGCTGTCAATCAGTCTCTAACCAGTCACTCTGGCCTTCCTCAGCCTAACCCCCCTTCGGTGTCTAAGCAGGGGGAGGCAATCAGTCAGACCCCTGCTCCCCAACATGAGGTTAACAAACAGCCAATGAAAGGACAGGGAGATGATGTTGTCACAAAAACTATTCACAACCTGGAGGTAGCAGCCAATGAACTTGTTCAATCGTCAGTGGTGCCATGGCCCCTTCCTTCAAGCATTCACTCTGACTCCAAACACACCAATATACCACACGACACACACATCAACAAGAAACACAATGAAAAAAAAATGGACAAGATAACTGCAGATTCACACAAGAGTCTTGAAATAAGGGATGATAAAGACGTGAACCGTTCCAAGAGTCCACAAATGAGCAACCTTCACACCCAGACACACACCCGTGAACTCAACCATCTCGCCAAGGATGAGCAGCTACAAGAGGAGGAGCGGCTCTTATTGGCTAAACTCTGTGTGATGACAGGCGATACATCGACACTCTCCGGCCCTCGAAGTATGAAGCGCCTCATCCCTGCCCCTGGCGATATTGACAGTGACACCACAGAACCCACAAGCCAATCAGAAATTCTAGTTAAACTTGTTGATCACAGTCTGCGCTCGTTTATCCCATGCTTTGATGCTTTGGACGAAATATCACTGGATGAGGCAGAGGAGCCACTGACCAATGAGCTGGGGCAAAATCAAGAAAAGGAGGAGGTGTAAGTCACCATGGGCTGTCGACCTATGCTGCACTGAAAGCTTTCTATTTGTTTGGGTGTGTGATATACAGAGGTGTAGACTCCAGACTTGAGTCTCAGACTTGAATAGGATCTAAGGTATAAAAATGAGGCCTTGAGACTTTCAACTCTTGACTCCCTAAAGATTCAGCATGACTTAAAATACATTCAAGTGTGTCAACCTTTGACGTCAAGCCAAAAGACTTTAAAAGTTGCCATGTATGTTTGTTGCCATGTATGTGCATGTATGATACAGTATTGAAAGTGAATATCCAAAGAATAAGAAAATACACAACACAGATGACTGTTTGTTGAATTGCTTTCTTCTGAAGTGATTGAAAAATTGCTAAATGGCATAGATCTGCTTCAAGCAACCATGCTGCAAATGTAGGTTGCTGTTCTCCTGAATGCTGTCTGCATGTACTGTGACAGTCATGTCCTCTAACAACAACTCAAGTGCTTGCATGTCTCGAACTGGCATCTACAGTATGATTCACTGGTGATAATGCAGATATAGGCTGCTTGGATGATCTCAATTCTTCCACTAAGCAGTCTCTTCTTTATGTTTAGACTAAAAGGCAAACAAACAGACCTACCTGGTGGTGAAAAGAAGAAAGCGCCTTCGCAACCTGGAGAAACCTCCAGCACACATGTCAGTGATAAACACACTGACACACACATCTCCACAAAGTCAGCAGTAGAGGTCCTTGACAGTAGCATCGCTCCTCCCCATCACTGTGACATGAAAACATCCAGACTTCCTACTTTACTAGAGGAAGAAACCTCCGACATTCAAACCTCAGTTCCTGTTCCAATGGTCAGAGAGGAGGCTGATGGGAAGGACGACACAGCTGAGGTAAATATACAGAATACTGATGTGCGCTTAAACTCAGTAGACAAACAAACACAGGCGGACATGACCAAAACTGATTTTGTTTCCTACTCTCCAAACACCACCAGGCTCTGGTGAACTCCAGTCAGTCGCTGCTCCAGTGGTGTCAGGGCATCACCAATAGTTACAAGGGGATAAAGGTCACCAACTTCAGCACTTCCTGGAGGAACGGCCTAGCCTTCTGCGCCATCCTGCATCACTTCCATCCAGACAAGATGTATGCCATTTGTTTCTTTCTTTCATTGTTTTTGTTTTCCAGTTTTGTAACTAATTATATATTTTGGATCACCATTTTCTGTTGCACTTAATGCAAAGTGTACATTTTAAGAATGTCATCTCATCTTATCCTATTAGAGATTTTGACCAATTGGACTCTCATGACATCAAGCTCAACAACAAGAAGGTAAAAATGAGGCTCATGTCAATGAATTAAAAAAATTTTGAGCAACTTGTGTCATCAGAAGTGTCAATAGATAACTCTTTAAAGACCAGATTATTATCTTGTTTTTTGTTTGGTAATTTTTAAAACTTCTGATAAATTCTATTGTTTCAAGACAGTTGTGAATATGCCAAAATAAAAAGAGTAAAAAGTGTCCTGGGCCATACAGTGTGCTGATGATGTATTTCTCTTCTGGCAACATTAGGCATTTGACGGTTTCGAGGCACTGGGCATTTCTCGACTGCTGGAGCCATCCGACATGGTTCTTCTGTCTGTCCCTGACAGGCTCATAGTCATGACCTATCTCAGCCAGATCCGCTCGTACTTCACCAACCAGGAGCTGAGTGTGCTGCAGATAGAGCAGAACAGCAGCCAGTCCAGCTACGGCCTCGCCCATTCTAGTCCCGCTCCCACTAGTGTTGATGCTGCCGCTTTCTGCATGGCAAGACTAAATGAAGGTCTAGAAGATGGAGGGAGCGGCACGTTAGTCGTCCCGCCACCAAGAACCAAACGACTGGTTAAAGGTATCTGCTGCAATGACTATATTATGAATTCATCCCATCTATTTCAAGCTTATGTGGGTTTAATTTAACCCTTTAGTGGGTGAATCATAACAGACAGAAGAAAGAAATATAACAAAGTGGAGGGAAAAAAAGACTGTAGAGCAGAAAAGAGGAAAGGGGAAACATTAGTGTGAAGTAACAGAATTTGAGCTGAGGAGACAAGAAGCAAAGACAAACAAATCAATCATCTGTAATCATTTAAGATTACAGTTTGTTTCACAAGGTTCCCAAAGATACGAAACATGGAAATGTGTATAAACTTGGTGCAGACCTAAGTGACATTTTGGATATAAGTATCTCTCTCAGTGTGAGCATCATAAATCATTTTTTGACTGTGCCAAAGTGTATTATTCTAATTCTGAAGCCATAAAAGAATATCAGCTTCTGACTGTGAGCCAAGTTAGAACAAATGTTCATATTTGACTTCAGATATTTCTGTCTTTAATATTTGGTCTGTGGTTCTCTGACTGGTTTGAAGTACTGGAAAAATGTGATGCAACATATTTGCGTGCACCAATCAGGATTTTTCAACATTTGAATCAAAATGTGATGACAGTCATATTTGCTTATGTTGCTAAACCACTATCTATCAAATGTGATCAGACCACAGTCCTGTAGAATAAGATTTGAGTTTTTGAATGTTGAACTCTATCTCTCTCTTCATATTTAATATAATTTAAAAATACTTGAAGCCAAAAGTTTTCAGAGGCTTTAAAGGTGACTCTTGAACATTTTGAGGGGAATAATGAGGAGATGTTGAATCCAACCTCTCATCTGATTGATGTTCTTATCTTGTTTTTAGTGGATGAGTCAATAACTCCAGTCCCACCTCCGAGAACTGCGATGAAGGTAGTCAAATTTGGGCTGGCACAGGTGATACTTTTCTGTTTTTTCTTCATTACTACAACATAAAATAACATAACAAAGACACTTTAAGTTATATTAATATACATTATAGCCATGCACCTTTATGTGTCAGCTTTGTGGTACCAGTGTAAATGTTTCATGTTTTTCCTCTCCAGGATGAAGAAGCGAAGACAAACTCTGCAACAGAAAACACTAATAAGACAGGTGTGTTCCTGAAGCCTGAGTCTGTCAGAGACAACACTGACATGTTATATATTTACCTTCTCATCTTCAATTGTGTGTGTGTGTGTGTGGTGTGTGTATGTGCAGACTTGGAGAGTACTGCTGAGATTCAGCCTCCCAAACCAGAAGAGGAAACAATGGTCAGTTATGTGTTCCTCACTTCACTTTTTCTCCTCTCTACTTCTTTTCTTCACCAGAAACATCCAAGTAAAATTATTTTTTTCCTGATTGGCTGCAAGAAGGACTGAATCACATTTTCTATTGTCTCATACAAGTTGATTATTAAAAAATCATCCTCAGGATTGTGAGCTTTCTTTATTCAGCCTGTATTTTCTCATTCTTTTAACCTCTCTAATCTTTGACCTTCTTCTTCTACTTGTTTTTTTTGTTTCCCTCTCCCTCTCTCTTTCTGACTTCCTCCTTGATTTTACTCTACAACTCCCCCTCTCCCTTTTCCTCTCATTGTCATTGTCTTCTGTCTGTTTATGTGTGATTGTGTGTATATATGTGTGTGTGGGTGTGTGCGTGTGTGTGTGTAATGGGGATTGTGGTCAGTGTCTGCAGGACACCAGTCAGTATGTGCTGAGTGAGCTGGCAGCATTGGAGACAGAGCAGAAGCACATTGATAGCAGAGCCGCCGTGGTGGAGAGACGACTGCGAAGCCTCATGGAAACAGGTGAAATACACGGACAAACAAAATATATATCACACTCATCGACAAAGAGAACTTGTTTAAAATGTTCAGCAAAAAAACAAGGTAAAGAATTGATCTAAATTAGCTTAAAATTCTCCCAGAATTTTCTCTTGAGGTTGTCATTGAGTGTTTCATGTTCCTTACGTGGTGCGAGACCACCTGAGATCTCCTGTATTCGGCACACTGGGTGACAGTGTAGGTTTTTTTTGCACACATCAAACTGTCTTTTCTGTTTCGGTTTGTATAGGAAGTGACCGTGATGAAGAGGAGAGACTGATTCAAGAGTGGTTCACTCTGGTGAACAAGAAGAACGCTCTGATTCGCAGACAGGACAACCTGGAATTACTGTAAGACCTCTCACACGCAAACAGTACACATATGTACACACATATTTCTCTCTATATGCCTGATTGTTCACCGTATCTACAGGCAAGAGGAGCAGGATCTGGAGAGGAGATTTGAGCTTCTGAACAGAGAACTGCGGGTCATGATGGCAATAGAAGGTTAGTACACAGTTCTGCTGTTCAGCATTCACATGTTTTTCCTCACATGTCCAATCTACCTTGCAGCTTCCCTGATCTCAATGTCTGGCCTGTCATCAGTCATACGTAGCTGACTGTGTTTGATGTAAATTAATGACGTGATAAACTGTGTTAGATCTATACATTGCTGCTATTTTGTCCTGCAGACTGGCAAAAGTCGTCCACTCAGCAGCAGAGGGAGCAGCTGCTCCTCCAAGAGCTGGTGTCTTTGGTCAATCAACGGGACGAGATTATAAGAGACATAGACGCCAAGGAGAGAGGGTGAGTGTGTATATTTTATATTTTTTGATTACCAAGTTTTAAACTAAACTTTGAGGTCAATGCTGCTAATGACAACCTTTAATATAGACGTGTGCTACATACTTTGTTTGCAGGGCACTGGAGGAGGATGAGCGTTTGGAACGCGGCCTGGAGATGAGGAGGAGAAAGTACAGCAACAAAGAAAAATGTGTCCTACAGTGAGAAGAGAGAAGAATCACAAACAGTTTTCCCTTTATTTTTTTTAAGTGCCTTTACTTTCCAGAGGAACTATTCATATCCAACAGCGATCATGAGGAAACGTCCCTGATGCAAAGATAAGGGCTGCAAACTGTCATTGTGATTGTGTCGAATTGTATTCTTTTCAGTCTGTCTTAAGGTAATATTATTCTTTTTATTTATTGAAATGATGTATAAGATTGTTGCACATCTATTTGCACATATTGTGTTTTGCGTGTTTGTGTGTAGATTTTTATTTGAGCCTGTTCTGTGTTTGAACAGTGGCCTTTCTTCTTCTTCTTCTTCTTTTTTTAAGAGTTGGTTTACCTTGTCATGATAACAGGCCAGAATCCTTGTAGCTTTTTATTCAATTGCTAATAATCTGCACACATCAAGAAATTTGAGTTTGTCTTACATTTTTGTTTAAGACATTTCCACCCTGAAAACGTGCAAAGACATTTCAGATATAGAATAGTATTTGGTAAGTCATGAGCTGGACTCAAACCCACAATGTTGTGAGTACACGGTACTGTACATGCTGTACATGTACCCCCCGCCCACCAGCACTGCCACCTCCTCAACATCACATTTTGATGATAAAACCATTTCCACTTATTGCAGTATCATATTTGATTGTTTTTTTTGCAAGTTGTTGAAAGTGTTTTTAATCGTGTGTGCATACAGCTGTTTACTGTGTTTTTACTGGTTAAATCATTTATTCTAAGTGCCTTGAATCAACCACAGTGTTTGTGGTTGTGACGTTCATGCTGCCTTGAATCACAGAAATGAACCTGTTTCCTCATTTCTGTGTTGTTTGACTACTGTGTGCATGCTTCTTGAGGTGTGCTGATTATAAAGTGGTACTTTTCTTATCATCACTTCACTGTATACCCAACATACACTGTATACCTGATGTTACTGTCTATATTTATGAGGTGAAGATATGATGAATGGTATTGATAAATGCGTTGAAGACAAATAAATATGAGTTGGTTGCATTTGTCGTCATCTTTGAACCATCATCTCAAAGTATACAATGATGCACTGGACAAAACATCGTGAATATTTTACAACAAACACAACCTTTGTAATGCTGATATTAATTTGTAATTATATGAATATAATCAACATCTTATCTCTATATTAAATTATGAGTCTAGTCACCACTTATGACAGTGACTTTGAAATATATTGTCTTGATTTGACTGATTTGAATGCCTTATGAAGTGATCTCTTAATGACCAGTATGAACATGAGAAATAATTAGAGCAAGAAATAAAACGTATTAGACTATTGCTTTAGGACAAACTCGAAAATAGTGAACCTATTCTTTAGTACACTAAACACTAAATGGGATGCATGTTTTTTTATTCTTTTGTGATATTGCAAAATATATAAAAACACACGTATTCTTACGTTTTTTTTGAGCCCAGACCAACAATCCCACAAACTAAGTTCGCGAAATCAGTTCAGGAAAAGTTGCGTGAAGTAGGAGTAATAAAATAAAATAATAAAATGTATTTATTTTTAAGGTGAATAGCAGCAGAATAATACTTTCCTGTCTTGTCCACGCACGTCCCTGGTGGTCTAGTGGTTAGGATTCGGCGCTCTCACCGCCGCGGCCCGGGTTCGATTCCCGGTCAGGGAACATGTTTTTTGAATCAGTTGCATCAAAGGTAATGGATGAAAAGTAACAAAAAAGTACTAATACTAACTAATACTAAACATTACAAGCTTTAGAAGTATTTATCACAATGCTATTGTGTTTGATGGGATTGATTTTACAGGTGGTCTTCTTGTGTTTTCTATTGCAGCTTATTATCTGTAAAGAGTGTATGTGTATTACATATGTGTGTACCTGTGTATGTGTTCCTAGAATTAGAGCTAATCATCTTGCCTCTGCAGCACGGATCTACTAATCTGGATTGACAGATGGGACCAAGCCAATCCAAAGCGTAATGAGCCTTTGCTGTTGCACTAGCCATAGCTCACCTGAGAAACCCGTTGAAGCTCCGATTGCAAACTCCTGTCATGCTGGAACCAGAACATGACCCTATGAAGCAGATGGAGCATGCCCACA
This sequence comes from Pampus argenteus, assembly GCA_036937835.1. Taxonomy (NCBI): domain Eukaryota; kingdom Metazoa; phylum Chordata; class Actinopteri; order Scombriformes; family Stromateidae; genus Pampus; species Pampus argenteus. Next base: position 11,960,732 of record CM072874.1, read on the forward strand.
CAAGCTGTTGGGTGTGTGTGCAGTGCTGCCTCCTGCTTGCCTGTATGTATGTTGGAAGTTTGTACGTCTGGAGAAGCAATTTACCCAGGTACACAACTCACATAGAGCCCTGAGACGGTGCTGCTAGACCAGGTTAATCAACTGCTATTCTGTGTGTGTGTGTGTGTGTGTGTGTCTGCAGGGACCATCCCAGTGTCATAAAGCGCCGCTGTGCCAGTGTGCTGCTGGTCTCTGCTCTGTCACCTGCAGTGGTGAAGGCATGGATACACTGGGCTGATGTCAGGGTGAGTACACGTGGACAAAATATGCCATTCTCTGCATCTCTGCATCAGCCTTCTTCTGTACTCCAGCTGGGCATTGTTGAACATGAACAAGAGACAACAGGTTTATGTAGTAGTGTTTACCACATTTATCTCACATAAAGTTTCAGATTAAAAAAAACAATATTTAAACAAATAGCACAGCATTAAAGGACTTGGCTGTCGATGTTCTCTATTTATCTAATGTTATCTATCGATCTATTGTTTAGAAATAGCTCCAAAGACCAATAACAGAGATCACATGTTCAGAGCAGATGAGGTAATACACAATAATATACACTTAAAGCATACAGAAATAGCACTAGCACTAGAAAAATAGAGCTACATTACATAAATGTAGCACGGAACTAGTGCTTTGATGGTACCATCATATATCTTCATCCTCGGTGTCGAGCAGCAGTCATTTGAACAGTGAAAATCTCTTCCACATGAGGTCAAAGGTCAGTGTCAGTCAAAACACTGAACCCTGAAGCTCAAAGGGATTCAGTGTCTTCCTTTAAGGACACTGAACTCTGACCGTCCAGCTGAAGCTCAGTGTCCTCACTTGTAAGGGCATATTCTCTATAAAAACAGCATCCTGTGAGGTTAAGCATATGGCCTCACTCATTGGCTTAACTTAATAATCACTGTAAAAAGCTGCATTCTGCACTTCAAGGTCGACATGTCCGTGTGGGCGTTGATGGGAGTTCGTTTGGAAGGTTTTATTCCTGCAGCCATATTTCCACTGCTACTAACTATGGTAAGTCTAAAAAGATTCAATTCAGAATGACAATGACAAGAATTAGACCATATATTTCATATCAGGTATCACATTGCAGCACCAACTGTTTTAGATACAAAAAAACAAAGGAGACAATAAAAGCCTTATATCCACCCTTCCCATAAAAAATAAAAATAGAAAAACTTAACTTACAGCCAAGCAGTATACTAGACCCCATTTCAATCTTATAACATTTTAATTATGCTGCACTAAGGCAGTTTTGGTATCTCAGTGATTCATTTTCCGCTCCAAATACAGCCCAGTATGCCTTAACAACTTGCATTAAATGTCTGAAATTTGCAGGGTTATCCCATGAGCATTTTAAAACCACATGCTAAAAAATATGCCCCCGTAGTCTCTAGCTCCTCCACTTACGGTAAATCATTTTGAGTACTCTCTCTGGATGTTATAAGTAACTGGTTTCATTCTACACATCAGGTATTTTATCTTGGTCCTATGGTTCATTCTGCTATGGACAACCCCAAAGGCCTCACTGGGGAGTTGCAGACTGCACTGGGTGAGTGAGCCTGTGTTTGTGTCTTAAATGTCATATTGAATGAGTTGGGATTTGGGGAATTTTGTATGTGTGCTTGCAGGTTTTTGATGTGTGTGCCATCATGAGGTCTTGACTTGATTTTACCAGATGTTCAGTCATGGAGGTTGTGTGTGGGAGATGTAGTGTGGCTCAGGAACCAGGTGGTGGCACCAGTGACAGAGGAGCTGGTGTTCAGAGGGGCCATGCTGCCAATGCTGGTGCCCTGCGTCGGACCCACAGCCGCGATCTTCATTGCACCGTTGTTCTTCGGTGTTGGTATGACATCCAGATTTTAAGGCTGAGAAAAATGTAATTTATAATCTGCTTTTACCTCCTTTGCTGTCCAGATTAGGACCATGTCAACATTAATGAATGATAAAAAACATGAATAATCTTTGGAATTAATTCAACCTTTTTGTTCGTTTTGCAGAAGCATTATTTTGAGTGGCATGATAACTGTACACCAAAAAGCTTACTGTGTTATTGTATTGTAGCCCATTTCCACCACATCATAGAGCAACGGCGCCTCCACAAGGATAGTATGGGTGTCATCCTCTTGGTGGCAGGTCAGTTGACTTACAAACCTCTCCTCAAATCAGCCAAATCAAAATACTTCAAAAAATTTAACTGATGTTATATAAGATATAATAACACTTCAGTAACTCACGGATTGAACTTTAGTTGTTAAAGTATAGCTTCATGATTTCCAAGCTTGTCATAAATAACAGTCAGGTTCCCATATGAATACTGAACAATGTTTTCCTCACTGTAATCAGTGTAGTCATTTTTGAGCAAAAAATCCATGAAAAAGTTAATCTGAATCTCATAAAAGGTTTCATCAGCCTTTGTCATATCAAGTGGATATCTGCCACGTTTACAGTTTACAGTCTGGGTTTCCCTGTTGAGCAGAGCAAACAACAACCAAAGCCAAAATCTGTATCTAAGACATGGTTTATGGTTTAGAAGGTTATCAGTGTGGTACTTTTCTCACTGTTCTTTCTGCTGTTCTCTTGCAGGAATGCAGTTTTTGTACACAACTGTGTTTGGTGCCTTTACTGCCTTTATATTCATGAGAACTGGTGAGATGCACTCTTACTGGCTAACATGCTCACCTTGAATAAACGCCTATTTAAATCTGTTATCTCTTTCTATAGGTCATGTTGTGGGTCCAGTCCTGTGCCATTCATTCTGTAACAGCCAGGGCCTGCCTGACATCAGCTCTGCCCTCCAACACCCTCAACGTACAGCTATACTGTTCTCATATCTGATGGGAGTTCTGCTCTTTCTAGTGCTCCTCTTCCCGCTGACAGACCACTTCTTCTATGGTGCCATTCCCGTCTGCAGCCTGGCTCCTCCTCCAGCGTTTGTGTGCTAGATTAAATTAGATGAAATATATTCCTCTTAAGACGCTTTTTACTATGGATTTCATTGTGTGTCGGCTTTTCAAATAAAAAAGTATTTTTTTTATAAAGAGTGGGTGCATCTGTGTGTGTGTGTGTGTGTGTGTGTGTGTGTGTGTGTGTGTGTGTGTGTGTGTGTGTGTGTGTGTCTGTGCATGAGAAGAGAATGATCTTAGCAGTTCAGACATTTCCTGCATGGTAGAAAATATTTCCTACTGTATTGAAACTCAACACCAGGTCAACATCAACTTTCTCTGGCTGAGAGAGCAAAAGAAAGGTGTGTGTGTGTGTGTGTGTGTGTGTGTGTGTCTGTATGTGCCAGAGAAAACAGATCAACTGTGAAAGAGAATGAGTGAACACAGCAGCAGTAGAGAGAAACATATACAGAATGCAGACAGAAACAGACAAAAGTGCAGACGTGGGGCCAACAAACATCATACAAAAAGGACCAAAGTAAAGAGCATAGAGAGACAGCTGTGTAAAATTAAATTATCAGTTCTATGGTTATGAAATACAGACAGGGGGAGAGAGAAAAAACTTACAGCCAGAAAGAAGAGAAGAGAAGAGAAGAGAAGAGAAGAGAAGAGAAGAGAAGAGAAGAGAAGAGAAGAGAAGAGAAGAGAAGAGAAGAGAAGAGAAGAGAAGAGAAGAGAAGAGAAGAGAAGAGAAGAGATAAGAGAAGAGAAAATAAGAGAAGAGAAGAGAACAGAGTAAAAATGGAAGGGGTGAAGGGAGGAACATTAGTGTTTCCCCTGGGAAGTAAAGAATGTGAAGTGGCACAGGAGAGGAGAGGAGAGGAGAGGAGAGGAGAGGAGAGGAGAGGAGAGGAGAGGAGAGGAGAGGAGAGGAGAGGAGAGGAGAGGAGAGGAGAGGAGAGGAGAGGAGAGGAGAGGAGAGGAGAGGAGAGGGGTAAATAATAATAAAAAATAAGGTGTCACAAGAGAAAAGATTGTGTCAGTTGATTTATTTCACATTTCTCCTGTAGATGTACACATACCTTAACTTCTTGCATGTCCATTTAATTTATGCTCTTTTGTTTTTGAGTTGAGTTTGTTTGTCTGAGTTTTTACAACCTCACCCTGAGAGAAAAGAACCTTCCTTTCAGCTGTATGTTTTATATTTGGAACAAGAAAACTTGGATTTGAACTGTATGAAAAGATAAATGGCATCAATTCCCTGTTACTTTTAATACCAACCCACAAACTAAGATTTATCTTCTCACTGCTGTATAATGTCGGGGGAAAAAAAGGTATAAAAAAAGCATATAAAGGCTTTTTTTCAAATCTCTGTTTATTCAAGAATAGACAGCTGATTTCCCATGCTCTCACTCTCATATATTTCAACTCAGTCATATTTGGGATTTTTCCAATGCAACAAAACCTCCTGGCTCTGAGTGTTCGGGGATTTGAGGGACTTTGCTCTGGCCGATCAAGTCTGACAGTAGTTTTTGCAAGAAGACCTGTCCAATGTTTCTCCTAAAGAATCACACATTATATAAAAATCAAACAACTTCTGATTTGGCAGCCTCACTCTGAGACTACAAGGTGGCTGCTGTCTCACACGAGTGAAGAATGTGAGGAATTGCTGTTGTTTGACTTTTGGCCTGCAAAAGATTTTAATATCGTGTTTTTTTTTTCCACACTAGCTGTTTTTTTAGAGAGGTCAGTGGCTAGTGGGATACAAAATGTGAAGTCCCAATAAGAGAAGAGTGAAGGTCTGACACATCAGACGCCTGCCTGTCTCTGTTGCTCTGTTGAGGCTCTTTGTCCTGTCCCTTTTCGTGTGGAGTCGTCATGCTTTCTTCCCGCTGTTAATGCATTTACCATTACACACACACTACACATGCACACAAACGGCTCCTTCTCTGGAGAAATATAAGTGCATCATGAAAGACACTACAAAGAAGTGTAAGATGTCTCTCTCTCTCACTCTCTTTCTCTCTCTGTGTGTGTGTGTGTGTGTGTGTGTGTGTGTGTGGTTGTGTCTATGGAAAAGCTGAGCCTATCATCTGCTAAAGGAATAATCAGTCGGGAATCACGTGCCGTCTCTCCAGCTCCCTTTCTGTCTCTCAGCAGCTTCTTTAACAGTTTTCTAGTGATTTAGTGTTTTTCTAACAGAGTTTGTCTGTGGCTTGTTTATACATGTATACTCCTTTATGGCAGTCCAGCCGATCACATGATATTGTGTCTTTTCTAGCCATGCTACATTTTTTCATGTTAGCTTTAATTTTTCCATATGGCTGCTAACTAGAGATCCTGTAGCAGCTGTTCTCACAATGGTATTTTCATAGAGCTTTCCATTTTCCGTAATATAAGTGTACTTGTAAACAAGACCTTGTTTTTTAGGTGAGTAAAATGGAGATGCTAATTAGATTTCCTTTATCCCTGCCCATGGAGGGTTGCTAAGCCACAATCTAAAAATCTGAAATTATTCCACTTGGATCTCCTCACCGGATAATGATAGAAGGCTGTGTTTGTATTGGGCAGCTCTCAGGTGTGAACAGATGTGAAACTAAGCATGAAGGAGGCGCCATGACAGAGAACAAGAAACGAGCAAAAAAAGCACCAAGTGCCACATAGATATCTTAGAAATAGCAGCGATGCAGGGTGCATATTTAAATGTAGACTTCAAGACATTGTATGTATTCCTTCTGGATTCGAACAATTTGGACAGTGACCATCGTCTGCTCAGACATTTGTGGTAAAGATTTGTTGACAGTCTGGGTGCAGAAAGAGGGCATACACGTGTGCTATGTAGATGAAAGATGAAACATATGGACCTTGTAGAAGAAGTGGATAAAAGTAGCGTCTTTTTCCTCCACTCCACAGAAATCACCAGGAATGCCTACACTCCATTATTTGACCACAAGGACGCAGCTAATTGCTTCAGTGTGTGTGTGAGAGTGTGTATGTGTGTGTGTAAGTGTGCGTGTGTATGACATAAGACACCAGCGGTTGGGAAAAATGAACAACTGACAGGTCCTGCGGTATTTGATATGGTACAAGAGCTGCAACAGACCTGAATAGTTCGGGTCTGTGGACCACTGATCCTAAACAAATAATGCAATCTTCCTTCACCTGTATATTTATCTGGAAGTCAAAAGAAGGACGTTTTCTTTTAATCATCGAATGCAGGAAAAGTATGACATTTGTAAAAGGAATTACCCTTCTATCAGACTGCTGGTCCTGGCAAATAAACAACAGAAAGGTATTTTCCATACATGCCATTGTGGACATATATTTAGTTATGTAGTTTGTTTTAATCAACTAAACAATATTCACTTGTTTTTATATACTGTTTATGTCTATCTATTTATTGCCGCATAATGAGAGCATTTGAGGGTTAAGTAAATAAGGCCAGAGCAGGATGAGTGCTGCTCTTTCACTTTCCCTTTCCAGTTTTATCCTGCTGGTCCAGAGATCATACTTATTATTTCAATATAAAGTCAATATTTTATTTGATAGACTTTCTTCAGGATAACATTTTGTCAAATGTTTGGCCTGAAGGAAAGTCTAGTGACTGAAAACTAAACTGTACCATGAAATACCAAAGTGTGGAAAACCTTTTTCCACGCTATATGTTGTGTATAGCATACAGAAATATCTCAACAACTGTAGGACAGAGTAACATTAATATTCTGTAAAAACAGAGAGCTCGGAGAGCTCAGAGAAGAGCTACTGACTTTGGTGAGCCCCTGACTTTTCCACCAGCAGGTCCAAGTACTTATCTCATGAAATATTCCAACATTTACTGGTTTTCTACAGACATTCATGGTCCCAAAAGGATGAAGTCTAATAACTTTGATGTTCCCCATAACTTTTTTATCCAGAGCCATCAGGTCATAATTTTGTAATTTTTTTTATTTTGACCAAATACCAGCATAATTAATGAACCCGTTTTAATCTTGATTTTAGTACTAATTAGAATTATAAATGTTCGCATGTTAACACACTAAACATATATACCTGCTACACATTAGCATGTTAGCATTATCGATATATTGATGTTTAGCTGAAAGCAGCACTGTGACTAACTACAGCTTTATCATTGCTGCAGGTCACAAGGATAAGTGAGTGTATGATCAATCCAGATACACAGGGTTTCATGGCCACAAAAGAACATCAAATCAGGAACAGATATTGGACTAGTAAAAATAGAATTAGTGGTTGAAGTGGGATAGGCTTTTGGGGGGGTTTATGCTAGACAGTACAGTTCAGCTGCTTGGAAGTAGAGTTGAGAAAGTGTCAGAGCCAATAATGATATGTGGCAAGTGACTAGCAGTGAAGGAGGTAGAAAGTAGGCCATGACCTAGGAGGTGAGGAGTATAAAGTCAAGACATCTGTATGTTCCATTAGAGGTCTTTGGGTTGAGAGATAGAGCAGCTTGGAGGTACCGTAAGTAGTTTAATGTGAAAGAGGGGAATTGGGATTGCAGGATGATGGAAAGGAGAAGTTTAGTCTGTTCTATCAATTACATTTTTGGACTGTGTCTCTGGCTGTCTGAGTAGGAGGAGCGGTCAACCAAGCCGAATGATAGAATAAACAGACCAAAAGCTGGGGTTCTAGAGGAGAGATTGCTGCTTTGGGATGCCAAATAATAAGACAGAAAGAGAAACAGGAGCAGAGCAGGAGCAGCAGACAGAAGGTAAGGGAAGGAAGGACAGCAAGCAGATACATGAGGCAAGAACAAACAAAGGGAGAAAGGGAAAGAGGAGACAGAGGGGATTGAACGGGGAAAGAGGAGAGAGGAAGATGGGGGTAGTCCAAGAAAAAGAAAAAGAGGAGGAGGGACATGGAGGAGGAGGTGGGGAACAAGACCAAAAGGCTCTTTAGGTTCTCTGGGATCCTGAGGTTTTACATTTGCTCTTCATCTAGTTCTGATGATTGTTGCATAACTGGAAAAGACTGCTGAATAGTTGAATTGCAGATATTTTATCTGTCAAAACCAACATGCCACAGCTAGCTGACTTATTTTCTTTACAGAGACAGAACACAGACTTGGACGTACCAGCAAGTAGTTAATAACCGATTCCCCAAACAAACCGCATGACTTTCCATCTCATCATCCTGTATTAGGAAGCAGGGTGAATCTTTTCAGCCATTTTTTATTTTACAATCATCCCCAACAAGGGCCTAAAAGCAAGGTTGGAGCTATTATAATAACATTAAGCTACCTGAACTGTGTGGTCTAATGAACTGGTTTCTCATGTAGGAACTATTTTCAGTTTACCTAACTACACCTACCAACCATCTCACCATGCAGAAGGAAGTGTGCAGCTCTGGAAGGAGACATGTTGCTACTGTTGAATTTTTCAAATGTATTTTTTGTCATCCAGTCCCATCTGGAGAAGACAGACACCTCTACAGCCAATACCTCCTAAACTCAGCAGCTCACACCAAAATGACTTAGATGGATAAATAGCACTGCAGGTAAGAGGACAAATATGTATTTTTGGGGGTGAACTGACCCTTTAATTTACACTCTCTCACCCAGTTGTTTGTGCCTAGCAGTTTTGGGCTCGAGCCCTTTAAATCAGAGCTATGGGCTTCAATTAAGATTCTTTGGATTTGCTTGCTGCAAGGAAAAAGATTTTTTTTCTTTGGAAAATCCAAACACAGCCTTTGACTTTGCACCAGGCGTGCCATTCGTGGTGGACAGATCATGTGACAGCAGTGGAGGTACCCCAAGTCTACACTCCAGCTCCCCAGCTACCGAGAGGTCAGGCTGATGCACATCTGGCATTTCCTGTTTCCTCTCCTCCATATGCCCCCAAGTAGTAGCCACACACACACACACACATACATACATACATACATACATACATTGAAGAACACTAGACTTAGACTTATACATCTACACCCATACAAAGTTACTGTATAACAGCATACAGATTAACTCACACACATTTATGCATAGTCCAGCAAAAAGTGTAGCCACAGTGGTGACAGAGAGAGAGATATACACGAGGTGAATGAAAGAATGACACAAAGAAAACAAAATAAAGACACATATGTAATGAGTGGCTGACAAAGACCAAGAAAGACAGACAGAAGAAGGTGGAAGAGAGAACGAGAGGAGGAGGGGGAGACAATCTCTGCATCTCTTAGAAGTGACATACACTTTCCACTCTGGTGGATGCTGTGCAGCATGCACTGTTTGCAGACTGCGCGTGTAAGTATGAGTGTGTGTCTAAACCCACAGGCAAGATGGGGGGACAGAATGGTGCCGTATGGTTTTCATAACTCTCTGAGGGTTTTCAATTCCCCCCACACACTCACCCTCCCCGCAACACCCCCCACACCCCAACCCGTCAACTCCTCCGGCCTTCCCTAATACACTCACACATTTTACCAGCCCCCTCTTTCAAAAACACACAATTCTTTTTCCTCTACGTAAAACCCTCCCTACCACCCTCCCCCATCTCTCTCTCTCTCTCTTTCTGAGATTCAGTCAGGGGGCCAACTTTGCAGAGGCAAGAAAGCCCCAACAGCATCAGATACTGAGGAGGGTTTCATTGTAATTCATCAGATTCCTGTATGGACTTTATTTAACTCTTCTGGACTTGGCTGAACGGCAGATTGATCCATTCATTTAAACTGAACTCTGGGCTCTACTGGTATCTCACTGGACTTTATTTTGGATTTTTGGACACATGTGGACTTTCTGAGGGATTCCACTGGACTGCATTGGTCATTAGTTTTATTTAGATTATGGTGAAATCTGCTTTACTGTGACTAACAGTTTGCCAGTAAATAGACTGATTCTGCACTGAAGACATATAGGGCTTGGGCAATCCAAGGTAAATTAAGGTAATCGGGTGTCAGTTTTGGACTTAACTGCTTCAAATTTACTTTGAAAAAAAAGGTCAATTTTGCAAGATTGTTTGTTTAAATACATCAACAGGATAGAAAAAAAAGCATAAAAAGTCTGGGTTAGTAAATTACAGTTTGTTAAATTAATTGAAGTGAGGGAATTTGGGTCAATTTGAGTTTGAATGTTGGCCTAGTTTAAACCTTGTGTCTTGGTGGAGCAAGAAGAGCATCAGGAGCAGTAGCAGTTGCAGCAACATGAGTTTCCTGTGTGTCTTGTGGCTGTTGGCGGTCTGTCTGGCTCCTGGAAGCCGAGGCCAGAGGATGAGGGAGACAGAGGGGGAACGTGCAGCAGGCAGTGCTCAGCTGGCAGAGAGAGACGCACTCTGCCACCAGAAGGGATGCTATGCCGTCTTCTTCCAGAAGAGAACCTTTAGGGAGGCTGGGCGGAGCTGCCGGGAGCGAGGTGGCACCCTGGCAACGATGCATAACCATGAGGCAGCGGGTGTGGTCCATGAGCTGCTGTCGGCCATCGAAGCACAGGGGACCAAAGTACGGTTTCACCTCTGGATTGGGCTGCACAGAATGCCACGGCAGTGTACATCTACGAAACCACTCCGAGGATTCGTCTGGGTCACAGGCAAATTCTCACCTCTTTGACATTTGAGTGCACCTAACATTGATCTTCCTCACAGTATTAGCCACAGTATTTTGGATCCATTCTAATAACATGAACTTTAATAACAGAGCTTAGATAAAGTTGCCCCAAATATGGAAAAGTACATCTGTCTAAATGTCTGCTATGAATTAAGCATCCAGTTTTCCTTCCCAGTCAGCTTATAAAGATCAGTGTACTCTAGACGGTTGTTTTTGACAATGATCTAATGGAAAATCTATTAAATAAATAATGTTAGTTAATTAACTACTTAACTAAAGTGGTTCTCAGCCTAAACAATTGGTTTTTAGCCTAAAATATAAACTATTTTAACCAGTGCTACATTTAAGTGCATTTTACCATATAGAGCCCTAACCTCTTTGTCAGACTTTGGTACGAAGGCCAGACTCCAGAGGGCTGCACAGACTGGATGGTTATTGCATTAACTACTTTTGTTTCACAGAGACAGAGCTGGCGCGACAGGGGAAGTTAAATCCCCTTTTGACCTCACTGCTACCCATAAACCTGACTTAGTCATTACGTAAATCTAGCCCACTAAAAACCAGATGTAATTACTTATTGCTATTTATTAAGTGTCTGCCTCTGCCTCTGTCTTCACGTAGAAAAGATTTTTAATTTCATCTTGTTGTATAGTATAGTATAGTATAGTTTTGGCTTTACTTGCCAAGGGTCATGTGTCTTTCTGTTTACTGTGAATAATCCACTGTGAGTACTGTGAGTTAAGTATGATCATATACCCTCCATTCATTTTGTTACAAAAAAAGGCTGTATTCACTGTGGGCCAAAATTCCACACACAATTTCAAGTCTGCCAAAACCTCAACAAAAGAACATTTGCTTCTTGAACTAATATTACATTTGCTAGCTTGTTAGCAAGCTGCAAACTGGCAAATCTCCCCATTTTGTTGGGGGGGGGGGGGGGGGGGGGCATAATCCCACCCTCCCCAATAGAAACAATAGACTACTGAATACTTTGCTGCAAAAATAACTGTAGCATTTTAAAGCCCCCGTGTGTAGGAGTTGAACATTTCAGATTTTGGCGACTCCTAGTGGCAATATCGAAAATACACTGACTGACACCAATACTGCAGATTGCACCAGGCTCATTTTTACATAAACAAAAACTTTTGCAATCAGAATAATTGGAAAGACAATAAAATCACATAAAAATTGTACACGTGGCATCTTTAATTACCTAATCTTACATATTACCACATTCAATGTGATATATAGATCTGAAAAAAGCAAAATATATGCTGGAACAGACATTGTCAGTATAGTTCAAAATAATACTTGAACTGACTTGTCTTTATTTTCCAACAGGAGACCAGGATGGCCAGTTCACCAACTGGGTCCGTGATGATAACCCTGGGGCTTGTCTGGCCCCTCGCTGTGTGGCCATGGCAGTCCACACTTCTGAGAGCGCACGTGAGAGTGGCGAAAATTTCCGGTGGGTTGATGGCTCCTGCGGGCTGGTATTGGATGGATACGTTTGCCAGTACAACTACAAACAAATGTGTCCACCACTGGAGGATGAGGGTGGAGGCCCAGCTATTTACACCACCCCATTTCACCTTGTCAGCACCGTGCTGACTCATGTACCCTTTGGGTCTGTAGCTGATCTACCGTGTCCTGCAGACAGCTCGGACCCCGAGGCTCCTGATAAGCAGACAATATTGTGCATGCAGAGAGATGACGAGACAGTGGGCTGGTCCAGGGATGCACCGCTCTGCACAACCAACGCAGCTCCACAGAACCGGGACTGGTGTAGTGGGAACCATGGATGTGAGCAGTTCTGCCAAAACACAGACACAGATTACTACTGCTACTGCTCTGAGGGCTTTACGCTAGATGATGATGGGTACGACTGCAAACCTGACCCCCTGAGCCAAACTGACACTCCTGAATTATCTTCTGATTCTGCCGGTCCCACTGACCAGCCCCACATCAAACATGTCTGTGTGGAGATGGGGTGTGAGTATGACTGCGTGGAGACATCTCGGGGAGTCCGCTGCACATGCCCCCCGGGCTACCAAATGGGTCCAGATGGCCGCAGATGTTCTGATGTAGATGAATGTCTACAGCAACCGTGTCTGCACGTCTGTGTCAACATCCCAGGCACCTTCCACTGCAGCTGCCACCCTGGGTACCGGACAGATGATGAGGGGGAGTGTGTTGACATTGATGAGTGCCTCGATGAGGGCAGCTGTGAAGTCACCTGTGAAAACACAGTGGGGTCCTTTAAATGTCTGTGTAGCCCTGGACATGAGTTGAACAATGAAGGAGGATGTGTAGATGTTGATGAGTGTGTGGGGGAGTCGCCCTGCCAGCAGCATTGCCTCAACTATGTGGGAGGATACCAGTGTTACTGTGACAATGGCTATGACCTGCAGTCAGATGGCCTTACGTGCCATCCTTCACCTGATGATGAAGAATATTCCACTCTGACCCCTGACCCCAGTGAATTTGCTCACATACCTGATTTGGACCCTAACCATGATAATTCCTGGTCCAACTCATTCACCCCTGATCCAAGTTTTAAAACTTACTTCGATGCTGACTGGCTGACAGAAGCCCCTGAAGGACCGACCTCTGACATGGCTCATGGGTCAGACAATCACCTGAACCAATGGGATGCCCTAAACCCCCGGCAATATCAGACAACCCCACCCCCAACGCAAAAAGACAGCACAGGCAATGAAATTGACAATGAGGCTGAAGCTAAGACAGGAAGTAGAGAGTCTAGTGGTGGTGTAGGAGGTGAGACTGCAAAGGAGTCAGCCACTGAAACTGGAGAGGGATCTAAGATGGATAGTACTGAGGATGTCAGCGGCACAGCAGAGGCAGGGGCTGGACCTGCTGCAGGGAAACAGAAACACGACAAGAGTTGGCTGCTGGTGGCCCTGCTGGTGCCTCTGTGTGTGTTCCTTGTTGTGATGCTGGCTCTAGGGATCGTCTACTGCACCAGCTGTGCTGTTGACAAGAGCCTGAGCTTCTCACACTGCTATCGCTGGATACTCCCTACAACACCCCCTGACAGGAGGAATGGCAAAACCCAAGCATGAACTCTAAAACAAACCAACACAGATGTACACACACACACACACACATACACACACACACACACAGATCCAGACGTCTGTTAACGTTTCTCTTGTGGTGCTGGACTGGTCACTAAAACTACCATTTGGATACAGCTGACTGGCTCTGCCACTCATCGAGGAAAACTTAATATTTCTGTTCCACGCTCTCTGTAAATAATTCACTTGCTCATCATGTTTTTAAAATTCAATAAAAAACAATAAACTGAAGAAATACTGTGTGGTTTGTAACTCTATCTAGATTTTAACAGAAAGTAATACTTTGTCAACGGGATGAACAAATGAAAGTGTGAGTGGAAAGTAGATGGTTATGATTTTATGGTTTTATTTTATGATTTTATGTGTTTAAAACCAAATTAAAGACTTTTCTAAGGCAAGATCTAGCTTTGGGAGAGAGGGAGGGAGGGGACAGTGAATGATACGGGAAGTGGAGGAAATACCAGACACGTGTTCCACGTGTTCCGGTAGTGTGACCACATAAACCATGCACAACGCTTACAGAGGTCGTGTAATATTGAAATGTCTCCGATTATGGAAAAGGATGCCGACGAGGATGGGATTCGAACCCACGCGTGCAGAGCACAATGGATTAGCAGTCCATCGCCTTAACCACTCGGCCACCTCGTCATGTGCACAGCCGAAGAAGGAATATTGGTAATTATTCTTCTCTTCCATATATGGTTCACTGTGGTTTTGTTGTTTGACGTTTATTTTAGGCTAACAAAGTTCGTGGTTTTTTTTACGCTTAGCGAACAACAACAACGCTGTGAAAGTATATCAAAAGGTCCGGAATAGATGATTTGTGATTGGTTAGTGTTTCTATAACTGTAATACACTGAATAATATACAGTCTGTGATTGGTTGAGACGCATGTCTAACGATGAATGAATACAGGAAGTGTACAGCGTGAGACTGCAATTTGACGTTCGCAGGAGCTGTTGAAGAGAAGGTAACAGGCTGTTGAGTTGATATTCACATTTCTGCTCATCGAAATGTGTGGGAATTTAGCCAAACTCACATAGAAATGACATGCATAATATTTGAGACTCAGTGTTTTGCTTTTGTTTTGAGACTGTGTCAGTGTGTTTAAACGCCCCAAGCATCCGGTTTAGCATGCTTGCTACAAGCTAACGTTAAGTTAGCTGTTTGTCGTAGCCTGAAGACTGAACGTGTTTCCAGTATTTACGCACCTAGTTTGAGTCTAGCCCTGCTGTTAGGAGGATGCTGATATCAAAAGGACACAAAACGTGTTACTTTTGGTAATAAAAGCGTTTTAGCAACTTTAATTATTGGTTCTACTAGAAAGTGAAACAGAAATATCTGGTTAACTGCCTGATCCCTTTTGAATGTGTGGTTCATAATGAGAGGTCAAGGTTCATTGATCAACGGCTGATTATTTACCTGATTAATCAATCCATCGTTTGTGTGTATAAAATGTACAAAAAAATAAAATAGTAAAAACGTCCATCACAATGTCCTGGCGCCTAAGCTTGTTTTGTCGAGACTAACAATACAGCACCGAAATATATTAAGTTAATTTTAACAACAACACCATCAAATTATCCCATTTGAACCTGAAAAATGACTGAAAACGAGTATTTTATTATAAATATAGCCAATTAGTTTTCTTAATGTTTCCGATGTGGATAGCTGTAATCTGAATGAAAATACAACAGGTTTTATCCTCTGTTCAATTGTGTCTCAAACTCACCTTTTAACTTTTAATGTTCCTTATTATGCTGTAATAATATCTCTGAAGTCTCTCTCAACACAGCACGCCCCTAAAATCCCTTTCCCTTCAGCACAATTAATTATTTAAAAGAAATGAATCACCAAGCACCAAAAAACAACAAAAAACAGCAGAATCCAATAATGGATGAATATCAATGATTTAGCTATATCAGTCAATCAATCGACCAGTTAATCAAAGAAAAATGGCAAACATTTAGTGTTTTTATCTGTGAAGATATGGTGCTTTTTTCCCCTGTATATTATGTATGTATTATGTATATTAAATTGTTAGTTGTATATTGTTGGTTTTGGGCTGTTATTTGGACAAAACAAGCAATTTAAAGACCTCACCTAGGTTTCTTTGGTGGCAGTCCTAACTAGTAAGAAGTATACTATAGCTTTATTTTACACATAATAATCATACATTTTATAATGTTAGAATCAAGATCAATAAGACTTTCACTACTTAACTGCTGTAAATGAGATTTTGTGTGTTTTGTACTGTATGCAAGCTGTTAACCTGAACAGGTGTACAGGTAAAAAATGAATGACACAATTCAACAATTCTTCCTTTTTCTTTCTTACTTCCCTTTTCCTACCTCTTTCCATGCTACTCTAACGCACTCTTAATTCAGTTCATTATCACCGGTGTTAAACCTCAAACTAAAGATGGTGGACTCTCAGTACTACCTGCCCAATGACATCGGCATCTCTGCACTTGACTGTGGTGAGGCCTTCCGCTTGCTTTCACCTCAGGAAAAGATGTACGCCCACTACCTGTCACGCGCTGCCTGGTACGTTACTAATATAAGGATGTAGCAAGTTCAGGTTTTGAAATCCTGCTGACCAAAAATAAGAAACTCCTGCTGTCCTAGGTATGGAGGTCTGGCAGTGCTGCTGCAGACGTCACCAGAGTCGGGAAACATCTTTGTCTTGCTGCAGAAAATCTTCCGGAAGCAAACGCCTGAACAGCTGGAACAAGTCGCCACAGCAGCTGGACTCAGCTCTGATGAGTACCAGGTACACAGGTCTTTTTGCCAACAGCTGTTTCTGTTGCTGTCTTGACACACCCTTTTGTCCACATGCAAATGCAAACATGTTTTGGATGAAACTGATATTTATGTCTTCTGTGTGTGGTATTTAGGCCTTCTTGGTGTATGCAGCAGGTCTGTATGCCAACATGGGAAACTACAAATCGTTTGGAGACACCAAGTTCATCCCAAATCTACCCAAGGTAAGATTGGGTTGTTTTTTTTGGAATTTATCACTGTGTGTATTGATAAAGGCACTCCCTGTCCAATCCCTATAAAGCATATTAACACCTGTACAATATAATACAATCTGATCCGATCTGAATAGCACCATTAAATATGGTCTAAATAATTTCCATGCAACATAAATGGAATAATGAACATTTATAGATATTATATTTAAACCTATTAAACTTGCAAGTTAGTGGATTAAGTTGGTTACATTCTATGATGCTCTTTCAATGTTGTTGTGATATTTTTTAAATCTGTTTGCCTCTGTGTTACGTCCATCCAGGACAAGCTGAACGCTCTGGTGAAGGCCAGCCAGGCATTTCAGGACCAGCCCACCGAGATGGAGGCTTTGTGGGACAGCTGCTCATGTCTCATGTACTCCCTGGAAGATAGACAGAAACAGCTGGGGCTGGGCGACAAGGTGGGAGCTTGTAGCATTCAGAGCAGAGTCCAAATCAGCTTAGGCCAAAACTGTTTTGTGAGGTAATATTTAATGAAAGATCCATATTGTTTTCAGGAGTGGGTAAATTTAAAAATGTTAAAAATGTCTGCATGCAAAGCATGTCATTGTACGTTATTTCGTTTCTGGGAAGCATCCTCGGATCTTCCTCCTCGCCAATTCCCCCTCTTCTCGTTTTGAGATGTTACTTTTGTCAGATAAATTAAATATTTTCAAGGCAAATGGTCTGCAGGCTGGGGTCTTTAGACTGGCTGCGTACAATACTGATGTGTCTTTGAGGAAGCCAGGTGCCTCATCACAGTGAAATCACATTCAAAGTGTATTTCTTTTCTTCAGGGAATTACCACCTACTTCTCAGGAAACTGCTGTCTGGAGGATGCTGAGCTGGCTCAGAAGTTCCTTGACTCAAAAGTAAGTTGAATTCACACCCGTCTGTGTTTTTTTTGCATACCCCATTTATCTTTTGGCCTTATTCTCAGATGTGTTCTTGTGCTTTGTCTTCAGAAACTGTCTGCTTACAACACCCGTCTGTTCAAGAGGGACAATGGAGGGAAAGACTGCTATGAGGTGCGCCTGGCTTCAGCTGTGCAAAAAGGTCAGAGCTACAGTAAAGTAAATTATGTTTTACAGACGAATAAACTTTATAGACGTTGTTTTGGCTTACAAAATCTAGTATATATAACATGTTCCCATACCGCATACATTCTAGCGTGTGAACTCAAACATTGTTTACCCACAAATGGATGTGGACACATTTGTCTATGTAACCCGTGCTGTTGACGAGACCCTACACAAAGATTCAAGTACATTACTGCTCTACAGATTGCGCAGTGGAAGGGGAACACGAGTCATGCTGCGGCTGCTTCAACTTTGAAGACAAAGAGTTCACAGTGAAAAGGGGAGACTATGCTCCTCTCATGGAGAAAGTTAGCTCTAACCTCCAACAGGCAGAGGTGAGAAAGCAAGGAATACAGTGGGCATATAGTCCAGTGTGTATTCTTGTAGATGTTTGCAACTGCTACTGGAATAAAACTGCCAGTAAACAAATTAACAAGTCTAAAATATGTTCCCTGACACCGTTCCACTATTCACTTTTTCAATAATTGACACAGGCCTACGCTGCCAATGAGAATCAGAGAAAGATGCTTGAAGAGTACAGGCGCAGTTTCACCTTTGGCTCAGTTGAAGCCCATAAAGAGGGATCTCGCTACTGGATCAAAGACAAAGGACCAATTGTTGAGAGGTGAGGCCAGTGACCCACAGTAACTGAACATGCTAACTGTCGGCTATGAAGGTTATTTATTATCTTTCCGTACCTGCTTAATTCCAAACATACTTTTAATGAAGAAACAATTGCACCCATGACTTAACAGACCTGTTTAGCTTCTTACATCTGATATCAAATATTATCTGATTTGCAAATGGCGACACACACATTAAAATCAGTTCTAAAAAAAAAAAGAAGCAAGTTTTGATTTTAGTTTGGATCATAAAAATAGGGTTTAATTTCATGAAAATCTTAAAGTGACTTAAAACTACCTAAAAAAGTAAAAAAAGGTATTGTACTGACTAATGAATGTATGATCTAGTCTAATGTCCTTGATTTTTCTTGGTTGTTTAGTCCCTTATCAAATTTATTCTTATACCTTTTGCACTGACTTTTGAATACTACTCTCTTGTATTAATATCTAAAACCGTTCTCTCTGCTCCTCATTACTCCCTCCTCTCTCTTTCACTCAGTTATATAGGCTTCATTGAGAGCTACAGAGACCCATTTGGCTCCAGAGGAGAGTTTGAAGGTAACTATCATAGTGATCAGGAACAGTGATATATTGGTTCTTTTGGGGTTTTACTGCTGTGCACCAGAGCTGAAGACGTTTGGGGCATTATGCTACTAAAAATATTTATTTAACTAGTTTGTAAATTACAAGAGAATTCATATTACTGTCCTCATTTGTTTTGTATCTGATGGACTGGGCTATTTTTCTTCAGAAATTGTTTTATTGATTTTTATTTTTTGTGTTGTCGCTTTTAGGTTTCGTCGCAGTTGTAAACAAGGCAATGAGTGAGCGCTTTGGCAAACTAGTGAACTCGGCAGAAGTGTTGCTTCCTGAGCTGCCTTGGCCAAGGGAATTTGAGAAGGACACTTTCCTTAAACCTGACTTCACCTCCCTGGATGTTCTCACCTTCGCTGGGAGCGGAATACCAGCTGGCATCAACATCCCCAACTGTATGTACGCTGAGCTGTGTAAACAGTTTCCAATAACACAGTACAGTTTGTTTATGTTTTACAATGTTGCACTAAACAACCACGTTTGTGTGTTTCTTTGTACAGATGATGACATCAGACAGTCTGAGGGCTTTAAAAACGTGTCTCTGGGCAACGTGCTGGCTGTAGCCTATGCTACACAAAAAGAAAAACTCACCTTCTTAGAGGAGGAGGACAAGGTAAGACATGCAACCTTCTGATTCTCTTTTTTTATTTTTATTTTTTGCCAGATCTGTCTCTGTTACGTGCTCCCATAACTATACATTCTCCTGTGTGTTTGTGTCTCTGCAAGGATTTGTTTATCAAGTGGAAGGGCCCATCGTTTGAGGTGCAGGTTGGACTTCATGAACTGTTGGGCCACGGAAGCGGCAAGTTGTTTGTCCAGGTCGGTCAAACATGGAGATTGAATTGCAGCCATAGTAACATTAAGTTTATGTGCACTTCATCTGTTGCATTTTTACTCCCTTTGGCAAGTGTGTAAAAAAAATATATATATATATTCCAGGATTTAGATATCCGATAGTTAATGCCATGAACAAATGTTGTGGTTGGTTGGACAATAACATCTTTAACTGAGATTTGTCTGTTGTCTCTTCCTACAGGATGACACAGGCAAGTTCAACTTTGACCAGAGCAAGGTGATCAACCCGGAAACCGGTGAGCCGGTGAGTTCTACCTGCTGGTCCTGTGATGGTATCGGGGGTTTTTTTTTTAACTCTGCATCTTCAGTTGGAGAACAAGACAGTTGGTGTGAATGTATTATTTTTATTTATTTTTTTAGGTGTCCAGTTGGTATCACGGCAGCGAGACATGGGACAGTAAATTCTCCACAATTGCTTCCTCTTATGAAGAATGTCGTGCTGAATGTGTCGGACTCTATTTGTGTCTCAACAAAGAAGTGCTCAGGTATGTTATTTATTGCTTGTGGCCTGTGTCTCTGGAATTTGATTTAGATGTATATTACATATATTAATATAATTTAAATGCCCTCTGAATGATCTTTCAAGAGGTGTAATTTAAATTTGTGTTTGGCTGACACAGGATATAAGACATGTATGTTTGAGCCTCTGGAAGTGATCGGTGGCTATAGATCTGTATGTTATGAGTGGAGGGATTGCCACAAAAACTGTTGCTGTAAATTTTAATTGAGGCTCATGATAATAGGATGACTCAACATAGATTAGAAAAGTGTGCAGTTTTAAAAAAAAACTACATATATAAGACTTTGAGATTAATTATTACACCACCAGAATTTGTTACAGTCCTCAAACCCTCTAAATCCCCAAATTTCCTAAACTGGGTGCCATAACATTTATTAGTTATTAGTCAGCTATTGAGCAAAAAATAAATAAATGGAAATAACAAAATACATATTTTATGTTTGTTTGGGAGCCCTAACCCCCCATTTAATTCATCACTCCTGCTCTGTAAATGGGAAAGTTATTCTTCATGTGTCACACTTAGTTGATGACATTTTAGTGTAAATACTTAATCTGGCATCATTTAGTTTAGAAAAATATGACAGTAATCAGAATGTAGCGGTTATTATTTCTGGTGAAGTTCAGGTGATTTGAAGCTCTTTGCTAACTGTGTTTGTGTGTGCTGAAGTATTTTTGGGAATGAGGGCCAGGATGCGGAGGATGTGGTGTACGTGAACTGGCTCAGCATGGTCAGAGCTGGACTGTTGGGCCTTGAGTTTTACACACCTGAGAGCAAGAGCTGGAGACAGGTAATGCTCACTCTTCATGTTATAACATGCTGTCACTCTCACTTTATTTGGAGTGGTTTGGGACATGTCATAATGAATAACTTTCATTTATATAGAACCTAAGAGATTCATAATTCTGGGCGAACAGTGTTTACAACCAAGTCAGCTTACAGACCATTGATCATGTGTTTCTGTAACCCGACTGGCTCGCTTGGATGTCTCTGTGTAGTTTTCATAACATTTTTTATAGTAAGTCTGTCTGTGTTTACATGAGTTTCAGTTGGTGTATACAGTACATGTCACAGTATTTATACATGTGTGTGTGTGTGTATATCCATCTGTCTCAGGCTCACATGCAAGCTCGCTTCGTGATCCTCCGTGTGCTGCTGGAGGCCGGGGAGGGCCTGGTGGGCCTTGAGGAAGTGACTGGTCAGGACGGCAAGCCGGACGCTCGAATCACAGTAGACCGAAGCAAGATCCACACTGTGGGCAAGAACGCCATCCACAGGTTCCTTTGTAAACTGCAGGTATATCTATACTTTTTTGTCTGCAGGTCCAACACAAGCAGTACAACTAGTGATGCTCCGATCGCCATTTTTTGGGCCGATCACCGATACCGATCACCAAAAAAATTGATCGGCCGATTGCCGATCACTGCCGATCAAAGAATGAATTTAAAATTTTAAATACCGTATTTTCCGGACTATTGAAAATACCCTAAATATAAGGCGCACCCACTAAAATTTGAATGAAATATATATTTTGTCACATATAAACCGCAGCGGACTATAAGCCGCCGATATATACATGTGTTTATTCATATACTGAACTGATTGTTTACGAACAGTGCCGCAATAAAAGCAGCATCAAACGCGGCAATAAAAGTGCTGATAAACAAAACAGAAAAGTCATTGATGGTTTTATTTATCTTCCTCCTGCGTACTGAAACCATTATTGTGCAGTGTGCGGGAGAAAAAGGTGACAGCGCTGTTAAAGCGCAACTGCGCAACTATTAAAGTCGCTTCATTCTCCCATGAAATGAAGCCACACGTCACTATTTATCTTCCTCCTGAGCATTTAAAACTAATGAACACCAAACCACTGTCACTTCATTTCCTTTGCGCACTGAAGACACTGAAGTCGTCCTCTTCAGTGTCAGAGTTGAACAGCGTCAGATAATCTTCATCACATATCGTCTCACCGCGGCTGAGTGTAAGCTTGCCGTTAATGAATCTATGTCATAGATTCATTAACGGCAAGCTGACGTGTCCTTACTGTTTACTTCACGGATAGCCAGATCGATGGCATTCAACTTAAAAGCTGCATCATAGGAATTGCTTCGGTTTTCCATTCTGAGGGGGTGAGGGTGTAATAATATTATATACCTGTGACGGAGCAGCTCCGTCAATGACTGCGGCCTGCCTTTATTTGAAAACGTCGCTAATAATGTACGTCTCGTGATCGGCATGTTTTTCCGATCGCCGATCAGGCTATTTTTAGACAATATCGGCCGATCATGATCGGCAGCCGATCAATCGGAGCAACACTAAGTACAACATGTACAAATACTGAAAAACAAGGTGTTGGATTTGATTAAATTAAAACAAAATACTGGCGTTAAACATTTAAACAGCCTTTTTGTCTGTGAAGATTTTCTCTGTTATGGTGAATCCAGAAGAGCTGGGTCAATATAAACTTTACAACCTCTACACACAACATGTCATTAACCTGATTCCACTGATTTGTAGGTCTTTAAAGCGACAGCGGATGTGGAAGGAGGAAGGGCTCTCTATGACGGCTACTCCACTGTCTCCGACAGCGGCGCTCACAACTTCTTGCGTCTTCGGGAGACGGTGCTGCAGAGGAAGGAAGCTCGCAAGATGTTTGTCCAGGCAAACACCAGAGTCAGCGGTATGTACTGAACCTGTACCTGTTATTGGGGTTCGCTCACGTACTTTAACACTGATGTGAGTGAATGTGTTTGTATCTGAGCGTCTGACAAAATATTGTTGTTGAGTTTCACTAAAACGGGACAATCACCAATACACTGGAAAACCTTTTGTGCAACTGACTTTATTTAGTGAAAAATATGTTCAATAAGCACCAAATAAATCAGAGGGTGATTACTCCCCTCTCAGTTAATTTTTATAACATTATATTTTTATAACCTTATCAATACATCATGGCTAGCTATGTTAAAAGATCAAAACAACAAATGGCATTAAATAGGCATTGAAAATAGCATTACAGACCGCCATTGTACATATATAGAATAAATTGAAGACTCTTGCACTGATCGAGCTAATTATTCTGTTTGTCTCTGACTGTATGGTTTTCAGGGGACAGTGTGGAGCTGGTGGAATATGAAGGCAGTGCGGCAGGTTTGATTCGCTCCTTCACTGAGCGTTTCCAAGACAACTATGAAGATCTGGAGGCCAAACTTTTGGAGCTGAGCAAAATGGATGCCTGCTACTGGTGTTGACATGTTCTCTATAGGATACAAATATACCAACAGAAATCTTTTCTTTTTTTTCCTTTTGTTTTTTAACCAACGCAGCCCAATTGTTAATGGATGTTAAATCACACAAAACTGCTAAATAATCCAAATAATTTTTGAAGAGACTAAATGAAAGTACTTCAAATAAAGCCATAAGACTAGAACAGATCTGCCACAAACACCAGCTACAGTATTCAAAGTGTGCTAGACCCACGTCAGGTCCGTCTTTGATAATAGGAGCTGATTATTAATACAGCCCCATTACTCTTTCAGATAAAATTAAGAAACATTTTTTTTCCAAGACATAATCACTCACTTAAACATTGAGAACTGTCCATTAAACAAATGCTGCCTGACATTAAAAAAAGGTTTCTGCGTATAAACGTGTGTGTAGGTAGTTTTCTCTTTCTAATCGTGACAGGGTTAGAAATTGGCTTCATAAAATAAAATGAATGTCTTTACTCACAATGTCACTGAATTGATAGAAGTTTTACAGTTAACATTTGGCTGAAATAAAATAAAGAAAATCTTCCAAGGCTGGCCATTAAGTGAAATGTTTGTCCAGCTTTGGTGTTGATGATTGGATAGCTGCCATAACAGCTTGATTTTGAAGAAGTCATGCATTAATTAACTTTATAAAATGCTGTGCTGTCAGAAGGCATAAAAAAAAAACTGTACCTAAATATGTGGTGTTCAGTCTTCATAAATAAAATGTGTTTGATAAGATTTTGGTGGTGTGTTTTTGTTCTACTAGAATCAATGGATAATTAGCTAATATCAGATTATGAATTAATATAACATTTTATTTTAACAAATAAGCCTGATGATTCAACTAGAACTTTATTTCATCTCAGTTGAAGAATGTGTACGTCCACAGGGAAGAGTTGTTCAAGTCAGAAACTGAAATCCCATCTTATACTGTTATAGATATCACAGGAGAAGGTACATTCAGCTACACAAAATCATATACAAGTATATTATGACAGTGGACAATTAAACATTTTCTCCCTGAAGGACATGTGGAACCAAAACCAAACTACGATTGTTGCTGCAAGAACCTCGTCTTGGTTCCTATCAGTGATTCTGACTAATGCTGAACAGCAACATTTGAATTGTAGAAATAATCATCCTGTTTTATGTTCACTTATTGTTCTACAGTTGTTCTGCTCCTACAGTTTTATTTTTCTCTTGTGATTGATTGATATACTTTTTGGTAGCCAACTCAGTGTCTTGCATCATCAAGGAAGGAGCACTCGGTCACTGTTTGCAACTGTGTTACAACACACTTAACTTTGATTAAAAAGGAATAAAGTGGTGGATTAGCTATGTCTAAGTCTAAGCAATTTAATGTTCAGAAAATACTGACATTTCCATTTACTCGGAAATCAGTTTTAAAAAAAAAAAAAACACCCAAAACTTTGTAAAATGGTTTGCACTAGAGCATAATAAGAAGTGCAAACAATTTACAGTTAATAGAACAATCAGTGTGGTCATTTAAAAGTTTGGTTTTGCCTTTAACTTATTATCTGTTCAAAGTATTCCTTTGTTGAAAACATCACCATAACTACACTAAGTAAGTAACTCTTAACAGAGCCTCATATCACAAAATGTAATTTAGCAATGTTTTTTTTTGCTAGAGGCCTTTACTATTGTCCTGTTGGTGGTGGGGCGAGTGAGGTGGTGTCTCTGCTGCCTCCTCGAGACTACTGAAGGAACTGCAGCTGTCACTGTCATTAAGAGAAGCAGCATTTATCTGCAAAACCAGACCCGTTTCCTCCTCTTCCCTCTCTTTGTGTAGTTCTTCTGTTTCATCGTCATCATCCTCACCTGCTCCCTCTTCAGCTTCTCCTTCTGGTCTTTGCTGATCTGGTCTTGAAGGA
The DNA here is from genome assembly GCA_036937835.1 of Pampus argenteus. Taxonomy (NCBI): domain Eukaryota; kingdom Metazoa; phylum Chordata; class Actinopteri; order Scombriformes; family Stromateidae; genus Pampus; species Pampus argenteus. Next base: position 11,986,139 of record CM072874.1, read on the forward strand.
GTAGCAGGTGTGTGATAGGCTGCCTCTGCCAGTGGAGAGAAGGACACAGAGGTGAAGGGAGAAAGAGAGAAGGGGACCTTAGGAGAAGAAGATGAGGACTGATAAGGTGAAAGAGAAGGCGACGCACTGGGCGAGTTACGTGGCGACAGAGAAAAGGGAAGCTTGGGAGAAAGAGATGGAGATTGATAAGGCGAGAGAGAGGGTGAAGCTTCGGGAGAGTCATGAGGAGAGAAGGATGGAGACAGTTTGGGGAACAGGGGAGGTGCCATAGGAGAAACAGATGAGGAGAGATAAGGAGAGAGTGAGGGAGAATGGGATGAACTGATCATTTGAGAGGGCTGCATATAGTCGGAGTCCTCTGGAAGATGCTCCATCATTATTGGTAGCGGAGCCTCCTCTCCCTCGACTCTGGCTTGTCCCTGGACTGCTTCCACCTGTGTTTGTTCCTGCTCCTGCATCACAGGCTGAAAGTTAAAAGACGATTGCTGCACTTCGGCCTCGCTGCGGTTGTCCTGTGTCTGTGTCAGAGATGTGGGATCAATCTGACGGACTTGATTTGTGTTCTCATCCTGTAAATTGCCTGGGCCTTTACTGGGCTGGGCAGTTCCTTGTACCTGTTTCTGGGCTTTACATTTCCCTTTTTTAGTTTTGGGCATTAGAGGTGGTGGAGGCGGTGCAGAAAGCGGGGGCGACAGCAGGGTCGACGTCTCTGTGGACACCCGAACCTTGATGCTGCGTTTGAACATGCGTCGTCTGGAAAGGACGGTCTGAGACTGCAGGAAAAGGGGGTTGATAAAACAGAGAGCGCCCAGGCCGGAGCCACAGTCCAGTTCTCTGGGGCTGCGCGTTGTGATCGGACAGAACTCATGGAACAGGGTGTGATCACGACCTGATTGATTGCTGGCATTGTCAGATTCAGGAGCTACCTTGAGCTGGTTGTCTGAGTCAGACTGAGGAGCTGAATCCGGCTGAGCTGCAGAGCTTTTCTGTGGGTTAGCAGAGGGCGGGGCTGAGGTTATAGTGTCTGGTTTCTTATCCCCCTTGTTCTTGTGGGGCTTAGGTGCCTCCCGGGGCCCACGGACGTTTAGGTGGGAACTCCAGAATTCTATAAAACAACATACATGGTTTTTTTTCTGTTATATGTTCAGTTCATAACAATAAACACATGATTACTTGTGGCACCACAGGTGAAAACTGTGGGATTTTGGGGATTTAATACTAGAGGTGTTATGTTTGTTACCTAGCATCTGTACATACTGTACATATAGTCGTATGTGTGCACTTTGTGTAATCAAATCCTGTTGTTAGGAAACAGAAGAGTTGTGTTCACTAACCTATTCCCATATGTGAGATGGATTCAAGCTCTTTGTGGGAGGTTGCCTTTGCAATGGCTTCAGGAAGCTCCAGAGGGAATGGCAATACATCTCTGACACACAGACATCAACACTGACTTTAGTTCTTGCAAATCAATAGATATTGACAGTGATCAATGTAGAATCGTAAAGAGAGTTTAAAAAGGAGGTACAAAAGGGAAACACAGCTATGTAAAATGAAAACAAAGGAAGACAGGATTTTACCTGCTGACACAGTAGAAGGAAATTAGTCTTGGGAGGTCTGGAAAGCTGATGGCTGAAGTCTCCAGAGACAGAGCTGGGGGTGAGGTAGAAAAGAGAGAGACGGCTGGTTAGTATCAGCAATGACGTTGTTTAGGGTCTTATTTGTTAGCATATTGGTTGTGTGGACATATGAGTGTTAAATACTTGATCTGAAAGCTAAATGTAACCACGTGTCAGTACTGTATGTGTGTAAAACTGGAGCAACGTTGCAATAAAGGACCATACCACTAGTTTCACATGTCATATTTTAGCCTATTATAACTACAACTACCAATTTTGCTATGAGTACAAATGTACAATGAAGGACAATTCAGTCCTGATGGCTTACAGTTTGATGTCACAGACATCACATATTAAAACTGATCAGTGTTCAGTCAGGTGGGGTTCTCACTTGAGTGTTCCTCCCTTATGCCAAACTGTTGAACGAAGGACGGCACACTGTCATCTGCCAAACGGACACACAGCACATTTCTCTTGGAGGTGCGAGATTTGCGCACCAGGAATGTCTGCAGGACAACACAACTGATTACTGAGTGCAAGCGTGAGTGTGTGTAATAGGACATAGAAAAAAGAAGGCAAGAGAAAAATACAGTCCGGTGTACTTGGTGTGATTTTCTTTTGCATTAGTGTGTGTCTGACCCCAGGAGGCTCCCTCTGCAGTATGTGTAGTGCGGTAGCAGGATTGATGGACAGCTGAAGCCAGACAGGAATGGTGAGCAGGAGACGGTCCAGTACGCTGACGCTTCTCAGAGAACCACGTCCTCTTTGATGCCCCGAGAACTTACGCTCTGATGGCTGGATGGGCTCTGGGAAATCATACAGAGGTTCTTCCTGCTGTGCCATCTACACACACACACACACAGTCACACAACAACAAACAAATACACACATGGTTATTAATTGGCTTGCAACCGATCACACGCTCCCATAGTGTACACATGCTATGGTGGTTATTATCTTGCCCCTTTGGCTCACAATTATAACAGGAAGATGGGTGGGATTGCTGGACACACACACACACACACACACACACCTGTGTAATAAATGTGTCTGGATTGTAACAGCAAGTTCAGACTTGGTGAAGTGCAGCAGCTCAGACAGAGAGCTTAAATGAAATGGGAAGCTCGGAAAACACATGTTTAAAGTAAAGACACACAAACAGGATACACAAACGCACCAAAAGACAATGTAACATCAGTGGTGCAAGAAGTAATCACATGTTTTACTTAGGTAGAAGTAACAATATTACAATGAAAAATAATAATACTCAATTACAAGTAGAAGCCATTTAAAATTAGCATTTAAAATCTTAATTAAGTAAAAGTACATACAGTAAGTATTGTTAGCAAAATGTACTTAAAATATCAAAAGTAAAAGTGCAAATTGGTCCAATTCAGAGTGTTATATTAATCATACATGTATATAATTTAAATATTTAATTTGAATAACCTATAATCTATTAAAAAATGCATGTACAGTAATCCCTCGTTTATCGCGGGGGTTACGTTCCGAAAATGACCCGCGATAAGTGAAATCCGCGAAATAGAAAACTTTTTTTTTTTTACAATTAGCAACTATTACATGTATACAAATACAGTGACTAACGTGTAGGCCGTTTCACTGCTCTTCAGACTGGGCCGCTGCATCCTGACTGCGCTCTGCAGTGTTCTCTTCTTCTGAAGCCCGCGGTGCAGGTGTGTTTGTTCGGGAGAAGATCATAGTGATAGGCAGCTGTTGTCGCTCTTTTTTCTTCTTTGCAAAAAGATCCTTGTACACCGACATGCCACCATCGATTACGTTATGTTATGTTTTGATACAAGAAGCGGGAGTGAGTTTTTAGCGAATCAGAATGCACCAAAAAAAAAAAAAAAATGCATTATGAAAATCCGCGAAATAGCGAATCCGCGATAAGTGAACCGCGAAGTGGCGAGGGATCACTGTATAACAAACTGATCATATATTTTACATATAAAATGTTGATATGAACTAACTCTACACTACTAACTGTAGTGGACTATAGTGGGAATACTCCAGTAAAGTACAAGTAGCTTCCTGTACATTAAAATTGTACTTAGTTACATTTCACCACTGTGTAACATCAAAGATTAGAAGTAAAGACAACTGGATCCTCCGCGTGACCGCAGCAGTCTACATGTCAACATCTGTCTGGATCCGCAGCGCACATTCCTTTAAAACTTGTACGTTTCCTCTTTATAGCATGTTGCTCACAGTCTTCCTGCTGTCTG